>OU015664.1:10510000-11760000 GCA_907165275.2 Zygaena filipendulae
ATAAAGCCACTCGCATTAAGATCATACACTAAAAAACAAAAGCTGCTCCGAATAAAGTCATTTTCCACCATTTTACGCTTTTCTCAGGCGTGAAATCTTTATTGTTTATACATACTTTCCCTATCGATTATTCAGAAGTTTTGTGACGATATGTGAATAGCGCGCCGAGCAATTAGGGCGTAGTACGCACGACTTGCAGGAAATTCGGCCCCGGTTATAATCGCTTGTAACAAAACAAGCTAATCGTTGTGATCTTTCGCTGTCTTCAGTCACGACATCCGTTTGTTCGAAGTTAACTCATGAAAGAAATGTTTGTGATGATACAATTTTTAATCTATTTGCGAATAATGATGCACCCAAACCGTTTTGTTTTCTGTGGTGTTTAAGCAAATAACGCGAGACACTTTCTTCGTTCGTGTATTGACATTATGTCCATTGTGTTGTTTCGCTGAACTATATTAAGTAAACTTTTGATATTTATGTAAAGAAAGTGTTGGGTAATGAGATCTGTGATGAACATACTTTACATACTTTCAATGTTTAAATTTTCACTCGCAATTTCTAGTTCACTACACTGACTTTCTTATAGAACACATTGAATATGTTAATGTTGTTTTTTTTTTTATTTATTTTTTAATACAAACATAGTCATAGTAGTATCAAACAAAAGTAATCATCTACTATAAAAGGTTTTTAATATACTAATAGTCGACTTCTATATCTATACTTATAATAAAACTGTAGAGAGGTCAATTCTGTACATTTAATATATATTCAAAATTAATATTGGAGGATGAATGGTGATCGATACTGATGCCAAAAATGCAATTAGTAAATTTTTTGTCTGTCTGTCTATCTGTCTGTATGTGCACGCATGGGTCAAAAACTACTGAAGGGATTTTAACCAAACTTGGTGCGATTGTAGTCCATACTCCTGGACAGGATATAGGCTATATTATATAACGCTAAGACACATAGGAGCTGAGCAGTGACGATAAATTTGAAGCAAGTCGGATGAAAATGCGCTTTCGAGCTCTTATCCTCGCATACGTTTACTCAATCACGCCAAAACGGCTGAACAGATTTGGACGTTGTCAGGGGTACATGAAGTGTTTTAATCAAGAAAAGTAGGAGATCTGGAGCCTAAACTAGGATAACCTGTATTATAGGTCTCCAGGTTCCGAACTTAAAAACTATTATTAGTAGGTACAAAATATAAAATAAAAATAAACCGGGATAGAGACTTACAGTTCTAAGTATGAGCGTGTGCATGGATGAATTTGTGAGAGTGATAGTGTAAGTGTGTGTGACAGAGAAGGACATAGGGTACTTTTTATCCCGGAATTCCCGCGGGAACTCCTAAATTACTGCGGGTGAAACCGCGGGGCACAGCTAGTATTTAATAATTGGTGATAAGAATGTTTTCAAAAAATCACTTCAATACATATAGCAAAGAATTTTAACTTCGAAGTGAATTTGGTTTACATACAGAAGAAAGCCTACAATATTGTGGCATATAAGGCACGATGCACTTTCAACCACCAGTGCGCTGACCCACAAATGAGTCGCTTTCTAAGGACCTCAGTCCTCGGCACAACAATGGAACAATGTTATTATGAACCCAGTGTTTGATGGCTCATTTTTTTCATTAGATGATTATGCAATTCTTTTGATGGTATCACGGACAGAACTTTTGAAGATAGAAGAAACGGAGCCTCCCAATTTTTTTACATTGAACCGGTTTTTTTTCAAAGCTATCAAAAGTGAAAAAATCTAATGAATTTATAAATATTAACTACTAATTTTACTATCATAATAATTTACTCTGGTAAATTACTCAGATAGCAATTTTCTTTTACCTGTAAAATACTCTCTAAGTTTAGGATTAAGTTTGGTTTTGCTATTATATTTTGATTTTCCTTTTTTATTGGTGGGATAAAAAAAATTGCAATGAACATATTTCCGTACATCATGCATAGGTACGGAAAAATATTATATTATAATTTTTGGAAAACATCTGTCTGTATTGTTATCCTAAAACATATGGATACTTAAGTTTTTAACTTCTTTCAAGCCAGTTAGACTCAATAGGTGGACATACCTTTTAAGCTTTTATCAGCTGTGAGAGGTTATCAGTAAAGTTGGAATGATATTATTCATTAGTAGCGATATTTGAGACTGATGTTCACATACTCATTGAGGTGAAATCACTGAAGCTTATAGTCATCATTAACTTGATTTTAATAAGATGACTAGATCAATTAGAAAGCAAAATTGATAATATTTATTGTGCCGTAATAATAGTCTATTCGGATACGAACCGTGGAAAAAGAAAACCAATTTTCTAACTAGATTGTATGTACTCGAAGTTGAGGATCTCCATTGTGTTTTTGCTTTGCCTTATCATATTCAACGCTATGTGATCTATTTCATTCTATGCTTGTTTGATGGTCGAGCTTTCGGATCGGACAAATTTGTCTTAAACTTGATTTTGTCTACTCAAAAGAACTTTATTAAGCACATCGCACCTTTAGGATTAAAGTAAACTCAATTTTTTTTGGGATTTTTGGGAAATGAGCAGAATTGTCTTCAAATAACATGCGTTGATGAATAATGCGATCAACGAAAGTTACCAACGTATTGTGTAGGTAGGTTGTACCTTAAGGCTCTTTTTTGGCACTTAATATCAATATCAGCAGTTACAGAAATTTTGAGTTAGGTCACTTTAATTCTAAAGGTGTTAAAATATCGTTCAAATTCTAATACATTATGGAACCCCATAGGTACTCTGCTAGGTGAGAATTGTTAAACTTTTCCTATATTGCTGTAAAAATAATAATTCGTAGGAGAGCATTGCCATTGCGAGAGATTTCATGGATAATAATAAAAAGGAGACAAAACTCAGTGGATCCTCAGATCGCTCTAGTGTCTAACCAATCTTCCGAAGTAAGATTTGAGCGTTCGGCCCGGCATCACTCTGCTAACTGCCTAACTGATGTCTCTATTCATGTCAGGAGATACCGTCAATTTGTCTATTTTGTCAATTTGTTCAAGTATCTGTATGACATTATACGATATATATTTTTTAAGTATTTACACTTATTTTCTTGTAAATATTTTATTTGATTTTTTTTTTGGAACGGAGATATATTTGTAGTGAAGTACATAGTTTACTAGCATATATAATTTACTTTATCTTAGAACTTGATACCTCGCAAAAGGGAAGTCTCTATCAGTTAACAGAGGTAACAGGTTGACAGAGGTAATATACACCGGATATGAAACGATCTAATACTGAAAACGACTGGAAAATAAAATGAAATGATATTTAAAATGAACAAAAATTTGTACACGTATATAGAGATTATTTTGTTAAGCTCAGCGTCTCTGCTTACCCTCTATGTCTATGTTACCCTCTATGGACATCCAAATGCAATGATTCTTATGTACTTTGGCGTCATCCAGATTCGTACTCTTCTCACGAATGCCCGTTGGTTCCTATTGCTTATTTATTCTATTTGTACATCTTTTGTATATTTTATTTACAGATTTAATTTATTTTAAACACCAGTTGCTCGTTTTAAGTGGCTGCAACTTCTTAAGATGGTTATCGCACAGTAACAACGACAGCAATTATTCGACTCATCATAATTGCACTGTTATAGTTAAACGTCCTGGTTTACATAAAAAAATTGAACTTTAGTTGGTTTTCCGGGAAACTAAAATTATTTAATTTTTGAACCTAAATTCTTTCGAATAGGGATGTTGACGACTTTTGAAAAGCAAAATTCTAATTAGTCCGTCAGTTAGAAAATAAAAAAACAATAGACACGTATTTTTTGCTTTTTTAAATAAATTAAAATATACAGAAATAAAGCGCATTAAAGTTTAGGGTGAGGGGGTCGTGACGTCACTAACCGCAATACCGCCATACAAAATGTCAGAATAGTGACGTCACGCGAAATTTCAACTTAGTATATCGCCGTAATTTTTTGATTACGTAAAAAAAGAAAAAACGTGTCCAATATTTTTTAATAATCTACAAGACGGACTAAAAAATAAAAATTAGTCAACATGCCCATTCTGAACCAGAATATAATTTTCTATATTTTGAGCTTTATACTTTTACCTACATAAAATGATGAAGGATATAAATAGAAATTGACTTCTTTTGTTTGATATATAGAGTACACTGACCCCGCTGTCATAGTTAAAAAATGTTTATGGATTTTTCTAATAATAATACGAAGAACCCTTGTGTTTCTTTTCATTATTTTATTCAAGGTACCGACTCGGCTCATGTTTGATATACCTCAGAGTGATATACTTACTTTTTGTTTTGTATTTTTGTTCATTTGTTCATTTTATCTCAATAAATGTTTATTTCATCTAATCATCTTAGTATAGCTTCTATACCATAGCAAACGCACTCTTTAAAAGTTGTTGTGATTGATGTACGTGCGCGTTTAAGTCTTTTAGCTTAATATTATTTTATTTAGTGAATTTTAATAAAAACATATTTAGGTCTGCGAAAAACTCAACTATAATATAAAATAGAAATATGTACGTACTACCTCATTGTTTTTGATCGAAGCGCCAATTATATATTACTATCAATTAGTACTACGAAATTGCAACTTAATATTATTGGACGCAGATAAGCAATAACATGTTAACCCACAAAATTAAGTTACCTATTCAGAACGATTTATTGAGAGTTAGGGAACGTTTTTTAACTATGTGTTTACCTTATTACATTATTTAAGTATGTAACTAAATATTGAACATAAAAAATGTTGACAGAAAATGGCGCTATAATTTTTAAACACGATTTACTCAAAATTTTCTCCAGTGTGGGTTAACACACTATTGCTTATCTATGTCCTATTTATTATTCTTAGAAATTGAATACTCACATGCTTCAAAGCCTCCAATAATACGAGTATCCTAAGTTTTTCAGATATTCGATAGAAAAAAGTTAAAACGAAATAAAAACATTCACATATAAGTATTGACACAGACACAACACGGTTTCAAGTGAAGAATTTTGAAAATACGTTAAATAATTTTATTTCGCAGTCGGTCAAAACAATACCAGTAATTGCAATGTCAACAACGTACACGAGTGTACCTCTCCGTTCATCTTAGCGCAATGGTTAGGCTTAGTGCCTTAACTGCAGCGAATATTGCGAGCTTTAATGTCGCTTGTCAACATTGTTCTTTAAATCTATTCGAGTAGAGTTCATTTCGAAATTCGTTGAGACAATATGGTTTTAAAGTAAAAGTGAAGTAACTAGTCGTACGTAACTTTTGGAGCCACCGACGTAAGACTAGCGACTTGCGTCGACTTTGATGCGTCATTATCAGTGTTTTTAAAGACGGTTAGCTTGCCTTCTGATTGATAAAGCAAGATCACTAAAATATGTACATCTTTTTACTTATTTATTTTATAGTTAACTAGCAGTTCCCCGCGGTTTCACCCGCAATAGTTTGAGAGTTCCCGCGGGAGTTCCGAGATACAATATAGCGTACAATATAAAGTGGCTTTCTATAGGTAAAATAATTTTCAAAATCAGAGATTACCCCCTACAACGTCACAAACTCACAAATTTTACCTCTTTATAATAATAACAACTGTTCTCCGCAGTTTTTTCAGAGTGTCCGAGGTAATTTCGGGATAAAAAGTACCCCTCAGTCAATGTGTGTAGAAAATTTCATGACGATCGGTTGAGCCGTTAAGGCGTGAAAGTATAACAAATACACAGACTGTGTTACTTTTGCATTTATAATATTAGTAGGGTTTATAACGGTAAAACTAAATTGAATAATTAAGATAGAATTTGTTCGTTATACAGGCACAGGTTAACATATAATAGAAGGAACTCTTGCATACTTAATTAGTCTCACAAAATCTCTAAGCGTGCTGATCATATTCGCGTAGCTTCAACCCTTAAGGTAACCGCCCTTACTGACCCGTCTCAAATTTCCACCCTGTATGATAAAGTAAATTTGGGCTGCCATAGACGTGATTCATCCGAAAATCTCGACTTATTTTCTAAATATACGTATATTTTCTGTCTCAGTTTCATTTAAAGTTGAAATTCATACAAACAAACGAGTAATGATTAATTACATATTTATAGCGAAAAAGTAATCGATAAGTCATTTTATTTAACTAACCTTCCGTTGTTGTAATCTTTTGTGATTCAAATTACTTTTGCTTGTACTTTTTATAGAATAAGTAGCAGCCTTTTTCTTGGTTATCAAATTAATTTGAAGATTTTTTTTAAGATAACCATAACTACCTACGTACGTGCCTACAACTTTTATTCTTAACTCTAATTTAATTATCTCACCACTACAATGAAAGAACTTAAAATTATTGTAAATGAAAAACGTAATAATTAATTTTAGTTACATCATTATAGCAGTATATTATAGCACAACTGAGTACTTAATAATATTCTAACGTTGCATAATGGGCTAGTTGACTTAAACTTTTTTTTAGTGCGTCGTCGTGCAGATTAATAAAAAATATTGGACACGTTTTTTTCTTTTTTACGTAATAAAAAAAATAACGGCAATACATTGAGTTGCACGGTGCAGTTTGTACGGGGCTTATACCGGTTAATGACGTCACAAGTCCACTTTAAACATTAACGCGCTTTATTTATCTATACTTATATCATTAGAGTAGAAGCCGCGATTCTGTACATTGAATATTTTTAACAAAAACTGACAGGGGACGATAAACGAAGAGTAACCAACCACAAAAAAAGGGTTTTTAAAAATCTTTTCTGTCTTTCTGTCTGTCTGTCTGTTCGCGATACTCTCTGAATCTACTGAACGGATTGTCATGCGGTTTTTACAGGTAGATTAAGCTGAGCCTGGAGCTACATATAGGCTTTGTTTCATTGAAATCTGATACCGGAAAAAAGTTGTTGTATATAAACCTTTTGCGCGGGTGAAACCGCGGGGCACAGCTAGTAAATATAACAAAAAAATTAAAGCCCTCTTCAAAACACACAATAATGACAAAAGCACCAACTTATAACCGGTAACACCGGTTTAATTTACAAAATGATAATTTATATAATATATTTCAGTTTTCATAAAAAAATAATCATAATTTTGTGATAATGGTTATTTAATAATATTTACGCAGCTTCAAGTTTTGAAGTATGTTTATTATTTTCATAGATTTCTAGATATTGAAAGGATTTCTAGTTTCGAGTGCCCACCTCGTACCAATACAACATAGACGTATGACAGACGTCGCACATGGTGAGAATACATCATGAGGTGCCACACTGCTTTCACTGATTTGTTTATTCTGATCAATCTTGATATTATTGCAAAATACGATTTAGCTAATGAATTTTTATAAATATACTCTGATCTCTCACGGTTTCACTAGCGTTAATTTCAGAGTTCCCGTAGGAATTCGGGGATAAAATTATCATATAACACACTTTAGTTTTCTATAAGTAAATGATTTTTTAAAATTGAACCAGGAGTTTTTGATTTATCCATTACGAACAAACAAATAAAAATTCTAATCACGTCACGTGTTATAAAAAACAATTTTCTACCTCCAATTTAATTCACGAAAAATTCCCCATGGACCCACCAGGAGATCTAGCCGGGCGTCCACGGGTCGTGCGTCCAAAAATCAAGTAATTAATTAGAAAATTATCAGCATCTCAATAAAACTTTTTGGATGGAAAGTGGACATAGATAACCGCTAGTGTGTTAACCCACCCTGGAGAAATTGTGGGTAAATCGTTTTTAAAAATTGTAGCGCCATTTTGTGTCAATAATTTTTTTATGTTAATCATTTTTTTGGTATTTAAACAATGTAATAAGGTAAACACATCATTAAAAAACTTTCTACCACTCTCAATAAAGCGTTCTGTATCATTAACTTAATTTTGTGGGTACCTATTACATAAGTATACCTTGTATTTACTAACTCTATGGGTTAATATTGTTACTAACAAACTATGATTTTTTTTCCGTTCGAATTACTTCAAAATATCTAAAAACTCTCCTGAAAATGAATGAAAACTAATGCTTTTTGCGACATCTGTCTGTACTATCAAGAACTTTTTATGACTCGAACTTTCGCCGAAGCGAATTTTCCTAGTTCTTATAATATCACTGTCCTAGTGTTTTATGGTTCCATGAAATTCCGTCAGAATGCACTTCAACATGGTTCAAACGAGGAGACATCGCGTTGTATTGAAAAAATTAAAGATAAAAAGTAACATCGGTAAGCAATAACATGTTAACCGACAAAATTAAGTTATTGATACTGAACGTTTTATTGCGAGTTATCGAACGTTATTTAATTGTGTTTACCTTATTACATTATTTATACAAACAAAATGTTAAATATAAAAAAAATGTTGACGCATAATTTTAAAACGCGATTTACTATAAAATTTCGCCAGTGTGGGTTAACTCACTATTGCTTAACTTTGTCATAGTTATTTCAATACTAGCTGTTCCATCCGCGTTTATTTCAGAGTTCCCGTGGGAATTCCTGGAAAAAAGTACCTACCCTATATCCAATATCCTTTTTTTATCCCTGAAAATAATGCAAAATTTCATGATGACAATGTGTGAAAGCGTAACAAACAAACAAGTAAACTCGCATTCGCATTTACAATAGTGAGGATTAGAGACCCAGGGGGTGTACCTATATGGATAAAACTTAAATGGGGAAGGGTCCAAAGTATCCTATAATATGAACTTCTTCGTACCTCAATAGATAAACAATAGACAAACGGAAAAACTTCTTAAGTAAATTGATGGATGCTTACGTATTCCCAGTATAGCGATTCTTCTTATATATCACCTGATTCTTATTTTGTTTGTATTCAATACCTCGAGGACGACCCCACGCGTGCTTTATCACTTTCTTAGATCTCAACTCATCCGAGACACGGAGACCCAATATTTGTGGAGTATTCGAAGGTTGTAGGATGTAGGTGATAGTTATATGGACATAGATAAGCAATAATGTGTTAACCCACACTGGAGAAATTTTGAGTAAATCGTGTTTTAAAAGTATTAGCCACTTAATTTTGCACTAAAATATTATCTCATTTAATAATTAAAGAGAAATAATATAATAATCGTATCTGACAGGCAGTGAAAACGAATCCATACGATACAAATATTATAAAAAAATGTGATATAGTGTGTCTGTCTGTCAGCCTAACTACTACTCAACTAACTACTCAACCATTATGAACTATTGCGTACTCGTTATCAGGGGTACAAAAAACGACATAGGGAGCATTTAATCTAATGAATTAATATAAGATTAAATTTATCAACTCGCTCTTAAATAATAATAATCGATAATTCGATGAAAACAATAATTAATATCCGTCCTCAAAATTTGGAAACAATGAAAAGAAACAAAGAGATTTCTATCCGCCAAACTTTGTACTCACTTGAATTACGGAATACTTTGTTTCTAAGGTTATGGCGTTATACTGACCAATCTAAACTGACACTTTTGTTTCCTTACACTCTTTTATTATGTTGAAAGGCACGCTTCTTTTGAAAGTGTCTTCGTGAATTGGTTAGAAAGATTCTAATCCAAAGTTTTTCATGGACCTACCTATCTAAACGAGATGTCGCTTTGTTCAACAGAACCTTTTATTGTTTAGTGTTATAACAGGAAATTAAACTTTTGGCTTTCATCTATTTGTTCAATAAATTGTTATAGGTATGTATTATAGAAATGTTTTAGAGTTACAGGCATTCGGCCTGCGCTATGCGAAAAACTTAAAATGGAAGTGGGCTGGACATGTAGCAAGACTTCAGGCCCGGACAACTTTTTCACACTAATCTTAATCTAATATATATGGACGCAGATAAGCAATAACATGTTAACTCACAAAATGAAGTTATTGATTCAGAAAGATTTATTGAGAGTTAGAGAACGTTTTTTAATTATGTGTTTACCTTATTGCATTGTTTAAATATGTAACTAAATACTGAACATAAAAAATTTGACACAAAATGGCGCTATAATTTTAAAACTTTAATTTAATCAAAATTTCTCCAGTGTGGGTTAACACACTACTGCTTATCTATGTCCATATAAATAACGTGTCACGTTGTTTGTTCGCGATGGACTCATAAACTACTGAATCGATCATGATGAAACTTGGTCACTATGTTGTAATTTGGCCCAAATTGAAAGATATTATAGTTTTTGTCCCGGAATCCCCGCGGGGACTCCGGAATTACCGCGGATGAAATCGCGGGGACAGCTAGTAATAATATAATAATAATAATGCACTTCACAACACACAGATCAACTTGATCCCATTAGCTTGTGTCGTGGAAACCAAGCAAACATGGTATATATTACATAGAATTACATGTATATTATACTATAAAAAGATATATATACAATTATACACACCTAGACTGGAAAGTGGAACCCGGTGTTCATCACACAAAGTCCACCCCACCGGGGATTGAACCCGGAACCTCTTGATTAGCGGGCAGGCATGGTGACCTCCTGCACCAACTCGGTCGTCAAGTCGTCACACTCGTCGGTTAATTAAATACCCAATTAATCCCTACTAATATTATAAATGCGAAAGTAACTCTGTCTGTCTGTCTTTATGTCTGTCTGTTCACGCCTTAACGGTTCAACCGATCACTATGAAATTTTGCATACACATTGTCAGGGGCACAGAGAAGGGCATAGGGCACTTTTTATCCCAGAATTCCCGCGGGAACCCTGAAATGCTTTGTAACCACACAGCAGAAAACTGACAGAAGGGACATCAACTTAGTTTAGTATGATAACAAGTATGAAAGTTAGTATGAAAACCAGTGTCGCCGGGTGATTTTCGCACACAAAACTAATTCATCACGCACTAAAACATTCATTAACGTAAAGAAATGTATTCAACGCTTTTTGGTTACGTTATTACTAAGTCACTGTTTTCAAAATTTTAAGTTTTGAGAATATTCTGGAAAATGTATCTACTTGGGATACTAGCAAAGGAAGGTTTGGGCAAGTTAGAGCATTTGCTTTAACTTCCTTTGCAACCGTGGCGCGCCTGCCCCATCTACAAGTCCTCTCTAGTTAATTTATTTTCTCTGTGTTTGTAACGTTTGAAGACAGGATTTTTAATGACCCGCTAAAATACTGATTTCCATGACTCGACAAACGTAGGTAACGTTTCTTTTAGAATGATCTATTTTGCGATAGGTTCTGGAATAGGATTAACATTTATTTAGCTGATCCCTATGATTTCACCATCATTAATGATTTCGGAGGTCCCGCGGGAACTCCGGGATAAAAAGTGACAACAACAACTGTCGGGGACTCAATATCGGTTTTGAGTAGTTAGGGCGTGACAATGTAAGAAACAAACAAATACATTCGCATTTATATAAATTGTTGGTGTGGATTTTAATTTGATTAACATGTTGTCATTCTTTTTGGTTATTTTTGTTTTCCAAACCCTTTCGTCGCGTTAAATGGAATGAAAAGGCTTTCGCAAAACACAGGGTCCCACAACGAAGCAGGCATCTGCTATTGTCTTTATAATTAATGACCTTTTTGTTTCTAAAACACTTTATTTTTAGTGACATAATATATTCGGTTACATTTCGCTAACGAAACTTCTTTTTTTTTTAGGAAATGAATCGTTTACCTTTTCGACCAGTACCTACGTTTACTTAAAGCGCTGGCAGTTTAGAAAAAAAATTGGTTTATGATTAAAAATAAAACAAATTATCATATTGAAACTTGTTGTAATCGAAATAGATATAAAAACTCAACAAAAACGTAAACACGTCCGACTGAGATTGAATGGTTTATTACTGTCCACGAACAATTTTAAACTCTGAGTTCTTGTTTACAGAGATGCTATTGAGTGTCTAGCATGCGAAGGAACTGCAGCTTCCAGGGTCTCGCTCGTAGTTTGTATTCGCTCTCGAATAATCGATAGCTGACGTCTGGCTTCCCCCTTGCGCAGGTGGTCTCCCCACTCTCGACAACGGTCGGAGCGGAGTTTCACTGACGCGACTGTTAATCGCAATAATCGAATTGAAAACGACAGCGCAACAATCGAATGGAGAAAAAATATTTAGTCGAGTGATCAAGTTTTTTTGGCTCGGAAGAAAAAAAAAACATGACATAACACAACAAGTTTTTTTAATTTAATCAATTTATTTTGTTGATAAAAGATGGCGTAGCGATACAATTGACTCATTTGGTTGAGTTTTAAAATATGTATGTTTCGCCTAACGTGACGCTATTTATTTTATTTTTAAGTAAATTTAGTGAGACATTTTAACCATAGATTTTAGGCCTATGTAATAATTTTCCTAGTTGTCTTTTAGCAGTTAGATTTTAAGTATAGATTTGATAGAGATTATTTATAAATTTGTCACTGAAGAGTTAACAAAAATTTCTTAAGTAGAATAATCATTACAATGGGTTTGTCAATCAAATTTTAGTTTTTAGTCCGTCTTGGACATTAATTAAAAAATATTGGACACGTATTTTGTCATTTTTTACGTAGGTTACTAATCAAAATATAACGGAGATACATTAAGTCGAAATGTCGCGTGACGTCACGCCGTGCTACAGTTTATGGCACATTGTGCGGTCACGCGATATTTCGAGTTAATGTATCTCCGTTATTTTTTTTTATTTATTTATTTATTGTTTTGTTATCAGGCAACATGGGCCCATAGATAAATACCTTACAAACTAATATACATATAACAAATTTAAAAAAACATTATATTTTTGACACTGTGTCGCTCAGGTGGTGGCTGTCGGTATCCTGCCCCTAAATCGCCTATAGACCACACCTTTCGGCCAAAAGTCTTCCTTCATAAAGGTGTCCAATTTGCTTGATTACTTACGTAAAAAATGACAAAATACGTGTCCAGTATTTTTTTATTAATCTACAAGACGGACTAAACAGAATTTTGATTTTCATACCCCGGAAACAAGCCTATTCAAACATTATCACTCAAAGTCGTAATGCGATTTAAAATCCTCACCAACGAGAAGAAAAGCTAACACTTTATAGACGAGCTTCTAACAAGCACTTGCATCAATGAACCGGGTTTGATACCTGTGTATTGCATGCAGTAATTGGGCATTGTTGGCGACTACATTGTTTGATAGCAAACTTTAGCAGTTGTTGATGCATAATAATTTTATATTACGGTTCAGAAACTCCAAGTTCGATCAACAATATTAATATTGTAATCAAGTACCTACCTCTGTAAGAGCCACTTCTAAAATGGAAAGAAGTTGCGATTTCAGTTAAGAAATAAAAATTAAAATATTTATACAAGATGTTACGGAAAGGTGTAGTCATATTTGAAGATTGTGATCTGGCAATCTTATAAAATAATTTGACCACGGTATTTAGCTCACAAACCTTACTTCACAATTTCATAACCAAAATTAAATGAATAATATTTTTATCGACAACTTCCGCAACAAAATAAACATGTCACACCACTAGGTAGGTCATTAACAGGTTACAAGGTAACGGGTTCAAGATCATTTGATGCAATTTATCACCGTTGGGTGCAGAGACGAGTTAATAATAGCAAACCTAGCAAATTTTAGGAAACTTTATTTCATGGTGCCGGTTCAGTTACTAGTATCAAATCATTGTAGACGATAATGTGAACACAATCGTCAAATATGACTACACCTTTCTGTAACACCTTGAAGAAACGAATCAATATAAGAAACCTTTTGTCATAACCTCATAATTGTCAAGTTTCATCAGTATAATAGGCATTTTATTTTATACTAGCTGTTTCCCGCGGTTTCACCAGAAACTATTTCGGAGTTCCCGCGGGAATTTTGTCTTAAATATATCTACCCTGTATCCTTTTCTGTACCCCTGAAAACGTGTGTGCAAAATTTCACGATGATCGGTTGAGTAGTTAAAGCGCGAAAGCGTAACAAACAAAAAAATAAACTCATATTAGGATTTGTAAAATTAAGTATTAGCAAAATTTATTATTATAAATTTCTCTCATAATTTGGAGGATTTATCGTTGTAGAATGTAGGTACTAAAATTAAGAAAAAATCTGTATATTATTTTATACATTTTAATGCTTTATTTTGGATAAACTTTTTACCGTCAGTCATCCAGAATGTTGAGACCAATGAAGAGGGACCCTCACTCAACCTCTCTGATAGGCACTTTTGTAAAATTACCTACCTAAATGTTGACAGTAAAAGGCTTTCTATTTAAAACGTTAAGCTATTCACGAGTCATAATAACGTACCTCGTATAAGCTCAAATAAAAGGGTAAAAGAAATTTCCCCCCGCCACGTAAAGTTTTCCCTGGTGCGCTGTAAAACTACCCTCTCTTACGCGCGTAGTGCCTGGGGATGAAGCCTAGAGCCTTGGGGTGAGCGGGGCATAGTCTAGCTACATTACTCAGAGGTGACAAACAGAATTGATTCACATAAAACCTAAGCCTTACCTAAGCTTGACAAAAGGTACCTATAATAAATTCTGACACTGCTACAAATATTCAATGAGATTCAATTCCTCAATTTTAATTTTATAGAAACTAAAAAAAAATTTTTGAGCAAATCGACTGTAAGTCAAGTAAACATACTTAGCTATTAGCGTATATATAATAGGGTACTTGCATGATTTTTTTTTTTCAGTCTATTTTAAAGATATATGGCCTACTAAAACAAAGCAAGAAAAAGAAAAAAATATATGCATGAATTAATTAAATAGAGCGTTTCAAAGTTCCTACTTTAGACTTTACCGCCGAAACGCGGCATGACGTTACCAGTTCAAAATTACGCCTTAATAATCTGTGATAGAAATGTCACTGTCGTATTGACAGGGTCATGTGACACTGACAGACAGATAACTTCAATATCCAAAAGCGAAATTAAGGTTAAACTGTGTCGAGTTACTTTCAAAAGTTCCAGTAAAGAATCGAAATGCATCTTACCGATGCAATTTAAAGTAAAAAACTTCATAAAATGGAAAATATGCGTTGACTGTATGCACTTAGTTTCTTTTGTCTTCTCTGAAAGAGGTAAATGTTTCCTAAAAAAATAAAAATGACGTCATGTGTTAAGCTTGACTGTGATTGGTGTTTCGTTGCAACGTTCTGTTTCACAAAATTAAAAGTCGAATATTTTGGAAACTACTGAAAGCTAACGCTTTTCTAAGGCTCTATTTTTGAAATGTTGACACAATTTCTTATAATAAATTTCATGCAAGTACCTACCCTATTGATCGACAGACAAAACACAGTCATTTTTAATTGTTCACAAGGCCAATTTTTACGGAAGTACTAAAAAGAGTTTTCTGAAAATTTGTAATTAGAACACGCTGGTAGAATTGTGGGGACATCTGTAAAATATAATATCGCAGTCTCTGAGAGACATGACTTTACTATGTATGATTATAGATCAACATTGGCCCCTCTGCATAGCTAGTCGCAAGTCGTCCAGCGCATCCGGCGCTCTTTACGGCCTATTTACAATGAACGAGTTTTACAAGCATCCTGTAGATACGGGTATTTCACATCTACGTCGGTTGCTAAATTGAATATTTTCGTATCACCTTATCGCGTATAAGCGTTTCCTTCCCGACAGATGTTGCCATAATAACAACAAACATTCTTAAAGGTGTGCTTTGTATGCTTTGTATAGAGACGTGTCGGCGAAATTGGCAGAATGGATGTTCGCTTCGGCAAATAACGCGGGTATTATTATGCAGGTAATGTTTATTGAAGGCTCGATCGCTACAAGTGAAATTAAACATATGAAAAGTTCTATTTCTGGCGAGTTATCGAAAGGGAGGAAATTACCGCGAAGTGTTTGTATCTCGGGGTATTTTTACTCAAGGCGTTTGTTCTTTGTTATTTCCGACAATTTACGTCTAATACGTTATCTTCCTTTTCAATTATTTATTTATCTAATCGTGACACAATTTTTTTTTTACATAATCCTATTGGGCGTCAGGTTTGTTTCCAAATCCACTAATATTTGTATGATGTACTTAACATGATGCAACTCAAAACTGTTTCGTAATGTTTATATCACTAGTTGTAGCTACATAATATTACGTATTTTTCTGTGATACAAGCTTTATAGCTTAACAGCTGTGCCCCGCGGTTTCACCCGCGTGAGTTTCGGAATTCATTCCATTCCATTTGCAAAGTAGAATAACCATTTTTAGGCTACATTTATTGACTGGAGATATTGCTTCTTAATTATATAAACACATCTATCTATATATATTTAAATGATTAACTGGACATTACAGGCCTCTAATGATTTTCAAATATCAAACAAATTTTGTCACTGGACCATCTGGGTTATTTGAGCTTATTAATAACATCACAAGGAATTAATAAAGCCGTCAGAACGAGTCAGTGAGTTTCGCTTATATAACAGCTCTTTTCAAAATATCGGAAGCCTTTGATTACAACCCTTCAAAAGTTTGCCTCTAAATAAGAAGAGGCCCGGATTTAGTAGAGCGTGTTTAATTTTTATTGCATTTTGTATTTAAAAGAATATTGTTTTAAATGACCGTTTCTTTTTTTTTAATCCAAAAATCTCTCGCCTGCCAGCAGTCATTTTAATTGAAACACTACGAATATAACTCGCAATTTTTCACTCAATTCAAAGGTAAGGACATTCAGGGTAGTGGACATTCAGGGAACAGGACCTAACGCAACTGAATGGTTTTATAGTATCGATGATAAATTTTTAAAATGTTTTTTTTTTTCTTTTGTGCTGTTTTTTTTTTGTTTTTACTAATATTTTGCAACGGTGATTATTTTTACTTTTATATGTGGTTTTTACATTGTAAAATATTATAATTTCTCAACTCTTTAATAGCAGTCTTTTGATTTCGGTTAAGAGCTCCTAAAATATTTTTGGTATGACTAAAAAATGTGGTTTTAAAACGTATCACGAGGCTAATAAAAATACTTTTTTTTATTGTGTATATCTATGCGAAAGTCAATACCCAAGAAAAACAAGAAAGACAGTGAATAGTGATATTTAATCATAATAAATTATCAATGGCAACGATGGAATTTTTTGTAAAACAACAGATTCGCAATAATATACTTTCCTAAAACAATCGTATTCAATTACCTATACCTACTAAACTCAGTATAGGTCTTGGTTAGTAGAAAAAGCGACGGAGAGACGCAGAAAAAACATTACTGTAGCAAAACTAAAAGTCGATTCTGGACTTTCATTCCTGCAATCTCTCGCTCATCGGAGCCAATCGATTAATTTGCTGATTGCACGAGTCCGGCCCCTGCCGCCACGTTCGGTCTCATTAGGCACTTTAACTACAACTTATTCGAAAAATATTAACGATTTAATATAACATTCATTTATTACTTCGTACGTACTACTACGTTCACTTGGAAGTTTTTAATTTTAAAATATATATTATTATGTTATGCCTTTTTGTGCATGTTTACCTACATCCTACCAATATTATAAATGTAAAAGTGTGGATGTTTGTTACTCAATCACGCAAAACCGGCTAAACAGATTTGGATGAAATTTGGCATGCACGTTGTCAGGGGTACATAGAAGAACACATACATAGGGTACTTTTTATCCCGGAATTCTTGAGGGAACTCCAAAATTACCGCGGGTGAAACCGCGGGGCACAGCTAGGATAATATAACATTGATTTATTACTCGTTCACTTTGATGTTTTTAATATTAAAATATGTTTTATTTTGTTGTGCCTTTTTGTGCCTGTTTACCTATATTTCATAATAAAGTTGTTTGTTATAAATAAGAACAATGATATATTAACGGTTAGTTTACGAGGCACGAACGAAGTAATAATATAGAGAATAATTTATTTATTACTAGCTGATGCCCCGCGGTTTCACCCGCGGTAATTTTGGAGTTCCCGCGGGAATTTCGGGATAAAAAGTACCCTATGTCCTTCTCTGTACCCTTGACAACGTGCATACATTTTTCATCCAAATCCGTTGAGCCATTTTTGTGTGATTGAGTAACAAACATCCAAACATCTAAACATCCAAACATCCACACTTTCACATTTATAATATTAGTAGGACTAGCTGTGCCCCGCGGAGTTTCGAAATTCCCGCAGGAACTCTAAAGTAGCCTAATCTTTTTATAACATCAGCTAATTAGCAGTGAAAGTTCTGTCAAAATCAGTCCAACCGTTTCGGATATTCACCCGCGTGAGTTTCTGAATTCTTGCAGGAACTCCAAACTTCATTCATAAGAACCTTCTCCTTACAATACCATAACACGACAGAAAGAATTACCCTTTCACGCGTGATGACGTGACCAAGGGAAAGAGGGATCCATTTTTTATATACAGGCTGTCCGGTAAATCGACGTCAAGCCAGAACCACGTGATAGGCTAAGTCATAACACAGCTGTTAACAGAAAAATATAAAAATCTTTGCTATGCCTATTTAAAAAAGGACAGTCATTAAAAAACTGACGAAAACAATAATTTTAAATAATTTTATAATTTTAAGCATTAGTTTTCAGAAATACTATTCGGGTTACAATAAGAAGAAAATTGAGAAAAGTTAAGGTTTGTAGCAACAGGAGTTAAAGAAGTCACAACTTAATAGAAAAAGTTTTACGTTTTTCTATTAAGTTGTGACTTAGCCTAACACCCGTTTCTGGCTTGACGTCGATTTACGGGACACCCTGTATATACGCAGCCCACACCATATCCGCTCCAAAAGATGGCGTCACCTTCGATTCTTTTCACGATTTCGCTTACCTACGTCGTTGGCTCGCCTTAAGGCGAAAATAACTTCAACTCTCAAATTTAAAAGTAGAAATAAAACACCGACAAACAAACTAAGTGCATACAATAAAGAAGTGGAAACAGTAATTCGAGTCAGTTACTCTCCGTGGAGATTTCATTTGTGCCAACCGGCGGGGTTGTTGGATTGCCAGCATCAATCCACGCAATTACACCCCCTCCTACACTTTCTTATCTGTGTCTATTTATATTATAGTACGCCGTGAGGTTTAAATTAAAACTCATTTATATTTGACTAGTCGTGCCCCGCGGTTTCACCTGCGTTAATTTCAGAGTTCCCGCGGAAATTCCGGGATAAAAAGTACCATATGTGTTAATCTAATGTATAAGCTATATTACTGTAAAGTTTCATTTAAATCCATCCAGTAGTTTTTGCGTGAAAGAGTAACAAACATCCATCCTATATTATGTAAAATACGCGGGACTTGAACGCGATGTTTTTTATTACCTACCTTTTTTGCCTGACGTTTCGGCTGAGTTGCATCACGCCGTGGTCACAGGCTGACTGACATAATATAATGACATAATATAATGTGCTCAAAACGCGAAAATCTAAAAACATCCATCCATCCATCCATACATACAAACTTTCGCGTTTATAATATTAGTAGGATGTTGATCAACTCTCGGCCTTAGCGCTCTTTGAAAAGTACATAATGTATGTAGGTACCTATCCTTATGGCGAATGTGTTTTTTGTTTGTTTGTTACGCTTTCACGCCTTAACGGCTCAACAATCATGAAATTTTGCATACACGTTGCCAGTCTGGTGAATTTTTACGCTCATGTCCCTTGGCGTATTATGCAATTCGTCCATTTACAAACGGCTGATACTTTGTACAATATAGATGTTAGAAAATGCGTTGAAAGAGTCGCTCAAAAATCAGTAGGTACTTACTATTTGACTGCACAATCTGCAAACATGCCAAACGATTTTTATACCCAAAAAGGCTTCATATCTACATAAAATAACATTGTAATAATGTGTTTTTTTTGTGAGCTGCTGCAGCTGCAGCTGACAAAAAAACAGTGTGTCCACTGTGACAGTCCACAGCTGAGGCTGCCGGAAAAGCTTATTAAGTGCTTAGCCACAGATATGACTTAAAGATGGTGATGGTAGCCAGTCAGTCACTAGAAAACATACATACACACATACATACATACATAAATAAATAAATAAAAATAAATACCACCATGCTTATAGTTCCCCTCAAAATATTTTCCTTCATCGACAGCAGAGGCGAGTTCTTTATTCCGATTTGAACTCCTGCTATAATTTTAAATTGGTGATTTCACAAATTATTAAATTCTATTAGTTATTTTGCACATTTCACAATTTAATTTCGCGCTTTGGAAATTGCTATAGAACACAATACTTTTACGGCAGGTATCTAATAATAAAAGGGCTTCCACTCGTTTTACAAATGGGGGCGTGCTCATTACCCGAAACAATGGCTTCTTTGATAAAGTTATCAAATTACATTGTTTATAACGATATTTAAACATTTCGCCGTCATAATAATAAAATAGTCTAAATAACTGAGACACCCTAGCGCTCGGTGTTGGCTCCCCCGCCTCGACTTCCTTCGAGTGAAATCGGTATTTCAAATATGTCAGGTAATAAACCTGGAGGTCGCGTTCCATAGAGGCGCCGTAGAGTTACAAATTATTTAGACAGAACATGAGAGCGAAATTGTAATCTAATAACTTTAGATATGCGCTGCACTGTGGAGTAGAAACAAATAAAAAAATTATTATAAAGGATTCCGGGAAAATTATTATTGTTGCAAAACACCGCTAGCTTTTTCAATTTTCGAATTTTGTTTATAAACACAACAAAATGTCCCGATTCAAAAAGTACTTACAATTTATAATTTTGAGTAGGTACATTAAGATTTATACACCTCAACGTTGTTTTGTTTTTTTAGATAAATCACTATAGAATAAATATGATAACTTCATAGTTTTATGCAATTTTCCCAGTGCGTTATCCCCACGAAACAGAAAAAAAGATGGGTAAGGGATTACGAAATACAAACCATAGGGATGCCGGTAGTAACGTACCTACGCGTTCGTGAGTGTAGCGACGGGGGCCTGTAAAATTGTGATCATTTTCAAATAATATTGACCTAAAAATTTAACATGTTTTTTTTTTATAATTGCAATTGAATCTATTATTGCTTCTGAACTTCTTCAGGGTTATAACGTAAGGTCGTATATCTACCCTACCGTGTTCGGTTTTATTAAAAATATCTGGACGACCGAGCTTCGCTCGTAGCGCCATTGTTTTTAAGTAGAAAAGCAGTACCAAACACTAAATTTTCATTGCCTGAAAACACGGATAAAATGACGTTTTCTAAAAATGAAACCTAGTTAGATCGAATAATCGCTCCCGAAACCCCCTGCATACTAAATTTCATGAAAATTGTTGGAGCCGATTCCGAGATTAAGATTATATAATATTGTATATATATACAAGAACTGCTCGTTTAAAGGTAGTATAGATTGATAGATTCTTGCTGTAGTTTATAGTCGTTTTTGCATTACCTAAGGGTGGTCAGAGATCGACAAAAGTAAAATTAATTTAATATTTATCGAAGCATTCTTTCTTTTTTACCCATCCTGTCTTATTTTAAAAAGAAATATTAAAAAAAACTTCTACCTACGAGCTACGTAAGTAAATCTTCATTTAACACAAAAAGTTTTGTAATCTACTTAAAAAATTATGATACAACGATAGGTACACATTGTTTATTGGCAATCCAAAATGTTCCCCCGTCTGCCTGCGCAAGTATCCAGTTTGAGCAACTTTCACCTGGAATGTGGCAATATTTCCTGGTCGCAAGCGAGATGTAATTAATCAAAAAGTTTTTCAGAATCTCCCTGTTGCTTCCACGTGCCCCGCCCCGCCCGTCAGGGGTGTCAAAAACATCCCCTCACGATAGGTACAAGTACGTAGTTGCAATAGGCTATTTGACAATTTTTTTAGCCCTTCGTGTAGATTAAAAAAAAAAAATTGGATACGTATTTTTTCTTTTTTTCACCTGAGAAAAAAATAACGGAAATACGTAGAGTCGAAATGTCGCGTGACGTCACAAGCAGGCGCAGTTTTTAGCTGCTCCGCGTATCACGTTACTCCCAAACTTTAATGCGCTTTATCCAGGTATATTTTCAAATTCAATTCAATTTGAATAAGTAAATAATACGTGACCATTATTTGTTTATTATCTAACTGACTGACTAAACAGAATTTAGAAAAAAAAGTAGTCAAAATAGCCTATTGTTGTTTTTTAATTTTGACATTCGTCAAATTCAAATTCAAAAATCTATATCAAGAAAAACGTGATCTGAGTCACCTTCTGGAATACGGACCTAACGGCCGCACTCAGAGTCCACTTTAATGATTACTTAGTAAAGTATAGATTTTTAAAACAAAACTGCCGCAATCAGACAAGTTTAATAAATTAATGTTAATTGGTATTCAACTGATTAAGTTACAATTAAAAATAAAAATTTATAACCTGCTTGACTGACCGTTGCTAGAAAAAGAAACTTGAACTGTAACACGGCGTGACGTTACGCGATACTTAATGTAGGTATATTCGTAATTTTTTGATTACGTAAAAAAGCAAAAATACATGTCCAATATTATTTCTCTACAAGACGGACTAAATAGAATTATTTTATTTTAATACCCCGGAATCAAGCCTGATTTTGACTGTCTCAATACTTTAACGATTTATTCCTATCTATTGCACGGGGCTTAAGTCAGTAATACTCCTGCAGACAAAACACTAATATATTACGTTTAAATATTCCACTTGCAAGAACCTGGACGTACAGGTGTGCACAAACTCGGAATAACAAGTTACAACACGACTTAACGAGTTGAAGATGAGCACTAACCTTCAAGTTATTGGCATGGAGCCAGACGGGTTACTCAGAGATAAACTATTCGATCAATTTATAACTTCAATGAAACTTGCGCACTAAGAAATTAAATTAGGGGCTACTGTTATAGAGTACACTAAGTTTACATTCTTGATTCTTGTCATATTTACAAAAAAATAATAATAATAATCCACTTCACAACACACATAATATCTACTTGATCCCACAGTATCTAAGCAATTTTTAGCTTGTATCGTGGAAACCAAGCAAACGTGGTATATACCTACCTATTGCATAGATATATTATACATTTTACTATAGATATATAAACACACTCACTCTGGAAAGTGGAACCCTGTGTTCGTCACATAAAGTGCACCCCCACCGGGAATCGAACCCGGAACCTCTTGATTAACGGGCAGGCATGGTGACCTACTACGCCAATCGGGTCGTCGAAATGTTACTGTATATAGCTCATAACGAAATAAATTAATAAAATAATCAAAAATTTTACCTACCTATTTTATTTTCAAGATAATTTTAAATTTTTTCGGCATGTTTTAAGTTTTTTACATACAATCGTACTATAATATTCTCCCAGTGACTTTTATATCTACAAATACTGCAAGAAAAGTAGACAGGAGTACCTATTAATGTAAAAAAAAATTCTGAAAACAAAAAAGCTAAACCTATTTTATATGTAGGTTTAATAAAATCGTCTCTGATCCCTTTTTGTGAACTTTTTATTCATCTACAAAATCTACATCTACGGTTCTAAAACAAATCTTTAATTAGACGCAATAGAATACATAAGTACATACGTATATTTCCTTTTGTCTTAAACCCGAAGCCTAACAAGATAGCTACGTATGGTCAGAGGTAAAGCTTTGTTTCCTCAAATTTTTGTTTACTAGCTTTTACCCGCGGTTCTGCTCGCGTTGTAGGTATTTGGAATACTTTGTCAAATTGTTTTCCACTTCTCGTAAACCGATTACGAGAAAAAAAAATTAACATTTACTCTTTTTAAGTAATTTTTGCATACGAAAATAACGACAAACTAAATAATTATAGAGCCACAAAAATACACGAAATCGTTTGACTCTTAAATCATTTTCTTTCATTATGCTCAATTATATGCGAAAGTAACACTGTCCGTCTGTCTGTTACCTTTTTACGTCCTAACTACTCAGTTGTGTAGTTAAGTGCAAAATATACGTTGACAGTGGAATTCCTACAGGAACTCAGTAATGAAAGCGGATACTTCACTTAATATTTCTGAACAGTTTGTTCTTGCTTTGTTTCTTTCTTTGATGCTGTCCCTACTTAATTTGCGCCCGGTCCAGCCGCTCGCTAGCACGGCTCATTGTAGTAAAATACTAGCCCAATCTTATCTGCTGACCCTTTTTCCGAATCACAAAAGGGTTTTTATTGTTATTGAGGAAAAATATTTGGACAGAGCTCCATAAATGTGTGGATAGGTGGGGCGGCATGCTAGGGCAGCCGTAGGAGTGTATTGCTATACCCTAATTGTCATTTTCTGCTTATAACACGCCGGCAGCGGTGAAGGGAAGTGGTATTAATTTCATTTTCCGTTGGGGTAACATCGGAATGCCTGTGCTGACAATTTGTTATTTCTACTTCATTGATAGAATATCGTATACATTTTTTTTAACATCAAACTTCGACTTATTTAGTTATTCGTGCTTTTTTGTTTCGGATATAGGATATTTTGCAATCAGTAGGTTAAGGAAAATGTGAAATGTGGGAAAAACAAAAAAAGGGTTTTTGGAAATTCAAAGATACCTAGCTTTGAAATTAGAGCCATGAAAAATGACAATTGAACTCTTCCTTTATACTATAAAGTAAAATATACCAAATAATTAAAAAAACATTTGATTTTTGTTAGATTTGTTTGTTTGTAATGGATAAAACCAAAAACTATTAGTTCAGTGCAGTTATAGTGTCGTATCAGTGTCGTATCAATCTAGAGTAGCTATAGTGATTACATGTGCTGTGTCATCTAATTGTTTACAGAGGTTTGCTAAAGTCGGGAGCACGGGCAGTGGAGGTGAGCGTTGATGCATTGGAAAGGGGCCCCATTAAACCTACACCTGGGTCGCAAGTCCCAGGCACTGCTCCGTGTTCCCTACGGATATCTGGTATGCTGTACAACTTCTATGTTGGTGCAATTCATTGTAATAGTTTCTAGTTGGTTATAGATGTGTCGCTCAGCTAATAGTCTCGGTCATACCTTTCCCTGCCTTCAGTTATATTCTGTTATGTTATCATCATCAGTTAGTCAGCTATCATTACAACAGCAGATAACTATCTGCTGTTATCTACTACTGTTCCTTCTTAGTAATCTACAGATGGATAGGTACAAGACTGTTTGTTGCCAAAACATAATATAAATAAATAAACATAACATGAAAATAACGATAAAGAAAATAAATTACGAGACGTGTTTTTCTCGAACATCCATTTAAAAATCTCATTATAATTTTTTTTTTTTTCAACATCCTTACTTATATCCACCAGCTTCTAGTCTTAAGTTATTCATCATCCGGATAGAAGGCGTTGCCATGTGAAAAATAGGGGTTTTTGCATGATAAATGCGATAGGTGTTGTCGGGGTTACGCCGAGATTGTGCTTTGATGAAGGTTCGAATGGATTACGTCAAAAACAAGATGAAACGGCGTCGTTTTTATCAAGAGTGTAAGTAACAAAAAAAAAACAAAATCCCGTTAAATTTGTAAGCTTCTTACATTTTTAAGCTCACGAACCGCGCAAATGAGTCACAGGAAAATGTGCTTTTGGAAATTGCGGATGTTGTTATTCATTTACGTGATTGATGTTCACGTAAATTTTGCAGCTAACTTATACTTACGAGTATATTATAAATAAGTAAGTAACTCTGTCTGTCTGTTTGTTACCTTTCATGCCTTAGTTACCTACTCAACTCAACAGATCGTCATAAGTAGATATTATAGGCACACGTTGTCATGGGAGGTCATGGGTAGGTACTTACTGAAAAGGAGATAGTGTACTTTTTATCCGGGATAAAAGTACCCACTTTTTATTCCGGAATTCCAACGGGATTCCCGAAACAAACGCAGGTGAAAATGCGAGAAACAACTATTAGGTACCTGTTGGTATTGGTTTGACACGCACGCACGCACGCACGCACGCACGCACGCACGCACGCACGCACGCACGCACGCACGCACGCACGTACGCCGCATGAATATGTATTTACATTAAAAATATTAATTGTCTGTTACTCGTAGCTCAGCTTAGTTAGGTACTGGCTCAGCTTAGTTTGGAACCAGGTGGTGTGGTAGTATCTTCATACCTACCTATTATAGATTTTTTTTTTACCGGGGAGGTGCTTTTGCTACCTGTGATACTTACGTACTACTGTGTTTTAACTCGCTTTATAATTTTTTTTAGGTATTTGGGAAAGGAGCGGTCTGCAGCGTCGGCCGTGGTGCCTCGCTGTTCCTCTCCCGTGTTTGGAAGGGTTGCGGGATGTCGTGAGAAATTCAAAAAATCATTGACGTTCTTGATAAACTCTATATTCTCCAGTCTTAGAAATTATATTAAAGTAACTTTTTGCAGTTTGCACAATACTAGGTATCGACTATCGACTACAGAATCACGTATCGACTAGCTATGCTTAATCTTAGTACCGTAGTAGTAGGAGCAGGCAACTCAAGTTGGTTTTTTTTTTTTACGGCCCGGGCGGGTGCGTTCCGATTCGCCACACCACCCCCCCAGGGAGAGGGATAGGAAGATCTTACAATCAACAACAATCAGAGAATCAACAATAATCAGGAAAATCCTTAAATTTTACACGTCTTCCGGACCTAGTGGTATATGGCGGCCTGTTAGTGGCATCGCTGGTACTGGTATCTACTGGTGTTGTCACAAGCTTAGGCCGCTGTGGAGAAAGGGGCTGTGTCAAACTCGTTGAAGGCTCTGAAACGTCAGGACCAGTGTTGTCGACGAAAGCAGGTTTGACGCGGTTGATGCTGACTGTTACGCGTTTGCCTTTAATATCCAGGGTCATAGTCTTGCCATCACTGGCACGATCAATGACCTGGTACGGACCCA
The DNA here is from genome assembly GCA_907165275.2 of Zygaena filipendulae. NCBI lineage: Eukaryota > Metazoa > Arthropoda > Insecta > Lepidoptera > Zygaenidae > Zygaena > Zygaena filipendulae. The sequence goes on from OU015664.1 coordinate 10,536,861, forward strand.
TGTAAGGTGGTTGCAACGGCCGTCTAACGGTATCGTCCCGAAGAAAAACGTGTGAAGCAGATGGGAGGTTTTTGAAAACGAAAGTGGCCGGTTGAGAGTGCCGAGATGCAGCGACTGGACGCACGGTCGACATTTTGCGTCGAAGTTGCACGACAAAGTCCGCAGGGTCGTCGATAGTGTCACACCCAGGAACTGGAACAAGTAATTCACCCGGTAACCGGAGGGGTTCTCCGTACACCATTTCGGCTGCTGTGGCTTTTAAATCTTCCTTAAAAGCCGAACGCATGCCGAGAAGAACGAATGGGAGGGACCGAACCCAGGAGTTCTGATGGCACATGAGAGCGGCCTTGAGTTGGCGATGAACGCGCTCGATCATGCCATTTGCGCAAGGGTGATATGATGTCGTCCGAATTCGTTTCGTGGCAAAGTGGGTCAACAGTCGACGAAATAAATCCGATTCGAACTGGGTTCCTTGGTCTGTCGTTATGACTTGAGGTACTCCGAAGCGAGGAATCCATTCGCGAGTCAGAGTTTCAGCGACTTCTTCAGCGGTGATGGATCGCATTGGCCAGACCTCTGGCCACCTCGTAGCTCTGTCAATGGCAGTTAAACAATACCGAAAGTCGTTGCAGACGGGCAGGGGACCGACTATGTCGATATGAACATGCCTGAATCGGCCAGATGGTAGTTCAAAATTGCCTAGAGGAGAACAATTGTGGCGCGACACTTTGGCGCGTTGACACGCTTCGCAAGTGCGAGCCCACTCCTTACAATCTTTGTTGACAGAAGGCCACACATAGCGGTCAGTCACGAGGCGGGTCGTAGCCCGTGCCCCGGGATGGCTAAGTTGGTGGAGCTTATTAAAGGCAGCTCTACGAAAGGAAGAAGTCAGATATGGGCGAGGCTTGCCAGTAGATACGTCACAGGTCAGAAAGATGTTCGTCCCCGGGATTACAACTTTGGTCAATTGCAGGCCGGAGCCTTGCTGACGCAAGTTTGACAACTCTTGATCGGTCTCTTGTGATTTGGCAAGGGCCTCGTAGTCTTGCTCAAGGGCGATAGCGTCAACGCGCGACATCGCATCGGCAACGACGTTATCCTCGCCTTTGATATATTTAATGTCGGTGGTAAACTGACTGATAAAAGACAGTTGGTTTAATTGTGCAGGTGGGAGTTTTTCTCGGCGTTGTACGAAAGCGTACAGCAAAGGCTTATGATCTGTGAAGACGGTCACATGTTGGACCTCTAGAATATGGCGAAAATGTTGCACGCTTTCATACACGGCCAGTAGCTCACGATAATAAGTCGGCCATTGCGTCTGCTTGTCAGTCAATTTCTTACTGAAGAAGGCCAGAGGGTACCACTCACCGTCAACTAATTGTTGAAGGCATGATCCGATGTGGACACTGGAAGCGTCAGTAAATAGCCCGAGTGGTGCGTTGCTGACCGGATGTTGCAGTACGGTGGCGTTGGAGAGACTCCTCTTGCAGGCATCAAACTTTTCCAAAAGCTCGGGTGACCATATGAATGGCTTAGCACCTTTGCCGTTGGTGGCCACAACGGCGTTGATTAGTGGAGCCTGTAACTGCGCAGCATGCGGGATGAATCGACGGTAATAATTTATCATGCCGAGAAACCGGCGCACGCCTTGGACGGTTTTAGGAGGAGGAAAATCTAAAATAGCTTGAACACGATCCTTGGGAGGTTGAGTACCTTCGGAGCTAATGTGATAACCCAGAAAGTTAACCTCGCGGGCACCGAGGACGCATTTCGACGGGTTTATTACGACACCATAGTCCTGTAGGCGGCCAAAAAGGATTCGAAGATGCTCCTGGTGGAGGGTCTCGTCTGCAGAGTAGATGAGGATATCATCCACATAAGGAAAACAAAAATCGAGACCCCGGGTGACCTCATCGATAAACCGCTGAAACGTTTGACCAGCGTTACGAAGACCGAAGGTCATAAACGGGAACTCGAAGAGGCCAAACGGGGTAACGATGGCAGTCTTCGGGATATCCTCTTCAGCAACCGGGATCTGATGGTAGGCCTTTACCAGGTCTATGGTGCTGAAAATCTTAGCGCCTGTTAGGTTGTGGCCAAAGTCGTGTATGTGCCTGACGGGATACCTGTCAGGTACGGTCCTGGCGTTCAGTGCGCGGTAGTCACCGCAGGGACGCCAAGTATTGTCCTTTTTCAATGTCATGTGCAATGGGGACGACCAGCAGCTCTTAGACGGTCGTGCAGTACCAGCTCGAACCATGTCCTCAAATTCTTTTTTGGCTGAGATCAGTTTTTGAGGAGCCAAGCGACGAGGACGACAGGATAAAGGGGGACCATCCGTTGTTTTGATGAAGTGTACAGTATTGTGCTTGATTTTTCTGGGAAGACCGGGAGGACGGGTAATTTCGGGAAATTCAGCTAGCACTTGTGCAAAAACAGAATTTGATGAAGTCACTACTTTGACGCTTGGTTGCTCCGAAGTTGCAGCGGAAGCCTTCGCTGTGAGACTGGTAAGACCGTCGACGAGTTTCTTGGTTCGACAGTCAGGCAGGAGGTGGTAGTAAGCCAGGAAATCTGAGCCTAAGATTGCAGTCGTAACATCAGCGACGACGAAAGACCAAATAAATTCTCGCCGGAGACCAAAGTTGAGTGTCAGTTTGATGATGCCATACGTCTTGATGGTGCTGCCATTAGCGGCGCTGAGCTCATAGTCGGACGGATTCCTGCGGTCTGAGAGCCAGCGGCGAGGGTAACAACACAAGTCAGACCCAGTGTCTATCAAAAACTGACGTTTTGTGACACGGTCAGTGACGAAAAGACGGCGGCCTGGTTGGTGAGTGGAGTTGCAGCCAGCTGCCGCCGCTACTGACTGCTCGCGGGGTTTTCCGACTGCCACTTGCAAGGAGAGATGCATTTAGTTGCTTTGGGACCAAATTTCCTATGATACCAGCAGCATTTGGCAGCACGGTCGGGAGTTTTGCTATGCGAGGACCGACCACCCTTGGATGGGGTGCGGGACCGAGATCGAGATCGGCTAGGATTACTAGAAACCGCAGTAGACAGGGCGGCCACCTGTCTGCTCAATTCTTCAATGCGCTCCATCATCGTGGCGAGTGGAGGGGCTGAGGCCGCGCAAACGTTGGCAGGGCCTGGTTGAGCCTCAATAATCTTGTCGGCGATATCCGCAATACGATCCAGGCTGAGGTCCGCTTGGGCAGCAAGGATACCCTGAACATGCTGAGGCAATCTGCGAAGCCATAACTGACGAAGAATGTTGTCATCAGAAAGCGTTGGTCCAGCGAGTGAGCGAAGATGGCGTAGGAACTGGGACGGTTTCCTGTCCCCAAGCTCCTCGTCGCTTAAAAGTCGCCTGACCCGTTGCTCCTCAGATGTTGAGAAACGACGGATCAATGTCTCCTTTAGCTTCTGGTATTTACCTACGGCGGGAGGGTTGATGACAATGTCTTCGATTTCACCTGCTACGTTGTGGTCAATTTGGCTGAGGACATGACTGTACATGGTGTCATCTGTGGTAATACCTGCCAAATGAAATTGAGCTTCGGCTTGAGCAAACCACACCGTAACCCTATCGGGCCACAAGGGCGGAAGCTTGACAGCGACTCGGCAAACCATTGGTTCAGCTTTGCTAGGCTGTGCATCACTGTTTCCTTTCAGAGCTCGTAGAGCAACATTTTCAGCCTCAAGAGTAGCTAAGCGGGCTTGTAGTTCGTCACTCATTGTTATAAAGTATATTTTAATAAATAGGCAAGCATAGGATAGACACAACACCAGCAAACACCAGCCACAGATCAAAAGAAACTATATGAGTAATACAATATGTTGAAAGCTATGTTACAAAAAAAAAGGAAAAAAAAATTGTGTGATCCTCCCAAAATCAATATTGTAGGTAAGTAGATACTAGGCAAACAATAATAAGAGATCAAAGTTTCAATAAGGTTACACATGCATACACAATAATGAAAATTAAGTTTTCAAAGACAGCAAGATGTTTGAAAAAAGAAAACTGTAAGAATGTTATTAAAATATTGAAAATATTAGTTATGAGTATAGGTATAGCTTATAAATTACCTATAATAATATAATAATCTACAAACAAAACAATGCAACATTTAACTTAATACACAAAAACAAAATTGGCATTCACAAGCAATTGAAATCGGATAACCTCAGGTTTTACTTGATTATGCGCAGGTTGGTTATTAGATTAGTGATAATTGGCATTATTATAATTGTTAAATAATGTTATAACATACCGGAATGACCAAAAAAAGGTTAAATTAGTATGACACACCATAATATGTACTGCAACCAATAGAATATTCAGAGAGCGGAGACAAGAAAGTAATAAAACAGTACTTGTATTAACTGGAAAATGAACTAGAATGTTGTTGTGTGGTAGGGGTAAGGATCATGGCATGCCAGCAGTCCAAACATATACCACGCTGAGTAGTTCCAGACTATTCACTGAATTATTTGATTATGCATTGTATACCTACAGCACTTTCATAATATGTAATCACAACACTGTCACCAATTTCACGGCTGAGTATGTAGCGGAGATTGACGCCGCGACGATAGCGGGCAGGTGATCTGCCGGTGTCTAGCGGCTCTCGCATTCGGCCGTGATGCGTGTCGGCGGCTGCGGGACACCCAGGATGTATGGTGGCTGTTGAAAGCCGATGCAGGGTGCTTCACGATGGCCGTCGCAATTTTCTCACACGTCCAAAGGGTCACCAATTTGGGAAAGGAGCGGTCTGCAGCGTCGGCCGTGGTGCCTCGCTGTTCCTCTCCCGTGTTTGGAAGGGTTGCGGGATGTCGTGAGAAATTCAAAAAATCATTGACGTTCTTGATAAACTCTATATTCTCCAGTCTTAGAAATTATATTTAAGTAACTTTTTGCAGTTTGCACAATACTAGGTATCGACTATCGACTACAGAATCACGTATCGACTAGCTATGCTTAATCTTAGTACCGTAGTAGTAGGAGCAGGCAACTCAAGTTGGTTTTTTTTTTTTACGGCCCGGGCGGGTGCGTTCCGATTCGCCACAGGTACCTACCCGTATTTTAATAATAGAATCTTTAACTTAGTTAATTTTTTTAGTCACATCTGAACGACGAAAAAATTTAATTTGAAACGTAATAAGAACCTATAAAAAAATGCATTACACGACCATGACTTGAGATTCTCACAAGTACCTATAAGCTTAGGTTACAAAAGTAATACAATCCGTGTACAACAGGTGGCGCTAGGACACGCTTTTAAGTCAGACAGGCACTGCCCTAAACAAATCAAAACAAAGTTTAGATACCTAGGTACGGTACAACCATATCTGTGGTACAGCCAAAAACATTATTTTTGCAATATGATTTTAAAAAGGAAAATAAAGTGAAATGTTTAAGTTGTCATAAAATAATATTTAGGTACTTAAACTTGACTCTTTTTATGATAATAATGATATTTATATATTAGGATATTAAGAAATTTAGAATTTAGAATTGAGAAATTTATATAGATATTATTAAATTTATAATATTATTATCTTTTATAATTTTTTGCGGTCGACATTACAATATTGTCAGTCCCATTCCACAGAGAGCACATAAAAAAGTATCTACATAGTTACCTAAATCAATAACGACGTCCATCTTTAGAGTTTAGGTACCGGATTAAAATCCTATTAGAGCTTTACAGTGGCTTTACATGATAGGCTTGCACATTGGGCTTGAATTCCAAGTACGATATTGAAACGATAGCAGATGATAGATATTAATCAATTGTTTGGACGCAGATAAGCAATAACATGTTAACCCACAATATTAAGTTATAGATTCAAAACGCTTTATTGAGAGTTATAGAGCGTTTTTTTAATTATGTGTTTACCTTAATACATTGTTTAAATACCAGAAAACATTTAAACATAAAAAAATGCTGAAACAAAATGACGATATGATTTTGAAACACGATTTATTCAAAATTTCTCCAATTAACACACTATTGCTTATCTATGTCCATTTTACTTCAGCAAATATCAGTTTGATAAATGTGCCCTGATATACCTATAATCCTCCCGATAGAGAAGGCATTTGTTTTTAATCTACAAGCGTGAAAAGAATGTAAAAGTGAAGTTTGAAGTGTCGTTAATTTTGAAGTTATAGTAATGCAAAAATGTATTTTAGGCTAATCTTTAAAAATAATGAAAGTCATACTTTCGTGTTGTTTTTAGTAATTCCATTTCCACCCCTGAGAGTAAAATGACAGCGGCTGGCAACACCTGTAATCTCTACTAATATTACAAATGCGAAAGTAACTCTGTCTGTCTGTCTGTCTGTTACGCTTTCACGCCTTAACGGCGCAATCGATTATCATGAAATTCTCCATACACATTGTCAGGGGTACAGAAAAGCACATAAGGTATTTTTTGTCCCGGTATTCCCGTGGGAACTCCGAAATTAACGTGGGTGAAACCACGGGGAACAGCTAGTATAACATAAGTCTGTATATACATAGATTGACTATTATATGTATATATTTAGTAAAAACGTCATAGCAGGTATCGTCAGACTGAATTGTCACCGCACGCCCTATTCAATTTAGCATTTACGGGGTTCCTAGCGAAAAGCCTACAGCATAATCCCTATGGCTGCAGCTGTGCCTAGGTTCGGAAAAATCTCTCATAAGAGCTCACGGTACCTGCTTTTCAACTCTGAAAGCTCGCTGAGAACATAATATCGGAGGCTTTAGATATAATACTGCTCTAAAGGGGAGATTTCAGAAGACACCGGGGGTGCTTCTGTCTGCGTTTTATATAAGATAAAATATTAAAATTCAAGCATAATTTCATCTCATAGTTGCTATGACAACTAAATTTGATGAAAGATGTGACCGTGACGTGATATCGCACAAAAAGCATGCGAAAATAAAGCTTAAAGCTACGTAGGTGCCTATATATTTCCACACAAAAAGTTCCGGTCCAAAAACCTGTTTAAACTTTAAAACAACACTTTATTGCGAGTAGGTAGTTATTATTTTGTCTGTGATGTTGAAGATATTCCTTGACGCTTTGTAAGTACTTACTATTCTTTGTATTCTATTCTTCTCATCTCAAGCCTACTCAATTAGAGTCTAAATCAATCCTAATACTAAGCTTTATTATTAATTTTAATTTAATTTTTTAACTCTCGTAAAACTTTATTTTCTCAACTTGGTCCTTTTTCTATTGTTTTAGGAGAAATTACTTTTGCTTTTTATTTTAATTAAAAGGGCTTTGTCAAACCGACCACGGAAAAAGTAGTTATGATTGGAAACTTCATGCATACGTAGATATACTGTAAAATACTGTAAAATACGCAAACTTACCTGAGGACTCTAGTTATGAAAAACGTATAAAATGGTTACATAATAATAATTCTAGCTCCCATAAATTACCGACTCAATTCTCCTCCACCCGATATTGTCAGCCCACTTTTGTTGAAGATTTTACTCTTCTATTTCATTGCCTTAATTTATGTAATAAATCCTTTAATCGATTTATTTCAGGCGCCTTCAGAGACGTAGGCTTAGGTAAAGCTACAAGACGGGCGAGGGGAACGGCGAGGTTGCGAGGGGGTGGGAACTTAATTGAAACTTAAGCGGTAGGGAGAGAGGTTTTGTCGACAAGTTATTTGGTGGATTAGCGAAGGTGTTCCCAGAATGTTGCCAGCTCAGTGTTGCTCGAAGTGGCACTGTTCTGTATTGTTGCTTTCACTATTGCGTCGTGTCATATAGTATTGATTCCAAGATTTTGCTTTGAGGTAAACCACGAAGCCCATGTTACATATTATCAGAGTCGGATTGAGTTAGAACTAGTGATGTGCCAGATATCCGTGTCCATATCATCGGATATCCGAAGGAGAAGAAAGATCCGTATCCCAATCTGTACCCGTTACTTTTTTGGCGGACCTTTTACGGATCTTGTAATTTACTAACTAATGAAATCAATATAGAAAAAATCATGTTTAAGTGATTAGGTACCAATAAAAATCTATTAAATTGCATTCAAATACATAAACGAAACAAAAAAAAGACCTGCGCAATGCAAGTCGAAATACGTCCTGTCACGCGAAGCGTCAAGTGGCGTCAACTATCGTTTCAAGGTCACTCGCACCAGCATCGATTCAGTAAAAAACTTAAGATCCGTATCTGTATCTGCGTATCTTGACACCAAATATCCGTATTCGGATACATATCCGCGAATATACATTTCTAACGATCCCGCTCATCACTAGTTAGAACATCTTTTGTGCTTGCATCTGCAATGGCTAATCGAACCGGTGAATAAGCGATAATAGCTCAAAGGTTGGTCGCAAGTGTAGAGACCAGTAAAACTAAGGAACATATCGTCATGTCAGATGATCGCGAAAAATCGTCTAATCAAAAGTAAATTTTTTCGTGACGTCGATTTTTCGCGCGACGTGACATGGAGGTAAGTTCCTTAGTTTTCTGTAGCGATAGCAATTATAGATTGTAACCTTGGCTAAGGGGGCTGATGAGCTGTGGTCACTCACTACATAGTATAAGATAAAGTCTGTCTGTCCCTGTATTGTATGCCTAGATCTTTAAAACTACGCAACGGATTTTCATGCAGTTTTCACCAAAAGATAGAGTGATTCGTGAGTAAGGTTTATATTTATATTTTATCCTGGAATTCCCCGCAGGAACTCCGTAATTACCGCTGGTGAAACCACAAGGGATAGCTAGTAAATAATAAAATCTGAAACCAACCAACACCGAAAAAAGTAAGTATATACCTATACGTTATTCGATTCATATTGCTTAAAATATACACACAATTTGTCAGCACCGTGAAACTATATTTCAGCTCCATTAAAATTTAAATAATTTACTATCATAATTGAGTTCCGAATGTTTGCACTACATGAGCCCTGTCGCTGTTAACGATTTCGCTTCGTAACATCAATTAATATACAGAAATGAACAACCTTTTGCTCACATATTCCCCTAGTTATAATTGAGTTTCAAATGTCAACTTCAACAAGAATTTCGTTGAAATTGAACAAATAGATAAGTACGCAATCACTGATGCTTTTGCTAAGTCATTGTTTCGTGAATGAGAGCAGTTATATGTTTCAACCATAAAAAAAGGTGTTATGCATTAATTTACTAGCTTTTCCCCGCGGTTTCGCCCGCATTATTTTCGGAGTTCGGGAGTGCGTATAATAAGTGAAGAGATCGCTAGTAAAGCGATAAGACCGCCTTTTGTATGCCCTTAGTTATAAGTTTCTGTAAACACACTGTAAAATTATTTTGGTGTACAATAAAGTGTATTCTATTCTATTCTATTCTATGTACCCTATGTCTTTTTCTGTACTCCTGACAACGTGTATGCAAAATTTTATGATGATTGGTCAAGCCATTAAGGCGTGATGGCGCAACAAACAAACTCACTTTCGCATTTATAATAGTAAGGATTTTGTTGTTTCACAAAGGGTGTAAAAACAAATTCACATTTGCATTTGTTATAATATCAGGTAGTTAGTATTCTATTAAATACTTGTTGGCTTGTGGATTCTTGGCAATATAATGTTACAGTGTTCCTAAGTGTCATATGGTACTTCCTATGCCGGAATTCCCGCGGGAATTCTGAAATTACCGCAGCTAGTATAAAATAAAACATGTAGTGATCAGAATAAATTGACACGCGGAAATGCCGTTCAAATAAGTTGTCTACTTTGCCCCTTCAAAGTAGGCAAGCATAAATAAATAATTACATTAGCTATATTGCTGTGACATAAGCAAGTTTGCCAAACTTTATTATCTCCATGTTGCTAGTACGACGTGTACGTACGTCAAGGTACAGGCGCGTGCGAAAATAGCAAAATTTCCCGAGCGCTCCGTCCCATTCAAAGTGAGTTTCGGTTTTGGAGTTGCGCAAAGTTTTCTTTTTAAAATCATTTGCGTGGAAATTGTTTGCCAGTTATTAAATTGCGTTTCGTATTTATGCGGTGCGAATGTTAGCTTTGCTAGAAAGTTTCACTAGGTATAGACCTAGTACAACTATGTCTCTAAAATATAGATTTTAGAGACACACCTATATACTCGGAAGTATCAGTATATATGTTTGTAATCATCAAAGCGTTACTTTTAAGCGTAGTTATTTAATAATAATAATAATCCACTTCACAACACACAGATCTACTTGATCACACAGTAAGCTATCATTAGCTTGTGTCGTGGAAACCAAGCAAACGTGGTATATACTGTTTGCGCGGTGGTGGATGAGCAATACACCCAACAACCCTCAAACTCTGTGCGGGGGGAGGTTCGTTAAATATCACCATAGGAAAAAGATAAAGGTATTAAGAAAGCCTGACCTTCTATCCAGGATCTATGCTGCATCCGTCAGAAGACATGAATCATCTAATACGTTGTTCTGTGAGCAGTTCCCTGGCCTTGTTGGCGCGCCTCTTCTTGGCCGACCGGGTCACAACTCCACTCGGTGTAGATATTCTGTTTCTCTTCGAAAGGTGACTTATGGCGGGTGCGGTTAATATTATTGCGAAATAACGAGTTTAATTCGGTAACAAAGCGGCGTCGTGATCAACGAATCCAACTAGCGTAGTGGACGTGACCAATAGTGCGGAGCGGTGATTTTATACTGACGTGATAAGTGGATGCAGCGAAAATACTAACTTAAAAGAGGGTAGTTAGAGATTAATAAACGGTTGAGACATAATGCCTAAGTACCTGCGGTATTGGCGTGAACATATACTATATATTAACTCATTAGTAGATTTTTACCACATAAGTGGGCATGTTGACTAATTTTTATTTTTTAGTCCGTCTTGTAGGTTATTAAAAAATATTGGACACGTATTTTTTCTTTTTTTACGTAATCAAAAAATAACGGCGATATATTGATTTGAAATTTCGCGTGACGTCACTATTCTGACAGTTTGTATGGCGGTTTTGCGGTTAGTGACGTCACGACCTCCTCATCCTAAACTTTAATGCGCTTTATCACTGTATATTTTAATTTATTTAAAAAAGAAAAAAATACGTGTCTATTGTTTTTTTATTTTTTAACTGACGGACTAATTAGAATTTTGATTTTCAAAAGTAGTCCACATCCCTATTTTCGGTTATATTCTTTGTGCACTGGTTTCTTCATTCGTTTTTTCGTTCGAAATCAACGTAAAGCTCCGGGAAAGGTATTGAAGTCCATAAATTGACATTTCATCATTATCTATGTAAAATTTTCTTAGATACCTGTTTCGTAAATACAAAATTGTTATAATATATTTTTATAATGATTTTTATATTATTATAAAATAGTACTAGCTGTCCCCCGCGGTTTTAACCGCGGTAATTTCGGAGTTCCCGCTGGAATTCCAAAATAAACTATACGTATAAAACTTTCTCTTGAATCACTCTTTCTAATGTATATAAAATATACCGCATGAAAATCCGTTGCGTAGTTTTAAAGATCTAAGCATACATAGGGACAGACAGACGGGAAGCGACTTTGTTTTATACTATCGGTGTAGTGATATTTTTGACAACCCGATTGGCGCCGGGGTCACCATGCCTACCCGCAAATCAAGGGGTTCCGGGTTCGATTCCCGGTGGGTGTGGAATTTGTGTGATGAACACAGGGTTCCATTTTCCAGTCTAGGTGTGTATATTTGTATCTATGGCTGTGTATAATATAAATGTATCTATAGTACAATATATGTGTAATAATATGTAGTATACACTACGGTAGCTTGGTTTCCACGACACAAGCTTATAGCTTAGTGTGGGATCAAGTAAATCTGTGTGTTGTGAAGTGGAAGTGGATATTTTTGACAACCTAATTGACGTAGTAGGTCAACATGCCTGCCCGCATGCTGCCCGCTAATCAAGAGGTTCCGAGTTCGATTCCCGGTGGGGGTGCAGAGTGTGATGAACTCTGGGTTCCTCTTTCCAGTCTGGGTGTGTTTATATCTATAGTATAATATATAATTATGTAATTCTATGTAATATATTGGTACCACGTTTGCTTGGTTTCCGCGACACAAGCTAATAATAGCTTACTGTGGGATAAAGTAGATTTACGTGTGTTGTGAAGTGTATTATTATTATTATTATTATTATAATTTCCTTTATTGAGAACATCCATAAATTATTATCGAATATTTAAAAGAACAAAAGGTACCTATCGAAAGTTTAAGTAAACATTTAAAAGAACAAAAGGTACCTAACGGTTTAAGGTTAAACTTTAACCATTACATTACATTCAATCACCAAATTGAGCCGAGCGCGAACCGTGTACCCAACAAAGAGCCGCTTTCCAATTACCCTGATGGTATTTTTAATTGATTGATGATAACTTTGCAGCGAGCGTTAATTTTAATATTAACAATCCATCCATTTTGGAATTATCACCCTTTGGCGAGACTTGGGCGGGATCTCCTGAAGGCAATACTGTTCCAATTAAAAAGTTGCCCAGGGATGCAGATTAGAACACAAAAAAATGCTGAACCCTATTTGGACATAGATAAGCAATAGTGTGTTAACCCACGCTGGAAAAATTTTGAGTAAATCGTGTTTTAAAATTGTAGCGCCATTTTGTGTCGAGATTTTTTTTACGTTCAATAATTTGTTTTCGTTTGTAATTTTAGAACCCGAAATGAGGGATAAAGTTCATATGGAAGTATAGGTTTAGGTTTAAAAGATGTTTATTTCTCATAAAGAATTACATAAATTCACTTACTGAGAAAACTTTTTAACTTAGTAATAATATTTGATAGCTGGCACAACTAGACTAAAATAAAAAACTTAAATTTTGGTGTCGACAAATAATAAGTTGAGTAGCTACATAATTAATTGTATCGGGTAGGTAACTAATAAAATTACTAACAGAAAGTTGCTCGCGCTATAGGTACCTATTTGACTCGGCTAGCAACCACGGATGCAAAATGCACTGAGCCATGTCCACTTTGGATGCGGCAAATAATGCAGTCGCATTATTTGCCGCAAGTATAGCTTGTCTAAACTAAAGTGACGCGCCCCACTACTCAATAAGCAGTTTTAGATGTGCGAGATCATGTATTGATTATCTCTTGAATAGTGTGAGTGCGGCGACAGTATTGCGTACTTGTCGTGTCGATTTTTAACGGTTGTACGTGTGCGTATGCGTGTGCGTCATTTTAGTTTAGACAAGCTCTACGATTAATTTTAAAATTTGAATTGCGAAAATCGATATTTGAGCTCCTTATTTTAAATTGAAAAACATATACCTACTAGTATTTCGCAGTTTCTTAATTTTTCTTTTTTTTAACTGCTTATCTATATATTTATAATTTTTTTTTAAAGACTATTCCAGTCCTTTATAAAGCTTCCGCATTTTTTAAGTTCACCTGTCTTTTGTTTCACTCTTCGAGCATACTGCTAGCTCCGCTCGCTTGGATCGCTTATTCACGATCGCACTCACCTAGTTTCGCTCAGCATGCATGTACGTATGTATGATTGATCGATTTCAACGTCGTCGTTAAAAGGCAGCGATTACATTTAGATAGTCTAAATCTAAATACAAAACTGAAATGGTTTTTTTTCCAGTCCCATTTAAATATTATGTTACATGATGCACTCGTTAGATTCCGTTTAATTCGTTAAATTTCCGTTTTCAAAATATAAATTAATCCTAATTTGTCTAGAATTTCGGGTTATAAAAGAGTAAGCATACCTATATAAAAGCTAAATGTGGTCTAGTGTGAGGCTAAATGTTATGACAGCTGATTTTCAAAGAAAAATTTACTATTCAAAATGGGAAGCATCTAGATAATAACTACCAAAAAAGGTTCCAAAAAGTAATGAAATTCATAAATCTTCTAAAATCTCATGAAAGCGCAAAATTTTGAAACGTCAGAATTATAATTGTAAGCAAGCGTTTGTTAGTAAATACTTTGAGGCCTGACGAACATACAGAAAGTAATTTACAAACGATACATAAGTACACGTAGCACGATGCGACGGGGTAAGTTAAAGAAGTACGTAATATAATATAAAATGTTTGAAATTCTAAAGGTTGTACCTACAAGTACAGTCAGCATACGGAGCGAAAAAGAAATACACTAGAAATAAATATACTAAATACTTAAAAATGAAAATGAGCCAAAAATTATTAACTTTTTATCCGTCAAATTTTTTGTAGTCTAATTAATCTAGAAAAACAGAGCAAAAAGGCCTTTTTTCAAGGAAATCTTAAGGTGAGAGAGAGCTGTTTTTCTATGTAAGTACATAATATTTTCTAAAACATAAATGGACATAGATAAGCAATAGTGTGTTAACGCACACTGAAGAAATTGTGAGCAAATCGAGTTTTCAAGTTAAATTGCCATTTTGTCTCAACATTTGTTCAGCATATTGGTATTTATACAATGTGATAAGTTTAACATATAATTGAAAAACGTTTTCTAACTCCCAATGAAGCTCTCTGTACCAGTAACTTAATTTATGAATTTTTGTGGGTTAACATGTTGTTGCTTATCGGTGTCCAAATTTACCTGGGTCCAGCTGAGTTCAAGCTTTGAGTTCCAAAGTGGATACTTTCTATATTTCCCGAAAATGTACCAAAATTGCGCAAGCATTAAGTTTTTATTCTGAACAAGCTATATGCGTTTAATCTCAGCTCACCTGATATTAAGTGTGGTCAAAGCTTGTCAATAAAAACCCTGGAACAGAAACTGGCTTTCAAGTGAGGCTGCCGGAACACATCGTTAGGCCTTTTGCACATTAGAAGAAATTTTCTTGTGTCTTATTAGAAATGTCTTATAAGAGTCGCTTTGGTTGTTATATGGGACCGTACATTACAAGAAATGTCGGATAAGACACGCGCATAGTATTTTTTGTCGAATGCATGTAAGACACAAGAAAGTTTTTTATAATGTGTCAAAAGCCTTAGGTGCTAGGCGACAGATTTACAACTTGAAGATGGTAGCTAGCCAGCCGGGCACTAAAAACACCCCTACTACCTTGCTATGGTTGCCTCACGATACGAGTAAATTGAAATTGGATTATGAAATTGATAATAGGTGACTTTATGCAATTTGTTTTAGACGATTTCTTCTTTTTCGCTATTTATATTATAATATATAAAGCTGGATTGCCACTCACTCATTGACATAATTGTTCTCCCAGAAGGAGCATCTCTAGGTTGATATAATGTATGGAACATGTAGAGGGGACGTTTCGGTGATTATGGGAAAACCTCGACATCTTCGATTCCTGCTTCTCATCAGGTAGTGAGTCGACTGCCCGCCGAAACTTTCCATCGAAAGTGAAAACGTTTCTAACTAAATTTCATCCACACCTTGGGCAAATTTCAATAGTGTAACTTTTTTTTCAAAATGGCGGAAAAAAACATGGCCGCCGAACAAAATTCAAACTCGATTATCTCCGAAACTAAAAGAGTCAGGTAGGGGGTGCTCAAACAAATGTCATAGAGGTCAATGGGGGGCAACCGCCTGGCATGGTAAAAATCCAAAATGGCGGATTCAAAATGGCGGCCGAAAAAAAAGTTGATCCGATCCGGGTGAGGTTCGGCATCCGGGGGTTTTTGGGGTCGCTGATGCCGAATATCGAATCAGTTTTTCGATTGCGTCATTTTTCAAGATGGCCGCCGAACATTAGTTGTTTGTATGGGGAAATTGTTTCGGCCCTGGCTCGGAAACTATCGGCCGTGGGTATTGAAAAAAAATTTGTACAGTTGGTGGTGCACTATATTCTTCTATCGGGATATAAATAATTCCAAGATGGCGGACGGATTCGAAATGGCTGGCGAAAAAATGTTAAGCATAATTGTTCTCCCAGAAGGAGCATCTCTAGGTCGATATAATGTATTTAAGATGTGGAAAGGAGGTTTCTGTGATTGTGGGAAAACCTTGATATCTTCGATTCCTGCTCCTCATCAGGTAGTGAGTTGACTGCCCGCCGAAACTATCCATCAAAAGTAAAACTGTTACTTACAAAGTTTGATCCACACCTTGGGCAAATTTCAATAGTGAAACTTTTTTTTCAAAATGGCGGAAAAAATCATGGCCGCCGAACAAAATTCAAACTCGATTATCTCCGAAACTAAAAGAGTCAGGTGGGGGGTGCTCGAACAAATAGAGGTCAATGGGGGGCAACCGGGCACAGGGCGACCAAGCCTCGCGAGCTGCTCGCAGCTCGCGCACAGGGCGAATCTAGTTATAATATATAAAGCTGGATTGCCACTCACTCATTGACATAATTGTTCTCCCAGAAGGAGCATCTCTAGGTTGATATAATGTATGGAACATGTAGAGGGGACGTTTCGGTGATTATGGGAAAACCTCGACATCTTCGATTCCTGCTTCTCATCAGGTAGTGAGTCGACTGCCCGCCGAAACTATCCATCGAAAGTGAAAACGTTTCTAACTAAATTTCATCCACACCTTGGGCAAATTTCAATAGTGTAACTTTTTTTTCAAAATGGCGGAAAAAAACATGGCCGCCGAACAAAATTCAAACTCGATTATCTCCGAAACTAAAAGAGTCAGGTAGAGGGTGCTCAAACAAATGTCATAGAGGTCGATGGGGGGCAACCGCCTGGTGTGGTAAAAATCCAAAATGGCGGATTCAAAATGGCGGCCGAAAAAAAAGTTGATCCGATCCGGGTGAGGTTCGACATCCGGGGGTTTTTGGGGTCGCTGATGCCGAATATCGAATCAGTTTTTCGATTGCGTCATTCTTCAAGATGGCCGCCGAACATTAGTTGTTTGTATGGGGAAATTGTTTCGGCCCTGGCTCGGAAACTATCGGCCGTGGGTATTGAAAAAAAATTTGTACAGTTGGTGGTGCACTATCTTCTTCTATCGGGATATAAATAATTCCAAGATGGCGGACGGATTCGAAATGGCTGGCGAAAAAAAGTTAAGCATAATTGTTCTCCCAGAAGGAGCATCTCTAGGTCGATATAATGTATTTAAGATGTGGAAAGGAGGTTTCTGTGATTGTGGGAAAACCTTGACATCTTCAATTCCTGCTCCTCATCAGGTAGTGAGTTGACTGCCCGCCGAAACTATCCATCAAAAGTAAAACTGTTACTTACAAAGTTTGATCCACACCTTGGGCAAATTTCAATAGTGAAACTTTTTTTTTCAAAATGGCGGAAAAATCATGGCCGCCGAACAAAATTCAAACTCGATTATCTCCGAAACTAAAAGAGTCAGGTGGGGGGTGCTCGAACAAATAGAGGTCAATGAGGGACAACCGGGCACAGGGCGACCAAGCCTCGCGAGCTGCTCGCAGCTCGCGCACAGGGCGAATCTAGTTAGTAGATATACAACGTGTTAATGAATTAACCAAAACCTGATACACCCCATTTAAAAAAATAAACAATAAAATGACTAAAATATAAATTATGTCGAAAAAATTAATAGTTTAAAAGTTATTCAACATTAGTTTGGAAGTGACCTATCTACGGAATTTCAAGGGCTACGCCCGCACCAACGCGTCTACGTTTTTTTGCTGCGGGCGGTGTACGCGCTAAATATTGTATTATAAATTATTTAGACATGGGCTAGTAAAAATGAAAAAAAATATAACCTTTATTAAAACATGGTGCGATCGATTCGGAAGTCAATTCAAAGCAAACTACTTTCTAATTTTCAGTTGATTCATTAACACGTTGTAGATGTCGTTTGTGTTGACCGTCCATACTAACAGCGACGGTCGTATTCAGAAGTTTCGCGTACCATCTCCAAAGTTCCCTCACACGTTGCGATGTCATTAATTTCTCTTCCCGGGGTCACGCTGCTAACGAGGGGCGCATTATTTTGTGGAAACTCATAATACAGTTAGTTATCACAAGTAATGTCGGGTTTACTGGTATACCTACTCACTCCACCCACCCTGTTTACTGGTGTTGCCTACCTACATTGCAATATAGGTTAGTGTTTGGTAGAAAAAAAAATATATACAACATTTGTGGTAAAATTTGCTGCAAATACATATTTACAGGGTTGAAAGTGTACACCGTTATAAACATGTTTAAAAAATAAAAAGATTAAAAAAAAATTAAAATAAATCAATCAAAAAGAAAACAAACCGTGAAGGTGTTCGCGGCTCAATCGCTTTACACACACCTCGCCGCGCGCCAGTATCTTAAGTTCAATGACCTCGATTGAGCTGAACAGCTGATCCATCGCTCGCCGTGTGCGTGGCGCGTGCCTTGTATACGTATAAGTTAACTACGTGTATTGTGTACCTTGTGAATGTAATTATAATGATTTTTCAATGAATTTATTTTTCTCCTAGTATTCTGAAACTTATCGAACTTTTAATTTTATTTTTTCGCATATCCTGTATGTTATAACATAACGTACTTTCAGCCTAGTAAATATTTGCAGTTATTTTTACCACATGTTGTATATGTTGGCTGATCCCCGCGGTTTCGCCTGTGGTAATTTCGAAGTTTCGGCGGGAATTTCGGGCTAAAAGTATCTACCCTATGTCCTCTTCTGTACCCCTGACCCCTGACCCCGAGAGAAAAAAACTAATCAAACGGGATAAAATTAATTTATCCAACACTTCTAAGTGTAAATATTAACTTTAAATTACGACCTTCAATTAACACTCCCCTATTTCGAATGTAAAGTACTTGGTGAAAAGAAATCTCTAAGCAGAAAATGAATCTTTGGATTGTGATGTGTAAATAGACGTAATAACAGATGCAAATGGCGTCACGTGGCCCAACGCAATAATCTACTCTTGCGAGTGGGAAATAGCTGTGGTGGCCTGATACCCACTGGTATTATAAAACGTTAGCGATTATAAACACGCTCGAAATCATAGACCATTGGACGCACCCTGCGGAATTATTGTAATGGATTACCTAACCTCTCAGTTTAATTAGCAATCGCATTATGCAAACTGCTCTAGTCATAACCAATACCTCAGTAAGTCTTTTTTCTTTATCAGTGTGAAGAAAAAAGATTTAGTTTTTGTTTATAGTGGATTAAATCAAAAGCTATTTAACCGTTTTATAAAAAAAAAACAAAAACATTTTAAGGAAACTCCTTAGTGACATAAGCACTTTTTTATGCGGGGAGTCCCACGGAAACTCTGAAAGAAATGCAACTAAAACCAATTATTACCTTCTTAAATAGCTGTTTATAGCGAAAAATCACGTCATCATGTATGTTTTAAATTTCTTCTAATCTTTTCAAATTCACATGTGAGGTTTTATTAAAATCATTTACTTTTGGAAATGGCGTTACAAGAAAAAAATAAGGATGTGGATTTCGTTTCTTTATAAGTCACATATTACACTCAAGGGAATAAGTAAACATAATTATCACAACTCAGGCAGTCAGAGCAAAAATAGTCACATTTTTTGTTAGATAATCTACGGCAAGAAACTACAAAACTGCAGCTTTGTTTAAAAAAAAACGCCACGTTTTCACAGGCCAGTGTTTTGTCGATAAGAAGTGTCATTTCTAATTGGATGGAACGCTTATTTGCATATAAATTGCATCGGCCTCCCCTCTATGGGACAGTGCTCGAGTGAATCTCTCAGATTTAACTCAGAAGAGGGGGCCATTCTACTGAATATTTTTTTCTTATACTAGTTTGATAGACTATGATGACATAGGTATGTAGTTGGCGTTGGTTGAGACTACAAGAGTTCAATAAACTTGGAATCATGCTAAAGTTCGTTTCTTAATTTTCTCATAACGGTAAGAATAAAAAACAACTTCTAAATCTAGGTTACGGTTCAACTTGCAGATATTTCAATAAAAACTTTTGGAAACAAAATCTGTTCATCTTAAGTTCCGAATCTAATAATCTTTTACTGGGTAATAAAAAAGTACCAACGCAAATATCGAAGAGAGCACCTAATGCCCCCTTAGCTAAGTTGATGATCGTTAACGCATTAAAAACTAAGTAACAGAATCGTCACTCAAATCTGGACTTTTGATTGGACGTTTTGACGTGACTACGTGACATGACAATTCGTTCCTTAACGGGTTATATATTGTCAACTTGACTAAGGGGGCTGATTGGCAGATATTGACTTTAGAAAACCTACTTTAAGTCCGCCGTACTCGGTAAACTATCCTTAAGTAAAGTTGGCGGTATCTATCACAGAGTTTCGATACCATCCTTCCGATAGTACGTACACTCTTCGGCCGCAAGTAATGTATTGGCTACATCCAAGTTGCGCTACTGACACGTGTGGTGCGAGTTACAAGAGATTTTTATTAAAATTAAAACTTATTTACGAGCGTAGAATTTTTTCAAGGGCGTTTAAAAACATAAACAAAAGAGAAACGTGTGTGTTTCTTCTAAAAATATGAAAAAACTGGCCAAGATACAAACAAGAAAATATTTGCCAAGAAAGAAGTTTATAAGAAGACTTCGCACTATTTTGGTATCAATACTTTTTTATGGGTCAAAACTTTTGGGTTCGGTTCGCAAAAAAGAACCCAGGTTTGGTTTGCGTTCATTATTTCTATAAATTGAACCCTACCCGATTTGGGAAGGACCCAGCAGTACTGTGTAAACTGAAAACTTTAATACAATACTTATTACCCGCTACATAAGATCCATTTTGGCGTGAGACGAAAAAAACTTTTGGATAATTTGTGCTTCTATAGGTACTCGGTAATGAGCATTTCTTGTTCATGCATTAGTGATTATTGGTACGACGAAGTAATTTCTTACAACAACCATAGTGAGTTGAGTTTCTGAGTGGAGGAAGTGGCAGAGTAAATGTTGGGATCTGTTTGGGAACTCTAAACGGGATGAAAAGAAGGGATCTTAGAGCACTTTCCAGCCCGATTACTTTTAACTACATGCATACATACAACTTCTTAACATAATATAAAATGAAGTCGCTTCCGCCGTCTGTTCGCGATAAACTCACGGATAAACAAACTACGGAACGGATTTTGATACGGTTTTCACCAATAGATAGAGTGATTCACGAGGAAAGTTCATTAAGGTTTATCTATAGTTTAACCTGAAATACCGGCGGGAACTCCGAAATCACCGCGGGTGACACCGTGAGAAACAGCTTGTTATCTTACTAATATTATAAATGTGAAAGTGTGGATGTTTGGATGTTTGTTACTCAATCACGCAAAAACGGCTAAACGGATTGGGATGAAATTTAGCATGCGCGTTGTCAGGGGTACAGAGAAGGACATAGGGTACTTTTTATCCTGGGCTTCCCGCGGGAACTTCGAAATTACCGCGGGTGAAACCGCGGGGCACAGCTAGTATTATATTAAACTATGTTTAGTATAATTCCTTAACAGAAGAGTTTTTTAGGGCCAGAGTAGGTGCGAACTCTGCTTCTTTGGAACCAGGTGGCATTGTGATTATGTCTAAGCTTTATCATTTTAATAATAAGAGCTATTTTGCAAAGCTGGTATCGTATATCTATGTATATCTATGTAAAATTATCTGTATGTATATCCTCATTGGCTGACTGTATGAAAGAACTAAATAACTTAAAAAAACTGACTGATTCATCAAAGCCTAGACTAAACGAACCGCTGGAAACTTGACATTTTGTGCAAGGCTTCCATTTACACTGTAATTAATACCTATAGACGATCACTAGAATAGGTTCCTTTTTTGATAATTGATTATCAAAAAAGGAACCTCATACGTATGAATGGTGATGAAATCTGAAGTTTAGGAATGAAGCAAGTATCCTTAGTTTTTTGAAATTGAAATTGAAAGAACTTTATTTGACACAACACATGGATAGTTACAACTAAGAAAAGGTCTAATAATTCTATTATGCTCAAACCACGTGTATTTTCCAAATATAACCTGAGTATGTAAAAATAAAATGTCATTTCGGACAACGCTGTGTCCAATAAAAATACTTTATCCCCTTCAAGCCCGGGTCCCGTCAGGACCCACAATATGTGTACTGTGACATCGAAATAATATTGCAAACAACATAATGTGTCGGAACCCATTTCACGGTGCGCCTTCAAGTGTTACACTTGCAATACTAAGGTCAACTTTATAGGGCACGACAAAAAAAAGAAACGAACGTTAATATTGTAATTTCGATAGAAAAAAAAAGTGGTCGTAATTTTCGTTTGATAAAATCGGGACCAGAAACTGCCTCAATGTAGGTGTGTACAGATCTGAATTTCACGATGATCGACTGAGATTTGAATGGGTAACAAACAAACAAACTACTACAAACAAAAACTTACGTGAAGCTCTATAATTGTCATACCTTTCTAGTTAATGTAAGTTTATAATCCTTACTATCTTCTTTATAAATAAAAATGAATGTTTGTATGTCGGTCCTCCATGCGTTTCTAGTCTATTTTCTGTCGTTGGTGTACAACGATCCTAAAATTACTCGTACTTACTACTACAAAATACACACATACCGGCTGAATTAAACTGACACAAATCGTTCTCGAGAGGTAAAATAAAACAAGGGTGTCCTTTGTCACATAATATTATTCTATAGTCAGAAGTATAATAATGTATTTCGAGTTAGATACTGTACGTCACAGTTTATAAATAACTCTATAAAACAACCAAAAAGTAAATTCAAAATATAGAAATCTTACCTGCTTATTCAGTGGCTATTTTACCGCACGGAAGGACAATTATTATATTAAACTAATAGATATTAAAGCTAATAAGCTACGTGGTACAGCGAGATTTGCTCCCTAAGCTAAGTAGTTTCTATTAAGGATGTTACAGAGCTTCAACTCCGACTCCGACTCCGCTCAGCCGGAACTTCCGATTGATATTCACACGACGGTTTTCGACGTCGGTTCCGACACGGTCGGTTCGGTTTGTGCAGGTCGCGCGGTGCACTCCCCCCCCCTCTCTTTCCCGCGTGCTTTCTGTCGTCGATTCCTCCTCCACTATAAGAAATACTGATGATGATGATTAACAGATTTCTCTTCTCCCATCAGCTCTGACGTCGACTTCGATTCTGGTTGCGAAAAACTAAATTTAAAAACTCCGACTCCGTCTTCGGTTCCGATAGAGTACCTCCGTAACATCCCTAGTCTATGTCTACACACGGTTGTCTCGTGAGAGCGCGCGCTTGTTCAGGGCACACAATATGGCCGCTGGACGGTGGTTGCAGCATAAAACGCGGCTTCCATCCGCTAACCAATAAAGTGAAATGCAATAACGGGAGAGTTCTAGCGGGCATTTTCAAGCAAACATATTGCATAACATAGAGTTTTGAGACAGATCTTGGATCTCAATAAATTGTATGGTTGCTTATCAGATTTACAAATTTAATACCTAATGGTTATAATAAGTTATGACGTTATAATATTTGCACAATTTTGTAGAAATGTTTCAAAATTTATCTAGGTAATACCAATCTTTTAAAAGATGTAGGTATTGAGATGACCCCGACACAGTCTCTATCTTTTACCTACTCTAGCTATTATTTTCATAGTGATTTTTTTTTTACTTTAAGACGAAAAATAATCAAAGCATATTCAACCAGCTGTTACCTAATGATTTCATAACCTACAATTTATTTTGTGCTGAGAAATCTATTTTCATAAATTATTAAAATTATTTTAGATCCAATTTAATAATTACAAATACAAATTTATAAATAATAATTTATCAATTTCAATTTACGACAAAAAAAAAGTCACTCAAAAATACCGCCCCGGGTCATACCAGCAGCAAAGGTGCCCATGACACTCGCTGCATTAAAAATTGCCGAGAAATTGTGTTATCTTCAATATTTTACCCGCGTTTAGTTCAACTTTTATTTAATTTTGACCATGTAATTTACATTAGATAATTCTGCGTACGAAAAAAGGTTGGTCTTGTCAATAAAAACCCAAATAAAAATTACTTATATTAATTTCTTTTTTTAAAACAGTGAACCGCCTTCAAAAACTTAACCTACTGAAAATCACAATATATTTTTTACTAGCTTTTCCCCGTGGTTTCACCCGCGTAAATCTCAGAGTCCCCGGGGGAATTTCACGATAGAAAGTACCCTATGTCCTTCTATGTACCCCTGACAACGTGTATGCAAAATTTCATGATGATCGGTTACGGCGTGAAAGCGTAACAGACAGACAGACAGAGTTACTTTCACATTTTATAATATTATCCAGTCCTTATCCCGTCTCTATTCCTACCCCATAAAACAAATTTTTGACTAAAAGTAATTAATCCTTACTATTATAAATGCAAAAGTGAATTTGTTTGTTTGTTACGCTTTCACGCTTCAACGGCTCAACCGATCATGAATTTTTGCATACACGTTGTCAGGGGACAGGGAAGGATATACGGTAATTTTTCCCGGAATTCCCGCGGGATCTCCGAAATTACCGATGGTGATTACCTATGTAAAGACAAAATTGCACGTTGGTATGTGCTACCTACTAATCGGTTCGAAGTCATACAGATAAAACGCACAAATCACAACTAGTTCAAGAAATGCACTGTATACAACCTTTTTCTATAGTAGTTTATTTTCTTTTAGTTTCGGAATACAACAGATTTATAACAATGGTGACTAGGTATACTTAAAATATCTTACTTAAGCTCACAAAAGTGATGAGTTTTACATTAAGAAATATTATAATTAACAACATCTAAATTAAAAACTAACAGAGCACTACTTGTTTGCTTAAAAGCTCTTCGTCTTAATTGAAAAAGATTTTATGACTGTTTTTCTCCTTCTTAATTGAGAAGGTATACAAACGAACTTCATCAAATTTTCTAGCTGTTTTTTTTTTTAACATTCCTCGCTGAAAATCTATGTTTTAAGGACCTCGCTACTGCACTGTACTCGTTATATTTTCAGGTTCATTTCGTACGTACCTACTTTCCCCATACGTACGTACGTAGCTATTTTCCCCGTAGTTTCGCCTGAGTCGATTTCGGAAATCCCCCGGGAATTCTTTGCATCGGGATGAAGGGATCCTTTGCCTAACAGCAAAAAGTAGATAGATGTAACCACAAACAAACAATCAAACAAACAAACAAAAATCAAATCTTTCCTCGTTATAATAGTAGTAGATAGATCAAGATAAAATTTTAGAAGGTTTTTTTTAGGGATGACGCCGGTCAGTATGACCGTTGATGCGCGAATTTCAAATAAAAGTCTAATTTAGTTGGTAATTTATTCTCTGACTGGGTCAACATAATATTAAACCGGGTTGGATCTTTATGCCAGGAGCTGCCAATAACCCTGTGTAGACTTTGATTGAAAACAGTTGAAAGGGTGTTTACACAGAGTCTAGTCATGCAGCAAGCTAGGGGTGAAATTAAAGTCACCCATTACAAAAACGTATCTTCTAATAATTTCATAGCCTTAATAGCTTAAAAGATATTTAAATGGAAGTCGACGACAACTTCAAAATGAGATTTCTTACAATTAAATAATCTTTTCCACTTTGTGATAGCGCTAGCTGTTCCCCGCGGTCGATTTTGTAGCTCCTCGGGAATTCCGGAATGAAAGTACCCTATTTTTTTTTCTAAAATCATAATATTTGGTTTAGTAGGTAACAAGCAAATTCACATTTTCACAATATTATTCAACCGTAGATAAAAATACATATAAAACACCTTTTTTGAGACCAAACTGTATATAAGTGAAATATTGGACAAGTGTTTTTCTTTTTTTTTTACAAAATATAAAAAATAACGCGAATACATTGAGTTGAAATTCCATGTGACGTCACGCCTAAGTACGCTTTATAATTAGTTATGACGTCATGAGCTTTTGAAAAAGCAAAATATACGAGTCTATTATTTTTTTTACTATGTAACTGGCGGACCAAAAAGAATTTTGATTTTTATACCACGTCATCATGATCTTGACTAGATAGTATTGACTATACTTGATCGAGTGGACTGTATTCGTGTGAACGCGGCACGTTACTGTAACGCGGTGATTGTGTTAACTTGTTGCCAGTCGGTAGTGAACGGTGCTTTAATTGCTTCACTGGATGTCCAATAAAAGTTAATAAAAGTCGATCGATTTACTTTTTAAACTGCATGCCGGAGATAGATATACGGAACATTTATACAACGTGTTAATGAATAGACTGAAAACTAGAAAAACCTTGTTCAGAATCGACTTCCTAATCGATTGCCCATGTCTAAATTATTTATAATATAGTAAGTATGTGGCGCGACGCCGTCCGTAGCAGAAAAAATCTAATCGGTCATTGACACGTACAGGCGCGGGCGTAGCATTTGAAATTTCGTAGATAGGTCACCTCCAAACTAATGTTGAATTACTTTTAGACTATTACTTTTGTCGACATAATTAATATATCATAATATATCATAATATTATTGTATGTTTTTTTAAAATGGCTGTATCAGGTATTTGATCAATTCATTAACACGTTGTATAAAGTGTTAGGTAGTAGTATCAAACAATATAGAATATTTACTATGTAAAGAAGCCACACTCTCCACCTCCCACCAATAGGGATGTTGACGATTTTTGAAAATCAAAATTATAATTAGTCCGTTAGTTAGAATATAAAAAATAGACACGCATTTTTTGATTTTTTCAAATAAATGAAAATATACAGAGATAATGCGCATTAATACTAGAATCATAAATTGTGTACATTTATTGCTTCTTTCTCTCGTGCATGCTGTGGCGACCTATAATTGAGGCAGCGCCATAATTTTTTCATTATAATATCCTATATATATTGTATCACTACCAATGTTACGGTGTATGCTTTGTTGGTCGTTCTTTTGTATAAATAAATAAATAAATAAACCCTAATGGTTCGAAAGTGATGCGACAAAAACCGCAAGAGTAAAAACAACTGCTAGGTATTAAACAAGTCCCTAACTCATTCTAATGGTGTCTAATAGAATACTCGTATCCAACGAACCTCTCAGCTGAAGCTCCCAACAACTGAAATGCGGCTTCACAAAGTCAGTTCAAAGCTCAAATAAAACAAACTCCGAATACTCAACTATTGTGTCGACTCCACATTGTATGTTTAGGGCTTAATCCAATTGATAAAATTTGTCCCGGATCCGGTTAATTGCCAGACTTCAGAACTTCGGACCCGATAAGACTATTATGTTAGTGTTTAAATTTGTCTTCGGTTGAACATTTTGCAATTAACAAAAGGATAATGGTTGGTTTGGTGCACCCCAGCCCATAATGGGTGAGAAATAAAGGATTCTATTATGATGTCTTCAGTCAGTAAAGTTTGTCCGATTAATAGTTGTGGTTAACCATTTGAACTGAACCTCAAAATTCAAAAATCCAAATATTCATTCTGTAAATAGGCCACAGGCTCTTTTACACGTCAGTCATATTCAAGTATATAAATATAAATAAAGTTAAATAATAAAAAATAAAAAATTTATTTTGTTCTATAAAACTGTAAAAGTTCTAAACATATTAAATCTTTTTAAATAACTCTTACTCGCAATTTTGTTTTAATAAAATAGCGGAATTACCACAATCATTAACCAATTAGAAAATAGTCTAGGTAAAAAAATCAATGTTTACTAATTTTATTCAAAGTTTACCTATTTCACTTATTGACGACAGTAAAATTACAATAATCATGACTGCAACGCAACCCAAACGTGTAAAGTAGCAGTAAACTCATAAGTCGATTCCAATTAATTATTATTTCAGGACAAAGAACTGTAACTCTATATATAGCGGGTTCAATAATTTTTGCGTCACATTTAAAAATGCTAATGAATATTTGTGTTTATCCTGAGATCATAAGTCGGTAGGTACATATAGGTATTTAATGAAAATTTTATGTGTTGTATTAAAAATTTTATTTCAAGATCGAAACATAGAAGGCTAGTTACAAAGGATATTATATAAAAAGTAGTGGTGTCAAAACATTTCGTTTTTGGGGTTCCGTTGTCGGAGCGAGCTAATTGAATGCCAATGACGTGTCGACTCGCGCACCGTGATGAGGCGTGACGTTGCGTCGTGGCGAGGGTTCCGCAGGCAGTACTACTATTATTTCTGTAGCAGGATCGCTTTTACTTGCTTACACTTCTATCGTCTTAACAATATTACCTTTTTTTACCGAATACCAAATCTTTGGTTTTATATAGAGTTGGTCCCATAGCACCGGTCTAAACAATGGGATGTGGATTGAATCAATATGAAATTCTCAATCACTCGCTCCATTGATAAATATTATAAAAAGAGAAGATTTGGGTTTTTTTTGTATGTTTGTTTGTTTATCCTACTTATAAATTTGAAAGTGTGGATGTTTGGATATTTGGATGTTTGTTACTCAATCACGCAAAAACGGCTAAACTGATTTGGATGAAATTTGGCATGCACATTGTCAGGGGTACAGAGAAGGACATAGGATACTTTTTATTTCGGAATTCCTGCGGGAACTCCGAAATTACCGCGGGTGAAACCGCGGGGCACAGCTAGTAATGGTTATAAACCCAAAATAAGTCACAGTGTTCTTGAGTGAAAAGGGTACTATTTATCCCGGAATTCCTACGGGAACTTGGAAATTCAACCTTGGAAACACGGGCAATCGACGGGTTTAGGATAAACAGAGAAAATACATGGAAATTACCGTACGGAGCCCTGCAAAGGACATAGTAATGCTCGTCGCATACTCGCATTTTTCATATGACCCGTCTAACGTTGCGTACCCATATTTCTCTTGTCACACGCTTGACAATATTATGCACGCTTCTCCATATGTCTGCATCGAAGGGTGACGTCGACAGCCATAGCGTGGGGTGGCACCCCATCTCTTGTTTTCCTATGATCCCACATAAAGTTTTGTGGTGTCGTTACCGCTGCCGTTCCAATGAACAAGCTGTTCGATTACAGAGAATGCCCTCAGGTGGAAAAACCTGTTAGATTTTCGATGACAGCTATAATATAGCCTTATTTACCATTTTAATGCAAAAGTGAGTTTGTTTGTTAAGCCTTCATGCCTTAACGGCTCAACCGATAACGAATTTTGCATACCCTTTTTCAGGGGTACAGAAAAGAACACAGGGTACTTTTTGTTCCGGAATTTCCGCAGCGACTCCGAAATAAACGCAGGTGAAACTGCATTAAATGGGGCATAGCCGCTTACTCCACATTGTCAAGGGTACCTACAGAAACGGATATAGGGTACTTTAATCACGGAATTCCCGTGGGATCTCCATAATTAACCTACATAGTATAACAATATTTAAAATTTTATTTATTTATTTAAAACTATTTTCAGCTACCTACCCGAATTGAAGATATGCCCATAGAAAATTAATTCATAGGATCTTTGTATCATACTAGCTGTCCCCCGGTTTCGCCCGCGGCATTTTCAGAGTTCCCGTGGGAATTTCGGGATAAAAAGTACCCTATGTCACTCAGCTTCCTATAAGTGAAAGAATTTTCAAAATCTGTTCAGCAGATCCAGAGATTACCCCCTACAACGTCACAAACTCAGAATTCACCAACTCACAAACTTTATCTTTTTATAATATCTAATATATATAAATCACGTGTCACGTTGTTTGTCCGCGATGGACTCCGAAACTACTGAACGGATTTTGATAAAATTTTGTAACCATTCATAAAATGGTCCAACTTAAAAGATAGGATAGTTTTTATCCCGGAATTCCCTCGGGAACTGATGGACATAGAGTACTTTTTCCCGCAACATCCGCGGGAACTCCGAAATTACCGCGGATGAAATCGCGGGGGACAGCTAGTTAGTTTATAAATATAATCCAAACTAACTTTTTAAGTATTTTTATTTGTGTCTGTAAAAATGGGTAGGTACATTATATATTAAAAAGGTAAAATCAAATAAACAAAATAGAAATCGCAATAGACATTTTAATTACACGTGTGTACGAAATTAATCACGTTTCACGAACAACATCCTATTGTATCCTAATACTTATTTCCGAAACGATAAAGATCAGAATTGAGAAACTTCCTTCCTGTCATCACGTCTGAAAGCCGTGTCCCTTAGCTAGGCGCCATTGCCCACCTCTGTCGGCAAAACCGATACTAATTTCCTGCGGCTTTTCATTCCAGATAGAGTCTGTCGGAGCCGCAAATGTGTACGCTGCATGCCGTTCACATTTGAGGCATTTGTCGTGTAATTTACGAACGAATTGTTACCACCGGCCAGCATTTCGATATTTGGTATACTCATAGGTACGTTTATATTAAGGGCTTCTCAACCAAATTTTAGTTTTTAGTCCGTCTTTTGGATTAATAAAATAATATTGGACACGTATTTTTTCCACAAATTTTTACGCAATCAAAAAATGACGGAGATAAATTAAGTCGAAATGTCGCGTGACGTCACGCCTTGCTACAGTTTATATAGCTCCTTGTGACTTAATGTATCTCCGTTATTTTTTGATTACGTAAAAAATTAAAAAGTACGTGTGCAATATTTTTTATTAATCGAGAAGACGGACTTAATATATAATTTTTATTTTCATACCTCGGAAACAAGCCTATTCTCGGTGTAATAACACTATTATTTTCACCCCAACGCGACGGTATTTTTATGAGAAGAATCGTTTCCCTAATCGTAAATACGAATGTGAGTTTATTTGTTCGTTTGTTACGCTTTCACGCCTTAACTGCTCAACCAAGTTTTGCGTAAACGTTGTCACGGGTATAGAATACGTCAATACGTCATATAGTAGTGTACTTTATCCCGGATTTCCAGTGAGAAGTCCGGAAATAACGCGGATAAAACCTTAGTGGAACAGCTAGTTAAGAAATAACAATAGAGACACAATTATAAATAATAAATGTGTCAGAGTCGTTATAACCTACAAAATTAAATAAAAATATGACTTCAAGAACCGCAATTTTATTGCATTAATTTTTTTTTACCCATTTCTGGATGAAACAGATCGAATCTTTAAAAAAATTATCTTTTTTTTTATTCTCATAAAATGGCAAGCGAGTTTCATAATATTGCAAGAGTGCGGGGTCCTTATAGCATAATATTGGGCACTTAAGAGGTCCTAGAGGGCAAATTATATTGGCACTCCAGCGGTACGGAGGTCTGTGATAATGGGCTCAGTATTATTAAACCACTAGCAGTGTTTACCTGATGTTTTCGCTGGATTATTCAGAACCAATTCTCCTGTCGTTGAGTCAATATTAATATACGTATTTAACTTATTCTATTTATTATGACTATCTAATATAATATGTGTCTTGATATCATCGATTATTCAAAAGAAAAATGCTATCGGTTTGTGTACTTTTTTTTTCTTCACTAATCACCACAAAGTATCTTCCCGCTCTCTGTCTAATAAAGATAGATATATATTTTATTTCTCTTTAAAAATTACATTTACATTTTATGTATGCTTAGATCTTTAAAACTACGCAACGGATTTTTATGCGGTTTTCACCAATAGATGGTGATTCATGAGGAAGTTTTATATCTATATTTAACCCCGTAATTCCCGCAGGAACTCTGAAATTACCGCGGGTGAAACCGCGGGGGACAGCTAGTATTATAATATAATAATAATTATCTTACTAATATTACAAAGAGGTAAAACGTTTGTGAGATTGTAGGGGGTAATCTCCGGATCTACGGAATCGATTTAAAAAAAATATTTTTATGTTATTTATACCAATAGATAGAGTGATTCAAGAACAAGGTTTATACGTATTGTTTATCCTGGAATTCCCGCGGAAACTCAAACTACCGCGGTTGAAATCACACCACACGTAGAAATTCTAAAAACACATAATACCCATTCATAATTTCCCAAATACCTATTGTAGGTTGAAAATATAAGAGATTAAAAAGGCGATTGTGTGTTTCTCGATAAAAACTTGTCATCCTCTAACACTACGCTTTTTTAATATTTCCATTTTACAGACGCGCTAAGTCTACATCTTTTAAAAAGTAAGTGTATTTTATATATTACGTCTACGTATATTTTTATTGAACGCTTCGAGAAAATATTATTTAAAGATTGAAAAGCGGTGATTTTCTTCATCTCGGCGACTCTATTCAGCGGATGTCAGGTGTTGGCCCTCACAGTGGTTGGTTTCTTGTTATTTTCTATTCACAAACAACTTTTGTAACAAATGTCCGATCAGTTATTGTAAAAAAAGTTAAAAAATCCTAAAAAACACGCTTCAATCTAAAACTAAATTAAAATGTAGAAAATAATTTCCAACGAAGACTAACGATAAAACTTTATCCTACTAATATTATAAATGTGAAAGTATGGCTGTTTGGATGTTTGTTACTCAATCACGCAAAAACGGCTGAACGGATTTGGATGAAGTTTGGCATGCAAGTTATCAAGGGTATAGAGAAGGACATAGGGTACTTTTATCCCGGAATTCCCGCGGAAACTCCGAAATTACCACGGGTAAAACCGCGGGGCACAGCTAGGAATAAAATAATATGTACCTAGTTACAAAAGCTCACCGTCACGTTTACGAAATGACAAAATATAAACAAAAAACAATAGAACCAAACAGCGTCATTTCGAACACATTATGAGATGTTAAAATATAACGGGCCGTGCCTATTATCATTCATGGTTGTCTAATATGGTCCTACGTTATATCTTGACCAGTTTAAATGGAGCTCCCGCTATATTCTCCATACCTAAACGACCTGTTCGTTTCAACTGCGACAAGGGAGCAGGGTAGGTCATTTTAGGCCGGCAGTTTCGACAGTGCCAAAACCACACACACCCTTGTCACGCGGATATAGGGTTAACTTGAGGGAGAAAGCGTTATAGGTTATGTTGGGGGTTCCGCGTTGAATGTGAGAGCTTAGTAGTGAAGCCATTGTACTCGCAAATGTGTTTTATAATGTGCTAAATGATACCATCTGAATAGCAGGTGACCGGGGAAATAAATTAGTTGAAATATCCATTAGAAACAATTCGAAAATAAATTGTTTGGGGCTGATTTTTTAAAAGCCAAATAATGTTTAAATCGAGCAATTTAAGTGTTTTAAGAGTCTTTGCACCGAAATGACAAATTCAAAGAACATATTGAAATATAAATTAGCAGCGTGACTTGAAAGCCAGTTCCCATTCCCAGTTCAGGTCGGCAACGCACCTGCATGCCTTCTGGTGTTGCAGATGTCCATGGGCGGAGCTAATCACTTACCATCAGGGCCCTTATTCACTTAGGATCATAACATGCCGCGCTTATATAAGACGCCGCAAAAACTGTCCTTTCCCTCGTAATCAAAGAATTTTTACGCCAAAAAAATACAATAATTACAACGTTTCTTATGGCACAAAGAATAATCATTTCGAATATGTTGGTATCTAAATAAAAAAATTCTAGTGTAATATCTTAGCGTCTAGAACGTTTGGAAATGCGTTTTTAGGACGCGCGTTATGGGCAAGGAATGTTGTTGGTCATAGTGAATAAGGGTGTGCCACCTGCCCATTCGCCCCTTATGACATAAAAAAGTCGAATAACTTTTACTTTACCGCGTGTAGGTATGGATAATACACAAAATATTCTATTCTAATGTGTATTAGAAAAGAATATTTATAACTAGCTGTGCCCCGCGGTTTCACCCACGGTAATTTCGGAGTTCCCCGGGAATTCCGGGGTAAAAGTACTCTATGTCCTTCTCTGTACCCCTGACAACGTGCATGCCAAATTTCATCCAAATCTGATCAGCCGTTTTTGCGTGATTGAGTAAACGTATGCGAAAGCGGATTTTCATCCGACTTGCTTCATATTTATCGTCACTGCTCAGCTCCTATGTGTCTTAGCGTTATGTTGTATAGCCTATAACCTGCCCAGGAGTATGGACTACAATCGTACCAAGTTTGGTTAAAATCCCTTCAGTGGTTTTTGACCCATGCGTGCACATACAGACAGACAGAGAAAAAATTTACTGATTGCATTTTTGGCATCAGTATCGATCACAATTCATCCTCTAATATTAATTTTGAATATATATTCAATGTACAGAATTGACCTCTCTACAGTTTTATTATAAGTATAGATATGTATTTAGTTTTATAACCGAAACGTCAATGTAAAGAGTATGCACGTCTCTACATAACATTTTCATTTTCGTAGCGCTTTATTCAAGCATCGGAACCGTGGATTCGTGAAATTCACATTTCGATTACTTATACGGTTCAAGTGACAAGCTTTAGGGGACAATCGTTGTAGGGTCAATCCATAAGGGAGAGCGTTATTTTTAAAACGCCTCTGTATGATTAGGTAGTAGGTACGTATGTGATATGTACGCATGGAAGAAGTGAAACTTAACTGTAACGACAGATGTCGCTGGTTCGATTCTAGCGTCACGGCGAACATTTTGTGCTGAACGTTTCAATCTGGGCGTTTAGGAAATATAAGAATTATAAGAATCTACAAAGAGAAGTAGGTATTTATGTTGTCCGGTACATACCTATATTACAAGCTCTATTTAGTTTGCTGTCAAACTTGACACATTCACCGAATAATGAGTTTTTCGACTTTGTACTGAATATAGTCGTTGCGTTGATTCTGCAAAGAATTTAAATAATCGAATTATTTCAAAAATTCAAACGATAATTCGAATTCCATATTCATTGAAACTTTTCCTTTTTTATTTCAGGCCAAACATGTTGATTGTTGGTAGATAACTGACTTTCATAGCGACTCACTTAATCCATTCTCTTGTAATTTGGACCACGCTCTATAAGATTTTCCTACAAATTCCTCGTGTTCCGGACAAAATCGTGTACAAACACTAGTACGTGCCGATGAATGTTGTGGGGTTACTTTGTTTACTGTACACGTAGTACAGTTGGCAAATAAAATCGAATAGGAAAACTAACTCGTATCTCACCAATAAATAAGGTTCAACGAACGCTTTTGCTACGATCTGCAGAATATACAAGTTATGTTTTCTGTTCTGCCCACTTTACCGTTGCCGTAGGGCGGTGTGTTTGTGTAAGAGAAAAAAAATTTTGTTTGCAAAGGTATTGTGTGCTAGAAATGTAAGTTATTTTTGCCCCCCTTGTGCACTTCATTTTTTTTTTACATGTGGCGATTCGGACAGGTGTTTTAGAAATAATTGTACCAATTATTGGAAATGATAAGTATTTTGATTGAATAAAAAAAATCATTATCATCGTGCTAACTAACACTTTCTAACGTGGTCAGGTCGCTTGTTTTTTTTTTTAAATTTCCTTAAAGCTTTGGCAACACGGCTATCAGCTTAAACCAAATTACAATATTCTATGTATTAATAATAATAAGAGTGAGAACAATAATAGAAGAATATAAAACATAAATTATTATCTACTACCTATAGTATTAATTATAAAATGATAAATTAAAGGGTAAAGCTGTGGAAGCTTTAGTAAACCTTATACTCAGTACGGAATATTTTTAACATCTGCATTTGTTTAGTGATCACAAACAAAATGGCGTCTGGCCGGTGACTGCTGCGACGATTTCCTTCTACTCTGGAATATGTATCAAAAGATTATCTAAATTCTATTGAACTTGGCCTAACATTTTTTAATACATGCTTCTAAATATCGCATTTACCGCATTATGTCACACTAGTCGACCCTCCTCGGTTTCAATCGCGTCAATTTCGGAGTTCCCGTAGGAATTCCAGAATAAAAAGAATTAATAAAAGTATTTGTTAGGCAAAAAAATGCTTTATAGACATTAGGTCCGCCTTTTGTACAATAAAGGTCTTTAAATAAATAAAATAAATATTTTTTTTATCGGTTTAGTAGAGGTACTTTTTGAGTTTATCCGGTAGGTACAGACAAACAAATGTACACAAAAAATCAAATCGTTTCTTTTGATATATTAGTGTATAGGGGCTATTATGTTTAACTATTGTTTCTATCATTTTTCAGTTGCAATCAAAAACATGGCGGTCTTGCGATTACAATATGCACGTTTTGACACCTACAATATCTACAATCAACGAAAATAAACATACTTCAAAAGTTGAAGCTGCCTAAATATGATTAAGTAGTCACAAAATCGCTATTTTTCTGATTGAAACTGAAATATGATAGCAACCGTGATAGCAACAAAAGTTACATAATAATTGCCCTGCAGATTTCATATCGCGAAAATATTTGTACAATAAATCTGCTCCACAAGCAAGATAATACCGAAACGATTTGTTTGCTCGTAAAATCATAATGTAGCTGTAATTCAGTAGCTAAAACAATTAATGTTGCCACATAAACTTGAAAACAGTCACGCGTGGTTCCCGGCGGCCTGTGAATCTGAGGTTTCCCTCGGGAACTCCTCGACAACAGTAGTTATCTCCTTTTTCATCCAATTCCGTCCAGTCGTTTCACCGCAAAGGAGTAACAAACATACTAACTTACTCTAAGTTTAGGGATTTTAAACAAATGAAACGTTCATAATCTGGAGTGACACAAACGTGCTTTATTGAAAAAAAAAATGTGGGACACAGTCCTAAGTAATTGTTTAAAATTATTTACATTGAGACACACACAACCCTATAAGTACAGACAGTAACTAAAGTCGCTGAAATAAAGTTTCAAACCCTTCAATGACTTTTACCGCTGACTTGTACCGAGCGAAACATACACTCAAAACGATATTTAATGTACCTATTAAATAATAAAACATTTGAATGAAACGAAATTTTTTAAATTCATTATTATTTTCGAATTGTACAAATAAAGTTAAATTGTACAAAATATGTTAACAAAATGGTAGGTATACAGAGTGGAGATTCGAGACGGGTCAGTAAGGGCAGCTACATTAAAGGTTTCGATTTGTGACATTTCTCATACCTTAATTAACCTAACTTGGCCTCATAGAGCCTTTTGATCCATGTCGGAGACAGGATTGATTAAGCTAATAAAAATTATTTTGGAAAATGAGTGTACATTTTTTCAAAATTTGTAAATGCTTATAGCAATAATCCAAAAAATAATGGATGGTCTCATAAGACCATAATCGCGTTGCTTCAACCTTTAAGGCAGGTGCCCTTACTGACCCGTCTCAAATTTCCACCCCGTATATTGGGTATGTGATTAACAATAAAATACAACCATTAGATAATGTTTTTCTATAATTAACCAAAAACATTAAGTAAGTACGTCAGTAATTGTACTTTTCACTACTATCGGTGTTGTTACTTGTTACCTAAACATTTTCTATTTTAAATAAAAAACTTAATTTTAATTTAAAAGTGATCGTTTTATGTGATTTTATTTTATTTAGTAAGTATTAAATTTGTTGGAACAATAACAAAAGTAACGAGAGTAATATAATAAACGAACTCATACCTGTTTATGGAGAAAAATTTAACCAAAGGAATCATAAAACTAAATTGAACTAAAAGACAAGAAAATCATCAATTGAAACCTTAATATTGTATTTGCTTAAGTAGTAAAAAACACATTTGCTCTTTCATAAATTATGTGACTAAGATGAAATAATTATGACCACAATATTTTAAGTAAACACATTAGTTACTAATAAAAATTGAATGACTGTCTTAATTTAATTAAAATCGTGTCATTCTGATTATAACCGCCGCACTCAGAGTCGACTTTAATGATTACTTAGTTAAGTATAGATTTTTAAAACAAAACTGCCGTAATCAAAGACGTTCAGTAAATTAATGTCATTTGGCATTTAATGAGATGTAACTTAATTAGTTAAATGCCAATTAACATTAATTTATTGAACTAGTCTGATTGCGGCAGTTTTGTTTTAAAAATCTATACTTAACTAAGTAATCATTAAAGTCGACTCTGAGTGCGGCGGTAAGTGAGTGAAAACTGAATAATAATGAAGAATAATAATGAACAGTGCAGTTATGCAAATATGTACAAAGATGTCTAAAATATTAGATATTTATAATAACTATTGAAAATGAATACACGAAAAGATTTCCTTCAAATTACAAAAACTAAATAAGCAAACTTAACTGCACGCTTAAAAAAATAACAACATACTTAGTAGGTACTTTAAAAAAATCACAATTCTATATCGACTTCATTTTAAGGTAATTATTATTATTTAATAAAAAAAAATCTCCAGTGTTTCGATGTGCTGTACCTAATTCACTATGACCAACGACAATCCTGACAAACGCTCATCATGACAAGAAATCACAAATTTGTATTATGTACTCGTATATGCCATAATCTGTGTTTGTATTGTCTATGTATTTTTCATCCATAACGTGTCATGGTCATAGTGAATCAAATCCTTTTACTGTGTGTACTTTATTTCATTAACCAATTTATTCAATCATATCCAGTTACTAAATTAGCAAATAATAATTAATATTAACAAAAACTTTCTCTTATGTATTTAATTACAAAATAAAATGGTGTGACGCATAGCTATCTATACAGTAACAGCATTGGGTTGTCAATATTTAAAAGAATATTCTGAAACCTATTATGTAAAATAAAAAAAAAAACCAGCAGCCATTATATTTATATTCTTAAGGTGCGTGCATACACTTCTTATCTTTGACACAAAGACATTATAAGCGTTTAATATAAACAGTAAAAAAGATATGAAAGAGACTTTTGTCCAAACTACGTAGACTTAATTAGATAGACTTAAGTAGATGAAATTCTTTGAAAATAAAAAAAAAAACTTAAAACTATACAGAAATGATATAAGACTTCACGGACTGGTAATTTTTTTTTTTTGGAATATTTAGCATACATATTATTCATTAAATATATCTTATTAATATGTACAATTTGATATTATGTAGTTCTTACTTCTATTTTAGTTTAAGTAGCGACGTGAAAGGAAAAAAGTAGTATACTGTATACAATGACTAATGTGTTCTTACGCGTCGAAATGTTGACTCCTGAGTCCTGAGTCACTGTACTTGCATCATACAATCACTATCATTCAATAATTATGTAATTTCACAGCCTTTCTTTTTGAAAGATAAAGAAAACTTTTTGTGTCTGCATCAAAAATTAGAAGAAAAAAAAAGAAGAATAGCATAAAGTGGCCTCTAAATAATTATTTTTAGAACGAAGTTTTTTAACGCACGGTACGGATGGGATGGGATCATTTTCCGTTACGGCGCCATACGGCTGCTCTACGGAAAAACAAAGCAACTGACATTTTTTACAAAATGACTTTTTTTTGCCTCTCTTCACGCATAACAAACATAACGGACACAGTTTAATATGGAAAAAACTTCGTTCTAACCACGTGTTCCACGACATTCACGCATATACTTTGTTCTTGTTTGAAATATTTATTCTTTAGAACATTTCAATTATGCAACCATATTAGAATTGCCACTATTGTATTTCTTCAATTCCATCTGTGGATTGTGAAGTGAATTATGAAGCACGCTACCTACTGGAATAAGATAATTCTCTTTTCTTTTTCTTTTTCTATGCGCGTATTTTTCAGAAACTACGCAACTGTTATGATTCTTTTCATTTAGAGGTTGTAGTACTACTATAGGATATAATTATATAGAGTTTACTGAAAGGGTATGTAATTAATTATTTCAAAATTTGGCTATCGTCAGTCCTTATTATCTTTCCTTGACGTTGCTTCGTCTAAGTTGGTCTTTTTTATATATTCGTCTACAGTAAGAATAGATCGATTGAATTCAATATACACACACCGGCACAATTAGCGGAACATAAACAAGGCAAGGTATAGAAATAATCACGTGTACATTAAAACAAATAATATATACATCTGTTATCATCGACTTTGAGAATTTTTAATTAAATTTTATCAAAAATAATCAAAATAAAAAATAAAACACTTTTTTTCTCTATTTTGTGGGAACACAAACTATGATGCAAATTAAAGTTAGAGCACGAGGGGGAAGTACACGTTATTAATCTTTCATTTATTTAGTGTTAAAATCATAGTAATCTTTAATTTGCAACATTGTTTTTGTTCCCACAAAATAGAAAGAAAAGTGTTTTTTATTTTTTATTATTTTTAACAAAATTAAATGATAAACTTATTAAAGTCGATGATAAAAAAAGTATATAAGTTTGTTACTTCATGTCTAATTCTATTATTTATTTTTATATACACGCTATTATTTCTATAGGTAGGTACCTACTCTGCCTTTTTTATGTTCTACTAATTGTGCCAGTGTGTGTGGATTTACTCGTACCTTTAATGAGTGAGGTATTTTGGACAGAAGGCACAACTCTTGAACAAGTAAAGAAGGAACTTGGTTAGATTGATACTGCTAATAACAAACTCTACATTTGTATTTTTCCAAAAAGAAACACCAAAAAAATCCGTTGTTCTTTTTTTTTTCGAATCGCTACGAACTGCCTTTATTGACAAATAATAATCAATAAAAATAAAAAAAAAATTGTTGTAAAAAATTAATAAGACACAAACGCAACACACATTGAAATCGTACCTACAATAATAGTGCCGTTGTCTAAGTTTACAAGTAACGAAAAAAACACAAAACGCCAGCTTACATGGAATGAAAAAGTATCCGAATCTAAGATCACTGCCCACCAAAAAGTAATTAAACACCGTATTTCAACAATAGAACTTTCAAAACCCTTTTAAATCAATTAATTCATTTTTTTAAAGTAGTTTTTACTGGAAGTGTTATTTTGCAAAATTGTTCACGATATATTTTGCAATATTCTTTCACGAATTGGAGATATCATATTATTATCTATAATTTTATATGCTTTAGACTTAATTTAGTAACAGCTATTACATATTTTGTTCACAATAATTATTAAATTTATTTATAATATTATACAAATACACCGTACCTTTTACATAAATTCGTAATCGGACCAAAATATGGAAATTATTTATCAATTACAATATAAGCCAAATTACAATCCGATATTCTAGAATACGTTCTTCGATAATTAATATTCTAAGGCCTAAGCAACCACTTCGAGCCTGTTTCCAATGTGGTAAGTTAATTTTCGAAGTCTGGTAATTATTACATATAATTATGTGTTAAGCGCCCATCCACCATTACATTAAGCCTAGGCACTTATGGCAAAAATTTGGCATATTTAAAAAAAACCGCTGAACTTTAACTTTAATGTTGAATTCGGGTATATTTATGTTAATGGGCTTCAAACGGTCATACCGGTACTATTTGCTAAAGAAAAATCATGTTTTTTTAAGATATTTAATTAGTTTAAGTAAGACCTTCTACAGTCAAAAGTGGTCACTCGCTAGTGCAAAGTAGCTGAGACATTTAAATAAAATGAGTGAAATGCTACAGGCGTTACAACTGTTTGTAAAAGCATTGGTATTTTATAATAATCATCAGTTTGCATCTACTTAACGATTTACATTAATAACTAACCAAGGAACCATTTTCGCGAAATATATTACATAATTATATTGAAAAGAAAAGCCTTACTTGCCTAGGTACTTAGGTAACTAATTTTAGTACTTACAGTTAGAGTGACTTAAAAATATTTTTTTTCTAATTTCCTTTAAAAAATGTGTTAGTTTTGCAATACACTAATAAAATTTGTTATTTTTTTTTTCTATTTGGACCGTATTAACGAGCAAAAAGCAAACACGGTTATAAGTTTTCTCATAACGCATGCATTTACTATTCTATTTTTAAAATAGTAGTAAGTAGGTACTATTTATTTGAGAAATAACTATTTATTAGTGAATTGCAAATTATTCTTTTATTCCTTCCAAAATTGACGCTTGATATGATATTTCTTAAAATACAAACCTGTGGGGCTAAGATGCGCAACACGATAAAATTATATCGAGCCATTTTATCGATTCTCGTCGACAAAACCATACAATAATTATGTCGACGAGAATCGATAAAATGGCTCGATAAAATTTTATCGTGTTGCGCATCTTAGCCCCCCTGATAAGAAAAAGGGTAGATGTGGATTAGAAAAAAAAAAGTTTTAAAATATTCGCTAGTAGGTAATGCGCTAATTACAGTTTGAAAAATCAGAATCGGTTAAGAAAAACCGCTGTCATGGAACTTAGAATAAATAGCCCATTTTAAAACGGTGGGTAGGTATGAGAGATAGTGACGTGATAATTAATATCTATTAATATTTGGACTATATTTTTTATTGTCGATAAGAGTTGAAGATTTAATTGGTTCAGAAAGCGCAATACTTAATCAAATTATAATAGGCTTCTTTTTATTTTTTTTTATTTTCACTTACATATTGACTTGTTTGTCACAGCACACTTCAATTAACACAATACAATTATAAGATTTTCATCTCTCACTCAATATTTGTTTGGTTGTTGACCAACTAACAGCCAGGGACAATAAACTACATAAATTATAGTTTTGTAGGATCTTTCAAACGCGACAATCGATTTCTATCTACATGTGAGTAGGTACAACACACTGTCGATGACTGTACCCACGTTAAAAAATCATTCACTCAACATGTCAACATTAGAGGTAAAATATTTGTATTAAAACGAAAAGCAAATAACCTCAAAGGAAAACATTTCAATTAAAACTAAAACAAAAAAGAAATGTACTTTGCCATGCATTACAAAAGAGACATCACTCGTCTTCAACTATTGACTGAAAAAGAGAAAATAAATATGAAAAACGAAGAAAAAATAAAACAATTCCCCAATAATTAATGTTATTTTAGGTAGATAGTTTAACGACAAAAACGTCTTGAACTTAATAAAGAAGAATGATAATATATAAAATTCGGTCAACAGAAAAAAACGTTCTATCACGGCTCTTTATATCGTCGTTAAAAACTAAATACTTACCA
Organism: Zygaena filipendulae; assembly: GCA_907165275.2. Taxonomy (NCBI): domain Eukaryota; kingdom Metazoa; phylum Arthropoda; class Insecta; order Lepidoptera; family Zygaenidae; genus Zygaena; species Zygaena filipendulae. The sequence continues at coordinate 10,579,625 of OU015664.1, forward strand.
TAAAAACAAAATCACTATTTCAGCTCAAAACATTAACGTTTTTTTATAAACTTGACAAGAAGTGACCATCAGTATTACAAAATTTTACAGTTACAGTAAACTTTAAAATTACTCTACGACAGAAAGTAACAAGTTGTACAAACTAAAGTTTATCATGAAATAATTAAAAAAAAGGCTGACTAAAAAGTTTATTATGCCATTTAAAAAACCGACCAAACGATCGCTGTTCCTATTTTACGATTACAAAACAATTACTAAGTTATATTTCATGGCTACGTATAGAATTATTTAGATTCTTTTTTGTCTTGATCTATTGATGTCATTTTAATTTTAACATTAATTAGGTAGTGATTCTATCAATCACTGCCAAATTTGTAACCTATGATGTCATGAGTCACATCATTATTCTCACAGGTTTAAAGTTGTCCAAGTCATTGCTGTGTCCATAATTATGTTGATGGAGAGTTTTTAATGTTTTAAAAAATTCTAACATAACACTTACGGCCGCACTCAGAGTCGACTTTAATTATTACTTAGTTAAGTATAGATTTTTAAAACAAAACTGCCGCAATCAGAGACGTTCAGTAAATTAATGTTAATTGGCATTTAATGAGATGTAACTTAATTAGTTAAATGCCAATTAACAATATTTTACTGAACGTCTCTGATTGCGGCAGTTTTGTTTTAAAAATCTATACTTAACTAAGTAATCATTAAAATCGACTCTGAGTGCAGCGGTAAGAAAGCCACCTGTATTCATCATCATATTTGAATATACGACTGAAAAATTATTCGAAAATAACTGAATTTAAAAAATTGGATTTTCCAAAGTTTGTTTTTTTAGAGTGATCGACACTAGTACTTTTTAAAGCCTACTTAACTTAAACTGATAAATAACGAAGACTGCAACAATTTGACACAAAAAATTCGTATCGTATTCTAAATCTAAATTTCTCAGCAAAGCAACGTCTAGTTTTCAAAATAGACAAACGTTTTTGGCGGGAATCGAAGGTGTCGATTCCGTCATTTATATTTGTGTCAATGAAAATTGGGAAAAGTGAGTTTTTTTGTGTTTTAAAATGCTGTTTCGGACAATAATGTTTTTTTGCATGTGGCGGTTTTTTTATATTGTGCCATTATAGGTAATATGATGTCACGAACTGATTCCTTCGATGTCCGCTATGAACTCAGGGTAAGATTTTGCGCTATAAACTCGACATTTCATATCTTGAAAAATATAATTATTTATAACTTGACATTCACAAAATGCACTGTGTACTACTGCTATAGTCCACAACAAAAAAAAGTTTCAAAATTCGAACTTGATTTCAGTAAGAATCTGCAGAGAATTTGAAATTTAGAATATAATAAAACGATGACCTATCTGTCAAATTACCATACGTAGTTCCAAAGAGATCGCATCAGGTTGTATTGAATGTATGTAGACACTATAAAGAAAGAATGGATGATTAAATATCGCAGGTTGTCTTGACGGACTTGCCTGACGACTTGAGAGGTGCCATCTCTTGGCGGGAACTTGCCGGTGCGATAGTATTCTTCAAGCATTTTGTTCTTCTCGATAAATCTATCGTAGAGCCATTGGGTCATCGCTTCCGAGTCCGACGGTACCTGTGGATATAAACGATCAACCATTTAATATAAAGTAAATAAATCAAAGTATTGCGGAGAACTCAATAACAAAGGAAGTTAGAGCGAGTGCTCTAACTAGCCCAAAACTTCTTTTGCTGCCATCCCAAGTATATTTACCACAATATTCCCAAAAATGTGAATTTTGAAAACAGTGAATAAGTAAAAGAATAATCATCAAACGTTTAATATATTTCTTTACGTTAATGATTCCTTTGTGCGTGATTAATAGTTTTGTGTGCGAAAATCACCCGGCGACACTGGTTTTCATCTGTTTTCATACTAAACTAAGTTGATGTCTTTTCTATCTGTTATTTTCTGTTACCGCTGCACTCAGAGTCGACTTTAATCGTTACTTAGTTAAGTGTAGATTTTTAAAACAAAATTACCGCAATCAGACAAGTTTAATAAATTAATGTTAATTGGCATTTAACTAATTAAGTTACATCTCATTAAATGCCAATTAAAATTAATTTACTGAACGTCTCTGATTGCGGCAATTTTGTTTTGAAAATCTATACTTAACTAAGTAATCATTAAAGTCGACTCTGAGTGCGGCCGTAGAACAATTATTGTGGAATGTTAAAATTTAACTCTCACCTCACTGACTGGATAGAGCCTGTAGTGCAAATGAGTGGTGCAAGGTGGTCTGGTGCCGCAGACCACGTCCTGAAGGTGCAGCGGGATGCGGTCCGGGTATGCGATGGTCACGTCCAGGACCCACTCGATGGTGTCTCCCATGGTCGAGATAGGCTTCTTGTTCGCAACGTTGTTCTGGTTTGTGTTGTTCTCTAGAAAGACACAGTGTTATGTAAGTGTCAAGTTCTCACTTAGATGGGAGGAGCTGCAGGCAGGTTATGGACCTCCACTTGCTTTGCATAAAGTTCGTTATGCACTTAGCCTGGAAGACATTCATATAATCCTTAACATAAGGTAAGGATAATGTTTTCCTTTCTGACGACATCCTCTGGATAGTAAATTACTTCTTATGACACTTGCTTCACTTGCATCCTTACCATAGGTATGACCGAAGCATAAACATTCCTTTCTTTAGCTCTAGCTTTCGTCATGGAAATTCTTAGGGGAGGAGTTCATTCAGCAGTACACGTCTGTCGATTATTTAACTAAAATATCACTAAAACAGTGACCATATGAAATAGCGGTCTTTTTTATGCAAATCTACGTTTCTGTCATTTTGATCAATAATATTTATAGAACGTGTTAATGAATTAACTGAAACAAGAAAGTAGTTTGCTCAAAATCAACTGGCGAATCGATCGCACTATGTTTTAATATAGGTTATATTTTTTCATTTTTATTAGCCCATGTCTAAATTATTTATAATACAATATTTGGCGCGTACGCCGTCCGCAGCAAAAAATTTCGAACCGGTAGGCGCGGGCGTAGCGCTTGGAATTTTGTAGATAAGTCATCTCCAAGCTAATGTTGAATAACTTTTAAAGTATAAATTTTTTCGACATAAAATACCTATATTTTAATCATATTATTGTTTATTTTGTTAAATGGGGTGTATCAGGTTTTCAGTTAATTCATTAACACGTTGTATATTGTATTGTACCCTATGTCCTTTTCTGTACTGCTAACAACGTGCATGCCAAATTTCATCCAAATCCGTTCAGCCGTTTTTGCGTGATTGAATAACAAACATCCAAACATCCAAACATCTAAACATCCAAACATCCACACTTTCACATTTATAATAAATTAGTAGGATTACCTTCTTTAGTATCCGATTTAGAAGTGCTAGCGCCGTCGTCTTTGTGTGGGCCAATCTCCTCCATGATCACTTTCATAGCACCAGCTCGGGGCAACGATACGTACTCCAAAATGGGAAGGTTGTTCTTTTCGGCGAATCTGTAAATAGACACTGATGTTACCAAAGACAAGCTCGAAGATGTCTAGTTGACAGATCAAAAAGCACTGGAGACACAGATATTTAGAGTTTAATGTGTTACAAATAGCATTTAGTCTAAGGCTGTTTCTAAATGAACCATTTGTCAATATTCCAGTCTTTTTAATGGTTAACAGCCTAGTGGTTTGATCAAAATTAACCCGATACTAAACTGATGGTATATAGTTCACCAGCCGGACACTAGAAAGTACCCTGCCACCATGTTATGGTTTCATCACGATATTTTTCCTTCACCGACAGCTCAAACTCAAAGTTGGTAACTGAACAAACTGCGCCAACCTCTATCATCACTGAAGAAGATCCTCAAAATGTCGTGGACATTATTTTTAATGATTTTTGTCCGGTATCGGACATAATGAATATGAAGTGGAAATTAATGATCTTAAATTCACCTTTGACTGACTTCTCTCCTCTTGTGCAAGAATCCTCCCTCAGGAAACAGCACCATGAACTGCCTCTCTCGCGGGATGTACGAACTGTGGATGTGCCGCCTTAGTTCTTCTAACGATTGCTCGCGTTTCGCTCGGCCCTGTAGACAAAATATTGTAATTACACATTATTTCAACGTCTTTGTTTTAAACTTAATTTATACAAATATTTAGAACTAGCTGTGGCCCGCGGTTTTACCCGGAATTCCCGCAGGAACAATTTTTTTTCTAAAACAAAAGTAGCCTAAGTTACTTCTTATAACATCGGCTATCTGCCAGTGAAAGTCCCGTTAAATAAGTCCAGTCATTTCAGAGATTAGCCGGAACAAACAGAGAAGAGAACTAAGAAAATTTGCTAAGGTATTAGAACTAAAATCAATTAAAACTAACCTACGAAACCGTTAATTATTTCTTTTAAGCCGATCGCGAAGCGTGAAATAGCGAATGAAGCCATACAAAAGGTTAGGCCAATAAATGCGGGCGTATTCGTGGAAACAATATGCGTTGCTGTTGACGGGGTCATTATCGGGAGAGAATGCGAAGGGAATTTTGGCCACAGGAACAGTAACGCAACTCGGTATTTTACAAAGACAGAAAGATAGAAAAGACAAGATCAGGATTAGATATGAAAGTAGAAAAAGTTTAGTCAGGGACTGTAGTTTTGTATATCATTGAGATAATTTTTGGAATCGATTCGAAAGTTTTTATTCTAGAAAGAGATATCCCCAGCGCAAAATAATCGACTTGAAAAGATTATCTTTAGCAATAAGGTCACCTCTTACTGAGGCTTTCTTCTTATTAGATTTACTGTTTTTATTGAGTGCAATAAAGTGAATTAGAGCCTATAGACATATAGTACCTACAGTAGTCCGAAAAAACTGTTATACCTATCTACTAGACTAACTACAATCTATACATATAAAATGCTTTGTCCTGAATGACTGACGGTTCAACGCACAGCCTAAACCGCTGAACTTAGAGGTTTGAACCTTGGAGGTTGTGTTCTTTGTATAACGTAGGCATCCGATAAGAGAGGATTTTTGAAAGATCAAATCCGAAGAGGGTGAAAATGGGTTGCTAAGTTTGTATGGAATAATTCCACGGGTACTATAGTCTAGCTAAAAGTCTGTAAATTATGAGAAAGCATTTTTCAAGTTGGCCTACTATTTCCATACGCCATCCTACGCGTACATATAGGGGTGCTCTCTAATGGCTATTATCGACAATGCTCAAGCTCGATGAGTTCGCACTTTTGGACCACCCCTGATGGCGCAGCCTCTGACATCGATACGTCACGCTCCCGACCGATGTGTTACAAGAAATCACTTTATTAAGAATTACTGGCCGTTTTTTTCTTCTTTTTTTTCAAACATAAAACTTTCATAATGAGTTATAGATGAGATATAAAAAAAGAAGCTTCTGAGAGGATTTTTTTTTAAATTATAAAAGTTAGTGGAATTTGTTATTGGAACGGACTGTAGGTACGTAAGAGAGTTATAGGATATTTTAATACGCTATTCGCTTGCGACCGCCGTTTCTAAGCTTTTGTAACAAGTTCAATTAAATACTTTGTCGTGAGTTGCGTTAATTCGATTATACGGTAAAAAGGAAAGCTTTCCATTTGGCTTTATTGCTGGCTGTGGTATTGATATTATAGATGTAATATATTTTTTATTTCCTCTCTATATAACAACGAATAGAATATTCATACGGTCAATTAATGTACTAAATGTAATGTGTGTTTAATTATGCTTATATAGGATGTAGAGTTTACGAGACGCATTGATCTTAAAAGCAGATTTAAGATTGCTTTTTTTTTAATTATACACACAAACTACTTATATATTCTGGTAAAAATACAATTATAGTTAGTATATTGTAATCTATAGATATGAATTGTAACTGCGAGGAAAAATAAAAAGCTTAAATCGTTTGTAACCTAGTATGGTACTACTAGATGGTACAAAAGATCCCAAGGGTCGAGGTGCCGAGGCTTTGCTTGCCCACCCCATTGCCTAAGATAAGATAAGATAAGATGGATGGTAGTAGAAATATGGCTATAGTAATTTCCCCCCCTTCCCCCGTACCGAGCGACTCAATTTTCCATTTTATTATTTTTATTTTTATTTTCATTTCCATTTCAAATCTCATTCATATTGCGCCTTATTACTACATAATATTATTCCGTTTCCATTGAACCGGTATCCGCTATCCAGCTTTGAAATCGCTGGGGCAATTGCCGACGATTCGTTCACCATCAGCGGGATCGATGCAAACGAAGTCCCCGCTTTTGTGTGACAGACGGCGTTTTCTGTGAACTTAAGAACAGTTCAAACGGCATCCACTCCCACGAGTGCATTCAACCGTCGCGTCGCATCGCTGGAACCGTTCCTTTCGGATCGCTGCAATCGAGAACGATCCACGGGACTTGGGAGGACGCTAACGACCGACGGATTGGTGGGCGGTTCTCCATTTGGCGACGACACGGATAAGACACTCGTGCCAGCGGGGTTAGCCAAGTTTGATATTCTACAGTCGTTAACGCATGGAAAACTAGACTATAAAACTTTGGTCAGCCAATCAAACCTCGAGTTTCACTTGACCACTTGAAAACTGGAGTTCTGATTGGCTGACCAAGTGACATGACGATTCGTTACTTATGTTTTCTATGCGTTAACGATTGTAGAATGTCAACTTGACTAACCCCACAGTTTTTTTATCGAGCAGAAAGACCATATGAAAAATGAAAATGAAATGAAAATGAAAAATTTATTTATTACCGTAATACACATAACATCGCAAATTACTTGTAGTCCCCACACTAGGCGTAGCCTGTATATCAAGCCATACATAGTGTACCTACACATAGTTTTTGCTAAGACAAACGTATTGTTTACAATTAAAATTTAATTATTTTAAGTACAGTATATTGTATAAAATACTTTCATAATATGATAGGTTCTATGTGGGTGTTATATTATCTGTGATGTGGGTGTGTAGATGTACCAACATAAAATCATACCTTACTGTGGATATAAAATAGAAGACATCTTTAGAATGCGTAAAGGTGGGTATATCATAAATTGTAATTAGAATTGCTAATGTGTATAAGTTATGGTAACATAATGTGATTCCCTGCCAGCCTAAATATGGTTTTATATTTGTCTGATACTGTGTCATGTGCTGTGGAATGTTGTTGAATAAATAAATAAATAAAATTCCTTGGAATGAGGAACAATTAAACAAAGAACAACACGATCCGTTTTAGCTTTCGTCTACCCTATAAGTTCGAATTAAAATACCTACTTAAAAATAGTTAAAGAATCTGATTTACATCGACACGCCGTTGCCTAATGGAAATGCGCACGTTTCGTGACGATTGCACACGGAACCGGAGTGCGATCGAGCGTACGACGAACCGTCGAGTGGGGAACCCCGTCCGCCACTTAAACCTTTCTGCTGACCCACAGCTAAGGGTCAAAATGCACTAGACACAAGAACACGGCACGACGGAAAACCCCATTTATGACTCCTTATGGTGAATTGCCATAAAAATGCGATGGCAAAATTCCATTTGGACGTACATTCAGTTTAGTTCAAGTCAGTCAAAGACTTTTTTTTTAATTTAACAAAAAGCACTAGAAGTTTTTGGCGGGAATCAAAGATGGCGGTTCGATCATTTATTTTTGTGTCGATAAAATAATGGTTAAAAATGGATTGCTGAATTTTCACAGCAACGGTTTTTTATGTGCTCAAGAAGATACTTATATGATATTTCGAGCAGATTTCTTCGGTTTTCTCCAAGAGCTCCGAGAGAGTTCTTGCAAGCTATAGTGCCGTGGCATGCAATTTCAAACCGTATAAAGAAGCATTTTATTAGAAAATACATTGATCTAATTAATTTTACTTGAAACTGGCTAAATGCATTATAAGCGAAAGTCCATAAAAAAGAAGAAAAAAAAAGTAGCAGTAAGTAGCAGTAAATAAGTACGCCATGATGTAGATAAATAAATGTGGCGGTTGTTCTCAACTTTACGTGCGTCATTTCCATTGACTTTATTCGCGTCAGTTCTATTGTCCTATAAGACTTAACTCTCAAACTAGAACGGGAAAACGACGCACTGCCTTCTGCTGGGTGTAGAATTTTTTTTTTTACAACGTTTATTTTAGGAATCTTGTTAAACACTAACGACCGCACTCAGAGTCGTTTTAATGATTATTTAATTTTAAGTAAAGATTTTAAAAACAAATCTCTGGAGATGTGAAAAGGATAAAACGCGGTAAATTACCTTGGTCTACACTTTTTTATAATATAAAGTCATGTTTGTAAGTTTTGCTATTAGGTATAACTAGGTAATTCTGTCAATACTGGACCGATTCTAAAAATTCATCCACTGATAGAATGATACGATTTAAGCCACTTTTATCCTGTAACGCAGATTTCTCGTGGGAATAACTAAGTAAAACCGCGGTGGAAAGCAATAGTTACTAAAAACAAATATACCTACATCCATTATTATCTTATACGCAAAATTCTACGAAAACTAAACTTCTCAACCACTACTTATGACGACACGGGTTGTTTTATATACATATATATAACGGAGCTTGTTCGTCAATTAGTTTGTACTCATTAGTTTGTCGACGGAGCTTAATTTGACGCGTCAAAACCACGAAACAACTCAAAGGAACTTAAGAAGTACGTCGGTTCGGGCCGATGTGCCCTCGGGCTTGATTTTGCGTGTACTGAGTGTTTGCGCACTTTGCGTAATAGACCCTCTAATTTGATTGTGTTAAAGCGTAGTGTTGTGTAGTGTTAGATTTTTTTAATAAACTATATAGTAATAGAATAGAATAGAATAGAATAGAATAGAATAGAATAGAATAGAATAGAATAGAATAGAATAGAATAGAATAGAATAGAATAGAATAGAATAGAATAGAATAGAATAGAATAGAATAGAATAGAATAGAATAGAATAGAATAGAATAGAATAGAATAGAATAGAATAGAATAGAATAGAATAGAATAGAATAGAATAGAATAGAATAGAATAGAATAGAATAGAATAGAATAGAATAGAATAGAATAGAATAGAATAGAATAGAATAGAATAGAATAGAATAGAATAGAATAGAATAGAATAGAATAGAATAGAATAGAATAGAATAGAAAAAAGTTTATTTGATACCAAAAAGATAAAATAAGTACAACTGTGAGTCTTAAACTAGAATAGTTGGTACCAAAATGGCTACCACTCAGCATTATGCCGTGGCACTAAGTTCCACGACGCTGATTTTCAGTGGCGACCGAAGAAGGGAGATGGCTTCACACTACCAATAAGACCGTCCACAATCTACATTTCTTAAGATAATTTAAGTGGAGATAATTTAAAAAGTAAAAATAGAGTAGTAGATAGTAAAAATAATACAATTTATTTTTTTCAGTGACACACCAGGATTCCTTCCTAGGGTATCTTGGTTCTTTCTGTTTTTTGTACCAGTGCAAAAAAATTCCCGTCAATCAATACAAACCAAGATGAGAAGCACATACTGTAGGTACATAGAGTTAGCTCAGCGAAAACGTCCGTGAACTTATGAGATAGTTATACAACAGTGTTACGGTTGCACGAAACGAGATGAAAGCTCCGAAACAATAAACGAGCTTTCGTTAAAAACAAAAAGTGGAGGAGAGGGAGAGAGGGAGAAAAAAACTAGTTATCGTTATCGTTACAAACGTCTAACGACGCTTAACGAGTTGGGCTTGACGTGGAACTTTTGCCTCGTTACAGGCCACTGAGAGAGGGGGCGCGGGGGGAGATAAGAGAAAAATCTTATGGTCTGCAATGTGGTACACTTGAGGGCAATGTTACAGGTGCATATTAAATTTAAAAAAAACATGTGTGTTACTCATCGAAGTAACTGTGGACTTTGATTTTATTCTTTATTGCACAGTAAGTACAAATGGCGAACTTAATGCCATGCAGCATCCTCTACCAGTTAACCATTGGGTAGACAGAGAGATATAGAAGATGGGGTGTGCAAACAAAACAATATATAATATACTTAATACAACACACTAATAATTAATAACTAATACATAAAGACGCAATTTACTCACAATAAATACTATAACACATGCATATCCTACACATACCGATACAATAAAATACATACATACATAGTTACATATATATATATATATATACATACTATATGGACGCAGATAAGCAATAACATGTTAACCCACAAAATTAAGTTACCTATTCAGAACGATTTATTGAGAGTTAAGGAACGTTTTTTAATTATGTGTTTACCTTATTATATTGTTTAAGTATGTAACTAAATATTGAACATAAAAAATGTTGACAGAAAATGAGACTATAATTTTAAAACACGATTTACTCAAAATTTCTCCAGTGTGTGTTAACACACTATTGCTTATCTATGTCCATATATACATACCATATACATAATATAATATACATACCATATTAATTTATGAAATTTGTTGAAAATTCACATAAAAGGCAATACATATTTGATGTTGGATGAATTTTATTTAATAGTTCAATGAATATTACCTACTATACTAATAAATCACATCAAGCGCCGCAATGATTGACAGATAACAGTCAGATTGCGACTTTCTGATAGTGTAGGTATACAAAAATTTTGCATTTATAAATTTTATAATATCACGCAAATCACACTTTATTAGCAAACAGGATCCATTATGTTTATTTCAATGCGTTTGCAAAATATCCAATTTTCTTTACATCTTTACTTTTACTCTTAGAGTTTCATTTTGTTTGCAAGCAAGTGTACCTACAGCGGAACCGTCTACGTGTGCTCCTTAAGTAAAGCACGCCTAATTACCCGGCCTCAACTTTACTTTTCTATTTTTAGTTTAATTGCGGGGGGTCACGAGGATTCCCTTCTCCATATGACGCCGTAAAAAAAACTGGGACATTCGCTTCAAACTGACTTTGAAAAAAGCTTAGGTATTTATTATATAGCAGCTGCTCCCCGCGGTTTTGCCCGCGGTAATTTGAATGAATGAATGAATTCGGGAATTCGATTTAAAAAGTACCGTGTGTCCTTTTCTGTACCACTGACAACACGTATGCAAAATTCATGATGATCGGTCGAGCAGTTGAGACGCAAAATATAATAGGTTATGAAAAATATTTATTTTCTTCCAGCAGAACTTTCACAAACTCGTAATTTTGGATGATTTCACTGATTTTCTTCATTATTTGATCAACAAATAAAAAGTACCTTTATGTATAAGTATAAAAAATTTGTAGATACATGTAGGTACCTAAAGCGTAACGGAACATAACGAAAATATTTGTTACCGCTATCAAAGTAGTTTCTCTTCAAAAAAATATGAAATGTAAAAAAACATTTCAAATAAAAATAACAAAAGAAATATCCCGACAAATACTTATCCTACCAGTAGATACACCCATCTTTTCTCTATTCAAAGATGGTAGAAATAGGTACTAACTATGTATATCTATCTTCTATAAGTACATACAACACATTTACTGCGAAACTTCATTTTATTTTCTCTATAAATTATGTAAATAAGCTATAGGAATTTCAATAAGAACGCAACAAACCGCAGTTGAATGCTAACAATTCGCATAAAACTATAAAAAAATCCCCTCCTTTCGATACGAGAAATTCACAACGGTGAAGCAAAATTGCGATTTATTATCCGCAAAAGATTAGTTACTTTTAATTATACAATAGTTTGGTTTAAAAAACAAAAATATATGCTGGCTTTGAATTGAAAATAGATGCCAAAAATAGGTTATGGGAATACAACATAAATGACGTCAATATCAGAACTAGAATAATAATAATAAATAAATAAATAAATAATAATAAATTTACAGAGGCGGCTTACGCGTGTGTAGAAACAATTGATGCCAATTAGTAATTATTATTAATATTATTATTTATTTTATAGCATCGCTTTAGTGAATAGCTGTTATGGTGTTATAATTATGTCTAAATAAATAAATAAATAAATAAATAAATAAATAAATTCACTTCACAACATACATATCTACTTGATCCCACACTAAGCTATAAGCTTGTGTCGTGGGAACCAAGTAAATATGGTACATACTACATATAATTACATATATCTTATAAAGATATATAAACACGCCCAGACTGGTAAGTGGAACCCTGCTTTCATCACATCCCCACCGGGAATCGAACCCGGAACCTCTTGATTAATATTAACACATAACATAAAGTTTGCCACAACAGTTTATAATCCGCCTGGAGATATAAATTACCTACGAAATAGCACAACCTGAATAATATTGGTCATTTAAATTACAAAAAAAAAAAAATCAAAACTCCAATCCAGTAGCCAATATCAATCCAGTCAGAAATAAAAACAAGGTAGAAATAGACATAACTTTATTTGAAAGAAAGAAAGAAAGAAGAAGAAAGAAAATAAATTTATTTGTCAACCAACACATAATATACAACTGCGACAATACAAAAATGTTGACAAAATGGTCCCGCCCGGCTCAGCATAATGCTATCTCGCCTATCTCACATACTTAACAGTGTGAGGAAGCGCTGGTTTTCAGCTGGAACCACGGTAAAAAATAAATAAAAATAAAAGTAAAAAATAAACTATAAAATCAAAATTACAATAAAAAAATGAACTACATATAAAACTAAACAAAAATAAAATAAAATAACAACATATTTGGCATCACTATTTTTTTTTTTTAAATAATATCTAAAAATTAAAAACAGTTATGAGTTGCCGTTATGCCAAAACGGACACCGTCTTAGCATATGCTGTGGCATAAAACGCGGCAGCACTGGCACGACCGCAAAGTCCTAAGACAAATAATCGCGAATCTGTACGTGTTTAATTTACAATTCTTTAGTGCTAGCGAACCGTAAATAAAGCCACATATTGTATGGGGAGCGATTCAAAACGCCGCGCCATCGGCATCGCCACGCGTGTACAGTTCGACGCAATTGTAATGCAAATTGGATTAAAACCTTTACACTGTATTTAACTTCAAGCTGTTCCCCCAGCAGTTTTATTTCGGAATTTCCTCAGGAACTCTTTGTATCGGGATGGAAGTACCCTCTCCTATTCCAAAACCTGAATCACTTGTTAAACATAAACAAAACATCGGAACGATACTATTTCCTCGGGAACTTTTTGTTCCAGGAAAAGTATTCAGGGTTACTCAGGGTTGCTATTAGCTACATAACAGTATTTTTTATTTGTTGTTCAGTTATTGCAGATATCTACATCCAAACTTACCTCTATTCAATATTATCAATAAAATACATAAAAATAAGGTGTTAAAAAAAGTCAAATCAAATCAAATCAAATCAAATATACTTTATTGCACACACAGTAGAAGACACAATATTTACAAAAAGTCCCAATAATAATAAAAATAATCCACTTCACAACACACAGATTTACTTGATCACATACTAAGCTATAAGCTTGTGTCATCGTAACCAAGCAAACTACATCGTTATACAAGCAAAACTTATGTTCCTCTACGAGTATGTAATACCTAATAGCATCAGCCCCCAAAAGTATTAACTGCTGTTTACTTGTAGTACAATGTACATGACAATAAAACAAAGTAATGTCGAGAACAACTGAACATTAATGTATAACATGAATGTATAATTTAAATTAGAAGCGGAACTCCGATCCGACGGATGTTGGACACGTGGCCATATGCTAAACATGCGCGGTCACGCTCCCAACCACAATCGACGCGGGCGCAAGTGTGCAAGTTAGTACACAGAACAGTAGAAGACCGTCAACTTTAATATGAAAAATGGGAAGCGGTGTCGCCGCCTGAGTTTCGCACACAAAGCCATTCGTTACTCACACAAAGTTTCATTTATGTAGTGGTATGTAGTAATTAAACGCCATTTGGTAACGTAATTACTTAGACAGTTCTCAAAATTCACTGTGTGTGGAATATTGTCTATACTAATCCTTAATCTTGTCTTGTCTTGTCTTGTCTTGTCTTATCTTATCTTATCTTAATATATATAAATCACGTGTCACGTTGTTTGTCCGCGATGGATTCCGAAACTACTGAATCGATCGTGATGAAATTTGGTCACTATGTTATATTCGGTCCAACTTAAGAGATAGGATAGTTTTCTTCCCGGAATTCCCGCGGGAACTCCGAAATTACTGCGAATGAAATCGCGGGAGACAGTTAGTAATAATATAAATGAGAATGTGATTTTATTTCTTTGTTACAATTTCACGCCTTTACTACTCAATTCCCACGGGATTGACTCAATTCCCACGGGATTGACTCAATTCCCACGGAATTGACTCAATTCCTAGGGAACTACCACGGGAACTCCGAAATTACCAAGAGTAAAATTGCGGGGAGCAGCTATAGTATTATTATAAAGAGAAGGGATTTATTTTTATGTATGTATGTGTATTTATTTATAATAGATAAATTCAAAAGTACTTAACCGATTTAAAAAAATATTTCTCTTGTAGAAAGCCACAGTATTCTTGAGTGACACATAGGGTACTTTTATCCCGGAATTACCACGAGAACTAAGAAATAACCGTGGGGAACAACAAATCGAAAATATAGGTAATATTTGGGAATACCAGCAAAGAAAGTTGTGGGAAGTTATGATCTTTTGCTCATAAGCGTAGCGCACCTGCCCCGCCTATATTGCCACTCTTTTTAATGGATTATTTTCTCTGGGTAACCTAACGTAGACTAACGAGTGCCCGCAGATACGCAATTAGGCAATTTTACCGTCGTACAGTAATTATCAGGAGACACGAAGCGTGAATGTCGACGTAGGGGAGAGAAGTAATTGATGATTGGATCGGATTTGAATATGGTTACGCATTTTTTAACAGTTCGTGACTTCACTGGATTTCATCCTTCAGTTCCAGTATTTAAGTTCTGTAGGTACCCAACCAGTAGTATAGTAAAAGTTTTAGTCGCACAACTTAGTACAGTTATTGGTTTACGGTTCAGGAAATATTATTAAACACAAATAAGCAAATCGTCTCTTAGGTACATCTGTTAGAGATTGTGTAACTTCTTAACGACTTGATCAAAGGTAAAATTTACAAAAAAAAAAAAAAAAATTAAGATATGTTTGGATAAATGTGTTCATGATTATTTTAGGAATTTTCAAGAGAATCCAATAGACACGGTTAAAACTGTAGCTACTAAAAACTTAGTTAGTTAGTTAGTTTATTTTATTTCGTACTATCAGTGTTAACAAAATGTCAAGATAAAATGTCACAGAGAATAGTACAATTGTCAAATAATAATAATAGTATGATGATACAATACAAAAATAATAATATTACAAAATAGTAATAAAATAGAAATGTCAAGTAAATTTAATATCTAAAAATATGAATAAATTCTATTATATAGTTTTTACATAAAATTCATTTATGGAGTAATATGCTTATATAAATACGTGAAAATAATAAATAAAGTATTTTTCTCTTAAGTTTTTTTGTGTTAGAATGGCAATCAGGTATTTTCGGTTTAGTTAAAAAAGGTGTTTTTCTTTTTATTAATCACACTTATGTTACCTATCCAAATAATTCAATCAGATGATTGCGAAAGATCGTATTCAACAATCCTTTCATTATTCTGTAAATCCATTAAAAGTTTGAAAAATTTAATACCTACATTTTACTCTGCTTGTAACTATGCAATAGCTATTCTATGACCGGAACTATGCTCGAGCGAGTCCTGCGCGTGCGACCGGCACGCGCCTCTTAACATGATGTCTGTATTTCAAATATTCAATTACGTCGGTAATTTTTTAAGGTTTCATTAAAAGCGGACAAAAATGTGTTTTATAAGACTTCAAAGTATGGTAAGTAAACAAGAAAAAACTAATGTTTTTTATGTAATACTAGCTGTTAGTATATAATTTCAGGAACCCCGCGGGAATTCCGGGGTAAATATTGCCCTATGTCCTTTTCTGTAACTATGACAATGCGTATGCAAAATTTCATGACGATCAGCTCTGTGGTTATGGCGTGAAAGCAAAACAAACTTACATTCTCTTTTACATTTCTAACGGCCGCACTCAGAGTCGACTTTAATGATTACTTAGTTAAGTATAGATTTTTAAAACAAAATTGCCGCAATCAGAGACGTTCAGTAAATTTATGTTAATTGGCATTTAATGAGATGTAACTTAATTAGTTAAATGCCAATTAACATTAATTTATTAAACTTGTCTGATTGCGGCAGTTTTGTTTTAAAAATCTATACTTAACTAAGTAATCATTAAAGTCGACTCTGAGTGCGGCGGTAAGTTAGGATTTTCAAATTCCGTGACATGTGGATAGCTGCTGGTGTCATAACATAGGTCAACATTTAGCGTAAGTACCCTTTGCTCCGTTAAATCAAAGAGTTTCGGATGGAGTTTGATATCTACTCGGGATGAAAAATTAAAAATAAAGTATAGGATTGGAATTCATTGGCTAAATCAAAACAGGAAAAACGGACCAAAAAGTGCTATTTAATTTAAGTCCTAATTACTAATTTTTTGCTTCAGTCAGTAAGTATTACTATTATGTTAAATTATAGGTTTATTATTTATTTTAGTAGATAAATATTATGCAATCCGACTGTTTACCTTTCGATTGTAAAATCAATTCAAAGTATTGAATTCTTGAGTGGTTATAGGCAGTTTACAATACATATAACACACTTAAATACTTATTATTATATTAGTATTTATTTATTTTTCCACAAAATATATACAATATGACTCATATAATATATCCTACTAATATTATAAATGTGAAAGTGTGGATGTTTGGCTGTTTGTTACTCAATCACGCAAAAACGGCTGAACGGATTTGGATGAAATTTGGCATGCACGTTGTCAGGGGTACAGAGAAGGACGTAGGGTACTTTTTATCCCGGAATTCCCGCAGAAACTCCGAAATTACCGTGGGTGAAACCTCGGGGCACAGCTAGTAGTAGTAGTACTAGTAGTATAGTATATATATATATCTCGCCAACCTATAAATAGGTTGTTGACGAGGAAGCGCTCATGTTAGTTTAATGATTAAAATTGTACTATATCTATGTACTTCTTAGTGTACTTTCAATAACCCAGTAAAAAAAAAAAAAAAATTCAATACGCCGCGTCTCATATTTAAAGACACGAACGAGTACATTAAAAGTGATCCAAACGCAGACTGTAACTTTGCTGCAAATATTTTTTAATACAGTTGCTCAAAAAGTGGCATATTGCAGGGACGTATAGCGTTCGGGAAGTGGGCTATTACATACTCGAGCTTTTTCTTTACCTTTTCCGAACTCGTGCGTTCTCTTTCCCAACTGTCAAAAATGGCGAAACGACTTTGACACACTTTTTGTATTGCGCAACGTAGGTTTCGTATTACTAATACGACTAGCGCCATCTCTTGATCACAGTTGGAACTTAGTTGAGTTTGTGTTATTATTATTTTACTAAATTTCTTCATTTTTTTCGCAACTGTATTAAAAATAGTTGTTCAGTACACGTGCGGAACCGTCTTTGCAATGACAGCCTTTCCGCACTTGTAATGAAATATACTATTGCAGACGATCGTAAAAACGGTATTCACTGAAAAATAGAGATGACACTGCACAAAAAGTTTGCTGTCGACTAATTTCCTTGGGGGCAGGTAGGAAAGTTTTCCATTCCCCTATGGGTTGCGTCGCGCCAAATTGGAGCGGAGTTGTGATCTTCATTTCCTGCGTCACGAGAGTCGAAGGCACCCTGTCTTTATGCACGAGATGAAACCGAGTTTTCTTGCTCGTTAGTTTTTGCTTTTGCCCAATGGTAGTTTTCCCTTATCTATGTTGGTAAAGACGACTTGTAGCCGTTTGTAAAATATGTCGTTCATTAATAAATGTAAGAAAGTGGAGACTGTCGTCAAGCTTTCTTGCAGGCGAACTTGAAAAGGTTCCGATAAAAGGTTAACTTCTTGATTTTAATGGAACTGGTAAAAATTTAACATAGATTACTGAAATGCAAGTGTTTTTCGGTGTAGGTATACCTACCTTATACCTACTATAAAAACGTGTTTTACTATAGAACCGTTGTTCAGTTTGAAATGATGTAGGTACTCGTGGCAAAAATGCTTGTATCCAAAGTTTATCTTTGTGCACAATTATGTTCCCCAAAACATCATTCACAGCGATGATAGCTCAGTGGTTAGTGCGTTCGGATTAAACGCCGCAAGGTGTAGGTTCAAACCCTAAAAATGAGCTTGAGCTGTCGGTGAAGGAAAACATCGTGAGGAAACCATAGCATGGTGGTAGGGCGCACTCTAGTGCCCGGCTAGCTAGCTACCACCTTCAAGTTGCAAATCTGTCTCCAAGCACCTAACGTTCCGAAAGCCCCGCTTGAAAGCCTGTTCCCATCCCCATTTCAGGTCGGCAACGCACCTGCATGCCTTCTGGTGTTGCAGATGTCTATGGGCGGCGGTAATCACTTACCATCGGGTGTACCACTTGCCCGTTTGCCCCTATGACATAAAAAAAAAAAAAAATCCTTCACTACCCGTATTCCGCTAAAAGAAAAAAATCGGTTTACCGTTCTTTCCATATTTTACATTATTTCTTCCTTACTATTAATTATGTTCATAACATTCTAATTAATCTGTAAACAGTGTAAATGCTGGCTTCACCTTTTACGTATTAGATATTACAAAATACCATAGTAAAGAATAACATAAACCCTTTTAAAAGCATTTCAAAACATAAAGAAAGTATTTATTCATAGACTTCTTTTTAATCTGTTAAATTGCAAGTTTCCATAATGCGACACAATTTAAAGGATCAGCAGTATAATTCCGACCGCCATCAAACTTTGCGGGGAGGACATTTCGGAGTCCAACTCCAACTTCGCAGCGAATTACTTACTCGGGTTTAATTAATACGAATCACAGAGTTCCTAGAACAGCCACATAGTGACAAACGGTGTTTCGCTTCATCAAACAAACCAAACAATAATGCTGAGACACGCTCTGTTTTGTTAATAAACTCTACATCGTCCTTACATAGTTTAGTTATTTTAATTGACTAATTTTCATTTTTTAGTCCGTCTCGTAGATTATTAAAAAATATTGGACACGTATTTTTTATTTTTTTACGTAATCAAAAAATAACGGCGATATATTGAGTTGAAATTTCGCGTGACGTCACTATCCTGACAGTTTGTATGGCGGTTTTAGGGGTTAGTGACGTCACGATCCTCTCACCCTAAACTTTGATGCGCTTTATCTCTGTATATTTTGATTTATTTAAAAATGCAAAAAATACGTATCTATTGTCTTTTTATTTTCTAACTGACGGACTAATTAGAATTTTGATTTTCAAAAGTAGTCCACATCCCCATTTGCTTTCATCGTGTTTACGTATCCTATATCTGTTTGAGAACAACACTGCTGTCTGTACTAGTTTCATATACAGGGTGTAAGGTCATATACGTGGGACTTATTTAAACCTTCGATAACACCCTGGATGCTTAGAATATTATGTTATACTAGTTGTGCCCCGCGGTTTCACCCGCGTTAATTTCAGAGTTCTCGCGGGAATTCCGGAATAAAAAGTACCCTATGTGTTAATCTTATGTATAAGCTATATTATTGTAAAGTTTCATTTAAATCCATCCAGTAGTTTTTGCGTGAAAGAGTAACAAACATCCATCCATCCATCCATCCATCCATCCATCCATCCATAAATACTTACAAACTTTCGCGTTTATATTATCATAGGTGGATATCATAGGCTTATTAGTAGGATCCATACATACATACATATATTGGAGTGTCTGTTTGTGATTCCAATTTCCAAATTAACAGCTTTTCACTAAATGCATATGAAAGAATTTTTGAAATCGGTCCTGTAGTTTTTGAGTTTATTCCTTACAAACATACAAATTTTCTCTCTTTACAATATTAGTTTAGATTCGTATAGATATAGACGAAAACGTTATTTCACCTGTATATTTTATACCGGTTTAATGAAACGCTCGAATGCAAACTATTCGCTAATTCAGTAGGTACCTACGGCATTGCAATTAGCTATACCAAACACATTACCGATGCCATTTCAGCTATTCGACATAATTCGAAACGTGGTAGCGTTCGCAAAAACGACTTTAGATACAATAAACAATTTTATAGCTGTGCCCCGCGGTGTCACCCGCGTGAGTTTCGGAGTTCCCGCGGGAATTCCGGGATGAAAAATAGATAGATAGTAGCCGATTCTCAGACCTACTGAATATGCATAAAAAATTTCATGAGAATCGGTCAAGCCGTTTCGTAAGAGTATGGGAACGAACATTGTGACACGAGAATTTTATATATTAGATTACTGAGTAAAGTTGAGTTACAAAACTAACTAGCCGTTCCCGGTTTCTTCTGCGTTAATTTCGGTATTCCCGCGAGAAAAAGTACCCCATATCCTTTTCTGTACATCTGACAACATCTATGCAAAATTTATTGAGAATCGGTTGAGTAGTTAAAGCGTGAAAGGCAGATAAACAGACAGTTATATGATATGGAAGAAGTAAAACGATTGTACTGGAATAGTAAACCGTATTTACATTAAACATGGAAGCGCGTAGGAAGCTCCACCTGGCTACTTTGCTGTTCGGCTTAGTGCGGTCGGAGGAGCCAGCCTCCGACCGCACTAAGCCGAACAGCACCTATTCTCCAAGTTAAAATGGTCATCCAGAGAGTATAAATACAAGGCTATGGCTATCCTTCCGTCTCACAGAACCGCAGCGTTTCGAGGAAGTTTTAAGTTTGCGGCATCGAAGTGCTGGAACGACCTCCCACCTCCTGTCAGACATGCAGCTAGTAGATTCACCTTTCAGCGCAAGCTAAAGGGTATCCTGCTAGAGCAACAGAAATCACTAACCAACCAGCTCTTCTAACTTTTGAGCACCTTTGTTATCCTCTCTCGATATCTATTGTATAAAATTACTTATTATATCTTACGTGTTTATATTTTCTTTACCCCTTAAATACATTAAATACTTTCCTATATTATATAACTTTACCATTGCTGTTTCTAATATTAGACTACTGTTAATATACATATATTTAGAATAGTTATTATGTACGTTTATTATGTAAGTAACAAAAAAAAAACAGTGGAATGTGTATGTGTAGACTGTGACATATTATGTATAATCTTATATTTGTGAACCTCCGGTACTGACTGAAAATCAGCGCTAGGAGTGCCCGCACTCATAGCAACATGCTGAGGCAGTGACCGTTTTGGTCATGAGGACGCACCACGCAAACACCATTTGTTCTCATAATATTGTCATATATATAACTATATACCTTTTTTTGTTAAATCACTTTTGTATAAAATAATTGTAATTGTGTTGTCTCTGTGTCCAAATAAATGCCTTTTCTTTCTTTCTTTCTTTCTATTTATCGAATCTGCTGTTTACAAAATTGCATTATCGTGTTTTCAGATTTCCCTTTTCGATTCGAGTGTTTTCGCTGTCATCTTCGTTGCCCGCCATTAATTTACTTCGGAGTTGACGCTGTCATAAAGTTTTGTGTATATATTTTGACAGCACCCGTTCCGCTATATTAGAGCGGTGACAAGTTAACAAAATATACGATGACTTTTGATTGGTAAAAATCAATACACGCACGCACTTTATCATAGAGAATGTTGCCTGAATGAATAAATTATTGAAACCGTCGATTTTATTTTTTATTCATTTTTAAATGTAACTAAAAATTTCTAAATCATAGAGAAAATCTTACTTATATTGTAAATGTGAAAGTGAGTTTGTTTGTTTGTTACGCTTTCACGCCTTAACGGCTCAACCGATCATCATGAAATTTCGCATGCACGTTGTCAGGGGAGGAGGACTTATATTATGGTACTTTTATCCTGGACTTTCCGCGGGATCTCGGAAATTATCGCGGATGAAACCGCGGGAAACAGCTAGTCTAAAATAAAAAAAAATTGTTAGAAACAAACAAACACAAAAAACAAATCTTATCTGTCTATTTTCTATAATATTAATTTAGATTGATGTAAATTATAATAGAAATAGGCCAATTTTCGCACATATACTATATAGGCGCTTGACCACAGTCCACAGTTCAAGTGAGACACACATTTGAAGGATAGCCAGCAAGGCACTAGGAAGTGCCCTACCATCATGTTATGATTTCTTCACGATCTTTCAATTTCTCTGTTAGTCAAAAAATTTTGCCAAGTTTCTCTGAGTCTGAGTGTTTCATAGGTATATTTGGATATAGATACGCAATAGTGTGTTAAACCACACTGGAGTCATTTTGAATAAATCGCGTTTGAGAATTATAGCGCCATTTTGTGTCAATTTTTTCTTACTTTTAACATTTTATCCGTATTTAAACAATGTTATAAAGTAAACGCGTAATAAAAAAACCTTGTCTCCCAATTAAGCGTTCTGTATCAATAATTTAATTTTGTGGGTTAACATGTTTTTGCTTATCGGCGTCCATTTACAAAAAAGAGTCTATGAGTATATAATTATTATTATATCAGTTGCCTGGCACCCAAAGTAACTGTTTAGTTTGATACCAAGTGGCGCTATTTGATAATTTCCTAGGATTATTGCAAGCTTGGTTATACATATCTAGTTAAGACCATTTCACTTTCTGTAAGATTATTTTCCTAAAAATAAAGTTTAATAGTGTACAAATAAAGAATATTTTAGCTAGTCAGACCGCCTCATCGCATAGCACTTGCTACCACAGGCTGAGAACATGACTAGACGAAAAGCGTCTCTCTATTTTGTCAACGTTACCGCGTTACATCTAACCTCAAACCGCACGCGGTACACCGTGCATATTTGCACTCGCTACCACCGCCCGACTCTGTATTGAAATTACTTACATAATCCAAATTTGCTTCCAAATTAACCATGCTATAGTCGATTTATGGAGATTATACGCCAAATAATTATTTATTGTAACATGTGCCATAGACACTATACAAAAACAATTTTATCACAGTTACAGTACTTTTCTGGAACGAGCAAAAGTTGTTTTTCCCCGTTTCAAAAGTGCCCAACATGTCTTAAAAAAACTCACTTCAATAAACAAATGCCTCAATAAGGAAATTTTTAAACATGTTTTCGAGAGTTATTTTCTAAAACACGCAAATCAAATTCATGAGTCTGCGACCTCATAAACCTCGTCGGAGCTATGAGTAACAAAGATCTGGGCTTAGCCGGTCGTTGGCACCAGGCTACGCGTTCGCAACAATAAAACAATTTATCAAATGAGCCATATTGTCAAATTCCCTCGAGAATCGACGCTTCGTCGGGAGAACGCCTGTAACATTCTGTCTACCTGGTACTTCCACAAATACAAGTACAGGGAAAGTTTTTTGCAAGAAAAATTACCATACCTGGCCAACTTTCTGGTTGCGGCTGACTGGCACAGTTTTTTTTAAATTCTTCATATCATTTTCTTTCAAATTTAGTTAAAACACATTGATTTTTTATACAAAACATATTTCGTTTTCCGTTTTTTAAATGATATCTCATTATAGTCCGTGTCTAAGGATTTCAAAATCAGCCGCAAAAGGTAATTTCAGCTAATTTTAACCTTACCCCAACTACCCATACCCTGCATTAATTATAATAATACTAGCTGTCCCCCGCGATTTCATCCCCGGAGTTCGGAGTCCTTCTTTGTACCCCTGACAGTAGTTTACGGTGATTAGCTGTTCCCCGCATTAATTCTGGAGTTCCCGCAGGAATTCCGGAATAAAAACTATCCTATCTTTTAAGTTGGATCATATTATAAATGATTACAAAATTTTATCAAAATCCGTTCAGTAGTTTCGGAGTCCATCGCGGATAAACAACGTGACACGTGATTTATATTATATAGATAAGATGAATCATTCCTTCAGATCAAGTTTCATTTTAAAACCGATATCTACAGGATTAAGGTGCCAAGTCTTGTACTAATACGAATTTACCAAGATAAATGCTGTGATTGACTCCATAAAGTATATTAATTTGCACTTCCAAAAACGTCACGTTCTATGTTTTGCTAGTATATGTTTGCAGTTGGTTTTTTTAAATTCACGACCGATATCTTAAGGTTATCAAGTACTAGCTGCGCCCCGCAGTTTCACCCGCGTGAGTTTCGGAATTCCCACTGCAACTCCCAATTTTCTTTAAACAAACCTCCTTCTGATAATTACGAACCCAACAAAAAAAAAAATAGTCAAACCGGTCGAGCCATTCACGAGTTTTAGTGAGACAAACGAACAGAAAATCATTTTTATATATAAGAGAAGGTAAAATTTAATGCTTATAAGAAAACTTCATCATATAAAATTGAAGTAGATAGATACGGAAGAAAATTATATTATATTTTAAAAATGATTATTGCCGAATCCCTACTAATATTATAAATGCGAAAGTAACTCTGTCTGTCTATCTGTCTGTCTGTTACGCTTTCACGCCTTAATGGCTCAACCGATCACCATGACATTTTGCATACACTTTACCAGGGGTACAAAGAAGGACAAAGGGTAATTTTTATCCCAAAATTCTAGCGGGAATTGCGAAATTAACGCAGGTGAAACCGTGGGTCACAGCTAGTAATAAATAATTCCGAACGAAACAACACAGTGCGGTGAAGTCGCGTTCACTAATTAACGACTATCCTACGCCACGAACAAACTCATCTGAAGTCCGTTCAAATACTTTGTTTCGGAACAAAGCTTATTAACATCAAGAGAAATAATAACAAAACGAAACAAAAAACAAAGTTGCAACTGAAAAAATCGAGTCGAAATCACGCCGTAACAAATAAGTTTCGAGTGAGGACAATATTACAAAAGGAAAGAATGAAAGCGAAGTTTCAATAATAAATTATCAAAGAAGCCCATTTACCACCGCCCCCGTAGGTACCCAGCCGCCCCTCGGCAGTCGGTACCTGCAGGCCCCCTAGTTGAGACGAGCACTGACACCTCCCGGCATCTTCCTTATTGTGTGTACCCGCCCTTATCGATTGGTACAAGCTACTAACTTAAGGCACTATGTTATATTAACAAACGATCAAACAAAATGAAATGCTTATTTCTGTTGTACTTTACACATTATTATTAATATTTATCAGTTTACGATTTCGCCCACGTGTGTTTCAGAAGTCCCTCGGAGATCTTAAAACAAGAAAATATTTCATAGCATTTTCTAACCTTCCAAATATGTTGGTGCTATTAATCACATAATACTCGAATAACAAATAAAAATCGAAATTAGAAAACTATAATCAAGATAAAAGTGAGTAATATAGGAAACAGCAAATTCCATACCATTATAAAAATGGGTCAATATATACTATGAAAATATAACTTTTTATTTGTGACTCAACGTTTATTGAGAAAATCAGCTCCCTTTATTGGCCAAGATAGAAGCTGCTTAGTAAATACCGTAGTGACATTCAAACTCAAAACGCTAATAACATTTATTACCTACCTACAGCAAGGATATGGAGCGATAAGGAACTACGTTCCAAAAATCCAAAATCGTCAAAGCGTTTAACTTGCGCCGTGCCAAGGAGCGCGTTCACGTAGAAATTTCTTGATATAAATTAGCGTTTACGATAAGACAAAGGGGAGGTAGGCCAGTGGGAGGGGGGTTTGAGGGAGCTCCGACGAATTCTGTACGCCGCATAACGTGGATTGATTTGAGGTGTAAACTGTGTAATAGTCGTTGCGAGTACAATTGGTACAATTCGTACAATTAATACTCAAAACCCTCAAAAACAAACGCAACTCTGCAGCTTATAACTGACGCGGTCTTAAATGTATATTTGTAGTTTTGTGTCTATATATGTGTCAAGAAGTAGTTATTGAGTTTAATTTATTACAAACAAAGAAACATACAAAAAATCAAATCTTTTTTCCTTTTCCATTTTCGATTTTCCAAGACAAAGAGGTAACTCGCAGACGCGACAGTATATGCTGAGTCGGTGTCCATTTCGACATCGCAAAAATTTTTAGGCGAATGTTGTTTGAGTGTCAAATTTTGTCATATATTTTTTTATTTTTTGTGATGCCGAATAAAGATTTGTCTATGTCTGTCTATTTTTTTATTTTCATTTTTTTATTTTTATTAATTATTATTAGTTGTTCATTTATATTTTTAGATGGGTAGTACCTACTTAGCTAAGTAATCGGTTGACAAAACAGTATGGTTTGTGAAGTTGTGTTTTAATAAAGTCGACGAGGACCTAATAAGCAGCTTAATTAGAATAACTTAATACTTGAGCGGGCAATTTTTACCGCTGACAAGTTGCTTTCCGTAGCTAAGTAGCCGCAAGTCGTAGTGTAGTTTTTTTTTAAAGTTAAACTTTTGTACCGTTTCGTTTCACTCTATTTCTAACCAAAGCAAAGCAAAAAAGCCATTATAGGATTACACTAAATTAGATAGTAAATTGAGCTTCACTTTATTCAACATCATCGTTTGGGCGCCTTCACCCGCGCGAAAGGTTTTTATACAACAACTTTTTTTCCCGACATCCGATTTCAATGACACAAAGCCTCCAGCTCCAGGCTAAGCTTAGTCTACCTGTGAAAACTGCATGACAATCGGTTCAGGAGACAGATAGACAAACAGACAGAAAATAATTTTTAAAAAAATTTTTGAGCCTGGTTACTCTTCTTTTATCCCCCCTTTTCAATTTTAGATAAAAATATTCAATGTACAGAATCGCGGATTTTACTCTTTTATTATAGTATAGACGTTTACGTTTACAATGAATTATCCTTCCGTAAGCGAGATATTATGTGGTAGTTTCGTAGTGATCATGAAAACTTATGTACAGGGTCGGCGAAGCCAAACGAATCGTCAATATGAAAAAATTTAATATAACAAACAAATACTCGAGCCCGCCGTGCACCGTTTCAAAGGAAAACTGGAGGCCTTATTAAATATCTTCTACTCTCAATAAAACTGGTGAACGCTTAACGATGGAAATGCCTAACATACCCGGCGATCATAAATGCGAAAATAAATGGAAAATAATATTTGCAAGAGCGGAAAAATAAAAATGGCCCTTCGAATATTTGAAGCGTTTCCATATTTTTTATTTTTCAGATAATTTCTATGATTTTTTTTATTTATTCTTAAAATTTAAACTTCGGTAGCTTCGAAAATAAATAATATTAAAATGACCAGTGATTACTACAAAATGATGTGAAAAGCGACGTTGGTTGTTGCTTGTTTACTATTATTCCTTAAAATACATTGATAGATTAAAATCATTCAAATTTGTCATTAATTTATCATTTGGCTTTTATAAATTTACTTTTTATTAATTTTGCATGTTGTCTACAGACTATTAACTAATAATAATCGGAGTAAAGTACGAAGAAAGATAGAAGGCAAATATTTATTTGTAGATTGCAAAGCAATATACAATTACATGCAAACTTTCATTAGGTTTAAAAAAAGGTAGTGCCTCCGCAGCCGGCGCCGGCTTCCAAAATTTAAGTGATTGGGAGCCGGCGGTGCACACATGGGTATGTTGGCAGCACTGTCAGAATGTCATGTCATGGTATTGTCATTTGTCATTTCATTCATGAGTTTGTGGTTGTGTGATTTACTCGCACCGTATCTCGCGAAAAAAACACCATGGCTTGTGCGAATAATGTGAAAATAAAAGTAAATGATAGATTTTCAACGTATAAACAATTTGAAGAAGTTCTCGGCTCAACTGTACAATAAGCACCCGCGATTTAGAGCTTCATATTTTTTATGTGTGTGGGACTTTGCTTAATATAACTTCACATAAAATCCCTAATTACGGAAACTCATCGTTTTCGAGAAAAAAAATACTAAAGTTTCACAATTTCATACAAAACTCCGCGATGTGTCAACCATTTGCCATTGACTTTGTAAGAATTGTTTCGTTTTACATTCGGATAAAGTGATAATATTATTTATTATCTTTGATTATTATAATTTGCTAATGAAAATGAAAATTTGTTAAACTTGAGTTGGTTAGGTTAGGTTTGCACTGTTGACAAAGTCAAAATATTTCGGCAGCCAGCGCCGGCTTCCGAATCCGCGGCCGGCGCCGGCTGCCAAGTCGGCGGCCGGCGCCGGCTGCCAAATCGGCGGCCGGCGCCGGCTGCGGAGGCACTGCCTTAAAAAAAATGTTCGCAGAAACTTCTACGTCTTCTTCAAAAAGTCAAATAATTAATTATTTTATTCAAAGCTGGCGCATAATATGGCTCTTTTTGACGTTAATAAAGATACAATTATTACGACAGCACTCATAAATTATCCGCCCTTCACAGCTTCCTCAGTTTGTATGGCAAGATAATCCAGTTTAAGTATCAATCTGTATAATATTATTATCTATATATATATAAAAGAAAGTCGTGTTAGTTACTCCACTTATAACTCAAGAACGGCTGAACCGATTTGACTGAAAATTGGTGGGGAGGTAGCTCTAAGCTCCAGGAAACGGACATAGGATACTTTTTATCCCGGAATTCCCGCAGGAACTCCGGTCGGTGAAATCTCATGAAATTTTGCATACTTAGGTACACATTGTCAGGGGTACAGAGAAGGACATAGGGTAGGTAATTTGCATTCCAGAATTACTGCGGGATCTCCGAAATTTCCGCGGGTAACACCGCGGGGCACAGCTTCTCATGAAATTTTGCATACTTAGGTACACATTGTCAGGGGTACAGAGAAGGACATAGGGTAGGTACTTTGCATTCCGGAATTCCTGCGGAATCTTCGAAATTTCCGCGGGTAACACCGCGGGGCACAGCTAGTAATTAATATAAAAATTATTCCATTATTTCCCTTGGTCACGGTATCACGCGTGAACCATAAAATTTTGTATACACGTTGTCAGGTGTATAGAGAAGGACATAGGGCACTTTTTATCCCGGAACTCCCGCGGGAACTCCGAAATTACCGTGGGTGGAACCGGGGTGGGAGAGCTGGATTGTAGGAATGTTAAGCTTGGAGGAGGAGGAAGTAATCTTTGACACTGTTGAACAGATTCTAAAGATTATTTGGACGCAGATAAGCAATAACATGTTAACCCACAAAATTAAGTTATTGATTCAGAACAATTTATTGAGGATTAGGGAACATTTTTTCATTATGCGTTTACCTTATTACATTGCTTAAATATGTAACTAAATATTGAACATAAAAATGTTGCCACAAAATGGCGCTATACTTTTAAAACACGATTTACTCAAAATTTCTCCAATGTGGGTTAACACACTATTGCTTATCTATGTCTATTTAACTGATAGAATTCTACAGCCTTAGTGGGATGCTTTTTAGAGTTCCCGAAAGAGTCCCGAAATTGTAACGAGTGAAATTATGAGGGAACAGCTTGATATTTCAGTTAGTTATACCTAACATTCGCTTTATTAGCGTCTGCAATCTTAATATTGACCATCAAATTTGTTAATTGAAAATTGTTTCTAAGTGTTTGTTTTAAGGGTGTTCCAAGAAGGGTGAGAAGTGAATGATCGTGGATTCAGGTTCATAATTTAGTAGTTAACTGTTCCTTTACAGATATACTCATAAAGGAAGGAAGGTGATTGTTTGAACCTGTTTCTGAAACTGTAGATAACTATACCGTTTGATATAGCAGTGCCCAGCTGGTAGCTAAAGTTGGTAAACAATATTGACGAGAACCAAACAACAAATCTGACAGACAGACAGTCGGACAGAGATTCGCATTTATAATATAACTAGCTGTTCCCGCGGTTTCACCCGCGTACCCCTGATAACGTGTGTACAAAATTTCATGATGATCGGTTAAGGCGTGAAAGTGTAACAGACAGACAGACAGAGTTACTTTCGCATTTATAATATTAGTAGGGATAGTAGGGACTAGCTGTTCCCCGCGGTTTCACCCGCGGTAATTGCGGAGTTCCCGCGGGATTTCTGGGATACAAAACACCCTATATCCTTCTCTGTACCCCTTGATAATGTGTGTAGAAAATTTCATGATGACCTGTTGTGCCGTTAAGACGTGTAAGCATAACAAACAAACAAACAAACTCACTTACGCATTAATAATTAATATTAGTAAGGATTTATAAACAGCTCTATCAAACCTCCATCAACAATCATAAGATAATATCAGTATTATCTGTAAAACGAAGCAATAAATAAAATATCTTTATTTCGCTACGTTATATAAAAAGTCCAGGCTTGAAAAACACATTAACAGGACACAAGAAAGCGTTAACAACACAATTTCTATGAGCCATTAATTATTTAAAAGCATAAAGAAGAGCTCAACTGAATGAAAAAAGCCTTTTTTCAGAATCACAACACGAATATTTAGGATGATTCACAAAAAAAAAACACATTTCGTAAATGTAAAAAAAATTACAATATTCTGAGGCTTCATAAAACGAAACAGCACCCGACAGGTGAAACCAAATTAAAAGCATCCATTCAAACGACGCAAAATAAGACCTAACCTTTTATTATAGACAGAGTGGAACGAAAGGAACGAACGAATTAAAATTTCCGAACTGAAACCACCCCGGCGCAAATAATCCACATCTCCAAACTTAGTTGAGAATTAAATTTTGGCAAACTGTTGTCTAAATAATGGCACTTAGGTTTTAGGGAGACAGCTTTTTAATGGAATTCAAGGATAGACCGACCAAATAGGTACGCAAACGGGTTTAGTGCCTAATTTAAAGAATATAAATTACTATAGGTATTAGGTATAGGTTCGTCGTAGCTTACTATGGGGCTCTATAGGTACGTAAAGACAAACTGCCGCACTCAGAGTCGACTTTAATGATTGCTTAGTTAAGTACGGATTTTTAAAACAAAACTGCCGCAATCAGAGACGTTCAGTAAATTAATGTTAATTGGCATTCAATGAGATGTAACTTAATTAGTTAAATGCCAACTAACATTAATTTATTAAACTTGTCTGATTGCGGCAGTTTTGTTTTAAAAATCTATACTTAACTAAGTAATCATTAAAGTCGTCTCTGAGTGCGGCGGTAAGAGCCAACCCACACGGAGCGGTGCGGCTCAGGTCAGGCGCCTGAGTGGCGCCGCTGCGGTATATTGGTTATTACATACAAAAATGCGTTGTGGTCATACGGCGCCTTGCGGCGCGCTCCGGCGCGGTACCCCGAGTCCTTCTCTGTATCTCTGACAACGTGTATATAAAATTTCATGACGATCCGTTGAGCCGTTGAGGCGTGAAAGCGTAAGAGAAACAAACAAACAAACTTACTTTCACATTTATATATACACTATACAGTCCTAAAAAACTGTAACATTAAGTTGGGTAATTTAAAACACATCATCAGATTTTAGTTCAAACAAAACATTAGTTGAGTGTTTTTTATATGTACAAATAACTTTTTGAGCTCAAGAGATCGCAGCTCGCAGTCGTCGCTATATTACAGACAGACACTTCGATTAGGATTTATAGGTAAAAATAAATAAATTAAATAATATATTTACCTAACTAATAAATCTTTGCTTATAGGAACTTAATTCGCAAGGGTCGACTGAAATTCAATCAGTCGGTGAAGTCTGGCGACAGAATGACCCTCAGTCACGTTGGAAATGTATGTAATATGTGGGAATGTCATGGAGGGTAAATTCTTAGACGGTGAAAGCTACATTTTATATGTACTTCTGCCTAATATATTTCAATGTAAAAATGAAAGATGTTTACAAACACACATACACACATAAATACGTACAGACACATATACAACTAGCCCTTACGTTTTTTCAAGTGGAATTTTCAGTGTCCATATGAATTTTAATTAGTTTTGTGAAAAACTTACTTTTCATGTAAGTGCTCATGCTTCAATTTTTTCATCCGATTTGAAACAAAAAATCTTGACATTTTATGTATTTAGGTATCTAATGATTTCCACTTTTTTTGCAGGCAATATAATATCATCTATCGACCAATCTAAATTAGTAAAGCTAGAAACATGAAAACAATAGTTTCCTTTTGCGACGTAAATACTAAATATTAATTAAAAACTATTTTTGGAAATTCCACCCCTGAGGAGGTGGAAATTGGGAGAGAAAGTTAAAATGCATCTAACTTTAATTTAAAACCACCAGAAGCACTTGGCCGCCATTAGCATTTTTCGTTTAAACTTTTCAATATCAAGTTTAAATAACAACTATTTTTAAAATAATTGCTAATTTTTTTTTCACAATATTAATAATCCACCTCACAACACACAGATCCTGCACTCGATCTCACAGTAAGCTATTATTAGCTTGTGTCTTTGAAACCAAGCAAACAGACCCAGACTGGAAAGTGGAACCCTGCGTTCATCACAAAGTGCACCCCCACCGGGAATCGAACCCGGAACCTATCGACCAGCGGGCAGGCATGGTGACCTACTGCGCCAATCGGGTCGTCAATGATAACTTTTAATCTTTTTTCTGACTGGACTGACCTGCCAGTGTAATATAACGAGTTTAACTGTCTGTGCTATTGCGGTCATGAAACATTGACTTTCAGCTTCGAATCTTCAATTTTTTCCAGTTTTCCATTAAAAGTCACTCTTGAAAGGAGATTTAAAGTAAATTACGTTGTTCGTCACACGGACCGAGGCTAAAACAAACGCCCGTATTAGGACCCCGAACACGTGCCTCCCGTTCCCCTCGGCCGGTTCGGGCTATATAAGGCCTTAAAGAGGCAGTCCTCTTTCTATTTTATACGCTTTTTAAATTATTATTGTGCCCCAAAATTCAGCCTCCCGCCCATTCGTGTCGGCGAAGTGTTCCATTTATAAATAAATTACGATGACGTAGAATTGCTGTTTTTGGGAAGTTTTCGGGTTCCATATTTTTGTCTCTCGTCCCAACAGCGGGACCGATGTTTCGTTACGTGCACACATACGGGGACACCTCGAAAAAATAATACATCCTCAATGGCTAGAAAAAAATAATAATTACATTCTCCATAAAAAATACTGTCAGTCCATAAAGAAAGCTTTTTCTATGCGAAAGCATAACAAAGATTGAGAGGGAAAAAGATCAGTCAAACAAAAAAAAAAGAAGCACCTAATACTTCAAGGTATTATAATAAGAATGAATAATTGAGCATTAGCAGTCGTTTATATGGACGCTTTCGCAGATCGCGGGCGTACCCACCGTTGAGTTTCCAATAAAAACATTTTCACGGCTCGCATTAAAACATTGGCGAAAGTGAACGCCCCCGAATAATAATCAATACGAAAACGCCCCCCCGCCTCCCCGCCCGAGCAGGTACGGCGCGCCCCACCCCGCGGCCGCCCCGCTCGTTTCGCGTCCGACATAGAGTGGAGAAATCTCGAAGTTTGACAGATGTGTCAGTGTCTTTTCGACAGACAGTCGATTCAGTGTACTTACCTAATTAGGTTTTCTGCACCGAGACTTAAAAAAATCGAGCGCATATAGCTTATTCAATACCAGACAACAATCAAAATACGCGTCGGTTAAATACGTATAGAAAAGTGACGTTTTTCAAAAAGAACAAATTTTACAGGACATGCATTTGAAGTTGCGGAAATGGCGGATGTACCTTAGGGTGTTGCAATTGCAATAGCGAAATCTAGTACCTAACTTGACGTATAATTTCTCAAAGTATCATTAATCTATATAAAACAGTGTTGATAGTAGACAATTTTTTTGTAATAACCATATTTTCCAAAAAAATTTAAAGTAAGCGAATTTAAAGTATGTGAAAACTTAAAAATTCCTGGCAGTATTAAAATCAATTTTATGTACCTACGTTTATCATAATATCTATATCGATGCGATGAAACCAAAGTCTCAATGGACTTCATGCATAACTTTTATTATGAAACCCGAAGAAAAACCACGATGACAGCATTTCTTTCAGTACCAATCATCTTTATTAGATGAAAGGTTCTGGTTTGGTTAAATCTAGTCTAGAAACAGGACGTAACCGTCAGAAATATACAATTAGGTACTAGCTATCCCGCGCGTTTTCACCCGCGACAATTTCAAAGATCCCGCGGAATTGTTCCATACAATCTTTGTAACCCTTTCATCCCCTTAGGGGTTGAATTTTCAAAAATCCTATCGGATGGCTACGTCATAAAAAAACACACCCTCCAAGTTTCAGATCTCTACGATCAGCGGTTTAGGCTGTGCGTTGATCCATCAGTCATTCAGGACAAAGCATTTTATATGTATACTAGCTGTCCCCCGCGATTTCATCCGCGGTAATTTCGGAGTTCCCGCGGAGGTTGCGGGAAAAAAGTTCTCTATTTCCTTCAGTTCCCGAGGGAATTCCGGGATAAAAACTATCCTATCTTTTAAGTTGGACCATTTTATGAATGGTTACAAAATTTTATCAAAATCCGTTCAGTAGTTTCGGAGTCCATCGCGGACAAACAACGTGACACGTGATTTATATATATTAGATATAGATAGGTACATGTAGTCGTGTCTGTGCGACTAGTTCGTAATCCAGTCTATGCCCGCCCCAGCATCCCACTAGTCAGCGCCCCATCTAAGCCGATTGATGCAACCGAGTTCGCTGTGCGCTTCCGCTAGACACAAGCGCGAGTTACCGCTGAGTTTGCTTTATTTTATCAATTTATTGGCAGCATCGGATTGGAGGAAATAAAGATTATCTATGAATATTATACAAACGGTCTTTCAACTTTTCAAATGAAAACTTTCAATCTTTTTGGACATAGATAAGCAATAGTATGTTAACCCACACTTGAGAAATTTTGAGTAAAGCGTGTTTTAAAATTATAGCGCCATTTTGTGTCAACATTTATTTATGTTCCATATTTTGTTGTTATTTAATAATATAATGGTGTAATAAGGTAAACACATACTTAAAAAATGTTCTATAAAAATATCTGTTCTATATAAAGTAAGCAAAAAATAATGGAAAGACGAAATGTCGCGTGACGTCACTAGCAGGCACAGTTTTTACCTGCATATGACG
Source organism: Zygaena filipendulae (assembly GCA_907165275.2). Classification (NCBI taxonomy): domain Eukaryota; kingdom Metazoa; phylum Arthropoda; class Insecta; order Lepidoptera; family Zygaenidae; genus Zygaena; species Zygaena filipendulae. The sequence goes on from OU015664.1 coordinate 10,614,696, forward strand.
TTATGAGCCTTCAATCCTAAACTTTAATGCGCTCTAGCCAAGTATATTTCCATTAATTTGAAAAAGCAAAATATAGGTAAGTACGTGTCTATAATTTTTTTTCATTATCTATTGATGGACTAAATAGAATTCAGAAAAAAAAGACTTAAAATTAGTCAAATAGCATAATAGGCTAGTAGGGGTAGCGCTGTTTGAAAATATAATATTTTGCTACATAACGTTTAATTTTAAAAAGAAAAGCACCAATTTATTATCTTACCGTGTTGAAATCTAGGCGTTTTATAAAAACGCTAGATTTTACTCACTTTTATAACTTAATTATAAAGATACGTTCAGTTTGGAAGTGCGAGCCATTAATTAAAACTTAACGGCGGCAGATAAGAAGATAATTCAATAATCCCCGACGACCCGACCGCTAACTTGGATAATATTTTACACAAATACCTACTAAATAATGTATAAGTCCAACAACCCAACTAAACCCGTCTAATAATTACAATACATAACTCGGATATGGTATCACGTAGTATATAAATTTTAAGGGGAACCAATTTTTTATAGCCAATGAACTCATGCCTAATTTACAAGACAGTGAACTCAGTTCACAGAATACTTTTCTACTGAATAAAGAGGTGAGTGAGCTTAATGATTTCTAAAATCCTAACTAATATTATATTAATGCGAAAGTGAGTTTGTTAGTTTGTTTGTTACGCGTTCGGCAGAGCATGCAATAAATATATATTATTATTGTGTACAAATTTAGATTAGGCATTGCTTATGTTTGTTTCTTTTTCTTGTGTGTTGTGCTTAAATAAATGTATTTTCTTCTTCTTCTTCTTTCACAGCTTAACCACGAAATTAGGACTTTTATACTTTATCTCGGAATGACCGCGGGAACTCCCAATTTACTGCGCGTGAAACCGCGGGCACAGCTAGTTACATATAAATGCGAAAGTTTGTTTGTTTGTTTGTTAGGCTTTCACGCCCTGACGGCTCAACCGATCATCATGAAATTTACCATACACGTTGTCAGGGGTACAGAGGACTTTTATACTTTATCTCGGAATTAACGTGGGAACTCCGAAATAAACGCGGGTGCAACCGCGGGGAACAGCTAGTACTTAAAATATATCAGCCTTTACATTTTTTTTTTTTAACTAAAATTTTATTTCCTCCACATAAACGATAAAGACATCGCAAAATATATAATACTGATTGTGTTATTTTCTGTCATCTAGAGCGTTTAGAATTAAGTTATTTTGCGTCATGGAATACTGTGGAATCAGAGTGAAAAATGGTAAATTAATCACAAAATCGCCATTTTCTGAAATAAACAAACAAACAAATATACTTTATTGCACACACAGTAGAAGACACAATATTTACAAAAACACAAAACATATGGATACGTACAATGAGGCGACCCGATTGGCGCAGAGGTCACCAAGCCTACCCGCTAATCAAGGGGTTCCGGGTTCTATTCCCGGTGGGGGTGGACTTTGTGTGATGAACACAGGGTTCCATTTTCCAGTCTGGGTGTGTTTATATATCTATAGTATAATATATAAGTAATTCTATGTAGTATATACCACGTCTGCTTGGTTTCCACGACACAAGCTAATAATAGCTTACTGTGGGATCAAGTAGATCTGTGTGTTGTGATGTGGATTATAATTATTATTACCTTTATTGCTGAAAGCAATTTTTTCATAGACAACCTCCTCCTATAGAGAGAGATGTAAAAAGAAAGGTAGATAGTGCGGCACTAAGAACTACATACATATAAATACATTTAAAATAATAATATTTGAAATATGATAGCTACAAAAGTTACATAATTGCCCTGCAGAGCGGAGGGTGCAAAATTTATGCAAACGTACATTTCTCTCTTGGCTTTTCCTTGTCAAAAGCGGCATATGACAGGGCAGGGCAAAGAATATGTATACACTAGCTGTCCCCCGCGTTTTTACCCGCTGTACCTAACTTCGAAGTTCCCTCGGGAATTAAAGGATAAACTATACGTACGTACAAACCCTTCTCTTGAATCACTCTATTGATGGAAACCGTATTAACCGTTAACCGTATTAACCGTTCGGTAGTTTTAATGTTGATCTCGAACCGACCGACAGACAGACGCGACGAAGGACTGTTTTGTAATATGTAAGGATATGCGTACAAAGAATATACACGGGTACAACTTTTCATATAAATATTTTTTGAGAGCGAAGAGAACTAAATTTCTTAGTAGAATTTGAATATACAATTTTTGAACAAAACGATTCTGACGCAAGGGATATCGCGGTTTTTTTTTCTAAATATTTATCGTGATCTATGTAAGCGGTACTGCCTGGGATTTTATTCACTTTATTCATAAACTAGCTGTACCCCGCGGTTTCACTCGCGTTAATTTCGGATTTCCCGCGGGAATTCCGGATTACAACATAACCTATATTACTCAGGGATAATGTGGATTTCTAATGGTGAAAGAATTTTTTAAATCGGTCCAGTAGTTTTTGAGTTAAATCGTAACAAACAAACCAACAAAAAATCAAATCTTTCCTCTTTATAATATCAGTATGGAAATTCAAATAACTTTGGTTGAACTTTATATAACACCTTTTACTGTAGTACATCAAAACGTTCCCGAGGGCACTCTGACCACGCTCAAACTTAATACACATTCAAAATTGTCTACCCGGCCATGACAGCTTAAAAACAAAGCCCATATACACAAATAAAATATTTATATAAAGTTTGGACAACTATTTGAACCGCTCGCGCTCCCCACCTTCAAAACACGAGAGGACCCGCGGGAAATTGCCTGTAGTTACGCTCATATCCCATGTATGTTGCAGATCAATTTTATTTTCAGTATCTTTTCAAATTGGCCAAGGTTTCGGTTTTACTTGGTAAAAATTTAAGTCCCTTTTTCACACAGTAAATAAATAAATAAACACAACAAATCTATGTATTTATACACACTGACTTATTTATTAACATTAAGTATATTTTTAAGCCGTATAAAAAGTAGGCAATATCTTTGGTTTGTGTTTTTTTTGGCCGGTTTTAATAACTTCTCACACGTATCCTAGTAATATTGTTTATGTAACATAAAAAAAATTCGTATAACAAAATTATTATCTAGACCTTTGGAAAATAAACAGTTTTCTGCATTTGACGGTAACATGTATAAAAGGTACGATTGAAAAGGGTCCAAACTGACATTTTGTTTATTGTGTTGCTGACCACAGGTAGGTACAGCTACATCTATGGAAAATTCTCCACCCACACTATGGGCGAAAGTGATTTTTTTTATTATACCTACGTTTATTTTTATGGAAAAACTTAGCTTACCTGCGTCGATTTCGGAGTTCCCGCGGGAATTCCGGGAAAAAAGGACTCTATGTCCTTCTTTGTACCCCTTTGTGCATTAGTTTACGCTGGTTAGCTGTGCCCCGCATTAATATCAGAGTTCCCGCGGGAATTCCGGGATAAAAACCATCCTATCTTTTAAGTTGGACCATATTATAAATGGTTACAAAATTTTATCAAAATCCGTTCAGTAGTTTCGGAATCGGACGTGATTAATATATATTAGATATATATAAATCACCTGTCACGTTGTTTGTCCGCGATGGACTCTGAAACTACTGAACGGATTTTGATAAAATTTTGCAACCGTTTATAATATAGTCCAACTTAAAAGATAGGATAGTTTTTATCCCGGAATTCCCTCGGGAACTGAAGGATATAGAGTACTTTTTTCCCGCAACCTCCGCGGGAACTCCGAAATTAGCGCGGATGAAATCGCGGGGGACAGCTAGTTAAGATATAGTAACGAATATACAGTTTTAGCCCAACCAAATCTAGCAGCAGACAGACAGCGCATTATGAACTTTGGCAGTTATTTATTGCTCTTAATAGTTTCAAAGATAAAGACGTCCAAACGAAAGACGCGGGCATTCAAAGGGAAACCTTTCTTGCAAGACTAATTTTATAGCATTACTCTCATCCAATACAAATACTTTAATATTACATTAAAATATGTATATACTAGCTGACTCCTGCGGTGTCACCTGCGGTAATTTCGGAGTTTCCGCGGGAATTCCGGGATAAAAAAACCCTATGTCCTTCCCTGTACTCCTGACAACGTGTATGCCAAATTTCATCCAAATCCGTTCAGCCGTTTTTGCGTGATTGAGTAACAAACATCCAAACATCCACACTTCCACATTTATAATATTAGTAGGATAAACATACAAGTCACAAAACCAACGTAAATGTTAATGTTTGGATTCGGATTTGGAAAGGGATGTTTGAAACTCGCGCGGTTTATGCTCTTTCCGAGGTTGTAAGGTATTCAAATTATTTGCGAAAGTTTCGATAAGTAACTTTGAAATGCGAGCTATAATTCGGCGACGGGCACACCAGTTGTCGCAGCTTAGCGGCAGTTCAACCTGTGATAATTTAATTTTAATCAGGCCATTAAACCTATACCTGAAATCCTCATCCCACTTCTGATAACATTCTGCCTTGAAAATCCAACGCGGTAGGTATAGCAGCCAGGCTCGCTTATCACTACACTAATGCAGGTGCTGTTTAATAAAGCTTACCACGCCACTTATTTTTTTGTTTTTAATTAATACTTTTTTAACTTTTTTACAAGATATATTTTTATCCTGGTAGATTAAAGAGCGACCCAAGAGTTTCTCGCCCGTCTCTTCTGTAGGGAAAATATTCAAAGTATTCCCAGCGGGTTGGTAAATGATAGATGCGAAATATAATTTTTTTTCCTATTTGTTAATGTTAAATGTTAATGTTAAATGTTAATGATAATGAAAACTATCCACGTGCTTCCGGAGGTATCCGGATAACGTAACAGTCAAGGCGAGAGGTTCAGTTGGCCCGATAAGCCGTAGAGCCTCAACTACTTCGGTTATGAATAGGCCCAAGACTTAATTCAACAAACTTAGCGCAAGTCCTAAACAGCCTATTACTGGACGCACAGCGAACGCAAGTACAGTGGAAGCGAAGAAATACTGGTCGAAAACTTTAATTAAAATTTAGGAAATTATAATACATTTTATGTGATATATTATCCAATGTTTTTTCCTATCTATATATGGAATCATAATAATTATAAACTTTTTCTTACTGTCAGGACAGTACTAAAGTATATAATACCTACTATGTAGTTTTGTTTAGAACCTAAATACACAATATTACCATTATAATAGATGATTTATTCTTGAGTGTTTTGTATGAATTCTATGTTTACAAAAAAATAATGTTTTTATTACATATATTCGTTGCCTAGTATTACGTACATGTGGTAGCTAAAAGCTCCGCTTAGTTAGAGACTAGGTTTCCTTGTGTGTTAATGTTTGAGAATTACTGTTATTTTAGAACTATGTTATGTATGAAAATCTAAATTCTACTTATTAAGGCCGCCAAAATTTTTAATAAAAATTAAAACAAATACAGAAAAATGTTTTGCTTTTTTAAATTAAAGTTTAGGAGTAGCTTGTGACGTCATAACCCCGTATAAAATGTAGGTACAAGATCGTGACAACTCGCCTCAATGTATCAGCGTTATTTTTAAATTACGTTAAGAAAGAAAAAATACGTGTCCAATATTTGTTTATTAATCTACATGGCGGACTAAAAAGTAAAATTTATCTTAATAATATTTTTTTTTTTTGGATATGCATTTTCACAGTCTACTGTACTACATAGAGTGCTTGATAAGGCTGAATTTATTCCGCCGATATCCTTCGGCTTGTGTAATATTAAAAGTTGGTGGCAATTCGACTCGCGAAATAGCTCGGGCGATTTAAATTGCGTCGAAACTTGAGAAATTTCATTACACAGTGAGTCTGGGGGAGTGTTTGATATCTCCACTTTGACTACGGCCGTGTCCACTCGCCGACTCTGTACCTAGTACCTACGTACCCATTATGTCGGCGATTCGAATTTCATTTTTGTAAATCGAGGTTTTATTCTTTTGATTAATTCTTATATGGTACCTACTGGCTATGTCGCGCGGTTTCACATATCTTTAAGTCCGATAGAGATAACTGGCAAGACGTCGATAAGGTTTTAAATTCGACTACTATTTGGACGCAGACTACATAAGCAATAACATGTTAACCCACAAAATTAAGTTATTGGTTCAGAACGATTTATTGAGAGTTAGGGAACGTTTTTTAATTATGTGTTTACCTTATTACATGGCTTAAATATGTAACTAAATATTGAACATAAAAAATGTTGATACAAAATGGCGCTCCTACTTTTAAAACACTATTTACTCTAAATTTCTCCAGTGTGGGTTATCACACTATTGCTTATCTATGTCCATTTATAACTAAAGGCTTCCATCACAACTTACTGTTTTAGAACGGAAATTATTAACAACACAATCCGTTTGGATTTATTGAAAATCTGTCAATGCCAAAAACAAATCGCATCGATAAGATTTCACAAGCGGTTCCTTTGTTTTTGGAACAGCTTTGTTGGGGATAAGCGATTCGTTGTTTCAAAACAACAGACACGTTGAAGATACGAAAAAAGAGAGAAAATATAATGGATGCCGATAAGCAATAACATGTTAACCCACAAAATTAAGTTACTGGATACAGAACGCTTTATTGAGAGTTACAGAACGTTTTTTAATTATGTGTTTGTTTTATTACATTGTTTTAATATCAACAAAACGTTGAACATAAAAAAATGTTAACACAAAATGGCGCTATAAAAACACGATTTAATCAAAATTTCTCCAGTGTGGGTTAACATACTATAGCTTATCGATGTATAAATGGACATAGATAAGCAATAGTGTGTTAACCCACACTGAAAAAATTTTGATTAAACTAAAGTATTAAAATTATAGCGCCATTTTGTGTAAAAATTTTTATGTTCAATATTTAGTTACATTTTTTAAAAAAATAAGGTAAACACATAATTAAAAAACGTTCTCTAACTCTCAATAAATCGTTCTGAATCAATAACTTCATTTTGTGGGTTAACATGTTATTGCTTATCTGCGTCCAAATATGGTAAAACAGTGCCGTACCTATACGCCAGTTAAAACTTATGTTATTGCGTGCGCACAGTCTGCTATTCCTATGCCATGGTATTGTAAATACCACGCCAGTCCCGCACTCTCCCCCTAACCCCAGAGGACTGCGCCCTCCGGCAATTTCCACAGCCCAAAACTATCCAACATTACCCGTAATCCGACAACACGGAATAAGTTCGGATATATTCTTTATTTCTTATAGGTATTATCCGAAATCGAAACGAGAGAAAAGTTTTTAGTTGACTCCCTGTGAGTCGGAGAGTTGACGGGACGTGATGTTTATTTTTTACAGGCCGTGTCCCGAGCTCAGACGAAATAAAAAGTCAAGACGAAGCGCTGTGAACAAAGAAGTGAAGCCGATAAAACTACGCCTCGGCATGTACACGCACAGTTACACGCACACACATATAACGAAACTACGCCTTACCTTGTCAGTCGAGCTATTCCGACGCGCGGAGTGTCACGCTGTAATAATTCCTATTTTTTAAAGAAAAAATGCCGAATTTTGTAGTGAGAGGGTGTAAAAACCAATCTTCGAAAAAAAAAGCAGGATAGAACCACATTTTTAATAAAATATCAATTTTATTAATTTATGACAACTTGGAACACAAAACCTCCACAACTTTCATAAGTGTTGCTACTAGAGAGCGTCATAATAGTCCCCGTTTTTTGGGTAAGTTAATGTGACCTGGAACGTAATGTAACATTTACCTATTTCGATTTTAACTTTTAATATTCATAAAATTAATGTAAGGGTAAAAGGCATTAATTTTTATTTTACATGTTTTATCATAACTTCGAAACCTATATTTTTAAGGTTCTCGAATATACAACTGAGGTATACAACTAAAAAATACTAACTTATCTATTTGCTTATCCATTCATCTTTCTAGAACTTAACAATTTAGGGTAATAAGTTTTCACTGCACGGCAACACTCACTAAATGCCCACATGTTTACGATACCGGCTTCACTTTTTTGTTGACAGCGCTCCGTCTTGAGTTTTTATTTCGTCTGAGGTCACGAGGTCCCATTTCGGCATTACCTCGGGAACGCTTACCGGGCTAAAATATTCTATTATACGGTCCGTTTATGTTGCTTTTTTCAGAATAACATAATATTATAGGTTCGTAACATAAAGAAATAAAGTTAAACAATAAAGTGGTGCCAGTTTCAATCACAATCTATATCTATATACATATAAGTAAAATTGAAGTGTCTGTTTGTAATTCCAAACTAACATTACACACAGACCACTACACAATATGAAAGGAGAGAAAAAAAAAAATAAATAAAATGTAACAGAAAATAAAAAAATATAAAAATAACTTATAAATAATGTTATTCGGTACTTACATCAAAAAATTATTTTTTAAAATTTTTCTGTCTGTCTGTTTGTTCCAGGTAATCTCTAAAACGGCTAGACCGATTTTAATACTCTCACTGGCAGATAGCTGATGTTATAAGAAGTTAGACTACTTTTATTTTAGACAAAAATAGTTTCTGCAGTAATTTTGATGCATGTATTATTTTTAAGAAATTTTGTGATGCCAAATAAAGTTATGTCTATGTCTATGTCTAATTCCGAAATTCACGCGAGTGAAACCGCGGGACACAGCCTGTACCAGCATATTAATTTATGATAATACCTACGCAAACAGCGTTTAGGTACACAGAAGTGATTTTACAAATGACCCGAAGCGACTTCGAAAAAGACAATAAAATACGATTATGGTATCCTTTTCGAAGTCAGGTTTTACTTTATTTATATTATATTTTAAGTGACGTAAACAAGCGAGCGAGCGGGCATTTTCTGTTATTTATGAGAAACTAGCTGTGCCCTGCGGTCCCACCCGCGTGAGTTTAGAAATTCTCGCAAAAACTCCAAAGTAGCCTAAATTAGGCTACTTATAACATGAGCAGCTAGCAGCGAAAGTCCCGTCAAAAATGGTCCAACCGTTTCGGAGAGTAACCCGCGTGAGTTACGGAATTCCCGCAGGAACTCCAAACATATTTTATTCTTCTCCTTACAATAACAAACACAATAAAAAATAATTTAGCAAAATCAGTTCAGCCGTTCACGCGTGATGCAGTAACCAAGAAAATAAAGATTCATTTAGCTGTCCGTCGCGGTTTCACCCGCGGTAATTTCGAAGTTCCCGCGGGAATTCCGTGATAAAAAGTACCCTATGTCCTTCTCTGTATTCCTGACGACGTGTATGCAAAATTTCATGATGATCCGTTGAGCTGTTGAGGCATGAAAGCGTAACAAACAAACAAAATAAACCAATAAACAAACAAACCCACTTTCTCATTTATAATATTAGTAAGGATATAGATTTTAAGTGACGTAAACAAGCGATAAGAGTAATCGTGGAAAATTTACTGTTGTTTGTAAGAAATAAAGGAAGAAAGGAAGAAATTAACTATCCCGGTTCACAACAGCTGATGAAGATACGTAAAAAATATGAAGATACGAAAAAATACGGGCTGGTAAGAACCTCGTTCTTTTGGAAATCCGTTAAAAATAGGTATTTTTAGCCTCTATCACTATAATGTTTTTTATGATTATCTTTTATCTTATTTCTTAACAATAATTTTTTATACAAGTAACCTTAATTTTTTCGAAAGAATACGATATAGGTACTTACGTAAAAATACAAGAACGTTTTCGGAGAAAAAATATCATCATCAATTTTATTTTTTTAAACAAGGACTTGTATTATCTTGTCCCACGATGCCTCTAGCTAGAGTCCTAAGTATTCAATTTGATAGCAAGTACATATACAAAAAGAATAGATGAAACAAAATACTACACGAGTATTTTCATGGAATGAAATCTTGACCTGTTTGGATCTGTATTTTTAGGAAATAGTTAATTATTTCGCATAATTATCTAAATCCAGATAAAGAAATGGAACCATTTGATGTTTTATATAGACAGTGAGAGCAATTCTGTTTTCTCTTTTGAAATTATGATAAATAATTATTTATTAACTGTAATCATTAATTGAAATTCTGAAAATTCTAAAGTTGTTATTTTGTTTGATACGATATATGAATTTTGTTCGCTGGATATATCGCGGAGGGTTGGCAACCCGCCAAAGTTTTGTTTGACGGTTTAAAGGTTGACGATTCAAAGAGAGCGTAAAGGTTAAGGCATTTAAAAACATAAATTTATTAAGTTCAAACAGATTTTAGGTTTAGTGTGGTAACAAAGATATTTCACGAAAAATGAAAATGAAAGAAGTGGCTATCTGTAGTACCATGTTAATTACCATCTATTGACATCTGAAGATTTTACATGTTATCCATAGGTAAAACCGTAGGTAACCGTTTTTTAAATTCTTATCTGTCTCTGTTTTTCAAAAAATTTAAATATTTTTCAGGTTCAGGTGTATTTTGTTCTATAAGACATATTCTGTCATCTTATTTTACTAGTCACCCCTTTCAACTAGTTTGTCATTATTCAAACTGCAACAACGGGACTGATTCAGGCCTATATGTATAACATACTAGTCGATCCCCATGATTTACTCGCGTTAAATCCGGAGTACCCCCGAGAACTCCGGGATAAAAGTACTCTATGTTACTCAGAAACACTGCAGCTTTCTGATAATGAAAGAATTTTTTAAGTCTGTTCAGTAGGTTTTGAGTTTATCCATAACAAACAAAAATAAAAAATAAAAAATTCAATCTTTTCTAATAAAATATTAAATAACCTGCAACCTATCCATCCGGTGATAGGTTTTCGCGAAACCAGAATGAGCAATAAAACATTCATTCCCACGTAAATAGAAAACCCCCGCCCACCCGTTGATATCAAGATATTTAGCTCACGTACCAGGGACTCAGGACTTCGAGACTGACTCCCGAGTCCCAGGTATGACCCGTACGTACCTACCTACTTCGCCCGCAATATTTTTGCGTCAACTCCCGCATTTATATGATAATGCCGACGGCCGGGGGCAGCGGGCGGCGGGGTGGCGACGGCTCCCTGAAACTGATCCCTTCAAAGTTTCCCGAAAAAAAAAAAATCCCCAACTCGTAAATCTAATTTCGGTGTTCACCTTCGCTAGTTCATATTTGCTCGCAATTTCGTTCGGAATTTTACATTTTTTTTTTTTTTTTTTGTTTGAATATCGCGTCCGTTCCCGACAAGTTATGAACATGACCGGTGTGTGGAGATAGGGTATGTTAGAAATGTGTATGTATGATTCGATATGCCCGCTCGTATTCGATTCGTTTCGACTAGGTATCGCGTCGCCGAAAATTGTTTTTCCTTTCTTTTCGGTACGTTATGGGGAAATTTCCGCCTCGGTTATGCATAATACGTAATTTTCGCAACAACATTTGTTAAGGGCTGGCAGTTGATAAAATTAGCAGTCAACGTTCGAATTTGGAACGTTGCTGTTTGAATTCGTATGCTCTACGGCATTTTATCACATAAAAATAAAAAAAAAACTAGAATTATTTCATTTTTGAGATCAGTTCAAACAGAAATTAACGTTACAATCCCTAAAAAAAAAATAATGAGAGCAGAAAGAAGTCTTTTTTGCTAACTGTATTAGGCAATATTCTATTTTCTCCCCAATGCAATGCAAACGCAACATTTTAACATAAAAATGCGCAATAAATCAACATAATATTATTGTACGCAAGCATAAAAATACTATGTGGGTAAAATAATATTGCAGCTTTTTTTCACAATTTTTATCTCCCTAATACCTATCTCCCACACATTTATTATTTTTTGAGACTTTGAAAACAATTTATTGCTGTATTATGAGAAAGTTTAAGATAATATAAGTATGTAGTTACTGTCGGAAAAGATTTGCAATTCTAATAAAGTTTATGAACAAAAATATTTTATGGCACATCATCAACATTAGAAGTAAATTTGTGTTGATGAAATACAATCAAAAATTAGTAAACAAATTTACAAAAGATATTAGATTCTCAATAGTTAAAACCAACTGCCAAAGAACTTTTGTAATTATAGAAACCTGATACTTATACAAGGAGTAAAAACTCATCAATAGTACATTGTTATCCTAGGGGTGAAAGTAACCTCCCTCGAACTACTGGCGCCCTCGCTACGCTCGGGCGCCAAACCCCGTCTCGGGACTAAATAAGTCTTTCTCCCGAGGATAACACTGTGCTTTTCATTACGAATGCAAGGAAAGTCAAAATAAAAATAGGAATTAGCTAAAGAAAAAAATGAGTGAATTTTATTTTACATAAATCAACCATTAGGTGTGCTACTGGCCAGTAAGTATGCCCCAATGACATAAAAAAAAACTTGAGTTTCTGCAGTATCCAGCTGTCGGTTGAAAGCGATTCTCCCTAGGGCTGAAAAGTGATACTTTCAACCCGCTTCTCAGGCAACTTCAGACCTACTTTCCGAGTATATGAGTAATGAAAAATATTTTTATGATCACAACAACTATTTATAACCTAAACCTCGACAGCCCAATAAACAAACTTTCCAAACAAACAAAAGCAGGCAGACCAAAAAAAAAAACAATTTACAAAAGGGCAATCATGTGTAAACCACTTATCCTGGATAACCAGACGCTTTACCCATTGACGGAGGTACGAATAGCGGAAATAATGTACGGGCTAATAGGTTCACGTCTTGTTTGTCCGGGGTAAAAAGGTGATACGAAAACTTTCGCCCGGTATGAAATTAAAGCTCGTTATAATATAGGCTCACTTATCTGTACTTATTTTAATTTTATTAAGTTACTTTTAAGACAGAGTTTTACGGCCGCACTCAGAGTCGACTTTACTGATTACTGAGTTAAGTATAGATTTTTAAAACAAAATTTCCGCAATCAGAGACGTTCAGTAAATTAATGTTAGTTGACATTTAATGAGATGTAACTTAATTAGTTAAATGCCAATTGACATTAATTTATTGAACTTGTCTGATTGCGGCAGTTTTGTTTTAAAAATCTATACTTATCTAAGTAATCATTAAGGTCGACTCTGAGTGCGGCGTTTAATCAGTTAAACTCAAAATTTTTTATTTGCATGAATACATTAAGATGTTACATACATTATTCCTTACTAATATTATAAATGCGAAAGTAATTGTCTGTCTGTCTGTTACTCTTTCAAACCTCAACGGCGTAACCGATCATCATGAAACTTTGCACACGCGTTTTCATGGACACCGGGAAGGACGTAGTGACATTGTAAGGCTAATTATCATGGTGTATGTGTAGCATGATTACTATTGTTTAACATAATGTAGATAGAGTAGCATTTGGATTGGTACTACCTATACTATAATAAAAAGATAAGATAAGATAAGATACACTATAACCTTAAAAGAGTAGAATCCGCGATTCTGTACATTGAATATTTTTACCTAAAATTGAGAGGGGTGATAAAAGAAGAGTTACCAAGGCCAAAAAAATAATTTTTTAATTCTTTTCTGTCTGTCTGTTAGCGATAATCTCCGCATCTACTGAACCGATTGTCATGCGGTTTTCACAGGTAGGTTAAGCTTAGCCTGGAGCTACATATAGGCTTTGTTTCATTGAAATCGGATTTCGGGGAAAAAAGTTGTATAAAAACCTTTCATGCGGGTCAAACCGCGGGGCACAGCTAGTATAGTATAAAGTTAGATATACTTACATTTTTTTTTTTTATTATTACTCAGAAAAAAGTACAAAAATTTTTACGTCAGACACAAAAACCCAGCAGGGTTTATTCCGTGTCACATCTGGCATTCAATAATAAGAAATTTTAATAAGTATCATTAGTTTAGTACCTAATTATTAGTACCTAACTTATGTATCGGCGGGTGAAACCGGGTGGCGGGTGAAACCGCCAGGAACAGCTAGTCGATAAAACAAACCGCACATTCGCCGTGGAAAATAAAGCATCAACGGATGATGTCCAACACTAGTCGATATCACAATCTTCACAAGACCTCGTCAAATCTGCCCACAGCGTGTGGTATTTGGTCGCTACTCGAGGGCATTTTTATTCCAAGGACCGTCAACCGCTCAACAAGCACCGAGCCCGCCCACATCCACTTAACCTTTGCAACTGTAGAGCTGTACTTACTATACTTTAGTCTTCCCACGGATTCTAATTTCATCTGCTCCCTTAGCTAAGTTGACAATCTATGATCATTAAACGCTATAGAAAACTAAGGTACTTCTATCGCGATCGTCGTATATGTATTATTCGCCTGTAATTCCACATTACACGACGATAAGTTCAAATCATAAAACCGACTTCCAAAAACACAAAACTAAAAAGCTAAAAATAACAAAATACCTACCAATTTAATCCAAAAGACAAATATACACGTAATATTATTATTGGTTTGTGCTACAATACCACATTACATGTATGATGATAAGTTCAAATCAAAATCAAATCAAATATTCTTTATTGTCACCAGAGACAATAGAAAAAGAAGTTCCTTATTTTTCTATATCGGAATATAGATTGTTGACTTGGCTTAGGGGGCAGGAATGTAAATATACTTAATTTCAAACTCAAATTCAAATATACTTTTCACTACTCATACTCGGAAAGTACGTCTGAAGTTGCCTGAGAAGCGGGTTGAAAGTAACCCTTTTCAGCCCTAGGGAGAATCACTTTCAACTGACAACTGTCAAATTATAAAAAAAAAACTAGGTCTATTTTCACATTTCTATTGAACCATGTTTCAACTTTCTATACAGCCAGCGCGATGTAAAATTGAAATAACGTAAAGTTGAAGTAGGTATTAATTAAAATAAAATTCACTCACTTTTTCTTAAGCTAATTCCTATTTATATTTTTTTATTTTCTTTAATTAATACTTAATAATTAAAGAAAATATTTTTTTTTAGGTCGCCACAATGTAAATAAAAAATACTGGTTGAATATCTAGCCGGCCAAAGAAAAAGAAATAGGTGGGAAAGTGTCAAGCGACTATCCGATCTTCACTCATTTTTTCTTTAGCTAATTCCTATTTTTATTTTGACTTTCCTTGCATTCGTAATGAAAAGCACAGTGTTACCCTCGGGAGAAAGACTTATTTAGTCCCTCGATCTATTATTACTTTTACTATTATTACTTTCACCCCTAGGATAACAATGTACTATAATTGCACACACAGTAGAAAACATATTTACAAAAATAACACAAAAACATAATATGTATGTTACATATGGATACGTACAATAAGGTGACCTATATTGCTGTTTGTGAGTAACCTAAGACGAAAGATGAGATTATTTTAAGAATCGGTCCACTAAACTTCGAAAGATAACCTCTATATATATAGAAATAAATTAAATTGAAGTGTCTGTATGTAATTTCAAATTAAAAGCTTTTCCACTAAATGCATACGAAAGTAGATATATAAGGGACTTACCTACACCAATAAATATTTTTTTTAAATTTTTAATCTCTGAAACGGCTGGACTGATTATGACGGGACTTTCACTCGAAGATAGCTAATGTTATAAGGAGTAACTTAGGCTACTTTTTATCCCAGAATTCCCGCGGGAACTCCGAAATTAACGCGGGCGAAACAGTGGGGAACAGCTCCGAAACTCACGCGGATGAATCTCCGAAACGGTTGGACCGATTTTGACGGGAGTTTCACTGCTAATTAGCTGATATGTTATAGGGAGCAAATTAGGCTACTTTGAACTACCTGCGGGAATTCTCAAACTCACGCGGGTGAAACCGCGGGGCACAGCTAGTTACAAGTTTAAGTGCAAATTTAAGTTTGTGTTGTGTTTCTCCTTCGTTTGAATAAATCTTTCTTTTCTTTTCTTTTCTTTTCAGATGTAGATAATAATATTACGCCTGCAAGTTGGTAATTATTTTGCGAAAACGAGAATATAATTCACCGTCTATTGATACCAAAAATGACGTGCGCTATAAAAATATTAATCGTTTATTATTCGATCGGTGAGCGGGCACTAAATCTTGTGTCAAATTTTACGACCGCTCGGTCGGTGACCCAAATAATGGGGGGCCGCGCAAAAGTGACATTGTAATATTGATGGCTGTGGATTATTTTCGTATTCGAGTCTCAGGTGAGTCGTAAAGGAGATTAAGCTGTATTGCCATCTTCTATTACGGAAGCTGGAAAGAGAAGCCAACAGAAAGTTTCCAATTTAAAGGTGTCGTCTTATTCTTGGGATCTTACTTAATAGTTATCCTGTTCTAGAATCCTATATTAATATTATTATTTATACGAAAGTTTGTTTGCATATGCTGAGTCGGTATATTTGAGGTACTTCAGTTATATTTAGGTGTTTATACACTGTGAATATAGTACATAATGGTCACTTTATGTAAGTATGGTACATTATGTAAGTCTACACTCTACATATTTACCTCAAAATCGGCATCGATATGTGAATTACGTAAGTTATCGGTTAAGTAAGCAAAGTAGTTTGGTTCAATACAACTTAATATACATCTCGTAAATCGTTTACGACATAGTTTACGTGCAAAAGTGTTGCCAACGTGTAAACACGCATTCCGACTGTCAAATATCTCAATTACGTATATTCTCGGTGCCGGCGCTCCAATTATTCAAGCTCGGTAAAACGTAAAGCATACGTCAAAAATAAAAGCACAAACAAACACGCGGGGTGTCTAGCGCGGCGTTAAACGGCACAGCCTCGAAATATCTCTGTGACACCAGCAAATTCACCGCCACGAGCCTCACACTACGGGCGTAATTGTAATTGGGCTTGAGAAAAATAAATGCACAAAGCCTCAAATGTAACAAAGTGAGCACTTTTTCTGTCCGCTTTACCGAACTTCGGCAGAGCGAATTATCAACTTTGCACCAGTCTCGTCAACAAGTTGTTAAACTTTGGGACGGATTTAGAAATGATCACACCATTTTATGCAATATTTTTTTAATAGCTTATTTTCCTTCAAATAGTTGTTATTTAAACAAGTTGTGACTTGGTAGCTATTACGTCTAATCAGCAGGGCAATTATAACTTTTGTTGCTATCATATTTCAGTTTCAATCAGAAAAATAGTGATAATAATCGCGAAACCGCCAAGTTTTTGATTGCGAGCTAAAAATGATAGAATTGAATTGATAAACTTAATTTGACACAACACAAAGATTAACAGCATACGTATACAACAACTAAACATATATAACAAGTATTGAGGGTTCGCTTCTCAACCGACGGACAGACGTCGCCGGCCGAAGATCTGCGGGCGGACTGCATCCGACGGCTGAGAAACGGACACCTACTTTTAAAATAACGGAAACACTTATATAGAAACAATTATATAAAAAATAATATAAAATTACATCTGAACTACCTATTCGACCATGGAATACGTACGCACATATTTACAAGTACATCGGAAGGACGAATAACATTTTCTGTTTCACAAACGTCGATGTATTAAGGGCAATAATCATAAATAATAAATTTATGGATCTTATTTATTTGGATCGATTTTCTTAACGACGGTTTCAGTTAATATAGACTGTGCACGTCATGACTTCTACTCGCCATTCCAAAAACACTATCATAGTTTACCCACTCTAAATTCTTAATAGAAAAACTGGAAACGAAAACGACGTGTTAAAAAGATAGTTGATTACAAAATTAGTCACTTCATGTATGATATAATTTAACATAACCGTAACACAACGTACAGGATGCTAAAATGATATTTATTTATATGAAAAACCCCCATCAAACGAAGGGGCACGGCACTTTAACGAGGGGAAAGAATAAATAACCAAAGGCCAAAATACGATCACAAAAGGCTTGTCAAAAACATCGAACCTTTGAAATAATTGCCCATAGAGGTGCTTTGACAAAGAGAAATATATTTTCTGATAATATGTTGTATGATGTTTTTTGGCAACTTCTTTTGCACTTCTTTCCACCGTGTGCCGACCATTTCCTTCGTTGCTGTAAAACAGTGAATCTGAATTTAATTTTTTTAATACTTAAATAACAAAAAATACTAGATAAGATGATAGAATACCTGATCCTATGTGGTTGTATTCATAATTTAAGTCAAAACAATCGTGGGTCGTAGCCCCGTAGCAAACGCTACGACACCGCTACGTGCTGCTACGAATATGTGCCAATTAATTAGTTTATTACGTCACGTCGCGTCGCGTCGCGTGGTCTTGTCTTTATAAAATGAAAACGAGACGTTGCTACGATGATAATTGCCATCGTAGACAATACGTAGCTCGTAGGTATTGTGCTACGGGAATCTGCATGTGCTACGGAAACAGGATGCGCCATAGTGACTGACATAATTTTCTCTCCATACAATATACCCCACGCTCTAGTTATATTATGTTTTACACTTTTATAAATATCAAATGTGGAAAACTGAAACGTTTTTTAAAGGACACTTAGAAATACGTAAAAATGACACTGTCGTTTCGCAATAAAATAAAAGCATCTATTTTTTACCATCGCATTTTTTGTAACAGTCATTTTATTTGACTGTGATAAACATACGTCGATTTTTTTCGTATAGAAGCGGTTTTTTTATAACGATTTTTTATAATAATTAATGGTTCAAACATTTACGTTCACAGATAAAAAATATTTGACTTATGTTTGAAGATACCAGATTCCGGGTTTAATATGTTCATGTTGTTATTAACCTTTATAGGGTGTTTTTGAGCAGAATAGAGGAATCAAACCTATCTTTTTAAGTTAATTTTGGGCTATTCCTTATAAACACTGGTCAAAAATAGCTTTATCCTAGCCAAGTAACAACCGTCATATCCTCCGGCCTATATGTAAAAATTTATATATTGATATGTAAAAATGTATATATTTGACCTAATACGCTATGACGAGCACTGATTGTGTCAACAGCAGGACCTCTCAATGTAATACGACATTTTATATGTATGAAAATCTGAAAACACTCTTACCGCCGACAACATAGAGCTCAATTCTCCAAACACGAATTATATTTACACGACTTTGCTTCGAAAAATTTCCTACTTAAATATTGCAGTCAACGTGTGCTTTAATACTTTGCGTTAAAGGTTAATTTAGCTTGTGCTTTTAATAATGTAGAACCACTTTGTCGCAGTCAAAACTGCCCGCGGCCGCGAATGATATTGCTTTGCATCCTTTTGATTTTTATATTCAGGACCTTTCAAATTTATTGGCCGATCTCTATCCATTGACTACGAAGTTAATTGAAGGATACCATCAGACATTTTATTCAAACATTTGCACAAAATCAGTTTTGGCGAGAAACTTTATTAACTGAAATCTTATTTTATGTTCCATATTTATTTGCTTTTTGTTAAAAAAGAAAATAAACATACTCCATTGATATAACAATAAAAGACTTTTCCAATTGATTAAGTATTTACTTTTTCCTAATAAAAGGTACAAAATCTGAATTTGATTATAGTACCAAAATATTTTATAGGTACTTACATAATTTTAACGAGACAATATCAAACACAGTTTTGAAATGAGAAATTATTTTATACTACAATACCTATATTCAATAAATAATTAAAATCACAATAAAAACATAATAAAATGTCCATTATTGGCGAGTTACATACGCATTACGCATATTACCCATTTCACAAAATGCAATATCAATTTGGATTTGAAACGATAAAGCAGCCGAACACTGCACACAATTTCCCGATGCACTACCATTAATAGATAAGGCAGTGCATAAAATCGCATATAAATGCATTTGTTATCTGTTGAATGCAGCAGTCGACGCGCTATAGTTTTTATCCCCCTTTCCGCTTCTACTAGCGAATAAATCAGCTACTCTGTATCAGAAACTGGTAAAGAAAAATTTTTGGAAAACTAGCTATTAGATATTGTCACTTGTCACTGATGAAGAAAGTACTCTTAAAGATAAGATATGTAAGTAATCAAGTTCCACAAATTTACAACGACATTTTTTTTTTCGTTTTTTTTTTCTGTTTGTTTACTAAACAGTCTATCAAATCCAAAAATATTTGTGAAATTTTTATATAGTCTAGGTAAGTCTTTTTGAGCTTATTCAATCATCATCAGTGGGAATATAAAGTGTCATTGTATTAAGTAACATAGGTATTATAATATTATAGATTGCATGACTTTTTATTGACTACTTTGAGAACATTTATTAGTATAACTCTTAAAATTTTTCACGATACGAAAGAAATGATTATATATACTGAAAAGGATGTCCAATAAATCTGCCCATTAAAAATATTTGAAAAATATTATACTTTTGGTGTGAATTAAACAATTTAATTTAATAACCTATGCACAGCTGAATGTTATATATTATGTTTTTTAAAATAAAAAAATACTCCGTCAAAAAACTCTTTGCCACGTTATCATACGAAACAAACAGTCCGTCCGTTCCCTACCCCCGCCGCCCAATAACCACGTTCGGCTAATTGATTCCGATGGTGCGTCCGCTCGTTCAATTGAAAATAAAACCTGACCCATTTGAGAATTGTTCATGAATAAATTTGATTGGAAACCAGTGATAGTTTCGCCGCGATACACCGACGCGTCGCGACGGTGCGATGATTGAACGTGTCGCCTGATGAGATTGGAAACGAGCTATCAACAACATTTTATTGTCGATCCAATCAGTTTAATATCTCATGCTTCACGATTATAGATTGGCAATTAATCCGGTAAAATTATTTTGGTGTACCTACAATAAAGTGTATTTTATTCTATTCTATTCTATTCTAAACCTGATAAAAACGGGTAAACGCCCGGACGTTTATCGGGTTTAAGCCCGACTGATTGCCCATCTATATTTATGATACAACTAGTCGATCTACTACGATTTGACTCGTGTTTATTTTAAAGTTCCCTAGGCCACTCAAGGTTACTGTAGCTTTGTAAAAGTGAAATAATTTGTATTTAGTAATTTTCAAGTTTACCATTGTAAACAAAGAAACATACTTACAAAAAATCTAATCTTTTCTCTTTATAATATTAGTGTAGACTAGTACCATAGATAACACATGAACTGAACACTATACTTTATACTTACGAGTGATTTATATATATTAAGATACGAGTGACTTAAGTTAAACATTTTTTTCAAGGCTGAATTACGATCTCAACCGAAGCCATGGGTGTAATAGAATTTAGAGTTTAATCGCTAATGGTCACGCGTTCCATACGAGTTACGGACCTTTTCCAATGGATTAGCGAGGAAAAAATTATACATACGCATAACTAAAATTACCACACCAGGGCATTAAAAGTCACTTTATGAGCAAGTATGTTGAAAAAAAAACGCCAGACATCTGATATCGATTTTTTTTTGTTCAAGACTTTATGTCCTCTATTGGGCGACATATTTAAGATAGGCATCAGCGCACGAAGAGAACAGAACAGATGGACATATATACATACTTACTGGTCAAAATCATAACCCTCCTTTTAGCTTTGCCGTAGTTAGGTAATTAAAAAAAAACTCGTATCTTCCAAAGACAATAGACAAATGTGAAGCTTCACCGACTCTCTTTCATCAGCCGTGTCTGTCTATCTAGCAGTTGCACGAAAAAAGCCTCGCCTTAAAGTCAAGGTCGTTTCGTAATCACGGCGCCACCAATAAATTCATTCGCAAAATCACGCCGATAGAGGGCGGCCCCTGTACATTAACAAAACTTATTTACCAAGGCGAAATCGTAAAACAGTGAAGCTATTATGAGCGGAAACCGCGACATAAGTTATATTTATTACGCAAACTGTTCGCGTAATTATTTACACAGCAACCGACATTGGGCCTTCTCCCTTAAGTACTAAAACCTCCCTTGAGGGAGCCCATTACGCGAATGTACGGACTTTAGATGATTAAAAGCGACTCATTAATATAGATGCTAATAGGTGAGTATTATATTATACTTATATTATTTATTGTTACGAATCGAGCTCAGCGATACGTCGTTAGTGGTGCCTCCATGTTGTTTTAAGGTGCTTGCAGCAAGACTAAAACTGCCTAAAACAACGGTTTCAAATAAAACTTTTTCCTTTTGATTTCCTAAGTTGAAACACTGCTAAATTATGGCGGATGAATAGTATATTCTGTATCACATATCCGTAGATAAGCTTTGTTTAATCAAGTATCTAAAGAGATATTTTGTATATCTGTTTTTTTTTTTAATGCGCCCCTAGTGCCTTTGACAGTTAAAAGATAACGTTGCTAACTCTACTGTGGAATGTTAGACAAAGTTGAATTTTGGTGATTGAACGTGACAAACGGTTATAAAGTTTAAAAAGTATACGAACCAATAACACCTTGATCGTAAAACCAAACAGCTAGATTCTTTTTCTCTTTTGGTAATGGCGTTCTATCGCTGTGACCGAAGATATTGAAAGAGAATAGATTGACAATACGTTCGGCCGCTTTCCCTTTGAACCACGCAGCGGTCAAATGATCTCATGCTAACATAATGCCGTTGGCTAGCAGAGACTATATACCACTTGACGGAAAGCGATGTGGTTGGCTATTTGAAATGTACTTTGCGGTGACTGGTATTTGATTGCGTCGCAACGATGTGATTGGTTTTTATTTTAATCATTCCCCCCGCAAAATTTGATTGACGTAGATTGCATAGTAAAAGTTTATATTGTTCGTCTATTCTCTTATCTTATGGCTGTGACCATATTTTAATAAACATATTAGTACCTACTACTTTAATGAAAATATCTGGGTCACCGAGCTTCGCTCGTTGTGTATAGCGCCATCTGTTCTTCCGTAGAAAAACACGCTCATTTTTCATTGCCTGAAAACACGTATAAAACGACGTTTCCTAAAAATGAAACCTAGCTAGATCGATTATTCGCCCCCGAAACCCCCTGCATACCAAGTTTCATGAAAATCGTTGGAGCCGTTTCCGATATTCACATTATATCTTAATATATATAAATCACGTGTCATGTTGTTTGTCCGCGATGGTCTCCGAAACTACTGAACGGATTTTGATAAAATTTTGTAACCATTTATAATATGGTCCAACTTAAAAGATAGGATAGTTTTTATCCCGGAATTCCCGCGGGAACTCCGAAATTACCGCGGATGAAATCGCGAGGGGCAGCTAGTATATTATATAGATATATACATACAAGAATTGCTCGTTTAAAGATAGTAGATTACCTCGTAGCGATCGATCCTGTAGTCGATATTACCTACTTGTCTCTCTCTTTCATCTGTACATGATTTGTAATGCATTAACTATCAGCATATTATCTTCATCACGATAAGAAGTAAGGAGTTGTCTTATTGGCTATTACGTGAGCAATTTTTCCAGCAATCGGTTATTGCATATGGTAGAGCAATTTTGGAGCATCGATGGCTTGGGCGACTTTTCCTCGTAGCCGTAATTTGCTTAGAATTGCTTGGAAGTCCCGTTGTGTCAATTTAGTTTCTTGTGTAAAAGTGGCTTTACGAAAAATTCAGCCACAGAAAAAAATACATGTAGTAAAAATATTTCAAATATTCGAATAAAATTGCTACTTATTCCATCTTCCTTTTTTTTCTTGTCTCATTATAATAACGTAGCGTTGGTAACGCGAAATAATAATATTATGTAAAGCGCATTGATGTGTCTTTGATCAATCAAAGACTGATTTTGATACCATTCCCTCACGCATAAATAAGAACGTAACGGATACATCGCGTTTTGGACCTTGTGTAGTCAAACGTGGAGGCAGAGTAAAATAAAATAATGCTTTGAGTTACGCCCGTTTTGCTTTGATCAGCGAGAGAAGTAGATTTTAAAATTAAATCTATTTAATACATATTGCGTAGCTACTCCATTTACAAATGGCAGTCAGAAGCACATTATTATTTTTAGATTATTCTTTTGAAAAGATTTTTTCTGAAGCAATTTTTCTATGGTCTCTTTTATTTTGTACATTAATGTTATTTAATACCTAATACTGGCTAGCCCACGTGGTTTCACCAGCTGTTCCACATTGAAGGGTTACATTTTCAAAAACCTTAAAAAGTAACTTCGTTTAAAAAGAAAAGGTCAAATACCAATTTCCATGACTCCAACTTCAAAACTGGCTATATATACTTCATACAGGTCAAACTGAGAACTCCCTTTTTTGAAGTCGGTTAAGAAACAACCTTACGTATAAGCCAATCTTGAAACCAAACCTGTCACGTCAGCTATTTACCTACAGCCACTTAGCGGCACCCGATTATGCCGCCAACAGATGACGTCACGCCGCTAGGGTTGGCAACACTTGCCGGCTCTTGCGTCGGTGCTTGTTGTTTAGTAACAGTTGCGAGCGGCCGTACAAGACTCGGATTTTCATATCATTTGCATAATAAGTGTGACCTGGCGGACGAATTTAACATTTCCCTTCGACTTAGGTACAGTCACCCATGGAAACGGTCTAATAATAATCTAAAGTATAAGCTGATATGATAAAGAGAAAAGAGTTTTTTTTGTATGTTTGTTTGTATCTCGAAAAGTACTCAAGCGATTTGAAAAATCCTTTCTCTCATACTAAGTTACAGTGTTTCTGAGTGACATAGGGACTTCGAAATCAATGAGAGTTAAACCAAAGCTATCTAAGCTTAATATTATAATGAGAAAAAAAATGAAAGAAAGAAAGAAAAAAAAGGAGTTGATGAAAAGATATGATTTATGTATGTTTCTTTATTGTTGACAAACACAAAAACTATTGGTTCAATTTGAACTTTTATTTCACTCATAGGAAGCTACAGCGATCCTGAGTGACATAAAATGGTGTATATATCTCAGATTTCCCGCGGGAAAACCGAAATTAACGAAATAATGCGGGTGGAACTGCGGGGAACAGCTAGTAATATTGGATATGAAGGTACCTACTGTACCTTGTTACAAAGACGTAATACGTACAAGTATTCAAATAAAAATGAAGATGAATAAATAATAAAATGGCCAGTAATATAATTACTGGACCAGATGTCTTAGAACTCACTATAAATATACTTGGTTCCCGTAGTTTGTAATCACACTAATAGATAATTGGACATAGATAAGCAATAGTGTGTTAACCCACATTGGAGAAATTTTGAATAAGTCGTGTTTTAAAATCATAACGCCATTTTGTTTCAGCATTTTTTTATCTTTAAATGTTTTTTGGTATTTAAACAATATAATAAGGTAAACGCATAATTAAAAAACGCTCTATAACTCTCAATAAAGCGTTTTGAATCAATAACCTAATATTGTGGGTTAACATGTAATTGCCTTTCTGCGTCCAATTATACTTGTAACGTAGAACGTAGTAGGTACTTGTCTTCAGTTATCTTAAAGTATTATATTCTTTCATTCGTTAAGCGATAAATGTATTTCTTTTCAGGGCATTTTAACTTGAATACCTACTCAAAGCATTTTCTCATCGTATTTATTTAGCGATGAAAAGACATCATTTTGAAATATAATGTTATATCACAACTTGTGTCTTATTTTCTACAATAAACGAGTACTTTATCAGATGAGTTAAAAAATAAAAGCGTAAACAAATAATAATAAAAAATATATGAATACTTTCCGCGGTTTCACTCGCGATAAATTCGGAATTCCCGCGGAAGTTCCGGGATAAAAAGTACCCTCTCTTATAATATGTATGCAAAATTTCATGATGATTGTTTGAATAGAAGGCACGAAAGCCTAGCAAGCAAGCAAGCAAACAAACAAACTCACATTAGCATTTGCAATACCTACTAGTTATTAAGAGTGAAATACAGTTAGGCTTTGATTAGATTACGGTGATAACATGTAAGCAATAGAAAGTCTTTACCATGAAATATGGTCTATATAAACAGTATATTATACAACTCAATCATACATATAAATAAAATTTAATTGTCTGTTTGTAGTTTCAAATTAACAGCTTTCACTAACGGCACACGAAATTATACGGTACTAACAAATTTGTTAATCTGTCTTTCTGTTTGTTCCGGGTAATCTGTGAAACGGCTGGACCAATTTTGACGGGACTTTCACTCGCAGATAGCTAATGTTATAAGGATTAACTTGGGATACTCTTTGTCCCGGAATTCCCGCAGGAACTCCGACATTAACGCGGGTGAAACTGCGGGGCAGAGCTAGTTTCACATATACGTATATATGGTACCATTACGGAGTAGTCGAAAAGTCTATCGAG
Organism: Zygaena filipendulae; assembly: GCA_907165275.2. Taxonomy (NCBI): domain Eukaryota; kingdom Metazoa; phylum Arthropoda; class Insecta; order Lepidoptera; family Zygaenidae; genus Zygaena; species Zygaena filipendulae. The sequence goes on from OU015664.1 coordinate 10,640,930, forward strand.
TGTACAACTTTACATGTAAAGTTGTACATTATAACGGCCTTAACGGCTCAACCGATAATCATGAAATTTTGCACACACGTTTTCAGGGGTACATACATAGGGTACTTAGGGTACTTTTTATCCCGGAATTCCTGCGGGAACTCCGAAACTAACGCTCGTGAATCCGCGGCGAACAGCTAGTACGTAATCATCGTGGTTCTTTTGCTTTCTTTTCGTAACGTTTACAATCTGTACAATCTGTAAAGGGCATATAGCTCGTGACAATAAGAATAATTGGACATAAGCAATAGTGTGTCAACCCACACTGGAGAAATTTTGAGTAAATCGTGTTTTAAAAGTAGGAGCGCCATTTTGTGTCAACAATTTTTATGTTCAATATTTAGTTACATATTTAAGCAATGTAGTAAGTAAGGTAAACACATAATTAAAAAACGTTCCCTGACTCTCAATAAATCGTTCGGAATCAATAACTTAATTTTGTGGGTTAACATTTTATTGCTTATCTGCGTCCAATTATAAGGTGCAAACTAGGTGACCAGGTGTAGACTGTAGTGTAGTGTACTCTAAGTCAATACAGTAAACATAGAGTGGATCCTGCCTATAGACTATATACGTAGTTAAGTCCATGTAATAAGGTAACGGGTATAAGCACTAATATAAAAACTTAATAGATCACCAAACTAGCATTATTTTAAGCAGATTAATCATAAAATCCTCGTGCAAAATACACGTACCCTTTCATAATCATTTGGGGCAATTACTACTATTTTTACTACTTCGCTAAACAGAAAAGTTCAAAAATTCGTTCAGGGCCACCTAAATACGACTGCAACGTACGTATATAATTTAATTTCAAACGGTGGCACCCCTAATTGTGGCAGCCCTGTAATCTTGCCCGTTCGATATGCATCAATTACAAGGAACGTTTAGTATACCCATTAGGAACACTGCCATCTTTAATTTATTTAGAATAGAATAGAATAGAATAGAATAGAATAGAAAAAAGTTTATTTGATATTATATTATACTAGCTGAGCCCCGCGGTTTCACCCGCGGTAATTTCAGTGTTTCCGCGGGAATTCCGGGATAAAAAGTACCCTATGTCCTTCTCTGTTCTGTATTATATATGTATATTAATTTATTATTTCACGTCTAATTATTATTTGTTTTAATATATATACGTAATTATTTCTATACTCTGCCTTTTTATGTTCCGCTAATTCTGCCGGTGTGTATAATTTTGCCAATATAGCCATTTTGCCCGTATCTATAACTGTTCTAATCAAGGTCTTACCGCAACATCAAATGCCTCCAATTAACAATACAACAAAATGACATAATAATACATGAATACATTCATCCAATTACATTAACAAGGTTACAAGTCCTTAGGCCCCACAAAGCAAATGGCACTTTGTCGCATTTAAACTAGCTAACTCATTTCCTATCAGGAAACACACACGGGATCTCATTACACAATATATTCCAATGGTGAATTTAGTTGTGCAAAGTATTATCTCTGCGAAGTTAGCTTACCGGTTGGAACTTTGTCACGTTAACGAAATTGTGTTTTAGGTATAAGCTGTTCCCTGCTGCTTCTCCCGTGTATTTGGGTATTCTCCAGGGTATGAAAATCAAAATTCTAATTAGTCCGTTAGTTAGAAAATAAAAAAAATTATAGACACGTACATATGTTTTGCTTTTTCAAATTAATGAAAATAAACATAATATGTAGATAAAGCGAATTAAATTTTAGGGTGAGGGACTCGTGACGTCAATATTCAGTATAAGCCGCATACAAACTGCAACGGGTTGTGACGTCACGCGAAATTTCAACTCAATGTATCGACGTTATTTTTTGATTACGTAAAAAAAGAAAAAATACGTAGCCAATATTTTTTCTAATTTACGCGACGACGGACTAAAAAATATTTTGTCAAATAGCCTATCGCGGAGTTTCCGCGGGAATTCGGGAAAATTTTGCAAACACTTTGTTGGAGCTACAAAATGGACATAGAGTACTTTTATCCCGGAATTCCTGTGAGTTACCACTATATATCTATAATGTAACTTTAAACTGACAGCGTGCTGCTAAAGAGTTTTTTGCGCAGCTTCTTCTCTTCAGCCATAGCACTAGGAAGCTGTGAAGGGTGGATATTTTATGGGTGCTGTCATAATAACTGTAATTATATTGACGTCAAAAAGAGCCATATTATGGACGAAACTTGAATAAAGGATTCGACTTTGACTTTGGTATAAATTCTGAATTAGAGCGTATGAAACCGCAGGGAAATAGCTGTCTATCTATACATAAATATACCTAATAAAAAAGCTATTGTTAGAGATTTTGAAGATGTTCTAATCCTACTATCCTACTACATATAATATTATAAATGTGAAAGTTTGGATGTTTGTTACTCAATCACGCAAAACGGCTGAACAGATTTGGATGAAATTTGAAATGCACGTTTTCAGGGGTACAGAGAAGGACTTTTTATTCCGAAATTCCCGCGGGAACTTCGAAATTTTCGCAAGCCTATCCACGGGGAACGTCCTTTAAAACAGGTGGTAGTTAATTTTAAAATAATCAGAAGCGAATCTGGCGGCCCCCACACCGACATTTGTTTAAAGCCAGGGTTGTCAAAGTGCGAAATTACATCCATTTGTATGCAGATGTCAGGGTTGACGAATAGTCGGCCCCGTGCGAGTTCTCTCTGACTGTGATGCAAATAACTCGAGGAAATTAACCCATCGATATGGAAACTGACACCCTTGTAAAGGGTTGAGACGTGATCGTAGGAATTGATTGTGATGAGGTTAGAAAAATTAAACACGTTTTCCAAAAAGTTTCCAAAAAGTTTTCATATTGTATGTAAGAAAAATCGCGAATTATTATTAATATTATCATGAACAAATAAAACTTACTTTAGTGGAAGAATATACTCAGATATGTTAATCTATACTTAATATTATGAGAGGTAAAATTTGTAAGTTTGTGAGTTTGCGATGTTGTTAGGGGCGTAACATCGCAAAATGGATCTATACTGAACCGATTTTGAAAATTCTTTCACTTCTAGGAAGCTATTCTAGTCCTGAGTGACACAGGGTACATTCCTGAAATCCTGAAATCCTGATATTCCCACGGGAGCTCCAAAGTTACCGAGGTGAAACTGCGGGGGACAGCTGGTGTTTTAAATTGCACTACACACAACAATCTTCCGATCGAAAGTTCAACTATTCGTGACCACGTGATAAGACGATATACGTTCATATTTTCATTTCATTTCATTTATTTATTTGCTTAAAAAATGGTTACAATATATATGTGTACAGTGGTGTAAAATTACATTAGTCCAGCATGTTTTTGCCCTACTGGACGTGCAAATTTTAATGTAGATTTATATTTTATTACACTAACCGCTGCACTCAGAGTCGACTTTAATGATTACTTAGTTAAGTATAGATTTTAAAAACAAAATTGCCACAATCGGAGAATTTCAGTAAATTAATGTTAATTGGCATTTAATGAGATGTAACTTAATTATATTATAGTATCTATTATAGTTCCTACGTTTTCTATAACCAAATCGATTATAGATTGTCAACTTGACCACCCTTAGTCAGCAGGGCATTTTACATAATTGCGGCCGTTTCTGAACGAACTAATTATACAATATGCCAGCGACATGCACATTCATGACTATCGGAGGTACCTATAAATTGATCAAAATCACACAAAATCAAATTAAACGCATCCACAAGAATAATTTCGGATATCACGCAGATTTAAACTGCATCATGGCTGCCGGTCGCAATGTTGTATCCGGGCAAAAAATTGCGCTTAGCTAAAATCTAATTTCGTTACAAAAACGTTGGCGAATTGAAAAATTTCGCCCCCACCCCGCTCCGCCCTGCAACCGAGCCACCGTGGAATCGGGTCAACTCGTTTGGTAATTGAAGTTTATTCTCGACCCCTAATTATTGTTTGGGCGGAAATTAAAAGTTCTATTCGGGTGCGCATTAAGATTTCAAATACCTCTCGGGCAAAGATTTGTAACGAAATATTATGTTATTTATGTTAGAGAAACATGTTAAATTAATACAAAACGCAATATATTTTTATCGTACGGGAAGAATTATATACATTTACAATCTTTATGTAACAGTGCAGTGCAAAATTACAATATTTGAGAGCCTTGTAAAATTAATAAAACTGCCCATTAACAGAGGAGAAGAGAAAACAAGGAAATACGGGTTTATTATTTCGTCTATTTAATATAACATTTCGAGTTTTTGCAAGCCAGAGAATTTTGGTCCAGCTGCAGTTATCTCTTTCGTACTCCATTCCAGAAAGTTCGAAGGAAGGTAATATGTAGCAATAGATCTGTGTTAAAATACTTTATCTATCACTAAATTTCTTCCAGCCTGACTTTTCCGTTAATAGTAGGTATAAAGGAAAATAACAATATACCTAGTCAAATAAACTAAATTATATAAAAAATTTATTAAATTTTCCTCTCAGGGCGAGAGGTGGAGGTAAATAAACATTTCGTTGCGGGGGAATCCCCTAAGCAATATTTTACGTGTGATGAGTCACCGAGATAGTCTGCTACCTTCAATTACGAGTACCTACGTTGTTACAAACCGAATCGCTCTCAGCCCCGGCTTCGGTCACGGATACAGACGAATGAATAAGCACAATATTGTTATCTATCCATGCTAATATTTTAGTCGATCTCTCACGGTTCCACACTTTTCGCAAAGAGTTCCCGTAGGAATTCCGGGATAAAAAGTACCCTGGGTCACTCAGGAACATTGTAGTTTCCTAAAAGTGAAATGATTTTTAAAATCGGTTAGCTAGTTTTTGTGTTTATTCATTACAATCATGCAAACAGACACAAAAAATTGTTTTTTTTCTTTATGATGTTGTACTGATTAGTATTGAAGTATAAATAAGTAATAAGTACCGAAGTATAGCTGATGAGAAAATGTGTTTCTTTGTCTGTTCGTTTTGTCCGATTTTTCATGTCGCAACAGTGTAAAGATCAACATGATTTGTGCAAGAGAAGGTTCTCATATTTGTATACCTACTAGCTGTTCCCCTTAGTTTCAAGCGCAGTAATTTCGGAGTTCCCGCAAGAATTCCAGGATAAAATTACTCTATGTCCTTCTTTGTACCCCTGGCAACGTGTATGCAAAATTCCAACACGATCGGTTGAGCCGTACGGCGTCAAAGCGTAACAAACGAACAGAAAACTCACATTCGCATTTATAATAGTAAGGGTACTGCCTGTAAACTAATTGAAACCGCATATTAATTGGCATATTTCAATAATTACAACCGCCATGTTCGTCTGCAGTTGTCAGTAACACATCGCGTCAGTCCAGGCTTAATTACGCTGTTTGTACATCTGAAGGGTTAACTATGCGGCGTAGTGCTGTCCCGCTCGCTCCCCGTGATTTATCGTCGAGACCTTTGACGTCATTAAGGGCGCACCGGAAGTTTGTGATACCAATCAAATTTCTCAAATGGACACATTACGCATTCCCTCTATGCCGATTAGAGGCACGAAAATACCATTTCGTTGAACATAACAACGTCCAATTCACCCAGGTGAATTCAGCCGAGGAACTGAGGCAATCGATGCTAAGAACTGTTAAAATAAAGAAAAAAAAGAACGAAAATACGTTTTTTTCGGCGCAACACGTAAGATGAATGATACAAAAAAAAAAACTGAAAGCATAGGTACGCATGTCTCTGGCATCTCTCTTAATACGGACTAGGTTAAGGAAGCTGAAAGTGTGTGGGTATAGTATAGCAAATAGAGGGCAATAGTGTCTGACACACCACCGGGATAGACGTAATCTCAGTTTACTGTAGAGGAAATGTGTTTGTATGTTTGTTTATCCGTTTTTACGTCCCGTTAAGTGTGGTGGAACCAAATTGAGACGTCGATCTGTTCGAATATAATTTCGCACCGCATGGGCACCTTCCTTTAATAAAAAAATGACAGACACGTTCGCTTTTTTCTTTAAAAAAATTTGATAAAACACATTAAAGTTTAGGAGTGGGGACTCGCGACGTCATAAATATAATGTGTACCAGGTCGTGACGTCACCCGAAATCTTATTTTTTGATGACGATGACGTAAAAAGTAAAAATTTGTATCCAATATTTTTTATTAATCTTCACGACGAACTAGAAACTAAAATTTAGTCATCTAGCCCGTTTCTAACTGAATCTTTAATATATCTATCGCGTACCTATCTAATATGTCTATGCACATAATTTACCTTTATCACGAAGTTCCCGAGGGGAATCCTGAAGCACGGTACAGTGAGTCATAAACGGGTACGCTAGGTAGGTAAAAGGGTGTCGCTTGAAGTTTATTACACCAGTAGGTAAACAAAGCAAATAATATACTCGTATCTGAACAAAGGTTGTAAATTGCATACGAAGTGACCCGTCAGGGATTTGTCAGACATTTTATTTCACTCAGCGGCCGTAATTCACGATTGTCAGTTATTTTTAACGTGATTTCTTTATAATAGGTTGTTTTTAAAATTGGGGGACCAGTGTGACGGGGTTCCTGGATCCCCGGTGACCCCTCGCGGGGTCGCTATTACAAAATATGTTATCACATTTGCGACTAAAAGTAACTACTTTCGACTTAATAATTTTTATCAGATAATCTTTATTTTGGACAACCCTGGAGGTAAAACCTTTGTTTACGTACAACACTACAATACATACTAGCTGTTTGTGATTTCACCCGCGTTATTTCGGAGTTCCCGCGGAAATTCTGGATAAATATTCCCTTTTCTTCCGGGATAAAAATCTATCTATGAGCCCTTTGATTGAGTAATTAAGACATGAAAGCGGTACAAACAAACTCCCTTTCGCATTTATTTATTAAATGGGATTACTCCGTATACCATAAAACACAGCATATAGGTACTTGTGTTTTTTGCCATATAGAGCATTTGCCATTTTGTTACAGACTGGATGAGTAATACTATTGGCCATTGGACCCTGATGTAACGGGATGGAGAGTTCCCGAGGGAAACAGTAATTTTTATCGGGTGAACTCTTATTTCGTGTGTTGTTAAAATATCTTTCACTATTTTCACCATCTGGAATGGAATAGCCACATCTAAATCAAAAGGAGCGAGCAACGCAAAAACACACAAAGTCAGTCGGAAAGGGGGTACCAAACCGCACACACTTTGAAGCTTTACTGACGAATGTTATGACTAAGTAAGCTCATGTACCTCCTCCACCACTATTAAATAAATATGCCTTTTTTCAAGAAATTTAGTATTTCATTTCATCTAATTTTAATATTTATAAATCACAACCAAGAAGCTACTTTGTTCCTGCCCTACACAATGACTTTTGACAGTTGTAAAAACAGGCTGATGATAGTTACGAAAAAAAGAATATTGTCTATCTTTGAAAAGGCATCTACGACACAAGTTTATAGCTTAGTGTGGGATCTAGTAGATCTGTGTTGTGAAGTGAAAAAAAAAAAAAATTGTTTATCTTGTAAGCTTTTATTTCCATTCGACTTAGTACCAGTTTGTAGTCTAATCTTATATATACTAAATGCACCAGCAGACAGACATAAACATGGCCCCGCGGGCGGACTTTGGAGGATTTAATTAAAACGTAGGTATATAAGTACCTACTTTTGCGCAAGCATTTATATTATTTGCAGCGATGAACCTCCGGCGAACTCTTTGATATGAAATATGAATAATCTACCTAAACATCAACTCCCTTATTCATAAAAAAGTTATACCGAGTATGTTTTTATTTAAACTGTAATGAAGATTTGTGTCTTTCATACTAAGTTACTTTTTTTTGAGAAGCACAGAAACCTAACAGCAAAACGTTTTCCTTAAAGTCCTTTGACTTTTCCAAAAAAAAAAACACGATTCTTTCTTTTTAGAATTAAAACACCGTGTTTGTACTTTTTATGTACCTACGTAAGCAAATCCAAAGTTACACGTCTTTTAAAATACGAATTTGAAATTGGAACGCTGATCTTCGTACTAAATTTTCGCGAGCGCGTCACATCCGTTGCCTGCGAAAACCAGCCAGCCATATTATGTAACTTTACAATTATACGTACGTCTGTCAACCATAAAATCCGATATAACGTACCTATACCGACCAAACTTATAAATGAAAGTTTTCGTGCCTACAGTCCCTAGGTAACAATAGTCCCGGGGGGGATTGGATGCCCCGTGCACGCGACTTCGCAATGCGTTCATTAAGCCGCATTGTGCACGCATGGATGGCGAATAGATGTGCGAAAAAAAAAATACACCGCATCCACGCATGCTTTCCGTATGTATAGAGTGAGGTGGAATAAATGTTTGCCAAATAAATCGGTGAATAGGTACATTGTTGAATATTCTGATCAGTGTTGCCACATCGTACCTACAATTGAATAAAAAATGTGTATGTACCTACATTTTAGTCAGCCAGTGCTTACGGCGGATTATCTTTCATACAGAATATATTTTTTATTTGACTATATTTCAGTTTCGGAGTTTAGTGCCAAAGATATTTGATGTTTTCCCATATTATCATTTCTCGATAGTTTTGTTTTGTATTTCGATTTGATTTTGTAAAATTACAGAGATCCAACTTTACCTCTTTAAAATAATAGTATCTACACTATAATAAAAGAGTAGAATCCGCGATTCTGTACATTGAATATTTTTAACAAAAATTGACAGGGGACAATAAACGAAGAGTAACCAACCACAAAAAAGGGCTGTCTGTCTGTCTCTCTGTTCGCGATAATCTCTGAATCTACTGAACGGATTGTCATGCGGTTTTCACAGGTAGATTAAGCTTAGTCTGGAGCTACATAGGCTTTGTTTCATTGACATCGAATGTATGGAAAAAAGTTGTTGTATAAAAACCTTTCACGCGGGTGAAACCACGAGGCACAGCTAGTAGAAGAATAAATGAACTTCATCTATACATAATAGCATCAAAAAAAAGGATGCCAAGATGAAAGTTTAAAACAGTTTTCGACCCGTACGAAACGCGCTCACGACTAAAGTAAATTTTAATCGTATCCCGACTGGAATTAGAAGTACCAATAGAGTACGTACACAGAAAATGAAGTCCCAGTTCCAGCAGTTCGAAAAGTCCCCTTTGAAAAATACAGCAAGTGAATGAAATTTTCACATTTTTGAAGAGCGCGGCCCAGCGGAACGCAGCGACTTGCGTGCCGTTTTTAAACTGAAAACTCCACGCTCGAGTCGGGAGCTAACAGGAGCTTCTGTTTCATGCTTTTTTCAGTGCCGACTGGAAAGCGATTAAAAAAAACCTTCGCCCGACAATCTATAGCCTTTTCTACGGGTCTTTTTACGTAAAAGTAGTACGTAAAATACGAAATATTTTGCTGAATGTGTGTGAACACTTATTTTGTGAATTTGAAACATGACTCACAAATATCTTTCCTTTTTTTAATAGATACTTGGCATCCAAGAATGAAGTAATAAAAAAAAATGAAAAGTGAGTTTGTTTCTTTGTTTGTTCGTTACTCAACGGTCAACCGATCATCATGAAGAGAAGGATATAGGCTACTTTTTATGTCGGAATTCTCCGAAATACACGTGGGTGAAACTGCATTAAATTTTGCATACTACACGTTGTCAGGGTACAGGAAAGGGTAAGTATTTTATCCCGGAATTTCCGCGGGATCTCTGAAATAAACGTGGTTTAAAATCGTAATTCAAGACAGGACCATTAGCTGTCTGCATCTGATATAAACTCTTTGAGATTAACCATTGCACATTTAAATTTAAAAATAATTCTATTTGGAGAGAGCTGGGTACGAGTGGAGCGAAAAAATGCTCATCGAGTCTCCTCACTTTTTCAACATCCGTCAATTCCTCTGGGAATCTAGATGCAATTTCGTTCGGTCCCAAGACGTGTGCAGCGGCCGTGGCGTGTATGCTCATTACATCTATTTTGTACAACTGTCAAATTTGAACCCTTCGGTAGGGTGGTCGGATATTTACCTATCGTCAACGACGGAGCGAAATTTTATTTTCGGCCAGTTTTCTTCGAACCAAAATTGATCTTACCTTCATAAGGATAAAGCTCATAGTGAATTAAAAATGTTTGATTTACAGATATCATTTTGCTTTGTGTCATTTCACGCACACATGTGGTCAATTGCAAATCCTCGCTTTTAATGAAAATTTATCGCAATTCTTCGGATCAAATCAGGTGGTAAATTACTTATGCATTTGGGGTTGGTAGGGAGAGTAAAGAGACAACTTTCCTTTACTCTCCATACCAACCTTCTTTCCTTTTTTAAAAATTCGACTAATATTCAATTATTCAGGATTAAACTCAGTTTAGTACGAAAACAGATGGAACCTGGAGTCGCCGGGTGAGTTTCGTAGTACAAACTACTAATTAGTCACGCACAAATATATTCATTAACATAACGAAATGTATTAAACACCATCTGGATACGTGTATGCTTTTTTTTTAATGCTTAGTCATTGTTTTCTAAATTTACAGTTTTTGGAATAATGTGAAATAATAATCGGCATACCAGCGAAGGTTTTGAGAGAGCAGAGAGTTCAAGGATTTGCTCCATAATTGCCACTTATTTATTTATTTAAACTTTATGCACATCATACTTAGTACAAAAGGCGGACTTATTGCCACAGTAGCATTCTCTGCCACTACATATAGTTCAATAGCCTCTCTAGTTAATATATTCTCTGTGTAAAAGTAGGTAGTCGATATGTTCTTATCTGCATATACCCTGAGGTTACATAAACGAATTGACCTTTCGACCGTCATCGTCACCGATGTGATTTACAACCTCCATTTGGCGTATTTAAATGTACATTTAGAATGGGCATCAATAAATTACTATGTAATAACTGCAATATCTTCAAGCGTGGGCGGGCGCGCGGTGGGCGAAACTCGTATGCTTATGAAATCTTAGACGCGCAACGAAACAATGGATTGCGAAGCATATGCAGACTTGTAGAGTATATGGGATAGTGGAGCGATGTACCTTATGATATCACCGTACTAGGTATGTATAGTGGTTAGAAGTACTGCAGCAATGCTATAAGTATATCGTGTTTGGCGTAGTAGGTCACCAAAGCGCCTGGCGCGACATGGAAAACAAGAAGAAGAAGAAGCTCAGTGTTCGAAGTTCGAATCCATAAAATATTAGGCGTTGGGGACAGAAGACGTCGTGAGAAATCCAAAACATGGTTACACTCTTTAAATAACAATATAGATTACGATGTCACACATTTGTTAAATATGTAAATGAGGACCGGATTGGTGCAGAAGATCACAATTCCTACTCGCTAATCAAGAGGTTCCGGATTCGATTGCCGGTGGGGGTGGACTATGTCTGATGACCAAAGGGTTCCACTCTCCAACGCTAGACGTGTTTATATGTCTACCGTTCAATTGTATATGTAATAATATTATGTAGTAGGTAGCAACTCCGAAATTAACACGGGTGAAACTGTGTTAAAATTTGCGCACTACACGTTGTTAAGCATACAGAAATGGATGTAGAGTGTTTTTGTCACGGAATTCCCGCGGGATCTTCGAAATCAACGCGGGCGAAACCGCGGGGAACAACTAGAATATAATATAAAGATACAAAATCTGCAGCCTATAACTACATACATAATATAATTCATAGTAAAATATGTAAGTGATATATTACAAAATATATTTTTTAACAAGTGGTCCTAATGAGACGGGAGATAGCCCCTTAAGTCGGAATACCTTGCAAGGGATAGGTTATTAACTAGGATTTGCCTCATGCGTTTGAGGACAGATGTGAAATTGAGCTTCCAAAGTGTACCTGAACACTTTAAAGTTCGAAGTTCACAATTTAATTAAACTTTCAATAACAGTTTACCAATTCCCCAAACGGATAAATTGCCGCTGCTCAAAGGCACAAACAACACGTCAACGCCGACCGTACCTGAGGGTTAAGGTCACAGAGAAAATAAATTAAATAGAGAGGATACGAACGCGGGGCAGGCACGCCACGGTTGCGAAGACAGTTAGAGCAAATTCTGTAACTTGCCCAAAACTTCTTTTACTCGCATCCCAAGTATATTTTCCACAATACTTTCAAAACTGTGAATTTTGATAACAGTAAAAACGTAGCCAAATAGCGTTTACAGTTTGTTACGTTGATGAATGTTTTTTTTGCGTGATAAACAGTTTTGTGTGCTACAGTCAGCCTTCGACACTGGTTTTCATTTGTTTCCCTATCAAACTGACTTAATGTCCCTTCTGTCTTCTTTGGTTAAAGCGGCGGAAGCGAGCGCTCGACCTTCGACCGCGACTGTACAACGGGTCGTGTACCTACAGCGAGTGACGTCCATTTTCGTCATTTTTAAAATTAACTTTTATAATTTTTCGCTCTTATCGTTAGACCATTCTTAACTGGAGTTTAAATGCTTGGACATCAACACACAGCGCCACCTGGTTCCATATTAAGCAGAACTTTTAGGTGCTTAAGATACACACTAAACACCCAGACTCAGAGCAAAGTACACCAATGTTTATCACATAAATGTCCACTCTAGTGCCGGAATCGAACCCGTGACATTTGGCGTGGCAGTCAGGTTCGAAAATTGATCTTTGAAGCGAAATACAGCATTTAGATAAGATATATGATATTCAGGTCATACCATAATCATTACTCAACACATTCTAGAGATTAGATTTTAGTACGAAAACCTTCTAGCATTCTGATAATACACAAGCATCGCTTAGTGAACTTTATGTATGAACGTCAGGCGAAGTATTAGTTATTACCTACACATATGGGCCACGTTAATCATATCAAACTAAGCTGCGTTCAAAACTACTTAGTTATATTATGTCGTCGGCATATTGTACAATGCGTCCATCTTTGTATAATACCGAAGACAGAAAACGCGTTTTCGTGCATACTTGCGCATTTGCTATCGGTGCCATTTTACACTGTTTTGGTCACAGATCAAACTAAGGATGATACGGAGCTTCGACTCCGACTCCGAGAAGTCCGAGGCGACTTCGTCTCCGACACTTGTAAATCAAAGGTTGTGATCGGAGGTCGTACTGGGAACCCATCTCCCCACGTGCTCTCTCTCGATTACTCTTTCATTATATCTCCGACTCCGACTTCGACTTCGACTCCGTTACCGATAAACTATCTCCGTAACATCCTCACTTTAATTAACCAAGTGTGTCGGGTTGCTTGTAAATACGAAATAGCGCAGTTATATACAATATACCGACCGATTGTAAACGAATGAATTATACAATTTGACCGTGACATACATATATACATAACTATTATACTCTTCAATGTTAAGGCAAAAGACATAATAATGTGTTCACACAGCCGTTGTTCTTCCCTTAATAACGAAGTTCAAGCAAATCCCAATTCCCAATGTTTCAATTACCCACAATTCCTTGAAGGAATTATAGTTGCGCCGAGTTCGGAGGGAGTGGGTTCCCCCTAATAAAGGCGACTACACACTAGACATTAGTTAACCATGATAAAATTAAATGATAATCGAACGGAACATAGATAGATCTAAAAATAGATTTTTTTACCACAAATATGAGTGTAAATGCTTAAAGTTATATTTTGGGAAGATTAAAGTTACAATAATGCTCTTTTGAAGATATACAAATCAATCTTAGACACTGATTTATATCGGTTTGTCTTCCTTATTTGTCAGACGAAAAGAAATACAAAAGTAATCTTGAGATTGCTAGCTCTAGGGTTTTATTTTTAATCCAAAATTTAAACATAAAACAAATAAAGAAAGTCAACAATATTTTTAATCACAATCATAAATCTCTAAAAATGCAATAATAATCTTTTTAAATCTCGAAAATAACTCACTAAAAAAGTCTCGTTTAATAAATAAAATGCGCCTCTCAAAATGGCTATTTACTATTTAGTTTCAAGTGTGTAGACCCTTAAGAAGGACGAAGGGGTGAGGTAATGTGGCAGGCGGCGGGGCACTCTTATCGACATACGAGCAATATCCGAGGTGCTTTCTTTGAAGCGCCCTTTTCTACTCGAAACGTACAAAGATTAGAAAATTAGCTACTTACTTGTTAGTAGAAACTGACAGAAATAGCGATTCAATTCGTTGAGAAGTATGTGTTGTAACATTTTATTATGAACAGAATAAAAAAAAAAATAATATGAAAAAAAATTGCTGCTCTGTGTCTTAATGCTACGCAAAAGCTTCTTCGTAATCTTTCACAGTTTACAAGCAAAAAATTAAGAATACTTACTTATATTTTTTTTTGTGCTTTTGACAATGTGCTGATAAAAAAATTAAGATAGAGGGTTCTTTTAAGAATGAATATCATGTGAAAAGTATGAAGACAATTTTATAGAGCTAACGGTAAGTCGTACTCGTAGTTTGAAAGCACTGCCCTTCAAAAACTGGACCTGATTGAGGACGTCCCCAAAAAAACTGGAACCTAAAGAGCACTGATTAGTAAACACTAATCAGTATTCAAAGAAGGTTCGTAAAGACTGGAGGTAAATCTAGTAATATCTGCTCAAATACAATCATCAGTCACATTCCTCCAAGAGACAAAATGCACCTAGGTATTTCTTCGACCACTCGGACGTCATTCCTATCATCTGATCTATGATATTGATCTATGGCTTTACGAGCGAGCGCTCGTAATTCCGTTCACGACAATGGTTCAGTTAAATCAGCCCTAGTACGCAGGTTAAAGTATCCATACGCATTGCAGGTAGGCAGGGGTGAAACCTCAGGGTGAAAATTTAAAATCCTTACTAATATCAAAATGCGAAAGTGAGTTACGCTTTCACGGCTAAACGGCTCAACCGATCACCACGAAATTTTGCATATACGTTGTTAGAGGTACAGAGCCGGACATAGGCTACTTTATATCCCGGATTTCCCACGGAAATTTCGAAATTAACGCGGAAGAAAATACATTAAATTTGGCATGCTACCTACACGTTTTCAAGAGTAGGAAAAAAAAAATTAGCGTAGTAAGTACGTTATCTCCGAAACTAACACGGGTGAAACCGCGGGGAACAGCTAGTAGTAGCAGTAGTAGTAGTAGCATAAACACAAACCATGATTCACTGTCATGAAACGTTTCATTACTATAGAATAGAATTGAATATAAATTTTTTTATTCAAGTAGTAACCAAGACTCATTTGTGGGCGTCCAAGCTAAATGATACCAGCTCTCGGCATTTAGTTTCCGAAATATGCCTAAGCAATTTTGTAAAGTTCGGTGAAAAAATTGCGACCGCGATTTTAATCCTACTAATATGATAAATGTGAAAGTGTTGATGTTTGGATGTTTGTTACTCAATCACGCAAAACCGGCTGAACGGATTTGGATGAAATTTAGCATGCACGTTGTCAGGTATACAGAGAAGGACATAGGGTACTTTTTATTCCGGAATTCCCGCGGGAACTCTGATATTACCGCGGGTGAAACCGCGGGGCACAGCTAGTTAATTATAAATGCCCAATTTTCTACAATTCAACATATCTTAATGTACAATAATATATAAAAATCTATGTAACAAGCAAGAAGAAGTGTGTTTTTATATCACTCAAACTTATAAAATGCTTTTTCTCAAATCAAGCTTTTTCAGAGTTCAAGTTCATATATCTGTAAAAAAACTGTGCTAGTTTTTGAATATTTTTTCAATCCTTCCTAGGTGGGAGACGTCGTATAAGAAAAGATTTCACTGAGTTTCCGCGGGATCTCCCAAATTAGTGCCAGTGAGTGCATGGAAGGTCTATTTGCACGCTTTAAATATTACTATATTAGTTAAACTATCATAATATATTATGTAGATATAAACTTCCGTGAAAAGCTTATAAAAGGTGGAGTCTTAACCGAACTCTCCATTCCACCCTTTCCAATGAAGAATTTACAAAAAAAACAAAAACAAAAAAATGAACTCCAATTCGAATAATACTTTGGCGAAATGCAAATAAAAACAAAATACCTTTCAAACCAAACGTAATCGCAAAAACGAGGCGCGTAAAAACTTTGTCGGATTAACGGCTTTTGCACAACGCGTTGTACACAAATATACCTACACGATCGACGACGTGGAAAGTAACCAAACATCGGAAGCTACCGATAAGTGTTAAAATTGCTTTAAATTCTCACATAATATTATAAAATATACTCCTCTACCGCGTCTCTATCTGTCTGTTCGCAACAATCTCAGAAACTACTGAACGGATTTCCATGCGGTTTTTACCAATAGATAGTGAATCATAAGGAAAGCTCTGGCCTTAGTTATATAACTAGGCAGGATTTTGTGTAAATTAGTTAAAATATAATGAGAGAGTAATGAGAGAGTAATGAAATAAATAAATAAATAAATAATTGGAGAGTTGGAAAAAGGACTTCGTTACGCTTTCACGCCTTAACTACACAACTGATCGTCATAAAAGTTTGCATACACGTTGTCAAGGGTACGGAATAGGAAATAGGTTAATTTCTATCCCGGTATTCCCGTGGGAACTCCGAAATTAACGCGGGCGATCTGCATACAATTTTGCATTCTACATGTTTTCAAGGGTACAGAAAAGGATATGGGGTACTCTAATTCCAGAATTCCCGCGGGATCTCCGAAATTGACGCGCGTGAAACAGGAAACAGCTAGTTTTCTAATAAATCAATAACAAAAAAGCAACTTTTTTAATATATAATAAAAACATAAAAAGTTTACTGTATTTTCGATGCTGACTGTACGAAGGTGCTAATGCAATGAGTCGGTCGACGAACCGACTTACAACTTCGTATCAAACAATGCATTTGGTAGCTTATAACTTAGTACTACCGCCCACTTGTGGGGGCGCGAATATAAATTTCCATGTGATATGGACACAAAATATATCACGCAGGTAAGTTAGTTTAACAGTATACAGTAAAAGATAATATTATTATGTTTATGATCGATCGGATAGAAAATACAATCATTTTCAAACGTCTATACCTACTTAGTATATAAAAAAAATATAGGTATTGCATTTAAAAAATGGCAAATTTACCTAAGTCCGTTAAAGTTGATGTTGTCAATGGGTGAGTACTGAGTATACGATTAATGTTATTTATACCAGCTAAATGTGTTTTAATTATTATTTTTTACTACAATTTATTATGATAACTAGCAATGGGATGAATTTCATTATAAGATCTTATTTATAAACATCGTAATAAAATTAAAAATAAAGTCGTGTCGTCTCCGTGTCGCACGGTCTGAAGTGGAGCATGCAATCGGCAGTCTAGATCAAAGTTTTAATTGTCTCCAGTGTTTGCGTACACCTCTCCGCTCGAATAGCGACGGTGCAGAGCGGATTGCTTTATGGTAAAGTAATGAACAGACAGACGGGAGGAACACCTATCTACGTATAGAGCAGCTTCCGCCATATTGTTAACTTGGCTCAATGAACTTTGATAAAATAGATGTTCATTGCAAATATTTTACTATTATTGTCGATCATTTAGTTCTTGACTAATAATTTTATTACGAAAATAAAATATTTTGGTTTTGTCTGAAAGCTACACTAGGAAAACAATAAATCCATCCAAACACAAAATTAATTAAAGGATCGATAAAAGCTTTCGAATACTTTTCGTTCGATAGATAGTTTCCGAGGGGAGAATTCGAAGCTGCGGGCAATGACTTGTATCTCATTAAACCAACGACGTATCAACAACATCATAACATCTCTGATGGCGAACACGCATCCATTCGATAAACGTTGCAAAAAAAAAAAACATACATACAATCGAACATAGAACCTCCTCCTTTTTGGAAGTCGGTTAAAAAGGTGAAAGATAATTCGCGGAAATAGAAATGCCAGTAACAAATTATTTAATTCGAACGCAAACATTCGTATTTCTGGAGGGCCGCCGCCGGGGCCGGTTGTCGATCAACGTACGCGCGGGTGTTAGGGCGCACGCACACCGCTCGGGCGCCCGCTTTGTGCAAGTTCACAGTGAGCTAGGGCGCGGCGCGGCGCGACGGTCGCCCGGGCGACGAGCTCGTCCCGGGCCTCGCCGCGACCCCCCCGTCTGGGTGTAAACATCCCTTTACCCCCGTCCAATAAGCACGCGAAAACCGACCCTATCATCACACTATTTAAATCCACATTCCTTGTGCGCAACGGCACGCAGTTGAATATAGCGATTTGTATGCTATGCAGAATGGAATACGGTTTGCTTTTCGAACGCTAATTCGGTTATCGCTAAGTATTTAGAGGTGAAATCGCTGGAGCAAATAAGTTCTCCCGCTTTCTGTTAAGGTTGAATTTAGCTAGATAGGTTTAGCTCGCCGTGTGGAAATGAAAGGGCGGTGAAAAGGGAGCGAGGGGGGACTGTAGGTCGCCTCATTCATAATCACGGGGACGTCGAACGTTCAGGTGGTTGAGGTTTTAGATTTATCGTTGTAATGCGAAATTGTCTGCTGTAATGTTATTTCATTATTGTTCTTTCGTTTTATTTTTTTTTACGTGTGTTCATACAAACACATTGTTTGCGCTTCGCTTAGCTTTAATTCGAGGAAGCAATGAATAAAATTGTCGCTTTTAACGTAATTCTATATGATAAAGTATTGTTACTATTTCGCTTTTCCTATTACCTATTAATTATTTAAGGAATAGGTTTTCTGTATTATGTTTCCATTTGTGTTTCTTTTTCTTTTAACTACTCGTAAATATAATTAACTAGCTATAACTCGCGTTAATTTTGGAGTTCCCGCAGGAATTCTGGGATAGAAAGTACCCTGTGTCCTTTTCTGCAACCGTGACAGCGTGTATGCAAAATTTCGTAATGATTAGTTGAGCTGTTAAGGCGTGAAAGCCTAACAGACTGACAGACAGACAGACAGACAGATAGACAGACAGATAGACAGACAGAGTTACTTTCGTATTTATAATATTAGTTTCTTACCAGTTTAATAAAAACATTTCTGTTTATAAGATTACACGAGTAGGGTAAAAATATTTAGGAATCGTAGAAGAGGAACGCTAAGGGTCGGCTTTGACGGGTTGACTAATGGCGAATAATTTGAAGGAAAAAATCAAGGGCAACTTCGGGATGAGCGTCCTTAGAGTACCTAATTCTTGGGTTGAGTATGACCTACGTATACTCTAGAACTAAATTATTGTTTTCATAAAAAGTAAATAAAAATATATTGTACAAATAAGATATTTTAACTAGGCAAGTTATTACGAAAATTTCCTATTTCTATAGGTATATTTATTATTTATACAGTATTATGTAATTTTTTATTTCATTATTTATGTTTAATAAAATTTACGAAACATATCTAAGTGACTCGTAGGTATTAAAAAAGAAATTATGTGTACCTAATGCTATAAAGTGCGAAAAAGAAAATCATTCTAGCGTAGTACCTATTTAAAAAAAAAATCATAATCGAATTATTATTATTTTAGAACAAATTTTCTATAAGAAAATTTTTGACAGAGTGCACTGGAATTGCTCCATTGCCCAGTTAGCAAGGAGGGGCGCCTAAATGCATCTATTTCGCCCCTTACAAAGACACTTGCTACTTGATCTCGAAGTTTATTCAATTTTAATTTAAAATGAGCTGGAAACTTTTGGGAGGAGGATACCTATCAGTACTTTTTCTGTTCAATTCGCAAAAAAAAAAAAAATTGCGCTTACCTTTGATGCAATGTTATTTGGTTGTTTTCACTTACCTGAAACAAAAAATAATTTATTTTTAATACAGTTGCTCAAAAAGTGGCATATTGCAGGGACGTATAGCGTTCGGGAAGTGGGCTATTACATACTCGAGCTTTTTCTTTACCTTTTCCGAACTCGTGCGTTCTCTTTCCCAACTGTCAAAAATGGCGAAACGACTTTGACACACTTTTTGTATTGCGCAACGTAGGTTTCGTATTACTAATACGACTAGCGCCATCTCTTGATCACAGTTGGAACTTAGTTGAGTTTGTGTTTTTATTATTTTACTAAATTTCTTCATTTTTTTCGCAACTGTATCGGCTCGGGTCGACATTTGTCGGAACTCTTTGCAATGACAGCCTTTCCGCACTTGTAATGAAATATACTATTATATCTATACTAATATTATAAAGATGAAGAGCATGTTTGTTTGTTGAGTTGAACGCGCTAATCTCAGGAACTACTGGTTCGAATGGACTTGTTGACAAAATTTTTTTTAGGCCGTCGTGTATGTATAACTATGAACTATACATAGATTAATATTGCACACGTATTTTTTCTTTTTTTTGTAAGTAATCAAAAAATAACGGCGATACATTGAGCAAGAAATATTTGTCAGTTATTTTTTTTTAAGGACTAATTAGAATTTTGATTTTCAAAAGTCGTCAATATCCAATATAGTTCATTTATCGAGAAAAACTATAGGGTTAATAAAATCACGCTGCGACCAATGATGCTTTTTCCTCTTAACGCTGGTAGAGCCGCGAGGTACTTTGTGCCTATTTTGTGTTTATACAGAACGACGCGTAACTACCTTTGGTAACGCGTACAAGAGCACGAATACGACGAATGTATAGTTGTATACGACGGAGGTACTCGGCCTTTTAGCCGAGTTGAAACAGTTTTACTCTAAGTTGGTTCTACCGCTCGTTCTACGTCCTAATTACACTTTTTTTGCTAGTATATTTAGTTTCTCCTTATTTATTCATTCAGGTCAAGTAAATATTATTTTTATAAGTTTTTTAGTTTCTAAAGCTATTACAATTTAATTTTTTTAGATATTATCTACGTTCACCTATCAAGCTCAATGGTGTCAAGCGTAAAAGAAGTGAAGTGAACAATTCTTGATAACGCAAGGAATTTGTAATTAAGACTATCTCCACAACTCAGCGGGTCGTGACCCGCAAGTTACGACCGCGAAGTTTCCTGCGAGTTCCACACTCCCCCCCCCCCCCCCACCACCACCACAACGCTATAAAAACATTGGCCCGCGAGGAAATTGCGAAAAACCGCCTACGAGCGAGCGCATCAAAACCGAATACTTAAGTTTACGGGGGCAGAAACACAGACGCTATCAAACTAGCTGCCAGCGGTATTCTGTGAGATTCATCGCGAATTAGCAGTCCGCTGTTTCGTTTGCGTTAATTTCGAGATTCCCATAAGGAGTTTTTGGCTGACGTCACGCGATGAATGCCACGTGAAATGACAATTTTACGTATAAAATCATGTTGAGATTGATTTAGATTAATCTAAAAATTCAATTAGATATACGTATCTAATAAACTACGGTAGGTACCTTCATATAAACTTTAACTTTAGCGTTTGTATTTTCACATATTTCACATGTGCAATGCATGGAGCGATAATTTCACTGAAAATTTCGTTTCGCAATTGAACCACAAAATGCGTGGAAGTGAAACGGCGCGGCGCGAAGTTCGCGCCAAAACACGTAGTCATGTGATATTCTCTAGTTGTTCAACCACACTGGCAGTTCTATGACTGTACAACGTGCACTGAATGCTGTTGTATGGCTTTTAATTCTATTTACCAAACATCCTTTTAAGTGAGTTTTTACTACGAATATTCCGAAAATTCATGTTTTTTTGGAAATGGCAATGAAGCTTCTTTATTTAAATAAAAGAAAAAAATTAAAGCTTTTAAAAATCGAACTGCAAGTGAAAAACGAAATGGATGTTCTCGACGCTCAGAATTGTCCGGCAGGGCGAATGTCATAAAGTTCACGCCGACTTAATTGGTTATCCCATCCGAACGGACCGCGTTCCTAGAGGCACAAAGTTCGAATTGCCACGACAAGAGCCCTATACCTACCTAGTACCTACTTACCGAAGATTACGCTCGGCATTCTTCTGTCGCGGCCATTTCGTTGGTCGTAAACCCGTTAATAGCATATCTGTAGGTATTTATTGGGGCGCGCAACAGGTTAAATTAAACCACCCGTTATGCGATAAACCCCTGACGATAGTAAAGAATGCGCCAGAGATTAATTAAACTACGTCTATACATATCTAATATATAAAATTCTCGTGTCACAATGTTCGTTCCCATACTCCTCCGAAACGGCTTGACCGACTCTCATGAAATTTTTTATGCATATTCAGTAAGCCTGAGAATCGGTTACTATCGCTTTTTCACCCCCCTAAAGGGAGTTCCTGCGGGAATTCCGAAACTCACGCGGGTGAAACCGCGCGGGTAATTAGTAATTTATATATATACAGGTTGTCCCGTAAATCGACGTCAAGCCAGAACCGGGTGATAGGCCAAGTCATAACTGTTAATAGAAAAACGTAAAAAAATAAAATCTTTAGTAAAAATGATCATTTATAAAAATTATAAAAATTACAAACCTCAACTTTTTTCCAATTTTCTTCTTATTGTGTAATCCTGAATAGTGTTTCTGAAAACTACTGCTTAAAATTTACAACAGTTCCTGTCCAGAAGAAAATATTACGTTTTTTCCAATGAAGTTTTCGAAATTATTTTTCAAAATTATATCCTTTTTTAAATAGGCAGGCATAGCAAAGATTTTTATATTTTTCTGTTAACAGCTTTTATGACTATCACCTGGTTCTAGCTTGACGTCGATTTACGGGACACCCGTATGTTACAAAAACTCCAAAATACACATTCAAAAGGTCTAACTATTTATTGTAAACCAGCCTATAGACAATATATCGTATCGTTACGTCACGTGGTCACGTAAAATCGACCAATCAAAAGCAGAGTTTTGCGTGACCACATTTCCAGATTCCCCAGAGAACTCCAAAAAATATTCTGTGTCACTAATTTTGTTTCCTATCAGTGATAGAATTTTTAGGATCGGTTCATTACTTCTGGAGATTATATTACAAACTTACGGCCGCACTCAGAGTCGTTTTAATGATCACTTAATTTTAAGTAGAGATTTTTAATTTTTTAATTAAATTCAACTTAATATTCAAATGCCAATTAACATTAGATATTAATGAACGTCTCTGATTGCGGCAATTTTATTTTAAAAATCTCTACTTAAAATTAAGTGATCATTAAAACGACTCTGAGTGCGGCAGTCAATCTCATAATAGCAGGGTTAAGGGTTTTCTCCTTAACTGAAAATTTATTAACTTATTTCTTTGATTTAATCGTAACTTTACTTCGCATCACAATCATAATCATCAAAATGCACAGTTTTTTCATGAATTAAGAGTTAAAGTGTCGTTTAATGTTTTTTGCATGGTAATTATGTAAATTATTGTAAGTATGGTAAGTATGTAAATTGGTTTCTATCAGCGGAGACCTTTAACTAACTGCTATTTTTGTATTCAAAAGTGTTTTTTTCTTAAAAGCTGTTGGTTTTCCTAAAAAAAAAAATAAAATAATTGAACCGATAGATCACAAGATTTGTTAGTTTTTTTTTCTGTGAATATGTTACAAGCCCCTCGCTACCTTAATAGTGTGGATAAAAGGTTATATACCAGATACCCACGTACATATTATATCAATTCAAGTTGTAGCTACAACCGGAACACCGCCGCCGAGTGTAATACAGACGGACGGAGTGACCAATTACACTCATTTATCGGGCCGTCAGTGGCCGCTGTATCGCTAAAACACACGCCACTGACCCCCACTTAAAGTTGTATATCTTCATTTATTTATACCTACCCACGTCTACTCAAATAAAATGCAATATAACGTTTCATTTGTTGTGTTAACTTGGTAGTATTATATTATCTGTGAGTTGGTTATGTATACCTACTTATTCTTTTGATATATATCTATCTAATATATATAAATCACGTGTCACGTTGTTTGTCCGCGATGGACTCCGAAACTACTGAACGGATTTTGATAAAATTTTGTAACCATTCATAAAATGGCCCAACTTAAAAGATAGGATAGTTTTTATCCCGGAATTCCCGCGGGAACTCCGAAATCACCGCGGATGAAATCGCGGGGGACAGCTAGTCTAATATATATAAATCACGTGTCATGTTGTTTGTCCGCGATGGACTCCGAAACTACTGAACGGATTTTGATAAAATTCTGTAACCTTTTATAATATGGTCCAACTTAAAAGATAGGATAGTTTTTATCCCGGAATTTCCGCGGGAACTCCGAAATTACCGCGGATGAAATCGCGGGGGACAGCTAGTTTAAATATAAAAAAAAGGATTCAATAAAAAACGAAACAAAACATCTATAACAACTATCCATCGGTACAAAAGCAAGAGCTCTAAGACTTAGTGTTGGTTAAATTTTACAAAGCGGTAATAATAATATTTCATAAACTAGACTTAATTTTTCTTCGCAAGAGATGCCAAGTTGAATAACTAGTCAGAAACACTCACCTCCGTTGCCATAAAAGTAGGGAACTTAAGTACATCACTGAAAGCGCTTTCAGCGCTGAAAGCATCGCTTCAGTATTTTGAATAAAGGAAAATTTCCTAGTTGAAATTAGTTCCTCGATTTCTTAGATTCAGCGGGAAGCCATCGCTAGAGTTCACGAGTAAAAAGGAAGTTTTCTTTAAACAGATTTGAATAGAGTGTTCTTTTGAAAGTGAGAGCTTATAAATTAAATTTTCCCGGTAATTAATCTCACAACACTTATAAAGATTTATTTTAATATATTTTACTATTATTTATTTTATTATTATTTTTAATATTCATGAGAGATATGCCGAATGTATTTTGTCGTTGGAAAAAAAGTTGTAGGAGACGTTTATAACAGATTTAAAAAAATTCTTTGTTTCACTTGTATGTATTATTTTATTTAGTTCTTTGATCCTTTCATCAAAGTATTCTAAACTACGAGTAATTCTCTTCACTTTTTTTGTTTAAATCACGAAGCATAGAATTTCAAAAAAATATAATGACAATATTTTTAAATTTGAAAACCAAAAAAGGCCTTGCGCATGCAGTTTACTATTTTTTTTTCAAATGGGCGCTGGCGTTGCCAACGACTCTATTCTTTTTCCAAATTTTTTATAGTTCGTTTTTTGGTCCTTCGAGCCGGATGTTGGTGGAAATTTCAATAGCATAACGCCGCAAAGTTATGTTGATGGTTCGGAACTGCGTATAACATATCATTTGGTTCACCACCTTTCCCATCAATTACGATACAAAATTCCATGAATCACAAAGCCATCTAACTGATTGTCATATAATACGTAGACAGAAGTTATAACCATCACATCATTTTGTCTAAACCGTCATAATACGTTATAACATTAGATGGAGCTGCGTCTTGGCGGTCCGGGACCTGGGATAGCATAATAAGGGGAATTCCCCGGACGAGCGTCAGGCGGGGGACGTGCCCGGCATGCCCAGGGCAACATTACTCCCACCTTCGGGGGAGATACGGCGTAATATAGCGGGTTCAATTGACTGGGGCATATAAACCTTGAGATATGTTGCATGAAGGATTACGCTTCAGGAGAATCCGAGCGTGGACACCAACCCCCGCAGCCAAGTTGACAATCGTTAATCGTTTTCTATGGAAAACTAAGGAATGTATACTACTAAAGTATGCGAGATGGTCACGAAAAATTGTCCAATTTTCGGCTAAGTCCTTAGCATTTTAACATCTTTATTCTTGGGGACAGTTCAGAAAAAGTGGAGGTTTCTCAGATCTGAGCATTGTATTGCCAGTATCTACACTACGTATACCTAAGCGTAGTTTGTTCATTCTGTTGTACGTTACATAACGAAAGAAAAGCTTCATCTCTGTACGTTTATTTTGTTTCATTTAAACATTTTTGTAACAACAAAATAAAACACGCCTGTCTGATCGTCCCTCCGTCAAAAGAGATACAGAGTTAATGCTCAACTTAACAAAATAAACGGATCTTAATTAAAAACAACACGTTGACAAACAAACGGACACGTGAAATCAAATTAAAAATGAACATCAGCTGCTGCCCGAATTAATACGTTTGCGCGATTCCAAATTACGTATACGTAATTTAGGCGGGTGAAAGTAAAATATATCTATCTACTACGCAGGTAGGTACTTATTAATATTATAAAGCGAAAAAAAATGTATGTTTGTTTATACTTATAGTATAGGTAAAAGATAAAATCGAAAACTAGTTAAGCAATATTAAAAATTCGCTCACTCATTAGGTACACCGTACAGTGTTCCTAAATGACATAGCGTCGCTGCGCGTGCGAATCTATAAAGTATACAAACTTTTTTCAACTTTTTTTTTACGATTATTATGATTAATGTAATTTATATTGTTCTTCTTTTTTTATTATAACGAGCGGACACAGAAAAACAAATGTATTAAGCATTTATTTTACGTTTATGAATCTATGAAGCTGTGGGATTTCGATTGAATAAAATAATAAATATTTTTTTATATATCACAGAAGAACAAAACAGAGTTACTTTTATGTGAGCTGAAACTGTATACCTACAGTAGATATAGGAAAAAAACAAACATGTTAACAATATACAAAAGGCTAGTGACTGGCGTGGGACATGTTTTGTGACGCCGTAATCAAACGTCACGCGCCCCCAGCGGGGGGCGGCGCGGGGGGCCGCGGGGGCGGCGGGAAATCCAACCCCCGATCCGCAAACATTCGCTTTGCCACCTATTCGTGGATTAAGAATTGCTAGTCGCCCATCCGTGGTGATAGAATAATCGAACGCTACAAAATCTATACATACAGAAAAATATTCTTTGTATTTTCGGTGGGTTCTCTATACACGTCTCAGGCAAAAACTATTGAAAAAAGGTACACATAGACACATAGAGGTTTTGAGACCACAGGGGCATACCTATTTAAAACGGTTTGGTTTAGCTACGTCTTGCTACTCGTCGATAGACGGCTGAAGGACATTTTTATTAAAAAAAAAAAAAAAAACTAACTTCTGCAATAACCGATATTATACTGGGTCAAAGAAGGGAGGTTAAAAAAAATGCAATAATACGACATAAGTATACTAGAAGAACAGCAAAAGCCTGGCCAGTTTTATGAAATTCAAAAATTGAGACATTCGAATAAAATTTCATCACGCAAAATCCATAAGTATTCACAATCCTATCCCTCGGATGGTCGACTACGAAACAGGTAGGTAACCCCGAAAGCTTAAAACTTCGACTAGGTGTTTGTGTTGCATTAAACATTCTTTGTAGAAAATAATGAAAGACGCCGCGCCTCGCAAACTCCGTCCGCCGAGAGTATATTAAGTAATGTTGATCTTGCCTTTTGCTCTTTTCTGGGGTTCTTTACAGCTTTCGCTTTGGGAATTACTTTTATACCTATCATCGTTGTCTGGCCATTGACAAGGTTATACCGATAATAGATCAGTTGAGAAGAGGGTGCCAATGTTGCTAATAGGCACGTTGCCAAAGTACGGAAATCAATATTCTATGTAGGTAGTAAAAAAATAATAGACACGTACGGCGTACTTATATTTTGCTTTTTCACATTAATAAAATATATATAGATGCTTATATTTTTTTAATTAAGTAAAAGAAGAAGAAATAGGTGTCCAATAGGTATTTTTTATTAATCTACACGCCTAAAATTTAGTGAAATTGCCTTGAATCCTACCAATATTACAAATGTGAAAGTGTGGATGTTTGAATGTTTGGATATTTGTTACTCAATCACGCAAAAACTGCTGAGTGTATTTGGATGAAATTTGGCATGCACGTTTTCAGGGGTACAGAGAAGGACATAGGGTACTTTTTATCCCGGAACTTCCGCGGGAACAACGAAATTACCGCGGGTGAAACCGCGGGGCACAGCTAGTAAGCAATATTATGTTATTTATGTGAAAAAATAAATTATAATTATTATACAGGTGGACTCTTAAGTGGGTAGTCCCGTTACAAGATGGACCAACGGTTTGGTGAAGGTCGCGGGACGCCACTGTATACGGGAAACGTTCTCAAATGCATCTTTTTATATCTACATAGACTAGATGTTGCTTTTAAGCGCCGCAAAATGAAACGCAGAATTATACTATCCATTTTGTTTCCAGAAGCGAGAAAGACCGTAACACTTTTACGAACATGGCCGTTAAAACCAGATTCTAAAAGGAGAGATGGATTAATTACATTTTAATAGCGCTGTCATTATTTTATTGTAAGATCGTCATTCGTAATTCAGAAATGATATTAGAGAAACTTCCATTAGTCTACCTAGCTGTTTTTCCTGCGGGTTTACTCGCATTTCACCCTTCTGACCGTCGGGTTAGATTACCAAAAACCCATACTAATAAACATCTTAATATATATAAATCACGTATCACGTTGTTTGTCCGTGATGGACTCCTGAACTACTGAATCGATCATGATGAAATTTGGTCACTATATTGGAATTTGACCCAACTTAAAAGATAGGATAGTTTTATCCCGGAATTCCCTCGGGAACTCCGAAATTACCGCGGGTGTAACCGCGGGGAACAGCTAGTTTATTATAAAAACCGGTCAAGAGCAAGCTAGTGGAGCATGCATAATTAGAGTTCCGTACTAAAAGATTTCCTTTAATATTAGTAATTTTATTAGGTAAGTACACTTAATGTATTTCATAATCCTATTAATTCTAGGCATGAATTATTTTAGGTATTAATTAATATCGAATTTTAATGAAATCGAAATTTTAGCTTTAGAACCCCAGAACAGGGGAGAAATCGGTAATTTTTAGCTTCTCATTGTTTTATTTTAACTATCCTACTTTAACCTAAATTTCAAATTTATGTTCTTGTTTTTTATATATTTGAGACAAGAACCGAATACTGAACACTCCCCTTCAACACGGCCCTAACTAACATCCTGCAGGTATTTTATCAAGTGCATTGAGTATAAAATGAAAGTATGTACATTAGAATCTTTTAGTTAAATAAAATGGATGTCTGTCATGAAAAATAAAACTGGTAGGTACAGTAAATTTAAATAACTGTTATTTTAACTTGAATAGTATAATACTGACGGCCAAAGATCTATAAACTTCAAAATATGCAAAGTGTCGGCATAAAATTATGATTTACAATAAAGTTTGGTTTTATATCACCAGCGAAGCAATGTATACCAACTACTTTATTATAGGAGACGTAAAGATAAGAATATTTTGTTGTGCAAATGTTTATTCTGTTTTATGCATTGTTTATGGATGCATGGCACAAGTACAGTCAGCTACACGAAACAACAAAAACATTCGAATCATTCAGAGGGGCTATTATGTAAATTTTGTTTCTACCATTCTTCGGTTGCAATCAAAATTATTAAAATATGCACGTTTTGACACCTGCCATATCTATTTTTTTATTTTTTATTTATTTAAAAATACTTACTGCTATCTTTACAGTTAGGACTAATGCGATAGTGTAGCCAAATATGTTAAATATATAATATTTTTATGTATTTTACTTCTTTACTATTTTACTATATTCTAACTTAGGAACTATAACACAATTCAAATAATGCATATTTTGAGAATTCATTATAAGAACAACAGAAAATGTCAATATGACTGTTGACCTGATTGAGCGTGCGCAGGGCCCGCGTCCAGGGCGCCTCGCGCAGCATCGCGCGCGCATCTAGCAATCAACCAAAGTAAACATACTTCAAAAGTTGAAGCTGCCTAAACATGATTAATTAATCACAAAATCGATATCGATTTTTCTGAATTAAACTGAAATATGATTTCAGAAACATCGGAGCCAGAACCTCTCGAAATAACGGCGCTAAAGGTCATTATGACGAACGAGAAGACAGATATCTTTTTTATTGTTTAAATTTTTTTGATACGTCATTCCCGTGGGCGTGTGATCTAGCAATCTTTAACAATAACCAAAAGTTTATGCGAGCTTTAAAAAATACTGCAAATTGAATAACATCCCATTTACTTAATGGCGGGAATAAACTTTGTGGAACAGCCGCGGCGCCGAATACAAGTTACTTAAACGAAAAATTTTAACATCCGCCACCCTTCGCAGCGAAAACCTTAAAAAAAGCTTATTTCACACATCCACCTTCGAAATAGGCGCCGTAAATAACGTCGCACTTTTTATTCGTTTTTTGTCAAAGGGTGACTCTAAGAATTTTATTACCTTATATTCAGAAAAAACCTCTCTTTCCACGTAAATATCTACTGTTCCTTGAGGTTTCGCCTTCGATCAGCTGCCATGAGACTCTACGTGGACAAATATGTCGAGTAAAAGAATCACTTTAATACATTGATGAACTTTTTTAAGTTGTACTTAGATTCTAGAAATGTCCTAACAAAAAGTTACTTTTTTGATAGAATAAGCGCAAAACTTGATTAGTACAGTATATACCCATATTACATGTTTAGCATTATTTTAGTACTGTATGATAATATTCAAGCAATATTCAAAAAAATGCGTGAGTGTCGTGGAGCACTCGGTTAGAACGAATTTTCTACACCTCATAGTCTCCGAGAAATAAAAAACCAATGAGCAGCCGATTATAATCGTTCCAAAAACCATTAATAGTATGCGCACACCTATGATGCCGTAACGGAAAATTTCTTTCACGCATCCTAGGCTAGCCGTCCGATTCGATCCGTACCGTACGATAAAGAACTTCGTTCTAAAATACAGGATTAGGTACCTCCTTCTCTTTTTTTAAGTCAGTTAATAAACTGTCATAACAGGTGAGACAAAGTTTAATACATCTCCAATTGCGAAGAGAATCAAAATACTTTACAACATAAGTGTTAACAGTAAGCGCGCACCTATGATGCTGTAACGGAAAATTTCTTTCACGCATCCTAGGCTAGCCGTCCAATTCGATCCGTACCGTGCGATAAAGAACTTCGTTCTAAAATACAGGATTAGGTACCTCCTTCTCTTTTTTTAAGTCAGTCAATGAACTGTCATGACAGGAGAGACAAAGTTTAATACATCTCCAATTACGAAGAGAATCAAAATACTTTACAATCGAATCCAACGCAAGCAAAGTCGTCGTGGAATCAGCCTATTTTGATAACGTCTAACGCTAATCCAATTTGGAGCGTGCACCAACGATTTATGATTGAATATTGAACGGGATACGCGTTTAATGAAATGCGAATACGATTTCATGAGTACAGACACGTTGGCGGAGGGAGACGAGTTAAGGTTTCAGCGCGATTCGGCACTTTATACATATAAAAGGTGTTACGGAAAGGTGTAGTCATATTTCAAGATTATGATCTGGCAATGATGTACAGATTCGATCATAGTGTTTAAAATAAAAAAAAAATCTTTTTATCGACCACTTCAGCAAAAAATTAAACATGCTACATCACAGGGTAGGTCATGAACTGTATTTAGTTCTGTATAGGTGACGGTCGGTTCAAGGTGATTTGATGCAAGTTAGTAGTTTGCACACCCCATCTTCTGTATCGCTGTCTACCCAATGAATGAATGATAGTGAATGCCACAAGGCAATATGTTCGCCATTTGTACGTACTATGCAATCAATAATAAATAAAAAAAAAATTATCACTGTTAGGGTGCAGAGACAAGTTAATAACAGCAAACTTAGCAAATTTTAGAAAAGTTTATTTCATGGTACCTGTTCATTTACTAGTGTCAAATCAATGCAGAAGACAACGTGAACATACTCGTCAAATATGACTACGCCTTTCTGTAACATCCTGTATTGTACGGACACTTGCACCGGTACTTTTCC
The DNA here is from genome assembly GCA_907165275.2 of Zygaena filipendulae. Taxonomy (NCBI): domain Eukaryota; kingdom Metazoa; phylum Arthropoda; class Insecta; order Lepidoptera; family Zygaenidae; genus Zygaena; species Zygaena filipendulae. The sequence continues at coordinate 10,672,634 of OU015664.1, forward strand.
AGTTTTTTTCCTCGCCAATATCTCTTAAAAGTTGGATAGGCTTTATTGAGATATTCCGAAGTTGGAGGCGATAGGTTTCGGACGTGACTTTTTGATTAAAAGTTACTCGCTTTTTCATTGATAGGTATGCTTGGTGATATACCTCTGTATGTATCACTCCGAATGGTTTTACTAAAATTATAAATACTAAAGTTTAGATATTTGTGGCTCAATTACGCGTATACACGACTATACCTAACTAAACAAAGCACACTAATTATCATACTATCAATGTACATACTCCTATTAATCTTTACAAATACTAAAAATTAATAGCTGTGCCCCGAGGTTTCACCCGCGTGAGTTTCGGAATTCCCGCAGGAACTTCAAGGTTAAATATTGTCTAAAAAAATATCTGGAGGACTAGCCTTATCACTTAGGGGAACAGAAAATAGCCTACGACCTATTAATTCTCAAACCTACTAAATACATACACAAAAGTTTCATAAAAAATAGTCAAGGCGTTTCGGAGGAGTTTGATAGCATTTTTATATATTATTAAAAAAATACGAATGTAAGATTGTTTTTTTTTTAAATTAACTCCAGCGCTGATTTTTCCAAAATTTCTTTTAAATCTTACCTGATGGGGTTTTCTAAAATATACCATTTTTAGTTTTATGGAAAAGTAAAACGTACATACAGGGCGCTCTTAAGCGGTGTCATTTTCAATAAAAACCGCTGAAACATTTCAAACAAATCTCAACTTAGACACGGAGCCGACAAACATAATAATCAAAGGACCGTCATGAAAAGGAATTAATCTAAAAAGGATGACTGGTAAAAAAAATGTACCCGTTACTTCCGTTTCACGGCCCAAATGCCTTGAATCTGGTTTTGAAATAGGAATGAATATATAATAAAAAAGAGAGATATAAAAAGAAGAAATTTGCACGATTTAAATCATGGTAAATTACGTTCATCCCAGGTTGGGAGCGGGGCGGGCAGATAATAACGGGGAAGGCTTTCGTGCTCGGCGACTGGCTACAGTTTCTTTTAAACCTTTTTGTGACCATCCGATAAGGGTTAATGCTGTTGAAAATCTAAAAAAAAATTACAGTCACATAAAGAATTCGACCTATAAAATAATTTTAGTACCTACCTTAGTATTTTTCATCTAGACTATGTACATTTTTAATTTACACATAGTATATTCAGAGATCGGTTGGCGATTGACGATTAAATTGTAATTTCTTTTGTATTTTTTATTATTGTGTTATTTTTAATTGGAAACAATAAAATTCTTTTCTTTCTTTCCTCTTTACATGGATAGGTAGTATGTTACTTCAATAACGTGAGGGAGGCAGGGTAAGTAGAGTAGAGTAAGGTAAGTAAAGCGGAAAAAACTTAAATTCTAATTGATTTTTCAACTTCAGCTTTTGAAATCGGTCCAGTCGTTTTTCACTTAAATTGTAACAAACAAAAAATCAAATCTTTCCTCGTTATAATCTTATCTTCTTAATATATATAAATCACGTGTCACGTTGTTTGTCCGCGATGGACTCCGAAACTACTGAACGGATTTTGATAAAATTTTGTAACTATTTATAATAAGGTCCAACTTAAAAAAATAGGATAGTTTTTATCCCGGAATTTCCGCGGGAACTCCGAAATTAATGCAGGGTACAGCTAATCACCATGAACTACTGTCAGGGGTGCATAGAAAGACATACATATAGTACCTACTTTTTCTAGGACAGCTAGTATTATGTAATTTGATTCAAAGATTACTTACTCAAACAGAGGTTTTATCAGGATAAAAGAGCCACAGGTAGACAGATATGCCTACATTATACCTATATAGCTAAATTAATTGATTGATTGATTAAAGGGGAACCGCGGATGATAATTGGAAAGAGATTTCGTTCCAGAATCCGCCCTTTGTCCGTGTGCGGTGCGTTCCGCCCTTAATCAGGTAACCATTGTGAAATTGCTCACCGACATATATCTTCGTATTGAATCGTAATAAAAATTATATGGAGAAATCTGATCACAACCGGGTTGATGCGGTACGCAATCAAGAGGTCATAGGTTCGATTCCCGATGGGAGAAAGAATAATTAATTTGTATGTACTTTTGTTTTTAAATAAATACAATTATTATATTATAAATATTTCAAATCTAGTATGCGGAGCAAAGTTCAAGCTATCGGTCGTTAGGGTCATAGAGACAGGAACCTCCGAACAGATTATTATATCGAGAAGGTCACTGGCTGACTAAACACAATACCTCTAAAACTACTTGACCTATGAAGTTAATAAAACCGGTCAAGTGCGAGTCGAACTCGCGCACGACGGATTCCGTACCATTATCTATAAAAACGGCCAAAAAAATCATGTCTGTTGTATAGAAGCCCCCCTTAAATATTTGTTTTATTTTAATTTAATTATTTTATTTTTATTTTTTTATTTTTAAACTAAATATTCTGTGAATATTTCAAGCGTTCACGTGTTGCCGTTATCAATATCGAGCAAAAACGAGCAAAAAATATCACGTTTATTGTATGGGAGCCCCTCTTAAATATTTATTTTATTCTGTCTTTAGTATTAACTATCATGGTTCATGAGATAAGACGTACAGACGGACGCCTGGTGGTAGACGTACAGACGGATGGACGGACAGCGAAGTCTTAGTGATACCCTAACCCTTTTTAGTAATACCCTAACCCTTTTTACCCTAAAAAGCATATAGATAGCTAAGAAATATTTACACTAAATTCACGCGGGAAATTCCAAACCAGCTGAAACCGCAGAAAACATTCATCATTCTTTAATACAATACATTTTTATTTCGTCGAAAACAAAATGAAGACATATTTAAACAAAAAAAATAACAAAAGCGTAGGCTAAGCCGACGAGGCAAACAAACAAATGTGAATTAGGCCAGGGAAATGTACAAGGTGTATGTCCTTGTAAATAATTAATGTACAAAGAAGCCGGGGAACATCCCACTGCTGAATTCTCAGCGGTGGGAATCGATTTCGAAGTGTAGCGTCATTGGTTTAAAAGCGAATAACTTTCGACAGCGTGTCTCTTACTCGGCTATACGCGACAACACTTAAGACAGGGTTGTGTTTTTCACGTGTAACTGGGTGTATATTGATGTATGTATGTACCTACATATGTGCAGGTCTTCACACCCTCCGTTATTATTTATTTGTTTTTAAATGAAATCTTTTTGAAGACATGATGTTAAAGACTATGATTGTAACACAGAGGCCATTGGTCACAGATTGTTGATACTTACACAACATACTTTATATTGTTACGTAAATACAGTAATATCTGGGCGACCGAGCATCGCTCGTAGCGCCATCTGTTGTTAAGTAGAAAAGTAGTACCAAACACTCATTTTTCATTGCATGAAAACACGGATAAAACTTTATCTAAATGTATTAATTTGTATTACCTACCAACAATAGTTTATACGAAATGATGTTACTAACAAAATTGATCCATGTCGATGGCCAAATTAAAAAACTAAATGAGATTCATTATTTATTTGCGGTATAATTATAAAAATTAAACCTAGCTAGTTCGATAAACCCTCTGCATACTAAACATGACCCGAAACAAACTCACATTCGCATTTATTCTATTAAGATTATTGTGATTACTCAACATCTATCTAGATTCAGGGTAAAACATATAACAACTTTACTGGCGTGGTTTTAAAGGTGAAATTCGCATCGCGTGTCCTACATTCGCTATGACGTAGACGAGAGAATTTATGGTGGCATTATGACCAGTTCAGTTTGCATTCGGGGTCGTCGGTTCACAGCATGGGTCAGTGGGTGCATACATTCGCCGCGCCACGACTCCGCTCCGGGGCACTCCATCCGGTGGCTGCACTGGATTAATTCTTGTCAAACAAGTACCTTACACTTGTGCGCTCGGTAGTACTAGGTGGGTACCGATTTTACATACATGCAGTAAGCGAGCTTAATTGGTAGTCCAACTTAACTTGTACGACCATTGCTTCACTACATAGTATAAAACAAAGTCGCTTCCCTCTGTCTGTCTGCATGTATGCTTAGATCTTTAAATCTACGCGGGACACAGCTAGTACTATTATAAATGCGAAAGTGAAGTTGTTTGTTGCGCTTTTGCACCATAACGGCTCGACCGTTCATCATAAAATTTTGCATATACTTTGTCAAGGGTACAGGAAAGGACACAGGGTCAGAAATCTCGCCGGTTCTCCGAAATAAACGCGGGTGAAACCGCGGGGAACAGCTAGTCTACCTGACTATTGCTTTAACAAATTAACTACTCAGCCGATCGTGATGAAATTTTACATACACGTGTTGTCGAATGTACAGAGAACAACAGGTTTATAATATACACTTATTTTATTGCGAAATTCTAGCGAAAATTCCAAAATTAACGCGGGTGTTACCCCGGGAACAACTAGCATGTAAATAGAATAATGTACCCCACGTCTATTTCCAATAGCTGACAACTCTACAAATTAAAGGCGCCTTGAATAAATATCTTGTTGATTTTTTCCCGACGCTTCCGATACTTACTGTGTTGGAACAAGCCAATGACGTCAGGGGGTAATAAGAAGTTACAAGCGGCGTCAGCCACATCAAAATTCACAGACGCTACATTACCGCTTTCGTCGACAGTGACGGATCAGTGTTCATGATTATCCTTATGTTGCTTTGCATAGACTTGTCTTAAATATACATATACGTAAGTCCCACCAAAAACAAAAGTGTGAATGAAAGCCAAATTCGTAAACAAAAAAAACTTTTTGGGCATTTCCCAGATGCTAAAAGTGAAACCGTCAGAAAACCGTGGTAATAGGAAATGACGAATAATGTTTTCTACCTCGTTCTCTCGCAGGCTAAATCCTACAGGTGTGTTTGTCTGGTTTAGTGTCGCTTTATCATTTCATAAAGTTTCAAATCACAACAGTACTAAAGAAGTTTTCACTTCAACACAAAAAAACGACTGTTAAAGGTTGCGCCGAAAACATGATCGCGCACTTGGCATCGCGCTGATTTTTAACAAAAAGGCAATTTTAGTATTTTTAAAAAATATACTCAATCCTACGATGTTTACACTATCTTAACTAAAATAAAAGTTAAACCAAAACCAAAATAAGACGAAAACCATTGATCTTTTACACTGATATATAGGTAGGAACACTCTCTCATCTAAACTCTATCGCTGAAAACTTGCTTCATTGTTGAAACAATTCACCTATCCTTCTTATGCTTACATTATATTATGTACAAAGGCAATTCTCCATGTGCGCTCGGATGACTAAACTATGAACATCTATCCTAACCCTCGCGATTTCACCCGCGGTAATTTTGGAGTTCCCGCGTGAATTCCAGGATAAAATGTAGATATAAACCTTCCTCGTGAATCACTCTATCTATTGGTGAAAACCGCATGAAAATCCGTTGCGTAGTTTTAAAGATCTAAGCATATATAGGGACAGACAGACAGCGGGAAGTGACTTTGTTTTGTACTATGTAGTGATGACGCAGAATAGCAAAATATACGTATGTTCAAAGAAGTGTCAGGGTCGATTTCACCTGGGAATCGAACTCGTTGATTTGGAAAAGACTGAGTAGGTATTAGCCATTCACGCCTACTTGAAAAAGCCACCCTATTGATCTAAAATCTAAGCTTTACCTTGAAGTGTGTATCTACACTGAAAATATTATAAAGCAAACAACGCAGAGGATTGTGATATGCCTACCACATACCTACTTTTACTTATGTTGCTTTTTGTTATTCATTACTAGCTGTTCCCCATGCTTTCACCCGCGTTAATTTCGGAGTTTCCGCGGAAATTCTGGGATAAAAAGTACCCTATGTCCTTCTCTGTACCTCTGACAACGAGTATGCATAATTTCATAATGATCGGTTGAGCCGTTAAGACAGACAGAGTTACTTTTGCATTTATAATATTAGTAGGAATTCGTTTTTTGTGTGGTGTACGTGTTTTTCTTGCTAAATAATAATGTTATCTTATCTTATTGGAATCGTAAACATGAGTCCCATTCACCGATTTAAGTGACAGCGGTTAAAAGTATTTTTTCCATTACCTTCTGAGGCACAAAGTGTAATCACTCGGCGGTCGAGGAACCTCATTCTCGAGGCGTTTAATCACCCCACAACGCCACCGTAATTTCCTTTCAAACGGATGAGCCGCATCCTCTCAAAGTAGAGAGACCACGCTTTCATAATAGATTTAGAGACAATCTTTAGGTTATCTTGTTTTCGGGCGGGACAAAGATATAAATCTTTGTTTGGCATTGCACTATCACTCTACAATAAATGTAAAGAAGTTTAACAATTACAAAAAGAAAGAATCGCATTGTAATTGCAGCGATATGCCAAATTGGGCACCGACTCAGCATATAAACTCTTTGTATTCTAATGGAAATTAATGTATTACCTATTTTGTTTACCTACATGGCTCCGAATTATTTTGTTGACTTATTATTACATTACTCAAAAGTTGATTTTGTGTGTAAAGAAACATGTAGGTTGGGATGGCATAGTTTTCAATGCGTTTCGAGACTCTGTGAATGATATTATCCTATCATCAAAACGGATTAATTGAACAATTCAAAACGAACGAATCTTTAATGTTTAATTGGCAAATATTATAGTCAGAATGAAGGAGGTAGATAATATTATTGATTGTTATGGAAAAGAGGGAAAAAATATATATGTAGATTAAAAAAAGTTGGCATCGTGGATTCAACTCTCAAGAAAAAAACTGTTATGAAAATAAAAGTGCAAATTTACTGACACTGTTTTAAAGTGACTAAGATTCTGTCAGATGTATGACCACCCTACTCCAGCAAGTCTAACAAATGGAATATTCAGTTGTGACCGACTTAGAGCCACGTTATTTGACGCTTGTTCGTTTCCATAATACTTTAATAACAAAGTTTCAGCGACGCTGAATTCCGGTTTCTACTCTGTTTTTGTTGATATTCTTGTAATTATTAGATATTAAAAAAACATTATTGTCAGTCTTCATCACGGTATAAATATACAGGAGATATTCGAGCATTCGATAAAAAATTTATGCTTAGATGTATATAATAACTAGCTAAAAAACCCGGCTTCGCCCGGGAGTTGATATGAGATGACGTGGTAGAGTCGAAATAAAAAAATAAACTATGACGTAAAAAGTAAAAAAAAAAGTTTATTGAAAACGTTTTCTCATTATTTACAATACTTGTTTATAAACAACATTTTTCATTTTATTGTCCGGAGTATATATACATAAATTTTTCGGATTTCCTACTCTTGAGCAAGCTTGGCGCCACTATACTTAATTTCCAAGTTGTAGGGTTGGAAAGTTCCTTATATCTTTAGAAACACGCCCTTTAGATTAAAACGGGAACTTTCTAGCTTCTGTAGCGGTAGCGTATGTAGTAAAGGCGCGAAATTTGAAAACCCAAATTTTTAAATATTTTGAGAACTAATTTGGATAACTAAAATTATGTCGCTTTAACTTCAAAATATAAGTTAGCTAATGACGTATAAATACACAAAATTTAATAACTTTTTTATAGCAACAAATTAAATTTAAGACTTTATTGAAATTGGAATTTTAAATTTCGCGCCACTACTACACATGCTGTAATGGCTCACAACTATGGAGACTATACACTATGACTATTGGAGTGTATAGTCTCCATAGTTGTCTTGAACGAAGCTCAAATATTCGATAACAGATGGCGCCACTGCACTTAATTTCCAAGTTGAAGGGTCGGAAAGTCCCTTATATCTTTAAAAACATGCCCTTTAGATTAAAACGGGAACTTTCTTGTTCGAGGGGGGATAAAGGGCTATCACACCACATAAGTCCCTTTATCGTGTCGGGACTCCTTTTTAAGTTTTATCGGCACGCACATTTTATCGACTTAGTTTTATTATATATAGCTAAAAAACCCGGCTTCGCCCGGGAGTTGATATGAGATGACGTGGTAGAGTCGAAATAAAAAAATAAACTATGACGTAAAAAGTAAAAAAAAAGTTTATTGAAAACGTTTTTTCATTATTTACAATACTTGTTTATAAACAACATTTTTCATTTTATTGTCCGGAGTATATATACATAAATTTTTCGGATTTCCTACTCTTGAGCAAGCTTGGCGCCACTATACTTAATTTCCAAGTTGTAGGGTTGGAAAGTTCCTTATATCTTTAGAAACACGCCCTTTAGATTAAAACGGGAACTTTCTAGCTTCTGTAGCGGTAGCGTATGTAGTAAAGGCGCGAAATTTAAAAACCCAAATTTTTTAATATTTTGAGAACTAATTTGGATAACTAAAATTATGTCGCTTTAACTCCAAAATATAAGTTAGCTAATGACGTATAAATACACAAAATTTAATAACTTTTTTATAGCAACAAATTAAATTTAAGACTTTATTGAAATTGGAATTTTAAATTTCGTGTCACTACTACACATGCTACAATTGCTCGCAACGCTTTTGGAAATGCAACCCAAACAATCGTTGTCCTGAATGAAGTTCAAATATTCGATAACAGATGGCGCCACTATACTTAATTTCCAAGTTGTAGGGTTGGAAAGTTCCTTATATCTTTAGAAACACGCCCTTTAGATTAAAACGGAAACTTTCTAGCTTCTGTAGCAGTAGCGTATGTAGTAAAGGCGCGAAATTTAAAAACCTAAATTTTTAAATATTTTGAGAACTAAGTTTGGATAACTAAAATTATGTCGCTTTAACTCTAAAATATACGTTAAATAATGACGTATAAATACACAAAATTTAACAACTTTATTATAGTAACAAATGAAATTTAAGATTTTATTGAAATTGGAATTTTAAATTTCGCGCCACTAATACACATGCTGCAATGGCTCACAACTATGGAGACTATACACTATGACTATTGGAGTGTATAGTCTCCATATAGTTGTCTTGAACGAAGTTCAAATATTCGATAACAGATGGCGCCACTGCACTTAATTTCCAAGTTGAAGGGTCGGAAAGTCCCTTATATCTTTAAAAACATGCCCTTTAGATTAAAACGGGAACTTTCTTGTTCGAGGGGGGATAAAGGGCTATCACACCACATAAGTCCCTTTATCGTGTCGGGACTCCTTTTTAAGTTTTATCGGCACGCACATTTTATCGACTTAGTTTTATTATATATAATGATAATGATATATGTATGTAATAAAAAAAATTTAAGCACGAAATTGAGCTTAGACGCGTGAATAACCTTTATAAAGTTGGACATTATCACCAGGTGTCACTGTATGATAATGTCCAAACTTTATTATTATCCTTGACATAAAATATTTATTTTAGATTGAAATCTAATCAAGTCCCGCGTAATTTACATAATATAATGTGCTCAAAACGCGAAAATCTAAAAACTGAAATCTAATCGTTTGGTTTATTTCAAATGAATTATCTTAGAAGATAGTTATTATTTTCAGCGGCAATCGCGATAGGGTACATAAATAATGTTTTCACACCACATGCTCGACAATGCCGAATTATATGTCATGTAAACCTTACCGAAAGCAAGACATTATATCTCTTGGCTTTAGCCGGGTTATAATGTTCTATTGAATTTCATTATAACCCGCTGGTCAATAATGTGATTTTCACTTTCATAATTCTTATTGCTATGTCCATAACGTCTCATTTCGCTAAACAGAATGTGTTCTCAGCGGGCGCGGCCAACTCGATTTTCGAAGACCGAAGCCGTGGCCCACTAGATTCGCAGTGAGACGAACTTCATTTGTTTGTCAAATCGAGTAGGCCACGCCAGCTGAAAGAAGTGGCTATATAGGATCTACTAAGCCTGGTTTTTTATTGTCTCGCATTATGTGAGAAAAGTAGAGTATACACCACAGGGATAAAACTGTTTTTTTCTTGGGCGCTTGAATCCCTCACTGCACTCAGGACTCATCTTAATTCCCTCCCTTTGGTCGGGAATTAACTTATAACACCCTCGCTGCGCTCGGGAGTTAAATTTGGAGTCCTTCGTTATGTTCAGGATTCAATGTAGCGCCCGTGACATAAAACAGTGCTTTATCCCCTTGGTGTATAATCTACTATTATTCATGGATATAACGTATATTAACGTATGTTTTCTTTTCAGATATTGGAGACGAGAATCGAATACCGAACACCATCTTTCGATGCGTCGATCATTTTACCTCATACTCTGTATACACAAGGTACACGTACATATGTGTATTGTGTATACTTATCAAAAACATGTAATATGTAATGTACGCAACATGTGGTTCACCATCGACTACACGAGAGACACTGCCAAATGGTGATGTTAGTGGTACACCCAAACTGACACTTATTCTAAACTGCCATTGTAATATCGACAGCAAATTAATTTACGATCGTGAAAATAATGGGTTTTCGATCGATTTTTGAAACATTACAACAGTAGAAAAAAAAATCGAAAGAATGATGGATTAATTAATTAATTTATTGAGCTCCACAATAATATAGATCACTATAAACTAATATACAACAGAAAAGTATGTGGTTACAGAAGGTCACCTTGCCGCTATAAAGCAATTAGATGTGTGGTCTGATAAGTAATGTAATTAAAATATAATTAATATTAAAAACCAACTATTCCACTCTGCAATGAACAACTTCGATTTATTAACTTTTCGAAGTTACGCTTAGTTCTTAAATTGCAGGTCTTTGCGTCATCGCTACTATCCGACAAATGAAAAGTAGAAGTAATGTGTTCCAATAACAGCATACACCATAGTGGAGTAGAGGGGAGGGGGTCCCTTAAAAGGTTGGCACGGAGCCAGTTCGCCATCTTAACTTGTGAAATTTTCAACGAGTGAACGTACGCGACCTGAAACACTGATATTGACCTAATAGTGTACGAAGCACTAACGGCTACTGACTGTGAGAACTCGTAATATTTATCAAATGCGATATCAAGATGTTATTTTTAAAAATCTCTTTGTAAGAATACTAGTGATATAATAATATGAACTTATCTTCGGATGTTTGAGGTTTGGGCGCTGTACGCCGTATTACAGGTATCTACACCTAGTTCGGCAACAGATGATACTAAACTTATACATGTACTTTTTTGGAAATAAATATTATTATATTATTATTATTATATGAAAGAAAATTGGGAATGGAACTGACAAATACATAATATTTCACAAAAATATTTCCCAACTTTTGCTGCAACATTGGGAAACTTTTAATATAAGCAAAGTCAGTCAAAGATCTATTTTTGGAAGGGCAGAAGAATGAAAACTGACACAGAAGTTTAACTGGAACGATACTTGAAAGAGAAGAGAAATAGCTTTACACAATCGATTTTATATGCTTACTGAGGTTAAAAATCGTATGTGATCGAGTTTGCCATAACGAATTATTAACCAATAGCTGGTTCACGCGGTTATACCCGCGATAATTTCGGAGTTCCCGCGGGAATACCGGGATAAAAAGTACCCTATGTCCTTCTGTGTACCTCTGACAACGTGTATGCATAATTTCATGATGATCGGTTAAGTCGTCTAGGCGTGAAAGCGCAACAGACAGACAGACAGAGTTACTTTCGCATTTATAATATTAGTAAGGATAGACGCCCATCGTGAAGGAAGGAAAAGCTCAAAAGCGGTCGAGTAAGGCTATAAATAGCCAAATTTATTGCAAATACACGAAAATGGGATTCCAAATCCTTCAAGTAACAATAAGTCTCTACCATTCATTAATCTTTTTAAATATAAGTCGATGAAAGACATCTTTCTCACATATTCGTGGTAACGAGTTCCGAAAATACAGAAAATTACCATTCTCATCGTCAATTCATGGATAGTACACACTTTATTTCTAGTCTTTGAGACACCGAGTCTACCCGAAACGATTCGAACTGCTATATTGGCGCAGGTCCAAATACAAACCTCGTGAATCCTACGGGTCGGTACTCGTAGCTACTGCCTTCAGCAACTGTCTGCACACAGGCCATTATTGTTTGCGAGTTGAGACTGGATAAAATGTTTGCAGTGAAAGTTTGAAGGTTTCTTATTTGGACAGAAATTGATATTTTAAGATTAGAGTAACTACAAAAATAGTTTGGGTGACCCTGTAGAGGCTGTAGAATATATCGTTGATATTTCTATTTTTTTTTTAAGTCATAGGGGCAAACGGGCAAGTGGTACATCTGATGGTAAGTGATTACCGCCGCCCATGGACATCTGCAACACTAGAAGGCATGCAGGTGCGTTGCCGACCTGGAATGGGGATGGGAACTGGCTTTCAAGTGGGGCTGCCGGAACACACCGACAGGTGCTTGGCGACAGATTTTTTAAGTCATAGAAGGCAAACGGGCAAGTGGTACACCTGATGGTAAGTGATTACCGCCCCCCTCGGACATCTGCAACACCAGAAGGCATGCAGGTGCGTTGCCGCCCTGGAATGGGGATGGGATTCTAGACAATATAACAATCAATAGCAAAGAATCCTGGGGTCTATTTGACAATTTTCAATAGTTATCATATTATTAACAATAGGTACCTATCTAAGAATAAATGATGAACAAAATAAAGATTCACCTTTTCCTAAACTAAAAACAAACTGATTGTGCAGAAGCAGAATGCCTTATTCTTAAATCAAATTATTTTATAAATACACAATTCTACCTATAATTGACTGATTCTCAAAATGACCAATCATAAATATTTGGGTAAGTAATGAAAGAGTTTTAATGGTAGATTATACACCAAGGGGATAAAGCACTGTTTTATGTCACGGGCGCTACATTGAATCCTGAACATAACGAAGGACTCCAAATTTAACTCCCGAGCGCAGCGAGGGTGTTATAAGTTAATTCCCGACCAAAGGGAGGGAATTAAGATTGAGTCCTGAGTGCAGTGAGGGATTCAAGCGCCCAAGAAAAAAACAGTTTTATCCCTGTGGTGTATACTCTACTTTTCTCACATAATGCGAGACAATAAAAAACCAGGCTTAGTATAGATCCTATATAGCCACTTCTTTCAGCTGGCGTGGCCTACTCGATTTGACAAACAAATGAAGTTCGTCTCACTGCGAATCTAGTGGGCCACGGCTTCGGTCTTCGAAAATCGAGTTGGCCGCGCCCGCTGAGAACACATTCTGTTTAGCGAAATGAGACGTTATGGACATAGCAATAAGAATTATGAAAGTGAAAATCACATTATTGACCAGCGGGTTATAATGAAATTCAATAGAACATTATAACCCGGCTAAAGCCAAGAGATATAATGTCTTGCTTTCGGTAAGGTTTACATGACATATAATTCGGCATTGTCGAGCATGTGGTGTGAAAAGATTATTATGTGTATAAGTTAGATGGTAAACTCTTTTCAAACGGCATTAGCCATCAGATGACCATTATCAATTCTATTCTTTCAGCAGAGCTGACGATTGGAGACGAATTAAAATACTTTCCTCCCATCTCAAATGAAAAATAGCATGTGATAAGTCGAGATGACTATAACGTTATTAGTGTCGTTTGCAGAGATAAATCACATAGACGCGCTAGTGTCATGTCAGTGGGGGTGGTACGAGTATCTGATAATAGTGATCCCGCAACACGATACGATGTATTTGGCAATGAGCCAATCATTTGTATGGGTGCTTCGTGTTCTTGTGGTAATTCATATCGCTTTGATAAACCATCTCTGGTGTGGTGTTAATGTGAAATGGGGATGTGGACTACTTTTGAAAATCAAAATTCTAATTAGTCCGCCAGTTAGAAAATAAAAAAACAATAGACACGTATTTTCGCTTTTTCAAATAAATTAAAATATACAGAGATAAAGCGCATTAAAGTTTCGAGTGAGGGGGTCGTGACGTCACTAACCGCTAAAACCGCCATACAAACTGTCAGAATAGTGACATCTGCAACACCAGAAGGAATGCAGGTGCGTTGCCGATCTGGAATGGGGATGGGAACGGTGAGAAGTTCGGAGTTCCTGCGGGAATTCGGCAAATCATGCGGGTGACCGAAAATCCGAAACCGAAAGACCGCAGGGCACAACTAGTTTAAAATAAGTGAACAGAACACCTAAGTAAATAAATAACCGGTTTTAAAAAAGTCACAAACATATAACTCGTCTCGTGTACAACTTTCAACTAGCTTTTTCACATAAAAATTTTACTCAACCTTCATTTTCAGATAAGATTAATGAGTTTATAGCCAGCTACGAATCTGTGAGACTTCAATATCTTTGTGTTATTCCAGCGACCGAAAATTTTGAACCGTTCGTCGTCTGAATTGTTGATACAACTCCTTGGAGTGTTCGCACCTGAATGATGCTTCAAGAAATTCAATTATCAAAAGCAACGACGAAAATAAACACTTTCGCACAGAATTTATTTTGACAGAGCGAGATACGATGCCGAAGCTGAGTATTTCGTTGGGCGAAGCCGCCGTTTTATCGAGGCTGGTTCAGACTGCGCCACACTATACCGATGGTTTTCTTTCAAGGGGACGTGAGAGCCAAATCCGTAATGATATTTAAAAAAAAAATAACTTGTGTATATTTAGTCAGTAGCTAAGAAAATCGATTAAGGTAAGTGCCTAAATCGATTTTCTTAACCAAGAATCCTCTCCGTTTTTTAAAAAAACGGACATCTTAATAAATTATATCGTCATAATTTTTATGGTGTGGTATTTTTTTCCAAATAAAGTTTAATCTAAGAAAAATAGTAAAAAAATAGTATAATCTTAAAAATTAGACATTGTCCAATAGTTGTACATTTAACATTACTCCCCAGACACCATGGGATGGCGCAAATAATAGAGGCTGTGAAATTTATTAACTTTTACTAGCCGAATCAACATCGTTTCCTAGCTGGGGGGCTAGCCAAATTGAAATTCTACAATCGTTAACGCATATAAAACTAACGGCCGCACTCAGAGTCGACTTTAATGATTACTTAGTTAAATATAGATTTTTAAAACAAAACTGCCGCAATCGGAGACGTTCAGTAAATTAATGTGAATTGGCATTTAATGAGATGTAACTTAATTAGTTAAATGCCAATTAACATTAATTTACTAAACTTGTCTGATTGCGGCAGTTTTGTTTTAAAAATCTATACTTAACTAAGTAATCATTAAAATCGACTCTGAGTGCGGCGGTAAGACGTGAGTATGGAGTTACCTATCCGGGCTTTCCTGAGAAATTCATCCAGTTTATTAAAGCACATTATGTCAAACGAATATAACAACATATTATGTCATTATTATACTCATATATAATCCTAACACTATCGTTCCACAGGCTGAGCATTCGTTTTATGGCTACTTTCACACTTGGCTCTGCCATTCATTATTGGCTACATTACTTACAACATATAAGGTGGGGGAAAATAAGCTGCAAATATTTACAGGGTTGAAAGTCTACACCGTTATAAACATGTTCATAAAATAAAAAAGTAAGTTTTGTTTTTTTTTTTTCAAACAAAATAAATCAATCAAAAAGAAAACAACCTGTGAAGACACTCGCCGCTCAATCGCTTAAAGGATGTTTCACGTTACACCGTGCCGTGGCCGGGCCGTGCCCCAGCCGTGGCACGGTCAAACATCTATAGCATACATTTTGTATGAAGTAATTCACGCTAGGCCGTTGAAAACGGTGTAACGTGAATCATCACGCCGGTATCTGATCAATGAATTCAATCGTCGGTCGATTTAGCTGACCAGCTGATGCATCGCTCGCTGTGTGAGTGGTGCGTGTCTTGTATACGTATTGTGAATGTAGTTGTAATGGTTTTTCAATGAATTTATCTTAATCAATCATATTCTGAAAAACTACCAAACTCATAATATAATTTTTTCACTTATCCTGTTTGTTATAACTTATAACGCATACTTTCAGTACTTTAAATATTTGCAGCTAATTTCGCCACATCTTATATGCAGTATAACACAATGTGAACTCGCCTTTACGATTTAGACCGTGACACTGAAGGCTGTTTCTTTGAATAACACAATTAAAAATGGAAATAAAATCGAATTAATGCTTTAAAAAAAATTCAAGTATTTCCATGAGAAATAAAGTAACTGCCAGTTTTATAGACTGAAGCTTTCCTTTTGAAATAATCTGTCTTTGTGGCATTGAAACCGCTTTGGGCTTGATGGGGTAAAGTTATCGTTTCGTTACGCGTTGAAGTTTTTTGTACAAATAAGTAGGTACATGTTGAACTGTTGTGACTTGTGATCGAATAGACGATCGATTTACGGTTTTTGTTTTTTTTTTTATATAGAAAAGTTTCACTTCTTGCGCTTTCTATATCTAGTAATAACATTAGTCATTTGATTTTAAGTCTGTCGTTTAGGATTTCTATGTTTTTATCTAATTTACTATAGTGTCAAGCACAGAGAAAAGAATATACTAACTAAATAGGCAATAGAGCCTCACATAGTCATAATAATCTTCGACGGCATTCTTAAAATATTTTTGAACTTTATGAGCTATGGCTTTGAGAATACCTGCTTACGCCGCGTTCGGTTAGCAAAAAATATTTAAACGATTAAAACGATCTTAAATAACGAGAATACGGCTAAAGGCTTCGGGATCCCGTACCCACGAAAATCTGTTTTAACTCCCGGGAATTCGATGCAGCTCGCATTAAAACTTGCCGCTTCAAAGTAATTAAGATTCTAATTAGTAGTTTTTTTTTTGAGGATCCGTTTTTACCATGGTCAATTAATAACGAGCTGTGCTCGCGATTTCTTCTTAGTTTTTCTCAGTCTATTTTGAAGTCAAACATGGTAAGCCTATTTTGATAACATGATCAGTTTCTAGCAACGTTATGAGTTTCATTCATGTCTATGGCATTAGTTCTTTCCTTTTCTATAATTGAGTAAAATAATTTCGATAATATAAAACTTATAGCGACCAAATGTCCCTTTTCTTAAATCCTATTGACGTACTTTCAAAGTCGCCTTGTATCCATACTGAAATTACAATATAAATGCAAAAATAACTCTGTCTGTCTGTTAAGGCTACACATACCTACTAACCGATCGTCGTGAAATTTTACATGCACGTTGTCAAGGGTACAAAAAAGTAGGTAAATTTTTATGGCATTTTTTAACCCAGCCTTCCCGCTAGAACAGCTAAGTAAGTTCAGTTTAAAATAATGACTAAACTATTACTAAATATAATGGGATGCCATGAAAAGAGTGCCTCTAGCAATAAGGCCGCCTTTTGCTCTGTCTTTTCTTTTTATTTATCCTAGTTTTATTGTGGGGCAATAAAGTATACTTGAATTTGAATTTGAAAATACTCCGAGCTCAAAGGGACAGTAATATGTTCTTTCGATCGGCACTTAAAACTTTTTACTTCCTTAATTACCTACCTTTCGTTGTCATTACATTACCGAATCGATCGTACGACGCGGAGCTAATAACCCTAATAACCAAACACCATACATGTTTTATTCCATACCCATCGTAATTTACTTCCTGTCCTATTTCGACGGTGACCGATCATTACCGCCGTTTTATCGCTCAAACTTCTCGCGCTTGAGTCACTGCCGCGCGGCGACAAAAGCTCTGCAGTGAGCGAGATCGCCTCACAAAATAGTATGCATTCGTCCTTTTCCCACCACTGTACTGTACCGGCTACTGTGTGTTACTTTAACTCGCTTCCCGCGGCTCTAAAACGATTGAACTTTATTATTTGTGCCTATAAAGGGGGCACACAGCCCGTAAACCCGGCCATAGTTACATATACCACATATTATATGCGATATTGTTTTTAATACCTTTATTAAATATTAAGTCATAAGCAACGGCGATTGTTGTTATATTCGATGTCGTCATAAATTCATTGCAAAACTTCAGGTCGAGATCCTGAGAGGGACCACCTGGAGTCCTGAGCCGAAGACCTGTGACTACGATTCGTTTTTAAGTGTCTAAAAGCTTTTAATGAAGATTTTGCAGTGAAATGCAATGACCTGTGATATTGCAAGTGAGAACTTATAAATCTCAGTTATTATATGGAATCCAAAAACGTGTAACATTCTTGACCAAACTCTTAATCAATCAATAATATTCATAGAATCAAGTTCCTAAATATAAAAAAGAACAAATCTAGAATCTTCGTCACTTCAGCTTCTACTTTAAAATATTTAATTGTCATTTGAGGAATAGGAATTTAATAAAAAAAATTCATTAAAAATAAATTATAAAATAAAATTGTGAAAATACAAAACAACATGCACAGAAGTGAAAAGGCTTTTTTTTATGATGAAATCAGCCCGCTGTCACTCGTAGCTTAAACCGCACACCACCGCACGCATTTAAACCAGCGTCCGATACAACTTGTGCAATTAAATTTAAACTTTGTTGCGACGCAATAAAAGCTAGTGTGCACGTGCACGATAAAAAGTTTTAACAACACGAACGTGTCATATCCGGCCGAGCTTTACTTTGTGTATGTTTTTTTAATAAGACATTGATTTTCTCGTTTACGTGTTCAGATGCGGAAGCGATACGGGTTTCAACACTTTTGATAATTGTTATTTATTGTTTGCCCAAAATTTAGGGGAACCGCTTATAATTTTTGGTGTATTTTTCAACGAATATCATAGGATAAAAGTTCATTTTATTAATAACTAGTCGATCTTCCGTCTTTTAACAGGCGTGAATTTCAAAGTACCCGGGGGAATTTCGGGTTAAAAGTGTCCACCCGTGGTCCACCCTTTTCTGTACTTATGAAAACATGTACTTATACAAACTTGCTTGATGACGGTTGAGTTGTTAAAGCATGAAAGCGAAACAAACAAAAATATACTGTGAAAAGAATAGAATAGAATTATTAAGTAAGTACTAGCTGTTCCCCGCGGTTTCACCCGCGGTAATTTCGGAGTTCCCGCGGGAATTCCGGGTTACAATATAGCCTATGTCACTCAGAGATAGTGAAGAATTTTAATGGTGAAAGAATTTTCAAAATCGATTCAGTAGATCCAGAGATTACCCCCTACAACGTCACAAACTCACAAACTTTACCTCTTCATAGCAATATAGATTTACCTATAGTGGTCTAAAATAAATTAAAATGCACAATGTTCAAAATAAAGTGCATGCAACTTTCGCGTTGAACACGGCTTAGCGGCAGAGAGTGCGACCGGGCCGCGTATAGGCATTAAAATTATCATCGTCAAAACAAAGAGCGCTGTATCGGGGGAGATCTGGGGAGATCACCCAGAGATTAGCATGGGGAGGCTTAAAACAACCGAGCACCAGTTTCGGGTGCATCCATAAATATTTAAATATGAAAGAAAACGTGAAACATTACCTACGCGCCCCCTCTGCTACTTTCCTACTGTTTTTTGTATCTATAAAAAGCCTGTGAATCAAGAGGATGATGTTTGTTTTTGGTTTTTATTTTTTCTTAATCTGCAAGTAAAAGGGAATTTTAAGGATTTTCTTTCTCAAAATATGTATATTATAAAATGCGGATGGGACTTTGTTTGTTTATTGTGCTTTCACGCCTTAACTACTCAACCGATCATCACGAAATTTTGGTTACACGCTGCCAGAGGTACAGAAAAGTACGATTCATAGGGGACATTAACGCGAGTGAATCCATAGTAAACATCTAGTTATAAAAATATTCTTAATAATCTCTGAGTATTTGTGATTTGAATAAAAATTATTTGGGATATTCCTATTTGAAAAACATTACAGTAATGTCCAAAACATATTATTAAAATCAAATTCAAAGTCGATACTCAAAGTAGATTACGCTTAATTTTTGGAGCAGAGCTTCTTACATTCATCAATTATGATACAGTAAGCAACTCGTCGGAAATGGTTTGAATAATTCCAGACGGTGCTTTTTCTCAACATTGCTTGACTGATACGCCAGGTATCGCGGGTTCGATCCCACCGAAAAAGTGAATTTTTGGAATGAACATATTCTCTGTGAGTCTGGGCGGTTAGTGTAACTATATTAAAATAAAAAATTATAAGTATATTTAAGTATCATATAAGCTATAGTAAAAGCTATTGTTTAGGAGTGTGCGACAAAGTCGAAGCTTACTGTGACAGAGAACAAAGGCATTGAGGATGCAAGGAGTAATGAACTAATGATTCAACTTCTTTGGTCAGTCCGTACACAAGTCAGCGCACTGTAGGGCACTGCCCAAGTTCAACAGAAAATAACAAAATATTATAGGAATAATAGTAAACCACTTGTATTAGTTTGTGTCGTGGAAACCAAGCAAACGTGGTATAATAGAATTACATATAGTATATTATATTATTATAGATATATAAACACGCCCAGACTGGAAAGTGGAACCCTGTGTTCATCACACAAAGTGCACCCCCACCCGGAATCGAACTCGGAAACTCTTGATTAGCGGGCAGGCATGGTGACATACTGCGCCAAACTGATCAGATTTTAAATCTTTTCCGATGGCCCTGCCAGAACGAGGGACACCAAAGAATCCTTTACACTGAGCAATCCTCAAAAAGGGATACAAGGCAATTATTCAGCCAGTGAATCACATCACTAAAACGGCAGAGTTGGGAGCACATAACTCAAGCGCGTTATAAATACACGACTGTGACTGGGCTGTCACGGTGAACCGCTTCGGTGCACAAAAAAAAAGAAAAAACAGAGATTTAATGAACTGTATATATTGAGACAAATTCTGATTTATACAAACTGAATGAATAATCCATCCCTACTCATATCATAAACTAGCTATGCCCCGCGGTTTCACCCGTATTCATTTGAGGAAAAAAATTACTAAAAAATATTATATTCCACAGCTAACCGTTTACGCAACGTAGGTAGGCAACATTTCTCATTGCTGCTCCGCTCCTATTAATCACAGCGTGATGATATATAGCCTTTAGCCTTCCTCGATTAAATGGGTTATCTATCATGAATTTTTCGAATAGGACCAATAGTTTCTGAGATTATCGCATTAAAGCAAACAAACTCTTCAGCTTTATAATGTTAGTATGGATGCGAAAGTATCTAACTCTGTCTGTCTGCCTGTTACGTTTTCAAGCCGTAACGGCTCAACCAACCATCATGAAATTATTCGTATACGTTCTATATACTGAGAAGGTGATAGAGTGATTTTTATACCGGACCTCTTGCGGGATCCACGAAATTTGAAATTTGTGAAAGCATGGTGACATACTGTGCCAATCGGGTCGGTAAATTTTAAGCGGCGATACATGTATACGTAAGTCTGTTGTTGATTTACCCGAAACAACAAAAATTACTTTGCTAACTTCACAAGGGAACTTTTAAAATAGTTTTTATTTCAATCTAAGTATAATTTACATTTAACCAACAACAGTGACATGTTGAAAACATATTATAATTTCGCCGAGTGCGGACATACTTGTCGTGTTTTATACGTCGACAGTTGCGTTGTCGGAATGGAGTGTTATTTTTCATCATAATATCATTATGAATAATATAATAGTTACCGATTTCATTTGTTTTAATGGGCGAGCAGTCTCGCCGGCCGGCGATAGTGCGGGTCCATTAACCTAACGAGGTACGAGCGATACCCACGCTGCGTCGTGTGTGCATTGATCGTATTGGGTATCTACGGTGTGAAACTTGACGAATGGTTTCATAATATATAGTGTAAAAAAATGTACTTAACTAATATTATTTACTGACGACCTGATTGGCGCAGTAGGTTAATAGTATATTGTTATTCTAGGGGTGAAAGTAACTTATTTAGTCCCGAGACGGGGTTTGGCGCCAATAGATCGAGGGACTAAATTAGTCTTTCTCCCGAGGATAACACTGTGCTTTTCATTACGAATGCAAGGAAAGTCAAAATAAAAATAGGAATTAGCTAAAGAAAAAAATTTGTGAATTTTATTTTACATAAATCAACCATTAGGTGTTCTACTGGCCAGTAAGTATGCCCCCTATGACATAAAAAAAAACTTGAGTTTCTGCAGTATCCAGCTGTCAGTTGAAAGCGATTCTCCCTAGGGCTGAAAAGTGTTACTTTCAACCCGCTTCACAGGCAACTTCAGACCTACTTTCCGAGTATGAGTAATGAAAAATAATAATAATAATCCTACTAATATTACAAATGTGAAAGTGTGGATGTTTGGATATTTGGATGTTTGGAAGTTTGTTACTCAATCATGCAAAAACGGCTGAACGGATTTGGATGAAATTTGGCATGCGCGTTGTCAGGGGTACAGAGAAGGACATAGGGTACTTTTTATCCCGGAATTCCCGCGGGAACTCCGAAATTACCGCGGGTGAAACCGCGGGGCGCAGCTAGTAAATAATAAATTTCATTTATTTTAACCGACATGGATCAATGCCTTCCCCACTAAAGAGATTCTGAGTTCAATTCCCGGTGAACTTTGTGTGATGAACACAGGGTTCAACTGTGTGTGTTTGTATACCCATAGTAACTATAAATAAATAATAAATATTTGTATTAAATACCACGTGTTGTTTGTTTTCCACAACACAAGCTTAGCGTAGGGTTCAAGTAAATATTATGTGTGTTGTAAATTATTTTATAAATACAAATATGAGTTTTACTCCGTCAAAATCTATAGAAATGCTACTCACCGCTTGTATAAAGAAGTCTTCGTGCAGCACGCTGACTATCCCGAAGTTGGTGAACTTGAACACCCTGTCCATGATCCACATGAGGTTCGGCAGCACGCCGGGGCGCGGGTTCCACGCCGACATCAGCATCGGCACGTCAGCGGTGCTCTGATGGTTGGCGAGCACCAGGGTCCGTCGGCCGCCGCACGCCGCCGGCTCGTCGCCGCTCTCCTCGACTGGAACAACAGTTATTTGACTGTGACTTAACTTGGACCTTGACTTGACTTTGACTCGACTTTGACCTTGACTTGACTTTGACTCGAATTTGACATAACTTTGACTAAACTTTGACTCTGACTTGGAAGCCATAATATATTAAAAGAAGAAGAAGAAGAAGACTTTGACTTGACTTTGAAAGCTTAATACGGCCGAATATGGCCCAGTAAATAATATTGGGCGTTCCCGCGGGAATCCCGGGATAAAAATACTCTTAACCTTTTCTGTACCCCGCAGGGAACAGCTAGTACCTATTATTATATAGTTTGCTGGTCCATAAAAATCAGCCGGCATTTTGGGTACTTAGGACAGAAAATGAGTTGTAGTGGATGCATTAAAAAGTGCTACGTTTGACTTTGATGCGGTCACAGTTCAGACATAACCTAAACTAGCACATGAGGGCACTCGTAAATACGTAGCGTTTTCTGTTGTCGACACTATAAAAATGTATGTTTACAAACATAAACGAGAAAATTATACAATTTGGCCGCCACATATAGATTCTGAGTAAAAACAGACGGAAGGATTCACTTCCTTTCCGTGTCATATAATATAATATTAAAATGAATATGAATGAGGCGAAATAGGTGTGTCTCTTTCACCCCTGTGGCGTGCGGCACTCTGTCTCTACCATTCAACGAACGTCAATATAAAATTTAAAATAAATAAGCGGCGACGAACGGAGTTCACGCTATGAATTATCGATGGCGCTAAATAAATAAAAACGGAACGAAATTAAAAACGTTCCTTTAAGGCGAGTGTAGCCACCACTAACGCCACTGGCTGAAAAAGAAATCTAAGCTAGTAATTTTTAAAAGAAATCGATCCTTCCGAATCGATGAACATAAAATACAATATGAAAGACTTTCATATCATCTAAATAACAAAATTCAACTACAGTAAAAAGCATGAAAATAACAAAAAAAAATCATTTGAAATGGTTGTATGTACCTACAAACTGTTCAATATTTATCGTCTATTAAGTAAACAACTTACACTTAATATATTCTAATGTATTTAAAGAGAGAGAATAACCGTAGTCGCATGCTAAGCCCTGAATTTCCGATCGCTTACTACTGTTAGAAGTAGATATGTGGGCGTCCAAGCTAAAAGTACCAGTTGTCGGCATTTAGTTTCCAAGATATACGAGGTTTTGTAAAGTTGGGTGAAAAAATTGCGCCCGCGATTTTAATTGATTATTATTAATAAATACTTAATTTTCTACAATTTCTTATATTTTCATCTACAATAATTTATAAAAATCTATGTAACAAGCAGGTAAAAGTGTGTGCTTTTTTTTTACTCGAACTTTTACATTGCTTTTTCTCAAATCAAGCTTTTTCAGAATTTTTACTCCAAATGTCTGATAAAAAAAAACTGTGCTAGTTTTTGAATATTTTTTCAATCCTTACTTTGACTATTCTATATACCGAATCTAGTCTTAACTCAATACCCCACTCCTGATACTTTTTACGTGGACGCGGACATATTATTGTTTTGTTAGGATACGGAAGGTGCTAGTTAAAAAGCTGCACGCGTCTTAAATAGAGAAACCATGGAAACGAAATGAAAACTGCAAAGAGCTGGACCACCGGAGAGCTTTACGAAGAGCTAAGACTTGCGGGTCGCTCGCAAACATAAAGCGCTGCGAAATATGTTTATTCTATTTGCACTGAAACCGCTGCGGAGACGTTCTGAATATCTTATCGGTGGAACGTGACGTACACGCGGAAGACGGACTTTAACCTCGCGAAATTATTTATTTATAAACACACAAATAGCGTTATAGCGATAGCGTTTCGGGAATTTAGCGATCTTTATCCGAAAGTACACCCCTTTGAAACATTACTACTATACTAAAATAAAAAAGAGGTAGTCTGAAAGTTTGGATGTCGGGGATAATCTCTGTATCTGTAACTGTATCTTAGGATAATTTTTAGAGTTACCGAGGGAGTACTGAAATTACATACGCTGGTGACGCCGAGCGGGAAACAGTTGTGTTATATTATATAAACGAAAATATACCGGTTTTGGACAAGCCTTGTATTTTTTTTTTTGTCATAGAGGGCAGACGGCCCGAGAGGGCAAGAGGGTAAACCTGATGGTAAGTGATTACCGCCGCCCATGGACATCTGCAACACCAGAAGGCGTGCAAGTGCGTTGCCGACCTGGAATGGGGATGGGAACTGGCTTTCAAGTGGGGCTGCCGGAACACACCGTTAAGTGCTTGGCGACAGTGTTTTCCTTCACCGATAGCTTAAGCTCATTGTTGGGGTTTGAACCTCCGCCTTGTGGCGTTTGACCCGAACGCACCAACCACTGAGCTATCATCGCTACGATTTCATAATTATACGATACGATTTTAGGTACGAATTTGTTGATCATACTTAGGTACACCAAGCTTTTATAATTTCAGCTTTCATATTACCTATTACTTACGTGTTTTTTTTTATTTATTTTTTTAATGGAAAGTTATATTTGACTGATGTACCAAGATTTGAAATAATATGAAATTTGTTTATTACCTCTAACTACATTTTGAAATAGATTTTATGTCATTTACATTGATTTAAATAGCACTTTACGTACATTTACGACGACAGGCACTCTCCATAAAGCTGCCGCTAAACAAATGTCTCGCTATCTCGTCTGTTAGTTTGATGGAACGATGAAGAAACCTTCCATAATAAAAACTTATTAACATTTCATGAATTCGCAATTATGTTTATCCGACGTCTCGTGGCTCTTAATAGAAATGTCGTCTAGAAAATGCGAACGAAATTTTTAACAAATTTACAATGCAAACACAATTTGTAAAAATTTCCACACGAATATAGAAAAATTGCTTTTTTAGTTTTACTTTATTACTCTTGGCGGTTGCGAACAGAGAAAATCAATCGTTTTTTTTTTTCACAAATAATCTAGCAATTATAGTGCTTATTTTTGATCTCAAATGCAGAAAAATAGCTGGAAATGTATTCAGTAATTGTACGCATGATTTTAGTAGAAAAAATTGTTTTATAAATATTATCACATATTAATTTACCATATTCAAAAAAGGGGGTTTCAATCTCGATGTTAGTTATGAACTGATTGTGATCACTGTATTTATACTAGCTGTTCGCCGTGGTCAGGCACGGTCGCAGGCTGAAATTTTTACTAATAATATAATAATTCGAGTAAATTAGACTAAATGGCACAATACACAATTTTATTGCACACACTATGAAAAAAATGGATTTTGGGGGGGTCGTGTCCCCCGTGAGCCCCCCCTCTCCCTTCGGACCGCGCCTGACCGTGGTTTCACCCTCATTAATTTCGGAATTCTCGCGGAATTTCCGCGGATAAAAAGTATCCTATGTCCTTTTCTGTGGGTCTAACTGAAAACGTGTTAGCAAAATTTCATGACGATCGGCTGGGAAGCTAAGGCGTGAAAGCGTAACAGACAAACAAACAAACACACTTTTCGCATTTATATCAATGACAACTCAAAGGCTTACTACACCTTTTTATATGTATTTCGAAGGTTGAGCTAAAAGATCTAGTGGAAATATAAAGTGTAATTTTTTATAGTTACATAGATATATATAAGCAATAGTGTGTTAACCCACGCTGGAGAAATTTTGAGTAAATCGTGTTTTAAAATTAAATAGCCATTTTGTGTCAACGTTTATTTTTTTATTTTAAGAAGAAGAAGAAGAAAACTTTATTTTGAGGGTTAACATGTTATTGCTTATCAGCGTCCATTTATAAATTGCAGGTCTTTCAAAACCGATCGTATCGCTTCCGAGTGTTTCGCTTTCAACTAGAGGTTATATTGGAAACTCAGCTTTGATATCTCTACTGAAACACGTAGGATGCATCAAAATCATTAATACTGACAACAATCGGCGAGGTAATTATTTAGCGAGGATACGTATTTGAAGGGGTCACCGACCCGAACACCAACCGCACCAAACGCTGTTCGATCAGCTGGCGGATTGCGGGCTACACTGGGCCCCGCCGATAATAATTTAAGCCTTAATTGAAACACTAAATGAACGGACCCGATATCTCTCTGAAATCTCTAAATGATTCCCCACTCTATGACCGAGCATTTGTGGTTTTTGGTCGCTTTCAATTAACAAATTAAATCCTTTATAGAAGTGAAACTAGATTCACCCGCTATAAAATGTGAAATCTAAGATCATCTATTGCCATCATTTAAAAAGAAATAATAATAATAGCAATAAAAACACATCACAACACATAGATCTACTTGATCCCACACTAATCTTTAAGCTCGTGTCGTGGAAACCAAGCAACATGTGGTATATACTATTATAACATGTGGGAATAAATTAGTGATTTGTGAAACGGAAACAAGTACTTTGAAAAGAACACTATTTTAATCAATCTAATTTTAATTCTCGTCTTTACAATTTAATAATTCGTCTTAGCACACGTCCTAGCACACGTCCTTCACTCTCCGCGTCTCGTCGTTCTCCCCTTCCTTTCACCACTTTCTCGAACATTCTCTGCAGTCAATCGATCACTCATTCATTACATCACATTCGTTCTGAAATTATCAATCCCACACTCGGCCATCCTGCATTCATGTCTGTCCCCAGGCATCCGTTCCTCTTTCACATTAACTGCATCTGGAAATTCTTTGGTGATGGCAGTTTTTAATTCTTCAAATGTGCGGAATGTCCGTTCTGATCGCAGCCAGAGCTCTGCCGTGCCCTTCAATGATCGCCGCGCCATTATGAGCTTTTGCTGCTCCGTCCATGAAAATATTTCCGCATTGTCTTCTAGATCTTGTATCCATTTTGATACTGCATGCGTCGGATCTTCTCCGTCAAACTTTAATATTCCACCGGGCTCACTGCTCGTTGCAGCCGAAGCCACGTGAAAATTAAAATATGTGGCGTCGTTCGCCGCCATCTTATCGTCGTTGTCCATCGTCGAAAACCGTCGTAATATTCTTGACATTCCTTCCATTTACACAATAAGCACTATCCCGGACGAGCCCCCAAAATTTGTGGGAATAAATTAGTGATTTGTGAAACGGAAACAAGTACTTTGAAAAGAACACTATTTTAATCAATCTAATTTTAATTCTCGTCTTTACAATTTAATAATTCGTCTTAGCACACGTCCTAGCACACGTCCTTCACTCTCCGCGTCTCGTCGTTCTCCCCTTCCTTTCACCACTTTCTCGAACATTCTCTGCAGTCAATCGATCACTCATTCATTACATCACATTCGTTCTGAAATTATCAATCCCACATAACATATTAGTACATATATACTATAGTATAGATATATAAACACGCCTTGATCGGAAATTCATCACACACCGGGAATCGAACCCGCAACGTGTTGATTAGCGGGTAGGCATGGTGACCTACTGCGCCAATCCAGTAATGGATAATAGAATATGTAGAATATATAGGGCAAATAATAATCTTTGATGATAATTCTGAAGTATTAAAGCTTAGTATCAAAAAGGAGGAATTTATATAAGCAGTCGAGCGAAAGCAGTAAGCTAGAAGGAA
Organism: Zygaena filipendulae; assembly: GCA_907165275.2. Classification (NCBI taxonomy): domain Eukaryota; kingdom Metazoa; phylum Arthropoda; class Insecta; order Lepidoptera; family Zygaenidae; genus Zygaena; species Zygaena filipendulae. The sequence continues at coordinate 10,701,070 of OU015664.1, forward strand.
TAAAAAAAATAGTCAAAGGATAAGAACCCGTTTAATAACTATGTAGTAACATTGCAGACCAGTACTGATATTAGTAAACGAACAAGGATGTGTAAAAAACTTACTTAGATATGACGCCATAAACTGCAGTCTAGAAGGAATGAATACAATTTTTTGCTGTTAATATTCGTCCAATTTGAAACCAATCCGATCCAAATACTGTAAAAACCAAGCGACCTAAAAACATGATTGTAATGTATACCCTCATTTGTTAATTAATACTACTACAATTTATAAATATGAGGCTACAATTGGCGACCTTATCACTTATAAGTGATCTCTACCAGTAAACATCTATACTATTTGTATAATAGACGAAGAAAAAATTATGCCACATCCAACTAAACTAACAACCCTAGTCAGGTCTGAACACCCTAGGCAAAATGGCTAGTAATCATCGCCAACGAACAAACAGAACGCAGTACATACAGCACAAAAAGACGAGAAAGGAAGGAAAATATTATCTAAATATATTATATACACATAAAACAGTAACAAGAACGACTATGTAGTACAAAGTCGAAGATGTTTAAAAGTAGAAAAAAACATGTAGACAGTCGAATTGAGTCGAAATGATTATTACCAATAACTTTTATAATAATTCTACTTAAAATACAGAAAATAATCTAAACGACAGCTGAAATGTTAGCTCAACAGATTTTTTAATAATAATAGATCCTACATGTTAGTTGAATGTATTTTAATCAGGATGATTTGTAATGAAAAAGAAATGGTTATCTATTTTCCTAACGAGAACTTTAGTTTTATTAACTATATTTGACTCTTTTTATTCAGTAGCGGGGATTATACTTGAGCTTTACTTTAAATTATACCTATTGCAAACATAACTTTTTACACAGAACTATGAGAGATATAAAATGTACGATGTTAAAACTTGAAACCGGATAAATAAAAACACTTTCGCATAATATCATTAAGAATGGTAATATGCCGAAAAATAGGTTGTAGTAAGAATCGCCTTCTATTCAACGGCCTCTACTGGAATGGAGATATGAAAAAAGTTTACAAAAGTTGATTATAAAAGGTATTAATTTCCCCATCGGATATCTGAAACTTAAAACTCGAGTTTAAAATTCAAACGAGATAAGATAGCGCTAATTAAGCAAGAGAAAGCGCTGCGTTTGCTTAAGTAATTGACGGTTGTATTTCACTGTAACTGAAGTGGAGCGAAAAGGCTGTATTTTCATTGGCTAATTGTTTATTTAAAGGGGTTATTTCATTTTCGTGAATTTTTAATTAAACTTGGGCGTAAATTGTTTCGTACCTACGCTCATTCATTACTAGTTGGAGCCTGGGGTTTTGCTCGCTGGTTGTAGACGTTTTGAGAAACTCTCAGGAATTCTTTAATTAAAAATATCGAATGTTTTATTTGATTATGAGTATCTGATCTGTCTAGAGCGTCTAGTCTTTTTTTGCGACTATACTCTTTAAAACGTACCTACCAACAAGTAAACAAGAACTAATGTACAGTTTATAATTCTAATTACCACTCATATAATCTAGACATATAAATAAAATTGAAGTGTCTGTTTGTAATTTCAAATTAACAGCTTTTAACTAAATACGTAGGAAATTGCATACGGAACCTACTAACATCAAAAAGCCCAATTTTTTTAATTTTGCTCCGTGTCTGTCTGTCTGTCTGTTTGTTCCGGCTAATCTCTGAAACGGCTGGACCGATTTTGACGGAACTTTCACTGGCAGATAGCTGATGTTACAAGGAGTAACTGAGGCTAGTTTTATTTTAGAAAAAAATTGTTCCCGTGGGAATTCCGAAACTCACGCCGGTGAAACAGCGGGGCACAGCTAGTTAAAAATAAAGAATGTTTAATTTGTTTATACTAGTTCATCTCTAATCTCTATTGCTTATTCTTATCTGTCCTCTTTACATTAAATCGACTTTATGATGCGAGCGCCTGTGAATCAATTACCAAACGAGCCAATTGGCATACCTTCTATTCATCCGATAAGGGCCGAGAATATTGGAAGGCAATAATATTCATTTTACATTTTAATTATTTAATCGAAACCTTCATGCAGTAGAAAGCATAGCCATGATGATTTTTCTTCATCTTCTTCTTTTTAACTTGGCATCAGGCGCCAATGGGCATGAGAACTAAATTTTAATTTTTAGTCCGTCTTGTAGATTAATAAAAAATACTGGACACGTATTTTTCCTTTTTTTACATACCTACGTTTTCATAAAATACCTACATTGAGATGAAATTCTGTGTGACGTCATTATGACGTCGTGACCGCGTTTTTTCTTAGTATTTTACAATAATTCAAAAAAGCAAGAAATACGCGTCTATTCCTTTTTTTATTATGAAACTAGCTGTGCCCCGCAGTTTCACCCGCGTGAGTTTTGAGATCAGGAACCGTTGCGGATGCAATCAGAACAACCCGCCAAAGTTTCATCACAATCGAACCAATAGTTTCGAAACGCATAGAGGACGGACAAACAAATATTAATTTTTATTTATAATAACTGACGGACTAAATAGAATTTTGATTTTTATACTTTGTCATCATGCCTATTATTACCTATACCTATACCTTCCCTGACAGGATACGTTTTTTCTTTTCCTTTTTTTTTATTTACCAACAAGCGCCTTGAGTAAGTAGGTTTGTACAGTCGAGAATAAAAGTGTCAATTATGGTGTCAAGGACGTTGTATACGTACGCCTCGGCCGTGTCAAACGACGGGTGGCCATTAGTGGATTTGATTCGATTTGATGGTGAAACACAATAAAACAATATGGTGCCATTGATGCGGGCGTTAGAGGATGATATAGACTATAGAGACATCGATCTCTATAAGGGTGAGTATAGATTGAAACATTTACAAAAGTTACACTATATGGATGATGGAATTGTTACAGATAATGCTCTAGTTTATACTCACTTTAAAACAAGTACCTGGATGACCTGGATGAGCTGCTCGGTATTTTTTTTTTTTGGTAAATTTTACAGTTTTAACAGCGCCATCTACTGTTAAGTAGCTTTAGTATTGCTGTGTCAGTAAAGCATTACCAAAAACTAATTTTTCACTGCCTAAAAACACGGATAAAACAACGTATTCTAAAAATGAAACCTAGCTAGATTGGTTAATCGCCCCCGAAACCCCCTGCTTACAAAACTTCATAAAAATCGTTGAAGCCGTTTCCGAGATTCAGTTATATTTATGTACATTTTGTAAATTACGCGGGACTTGAACGCGGTGTTTTTTATTACCCTTTTTTTGCCTGACGTTTCGGCTGAGTTGCATCACGCCGTGGTCACAGGCTGACTAAAGCATTGCGGCGTCGATAGCGAGCCGCGCGAGCTGATTCTTCATCTACCCTCACTGGATGTTCTTTTTTATTAGACGCATAGATTATTTTTATTTATCTATACAAGAATGGGGATGTTGACTACTATTGAAAATAAAAATTCTAATTAGTCCGTCAGTTAGAAAATAAAAAAACAATAGACACGTATTTTTTGCTTTTTCAAATAAATTAAAATATACAGAGATAAAGCGCATTAAAGTTTAGGGTGAGCGGGTCGTGACGTCACTAACCGCTAAGACCGCCAAACAAACTGCCCGAATAGTGACGTCACGCCAAATTTCAACTCAATATATCGCCGTTATTTTTTGATTATGCAAAAAAAGAAAAAATACATGTCCAATATTTTTTAATAATCTACAAGACGGATTAAAAAATAAAAATTAGTCAACATGCCTATTGCTCGTTTGAAGATAGTAATCAAAACGATCTGACCAACGTTATTAACCACAAACCCAATTTACATTACCTACATCACTTGCGAATGGACGTTACATTACATGGAAAGAGAGAATGCTCTAGTGTGCACTCACCTTAAATCTAGCAAGAGTACTACATTTAATACTGATTCAACGTGTAAGTGTTGTCGGAAAGATGAAGGCACTACGGGTGGCAGGAAATCTACTTTATTTCGATTATATGCGTTCGTTTGGTCCATGTATATACAGTATATATGGACATAGATAAGCAATAGTGTGTTAACCCACACTGGAGAAATTTATAGCGCCATATTTTTGTGTCAACATTTTTTATGTTAAATATTTAGTTACATATTTAAGCAATGTAATAAGGTAAACACATAATTAAAAAACGTTCCCTAACTCTCAATAAATCGTTCTGAATCTATAACTTAATTTTATGGGTTAACATGTTATTGCTTATCTGCGTCAATATTCGGTTATTTACTTTGGAGATTGTCTTATTCCAAACTATCTATCACGGTACACCATTGATATAGTCTAGTAGTAAATCAATGCGGTACACCCATACGTGTACAAACTTTCACTCCTTTTTTAGTTAGTTACCAAGGACACAAGCAAAGCCGCAGGCAACAGCTAGTTGACCTGGTGTGAAATATATCATCGTGCACGAATGTTAAATCCTACTAATATTATAAATGTGAAAGTGTGGATGTTTGGAAGTTTGTTACTCAATCACGCAAAAACGGCCGAACGAATTTGGATGAAATTTGGCATGCATGTTGTCGGGGGTACAGAAAAGGACATAGGGTACTTTTTATCCAGGAATTCCCACGGGAACTTCGAAATTACCGCGGGTGAAACCGCGGGGCACAGCTAGTCTACGATATTTTTTCATCGCCTTTAATATATTTTTGCCATCCATTCACTTGTGATGAGATATTTTTGTGTGTTTACTGGCAACCCGATATGCAGGTCAAGGGCATCGACTCTCCCCGCCGCGCTGTCAGAAAACAGGCACTAAGTAAATAATAGTACCGAAGTATCACGATGGGCCATTTTGATATTTATCAAGGTTAGAAGTACAAACGCGGTCGGGAATTATGCTTGAAATATTAAATAGCTCTTCGGGATATAAAAGACCCTAATATGTTCTTTTCTGTACCCCTGAAAACGTATATACAAAGTTTTATGACAGTCGGTTGAACAGATAAGGCGTGAAAGCATAACAAACAAACTCACATTCGCATTAATTAGTTAGTATAGCTGTTATGGATACAAAGATAGGTACTTAAGTTGAGATAAATCTCCTTACAATATTTCATCCAAATCGGTCAACCTATTATTGCACATAAACTATTGTTTCCTCATTTATCTTGAAGCACTTTAGCCTTAGTTTTAAATTTATTTTTTTAATGAAAATGGGAAGTTTTAGTAATTACGAGATCTAGACTCATAAATAAAATTGAAGTGTCTGTTTGTAATTTCAAATTAACAGATTTTCACTAAATGCATACAACAGTATATACGGTACCAATTAAAAAAGAAAAACTCTGTCTATCTGTTTGTTCCGGCTAATCTCTGAAACGTCTGGGCCGTTCTAAATGGGACCCTCACTGGCAGACAGCTGATGTTATAAGGAGTACCTCACTTAGCATACTTTTATCCCGGAATTCCCATGGGATCTCTGAAATTAACGCGAGTGAAACCGCGGGGCACAGCTAGTTCTTACAATACGAAGGAAAAAAGGAGCATGGCAGAGCAGAAACAAACTTTATAGTAATAAAATATTTGCCCTAGTGCCATTTTCCAGAAAGAAAATAAAGTGATACAATATGCTGTATAGATTTAACGTGAACTGCCTTTTCTCTTAATGCTAAGTGAATTTATGAATTTATATAGCACGTAATTACGAGTATAATAAAGATTGATTGATATTTATTAGCAGTGGCGTTTGAGTGGCTCATAATTCTATTATACGAGGTCAGCGATGCAGAGGTGCAATGAAGGTCGCTGTGGACGCATGCGCTTAGCGTTGAAATCTTATATCTGATAGTTTAAGCACACCCAAGAGACTCTATACAAGCGAAGTGCGAACAAAAACTCCCTATTACTACTACAGGCGGGCGGCTTGTGTGCACACGTGCACGGTGCAGTGTGCGCGTGGCGCAGAGCTCGCGCCGGGCCGCGGCGAACTACGCGGTAGTCCCACATTCAAGTTATTACAACAGCCTACATTGCTATCATTTCTAGACTTGTCGCTACGTTGTCGCGGGGCGTGGAGAGGCACGAAGTTAGTAGAGGGGTGGAGAGTTTCGCTTCTTTACGTAGTAATAGTTGGTATGCTTGGTTTAAGTTTCACCGCGCAGTATTGCTCTCTACTCTCTGATTCCTAATGAAAACTCCAAACTTTCTTTATGTAAGTTTGTTTTTTATTAATTAACTGCTAATTCCATGCAAAACTAAAACCTGTATCAGTTTCGAAATACAGCGATGAGTTCTTAGCGGAATCACTTCGTTTAAATTTTAAATGCGCTCGCGGGCCCCGACACGAGAAATCCACTCACGAGATTAGTTTAATTTCGATAAAATCTCATTCCTCAGCCGCCGTGTTTGAGGCGCGAGGACAATGTTATTCGCACCGGGAGTGTGTGCACACTTAGCGATGTTGCCAGCCACCCCGCGTTAGATAAATAATTCATGACGCACCGCGCGCGCTGTCACTTGCCAGTTGCCACCGCCATGAATTTAGGCGTTCATAATAGTAGCTTAGTGTGTTACGCGCACAGAACAGATAGAAGGGACATCGCCTCAGTTCAGTATGGAAAAAAGTGGAAACCAGTGTCGCCGAGTGATTTTTCGTACACAAAACTATTCATCACGCACAAACACACACACACACACACACACACACACACACACACACACACACACACACACACACACACACACACACACACACACACACACACACACACACAGAGACACACACACACAAACACACACACACAGACACACACACTCTCACTCACACACACACATACACATAAGCACACGCACACGCACCCTCACGCACACGCACACCATCACAAAATACTTCTCTAATCCTAAATGCATATTTTAATTTTAACTTTTAAAATTTTAATTTCTCTACTGTGGTGAACACATCTGTATTTATGATACATACGCGGGAGGGAAGACTGGTAATCTCTAACACAGGAAATATTCCTAAGGCAGACACCAGCCTCTCACAATAAATCATTTAACATTAAGTTTGTTGTGTTGTGTTGAGACAAAATAAATAAATATAATTAAAAGAATAAGTAAATATTATTGCTTTCAAAATTAACAGTTTTGTGAATATTGTGGAAAATATACTCGGGATGCTAGTAAAAGAAGTTTTTGGAGAGACAGCATTTGCAACCGCGGCGCGCCCGCCCCGCCTACGTGTCCTTTCTAGTTACTTATTTTCTCTGTGGTTACACGCGCGTACATGACAATTCAAATGTTCAAAGACGGGCTGTCGTAATGCGAGGTGAAGATGTTTTAGGTCTTCGAAACAGATGGGCAAAGTGCGTGTTACGTTTAGATGTATGCCGACAAACCGGATGCCCTACGGAAAAACAAAGTAATTGCAGCGGAATAAATTTTACAGGAGCAGCCAAAAACCGGAAATCGCTTCATTCAAAACACCTCCTTATAAGTTCAATGATTTTCATAATTTTAATTTCTCTAAGGCTAAATCCTTTTTGATGGTTGTTGCAATAGAATAAATTTAACAGCAGGAGAGAAAAACCGAAAATCGCTTTATTTAAAACAAATTTTCCATAGTTTGACGACTTTCTTAATTTTAATTTATCTGAGACTAAAGCCTTTTTGATGGTTGTTAGTATGTAGGGACGTCCGTTATTAGTGAAAAGCGCCAAAAATACCAAAAAATTTTTACTAATTTTGAAAAAAATGACAGTTGCTTTGTCTCTACGAAGGGCAGCCGAAACGACGGGAGATAAACGTGCAATAACGCCTTAGCAGTATGACCTCATGTCTGATGTCGAGTCTCTCTCACTAATTGCTGAATATAAAAAGCAGCGTGTATTCGAGATGCGGCGTAAGATTTAATCAACATACAAGATTTACAGTTTTACCGTAATATCATGTATAGAAAGAATATAGGATAAAAAAAATTTAATGTAATTTAATATATAAAATTCTCGTGTCACAATGTTCGTTCCTATACACCTCCGAAACGGCTTGACCGATTCTCATGAAATTTTTATGCATATTCAGTTGGTCTGAGAATCGGCTACTATCTATTTTTCATCCCGGAATTCCCGCGGGAACTCCGAAACTCACGCAGGTGACACCGCGGGGCACAGCTAGTGTAACATAAAATTTCCTCACTGATTGAATAAATAACCAATTCTCGATTAACAGAGTCGAGGAGTGATGCTTTAGCGCCTAGGGCTAGACCAAATCGCCTGGTTTAGAAACTTCAAATTTTACACAAGTCTTCCTTCTTATAGGGCACCGCTAAGGGTTTTTGACATTCAACCCTTAAGAACGGAAGCACCTTAAGTTTTGAAGGGCCATTCATTAAAATCCATATTGGTAATAAGAAAAGACGAACGAAGAAAACATATATTCAGATAAGACGAGACATACGGTACAATGCAAATTAACGACATCGCTGATTTTCGATCAGGACCGCAGCAACTTACTGAAACAACATAAAACTATTTTACAAATAAGAAACGCTTCACAGGATTTTTGTTGGTTTAATATTGGTATTTGGTAGTAAATAGTAATTTTAAAACGCCATTAAATGTTAGCACGCAGAATTTTCAAAACATAATTAAAAACACATTTTATTATACAACAAAACTTATAACTTAAGTTGATACTTAAGTTAATTTCGCAGGCGGAACGCTGGGGCTCCACTGAAAATCAGCACTGTGGCTACTAGGGTCGCAGCATATGCTGAGTGGAGTCCCTTTTAGCAAGGCACTGCACCATATAGTATAAAAAAGTATATAGCATATACTTTTTTTTACCTTTAGGTATATTGTAAAGTGCTTGTTGCGTGGTGTATGTGCTTGTTCTTGCTGAATAAAGTTTATCTTATCTTATACCGGAAATAGTTTTGGATCATCCTTTAAGGTATAAATGGAGGTACGAGTAGTGATTACGTATCGAGTTCTCCGAAACTTTGCTCGCAGAAATCCCAAGAAGTTTTTGAATTTCCGTTTTACAATACAAAACAACAAGCTTACGTCGCAGGAAGGAAAAGGCAATACATAAGCATCCCATTTGTTTAAATAGAGCAGATCAGTAGCGACTGAATGCGAAAGGTAGTTTGCTTAAAGGTAGTTTGCTTAAAGATAGCCGGTAGATAAGTTGCTGGGAACGTTGTTCAGAGAAGTTTTATTGCCTCTGGACACGCTCCCAAAGTCCTTGCTTTGTTCGACAAAACGAACTCGAGAGACCATTTTCAGCGCCCGTCTTTCGGTACAGTCAATTTCGAATGATTTGATTCTTATTTTATGCATAATGATAGAGAAAATAAAAAAATAATACACACGTATTGTTTGCTTTTTCAAATTAATGAAAATAAACATAGATAAAGCACATTAAAGTTTAGGGTGGGGGACTCGTGACGTCATTTTACGGTATAAGCCCCGTACTACAAACTGAACCGGGTTGTGACGTCACGCGAAATTTGAACTCAATGGATTCGCCATAATTTTTGGATTACCTACATAAAAAAAGAAAAAATACGGGTCCAATATTTTTAATTAAACTACACGACGGACTAAAATAAAATTTAGTCAATTAGCCAATTAAGAAAGAATCGGCTTTCATGACTTATAGACTACGCTATGTTTGGGCTATGTTTTACATACATCATTTTAAAATTTAAATCATTAAAGAATATCTAGGCAACCGAGCTTCGTTTGTAGCGCCATCTGTTGTTAAGTAGAAAAGCAGTACCAAACACTCATTTTTAATTGCCTGAAAACACGATAAAGCGACGTTTTCTAAAAATGAAACCTGGCTAGATCGACTAATCGCCCCCGAAGCCCCCTGCATACTAAATTTCATGAAAATCGTGAAGCCGTTTCCGAGATTTAGATAGATATGATGATATCATCATACCTTTCGTCGTATTTTGTGACAGTCGTTTGGTTTTGAGGTTATAAAATTAACATAATCCCAATTCCTGACCTCTTCCTGACTCATGAACATACAAGTAGAAACAAAAATTGTCAAACACGGCCACTTTTAGAGGGACGCAAAAAAACTTTTATATTACTGGTAATGTCGAAGTGCCGCAAAAGTTTCCTCAAAAATAATATGGACCGTATTTGCATACTAATTATGCAAGGATCGATCCGTTTTAAAATAAACATCTGAGATTTTTAGTGGTCTTACAGCCACTGGAATTATTTAAGTTGTGGTGCAATGATTTGCACCCTGAATAATATATTATAGTTTTGTATGGAAACTTCGTAATATATTTAATTTTACTAGGGTAAAAACTATAAAACATTATTCCTACGAATGTAATTTCTGTAAACTTAAACTTAATTGGTTATGAAAATTTATCTTTGGTTCAAATAAAATATATTCTTTTCTCTATGGTATTACTAAAGGAAAATTTGTTTCGGATCAAATATTAGGGAGATGTATACTTTTATGTATGCAAAGTGACCTTCTATCCTTTAGTCTCATATCCTGATACAAGCGAATTTCAAATTTAGGCGAAAACATTCGTCCCAGAGGTATTATTCCGCTATAGAATACCTTTTCAGTAAATTGTAAGGTAAAACCCACGCGCTATTTTGTGACTTGTTTTGTATAGGTACGTATTTTAGTTAGTTTATTAATAATTTCATTGGTTCCGGCCGAGTTTTATTCTATCCATATACCTAAAATTAAAATTAGAGACGAGTTTGTAAATTTAATTTTATAAAATAACTAGTTGTTCCCCGCGGTTTCACACGGGAAAAACATGTCATTCCCTGTACCCCTGACAACGTGTATGCAAAATTTCATGATGATTGGTTGAGCCGTTAAGACGTGAAGGCATGAAAGCGTATAACAAACAAACAAACAAACCCACTTTCACATTTATAATATTAATAATAATAATAATAATAATAATAATAATAATTCGTCTTTGAGCTCTGAATATTTATGGATTTTTTCTGAGATTGTTTTTTGAATGTTATGTGTGTTAGGAACTGCGATGTCTATCAAATATGCGTGTTTATTTAATTTATTGACAAGGGTTATGTCAGGTCTGTTGCAATGTATAGTTTTATCAGTCAAAATGGCTCTATCAAAATATAGCTTGCAATCGGTACTTTCCAACACAGGTTTGGGTATGTATTGATAATATGGATTCAGCATATGCTGTGAAAAAAAAAAAAAAAAAAAAAAATAATAATAATAATAATAATAATAATAATAATAATAATAATAAATAATAATAATAATAATAATAATAATAATAATAATAATAATAATAATAATAATAATAATAATAATAATAATAATAATAATAATAATAATAATAATAATAATAATAATAATAATAATAATAATAATAATAATAATAATAATAATAATAATAATAATAATAATAATAATAATAATAATAATAATAATAATAATAATAATAATAATAATAATAATAATAATAATAATAATAATAACATTTATTTCAGGCCACAAGAACCCATAGAACCCATAAAAACCCCATTACAATTTACATATTTTACATTTACATTTTACATTTACATCACATAAAGTTAAGTTAAGTTACAATAAAAAATAATTTCAAGAACAATATGATTTAGCTGAGATCCTAAAGGCCGCATATGGAGTATTTACACATACATACATACATACATACATACATATGGAGTATTTTTTAATAAGGATAGCAGATTACAAACAAAGATTCTTCAATATTTCGTGTCAGGCACTTTTTAACTTTAATACGCCATACTTTCGCCATTGCGTCAACAACCACTTTCGATGCCAATTGCTGCATTAAATCGAACTGAAAAAGAAGCAAATGATAATAATGCGACACTAATTCATTGTTTTTTTTCGGTTCACATCCTTATAAGAGCGATGGCTGTAGGTGGTCCTCGAGAGTAGGCGAGGTCTGGACCACGCTGCGCTGTACGACACGACGGCGCGGTAAACCGTGCACATCCTGCCAGCGGGCAATTGGTTAATTGCACGAAATGCTGGCAACCCAGTGATGGGACGATGGCCTATTTGATGTTTGCTGTGTTATGTAATTGGCAGGTACGTACACAAACAATGCAATGAACGAGTTATTATATATACAGAAAAACTTAAGTATCTACATATTCTAATGAATTTATTAGTGACTAGCTGTGCCCCGCAGTTTCACCCGCAGTATTTTCGGAGTTCCCGCAGGAATTCCAGTATAAAAAGTAACCTATATCCTTTTCTGTACCCCTGACAACATGCATGCTAAATTTAATCCAAATCTGTCCAGCCGTTTTTGCGTGATTGAGTAACAAACATCCCAACATTATGCTGAGCCGGGACCATTTTGTCAACATTTTTGTATTGTTTTTTATTGCAGTTGTATATTATGTGTTGGTTGACAAATAAATTTATTTTCTTTCTTTTCTTTCTTTCTTTCTTTCAACATCAACACTTTCACATTAGTAGGATTAATTAGCTAATCTAGGTTGTCTACAAAAATTTGAACTGCCAAAGAGACTTTAGTAGACAATTTTTTTTTTTTAAGTAAAAAATATCTGCTCGCCGCCATTTCACCGTTGTCTAGTTCGGAGTTTTCGCGGAGATTCCGGGACAAATAGTACCTTATTTTTCTTACCCTTGACAATGATTATACAAAATTTCGCGATGATCGGTCGAGTAGTTAGGCGTGAAAGCGTAACAAACAACCTCATATTTGCATTCGTAAAAGTGATTATTTTATCACATTTACTGGTTATCCCTGCTAATATTATAAATGCGAAAGTACCTCTGTCTGTCTATCTTTCTGTCTGTTACGCTTTCACGCCTTAACGGCTCGACCGTTCATCATGAAATTTTGCATACGTATTTTCAGCGATACAGAAAAGGACATAGGATACTAATTATCCCAGAATTCCCGCAGGGATTCCGAAATTAACGAGAGTGAAATTTCATATAATTTTGCATATTATTAGTTATTACACGTTGTCAGGGATACAGAAGATATAAGGTATTTTTATTTTAGAATTCCCGCGGGATCTCCAACATTAACGCGGGTGAAACCGCGGGGAACACCTAGTTACCAAAAATTACTGAACGACTTTAACTCCATTGAATACTTACAATGAAATCATCCATAAAAAATGGAGATTCGATATTAACCAGCTAATAACACTTAGTACAGTCCTCAATTGTCACGTTAACATGGTCGCTTAGTGACACACGGTGTCCACACATTGACCGCGGCACGGACGCGGACGGCGCGCGGGGTTGCCCTCGCTGTTAATCTGATTAGAGAGGATACGGGTGTACGGTCACGACCTCAAGCCAACCGACCTGCATCGTGACCGGTGTTGCTAGATACAAGAAACGTTTTTTTTACAGTATTTGAGTAAATAAAAACATCTTCTTGGTGAAAGTCCAGATGTCCTCTATACCTACTACAAATTATTTGAATGTCTATTTTATTTTGTGATTTTTTGTGGGGACCAATAAACTCCTTTTCTTTCTTTCTTCTTTATTTTTACACCTTAAGTATTTTACCTTAACTTTGCATACACCTTGTCAGGAAACAGAAAAGGACGTAGGGTCCATATTATTCCGGAATTCTGGAACTCCAAAATTAACTCAGGTGACACCGCGGGGAGCTAGTACGTATATGTATGTTTAGTATATAATGAATCGCTGTTCGTTTGTCTCGATAAAACTCGGGAATGGCTGGATCGATTAAGCTAATTTTGATCTTGAAATATTTGTGGAAGTTCAAGGAAGGATAAATCGGTGGAGCCGTTAAGGCGTGAAAGCCTTACAAACAAACAAACAAACTCACTTTCGCATTTATAATATTAGTTAGGATGATTACCTACCCAATTTACCCATACTATTATAGAAATCTAACTACATAATATACTATGGAGTTATAATATAGAAATTCAAACAACCAGGTTTGAAAAATACTCTAATATAGTCCATATTGTGGAAAAGTTATTTAAAGCTTTAGACTACAGTGCAAAAAGCTTGGCAACTGATGGAATTTTTTAATAATGCAATGAATTGTAAATGCGACTGTTTCCGGCTTGACATTATTGGGTTTAAAAATACTGATATCAGGGCCCTTATTCTCTGTAACCAACAACATTCCTTGCCCATAACGCGCGTCCTAAAAACACAATTCTGACGGCTCCAGATGCCAAAATATTAAATAAAAAAATTGATATTCTCTATACCATAACACACGTTGTAAATACGCTAGTAATATTAGTTCAATGGTTGTAAATGTATTTTTTTTAAGTGAAACTTCTTTGATCGCGAGGGAAAAACAATTTTTCATTACTCATACTCGGAAAGTAGGTCTGAAGTTGCCTGAGAAGCAGGTTGAAAGTAACACTTTTCAGCCCTAGGGAGAATCGCTTTCAACTGACAGCTGGATACGGCAGAAACTCAAGTTTTTTTTTATGTCATAGGGGGCATACTTACTGGCCAGTAGCACACCTAATGGTTGATTTATGTAAAATAAAATTCACTCATTTTTTTCTTTAGCTAATTCCTATTTGTATTTTGACTTTCCTTGCATTCGTAATGAAAAGCACAGTATTATCCTCGGGAGAAAGACTTTACTGTACTTTACTTTACTTTCACCCCTAGGATAACAATGTACTTTTTGCGGCGTCTTATCTTATTGCGGCGTGTTATGGTCATAGTGAATTAGGGCTTGAATCGGTGAACTTTTTTAATATTTTTGTTTAGTTTACCTTCTGAACACCCATTTCTACTTCGCACGAGTGCATAATAAAGTTTCCAATATTTTTTTGTCTACTTGGTTACGAAACATCAAATACTCTCTTTAATATTAATAGATTTTATCAGAATTAACTAATTTCACTAGATGTCTCAATTTCGGAGTTCCCGCAGGATACCCGGGAAAGTAACCAATGTACCGCTGATACCGTTAAGTAAAGTTTTAATAACGATCGGTTCAGTAGTTAAGATGTGAAAGCGTAAAAGAAAAAGTTACTTTTATAGCGTAGTTTAGGAGAAATATATGGAGTAATATTAAAACTTAATATTATATGAAAAGTAATGTAACAAACAGACAAAATGGTCCAATCAGTCTTAGTCCGGCCCAAACAATATCCTTTAATGACTTGCCCGGGCCCATACAAACAACTGGATACGTACAGTACACAAGGAAAGTCGGGCACAACCGCAGACTTTAAAGGGAACAGACTGCGCAAGATGCCGCTGATACTCAAAAGTGCTTACGCGAAGCTTCAATTCCGAAAAACCAATACTATTTAAAGGTAAAAGTTTTACCCTTTGGGTACGGAACCCGAAAAACGTCCCAAAAATGCCATCGTTTTGCCAATCTATATTTATATAAAAGCAGAAACTGATTGACTGATCGATCAACGCTCAGCTGAAACCGCTGGGTCTAGAACCATGAAATTTTGCACAAATATTCCTTGAGTGACGTAGGTGTGCGCTAAGAAAGGATTTTTGAAAATTCATCAAGGGGTTGAAAAGTTTGTATGCAACCACATCATGTTTTCTTGCAAGCAGGTCAAGAAATTAAAAGGTTTTCCTACAGGAACACCGAAATTATCGCGGGTGAAACCGCGTCAAAACTAGAATTCATTTATTTACGTAAGTCCTCCTTTTTTTAGACTTTCAGCATTTCTTTTTGATATAAAAGCTATTCAGTTTCTAGCGGCACGGACAATGAAAGTAGGTGCACTATCACGGTTGTGGGTTCGCGTCACGCGTACAAAACGGAATGTTATATTTAACAACTTCACAGATTTGCGGTGTCTATTCGTCTCTATATCTTCGACCATACATCAAAACGGCCAGATAGCGCCAACGGGGCGTTCTGTTAACTCGCACAATACTTACCTTTATTACAAGCCTCTTAACACCTACTCGCCGAACTGACATTCCCGTGCCACGCTTTCCATCGCCGGCTGGAGAACCGGCTGCAGTGTAACGTGGCCGTGCAAGTCAGCAATGGACCGGTGGTGAGATGATGGATCGTACGAAAACAGGTATACGAGCAGGTGATAGATGGACTAGGAAACGCGTGGGCGTGTGTGCATTCAACAAATATCCGACGAATCGTTGACAAATGCAGTGCCCGTGTCGTGACGGTTCATCAAATGTTATTGTTAAAGAATATCACATTACAGATTTTTCGGACAAACGCAGTATGAATAGGAGCTTAGCCATAGAGAAAGTAGATGACGGAAGTTTATAAAATAGTACGAAACAAAGAGTAGGTAGGTAGCTACAAATAAGTATTTCATTTTAATGGCATAGCAATAAATTACCATTAAATCTAGACACGCGGCAGCGTGTCAAGCCAAGTTCAAGCAAAGGAACTGGCTAGCCAGCGCCAAGTGTAATATTACAAGAACCACTTGGTGCCACTTTTGACCCTTCTATAACTCAAAACCTCTTTAACGTAAACACATTAAACTAGGTGTGTTTATAACTTAAACAACTGAAGGGCTACATTACTACAATCATAATTCATTTTTCATTTTTTTTTGGTTACCTATTATCTCATTCCATTCCTAGACTTCACACGAATCGCTTTATTCACATCTAAATTAAGTAAAAATCTTATTATTTTAGTTGTGATCTAAAACTAAACTATCTACCTATTTCTTTTACAAAATTTGATTTGATTCAGTAACGAGCTAGTCGGAGGTCATAGAACCCCTCCTAATATCTACCTGACTGACACCTTACCACCAGACCAAAGATTTAAGATGCTGTCAACGTGACAGTAGCGTAGTGTAGACTAGTGTGTACTCGAGTGATGTCACACCACGAGGTGATGCAAAATAAACCATTACGCGATTGAAACAAACATCACACTATCACCCGGTACAGTTGAACGGTATTTTTGAATCGTTCGAATTACCTACTTTCGCACACGGAACCACTTTACATGTTACATGCTCATACATTTTTTAAGCATTCACACGTGAATCTTGCAATTCTGTGTGCGAAAAGTAATTCGAACGATTCAAAAATACGGCCCCAGGACCTTTTTGGCACTCGACTCATACAAAATATTTATTTATTTATTTATTTTATTTATTCTTCTTGCACAAAATAGTACAAATGGCGAACTTAATCTCAGACTGTTAATGATTTTGACACACAAGTTACATTTTTCTTTAGAACTCGTCGAGTAATGTTTGAGTGATAGTACTTAATGTTTGAATTCAACGTAATGTTTGAGTGATATGTAATGTTTGCGAGTGATATCACCCGACCGGAAAAGTATTGACTAAAAATGCCATAATTATCACATTACACTGAAAGGTGATGTTTTGTGCATGTCTAGCGTCGTGTTTGTAACATAATATAACGCACTTTAAACTATTGTACAAAACGATCAATACATATTTCAAAGCAATCGGAGACCGGAGTGTTTTATAGCACCGCGCGCGTGCCGCGGGAAAATCCGATCGCTCCAGCCGACCGCCAGCTCCGTCAGCGTCACAATGTAAACGCGGCGAGACGGTTCCATTCGATTGGTATCAGTTCGGATTTCAAATTTGAAAATTTATTTTTATTCGATGTTTTTATTTTATGGATTTATTCATGTTTTTTTTTATTGCCAGACCATCCGTATACAGTGGTGGTCATATAATTAAGAACGATTTATATGTAGACCTTAAATTGAAATTGAAATGTTCATAAAAAAGATTTACCTCCTTGCTGAAAAATAATGAATATACCACTAGCTTCAACGTTTACAAGGCTAACATAATCTGTCATAAAAGCAGGAAATAATATTTAGTTTACCGGTTAATTCGTTGACAATAAAATATTGGTAACATCGCAGCAGCTCGGAGGCTGGACAAATAATTAAGAACGATTATAGTATTGCTTTTTTTTAAATTAATTTTGTGAATAAAATAAAATAAAAATAAAATGAAATTATTTCTTAAAATGCTCTTCATTATTATTTTATAGTGTGTTTATGCCATTATTGGTTTTTAATAGTTTTAAGGTAATTTTTTATCGAAAAAAAGAAATCTAGCGTCTCGGCTACTAGAGAAATAATAATAAAGCTGCGTGGTCATAATCGATCATACTAAAAAATTGCAGATCATTTATCTTGTTCAAAAACGATGGTTTACCAAGCTGTGAAGCATTTTTATACACATCAGACCACTCCGAATATTCCGCGCAAATCTAAAGTTAGAAAAACGTCTCCCAGAAACGTTTAAGAATAGTTCACCTCGCTAAGCGGGGCCAGTTTAAAGGTTCTAATGAGATCAAAAATGAAGTTTTCGATGACAGTCACTGGGGCACTGTTTGAAGGCATTTTGTGGAGGCACAGTTTTTTGACAGAGAAACAAGGAACGTACCCATGTTGACATTACGCCATAGGCAGAGTTATTCTTCTGAGGGCAGACCCGAGTAGCGTTTGGAAGGAAGTACCTATGGAATTTGGACATAGTCGCAATAGAATTAGGTACCTACATACTTTTTTCGAATTAAACAAAGATAAAAAAGTATGCTCTGATGGTAAGCAGTAGGTATGTACGCCGACCTGCGAATAAGACATTCGACCCCAAATACACTAAATGGATGGTGGACAATGACAGTGAAAACATAAAAATTTGGGGTTGTTTTTCTAGTTATGACGTAGGACTTACTAGGCTGGTAAAAGGCAACATGGACCAATACTAATACAAACAAATACTCGAAAAATGTATGTTGCCATACGCAAATGATTTTATCTTTCGGTAATAAAGACATTTCAGCATGATAATGATCCAAAACACAGCTTACTCACTCAGACCACTATCATCCACTTCTAAAAACTACCTTGACAGGCAAGTGGTAAAAGTGTTTGATTGGCCACTAAACAGTCTAAGTCTTAATCCAATTGAACATATTTGGTGTCAATAAAAAAAAGATATCAAACAAACGTTCTGGTAAGATAAATAACCTTCAAAACACTTTTTAAATTAAAACCTGTAAGTAGTTAATAACATCCATGATGCGCCGTTGTTATGCAGTTATCTGCAGTTAAGGAAATGGTACAGAATATTAATTTACGCCCCCTTATAACAATTTTTCCTGTTTTATTTTATTGAATAACAGTTGTCAAATTAAATCAATTGAAGCCATACCTAAATTCTTAAATTATCTTTAATATTTTTTTTTTAAATGTTTCGTTCTTAATTATTTGTCCAGCCTCCGAGCTACTGCGATGTTACCAATATTTAATTGTCAACGAATTAACTGGTAAATTAAATATTATTTCCTGTTTTTATTACAGATTTTGTTAGCCTTGTAAACGTTGAAACTAATGGTATATTCATTATTTTCCAGGAAGGAGTGAAATCTTTGTTATGAACATTTTAATTTAAATATGAGGTCTACATATAAATCGTTCTTAATTATATGACCACCACTGTATGTATATACACACTAGCTTCGGAATTCCCGCAGTAAGTCCAAAGTAGCCTGATTTACTCCTTATAACATCAGCTAATTATTAGTGAAAGTCCCGTCAAAATCAGTCCAACTATTTGGAGATTCACCCGCGTGAGTTTCGAAATTCCCGCAGGAACTCCAAACTTATTTTATTCTTCTTCTCCTTACAGAAACAAACAACAAAGAAAGAATAACCAAAATTGGTCCAGCCGTTCACGCGTGATGCCGTGTCCAGGGGATTGTAAAACAAATTCCTCCACCGCGTCTGTCTGCCTGTCTGTCAGCATGTTTGCGATAAATTTAAAGACAGACCGGACAGAACAGAACGGATTTTCATGCGGTTTTTACCAATAGGTAGAGGGATTCAAGAGGAAGGTTTATACGTATAGTTTATCATGAAGATACTAGTTGATCGCCCACAGTTTCAATCGCTTTAATTTCGGAGTTGAAACTACGGAATCGATTCTGCAAATTCTTCATTCTTCACAGTATTCTTAAATGAATTACGACACTTTTTTAAATTTGAAATTCATGCTAGTGAAACCCGGTGGAAAATAAAGCTACAACTCTAAACAAAATCATTTTATAAACAGCACAAGGGTATACTTGAGAACGCTGAATGTCACAAGAAGAAAAATATGACGCAATCAATCTTGATTTCACGATATAAATGAGCTTTTAGCTCACAGCAGCGATATAAAAGCTCCCGTTCATGTATTAATGACCCTATTTAGGCACCAAGTCTGGGCCTAGCTAACGATCGCCGTGACCTATTCGACCTGGATTCACGATCGAGCTTTAAGAGCCTTTTCATGTCTGCAATACAAACAGGCAATACAATTTATATTAATATTCATAATTGTTTTTGTAACTCTACTTTTATTACCCGCTATAGAATAAATATTGCTTTTTACTTTACTATATCGATTTCGTATGTTTGTAAATCTAACAGCTACTTAACAGAACCGTGAGTTTAGTGGTTAGCAGACCCGGCTGCTACACCAGGTGTTGCGGGTTCGATCCCTATTATTACGTTATTAATTTAACCCCCTGCAATTTTTTTTATATTTCCAATGTACAGATTTTAAGATTAAGTATAGATTTGGCCTTTTTTCTACAATTATATAAAGATTTTTTTTATAACTCAAAAATTACCTAACCGATTTAAAAAAAAATCACTTTTAAGAAACGAAGACCTCCATCGGGACCTCGGAGTGGAATCTGTTAACGATACTATCAAAAAATATGCCGAAGCTCACCAACACAGACTTCGTCACCATGTGAACGTCGAGGCCATCCAGCTCCTCGACAGCACAAATATAACACGAAGACTAAAAAGGACCAAACCTTTTGAGTTAGTGTAGTGTATAGTGATAGTGTATTTAGTGCTGTGAGTACTGTATCCAAAGAACACAAGAACAAAGTGTCTTCCCCTTAATAGAGACAATAAGAAAAGTGTTATTGGACACATTCTTAGTATAGTCTTGTTTAGAAGTTTAAGTCAAATTTAAAATACATAAGTAAGTAGTCATAACTAGATTGGCTAGATTGTATTATAATGATTTACCTCCTTGGGTATATCATTCAGGAAAAAAAAAAACTTTCAAGAAGCTACTGTTCCTGAGTGACATTGGGTACTTCTTATCCCGGAACTCGGAAATTAACCGAAACTCACGCGGGTGAATCTCCGAAACGGTTGGACCGATTTTGACGGGACTTTTATTGCTAATTAGCTGATGTTTTTTTTTCAAATAAAGGACTTCAGCTGTGATTCCGAGAGGGAAATTGCACCCATGGTCCCCCGGATTCCCGCCTGAATATGGCTGGAGAACACTCGAGGGAGCACCGCTTCCTCGCCTATTTCCGCCGCAGTGTAGCGCCTCTGTATCCGGAACACAGAATATTGGCGCCTGTGAAATTTTAGCCGCCCATAACACATTCCCATCTGCAAATATGTCTTCTTCAATCTAATATTGACTAGGCGTTTCCTGCGGTTTCACCCGCGTTAATTTCAAAGTTCCTGTGGGAATTCCGTTTTTTCACTAAGGAACCCTGTAGCTTCATACAAGTGAATTTTTTTTTATAAACGGTCAAACGTTGTTTGAGATTATCCATTACAAACAAACGAACATACCAAAATCAAATATTTTCTCTTTATATTGTAATATTAGTATTAATAACGGTACCTTAGAAATCATTTAGTTTAAATAGTTTAAATGGTAATTTTAATAATAATAATAAAAGGACAAGATATAAATCTTGTCCTTTTTAACTATGGCGTCTATTAGAATAATTCGGCCACTGAAGATGATTCTCATTGACAACAATCACTTCTTATTTTTCTTTAATTATGGTGAAACGTACTACACGTCGTGTCACGTGGTCACGAAAAATCGTTGTCAAAATGAAGAGACCACCTGATGATAAATTCTTTAGTTTCCTATGACGATAACGATTAAAGATTGATAACTAAGCTACAGTTGCTGTTGAGAAAAGAATTCATGACACCTAACCTATAAAACACCATTCATAACCGCTACGTAACACATATTTATTTATTTATTTATTCAGGAAATATACAGCTATAGTTATACACTTAAACAGAACAGATATACAATACATTCGCCAAAACAGTTTCACAAATAGTTAATACATTTACAGAAATTATGATGACTACAGTATTTAAAATTTTAAATTTAGGATAAACAACATAAATAAATATAGACTGATACAATATTGTGATCATGTTAAAATCGAACCGAACATCAAAACATTCTAATTTGCTGTAGACACGACAGTAAATAATGCATTACAACTAAAAGGATTACCAACTAGCTGGAGTGGAGGAAGTAAGTTGGAATACAAACTTGGTGCCTAGCGTCTGAGTGAAGCGAGCGAAGTTTATAGTAGGTACCTACTTCTATGAATAATTAACTGGTTCCCACTGCGGAATTAAGCCATCGATCCTTATGACCTAAAATCTGATATTATGAAACTCACAGCATTCATTTGCTTCAACGATTGTTGTCAGATTCTTTTTTTCTTCTTATGGACACACATAATTGCATGCTCTTTCGTTTTTCAATACAACGGTGCTCAAATAAATATTAGTTTTACATGAAACTGGCTAAATGCATTGTATGCGTAGTTTCATGAGAATAAAGAAGATGCATTGGAAGAGCTGCCCTAGACCAGCGTATGTACCTGCCAATTTAAATCTGGAATGTCTAAAAATAAACAACATACAGTCGAATTGAGAACCTCTTCCTTTTTGGAAGTCGTTTAAAAAGAGCTCGTTTGGAAGAGAAAGCGCCTAATTTAGATATGATTTACCTAAATTTATCGTTTCGTTCGTTTAATTATTATAACAATAATCTGTGAAGTAACAATGCAACGTTCAAGACAACCGGTCGAAGTAAAGAGGTTCTGGTTTAAGACAAAAGTAAATAAGTGAATGGATGGACAATGGATGGATCGTTACAATATGTGGCACCAATAGCCACATTGAAAAACCCTGCCCACGCAACTTTCTATAAGGCCACGAAGACAATTTAATTGACAGAATGACAAAACTTATCCACTTTACGTAGGTAGAACATAGGATACAAATGAACTGTGGTAATTAAAATAATCATGAATATCAGATGTTACAAACTTGTTCAGATTGATTATATCATAGGTAGAAATGTGTGAAAACTGAAACCTCTAGTTTATCAAAAGCCATAAAGTTTTGACTAGCGAATATAAAATATAGTATAATTAACCTTTAACCACCAAATACGCAATTTAAATTTAATAACTTCAATAAAAAAGTTATGCACTCGTAAACATTACAATGTTTTAATAATTAAAATACATTTTATAATGAAAAATTCCCCTTGCAGCTTGACCACTGACAAAGGTGAGTGAAGAAAAGAAATATAGATGGATTGAGCACAGTTAAAAATAAAAATAACTAATTGTCAATAACATCCAAACAATTTTTATTAAAATTTATTTCATGGTAGCGGTTCAGTCACTAATGTCAAATCACTGCAGACGATATCGTGAACACGATCGTCAAATATGACTACACATTTCTGTAACATCCTGTATAGGTAAATAAAAATATCACAATAATCATCACGGACGATGAAACAATAGACTATAAATACGTATACCGTCAACGACAAGCGTACAGCATGATATCAAAATCCAACATCAACACATCATCCGCACACCATTAGCCGTGGCGTTTCAAATCACGGCTATCTCTGCCTACCCCCACGTCAAGGAACAATCCGAGGCGAGTCGTGTGAATAAATCAACGGGCCCCCGCACCTCTGATCCCTTAAATAAGTACGCTCTCGTGTGTAAAATATCGAGTGTGTCCGCCCTTGCCGGTTGTGCGATGTGCGTTATGACAGCCGTGCCACTTACCTACATTTGTATGAGAATAAGCCACTATTAGTTAACTAAATTTTAGTTTTTAGTTCGTCATGTTGAATAATAAAAAATATTCAACAAGTATTTTACTTTTGTTTACGTACTTAATCAAAAAATAACGGCGACATGTTGAATCGAAATGTGGCGTGACGAGCCTTGGTATACTTTAGGTATACGTGGTTATGACCTCAGCAGCCTTCACTCCAGTGCGCTTTATCTAAGTATTTTTTTCATTTATTTGAAAAAGCCCGTTCCTTTTTTGATCTAACTGACGGACTGATAGGAATACAATCGAAAACAACAAAATTTGTATTTTTAAAATAAATATCTTTATGGATGTCTTTGTTTTATTGTAATAGATCCACTAAATGACATTGATACGTCTAAGAACACCGAGGCAAAAGCAAAGTTTTAAAGGATGTAGTAAAATTTTAAATTCTAAATGAAACAGTAAAACGATTATTTATTAGAAAGAACTTATAGAGTTATAATAACAATATATATCATATATTTTAAAGCAAAAAGTTTCTATTTCCGCTTACTGTCACAAGTAAGCCACAAAACGAAAGTGAAAATGTTAAATGAATCATTGTAAGTGTACTGAGACCGCAAGAAATATGATAGATTCATTGAAAAATCGTACGCAAATCGCTAGCGTTCTTAGAAAAACTCGGGTATTATGCGGTGAGATTTCATAACGACGAGTAATAAAGTAAATTGCTACATAAAAATAATAAATTACTATATTTTTCATTCCTTACGAGTTGTCGTAAAGTGCAGTGTCGGGATTGTTCATCCCTTTTGAGCTTGATGCTGATAAGATCTAACCAACTATGTAGATTGTAGAGTCAAAAAATAACTATTATTTTGTTGATTAAATTATTAACTTCACTTGTCCAACGATTATATTTGGACATAGATAAGCAATAGCGTGTTAACCCAGACTAGAGAAATTTTGAGTAAATCGTGTTTTAAAAGTTTAGCGCAATTTTGTGTCAACATTTTTTATGTTAAATATTTAGTTACATATTTAAGCAATGTAATAAGGTAAACACACAATAAAAAAATGTTCCCTAACTCTCAATATATCGTTCCGAATCTCTAACTTAAGTTTGTGGGTTAACATGTTATTGCTTATCTGCGTCCATTTGTACTAAATTACATTATTAAATTCTCTTTACTTTCATATCATATCCAACTAGCTGTCCCCCGCGGTTTCAACCGCGATAATTTCGGAGTTCCCGCGGGAATTTCGAAATAAAGAGTACCCTATGTCATTCAAGGCGACCGTAGCTTTCTATAAGTGAAAGAGTTTTCAAAATCGGTTCAGCAGATCCAGAGATTACCCCTACAAACTCACAAACTCCGGAGTTCCAGCGAGAACTCCGGGATAAAAAGTACCCCCTGCAACGTTACAAAATCACAATTTACAAAATATTAGTAGGTATAGATATGCTCTTGTACCTACTCGAATATAATATTTTATCTCATTGAATCTTATTATTTTTTTACTGTGTACCTACTTTAGATATTAAGAGCGATCCTACAGTAGTACAGACGATGTGTTTAATTTTTATTCTTTTTAATCCAGAGATTACCCCTACAAACTCACAAACTCCGGAGTTCCAGCGAGAACTCCGGGATAAAAAGTACCCCCTGCAACGTCACAAAATCACAATTTACAAAATATTAGTATAGATATGCTCTTGTACTCAAATATAATATTTTATCTCATTGAATCTTATTAGTTTTTAACTGTGTACCTACTTTAGATATTAAGAGCGATCCTACAGTAGTACAGACGATGTGTTTAATTTTTATTCTTGTTATAGCGTTTTGTAGAGTAATTGGCATCTTACTTATAACCATAGGTTCTTAAAACCATACTTATTTATTTTGGCGTATTTAGAGTTAATTTTATGCCGACAGCAATATTAAAAGTAGGTGTCGCTCTTTTTGCAGTAAAATCAAGTCGTATATAACACAACAGATGGCATTAAGTACACCGCCGTGGGGTACAGCTAGGTACCTACAGCTATTACAGCTATAGGTAGGTAATACAAGTGGATTTTTTATATTAGTTAATGCAATCGAACGTATTTTCGGTACCGAACAATTTTTTTTTTCTTTTCTACAAATTTTACCAGAAAAACTGTACTGCAAAATATTTTAACTAAAAGCTCCGGCTAGCCTGACGCTCCCCGACGTATTGTCATTCAGGTAGCGTGCACCGAGCAGCGCCACGTACGCCGGGCATCCTTCGGCCGAGGACGAACCCTGTGACGCACATCTCCCGAAAACCCACTACCTCCGCTCCACGTCCACCCGACGCCAACACGGCTAGAATAGGCCGTTTTATCGCCGATCCAAACGGTGGAATATCAATATAGGTACCTACTTACCACTCACTTTATTTAACACTAGCTGTTCCCGCGGTTTCGCCCGCGGTAATTTCGGAGTTCCCGCGGGAATTCCGGAATAAAATTAGGTACCCTATGACACTGAGGATCACTGTAACTTCCTATAAGTGAAAGAATTTTTAAAATCGCTTCAGTATCAAACTCAATTTTCAAAATCGGTTAGTATTCCCGCGGGAATTCCGAAATAAAAAGTACCCTATGACACTCAGGATCACTGTAGCTTCCTATAAGTGAAAGAATTTTCAAAATCGGTTCAGTAGATCCAGAGATTACCCCCTACAACGTCACAAACTCACAAACTTTTGCTCTTTATAATATTAGTATAGGCTAGCCGTTCCTCGCTCGGCTCGCGTTAATACAGTCAGTAGGCGCTCCATTCAACTACAACTAGGTGCGAAAAACCTATTTTATGAATGACAAGACCTGAAAGTAATAAAACAGCTGTTGTTTCCTGAGCGATCTATAAAAATAAGTTTTAATTTTCCCGTACGCATAGACAGCAATATAAATTGCGGACTTATCAATACGACAGTAAACGACAACGGTATACTTATAATAGTATATTTCATTACAAGTGCGGAAAGGCTGTCATTGCAAAGAGTTCCGACAAATGTCTACCCGAGCCGAGGCGCAGGCGAAGGTGAGGGTTGACAGTCGGAACTAGTTGCAATGACGGTTCCGCACGTGTACTGAACAACTATTTTTAATACAGTTACGAAAAAATTAAGCAATTTAATAAAATATCAAAAACACAACAAACTCAACTAAGTTCCAACTGTGATCAAGAGATGGCGCTAGTCGTAATAGTAATGCGAAACCTACGTTTCGCAATGCAAAAAGTGTGTCAAAGTCGTGTCGCCATTTTTGACAGTTGGCAAAGAGAACGCACGAGTTCGGGAAAGGTAAACAAAAAGCTCGAGTATGTAATAGCCCACATCCCGAACGCTAAACGTCCCTGCAATACGCCACTTTTTGAGCAACTGTATTGAAAAATATTTTTAAGGGTGCTTGTGTAGAAAAAAAAAAAACAAGCGATACTACGAAAAACTTAGGTTCAAAGAAAATATCAAAAAACTTTATCTAAACCACATTAACATAATATCCTTTCAAACTTCAACAGTGATAATAATATAGTATAAGAAATGCTTTTCCACACTTAAACTGTGGCAGCGGAGCAACAACTCGGAATTCAATATGCATCTAAAAGACACTCGGGAGCAAACTTACCGGCAGTTGGACGACAAAGTATAGAACTCCTACTATATGTCCCTCGCCGGGGAATTGCCACCTAGATACGTCGTCAGGGACATTACCGGCAACTACACTCCAACAATTCACGTTCAGTAACTTCAATTCTGTGGCCTCACTATGATAGTGGCATTTCCTAGACTGCCGGATTTGTTTAACTAAATATTGAAACGAAAAGTTAACGATGCAGATCCGTGATGTGTGGTTTAAAAAACAATGTTTAATTTATTTGAAAATAAGCAAATTCCAACTAGTCCTACTATGGATGTTTGTTATTCAATCACGCAAAAACGGCTGAACGGATTTGGATGAAATTAGAAGGACATAGGGTACTTCTTATCCCGGAATTCAGGAACTCTGAAATTACCGCGAGTGAAAACGCGGGGCACAGCTAGTATTATAAATAAATGCGAATGGGAATTTGTTTGTTACCCTTTCACATCTTAACTACTTAATAGATCATCATCAAATTTTGCATTCACGTTGTCAAGTATAGGTATTTTATTGCGGAATTCCCACATGTCGGAAGTGCAGAAAACGAAATAGGGTACTTATCCCGGAATCCCCGCGGGAACTCCAAAATTAACACAGCTGAAACCGCGGAGAACAGCTAGTATGTATCTATATAAAATAAAGGGGTGAAATTTGTACGTTTGAATGTAGAGGGAATTGCTGAATCGATTCTAAATATTCATTCACTATTTCACTGATATGGAGTTCCATTATTTTTTAGTATCCGATACGTCTTAGAGCTCCCGAGGGAGTCCAGGAATTAATGCAGGCTTAGCCGCGATACAGATAGTTTTGAAAAACCAAACTCAAAACATAGCAGTTATTCATTGAGTTTGTTTGTTTGTTTGTTTGTATACTTTATTGAGCATAAACAAAGTTTTTACCTATATTTAGTATTTAGAATAGAATAGAATACACTTTATTGTACACCAAAATAATTTTACAGTGTGTTTACAGAAACTTATAACTAAGGGCATACAAAAGGCGGTCTTATCGCTTTACTAGCGATCTCTTCCAGACAACCTTTGGGTGGATAGGACAAATACAGAGAATTTATATATTGATTTGGTATAATATAGGTAGAACAGGAATCATAAAATAATACAAAATATATATATTTACCTATTGTATTTTTTGGTCTCAATTCAAATTGTACAAATAAATATGACTCATGGTAGTATCCAGCACAACTACATAGATACAGTTGGAATTTGAGGACTTTACGGGTGATCCCTGACACCTAACGATCCAAACATTATCTACATCTCGGCAACAAAGCATCTCTCTAACACAACAGATACAACTCATATAACAACTTTGATTGTTTATTGAGAAAACCTTATTAATCCACATTCAGAACTCCATAAGCTTTCAATGAAGAACATAGAGGTTTCAAATCATACACCGTTCTCCTTTTTAAATTAAATATTTTACGGAATGACTGCCCACACTCGGGGAGTAGAAAACCGTTATAAAAATCATGTTTCGACCTGTTCTATTCTTCGAAAGGCAAGTCGGGACGAGTTTACATAAAAAAAAAGAACTATAAATAAATTCGAACAAAGACCGGGATGGCAGGGTATCGTAAGATGATCGGCTGAACATAAGTATCACCACAAAACCTATTGTGACGTGACAAGGGGCAAAAAAATCCAATACGGTTGGCTCATACTCGCCCAGCATAATGGTCGGAGTCAGTAAACGATGGTTTTATTGTTATTTTTTCGTCTCAATAAAACCGCAGGGTGTTTCAAGTAATTGAGTATTGCTGATTTGTAATTACTTTTCTTCACTCTTAGGTATCTATGGTTTGCGATCGTGAAATCCGTTTGGTTTCTCCTTCAAAATTTTGGTTAACTAACCGAACATAAACGTTTATGATGTGTTTAAAGCTTGATCATACATATCCTTACTATTATAAATGCGAAAGTGAGTTTGTTTGTTTGAGTTTGTTTGTTTGTTACGCTTTCACATCTTAACGGCTCAACCGGTCATCATGCGTCCCTAGAGCCTAGGGAATCAGATTCTCTAGACATTGAAAAAAAAAAAACTATGTATTTGTTTTTGTATAATACATATTAAGGTAGTTTCCGGGGTATGAGAATCAAAATTCTGTTTAGTCCACCAGATACGTAATGAAAAAAGAATAGATACGTACTTTTTGCTTTTTCAAGTTATTGAAAAAAAAAAACAAAGATAAAACGCATTAAAGTTTAGGAGTAGGGGCTCCTGACGTCATAACGTGCTGTAAACTGTAGTACAGCGTGACGTCACGCGACATTTCGACTTAATGTACCTCCGTTATTTTTTCATTAGGTACATAAAAAAAAAATACGTGTCCAATATTTTTTATTAATCTACAAGACGGACCAAAAACTAAAATTAAGTTGACAAGCCCATTCACATTCTTTTCTGAAAAGATCTACTTATCCTCTGCTAAAACAATTGTAGATATTGAATAACAAAATAAACATCAAATCTGCGAAGAGGCAAATCGAGCAAGAGAGTTGTTGTTGAGAGCTTGTTTCTTTTCTCAAATATCTCATTGCAAAACAAGTGCTAAGATTCGAATAATAATGAAGTTTAAGCGTTACAAAATGTATCAGAAGACTGGCAGTTAATAGGGTACATTCACAACCAATTGTAACGGTTTCTTTTATTCGGTACTTTTTATCTCTCCTCAAGTATTCGATGCCCTAAAAGAGCACTTGGCCCTTATTCACTATGACCATAACACGCCGCGTTAAGATAACCCGCCACAAAAAATGTTTTTTCCTCGCGCTCAAAGTAGTTTTACTCCAAAAGGATACATTTGCAACGTGTCATGGCTTGTAGGATATTAGATTCTTATATTTTGTCATCTGGAGCGTCTGGGATTGTTTTTGGGGCGCGCATTATGGGTAGGTAGAATGTTTTTGGTCATAGTGGATAAGTTCCCTTGTCTTTCTCCAAAGTGTTCACGCCGCAACCGCATCGAGAGAGGAACCCGCAAATTGCATAATTTACCGCTCGACAATACCCGTCATAATAACATGACGCGGTAATGCAAAATTAGCCTGTGCCCCAAATGTGAGCGAAAATTTCGAATATCGATTTTTTTTTTTTTTAGTTTTTTTTTTATTCTTTGGTCGCGATGCAATGGGAGTAAAATTTTAAAATAGAATTTGTAGCTTAATCACTTGGTTTTGATAAAATCCATTAGTTTCTTTTTCTTTGGTGTAAACTGTAAATGCAAAATTAATTCATAACTGTTTTGTTATTATTAAAGAAAAAATAGTTTTGGACAACAAATACATTTCTCTGAGTGCATTTTTAATCTTTAAATAATATGTTAATGTGATTTATATTTTGGCGAGTGGCGCTAGGGTGACAGGTTGGAGCCCCCTTAATGACCGTTGTTTATGACTTGTACCACTCTGTAATCCGTACAACTGGTACAAGGCATACCCGAGATGATATAACAAAAGGCTGGCCTGCTATATTTCCCACGGGAGTAAAATTCTTACCCGCTCTCTGGACCGGAGAATTTTTCGCAATTTGCTCTCGCTAAATTTACATTTTACTTATTGGCTCCACTCTAACGTATTGCCTTAGCTGTGCTTTTATGAGATTAGTTTTTCATCGCAGGTGTTAATATTGCCTCTAATATAGGGCACTGATTAAAAAAGTGACTCCATAGTAAGTCACTAATCTCAGAGCATAGGTAATACTGATAAAATTGTTCAAATGTTCTATTTTACATTTACTTTACTCATTGGCTTTTTTAAATCTTTATTTGTTTTCATAGGTACCTCACTAGATATTCATTGTAAACATAATTATGTATTCATTTTCATCTTAACTTTTTACCCAACATCAAAAATGGAGAGATAATAAATATGCTATTATACAGGAGAAAGATTTGGCTTTTTGATAGTTACGTCTTAACTCAAAACTACTGTACCGATTTCAGAAATCCTTTAGAATGCTACATTATCCCCGAGTAACATAGGCCTGAAACCCGGAATTCCCGCGGCAAGTCCAAAATTACCGCAGGTCAAACCGCGGGAAACAGATAGTATGTACATATACATATTTATTGTAGTTCCTCATCAGTCTTTACTATATTATCATTGTATTTCTCATTTTTAATTTCACAGTGTATTAGTACCTACAACTATAAAGCTGTGAGAAATTTTGTGTAATAAATAAATAAATAAATAAATATAAATGTAAAGTGAAAGCTGAGATATTTAGTAAACTAATTTTGTAATTTATGTTTAGTGGTTAGTCTATGACAAATCCAGATGAAATTCAACCATCAAAAACAATCTGATGATAAGGTCTCTGCATCCTCAGACCTCAACTTCCGTTCTCAATGAAACTTTGAAAAATGCCGCAGAACACACATAAGATGTAGAATAAATGGACATAGATAAGCAATAGTGTGTTAACCCACACTGGAGAAATTTTGAGTACATCTTGTTTTAAAATTACCTATAGCGCCATTTTCTGTCAACATTTTTTATGTTCAATATTTAGTTACATGCAATGTAGTAAGGTAAACACATAATTAAAAAACGTTCCCAAACTCTCAATAAATCGTTCTGAATAGATAACTTGATTTTGTGGGTTAACATGTTATTGCTTATCCGCGTCCAAATAGCATTGCAACAAAAGTTCTGTCGGGCAATACACATCGATCAATGCGTCCGCCGCGGTTCCCATATAAATCAGAAGCCCGTGCGAGACAGCGTCGAACATTGTGAGTTTCGACTTGCAACAGTATCGAAAGATTGGCTCGCTATCGTTGCTGTGCATCCGTGCGGAGTTGTTATGGCGCCGAGATTGGATCTATACAGTTCACCGTGCCTATTCCGGACACGTTTTTACAACAACGTTCGTTTACACGGAGAAAAATTTAATGTAACAAAACTAACAAACGTAGTTACTGTACAGACACACGTGATTATAGAGTTCAGCGGAATGCAGGTAAGAGAGAAAGATAGAAATATCTAAACAAGCCTTGCCCGCGACTTCGTCCGCGTGGAAGTCGAAAATAGTTGTAATAAGATTTTTAATTCATTTTTTTGCGTTAAATTGGACCAACGAATCACGTTGTCCCATACAAACTTTGCCCCCCCTTTTCACCCCCTTAGGGGTAGAATTTCGGAAAATACTTTTTATCAAATGCCTAAGTTATACAAAGTACACACCCTCCAAGTATCAGGTCTCTACCATCAGCGGTTTAGGCTGTGCGTTGATGCGTGCTGAGCTGGTTGCCCTTTTGTTGCGACACGCTATTTAGGCTACTTTTTGTTATTCATATTGTTATATTGGTCGTAACGAATAAACTATATTTCATTTCATTTCATTTCATTTCATTACACCCGTCAAACTGCATAACAGTTTGTTGGCAGACGAATCACTTCCTTTAATAATTATTGTTTTAATGTGTTTAATTGTATTTAGTCACACATTGGACAATCCTTTATTTTTCTATATAAATGACTATACTATATAATTTTCACCCTTGTGATTTTAAAGCAAATTTAAAAGAACCAGTAAAAAACCATATTTAAACAGTAAATCTAAAACAAAATTGCCATTCTGCAAGTAATTAAAATTTTCAACAGTTAAAATACAAAACAATATCCCCAAAATAATGTTTCTCCGCATTCGAACACAATTCGGAATAGTGCTTCTATCATGCTCATGAGTATTGTTAGAATCGAGACGAGCGAGCGGTGTAACTTTGGTAGCGACAAAGAAATATGGGTCAAAGTTCTGTTGTTATGCAGTGCTTCTAGCTTGTTATGTTTGTTGCATTTCAAATCCGAACTTGGTCATGCTAAAAAATAATATTAGTATAGTTTGTAGAATATTCAATATCTAAGTCTACTGTAAAAGAAATGTACTTCAGTTACATAGATGTACATATTATATAATGTACTTACCGAAATATAAACTGTGACCGAGTTAAGAATTTACGAAGACTTACCTGAAAGTAAAGGAAGCAAAGATTAAAACATTATCAACCCGTAAATTGATACAATTGGCTACTTGACAAAAAATATTTTTTTTTAGTCCGTCGTGTAGTTTAGTAAAAAATATTGGACACGTATTTTTTCTTTTTTTACGTACTCAAAAAATAACAGAGATACATTGAGTTGAAATTTCGCTTGACGTCACAATTCGGTGTGGTTTGTATGTTATAATGAATATTGACGTCACGAGCCCCCCCATCCTAAACTTTAATGCGCTTTATCTATGTTCATTTTCATTAAATTGAAAAAGCAAAAAATACGTGTCTATTATTTTTTTTTTTCTAACTGACGGACTAATTAGAATTTTGATATTCATACCTTGGAGAATACCCAATTAGGGTTTATATAAAATTAGTAGGTGATTTGGATAATGTTGTTAAAAATTTTACTTCTAAACCAAACGTTATTGCTGCTAAAGTGCTAAGGCAATGTCGTCCGTTTCTCTATGCAATTAAAGGTTTAGTTTGCATGCATTCTAACATAAATTCCCAACTAAGATGTATGTAAGTCGGTGTAGTGAGTTTACGACATCTATAAAGTATTTAGTGAGTCCGACCCCTCCTTTAGCTAATTAATAAATGTTTCTGGTTATTAACAATGATTTTTATGACTTCATTAATTACGACAGCTCTCATGAAATTCGAAACATGTGTCAATTTTCACGCTACATTGAGAAAGCTTAATCACTTTAAACATCTCTCAACCAATATTTTCAAGCGGAACAAGTATGATATTAAACGATTGAATTTGTTCGTCAATTCTACAATACATATCTATCACACATATGAAAATCTATTCAGCAAAGATTTATTTAACTATATACAACGTGTTAATGAATTAACTGAAAACTAGAAAGTTGTTTGCTCAGAATCAACTAGCGAATCGATCGCACTATGTATTAATATAGGTTATATTTTTTCATTTTTACTAGCTCATGTCTAAATTATTTATAATACAATATTAGGAACGTACGCCGCCCGCACAAAAAAAATCGAACCGGTAGGCGCGGGTGTAGCGCTTGGAATTTCGTAGATAGGTCACCTACAAACTAATGTTGAATAACTTTTAAAGTATAAATATTTTCGACCTAAAATATATTTTAATCATATTATAGTTTATTTTTTTAAATGGGGTGTAGGTATCAGGTTTTCAGTTAATTCATTAACACGTTGTATATCCATATAAGATACATATCTATCTATCTATACATATAAAATGCTTTGTCAACTCATAGCCTAAACCGCTGATCGTAGAAACCTGAAACTTGGAGAGTGTGTTCTTTGTATGGCATAGGCATCCGATAAGAAAGGATTTTTGAAAATTCAACCTCTAAGGGGATGAAAAGGGGTTGAAAAGTTAGTATGGAACAATTCCGCGGGAACTTCAAAATTATCGCGGGTGAAACCGCGCGGGACAGCTAGTTATGTATAAAAATTAATCCCTATTTACCTTGGTCACGGCATTACGCGTGAACGGCTGGACTAGTTTCGCTAGTACTTTTTCTGTTGTTTGTTTTTGTTTTTCTTTGTTTGTGTTTGAATCTCCGAAACGGTTGGACCGATTTTGACGGACCTTATTTCACTGCTAATTAGCTGATATTATAAATAGGCTACTTTGGAATTCCTGCGGTAATTCCGAAACTCGCGCGGGTGAAACCGCGGGGCACAGCTAGTAGACTAATAAAAGATGTTTAATCAGTATCCAGTTTGGCAACACAAACCATAGTGCTTACGAATCCTTTCCGTTCCTTTTTCAAACTGTTACATTTTATTTCCACTTAGGTAACTGAATTTTAATTTTTAGTCCGTCATGTAATAAAGATATTGAACACGTATTTTTCCTTTATTTGTATAAAAAAAATGACGGCGATTTAAGTTGAAATGTCGCGTCACGCGTGACGTCACGCTGTTTTACAGTTTAAACGCTCTTTACGCTAACTTTGACCTAAACAGAATTTCGATTTTCATACCTCGATCACCTCCGGTTACCCATTAAGTATATTTTAGAGAGAATAGGCATGTTGACTAATTTTTATTTTTGTGTCCGTCTTGTAGATTATTAAAAAATATTGGACACGTATTTTTTCTTTACGTCATCAGAAAATAACGGCGATATATTGAGTTGAAATTTCGCGTGACGTCACTATTCTGACAGTTTGTATGGCGGTTTTAGCGGTCAGTGACGTCACGACCCCCTCACCCTAAACTTTAATGCGCTTTATCTCTGTATATTTTAATTTATTTAAAAAGCAAAAAATACGTGTCTATTGTTTTTTTTTATTTTCTAACTGACGGACTAATTAGAATTTTGATTTTCCAAAGTAGTCCACGTCCCCATTGTTTGAAGTAGATAAATCTTATTCGCAACAGTTTGGGGCATGTTTGAGCTACAATCTTCAACACGAAGGCTTAGTTCGCAGTTTTCTCACCGACAGAAGATACAACTGTATCGAAAATACACAATAACAGAGTCTTCGGACATGTCCCAACATGTCGGCGCTGGCACCGGGTGCTATCGACAACGTTAAGCTGTAACTTGATATATTATTTACTGCTTCCGAGAATATGGAATTGTTGAACTAGAAACGAACAAGGATCGCTGTACGTTTTAAAAGTATGATCCTATAATGCACAAATATAAATGTGTACCATCAAAGTTGTTAAAATTCTCCTCAAGATTAAAATTTCGATTTTTGTGTGTGTATGCTGGATGCGTTCGTCATTTTCGTAGATCAAAGTGACTCATAGATATTAACGGTTGGGGATATCCTGGAATAAAGGACATAAAATATGGTAGGTATAATAATAGGGATTTTAATTTTGATTCAGGAAAGGTACAAGTTACAACCCTTAACGTAGGTAACACTTTAAACATTTGTATGAAAGGAACCGTTATTATTTGACTTAGGGTCACAAAAATCGATCTTTTAAAATAAAAAAATCATATTGTATGTATTGCGGGAGTTTTAGTTAAAGACTGTTAATGAAGCGGCTAAGATAAAAAGGGTATTAAAATTAAACATGGCGCGGAACAGCTAGTGCCTAGTACCTATTTGATAATTAGGTAAATTAAACCTACAAAATATCTTGTCACGACACTTTAAAACTTTTGTGTTGTTCTGTATGTGTTTATTTGTGTAGTGTTTCTCCTCTTGCTTAAATAAATCATCTTTCTTTCTTTCTTTCTAAAAAAAGGTAAGTATGTACATAACTTGAAACTCTTAATCTCTCACGCCACACACAATATCTCCGACTGCACAACTATCGACAACAACTTACAAGCAATGTTCGCCAATCGCCGGCTGTCCAAGACACTTCTAAGCGATTTATAGCTCTTTGTACAAATATTTCCTTGCAAAAATTTTAGAGTCGGCAATATTTTGCAGTGGGAAGTTGTACCTATTTATTTATTTAAGTAGGTACGCAAAACAGATCGTAGTTATTACAGTTTTTACTTAAATTAAAGTGTATTATTAAATATATTATGTTCAGACCAGGAACCAGAAATATGCATACGATACCTTGAAAGGCTAAAAATTGTATTCTTTATGGTTTGAATTGAATGAATTGGATTGAATGAGTTAAATTAAATAAATCTAAGTGCAACACTAAGTGTCGGTTGAGTGGTTAAGGTGTGAAAACGTAACAAACAAATACTTACCGCCGCACTCAGAGTCGACTTTAATGATTATTTAGTTAAGTATACCTAGATTTTTAAAACAAAACTGCCGCAATCAGACAGAATCAGTTTAATAAATTAATGTTAATTGGCATTTAACTAATTAAGTTACATCTCATTAAATGCCAATTAACATTAATTTACTGAACGTCTCTGATTGCGACAAACTCAGAGTCGACTTTAACGATTACTTAGTTAAGTATAGATTTTTAAAACAAAACTGCCGCAATCAGAGACGTTCAGTAAATTAATGTTAGTTGGCATTTAACGAGATGTAACTTAATTATTTAAATGCCAATTAACATTAATTTATTAAACTTGTCTGATTACGGCAGTTTCGTTTTAAAAATCTATACTTAACTAAGTAATCATTAAAGTCGACTCTGAGTGCGGCGGTATGTGATCATTATAGTCGACTCTGAGTGCGGCCGTTACACTCAAATAAACTTACTTTTGCATTTATGATCTTAATGATTTTGATTTAAATCAATGATTAAAGGAAACAAAGACAGTATTTGATTTAACAGCAACCCTGCTGTGCAGCGATATGCTATCAATCGTACCCGCTCGATGAGGTCATCTGACCAGTGCGCAGGAAACTGTAACGATAACGGTCTGATTGACACATTCGGTACCTACACTAACTATATGAGTTGGTACATTTATCACCGTATCTCATTTGTTTTCGCGCAGAGCTTGGCTAGTCTTTATCCCGGAATGGGGATGTGGACTACTTTTAAAAATCAAAATTCTAATTAGTCCGTCAGTTAGTAAATAAAAAAACAATGGACACGTATTTTTTGCTTTTTTAAATAAATTAAAATATACAGAGAAAAAGCGCATTAAAGTTTAGGGTGAGGGGGTCGTGACGTCACTAACCGCTAAAACCGCCATACAAACTGTCAGAATAGTGACGTTTTGGATTACGTAAAAAAGAAAAAAATACGCGTCCAATATTTTTCAATAATCTACAAGACGGACTAAAAAATAAAAATTAGTCCACATGCCCATTCCCACAGGAACCAAAGGTTTAAAGAAGAATTTATTCTCAAATAAGATAAAAATCGCTTACATGAGAATATTAATAAAAGTCTGACATTAACAAAGTCGTCACGTTACCGAAACTCCGAAATTAACGCGGAAGAAACTATACTCAATTCATACTACCTACAAATTGTCAAGGGTAGGTAGGTACAGAAAAAAATATAGGGTAGTAAGTACTTTTATCTCGGAATAGCCGCGGGATCTCCGAAACCAAGGTGGGTGAAACCGCGGGGAACAGCTAGTACCTACATAAAAATGAATCCCAATTCCGGGCGACACGCGTGAACTGCTGCTGGACCAATTTCGATGGTTAATTTTTTTGTGTGTGTGTGTTATTGTAAGGAGAAGAATAAAAGAAGTTTGGAGTTCCTGCGGGAATTCCAATACTCATGCGGGTGAATTTCGGAAACGGTTGAACAGATTTTGACGAGACTTTCACTGCTAATTAGCTATTGCTATACGTAGTAAATTAGGCTACTTTGGAGTTCCTGCGGAAATTTCGAAACTCACGCGGATGAAACTGCGGGACACAGCTAGTTCTGTATAAATCCTAGAACAGAAAATGCCTTGTAGGTTGTAGCCCACCACAAATATCGCTGTTGTCAGTTGCATTTGAACTAGTCTCAGACTCACCTCACAGGTCAAACCTAACCTGCTCGAGAAGTGCCCGCACTCATAGCAAATACATAGTGAGGTGACAACAGGTGAGAAATGTAGTGTTTGCCGTCACTACGTATAGGTTTATCACTGACTCACTACTACTGCCTGATCCTTGTGCGAGCGCACGTCCGACTCGCTCCGCGCCTAACAACAGACTACCCGTCGGGTGATGTTGACAATCTTTATATATCCCCACGATATTTCTTTATACCCTCTCTGGGATACATGAGACAACGTATTATATCTACCTACTTAATAGACACAAACACTACAAGAACCTAATTAAAACAGGCAACAAAGGGCGGCCTTATTGCTTAAAAGTATTTTTTTTTCGCTACTACTTATCTATAACTATACAGAAGTAATAGTACATTGTTATCCTAGGGGTGAAAGTAACTTATTTAGAGGGCGCCAATAGATCGAGGGACTAAATAAGTCTTTCTTCCGAGGATAACACTGTGCTTTTCATTACGAATGCAAGGAAAGTCAAAATAAAATAGGAATTAGCTAAAGAAAAAAAAGAGTGAATTTTATTTTACATAAATCAACCATTAGGTGTGCTACTGGCCAGTAAGTATGCCCCCTATTACATAAAAGAAAAACTAGAGTTTCTGCAGTATCCAGCTGTCAGTTGAAAGCGATTCTCCCTAGGGCTGAAAAGTGTTACTTTCAACCCGCTTCTCAGGCAACTTCAGACCTACTTTCGGAGTATGAGTAATGAAAAATAAATATAAAAGTGGATTACATTAGATTAGATTAGATTCATATATTTCACATTATCAAATTCAAATTACATTAAAAATAATAATAATATGTCAGAGGATAATGTGATCGTCAAGAGGATAAATTACATACAAATAAAATAATGTCACAACCACAATAACAAGTATGACAACAAGTATCGATTACATGAATATAGGTACACAATGTCAATAATATAAAACATTTAAGGATTTCAAATTAACCAAACAAAAAACTGGAATCTTTCTTTCTTGCTTTCTATAAAATACAAAACTAGATTACTATCCTCAGCATTTATATTTTGTTATTTTCACACAGAAAGGCCACTTCATTACGTTATACTAACAGAAACACGAACAAACTGAGCTAAGACAGCACTTTCTTGGCAACCCTAACGTGTAGGTATCTACACAATTTAATAACATCATAGATGGATGTGGTGTTATCGAATATTCTGTTAATCGATGAGTCAGCGGTGGAGTATGTGTTGAGAATCCCAAACCGGATCAGTTCAACATCACTTTGGGAACTATAATAATGTATAATGTTATTTCGTTCCATGTTATATCGTGTTGTGTTGATAACCGTCAATATATACGCGTTTTTTGAACGATTCTCTGCGGTAAGAGTGGCTAAATGGGCGTTGTGCGTTTGTGCATGCCAAATTTCATCCAAATCCGTTCAGCCGTTTTTTCGTGATTGAGTAACAAACATCCACACTTCCACATTTATAATATTAGTATAATCATCAAAAATTTGGATAATCAACAGCTATAATCGCGGACGCAATTTTTTTAACCCAACTTTACAATTTCTCGGAAACTAAATGCCGTGCACTGGTATCTTTTTGCTTGGACGTCCACATTATACAACGTACGTGTACAAAATATCGACTCGTGTACGCAAAACCACGAGCGATAACAGCCTTGTTACTGAGAAAAGTTTTCGAAGCGTCACGGCGCGGGTCAAGGGGACTATCAGTAAATGTGGTTAGCGTAAACTTGAGGTGTTGTGCTAAACGTCTGTTCGTTGTTGAGTCACACGAAACTGGTCACAGGTCAAGACCAGGGTCAAACATTTTTCCTATGAAACGTCAACAAGAGTCTCTTACAGCGACAAATACAAAGATTCAAATGATTTCTCTTCATTTAAAATAGACAAGGAAGATACAGTTTAGGGACTCAGGGACTAGGGAGTGACAGGAGTTATGTGAGAGAGCAGAATTGATCCTCTTGATGTTGGACTATCGCCTTTATACACTCGACGTTATTGGCAGGCCAATGCCCCAACAGTAAAGATATTCAAACAGACAAATTATGATACGAGTAATATCAATGATCTTATAAGTATAGGTACTTAAATATCATTGGAAAATTAGTATATCTATCTTATCTAATATATATAAATCACGTGTCACGTTGTTTGTCCGCGATGGACTCCGAAACTACTGAACGGATTTCTATAAAATTTTGTAACCATTTATAATATGGTCCAACTTAAAAGATAGGATAGTTTTTATCCCGGAATTCCCGCGGGAACCCCGGAAT
This sequence comes from Zygaena filipendulae, assembly GCA_907165275.2. Taxonomy (NCBI): domain Eukaryota; kingdom Metazoa; phylum Arthropoda; class Insecta; order Lepidoptera; family Zygaenidae; genus Zygaena; species Zygaena filipendulae. The sequence goes on from OU015664.1 coordinate 10,742,387, forward strand.
TAATGCGGGGAACTGCTTATCGCCGTAAACTACAGCACTTTTTTCCCGGAATTCCCGCGGGAACTCCGAAATTACCGCGGATGAAATCGCGGGGGACAGCTAGTATAAGTATACAACGTGTTAATGAATTAACTGAAAACTAGAAAGTAGTTTGCTCAGAATCGACTAGCGAATCGATTGCACGATGTTTTAATATACTTAGTTTATATTTTTTCATTTGTATTAGCCCATGTCTAAATTATTTGTAATACAATATTTGGCGCATACACCGCCCGCAGCAAAAACATTCGAACCGGTAGGCGCGGGCGTAGCACTTAGAATTTCGTGGATAGGTCACCTCCAAACTAATGTTGAATAACTATTAAAGTATAAATTTTTTCGACATAAAATATATTTTAATCATATTATTGTTCATTTTTCTAAATGGGGTGTATCAGGTTTTCAGTTAATTCATTAACACGTTGTATAATACATGTAATAAATACTGAATCTTTGAAAATAACGCGAGAAATTTCTACGTATAGCTGACTAACATCAAATGGTTATCAAAAAATATGTCACATATGATGATGATGTGATTATTACTTTGATCACGCGAACTCAAAATTACTAAAGATAAGCCAAGGTCATTGGTTGGTGTTTTGCTTCTTGAAAACCCATGTGTCATGGTGACCTAAATGGAGGCGGCGTTTAATATTGTGATAATGATGACTTCAGGAAAAATCAAACTTTAAATTTTTTTTTTAATTGCAATCGGTTTATGACAAGAGGAGTTACGACAGTTTCAAATTAACAGAAATTATTGTACACGCAAAATTTAGTCCGATAATAAATCTAATTATTTTTAAGAACACTTCGAATTAATTACCGTAACTTGATTGTACCCTGTACCAGTTAACTGAATTATTAAAATAATTTTATAAATGAAAAGATTTCACGCCCTTTCATCACTTCATTATAATTTGTAAGCGCTTTCAAGTTAAATTATAGCTTCAAAGTCTAATGTACTAAAATATCATTAATTTTTAATACAAGGCGTTCCCCTGTGGCTTCACCCGCGTGTATTTCGAAATTTTCTTAGTGACATCTGTCTAGGATGGAAAGGACAACTATCCTCTTTTTCTACAGAGGTTCCGGCTTAAAAAGTACCCCAAAATGACGCCAAATATTAAATTCAGATTTTAACCTTATTCTGTCACAAAAGCATCAAAATGACGCCACATAATATTGTTTATTTATAATAGAATACTAGTTGTTCCCAGCGGTTTCACCCGCGTTAGTTAACGGAGACCGGTATAAAAAGTACTCTATATCTTTTTCTAAAGTGTAGTAGAAAAATTTTATGCAGTTTCACCCGCTATAATTTCAGTGTTTCCGTGAGAATTCCGGGATAAAAAGTACTCTATATCCTTCTTTGTATCCCTGACAAGGTGTGTGCAAAATTTCATGGTGATTGGTTGTGCCGTTAAGGCGCAAAAGCGTAACCAACAAATTAGCATTTATAATAGTAAGGATTAATAATAATCATAATCGATGCGTAACAAACAAACAAACAAATTCACTTTTGCATTTATAATACTAAGGGTTAGTAATCATGAGCGATGAGTAATGAGTAAAGGGATATCGTCTAGACACACTCGACACCTCTTTAGTCTATAGGCCTAACACACCTAAAACAATAAACAATGGAATGATAATTTAAATAGGTATACAGGCAGTGCTGCGGTTTTCCTTTGAAAAAGTACTGTAGGTACAAGACGTAGGTACAACTTCACTGTTGATATTTTGAGAATCAATGAGTATATTTTCAAAGAAATATTATGACGTTTGCTTTTATTAAACGCAGTAACAGTAGGTAAAATGGTCAGTATTTACAAGAAGTAAAAAAACAATGGACACGTATTTTTGACACTTTTTTTTCCGAAAATGTACAGAGATAGAGAGCATTATAGTTTAGGGTGGGGGCTCGTCATTAACCGGTATAAGCCCCCATACAAAATTGGCCGGATAGTGACGTCACGCGAAATTTCAACTCAGTGTATCGCCGTTATTTTTGGATTAAGTAAAAAAATAAAAAATACGTGTCCAATATTTTTTATTAATCTACAAGACGGACTGACTGAAATTAAAAAAAAAACTATTTTATTGAGTAAGTACCATGTTATTATATACCTACTTTCATATGCATTTGCCAATTGCCTTATACTGCCAACTGAAAACCAGCGCTAGGTGTACCCGCACCTAGCTAATGCTGAGTTGGTAACTCTTTTGGCAGAGCATGCAAGAGATATCAAATAATATACATATTATATACATATTATACAAATTTAGATTAGGCACTGGTTACGTTTGTTCCTTTTTCTTGTGTGTTGTGGTGAAACAAATGTATTTCCTTGCTTTCTTCCTTTTATTTCTTTTATTAAGTGAAAAGCTGTAAATTTTCAAAAACAAACAGACACTTAAATTTTATTTATATGTATGTATGGATGAATTATGGATTGCCGTATCAAAAAAAATAAAAAAAAAGTATTATTTTCAACTGTGTTGTGCGACCACTAACTGACACGTCAACGTTGACGCTGAAATGGGTAATGATCGCCGGTTGACATTTGATGTCATGCCCGTGTTTTCGACATTTATATGGGATGGATATTTTTATTGGCGTCACACATCTTTCCCATTTAGGTCGGAATCACGTAGATCTCTATAATAATGCAGAAACTGACTGACTGACAGATCAACGCACATCTGAAACCGCTGGGTCCAGAATCACGATTTTTTTTTAAATTGACCCCTTTCTCGATCATTAAAAAAATCGGGTAAAACAGCGAAGACTTCAAATTTCGTTTAAAATCTACAGATAGTACGAAATAAAAAATATAAATCATCATAGATTTTATTTTTCGTATTACGCAGAATATAACTTTACGTTACAAGAACAATGTTACTGAAAAAATGTTGACTTCTCAAAACGATAGGTAATTGGCTTAATATCTACTGCCAAGCGTGTAATTCAGAAAATATAAAATAATTGGATTCATAACAGAACACTTGATAGCAAATAATATTTTAGAATCAATTTAAAAACAAAAGTATTTGCGTATTTATTTATTTATTTTTCTTGCACAAAATCGTACAAATGGCGTATTGTATCAATTGAAATAAAAAAAAAAAAATCTACACAAATAAATAAAATTGAAGTGTCTGTTTGTAATTTATAATTAACAGCTTTTCACTAAATGCATACGAAAGTATATAGGTACGGGATTTACATAAAAAAAAATTAAAATTTTTCTCTGTTTGTTCCGGCTAATCACAAAAACGGCTGGACCGATTTTGACGGGACTTTCGCTCGCAGATAGCTAATGTTATAAGGAGCAACTTAGGCTACTTTTTTATCCCGGGATTCCTGCGGGAACTCCGAAACTAACGCGGGTGAAACCGCGGGAAACAGTTAGTATAAAATAAAAAAAATTTAATAACAAAGTTTAAAAAATAAACCTAGTTAGAGATACCAACACAGTAACTAAAACAAAATCCAGTCATTGTGCAGGTCACGTCTTGGACATTCTTAATTAACTGTCAAAGTAGAGACTAACAGAAAAAAAAACGTATTTGATTTTCCAACTTTGATTGCAGAATTCGATTACCCGCACAGAAACGTTCGGAGAATACTAATGGAGGCATTAAAAAGTGAAATGTGGGAAACTATTTTTGGCAAGGGGTACCAACAGTTAGTTATGGCTGCTGACTATTAACGGACTTGCTTCTCTTGTTAGATCAGAGATAGAATCGAACGATAAAATACATTATATGGCAGGTATTAGATAGATTTGCAAAAGACGAAGGAAGAAAAAAAATGTGAAAATAAAGGCTCCACCACACAGGCGCGTTATTATCGGTCGATAATATCGCATGCGTTATTGCGATAACTGTTTTCAGTACATTTTGTATTAGGATGGCCATGGGTGTCACACATTGCTGCGATAATAACGCCGCGATGGATGTAGGACGTTGCGTTGCTCCGTCCTGCGATATTCCGATATGAGTTCCACAATGTTTTTGTATCAAGACACACACACACACACACACACACACCTGTCCGTACACACACCAGCCATAATAACGTTAGTACTTGACAGTTTGACAGTTTGAAATATCGGACGATAAAAACGCAGCTGATGTGTACAAGGAGTCGGGACGCACTATCGCAATAACGCATGCGATATTATCGAGCGATAACAACGCGCCTGTGTGGTGGAGCCTTAAATGCATTTTAAATTTCGGAATTAAAATTGAAAACTTCTGAAAAATATGGACCTGTTGATCATGAAAGAATGCAGTTGCAGATGAATGATTTGGTTCTCCTCAAAAGTTGTCTAGGTCATGATAGATATTATGATACCTAGAGTTTTTTGGCGGGTATCAAAGATGGCGGTTCGGTCATTTATTTTCATGTTGATAAAAAATGGTTCAAAATGGATTTTGTTGTGATATATCTAAGGTGCTGCATTGGGCAATAATTCTCACAGTGACGGTTTTATGTGCTCAAGAAGAAGATATTATATGACATTTCGAGCTGATTTCTTCTGTTTACTCGAAGAGCTCCGAGAATGTTCTTGCAAGCTATAGTACCGTGGCTTGCAATTTCAAACCGTACAACGAAGCATTTCAATAGAAAATATATTGAAAATATATTATGAAATTTACTTGAAACTGGCTAAATGCATTATATGCGAAAGTCCATAAAAAAGAAGAAAGAAAGAAAGATAATATAATAGCCCATCTCGAAGAGGGAGAATAATTTTAAAGTTACAAGCTACATCAATGTTTTAAAAATGTTATAATTTAATCGATTATAGAAGATCCTGTTATTATAATTATATTACATAATACATTGTTTTTCTGATAAGCAGAAACGTGTCGTAGCATTATAGCATCTTCGTTACGTATATTGACGAGGGATTACTAGTAAGCCGATATTAATCTATAAGTCTCAAAATTTCCAAAGCCAATTTAACGAAAAGCGGAACGCTATAATATCGACCCTTATACAGGTGTAAGGTCAAGCGAGGGACGTATTGATGGATTCAAAAGTCGATTATTATCTCAAAACATTACGTCAAAGCATGAATTATTGAGGGCTTCCATAAGTCCCTTGTATCAATCCCTTGTCAATGAGTCATCTGACCTCCTGAATAATTAAAAAACTCTAAACCAGATCGCATTAAGTAATAAATGGACGCAGATAAGCAATAACATGTTAACCCACAAAACGAAGTTATTGATTCAGAACGATTTATTGAGAGTCAGAAAACGTTTTTTAATTATGTGTTAACCTTATTACATTGTTTAAATATGTAACTAAATATTGAACATGAAAAATGTTGACACAAAATGGCCCTATAATTTTAAAACTTTAATTTTCTCAAAATTTCTCCAGTGTGGGTTAACACACTATTGCCATATAGTCCAAATGATTGAGGGAGTCAACTCCTCGTCTCTCGTCAAGGATCCAAAATGAGTTTTTTCCGTCGAACAATTCGTGCTTGGGTCGGAGTCTGTTTGCTGTATCGCCATCAAGCTTGATTTGTGATCCCTGGGATTATCTTGGAGAGATTAAGTTATTCCGACCGAGATCTTTCCAATTTCTTTCTAAACACAAGCAACTGTAGTGATTAATGACATTTAAGGGGTTGGGTTCGTACTTCGTATTATACCTGGATTGTCGAACGTCTGTGTGAGCAAAATGTTCGAGTCGCAAAATTTCTAGATATAGATACATGACTGGACTTAATTTCTACATTATATGTATAGGCATAACGTTGTGACTGAAAAAACCTTATTTGCAAAAGATTTAGGCTTTATGTGGGTGTTTCAATTATATTCAAGCTTTGTATGACATATTTTATCTGTTCAATATTTTAAGGAAAACCGAGATCTTGTACATAACTAAGATTTTATGATATTGCTACGACGAAATGTTTTCCTTTTCATTCGATGAAGTATAGAAGGCGCCCCTATTTCTAATGTATTTGGGATTACGTTTAGTTTTACACGAGCTCAATCCAACCATTGCGTTTTAGTCTATCTGAGGGCTGAAATTACGTTTGTTATCCTAATGATATATTTTGTGTCGCTTTTCACAAAATCAAAGCAGTAATTTTAGATCCCGAACAAACTCATCATAATATTATAAGCAAAATAAGTCGAGCATTTGCATACATTTTCGCTGACGGCAATCAAAACAGATCAAACATTGCAAATAACTCTGAAAAATATGCGTACGTTGAATCTGTACAGAGAAAATTGTGTTGATTGTAAAATTGACGCTTCAAAGAAATATATGCTAATTCTTCCACGAGTAGTTTATTAACTTTGTGAAAATGATACATAATTTGTAAAATTAGTCAGAAAGGGAGTGTTGAGCTGGGAGAGTATCAACGTGTTTATAATCTATACTAATATTATAAAGAGAAAGGTTTGATTTTATGTTTGTTTGTTTGTTACGATTTAACTCAAAAACTACTGGACCAATTTCAAAAATTCTTTCACCGTTATAAAGCTACATTATCGTCGATGTATTTTATCAATACATTGACGATAATACAAAGGGAATGAGCGTTGAATTTCAATAGTTGAATTACCTTTAGGTGTGTGATTTCTTAGTTTGTTTGTTATTCTCTCAATTTCTACGAATAATGTAAAAATGACGTTGTTTTTTTTATAGATATTTGAAACTAGAATCTAATACTAAATACTTTCTTTCAAAACGTCAAACGCGTTGAACCTTACATCCTACATAGTACTAGTGAAGGGCTTGCGGTTTATAGCCCCCTTCCCAACGGACATTGTATAGGCATCCGCTGAAAACAAATTCGAGAATCGGGTTCGTAATCAGAGGTCCGACGCGTTGGGTATCCTATTAAGCTTGTCTACCTCCCTCTTAAATAATGTATGACCCAAAATAATGATACAGAGGTACGTACAATATAGGCACAATGCGCAGTTGAAAATTCGTTCAGCATAATGTTTTATTCATGACGACAAAAGAGGATTCTATCGAAGTGTTTAGATTGCAAAAACTTGAGTCGCATGTACGAGTAACATAATTATGTCTACACTAGGTGCTTGTGTGTTAATTAAGAAAACATGACGTTCACTGAATTCGAATACCTATATAATATTTATAAGCTTCCCCGCAGTTTCGCCCGCGGTAGTTTCGGAGTTCCCGCGAGAATTCCGGGATAAAAAGTACCCCTGGTAAGTCCTTCTCTGTACCCCTGACAACGTGAATGCAAAATTTCATGATGATCCGTTGAGCCGTTGAGGCGTGAAAGCGCGCGGCGTAACAAACAAACAAACTCACTTATACTATTAATTAGCATTTACTTTAAAGAATTTCTTAGATAATTCTGAAATTTGCGCTTTTAGCAGATCCAAGGACTAGTCAGATTATAATTATGCGATGATTAATTATCTACTTTTTTTAAACACTGCCAAAATATAAGCAAAAAAGTTTGTTTCTGTTGCGAAAATATTTTTCCTTTTTTTTTATCCTCGACTCAAGTAACTTCATATCCCTTGTCCTGCGGCCAAATGTTGCTCACAACTTTATACATTAGGTCAGTTGGTTGATTAGACTTTATTAAAAGGGAACTTTGTTTTTGCTAATCGGGTAGTCTGTTGTTTTTCCAGACTTACCACTCGGTGAACAAAAATAACAACTATCAAAATTATCGATGAATATTTTTGGCTAATTTACCTATGTATGTATGTCTATGTACCTATGTAATAATATTTTATAATCCTTCTGCCAGTGCCGAAGTGAAAAGTAAATTCTATGATTCCTAAAAGCTGGAATCAATTCATCAATAACTACCAATCAATTGGTTTTTAAACATATTTGACTAGGTTTTCCAATCCTACGATTATTATCACAAAGAGGAAAGTTCTTCTTCTTCTTCTTCTTTAATAATGGCGTGTATAATTATACGACGATTCGATATTTGAATATTTGTCACATGTCACAGAATTTGGCACAAAGAAAGAATACGTTCTGAATTAACACAATGAGTTCCCAAAGAGCTTTTGAAATACACGCAAGTGAAACTGTTGTCCTTACTTCCTTACTATAGGTATAGATGCGAAAGGGAGTTTGTTTGTTTATTTGTTTGTTACGCTTTCACGCCTTAACGGCTTAACCGATAATCATGAAATTTGGCATACACGTTGTCAGGGATACAGAGAAGGACATAGAGTACTTTCTATTCCGGAATTCTCACGGGAACTCTAAAATTACCGCGGGTGAAACAGCAGGGAACAGCTAGTAATGAATATGTACTTACGAACGTACAGCAGAGCAGACAATATTTCTTGAACTTTAGTTAGTAAAATTATTGTGTGCTATTATAATAGCATAATAGCACCCGGTGCAGTTTATACGGAGCTTATATTGAATAATGACGGTACGAGGCCCCCACCCTAAACTTTAATGCGCTTTATCTATGTTTATTTTCATTAATTTGAAAAGCTAAAAATACGTGTCTATTATTTTTTTATTTTCTAACTGACGAACTAATTATAATTTTGATTTACGTATTTTATTTATTTATTTATTTATTTATTGCAGTTTGTGATCAGAGGTATAATTATAATATGTTTGGTATTATTACAAAGTATGTCATCCCACTGTGACCTGTCTATTTAGACGTACCCTGGAAAATATCCAATTATTTAAGGTGAATACAGCTGCTGCAGTTAGTAGTACCAAATTTGATGATTCATGACAATCAAATGTTATTAACTAGGCAATAATTGCGGGACCTTTCCTCCGCTGCTTATCATCCAAAGGTCAGTACTAATAATATAAAGCTACGGAATCATGCGTTTGACCTATAAGGCTGTAAAATCGGTCCGCAAATTCCATAACGGTGAACGGTATTGTTTTGTTTATTTACATCCAACACTACAAGACCTCCGATAAGCCTCATTATTTTCCGGTCTCAGAAGCACCAGGCACTAGGCATAGAGTTCACATCTTAATGGACCAAGACAGCAACAGCAAGGCTTAGGTTCAACTAGACCCGTAGCGGAATTTGTGCAATATTAGACTGGATCTCATACACCATTGCACAACGCCGTCCTGCAATGCCATCACCCTGAGGGTATATTATCAATAACAACCGACGATCCAATTTAACCTTTGCACCCGAAACTATAAAGTCGAAAGTCGATCGGCATCTGCTATCGTTTCAACACGGTATAAATTCGAAACCAGAACTATCGGACGCGCCGTACTATCCGAAGTCACGACCAAAATAAATAAAGCTAAAATATCAACATTGTGATCTGTCGTTTAATATTCGATCGTGACACATGGATATACGGTTCAAATTTCGTTTAAGAAAGCACACGATCGAGAGATGCGCGCGAGCGTAGAAAGTTAACGTTTCAGCGGGAGTAAGAGAGATGGACTGATTAATTCTCGGCACAGCCGCCAGAGAGTGCTAGTTGTTCCAAGAGTTGTTAGGGTCAAATGCCGTATTCCTAAACTTACAGCGACATCAATCTATTCAGTTGAAAAAGAGATGGATTACTAACAGAGAACATTACTAACGTTACGTACTAACATTGGTATCGCCGTCTCTTTTTCACAGTCAAATAGACATCACTCTTAGAATTTGTAGTAGGTACTGCTTCAGATAATCTTATGAATGGCGAAGCAACACGACTTACTCTTCGTAACGGGAGAACACAACAAAAGAATAGAAAATGCTTTTTATTTTCATCTTACACTAGTCGATCCGTCACGGTTTCACTCGCGTTAATTTCGGAGTTCCCGCGGGAATTACGGAACAAAAAGTATACTATGTCCATCTCTGTACCCCTGAAAATGTGTATGCAAAATTTCATGATGATCAGTTGAGCCGAAGGCGTGAAAGCGTAACAAACAAAAACTCACATTCACCTTTATAATATTAGTTAGGATTTTACCGCTAATCGTTATTATAATAATCAATCAATCTTCAATTCAAATTAAATCTTTATAAAAATCAATGTTTATATGTTTGTCCTGTTTACGCTTCTAAACTGATTTCCGATTGTGATGAAACTTTCGCGGGTTGTTCTGCCTACGTTCGCAAAGGTTCCTATCCAGCGGAGCTAGGATGCGCAACACGATAAAATTTTATCGAGCCATTTTATCAATTCTCGTCGACATATTATATCGTTTTGTCTACCAGTGGTAAAAAATGTTTAACCGAATCTAGTCTTAACTCAATACCCCACTATTGCACTTTTTTGCTTGGACGCCCACAAATATTTATCATGTCGTCAATTTTATCTTTTGTGTGATAAACATATCGTGGCGCGCATCCTAGCTATGCTGATTAAAGAGACCCTGCGGGAATTCCGAAACTCACGCGGGTGAATCTCCGAAACGGTTGGACCAAGTTTGACGGAACTGTCACTGCTAATTAACTGATGTTATAAGAAGTAAATTAGGCTACTTTGGAGTTCCTGCGGGAATTCCGAAACACACGCGGGTGAAACCGCGAGGCACAGCTAGTAAAATATAAAAAACGCTACCCACAGAGAGAAACGTTATAAGAGAAATGTTATAGAAAGAGTTCTTTGAGGCATCACAAATTAGAGGTAAAGATTGATTGCTGCGTGACGGGATAATGTAAAAATCAATGGCTGATGATCTTACTTACGATCTTATGAAATTAATTTAATGAATCGTCATATACCTACAATAGATACGACTCACGACGCGACGTCTAGTACGAAGTGGGTCGCATTGCATTGTTAACTAACGTTCAATCGTGGTTTAAACTGCTAAGCAAGTTCAGCAATTCTTCAAAGACATGGAATTCGCGTTTCGGGCTGCATAATCACCCAACGCAAATTGTACCCACCCAGGGGGCCAATTGCGCAAATGGGGTATTTTCCGGGGTATGAAAATCAAAATTCTAATTAGTCCGTCAGTTAGAAAATAAAAAAATAATAGACAAGTTTTTTTTTTTTTTCAAATTCATGAAAATGAACATAGATAAAGTGGGGGCTCGCGACGTCACTTACCGCTACAAGCCGCCATACAAACTGCACTAGTTAGTGACGTCACCCGAAATTTCAAGTCGATGTAACGCTGTTATTTTTTGATTACGTAAAAAAAAAATACGTGTCCAATATTTTTTATTAATCTACAAGACAGACTAAAAAGAAATTAGTCAAATAGCCTATTATACATTGTCAACTTGGCTAAGCGGGCAGGGGGCAAGTATACTTTTTATGTCATAGGGGGCAAACAGGCAAGTGGTACACCCGATGGTAAATGATTACCGCCGCCCATGGACATCTGCAAAGCCAGAAGGTGCGCAGGTGCGTTGCCGACCTTGCAATTGGGGCTGCCGGAACACACCGTTAGGTGCTTGGCGACAGATTTACAACTTGAAGGTGGTAGCTAGCCAGCCGGACACTAGAAAGTGCCCTACCACCTTGCTGAATGAGTTCAGTACATCGAACGCTAAAATCAAAGCCCCAAGGTCGAGTTTTAATTGTGCGTATTTCGCCAGTGAAATGGAAACTATCTAATTTCTTTGTATTGTTGTGTTTTAAGCTTTTGGGTCAAATAACACGGGCAGTTTAAATCAAGAGCAGTTTCCATGGTCCCCTCAGTTCACTAGATGTAGAGTCAGCATCAGAATTATGTGATCACTTTTAGCAGTCGTTGAATCTTATTGCAATGGTAATAGAGTTCAACTCTTGACAAAATGTTTACCTATTTTTGGTGCTGACTATACCTTCATAATAGATTGTGCCTTAAATGAAGCCAAAACAAATGAGCGTCACTTATAACCTTAATGGAAGTGACCTAATTCTATGGTTATAAATGTATCGGAATTTATACATACATAATATTATGTAGTGAATAAAAAACGTAACGAATGATGTCATTGATGAAGTCTATAGGTGTATCTAAAAATCAAATGGTAAAAAGAGGATAGTAAGGTAAAGACAAAATAAGGGAGTCTAATAAGGCTAAAGCCACACTACAAAGAGCTTCGGTTATTGCTAAGACCCAAGAAACTCGCCGAGTGACTAATCCTAGCGAACAAGACACATTGCATACTGTCGCAGCAGCTGGCCACACCTGCTGCGACAGTATGCAATGTGTCTTGTTCGCTACAAGCCTGCAAGCGACGCCTCTAGGTAGGTGCCTAACTAGTTGATAGTGTGGCAATGATGATGTAGACACAATTGAATTTATTATTTTTAGTCTGTAATCTGTATGTTTGTAAGTGTATCCGGCAAAAACTATTGAATGAAAATGAGCTGGATTTGTAGAATTACCTTTTAATAGCCTAACTTTAACATGATATGTCTTAGTTTCAGCGCCATCGGTTCATGGAAAGAGAAGTCGTGACAACTTAAAATGTAAAGTTTCAAGTATTTATATTATGGGCGCAACAGTGACATCGGCAATCACTACACGAGCAGAGTCGCGGGCAACATGTTTGTATTTGTTGGGGATTCCTTCAGAAACTCTTCGTATTGGTAGGTATGAACAGATAGTTAATTAGTTAGAGTTAGCTATCTCTAATTTTAATATCTATAATATCTATTCTTAACTCTAGATCAAATAGCTGTTTTGGAATCAAATGTACCTATCCAATGTTGCTCAGGGAAATTGTATGGCTTTCTATCATTGAAAGTATTATTAGAATCATTACAGTAATTCCAGAGATTACCCCGTACTTTTCCTGTTTATAATATTAGTAGAAGTATATAATATACCTAGCTGTGCCCCGCGGCTTCACCCGTATGAAACGTTTTTATATAACCACTTTTGAAACAAAGCCTACATGTTGCTCCCAAATAAGCCTTATCTACCTGTGAAAATCGCATGATATTTCGTTCGGCAGTTCCCTATTAACTTGAATAGAAACGTAAATTCTACTCCTTTTTAGAGTAAAGATAGATTAGGTATAGATAGATATATCTCCAATTAAATACGAATATACATTGTGATAGGAACAAATATGAAAACACACAATAGAACGCATAATTAGAATATTAAAAGGGAAAGTTTTATCAAAAACTAACTTACAGACAATAAAAACAAAAACGAATTAAGCACAAAGCCCCACAGTCGTGATAGTAATCAGAAAAGCTAAAAGTTTGTCAGTGGACAAGTCATTAGGAGGATCTACCTACTGAAAGTACGAGACTGTCACTATAAAGTTATGAAGGGTTCCGTACAAACTAAGATCCATAGTATAACAACGTGTTAATGAATTAACTAAAAACTAGAAAGTAGTTTGCTCAGAAGCGACTAGCGAATCGATCACACTATGTTTTAATATAGGTTATATTTTTTCATTTTTACTAGCCCATGTCTAAATTATTTATAATACAATATTTGGCGCGTACGCCACCCGCAGCAAAAAAAATCGAGCCGGTAGGCGCGGGCGTAACGCTTGGAATTTCGTAGATAGGTCACCTCCAAACTAATGTTGAATAACTTTTAAAGTATAAATTTTTTCGACATAAAATATATTTTGATCATATTATTGTTTGTTTTTTTAAATGGGGTGTATCAGGTTTTCAGTTAATTCATTAACACGTTGTATAACATCGTTGGTGCATCAGTGTTTATGTATAACTTCTAAACTATGTAGGTCTAGAACGATGTATTATGTCATGTTTAATCAATATACACGGTGTACAGTTAAACGAAGATAGTATACTGAAGGATTTGTTTAGTTTAAATGTTTATTGCAATTATTTAATCATATTTTATTCATTTAATTCAAATTTGACTTATAATTAATATTATCAATAAAAATCTGAATCTGAATCTCAATCTGATGGCGTTTACTATTCGATTCTGATGTCAAATATAAAACGAAAAGTTGAATTTTTCACGCAAATATACGTATCTATAAAAAATCATAAATGAAAATTGTGTACGTACGTTATGTCATCGGTTTGGGTACAAATCTTATGTACCTAAACCTTTTCTTCTATGATTGATCATTGTTTATTTATGTATATTTTTATTGTTATGTATAATACAATATTGCATTAAATATTGAGAACAAAATACGTTCCTCGTTTTTTTACACCCCGTATATTTGTCGTGTTAAGACGAAGGTTTATAGCCAAGGGTTCTCAAGGCCATCCTGAAATTATCGTGCTCCACGAAACAGAATATGTATTTATTTATTTATTTATTTATTTATTTATTTATTTATTTATTGCACATTGCATTTACCTAAGAAATTTTCTATTAACACTTGTCGTATTGTCTCTATTAGGTCGAAGTTGCTCTGTTCGAATGTCTTAAGGTCAAACACAAATAGGTACTACGCGTACACAAATTTAAAAGGTGTTGTTTGATATTTTCAATGACTACTTTTCGATACATCTGTAAAAATATGATATCACTACCAATGTTACGGTGTATGCTTTGTTGGTCGTTCTTTTGAACAAATAAATAAATAAATAAATAAAACGTATTTTTTTAACAGTCGGTTAAAAAAAAAAATTTTGAACCGACTGAAAAAATCCGGTGAAGGTTCTATGTTCGACTGTAATAGGTATGTATCGAACCGATCAATAAGTAGCACATACCAATGAATAACGACATGCTTATTAATTTGTGGTTTGGATTAATTTTTTTTTTTATATTTTTTTTCCGTTTTTTGTGTAACCTACTGCAAGTTTTTTTTTTTTACTTCAATGAGAACCCCCAATATGTTATATAAGCACGACGTACAATGGGTCAGCGGTGGATAATAACTCAGTCACTTTCCTGCGCAGACAATGGAAACTATTAAGGACGGAGCACACACGCCCGCGTCGACTAAACAATAAAATCACCAGAAACATTAATCATACTTACAAATTAATGATAATTACCTACCAACCAGTTCTTTTAGTTCTTTTATGAGCCGACGTCGGTGTCAAATTGATGTTATAATACAAGTTTTATTGGTTACAAATAAAAATCAGTATTAGGGCGGGCGTATCGGAACGCATTATGTAGAGTTTGATTTTTATCAACTTTTACCTACATTAAAACTGCTTATTGACTGACTAAACTGACGCCCAATGTTTTACCTGTGTGAATTCAGAAACTACCTTAGAACCGAGGTAAAAACTAGTTTTCATATTACAAAATTTTAATCTCAAGTTTTTATTCAAAATCGCTCAGTAGTTTTCTTTTTGATTATAACTCAATGGACACAAAAATGGTCAAAACTATCTTAACAATGCAGTACACCATCCCATTTGTGAAGACCCCCACCTCATTTTTATGTTCAACTAGCTGTGCCCCGAGGTTGCACCCGCGTGAGTTCCGGAACTCCAAAGTAGCCTAATTTACTTCTTATAACATCAGCTAATTATTGTAGTGCAAGTTCCGTCAAAATCCGTCCAACTATTTTGGAGATTCAACCGCGAATTTCGGAATTCCCGCAGGAACTCTAAAATTCTTCCGTATTCTCCTTCTCCTTACAATAACAAAAAGAATTAGCGAATTTGGTCCAGCCGTTCACGCATGATGCCGTGACCAAGGGAAATAGGGATTCATTTTTATATATAGTACTAGCTATGCCCCGCGGTTTCACCCGCGGTAATTTCGGAGTTCCCGCTGGAGTTCCGGGACAAAAAGTACCCTATGTCCTTCTACCGGAAAATGTACCCCTGAAAACGTGCATGCCAAACTTCATCCAAATCCGTTCAGCCGTTTTTGCGTGATTGAGTAACAAACATCCAAACATCCACATTTTCACATTTATATTATTAGTAGGATAATATAGTTACAGGTAGGTACCTAGAGATATAATAGCATCTGTTTTATCGTATACTAGTTGATCCCCCACGGTTTCACTAGCATTAATTTCGGAGATCCCATGTTACTCAGAAACACTGTACCTTCCTATAGGTGTATCGGTTAAATAGTTTATGAGTTATGTTATTTTGAGTTCATAGATATAATTTATATATGGACATAGATAAGCAATAGTGTGTTAACCCACACTGGAGAAATTTTGAGTAAATTAAAGTTTTTAAAATTATAGCGCCATTTTGTTTTAACATTTTTATGTTCAATATTTAGTTACATACCTATATAAACAATGTAATAAGGTAAACACATAATTAAAAAACGTTCTCTAACTCTCAATAAATCGTTCGGAATTAATAACTTCGTTTTGTGGGTTAACATGTTATTGCTTATCTGCGTCCATATAGCATCAAAGTTTCGATGTTTAATCCGTCTTCGCTCACGAACTTACTTATGCTTTGACTATAAAATAAACGTAAATCAACCGCTCGCCTTCTTCGGGTGTTGCGTGCTCGTGGGAATCGAAGCCGGAACTCCGATGGTAAACTATTTTGACCGTATTCAAAGGCGCCGCATTTAATCGACCCTTCACTATTTGAACTGCACCCTGCCCACAGTCGTGACCACCGAACATATAATATTATAGAACACGCACATCGACACTGTTTAGTATGAAAACTAGTGTCGCCGGGTGATTTTCGTACACATAACTATTCATCACGCACCAAAACATTCAGGTAACGTAACAAATTGTATTAAACGCCATCCATTTGGTAATGTTTTCACGTACGCACTGTTTCAAAATTCGCAGTTATAGGACTACTGTGAAAAATATACTTGGGATGCCAGCAAAGGAAGTTTTGGGAAAGTTTGAGCATTTGCTCCGCCTACATGGCTTCTCTAGTTTGTATTTTCTTTTCTCTGTGGTCGTGACAGGCCACGGCGGCGTCACTGTCACCGTCGAAGTGCCAAATTCAATCTTAGAGCTATAGATTTAAAATGCATTCCGAGAATGTCAATGTTCGAACAGTGTTTAATGACTGTGTACACACCCCTTAAGCGTGATTCACACGCATGTGGAATTATGTTTTAGGGTGGAATAAAGAAATTTTACTTTGTTTGATACGTTTCTAATGTTCAAACAATTTTGTGGTAGATGGAACCAGCCTACACTTCTACACTAATATTATGTAGATGTAATGTTTTTAAGTTTGCATCTGGAACTACTAAACCGATTCTAAAAATCGAAAGATACAGTATCTATCTTACTGTTTAGATACTTACTGTTTAGAGTTCCCTTAGTCCCGAAATTCATGAGAGTGAAACCGCAGTCTAGTATTTAATAAAAAGAATGGAAATACTCCAAATATCCATATTTTTAACCGACTTCCAAAAAGGAGGAGGTTCTATGTTCGATTGTATGTATGTTTTTTTGTACGACTTCATACCGATCAGTGGTAGCACAAACCAATAATAATATTACGTGTGTTTGTCTTTTGAATTAAATCGGTATTTTGTTATTTTAAGTTTTTTAGTTTTCTTTTTGGAAGTCGGTTTTAATTTTTTTGTTAAAATTTTTTAGTGATCATACTTTTTTTATTCGACATGAATTAAGATACTTGCTTGTTACGAAGGTACATACTTACTTATTTAAAATACTAAGGCCCGATAACATTGATATACCATACTAGTAGTAAATCAATGCCCGATAAATATAATATTACGAATATGTTGGGCACACTAATTACGACTTTATAATCGTTTTGTTAAGACTCGAATATGCTTGAACCGACCTAAGTAGTACTTCGAATATGCATAAAACAACTGTAGTAGACTCTAGAGATATCAACCAGAACACAGAAGGAAAATTAATCTCGGCATGCCGTAGTTGCTACGCACACATTGCGATAGTGAGTCCTATCATATAGACTCTATATGATAGGACTATATGTATATTATAGAGGTATTTGGTTAAGCCTTGCAGTCTTATAGTTGGGTAACGTAAGCCTATGTTAGCTTTCAGATTCAGTATTAAGCCGCCGTACACTGAGAATACAGTATTCTCTTCTCTTTATTATATGGATGGGGGATGTATTGAAACGCACTGTAGATCAATTCACTATAACATGACGTGATATATGAATAATCTAAACTTAAGAAATAAAGATAAACTCGCTGTGCCTAAGACTAGGCTCCATAAAAATTCTAAGTCATTTAAAGGACAACGTATACGCTTTTACAACAAACTCCCAAACGATGTAATTAATTTGTCAATTAATAAATTCAAGACACTTATTAAACGCAGATTATGCAATAAAGCATATTATAGTGTAGTAGACTATTTAAATGATATAGACGTTTGGGAATGAATTGCTCTATCCAATTACTATTTTTTGTTCTCCTAGTTTATAAGTGTGATCATTAAAAGACAGCGCTGCTGAGTTTCTTGTCAGTTCTTCTCAGCAGAGGACGTATTTCGAACTGAGGGTAATTTATAGTTCTAAGAACCTGCTGACGATTACAAGTGATTGTAACCAATCCTAAGTAATAAATAGCTTTTGAATTTTGTTTTTTTTTTAATTTTTGACTAATAGAAATAATAGGACGTACTGTAGTAGAGTACTTACTCAGCACTCGATAGTTACTCGTCTCAAATAGTTTTTTTTTTATTATTATTTTCGTAAAAAAGTATTGTATGAAAATAAAACAAGCAAGTTGCAATCTTTAAAAGTCATTTTCCCACGTAAACCCAAGCCTTTATTTAAGGTTTTCTCTGTGATTTTTTTTTTCTTTCTCATATTTTGTATTGTGATTAGATGCAATCATGAACTATCGATGACTTCAATACATCGCTCGTTTACCTTTCAGCCTGTATGTAGTATGTAGTTCTAATGATTACACTCTGTAGGTATACTTCAATTAATACATTCATGGTCTGGAATAGATCGCTAGTAAAGCGATAAGACCGCCTTTTGTATGCCCTCATTTTTAAGATTTTTTTTTTGTCAACTCACTGTAACATTATTTTGATGTACAATAAAGAGTCTAAAGATTCTATTCTACACTGCAAACTTATATTATAAAGAAAGAGATTAGACGTTTACTATATTTTTTTGTTCGTAAGAAGTAAACATAAAACTCCTCAACCGTTTTGAAAACGTCTTTCACTGATAGGAAGTTACTTACTAGTCGAATCACTGTATACTTTTAAACGTTACCTAAAGCGTTATTTCAATGAGAGATGTGGTTACCAGTGAAAACACTCCCTGTTATTCTTGTATAATATATTTTATATGCCTATCTATAATATTATACTCTGGTTTAAATTAATACTTGTATTCGTTTTTATGTCTAAACTATATATCTATTGTTATGTACCTAGTATCGTTATTTTTATCAGTACTTTAAAGATATTTATTATTTCATAATGTCTATGAGTATGTATATTTAATAATATTATAATCTCATAAGGTATCAGCCTGCACCCACCCACTGTTCTAATGAATTCTCTGTACTATCTTGTCAAGGTTGCCTTGAAAAAATTGCTTCTAGCAATAAGGCCGCCTATTTGCCTGAAATTAATTTATATTATATTTAATATTGTGAAATTCCTTTGGTGCAATAAAGTATATTGTATTGTATTGTATTGTATTGTATTGTATTGAAGTTACATCATCCTTCGATACTTTCAGAGTTTCCGAGCAATTTTTTTAAATGTTTATTCTAAAATACACAACGGTTTAATATGCAGCCTGATAGGTACCTACTTATATGCTGTTAGGCTAATGTTGCCAGCGACGAGTCGGTGTTGCCTCCTACGAACGCAAGTTCAGCATCCTATTGATTCCTGAACAGCGACTAATGAGGCCCTCATGGAGCGATCAAGTGCACTACAAGTAGGTACAACATTATACAATATCGGAGATTGCGGTTCTGTTACCATGTCCTGCATATAGTTAAGAACTTTTTAAGTATGATATTTACTATTTCCCGCGGTTTCATCTTCGCCAATTTCGGATTTTCCGCGGTATTAACATTCAAAAAATTCCATCGGCGGCACTCAGAGTTGTTTTAATGATTACTTGATTTTAAGTAAAGTTTAAAAAAAATAAACTGCCGCACTCAGAGACTTAGGGATAGTGTTTTTATGTTCAAACCTAACGGATTCTCTAAGAACGTTTAAATACGAGTAAGTACATAGTTATTTTTTTATTTTTATTATTTCACTTCCTACACACCGACAAACTAGTTTTTTGTGCTGGATATCAAACTATACCTACTCATTAAAATATTTGCAAATATAATTAATTTTTGTTACAATAACGGCGAAAATATCCATGCCGATTAATGATATGCAAGTCAATTTCTATTTTCGAACGAATTTCAAGGAAAATTGGTTTCTCCTTTGCTCAAGTCTGTGGTCGACGTTTTCCCGAGGGGAATCCAAAATTCACAAGAAAGCACCAAGTAGTGACGTAATATAATAAAACACGACCTTCCTCAAAATGTAATGGAAGAATTTCTTTTTACTTCTCTCTTATAGTTCTTTCTTTCTAATAGTCATTAAATCACTTGTCTGTCTGTAGCAACGCGTGGGGTCCGACGCACACGTGGGACAATGGCTGCCCTTTCGACAACCCTCCACGATACACGACCAACGTAGACTGGTCTCCCCCATCCTCCGGCGCACTTTGAAATACAGACGAAGATGATGAACTTCGACGAATGTTCTCGGTTCATGATAGAATGGGCGCGCGCTAGCAACATCTGTTGTTGGTACAGGGGTGTGCCTTTTGAAGTAGTTTTACTTCTCTACTAATAGTTTGATATGCTATGTACCCAACTAGGTAAGTACTACGTTTATAGAAAGAAAGACGTGGGTTGTTTTAGTTGGTTGTTAATGTTTTTTTGATGTACGAATATCAAAGAATCGCAATAGGTTTTTAACATTGTGGTTTTTTATGCTTTTCAGTTCATTTGGACAACAAAAAAGAGGCGGTAACGGAAGTTTTGGGCTGTGGATCCCACAAGCTCATACAACTTCTTGAAAATATTGACGACGAGCTGTCATCTTCGGGTTCGTCCGTGTGAATTTCGGGATTCCCTCGTGAACCTCGGAATGAAAGGTAGTATATTGGTTAATTTAGGGTATAGATTAGTGTAATAAATAAATAATGAAGTACCTATAAAGTAAAGTTATTCCAAAAACCTGTCTTACCGCCACACTCAGAGTCGACTTTAATGATTACTTAGCTAAGTATAGATTTTTAAATCAAAATTGCCGCAATCAGACAAGTTTAATAAATTAATGTTAATTGGCATTTAACTAATTAAGTTACATCTCATTAAATGCCAACTAACAATAATTTACTAAACGTCTCTGATTGCGGCAGTTTTGTTTTAAAAATCTGTACTTAACTAAGTAATCATTAAAGTCGACTCTGAGTGCGGCCGTAAGTGAGTTTTCATGTAACAAAAGGAAACTACTGTCCAAACTTTTCTATAAGACACTGACACACATTTGCTTAATATACGTAAAAGCAAGTGAAGTGAAGTCAAATAATACTAAGGTAACCTTATCATCGCTCAGCAAGTAGTCGAGCAACCAACCTGTGTACGGTGTTTAAAATATGCTCCACAAGAAGTCATTTCTTCCAACTCAGCCAACGTGTGGAGAGTACCTAACACTCGCCCTTTATCAATTTGCCGACATTAACATTTGCCGAGGCTCAGCCAATCTATACATAATAAAATACTTTGTCCTGAACGACTGATGGATCAACGCCCAGCCTAAACCGCTGATCGTAGAGACCTGAAACTTAGAGGGTGTGTTTCTTGTATGACGTAGGCATCCGATAAGAAAGGATTTTTGAAAATTCAACCCCTAAGTAGATAAAAAAGGGTTGCAAAGTTTGTATGTAACAATTCCGCTGGAACAGCTAGTATCTATATAGATAAGCGGCATTATACACGTCGAAAAAAAACCTAAAATCCCGTCTTTATCGCCACTCATCCAGAAAACATCCCATCAAGTAATTTTTTTCCACCCAAATCCTAATGTCGAGGGTGGCGTCCCATATGGTCCTGTGGGATCATTGGCTATCTCGTCACGTCGAATCGAAAACCACCGTTAATCCGCTAACTTTAAGCAGTAAACTCCAGTAAACTTAACCAACTATAGCACTTACACTCCCCAAGTTGCACTCTGAAGCAGCTGCATGCGCACTCTAAGCGAATACATGCAGCTTCCCTAAATGCAATATTGTATAATAATAATAAATTTGAAACAGACAAGGGACGCGGTTCTTTCAGTTCTAGATAGGGATTGGTGTAATCACCCGGGAACTTTGCAATTCGTTGCGTTGACGGGTAAATAGCTATAAAAAAGGTATAATAGCTTTAATATTTCATACTTATTGTTAGATAGATAGATAGATAACTCTTTATTGTATAAAAAAAGATATTACACAGTTTCTTAGAACTAGCTTAGGTTATTTTTTCGAGGTTTTAGAAAGAATCGGTTTCTTGAGCAAGGAGATAGAGACAGAAATTCAAGGAGAAAAGTTACCAAGAAATCTGCAAATTATTCTAAATTCTCAATGTATTATCGAAGATTTGCACTTGCTTAAGTACTTATTAAATATAGCTGTGCCCCGCGGTTTCACCCGCGTTAATTTCAGAGTTCCCGCAGGCATTCCGGGATAAAATGTACCCTACCTACTCCTAACGCAGAAGAAACTACATGAAATTTTGCATTCTACCTACACGTTGTCAAGGGTACCTACTTAGGTACAGAAAAAATATAGGGTAGTAAGTACTTTTATCTCGTAGTACCCGCGGGATCTCCGACACTAATGCGGGTGAAACCGCGGGGAATAGCTAGTACAGAATGTATTCTGTCTGCGTACTAAACTTCATTCAAATAGACTTGACTGAGAAACAAACATTGGGACGTACAAACATTCACATTTATAATAATATAGACACGCATTAGTAGGATTAGGTACAGTGCGGAAATGTTAGTCTATTTTTCACGTCGTAACGATGTAACAGATTGAGCTGACTTTTTGGACAGAGATAATTAAGTAGTTGGAGGGCCGGAAAGCGACGTAAGCTACTTTATAACCCGTTATATGTTCTCCAGTCCATCCCGAAATTAATATAGCCAGACTAATATCATCATGAAAATGGCGGTGAACGAGGGAATCGAGCTAAATAAAAAATATTATTACTTAATTTATGGCACTCATATAAAACCGCCACTGCGAAACTTTCTTGTCCAAAACAGAAACACAATACACAGCAAATATCCACCTATAACCATTTCTATCAGCACATTAATAATAATTGACAGATCCGATGTCTTGGATTCGCGCAAAAATTCACTACTGAAATCTTGTCTAAATTGTAAAAATTCAAATTTAGAAATCACGTTAGAACTACCATTGAACTGATTATGTTTGTTTCTTTTTCTTGTGTGTTGTGCTGAAATAAATGTATTTTCTTCTTCTTCTTCTTCATTAGGTACTTGAACCGATCAGAACCGATCACATCTAATAAATAAATCATTGGCCATATTTTGTCTTTGGCGACTTGTTCACCAGTCCAAACCTAACCTAAGAATTTCGGGGTGCTCTATTACGCCCTGCCTAAAATCAAAAGTACTTGTAATCATGTACTGATTACAAGTACTAGCCTTGTTACAACGTACCTACTAGAAGTACAACGAAGGACATTCTACTTTACATAATAAGACATAATCCAAGAGTATTGTTAAGAGGACATCAGCAGCAAAGATCGTCGGCTAAAACACAATGCTCACACCATAATCTATTTGCACAACTTACTCCTATGACGAGCACAATGCGATGGGACCATTTCACAAAAGAGTGTTTACTTAAGACCCCTTTCACACCTCCATTGTTAACCGGCTGTTGTAAAAAGAGCCCGCTCAGCGTTTTCTCTAGCTCCGTTCTCTCCTCAACGAGGGCTTAATAAAGGGGACGTGGTAGGTCAAGTGTGGCTGGGCGTTGCGCACGCTGAATATCGGTAATGCCGAGTCGTATCCTCTCGACTCTCATCTTTGGACGTGCGGGAATTTAATATGTATTTGGAATTATTTCAAGAAATCCTCTTTGATATATTCGAAGCCCAACGACACGGCAGAGCGATGGAGGTGTCAAGTGGTGGGTGGAAAGATAATATTTTGCTAGATCTATCAGTCGTAAGGCGTAATTAAGTTTGGACGGTTATTTTTTGCATTAAAGATTAATTGAAAAAAAAAAGAGAAGTTTATAATAACAGCTATGTATATGAAGGTCCTGGAAAGTTCTTTCGACACTGCAAGACCGTTTAGAAATTAACTTTTTTTTCCACTTACCTAATGTAAATACATAATTAATAGACATTTGTATGTTATTAGTTCACTTAAACAGCGGTTAAAAAACCAATTCCGATTTAAAAATTGATATCAACGTTTGATACTAACGTTAAGTTTGTATTTTCATATTTGCAATTATTACTACTTAATATCCACTTTTGATTTTGTCCATTGATAAGTCAGCATACTTTTGCCATAGATAAAGAATATAAATGGAAAATTAACTTTTTTTAGTTATACGTTAATCATTGTCAAGATTTTAAATTAAACCACAGGTGGTTTAGTTAGCAAAAAAATGAAATCGGTTGTCCAAACCCAAGGCGGCTATAACAATTTGTCAATTTTGACCACTACAAAGTACCGTAATTTGGTGGTAATACCTACCTACCTATGTTAAAAATTTACCACAATGTACGCATAGGCATAGAACAGCATTATATTAGCATACAGAATAAATAATGCGATTTCATGGTGGTGGTGGAACCACCTCACTTGCATGTGTCTTGCCGCGAACGTTCCGCTTCATTGGCATGTCGAAGCACGATAAAAGATAAGAAACGTGTTGATAATTAAAAATCGTAATACCAAAAAATGGTTAACTTGGCTTTAGTGCAGTGCCGTGGGAAGTCGCAAATTAACATATTCGATGTTGATTAAATACTTTCTCAGACGCCACACCTGGCAAAAGCTTCCGTAGATTATATTGGAACTATGTGATACTAGCTGTGCCCCACGGTTGCACCCGCGGTAATTTCGGAGTTCTCGCGGGTATTCCGGGTTAAAAAGTACCCTATTTCTTTGTTTGTACTCCTGATAATGTTTATGCAAAATTTCACGGTGATCGGTTGAGCCGTAAGGCGTAACAGCGTAACAATCAAATAAATAAATAAATATTTTATTAAATTGTGTGTTCAAGGTACATAATATAAACTGTCTGTAACTGAGTTCTGTTTCTATTTCCAAATTAATGTCTTTCTTTCTTTCTTTCTTTCTATAACAATTAACGAAAATCTACGTACCAATGATTATATATTCAATAATTCACATTATTTCGGTAAAAATTACCTGCGCTAAGTGATATGCAAATTTATGTGAAGATATTTGTAGGTAACGAACACAGCTGAGCCATCTGAGATTCTATTAAATTCAACTAAGTAGGTATGTTAATTTTATTCGAGTCTTTGACCTTCTCAAGGCAGCTCGGACCGACCGTTACCGATACAAGCGAGAAACTTATTGTTGGTCCAAAATATGGTTACGTATAAATAATGCGCTAGTAAGTAAGAAAAATCATTCACTTAAATTTTGATATGTGTTAATTTTAGTGTAATAAAATTAATTATTTCAGTTAGGAATTAACTAACTAATATTATAAAGTGAAATGGTTAGATTTTTTGTGTTTGTAAATGGATAAACTCAAAGCTATTGAACCTATTTTGAAAATCATTTCACTTTATAGGATTTAGGTAGTATTCCTGGATACTACTACTTTTTATCCCGAAATCCTCATAGGAACTCCTTAATTTACGCCGGTGAAGTATCGACTATAGTTAGTTCATAATATTGTAATTCAGAAAGTTAAAATAGCTATCATAAATTACTTATAAATCACTAGCTGAGCCCCGCGGTTTCACCCGCGGTAATTTCAGAGTTCCCGCGGGAATTTCTGGACAAAAAGTACTCTATGTCCTCTTTTGTACCCCTGACAACGTGCATGCCAAATTTCATCCAAATCCGTTCAGCCGTTTTTGCGTGATACAGTAACAAAGATCCAAACATCCACGCTTTCACTTTTATAATATATAACTACAGTTAGTTATAGGTACCCACAGTTATAACTCTAATAAAATGCTTGTTTGTTTGTTACACACAACCTGAAAACTATCCATCGGATTTGAATAAAATTTGACGTGTAGATATCATGTAGCTTACATCCCGGGGTATGTAAATATGTGCCTATAAATGGTTTATTTTTTACCACAAAACTTAACTATTCAGAGGAAAACCGCGGGCAAAAGAATACGAACCAAAATAAAATCAAAGAAAACAGAACCTATTCAGAAGAGGTTTTCCATATTTTTAATAACACATCTTTCTCATCAATCACTTCATAATAAAGGGCTAAAACACTAGAGAGGATGCAATTAATTAGACAAAGATAGCCGCATTGTGTACAATAATTAGCGAGAGAGGGACAACACGCCTCTCCTGTCAACAATGAAACATAGACTTCGTGCTGTAATGTGATCATTGAATGGCCGCGAATGCAAACGAAACAATACGGTGTGTAAATATTAAACACCATTAAAATATAGGTCTTATGTCCAGGTGATAAGGATCAGCGGGATAATTGAGCGGATGCATATAAACGCAGGTTATTGAACTACAAACCGACACAATCTGTCGCTGACTTATCGATTGTCATGAGCCGCGCGACCCGAGCGATGACAGGCAGCTATGAATGTATGACGAGTTTTACTCGGAACCACAGATAATATGGACATAGATAAGCAATAGTGTGTTAACCCGCACTGGAGAAATTTTGAGTAAATCGTGTTTCAAAAGTATAGCGCCATTTTGTGTCAAATTTTTTTATGTTAAATATTTAGTTACATATTTTAGCAATGTAATAAGGTAAACACATAATTAAAAAAGTTCCCTAACTCTCAATAAAATCGTTCTGAATCAATAACTTAATTTGTGGGTTAACATGTTATTGCTTATCTGCATCCATATAATACCTCGGAACCACAGATAACATAATACTATACTAGTACGGAACCTTGTAGGAATAGACGGACTCATATACGTACCTGAAAACGAGAGAATTACCTACACAGAGAGAGAAAAACTTTTTAAAATTTCGAATTGATACCACTAAGTCCAAGAGCAGAACTGCTCAACTGAATTCCTATTATATAGGTAACTAGGAGTGCCCCGCGGTTTCACTCGCGGTGATTTCGGAGTTTCCGCGGGAATTCCGGGATAAAAACTATCCTATCTTTTAAGTTGGACCATATTATAAATGGTTACAAAATTTTATCAAAATCTGTTCAGTAGTTTCGGAGTCCATCGCGGACAAACAACGTGACACGTGATTTATATATATTAAGATTACTAAAGGGATGTTGACGACTTATGAAATCAAAATTCTTATTAGTCCGTCAGTTAGGAAAAACAAAATAATAGACACGTATTTTCTGCTTATTAAAACTAATAAAATTATACATAGATATAGCGCAATAAAGTTTAGGGTGGGGGACAAGTGACGTCATTACCCGGTTTAAGCCCTGTACAAACTGCACCGGGTAGTGACGTCACGCGAAATTTCAACCCAATGTATCGCCGTTATTTTATGATTACGTAAATAAAGACAAACAAAATACGTGTCCAATATCAACCAGCCCATCCTTTTTTGTACCCCTGACCACCAGTTTCATCCGCGTTAATTTCAGAGTTCTCGCGGGAATTCCGAGATAAAAAGTACCCTATGTCCTTCTCTCTACCACTGGCAACGTGTATGCAAAATTTCATGATCATCAGCCGAGCCGTTAATGCGTGAAAGCGTATCAAACATATTTTCGCATTTATAATACAGTAAAGATTATATTACAGGATTAAAGTGCCCTATGTGTTTTTCTGTACAAGATAGATTCACGATGATCGGTTGAGACTTGAGTAGTTAAGGCAGCAAAGAGACACAGGAAGACAGGCTGAGTTACTTCCGCATTTATACCTAATACTTATTAGTCAGATGGAAAAGCTTCAGATATTAAAACGGTGACGTTTTAAAATTAAAAGTTTTGAAATCTTACCGCCGCACTCAGAGTCGACTTTAATGATTACTTAGTTAAGTATAGATTTTTAAAACAAAATTGCCGCAATCAGAGATGTTCAGTAAATTAATGTTAATTGGCATTTAATGAGATGTAACTTAATTAGTTAAATGCCAATTAACATTAATTTATTAAACTTGTCTGATTGCGGCAGTTTTGTTTTAAAAATCTATACTTAACTAAGTAATCATTAAAGTCGACTCTGAGTGCGGTGGTTAGTTTCGCTTGGTACAGTCTTCATCGAAAGTGGCCGAAAACTTTAAACAGTAGTTGAAATACGGACGTAAGATTGAACGAGTGACATATTCAAAGAGGTATTTAATTTATACTCTAATCTCATCTATATGTTGTATGTTAAAAAAAAATTAACTTAATTACCCAAATAATTAATTATTCATGACTGAGCGTTCAAGTAAAGGTCATTCACCTGCGTAACCCGCGTTTTTTTTGTTGGGTTTTTTTTTGGGGTTTATGTGTATTTTTCAACTCGTGTTACATTTTTTTAATTACCGTACCGTTAGTGTGGAGTTTAATGAACAGCTAACTGCTAAGCCAGGTGACGCGGGTTCGAATTACGCATCGGTTTCAACATTTTTATCATTAGACTAAATGCATATTTCCAAAAAAAATTATAATTATTTTAAGTATAGGACAAGCTTTGCTGTTTTGGAGACAGTGTGTAATAATTTCCAAGGATTATTAAATTGGCCATAAGACCTAAAAATCAACTAATTTGATACTGTGATACTACTGATATGTGTGGTATAATGTTTGAAATGCTTTACCCAACCACCCGTGTCTATGTATTTTTGTTTGTCCTTTCGCATAATTGGTTGTCTGGAAGAGATCGCAACTATGCGATAAGACCGCCATTTGCTTTCTCCTTTTTCTTTAGGTACTGTATCATTGTTATTTTATGTGCAATAAAGGATCAAATAAATAAATAAATAAATAATTTTCAGCTATCTATTTGTGATTACGATTGTACCTATACACATAGGAACCGAATGTACAACTCGTTTTGCAGGTTAAGTACCTATTTGTAAAAAATATTGACCGTTGCGGTTACAAACCACCAATTTTTTTTTACCAAAATCACAACTAAACATAAATTACAATCACAGGTGTCGGTCAGTCCACTTAAAATACGATGAAATACTGTTCTATACATATAAATAAAATTTAGAAGTCTGTTTGCGATGTCAAAATAACATCTTTATATTAAATTCGTATGACACATACTGTGCTTACGACAAAAACTAATTCTTACAATTTTTGTCTATCCGTCTGTTTATTCCGTCTTATCTCCGAAACGGTTGGATCGATTTTGACGAGACTTTCACTAGCAGATAGCTGATGTCACAAAGAGTAACTTGGGCTACGTTTATTAGAGTTCCTGCTTTCGAAACTCACACAGATGGAACCGCGGGGTACAGCTAGTGAATATCAAATCTGTATCATCTATTTAGTCGACTGCGGAATGCATGAATTCTCGCACGTGCGAAACACGAAAGTCGGGTCCGATTCATTAATTCTGGTCAAACATGTCGAAGACATCCACTAAGATCGTCGCACGTGCGCTGTGTCTATGGAAAAGTCATAAACAATACTTATATTATCTAATCTAATTAATTGACAGCAGCATAAAACTATTTAATACAATGATAAGTACCTATAGTAATACCGAAAACATCTCTTCGGTACACGATCAGTGACGCAAAAAGATCACCAAAAATAATTAATTAGATACAAAATTTAAATCTATGAAGTCTAAGTTTTTGATTGGTTTTAAACCATTTAAAGGAAAACTTGAAGTCGTAAGATTAAGTGAAAATATCAATGATTTATCTAATAGGTATAGTGAAAATAACGTTAGTAAAGGCTGATTCGTCTGATAGTCTATACTCTATACCAAACTTGTTTCATTTTAAACTTATTTTCAGGTTCATGAATTTTTTTACGGTATTAAAAAAAACACCTTATGCACTGCTATCAAATCGCAGTTTTTCTGTGAATAGATCGATTTAGATTTAATTTTTAAAGTAATCGATAGTATATTCATATTCAAGTAAATAAATATTTTAATTTTGTAATTAATTTTGATCTTTGGCTGTAAAATGTCATGTTGAATACCTACTGAAATATAAACAGGAGGTACTTATAATTTCTATAAGCTCAGTCTTTCGGCTACTTTAACGACAGAAAACTAAAACATGAGCCGTAAATATAATCAATCATATATTTTATTATTAAACTAAAAAGTTAAACAAGCCACAGTGTAACAAAGACTCATGGAATCCCACAGTAAACTCAACGAAGCCCACAAATCATAATCAAACTAAATTCGCAGCGAAACGCAGCCATTTTGTAGTCCTTCCGAATGACTATCATTAATATCTTCTAAATAATCTGCAACTAGCGCAGCCACAACGATTTATGAGGTGTTTGTTCGATTGAGCTTGAAAATTTGTAGTCTCCCATAGTCCCATAGGGGCGAGCAACACCGACTACTTTGTGCGATGATTCGGCGACAACTTTGTCGTAACAATCGTTGTTTCAGAGGCGGTAAACAGAAAATAATTACGATAAAAGTGGATAATATCTGGTGTAATGAAATGACATAATTTATGACACCTTTTCAGATTAAGTCAGAGTTCATCATTTATTGTAGCAACTATCTCATCGTCAGCTATTGTTTTCATTGTTGTGCGTATTGTTCAGCTGTGACTTATAAAAGTTATAAAAAAAAACTTATCGTGCACCTTCTTTCATCGAGTGAATCCTCTGTACTACCTAAAGGTTGACTGGCAGAGAATTCCACTATGGCATTAAGTCCACCTTGTGTACAGTGATGTGCATAAAGTATAAATAAATAAAAATAAACAAATCTTTCCTGATTTTTGTGGAGGTATTTGGGTGATAATTTACCGGTTCGATTCGTTTATAATTGAGCTTATAGCACTGTGGATTGTTAAATAAAGGAAAATGGGTGATGTAAGTTTTACTTTGTAGTTATTGAACAATTGAGGGGACCAATGTCCATCCTAGCAATTGGAATTCTTATCAGCGAGCACCTCATCACAATAAGCTCAACAATCTGAACCGGCAGTTTATTATCACACTAATAACTATTATACAAGGTGTAAGATTGATACTTATTGAAAGAGTTCAGTAATTGAGTGCGCTTGTTGCTGACACGCTGACAGAACCTGCTCCAAAGGTGACTCACCGGCGAATCAAATACAAAAGTCGCATTTTACTTAACGTTCTGTCAATTAAAAGTGGGTTTTTGTCACATGTAACCATGAGTTATCGAGAGTTTGAACAAATCCCTCGCCCAACTTAACACCCAGTATATTCAAAATGACAAGGACAAATGCAACGATAGAACTAGCAGTCGCAAACGAGTCGCTCGTATGTTGTACCGCCTAGGTGTTCAGAGCCCAGTTGGAGGCTTGCCAGTTGATTCAATAGAACAGGTATATTGAATGCGCTCGAAGGACACGGCTCCAGTGGAAAGGGCGGACGAGCACACGGTATGTATCGACATGATTAATGACCGTTGAAAGGTCAAATGTCAGAAGTGGGTCACGAACATCGTGCGGAGCTCGAAAAGATTATCTGTTTTCGATAACGACTCTATATACTGTGTCAGTACTCAGGTTACATTTTTTGGTGTTTTTATATAGAAATTATGTTTTACTGGTCGATCCCCAACGGTTTCGTTCGCGTTATTTTCGGCGTTCCCGTGGGAATTCCGAGATAAAATGCACCCTATGTCACTCAGGAACACTGTAGCTTCCTATAACTGAGTTTTTTTTTAAGGGTTACAAGTGGGGGATGTTACCAGTTACGAATAAAGCAGTTTTGGTTGCATAGATAGACATGCAGCAATTCACCACTTGGGCAATGGTTCAAACTTCATTGTTTCTCTGAGAAATAATTTGTCTACTTATCTGTTTAGTTCTTTTCTTTTGGTAGCTAGGTTACTACAGATACCCTTTTTCTTTTGATTTATCACTACATTTGACAGATTGAAATGGAAAAGCAAGCTTTCAATTGGATTTACAGTGACAATGTACAAGTACAGTGCATTACAGACATCTCATGAACTGAACGCAGCTAGTTTAGTAAGTGTTAATATTAAATTTCAAATATAGATATTTGACCAAAAAATAAACTTATTAAGAGTGAAGAACCCGATGAAAATTCCGTAGCCAATAATCGGTTATGAATAAATTCGTCTACAAAAAAATTAAGAATAGAAAAATCGATCTTCAAATTTCGATACGAACCGAGAGATTGGGTACTTATTGCGTTCCACTTTCCGAATTTCAATAAAACATTTTATCACAATGAAATCTTAATAGGGAAGGCACTTGGATACGTATCCAAGTTCATAAATAATGAAGTCCCTTAAACCACTTTTTCACGGTTACCGCGGCCGCCAGTCGGCGCGCAGGAGCCGGTAACCCTGCCCCGCCTTGTTAAATATTCAATACGTTCGCACATAACTCAACTCGCTTCTCAGTTATTACGTTCGTAATATTATACTTAAGTGAACCGAACATTTACCTATAATATTCCATCCAATAACGAAAAAAAAATACCAAACGGTATCTCAATTATAAGTAACTAGCTTTTGCTCGCGACTTGGTCCGCGTGGAGTTCGGTTATATCATAGAGTAACGTAGTAGGGGTTGAGTTTTAAAAAAACCCTAGGACACGGAATTGTTTTTTCTAATCGTTAATCTAAAAACAAAGTTTCAGGCTTCTAGCTCTAAAAATGACGGACTTCCATACAAAATTTTAACCCCTTTTTCACCCCCTTAGGGGGCGAATTTTCAAAAATCCTTTCTTAGTGGATGCCTACGTCATTACAACTATCTGTACCTATGTGGCCAAATTTCAGCGAAATCCGTCCGGTAGTTTCGGCTGTGCGTTGATAGATGAGTCAGTCAGGTTTGCCTTTTATGTATTTAGATATTTGAATTTGTAAGTTTACCTAAGAAATATCATCAAAGCCAAGTCTAAGGATATCGGAAAAGATAAATTATTCACTTCATCGAAGTCACAAATATTCTTCGATTTACACCCACGATAATTTCAGAGATCCCTCGGGAATAATCGTTTTACTAGTGATTTTAAGGTACCCAAAAATGATTCAACTGCAAAACGTTCAACGCCAGAAGTAGCCAGCCTTTTGTATTCAGCGAATGGTTCGGTCTATGGTACACGGAGTGTGTTAGGTATTATCTTAGGTGTATCATCTTAAAATAAATTAGATAGTCAGAGCTAATTTTCATACCAATAAGTACGTATTTTCTTAAAGTATGCCTTTTTCTACTACTAGTCGATCCCGCGTGGTTTTATTCGCGTAGGTACACTAATTTCGATATTCCCATGTATACTCCGGGATAAAAGAATACCTACTCTATGTCACTCAGAAACACTGTACCTTCCGATGAGTGAATTTTTTTTTTTTAAAATCAATTACTTAAGAAGTTTCTTAGTTCATCCATTAACAAACAGACAAACCGCCGCACTCAGAGTCGACTTTAATGATTACTTAGTTAAGTATAGATTTTTAAAACAAAACTGTCGCAATCAGACAAGTTTAATAAATTAATTTTAATTGGCATTTAATGAGATGTAACTTAATTAGTTAAATGCCAATTAACATTAATTTATTAAACTTGTCTGATTGCGGCAGTTTCGTTTTAAAAATCTATACTTAACTAAGTAATCATTAAAGTCGACTCTGAGTGCGGCGGAAAGAAATGGAAGCAGAATATTAAAATGTTCCCTTTTTTTTTTTCAATTTTATTTTCAACAGTTTAGGTACGGCGGCTACTGTAACATCGCGTTATCCTCATAAGCCTAAATGTGCCTATCTACTATCATCAGCACTTAACATTAGCTCCGCTGATAACGACAGTAGGCAATCAAAGTTATGTCCGCAATAAACGCGACGTCTGGCGAAAGAATTTCACAAATTCAGAGCGACCTTAATCACTATCACAGTTAATTGTAAAACATTTGCCGACCCACTCGGCAATGGTGCTGGCTACTGTTCCGTAGGTATCCACAGCGAATGAATGATATTTGATAAACATCCAAAATATCTGGTTTTATTATATTTGTAATCGAAG
Organism: Zygaena filipendulae; assembly: GCA_907165275.2. Classification (NCBI taxonomy): domain Eukaryota; kingdom Metazoa; phylum Arthropoda; class Insecta; order Lepidoptera; family Zygaenidae; genus Zygaena; species Zygaena filipendulae. The sequence continues at coordinate 10,776,611 of OU015664.1, forward strand.
CAAACATACGCTACGATGGAGATAAGAGTGAATTAAGACTGTGAAATTATATTCGGAGAGATATTATCGTCGATTTGGTAGAGACTGAATTAGTGGACGAAGAGAACCGTGGAAACCGACCTAAAAACTTAAAAGACAACACAGTACAAAGAAACAAGGTCCATTTTTAACTGTACATAGTTAATCTTGGGCCTCCTCTTTCTGGCGACAGTTGAACTATTTTCTAGAGCGAAGTACGAGTTTTTTTGTTTTTTCGTTGACCAAAATTGTAAACAATAAAAATTAAGTAGCTAATTTAGTTAAACATTCGGTCAAATTATCCTAGAGGGTAATGATAAACGAACTGTGAGTATGACGCTAAACATTAAATAGACGAGACTCGACGATCCGGATCCGTAGCGCATGGCGATAATTGGACATAGATAAGCAATAGTGTGTTAACCCACACTGGAGAAATTTTGAGTAAATCGTGTCTTAAAAGTAAGAGCGCCATTTTGTATCAACATTTTTTATGTTCAACATTTAGTTACATATTTAAGCAATGTAATAAGGTAAACAAATAATTAAAAAACGTTCCCTAACTCTCAATAAATCGTTCTGAATCAATAACTTAATTTTGTGGGTTAACATGTTATTGCTTATCTGCGTCCAATTACGAGGATAGCTGACAAATATGCAATAAGGCAAAGTAAAGGAGAAAGAGCTACAAAACTAACAACAAACTGCCTGATAAACTCAATATTTCGTATAAAAGTTGAATGTTTAGCAAAAATTACGATATTATTATCTTTTAACCAGTAATAATTATTATTGAAATAAAGAAGTATAAACTGATTTATTATCTACTTATAAATGAATAATAAATTAAATTTTCTGTATCTCCGTTGACCGACTCTATAGAGATCAATGTTCAAATATTATTATTTATGGGTATTAAACGAAAAGATGTCAAACCGTAGCTAAACCTGGAACTGTAATGTCTAAAAAATTACAATAAACAAAATTATAGCAATTGATTCAAATACTTTATATTGATTTTTACTATAACAACCGGAAAAATAAAAAGCTATCTATGAATTCCTTAATTGTTGTTTATGATAAAATGTAAACTTTACCTATCTCCTGCATCGTTATTCGTTTCAATCTGATAAAATAAAAAAAAATTGAGAACGATGAAAGTACTTCGATTCTAGTATTCGGTCGTAATCGATCTCTATTTAATGGATCGTATACTGTTACTGCTGTTACTGGGTCATCTATACAAAAACATTAGTTATGTGATTAAACTATACGATAAGAGTAACTCTAACGACAACATTAATCCCGGTCGATACAAACATTCCAATTGTCTGTGCACCGGAATCGTTAAATATCATACAATTACTTATGATATTATGTATAACCATAAAACAAGATATATAGCTTCTATCGGATTAATCGAAGGACATCGGACATTTTAATTCCATAAATATTTCTCAACGAATTCGGTACGGCTTGTATAAAATACAATGCAATGTTCAAGAATGGCTTGAAGAATTCGATGGTCATTAATTTATCGGGGATAACGAAATCACGTAAGAGCGTACCAAATATTAAATTGGGATCGAAGCATTGAATGATAAAATCCGTTTTCTGTGCGGCCGTGTCCGATATTAGTCATGTTTAGGTTACAAGGCCGCGGCAACAACTGTGGAATAAAGTGTAGGTACCTATTTAGATGTAAATTGTGAGAAATCCACCAACGCTAACACTCGGTTGGATAAGTAAGTGTAAAGTTTATAGGTACGTATAACATTTTAGCACCACAGAAATGCGTTCACGCATGCGAATATATTTCAGACTAGCTGTGCCCCGCGGTTTCACCCGCGGTATTTTAGGAATTCCCGCGGGAATTCCGAGATAAAACCTTATGTCCTTCTCTGTACCCCTGACAGCGCGCATACCAAATTTCATCCAAATCCGTTAAGCCGTTTTTGCGTGATTGAGTAACAAACATCCAAACATCCGCTCTTTCACATTTATAATATTAGCAGGATGACCAGCATTTTTTTAACATCTCGAGTTCCAGATGAAATTTCGAAAAAATCGAAACATGAGTATCTAAGTTAGACCCTTAGCAATACAACAAAAAAACCGCATTCAATTTGGTGCAGCAGTTTTTGCGTAGCACGAATACAAACATACAGACAGACAGACAAAAATTCTAAAAACGGTATTTTTGGCTTCTATATCACTCATAGAGTCACTTAAATTTATGTTTTCTTATTTATCTCCCATGTACAGACATCGACCTGTTATAATTTTATTACAGTCATGTATAGTTCTGAATGCTTTGCATGGACATTTAGCTTTGATACAATCTCAACTTGTAGCAATAGCCAAAGTTCTGAAATTACAAAAAGTGTCTACTGATACAACAAATATTCTCTGAAATGAATAGGTATGTCATAAAAACACCAATAATTCCGAGCAAACACAGTAGCGACAACTAGTAAATAACAGAAACAAACAATGACATAAGAAACATAAAAAAAACAGTCGAAAGAAAAAGATTGAGAGCGATTACAAAATCAATGTTAATTTTGTTCTCATAACGCGAGTTCTTATTTGCGTTTTTTTTTATCATCTTCACAGCATAAATAATGAACGTCCGCCAGAAAAATACACAGAATAATAAACAAGGAGACGGTTCGAAGCAAATTCGCTACAGTAAAGTTTCTGGATCCGAGCCAAGGGTATGATTTAGTGCATCCAGAAAAGGAGTTATCAACGTTGACGTCGACGGGAAGCCTCGAGACCGCCATTTCAATTAATGTTAGAGACAAAGGTCGCACCGCTCCGTACTTTCGGATAAAGGACTCGAATATTGTCTAAAGTACATCTGGACAATGCAATTCTATTGTGGTAGTTGTAAACATCGGACGGAGGGCTTGTATGGAGGAAAATGGAATTGAAATACAATACGAAGGATTTTAATACAATTAGAATTAGGTACTTACTTATAATAGTGAAGATATAAATACAACGCTACAATTATGATACATAATTAAAAGGGCAATGACCTCCTCTTAATACATCAATGGCAATGACATTTTTTGCACAATATACGAGTAGTATATTATAGATTATAGATGTTTTTATATTGCACCAATATAGCGAATTCGAAATTACCAAAAAAACAGGGAAAAAAGGTCTTGAAACAGTTATTTGGAGTTGTCTATAAATTTAGTACAGGTGTCAAAAAATGGTGTGATAATTGTTTAGGGCAAATATCAAGTTGCAGTTGGTAATTGCAGTAATTGTGTGGTTAAGCTATATTTGTCCAAAAAAATTGATTTATTTATACACGAACATAATTCTCTTTTTTTAGTTTACTAGAGTACCATGGCTATTATTTTTTTTGTTAATTTAGGAAAACTTATCATGATTTTTATTAATTCACTTTCGTTAAAAGTTTTTTTTGTAGGTGCTATCGCCAAATGAGTGATTCTTCTTCTTTCTTTCATTAATTATGGTACGAGTAACGCCCACGTCATGTGCCAATCTAGCTCTTGTACTAGTTGTTACATGACGGATGGATTCACTTTGAGAAATTCGGCGTCATATACATCGTGTTAATGAATTAACTGAAAACTAGAAACTAGTTTGCTCAGAATCAACTAGCGAATCGATCGCACTATGTTTTAATATTGGTTATAATTTTTCACTTTTATTAGAACATGTTTAAATATTTATAATACAATACTTGGCGTGTACGCCGCGCCGCCCGCAGCAAAAAAAATCGAACCGGTAGGTGCGGGCGTAGCGCTTGGAATTTCGTAGATAGGACACCTCCAAACTAATATTGAATAACTTTTAAAGTATTAATTTTTTTTACATAAAATATATTTCAATCATGTTATTGTTTATTTTTTTAAATGGGGTGTATCAGGTTTTCAGTTAATTCATTAACACGTTGTATAGAAAAATATACTTTCCTTTGAATATATCTTACTACGGAAAACTATTCCAGATTAAACAAATTCGCTTTTAACATCTAACTCTGCAAGTAAGACTTTTAATAGTATGTTCTTTTCAAATGTATCCAATTCCAAGTCTGGTACGTACGTCTGAAGAGCGATTTGTTTGGTAAACAAATGCTTCGCAGAGAGATTTATAAATTTAAATTTATTTACTCTCTCCATGGTAACTAAAACGATGCGAGAGTTCAGTGCTCGAAGGAATTGCGTTATATGCATACGTTTTATGTTTCAAATCGAACGTAGATAAGTCACGGCCATATTTTATGTATAAAGTTTTCTACAAATCTCTGCAAGTGTATTTTGCTTTGTCCAAAATATTGTTTATAAGTACCTATAGTTATAAAAGTATAACGACTACTTCCTATAATGCTTTTCACAAAAAATGACAGCAAAACGGTAATCACAATAAAATAAAGAATCTTGATAAAGGTATTTGGTAAAAAAATATTTTTCACTTCTCGTGCTCTGAAAGTCCTTGTTTGTGCAGGATATAGGCTGCACAAAATCGAATTTTGTGCACAAGTGCATTAACGTATCTACTCATAAATGTATTCATATTAAGGCAAAGAAAATGAGCCATACAGTCAAACACAGTAACAAGTTCATGGATAGAATTTGTTATTTTATAATATTTACTTATTATTATTATTATTTTTTTTAATACCGTAAATACATAAATACCGTTAATATGCCGGGAAAACAATTTCCTTCAGTATTCAAAACTGTACTAATTTTACTTTGAATTTTAATTAAAGAAATGTTATGTTATACTACTGTTTCATTTCCTCGCAATCGAAGTGAAAAGCCGAGTTTATAACTCGTCCACAAAACCATTGTATCCTCGACGTTACTATCAGCCCTCGCTTTTGGCTCGGGCTGCTAAAAGTCTCGGATGAAAATGATTCGTTTTGTGCACTTGTTGTTACAGACAGTCACGGCTGTTAGAAATTTCAGAGAGCTCTAGTTTCCACATCTCACAATATGATCTGACAAAAAACCTTTTTGTTAAAAATGAAAGCTCTACATTTATTAACACCACTTGTTATCTTTTTTTATTTACTTTAGCAAACACAAACAACACATAACAAAGTTTGTAAAAGTATGACTAACAGAAATTTTATATACCCATTTGTCAACAATGTAGGTTATCCACAGTGCTTTAAATAAAAACTTTACTCATATACTTACATTTGGTCATTTTGTCATTTCAACCATATGGCGATTACGGCTTTAATGACATGAAGACATAAGTTTTAATGACATGAAGAGAATAAATTCGTGACTCATCTCAAATAATGATTTGTTCTAAATGTCAATCAACTTTCCTAAACTGACAGACGTCACACATTCCTGTCAGAGGCGATGGTAAGTTTGTATGTGGCGATAACTTTTCTAACAGCTTCGTCATAAAGGTCAAATGTCAATTAGTACTTGTCTTGCTTGTGTCTTTATTTTATAATATTGTTTAGGTTATTATAGAGGTCGTGTATCTATCAATAAATTTTTCTCCATAACCATTAAACGGACGGCTATAAAGTTCTCAAACTTTGACTAATTCGTATGTATAATTTTATATTCCTAGGGCTAGCTGTATCTCCAGTTTCATATCTTTTTAAATAGACAGAGATATCACAATATAAAAGTAGAAAACGTTAGATAAAGTTATCTTTTAGAAACGGATTCATTCATTATGAAGATTGCTTTGGATCGATGAATGAATAACATTACTGCTCTGCGATCATCAATGGATTCGAGGATAGCAAAATAGAGGGAGTACCTGTACCTACTTGCCTCATGTTCGATATTACCCCAGCCAGAACTACAATTTTCGGAGGGTACAGAAATAAGTACCTACATAATATGTGGTACCTACGTGTTCCTAAGGTCGAAATGGTCTCTGTCTCACTGTTTTGCTGAGAGCCAATTTTCCGCCAACACCGGCACCGTGGGAAAAGCACAAGAACTACACAGATGTCACATTGTACGTAATATATGAATCGCCTAATTATTTATTTAATGCCTTACAAACCTTTTATCGCAGTACATCAAAGGGTTTCTGAGGAATCTCCAAATTCATGGTCGGTAAATTTACTTTAAGTTTAAATCTAACCTACATTGAGAAACACAACGCATTACTCCACAGATATAAATTATAGATTAAACTAGATGAGGCAAGTTCATAAATTTGTATGAAATTAAACCAGCCAAACTGTTCTAATGACAACGCAATAAAAGATTTGTAGTGAAAGTGAAACAGCCAAAAATAAAGTTCAATAAAGTTTTTTTTTGACGAAGATTTGAAAAGATTTGAAAATACATTGATTCGTGATGGCAACGGCATAAACAAGGCTATGATAATTATAAGAATAGGAATAGCACTAGTTCGACTTTTGCAAAAAAGGACATTTGAAAGCGAACCGAACTGGCTCAATAGGACTTAGTTGCGGAACGCTTGAGACAACTTGCGTAGTCTATTCTATACTATACATATAACATATGTGCCGTGCCCCAAGCAAGAGCTCTATAAACCTCTCGGTGCTCTCAAATTTATAGAATACCAATACTGAACGATACGGCAGTAACGTCTTGTGTTTATATCGAACTGGAGTCTCTCAATGCGATATAAACCAACCCACAATGGTGGGTTCGCATTACAAATTGTTATTGCACCCGCATACCCGTTACTAAAGCCAGCGCAGCGCAGCAAGTTATGTCATGCAGCAGCTACGCTGCAGCGTAGCTCGTGCACTAGTGGACTATGGGTTTAATAAATCGGAGCAAACGAAAAAACATCGAAATCAGGATTTTCTTCCGGTTATTCCAATAAGGTCTAATAAGGTCTAATTTCGTCCATGGTCCGGGTAATAGCGTCATCAAAGATTACTCGTAAACCATTGAGACTAAAACGACTACTTCCATCTATTTTACACAACAAAACTAGATGGAAGTAGTCGTGGAAAACTCTAATAGTTTTTAAATAATCTTTGATAGACGTTATTACCCCCATGGACGCCATTCCCCCGATTGACCTTATTATAAATACGAATGTGAGTTTGATTGTTTGTTGCGCTTTCACGCTTTAATGGCTTAACCAATTATCATGAAATTTTGCATACACGTTGTCAGGAGTAAGACGCAGTGTAGTTTGTATCTGGAAATTCCCGCGCGAACTCCGAAATTAACGCGGGTGAAACCGCGGGGAACAGCTGCTAGTATATACGTATATAGAATACTATACATACCTACATCATTGTATGAAAGCTAAAAGTCACTAAACACGAAATCTCGAAATAAAGCAGGTAGATTATAAAGATAGGAGAGCTAAGAAAGGATTTCACGGAGTTTTCACATGATTTTTATGACAAATGGATGGATATGCACAAATGAAGCACTAAAATCTGATTGTGATATTTGAACATCTTTCTCGGGTCAAAGCTTAATATTATCCTAGATCAAGACAAGAACCAAGAGGAAAATTTTATGTCTAATGTGGCGTTTTTTCAGTAAATTTCCACCCGATAGATACTAAAAATATATACAAAACCATCTACATATCTCTGGGAAATCCCGTTCCGTTAGCGACAAACCATATTGATTTGCTGGCACCAATTTCTGAGAACTAATGCGCCATTTGTATAAAGCTTTTCTACACAGAACGTAGATATCTAGAGCTACTTATGATTGAATTTAAATGGATTTAATACTGTAATGGGCATGATGACAGGTCCGTCAGGTAGATAGTAAAAAATAATAGACACGTATTTTTTTTTGCTTTTAAGAATTATTGAAAAAAATACATAGATAAAACGCATTTAAGTTTAGCAGTGGGAAGTCGCGACGTCATAACTAAGTATAAAGTGTGCCTAGGTGTGACGTCACACGGAATTTCAACTTTTTTTTTTTATTACGTCAAAAAAGAAAAAAAATACGTGTCCAATATTTTTTATTATTATACAAGACTGACTAAAAATTCAAATTTAGACATCATTCCCATTAATTGTCAAACTAATGTAAAAAGTGTTAAAGTGTGGTCATATTTGAAGGTCGTTTTCTCGTAATCGTCTGTAATTTTTGAACACTAATAACGGAACTGTTATAGGATGAAATAAACCACCCCAAAATTTGCTGGGTTACAATGTTTTAAACACTAGCTGTGCCCCGCGGCTTCACCCGCGGTAATTTCGGAGTTCCCGCGGGAATCCTGGGATATAAAGTACCCTATGTCCTTCTCTGTACCCCTGACAACGTGCATGCCAAATTTAATCCAAATCCGTTCAGCCGTTTTTGCGTGATTGAGTAACAAACATGAAAACATCCAAACATCCACACTTTCACATGTATAATACGTATACATATTAGTAGGATTAAATTTATTATTTAGGCACATTTATTAATTATTCTTAAGCCGATAAATTGCATCGAATGGTCTCGGAAACGTCACCTGCAATCAAATCGTGAGTCGTGATAAAATATACATTGTTTATTAAATCTTGAAGTATGGTTGAGTATAGCATTAAAATACTATACCAGAACGCGGTCCTAAAATATGACTATACCTTTCTGTAACATCTTGTATAGTGAAAAAATGAATATCCATCATTAATCGAGAGATTGAAACCACTTTAGGCAAGTTAGCCATCACCATATCGGGTGAAATAAATAAATAATTAGATACCTAAGCCCTAAAATAAAATGCGGTTTCTAAGCACTTAAATTCCAATAAAAAGCTATTTCTCCAGCTTCCATAATTGGACATAGATAAGCAATAGTGTGTTAACCCACACTGGAGAAATTTATAATAAACCGTGTTTTTTTTTATTGATTTTAAAATTATAGCGCCATTTTGTGTCAAATTAGGTTTATATTCAACACTTGTCTGGTATTTAAACAATGTAATAAGGTAAAGGATTAATTAAAAAAACGTTCTATAACTCTCAATAACTTATTCTGTATCAATAACTTGATTTTGTGGGTTTACACGTTATTGCTTATCTATGTCCAATTATGGAAGCTGGAGAAATAGCTTTTTATTGGAGTCGAAGTGCTTAAAAACCTTATTTTATTTTAAGGATTAGGTATCCAATTATTTATTTATTTCACCCGAGATGGTGATGGCTCAAAGTAATCGTCAGTCACAGTGTAGGTATTAAAGTAAAAAATCAAGTAATAATATAACAGTGTTTAACAAGAATAGAAATCATTTCCGATCATCCGTTATAAGCGTAAATTCAATGTACCTACCTACCTTTGTTACGGCGGATTTGGACAGTCACGCAGATGATTTGGGTAAACGATTGGAAAGGGCGAAAAAAAAAAACCAATCAAGATAGAAAAAGAGACGGCACCAATGTTTTGTGGTTTTTAGGCCTTTCAGTTACGTACATAGAAGACAATACGTGGGTATTCCATAGGTATCATGCTAACTAATACATGCTAATGTGAGTTTATTTGCTTGTTTGTTACACTTTCACGCCTAAACTACTCAATCGATTATCATGAACTTTTGCACGTTGTTAGGGGTACAGAAAAGGACATAGGGTACTTTTATTTCGAAATTCCCGCGGGAACTCCGAAATCAACGCGGGTGAAAAAGAGTGTTAATTTTTTTTTTAAAGCGCCCAATCACGATCAATCGATTCATTTCTATCGAGAAAATTGCTAACGTTTATTTTACTAATTTATAATTTCCGAATTTTTGTTTGTTTTTGTCAAATTATTGTTTTCCCAATGGAACATTTTGTAGGTATGGAAATTGTTATAAAATATCTCATTTGCCACCTGTTCTGGGAAAACTGGGAATGATCCATTTTAGCCGTTTGTTTCTATGAAACAAATAAACTAATTCAACTTGCACATTGCATTGTCAAGGGAATAGGAGCGCATAAAAGTCAGCGATCGACAAAACAAGCGGACGGATCGCGGTTCAATGCGCTTTTACCGTAAATAAGTACATACCTACATACTGTGCACCACATACCACGTGGTACTTTAATTAATAATCGCTTCGAATGAGTGAATCACGCGAGCTCATGCCGAGGCAATAGATGTGGCAGGGCCTCGTTGTCGGGCCACAGAATGAGCGAGTCGATTAGTTTAAAAAAGCTATTACTCATTTAACTCATACGTAGGTATAACGAAGCAAAGTCTAAGGAACAAGAATAATAAAGTATTAAAATAAATTGCGAAAACTAAAAATTAAAAGGGCAAACAGACAAAACAAGTTTCTGTAAATAAAATAAAAAACAGACGCCAACTAAAAGTTGTCTTTAAAAAGTCTAGCTTTAACGGATTTTTTCAAGCTTTATTTTCATGCTTTCGTTTAGTGTGAAGAGGGTAAGATATACCTTTCTATGTAACCCCATACCGAATGACCAGTCACCACCATGCCTGCCCATTAATCAAGAGGTCCCGGGTTTGATTCCCGGTGGGAGAAGAGTTTAATATATATGTAATAATAGAATAGTATAATATATATGTAATAATATCTAGTGTAGGTATATACCAGGTTTGCATGGTTTCCACGACACAAGCCTATAACTTAGTGTGAGATCGAGTAGATGTGTGTTGTGAAGTGTCATAAAAATAAAATGATTAGGTACAATATTTATCAGTATTATTTCTTAAACACAACGTCGTATGATATTTTCAGAAGCGAACCGCTCTCTCGCTTCGTGGCCGGACAACAAGTGCTTTATTGTTGTGTATAGAGGCATTTAATCGCCATTTTTATCGACGTGAACCCAGCGACCGTCTGCGGTTTTAAAAAATTATAAAACAAATGCGCTCCAATATGAACGGAACAAAACACAAATGGACGTCTATAAATTCGTGGGTAAAGTTCAGAATTGCACTACGATCATTGCAGAACCATCTCACTGCATATTTAAGTGTCGGCTAAGTGCATGTATTTATTACCATTACAATATTTCATTGTTCCCTTTGTTTGTGGTGTTACAGTAAATATAGGACGCGAGTGTGAGCTGAGATTTAACAACGGTGGTGTGACAACAGACAGACAGAGTGAAGAATGCAAAACGAATTTGTCGAAGACCTGCAACCGGTGAAAGAAACTGCCATTTGGCAGCTTCAGAAGCGTTTCAACGATTATTTTCTGTTATATTTTTGCTAATGGTATAAGTTTAATCCTATCCTACTTCCTACTAATATTATAAACGCGAAAGTTTGTAAGAATATATGGATGGATGGATGGATGGACGTTTGTTACTCTTTCACGCAAAAACTACTGGATGGATTTAAATGAAACTCTACAATAATATAGCTTATACCTCAGATTAACACATAGGGTACTTTTGATCCCGGAACTCCCACGGGAACTCTGAAATTAACGCAGGTGAAACCGCTAGGCACAACTAGTTAAGATATAATGGTAAGTTTAATTAAGATTTAATAAGTCCTTGCTTGAACTTCCCGCGAGATGTCCGAGATAAGAAGTACCCTATTCGATGACACTAAGGAACACTGTAGCATTCTATTGTCAAAAAAGATTTCAAAATCGGATCAGTAGGTTCAGAGATTACCCCCTACAACCTCACAACCTGATTTAAACCTGGACGTTTACGGACTTTTATCGGGTTTAAACTCAAGTGTCGGGTTGAAGCCAGGATGATTGCCCATCTATGGATACAATGGTTACCGTACTCGCAATCTATGTTTTTTGTGGCGTAAAAATAACAGCTTTTTACTGAATGCATGTGAAGTCTTATTCCTGCGGGAACTCCGAAACTCACGCGGATAAAACTGTGGGGCACAACTAGCTGTGCTAGCTGTTATTTCTAGAATTAATAGATAAAACAAGGCGAATCTATAGAATTTTGTCAGTGCAGCTCGCTACAACTATAATATTTCCGTTCTGAAGCACTACACAAATCCATCTGGTAGATAGCGTGTATTCTTCATACGTACCTAGCACTTTGTTGTCTATTATTAACTAGCTGTGCCCCGCGGTGTTACCCGCGGAAATTTCGGAGATCCCGCAGGAATTCCGGAATGCAAAGTGCCTACCCTATGTCCTTCTCTGTACCCCTGACAATGTGTACCTAAGTATGCAAAATTTCATGAGAAGCTGTGCCCCGCGGTGTTACCCGCGGAAATTTCGGAGATCCCGCTGGAATTCCGGAATGCAAAGTACCTACCCTATGTCCTTCTCTGTACCCCTGACAATTGTACCTAAGTATGCAAAATTTCATGAGATTTCACCGACCGGAGTTCCTGTGGGAATTCCGGGATAAAAAGTATCCTATGTCCGTTTCCTGGTTCTAAGCTACTTCCCCACCAATTTTCAGCCAAATCGGTTCAGCCGTTCTTGAGTTATAACTAACACGACTTTCTTTTATATATATAGATTTTCGAAAGTATCTAGACTTTCTATATAAAAAAAAAAATGGTGTTTTTTTTTAAATAATTATCTCGACATCAAACTACGGAGCCAGCGAAAAGTGGAACTGAATGGAAACAAAGACAAACGACATCTGTGACGGAAGCCCAGTTTCACTTTAATCGGGCCGGTCACAAAACGCCGTTTGTTTTTATTACCTATCTATGTACACTTTAAGATTTCAATTAACCACTTAACAACAAATTTAAAAAAAAAACTTTCAAACACACCAACAGTCGTAAACGCCTACTACGGTAAGAGCCTTGACACGATTACACATTTACAAAAATAAATACGAAATTAAATAACATTTTTGTATGGTTATCAGAGGCGTCTTTACCTATGGTGCAGGGTGTGCGCTGCACGCGGGCGCAGCGCTCCTAGGGGGCGCCGAGCGCCGCTCGCTACGGAGCCGTACCTACTCGGCGCGGCACTTTCAATGACCAACGTAAAAAGAGCTCCGCTTTGGATACATTTTGTATAACGTCTGGAGCTCTTCTTATTATTACTATTATTACTAGGGGGCGCTAGGGTATGTTTGCACACGGGCGCTACATGGGCTAGAGACGCCTCTGATGGTTATTAAACGTCTTAATAAGGCTACAGATAAACTGTTAATGAAAAGGTTTAAGCGGTCGATAAATAATTCGTTGTAGTACTCAAAAGAGCGCCGACAAAGCTGAAAGCGCTCACTTTTGAATGGAACGCATCCGTCATAATATTATAATTGGACGCAGATAAGCAATAACATGTTAACCCACAAAATTAAGTTACCTATTCAGAACGATTTATTGAGAGTTAGGGAACGTTTTTTAATTATGTGTTTACCTTATTACATTGTTTAAGTATGTAACTAAATATTGAACATAAAAAATGTTGACAGAAAATGGCGCTATAATTTTAAAACACGATTTACTCAAAATTTCTCCAGTGTGGGTTAACACACTATTGCTTATCTATGTCCAATTATGGTTTGCGCTGACTTTACTCATTCTATGGTCTCAACTGCCATCAAAGGCCTTTTTTGTTTGTTACAGTCTTGGCCTGATTTAACCTATAAGTAACTACAATATTTTCTACTTATTAAGTCAAGTATTTGAGAAAAATTTACTGTTGACTATACTCGCATTTGCAGATTGTTAAAAATCTTAGTAGAGGTAGCTTCACTATAATAGCTCATATTATGTAGGTACAAAGAACAATGTGGATGTTTTTTTCCAAGTAGTTCTACTGGTAGAATAACCAATAGAACTGCACGGACGTGTTTTTTTTCTGTTCTACTCCACGTCACGGTAGAACCGATTGGAAGTTTTTTTACAAGTAGTTCAATCGGTACGGTAGAACTGTCAGTAGGACTGGATGGAAAACACCAACAATCTATACCTACATATAAATAAAATTTAAGTGTCTGTTTGTAATTCTAAATTTACAGCTTTTCACTAAATGCATATACAAGTATATCAGTACTTACATTAAAAATCAAATTTTAAATTTTTTCTCTGTCTGTCTGTCTTTTTGTTCCAGATAATCTCTGAAACGACTGGACCGATTTTTAAGGGACTTTCACTGGCAGATAGCTGATGTTAAAAGGAGTAAGTAAGACTATAAATCACGTGTCACGTTGTTTGTCCGCGATGTACTCCGAAACTACTGAACGGATTTTGATAAAATTTTGCAATAATTTATAATATGGTTCAACTTAAAAGATAGGATAGTTTTTATCCCGGTATTCCCGCGGGAACTCCAGAACTCAGGGGTACAGAGAAGGACGTAGAGTACTTTTTCCCGAAATTCCCGCGGGAACTCCGAAATCACCGCGGATGAAATCGCGGGGGACAGCTAGTGGTTTTATATTTTTGTAAAAGTAATTAATAACTTTAATTAGTGATGCATTTCAACGTTAGATTGTGCGGTTCCCTTAACGTTCCAATAAGCATTAATTACACCCAACCAATTATATACTTCCAATGCTACTGTACTGTTATCTAAGAGCACAACTATAATAACACGTATAGCAGCTACTGATTAATACATATCTACGAGTAACATAATCCAATACAGGTAACAATAATTAGTAAGTAGCCAATGTGTGTTTGTTTGTCTAACTTTCGCGTCATATCGCAGCGATGGATCGACGTGAATATTTTACAGTATAGCATAGGTTGATCAGTCTTTTCTATAAGTCATTTGAAGGACAATGTATACACTTTTACAACAAACTCCCAAACGATGTAATTAATTTGTCAATTAATAAATTCAAGACACTTATTAAACACAGATTATGCGATAAAGCATATTATAGTGTAGTAGACTATTTAAATGATACAGACGTTTGGGAATGAATTGCTCTATCCAATTACTATTTTTTGCTCTCCTAGTTTATAAGTATGATCATTAAAAGACAGCGCTGCTGAGTTTCTTGTCAGTTCTTCTCAGCAGAGAACGTATTCCGAACTGACGGTAATTTATAGTTCTAAGAACCAGCTGACGTTTACAAGTGATTGTAACCAATCCTAAGTAATAAATAGCTTTTGAATTTTTAATTCTTGAATTTTTTTTTCAATAGCATCACTACTGGAGTGCAACTAGGCCTCCCCTAATTTTGGATGAACCTACTTGGACCTTACTAGGCCTACAGCAATCTGTGTTATAGGATGAACATGTTATTCCAATATTATAGCTCCTCATAAGGAAACGCGGGTGGAACCGCTTATACAATTATATTAATGATTTAATTAAACTTGCACAATGTTTATTACATACCTATAAGCTTAATCTGTTTAAAACTCTTAATCGATACTGCTCATAATATGTCTACAAGAGTTGAATACACATGCCGCCATTTTAATGGTCGACCTATGACCCAACACACGTGAACTTCACCTCCGTAGCATAATACGTGCGATCGGCTTTGTTAACATGCAAAATTACTTTCAGCTTCCAATTTAATCGAAATAACGATTATTCAAAAATATTGTAATAAGTGCATGTCTAATATGTGCAATTTTAGAGCACGTGGTTTTAACCAGTAATTGATTTCTGATCTTAGATATTAGGCTGTTTGTTCGTAATAATAGTGTTAGTTATAGATTAAGCAAACATCAATTATACCTACTTACAAATAAATAACTAATTTACTGTTAATAAATTTGTTTATACAACGTGTTAATGAATTAACTGAAAATTAGAAAGTAGTTTGCTCAGAATCAACTAGCGAATCGATTGCACTATGTTTTTATATAGGTTATATTTTTTTCATTTTTATCAGCCCATGTCTAAATTATTTATAACACGAGATTTGGCGCGTACGCCGCGCGCCGCCCGCAGCAAAAAAAAAAAACGAAACGGTAGGCGCGGGCGTAGCGCATGGAATTTCGTAGATAGGTCACCTTCAAACTAATGTTGAATATCTTTTAAAGTATAAATTTTTTCGACATAAAATGTATTTTAATCATATTATTGTATATATGATGGGTGTATTAGGTTGTCAGTTAATTCATTAACACGTTGTATAGCAGTAAATATGTATTTCTAATTAGTAACCTACAGTTACCTACTCTATTTCTGAAGTTGTAGTCGATGGGCTACTTTGATTGTATTTCCGATTGTATCGTAACACTTCAGAAAATTATTGTTTTGCATTTCAAATAGAAGACATTTAATCGATATTGGAAGTGTAAAAGAAAATTTTGACATAGGTATCTATAATAATAATCATGAGAAGCTAGCTTGGCAAAGTACCTACTAGCATTTTTTCAACTTTGCAATAATTTCTCATAGACAAACTTACTTTAGAAATTAAAATATGATCAAAGCAGCCACATTTGGGCTTTTTCCTAGCGTATTCATTTTTGTAAATTAGTTTATTTTCCATTGTGTAAACGATTTTATTGGCAACGCGTGTACGTCAGGCTAGCTTCGTAAGTTTATGTTGTTATGTAAATACGATCCCGCGAATTAACCCGCTTCTGGTTTCTAAACAAATATTACCTTTGGGGGCTGAATTTGAAGAAATTCCTTACTAAGCAGTTGACTTGTTTCAGCAAAATGATCCGCACCAATGCCTTTTCTCTCGACTATTGTCCGACTGACTAACTTTACCTTTTAATGCTAGTCTAGGCACTTTTCTGTCTCAGTGAATTAGAAATCGCAAAGAATCCTTTAAAATTACATAAAACTGTGGATAGCTACACTACAATTTTTCATTCTGACATAATTGGTTTATCACCGCCTAGACCAAATCAGTGGATCTAGAACAGTGGTTCCTAACCTTTTCAATATTGTTACACCTGTGACCAATTAGGAAAATCGATTTTACCCCGACCTTAAAATGTTATCAATATAATAAATATTGGACATCAGTTTTAAAATTTTAAAGTAGGTATGTTATATATTTAAACAATTAATTAAGCAAAAATAGCTAGTATAGTTGGTATAGCTCAGGTCTTAATTTATTAGGTTCTTCGTTACCCCCCGCGGGGGTAATTACCCCCAGGTTCGGAACCACTGATCTAAAACTAAAAAAAAATTAACAGGCCACTCACAAATTGCACAAGCCTTACGGTTTAAGCAAGCGCTAGGAATTGGATATTCAATCCATATGTTATGGTCACAGTTGTGACCTACTTAACCAAGCATATAATTCCTAAAACCATCAGCATTTTGCTGGCCGTTTGTCAATATACGTATAGATATATCAACAAAACGAGGTTGTTCATTGCAAATATGTTTAATTTGAAACGTCAAATCAAACAATTTCCTCAGTATTAGCGACTAGCTGCAAGTACCTGCTCAAGTCAACAATTAATACTCAAGTTCGCTTGATAAATAACCTTATCAAGCCACCTCGCTCTCGGCGTCGCGTCCTCCAAACGGCCGTAAGCCTAACCTAACGCAACACGGACTCACTCTAACCTTGCGCTGATAAAAACTGACATAAGAACGAAACGCAAGCCAGCTTCGAGATAAATATACCAGGAGTAGCGTCAGCGTCGAAAACACCCCGACACTTTTGACAGTCGTTGAAACTTATGACTTTTAGCATTACAAAAAAAAAACACGAAATAAGTTTATCTTATTGGCGATGTTTCCGTACAAAGATTTAGCAAAAAAAAAAATACCGAGCAAAGATCGGTCATCCACGTACTATTTATTTCAGCAAGATGAGACACACAACACAAATGAGATGATTCGACGCCGACTGTGGACATTGGAGTTACCACAGAGAAAATGATAATAATATATTAACTAGAGAGGCCAATTGGTCGGAGCAGGCGCACCACGATTGCAAAGCAAGTTAGAGCAAATGCTCAATTTTCCCACAATTTCCTTTGCCCAAGTATATTTTTCCCAAATTGGTATATAACTAGGATACATTATGTAAGTCTAATTATTGTAAGCCTAAAGAAAGAAATAAAGATTATTATTATCCAGTAAATTGTCCAAGTTTCCTTTTCTTAAGTTAAGTTAGAAATTACTTAATTCTTTATAATGATATCCTGTTTCTGCATAATTACCCACTACTAAGATTGGAAGAGCGGTGACTCCCAACACGGGCGCAAGCCTACTGGGAGCTCCTGCCACTAGTTTTTAAGCAACCGTGTAAGAACAAATAAATAAATAAATAAAATAAAATATTATTATACATATAAAAAAAAATACAATAACTGTGAATTTTGAGTCACCAAATAAAAACGCTACCAAATGGCGTTTAAAACATTTCATTGCGTTAGTACCTAAATGTTTTTGTGCGTGATGAATAGTTTTGTGTACAAAGATCACCTGGCGACACTAGTTTTCATTTGTGTTCAAACCAAATGGAGCCGATTCTATCTATTCTATCTGTTCTGTGGGAATGACTATATGCAAATAGGGATGTGGACTACTTTTGAAAATCAAAATTCTAATTAGTCCGTCAGTTAGGAAATGAAAAAACAATAGACACGTATTTTTTGCTTTTTTAAATAAATTAAAATGCACAGAGATAAAGCGCATTAAAGTTTAGGGTGAGGAGGTCGTGACGTCACTAACCGCAAAACCGCCATACAAACTGTCAGAATAGTGACGTCACGCGAAATTTCAACTCAATATATCGCCGTTATTTTTTGATTAAGTACGTAAAAAAAGAAAAAATACGTGTCCAATATTTTTCAATAATCTACAAGACGGACTAAAAAATTAAAAATTAGTCAACATGCCCATTCTCTTAAGTTGCTCAAGTATGTTAATAACTAGCATTTACAAGGGTATGCAACGCTGAAATATAATTATATCGCAAACGGTTGCACGCGCACAAAATTCGAGATCTTCCGCGATCTACTGAGATAGAACCTACATTAACATAATAAGCCCGTCCTTCCCCATCTTTCCAACCCCCAACCTGTGTCAAAAAGAACAAATAAAAAAGTTACTTTCGCATTAGAAAAGTAAATAAAGTTGACATGTCTGTTGCTGGTTTTGAATTATCCATTACATTTCTTTCCGTTAGTAATTCTTTAAGTACCTTATCAATCTACCTATGGAATATATCTAATATCACCATTTAATAGATGATATAATTAGAAAAATTACTGGAATTTGTCTCAGCTAGAAAATAGACAAATAGAAAATAGAAAAACAGGAAGTGCGGCGTAGAGGTGCAGGAAACAATGGCACATCTTATGTGCGAGTGCGATGCCTTAACTCGTAAACGTATGGACCTTCTGGAGACGGCCTACCCAGAACCAGTGGACTTTAGGCTCTTACCCCTCCACTGCACACTAGCCTTCGCCGCCGAGGTTTTCAGGGAGTAGAGGGAGGAGCACAGGATGGGGATGATACAAAAGATCCCAAGGGTCGAAGTACCGAGGCTTTATTTGCCCACCCCATTGTCTAAGATATGATAAATAGACAAATTTTAATCAGTTCAATCAATCATTTCTATCATTTATTTTTTCAATAATATATTATGTAGATACATAATATGATGTCACTTTAAAATTGATAGAACATACGCTGCTGTTGCAGGCATGCAATTATCTTCTTAAACAAAGTACCTACCAATAAAATCTACAAAAAAACAATGAAATTTAAAATATTAAGACTGCAATTACAATAAATCGGCATTCGACAAGAAAAAAGATTTAGAAAAATATCAAAAACACACATAAAAGAATCCTGTTGAACGTTGTCATCTCCTAAATCTTGGAGAATTTATCCTTCTGTCCGTACCTACCTACCAAACGACAAACAGCGTCAATTACTCGTACCATCGTGTACGCCATGTTAGTGGGCTGAACCGTTTTTAAGGTCCTTAAATATCAAGGCAGGTGCCAAACCGGTCCGACTGCATTACAGTTGAAAGAGACGAACGGGCGCAGAGCGCAGAAGAAACTGCAATGCGAGCTAGATTCGCCCGACGATGTTAATTTACGACGTCGGAATTAAACGCCGGAGTCGAAAACGAAACCTGATTTACAGTATTTTAAAGATATCAGTAGGGATTCCGAACTTCTTACTCTTGGTTAGTTCCTCGTTTGCGATACGTTGCTTTTGAATTTTTCTTCATGTTTTCACAGAGCTGAAATACGTTCGCAATTATTTTCTTTACATTTCTCAAGCTCGCGTAGGGGCCGCAGTTTTTGGCAGGATCGAAGTTAATAGTAGATTTATGAAATATTAGCTGTGCCCCGCGGTTTTACCCGCGTGAGTTTCGGATTTCCCGCAGGAAATAATTTTTCTAAAATAAAAAAGCCTAGTTCCTTTTTATAACATCAGCTCTGCCAGTGAAACTCCCGTCAAAATCGGTCCAGCCGGAAAAACAGACAGATGGACGGACAGACAGAGCTAGAGCAAAATTTTAAAAATTGTTTTTTTTTTTTTATGTAAGTACCGTAGGTATGTTATACTTTCATATGCATTTAATGGAAAGCTGTTAATTTGGAATTACAAACAAACACTTCAATTTTATTTATATGTATAAATAATAATAATAACATTTTATGAAAATAAAATTATTCTTGTGCATTGTTGTGGATCATAAATTGAAATATCTATAAGAAAATCAGACGAGACGAAATTCTTAAAACGTAGGTACTTGTACTGAAAATCAATGTATCATAAATATCGTAACAATTTTTTAAAAAAGTAGGTTGCAGAAATTAAGTATAGACTGAGTTTGAAAGCATTTTAACGTTCCCAATTTCAGCACGGAAACAAAAGTAGGCGTAAGTCTCTACTAATCTCTTCATTCTTCAACATATTCCCTCGAGTAATTTCCTATCTGGCTTAACATTAATGTCTTTCGGAATAATAGGTACCTACTCGGTACTCTGTTTTTCTTTCACGTAAAAGATCAATTTATCCTTCCCAATTTTTTCACCTATACAATTAGAAGGTAAGGCTAACTTACAGGGATGGATAGTGGATAGGGTGAAACAGCCAGGAGATCGATTTTTGAATCGCTCCAATTGCTATTCACACACGGAATCGCAAGATCCGCGTGCGAATGCGAGAAATTGTATTTTTGAAATGTCATTGCACGTGAATTCTACAACGAGTGGGTCGGACCACTCTTATTTGAATTCATCGATCGAAAGTTTGACGTTTAGTGGCTTAATGTCATTTTCATAACTTGACACGAACGTTTCGTTTTAAGTCCGATTAAGTACCGTTAAATATTCTGCGTCAAATGAAACAAATCTAATGGAGTTTCAGAAAACAGCAACACCGTATTCGAATTATTCAAAAATATGACAAAATGGGATACAGTGAATTGAATTTCACATGTGTATTGATTTCACTTAAGATATTCGAGCGATTCAAAAATCGATCTCCAGGCTATCAGATGCACAGTAGTTAAATTAGTATAGTGCATTTCTGTCAGAAGCCAATAAAGCAGGGTATTTTCGGACATACTGATATTGGAAGGCCAGCCGAGCAGTTGTAAAACGCTAATCGATTGCTACTTGAGCATAGATTTGTGTTAGGAGGCTCAGACCAAATAAAAACTAAAGACGGAACGTCTCGAACAACGAAGTGAAGCCGGTTAATGCGTATGCATGTGGTGATTAGGAAATTGTAAGTTGCTAAGTTTACTTACTAGTGATAAGTGATTCTATGCTGTTTTTGATTTTTTGACCGTTGACGACACAATATGGCATTTTTTCTAACTTAATTGTTGCGTCACCTTCATTAGCGGGAGAAGCTCAAACTATGGTATGGTGTAGGTGTGGTGTTTTTTGTTTGTTACGATTTAACTCAAAAACTACTGAACCGATTTCAAAAATTCTTTCACCATTAGAAAGCTACATTATCCCTATTTTGTTACCTATATCGTACCTAATCCGGAATTCCCACAGGAACTCCGAAATTATCGCGGGTGAAACCGCGGGGGTCAGCTAGTATCAAATAAACAGAACCAAGTAAATGGACTGGATGGAATGGATGGATGGAATAAGCAATAACATGTTAACCCACAAAATTAAGTTAGGTATCTATTCAGAACGATTTATTGAGAGTCAGGGAACGTGTTTTAATATTTTTTTTACCTTATTACATTAAGTTTGTAACTAAATATTGAACATAAAAAATGTTGACAGAAAATGGCGCTATAATTAATTTTAAAACACGATTTACTAAAAATTTCTCCAGTGTGGGTTAACACACTATTGCTTATCTATCTCCAAATGATATTATACTTTGTAATCGGTTCCACCGCAAATCGGGACGAAAAAACAAATCATTTAGGATGTCTTTATCCACTGGAGATGGCTATTATGCCAATACTTTTTCCTGTCAACGATCCTATATTTGCGGAGGCATAGCAAATGGATCCGCAAATTAAGAAGCGATCTCCTCAATATAATAACATATTACAAGAATTGTTTCGTAATTGCTAGAAATGTAGTTTTATTAGCTGGAAATTGTAGGTATAGTTGTGGTTAATAATACACATTAGAAGATAAATGCGAGCTTATTATTTAGTCATTAGAAACTATTACTTACCTATAATATAATGAGGAGAAAAAGACAAGAAATAAGTAGTAGAAGATTCGTTATACGGAATAGATATTGAAGATACTATTCTAAAGATACATTTAGGTACTATGGTATATTGCATTAAATATATTATAGTAAAACAACATTATTGTCGTATTTTTATTTATGTAGAGACAGCATTAGAAATGTTCTTTTGACAGTGGTATCTTATCTTATTCCATTAGTAATAAAGTTCATCAAGTGCTTACCTTCATCTATTATGGCTTATCAATGCCAGTATATATATCTAATTTAGTGTATTAAAACTGTAGGGTCAATCTATTAAATATTAACTAATGAAAAATAAAATATACGGCAACGAAGCGCAGCCTTATTGTATAAAATCAACTTCTTCCAAGCAACCTTAGCTAAAATGTTAACAATTTATACGGTCCGATGCTAATGGCGTAGATTTGCGACGAGAGTATGATGTTCTACTTTACAGTGTGGATGAAATGAATGAAATTAAAAAACCTATGTAATCGCACGAGTGGATTACGGTAAAAAAAGAATACAAATGCAACGATACGTAATTTATGTAAACATACATACGTACATACATATCTACATACAGAGACGTGCAAATGTGTCAATGACCCATTAATTCGGTCCATCGCAGTGGAAGCACCATTTAAAAACTAATAACTCCCGAAAAGTAGGTCAGTGGGGAAGTATTCGGACGAAATTGGCATATATAAAACGAATTGGTGCTTGCAGGCAACATACACTTGATTTGCATAGTTTAAACCACAGAGCACATAAATTAACTAGAGAGGACATGTAGACGGGGTAGGCGCGCCACCGTTGCAAAGGAAGTTAGAGCAAATGCTTCTTTTGCTGCCATCCCAAGTATATTTACCACAATATTCCCAAAGCTAAGAATTTTGAAAACAATGACTAAGTAAAAACATAACACATAGCGTTTAATGCATCATTTATTTACGTTAATGAATGTCTTGGTTCGTAATGAATAGTTTTGTATGCGAAGATCACCCGGCGACACTGGTTTTTATCTATTTTCATACTAAACTAAGTCGATGTCTCTTCTATCTGTTATTTTCTGTTCTGTGGTTTTAACATGTTGGAGGATTTTGCGAACAAACAAACCAATAAATTATCATATACGAGTGTTAACCGTATCTTGTGTACATCCAAATTTAAACTGAAATGACGTTTACAGAATGATAATAATATGTTAGCAATCTTGTGAAGTTGTGATTCTGTTTCGGTATTTGAATTGAAAATAGGTTACTTGACAATCTTTCAAACGTTCGTATGGAATTGCTAGCAATTTTATCTCGCTCAATTCATAACATATACTTATTTCTTACGTATTAAAATTATATTAGATGATATGCAATCTGAATCCTTATTATAATAATAATAAGCCCTTTAACCTGAACCGTTTCCCGTCGTCATTTCTTAATTATTTATAGGATATCTCTAAGTTCAGTGTGCCTTTTGGCAGACACCTCTAACATCTTTCACAGCTTTCTGTCTCCATAAACTCTTCTCCAGTTTGGACCCACTGATAGGTAATCTTATCTTCTCATCTTTTGTACTGTCTTTCTCTTTTCCTTTACCATCTCTATCGTATTCGTATTTAATGATGGAATCTGGCTGACGTCATTTCACTTTTTTACATGATAGTACATCTAGTACATCTAACGTTTTATTGCGGTGACTCGATAATTTTGCCATATCAACTACAGTGATTCCAATTTGTAAAATCGGTGTATTCAGTTTTAGTTTTCATTAAAATCGCCCCCGAGACTCTAAAACTTTGTCTCCATTCCTCATGATTTTATTGGTCTTTCGCGAGCACGAAAACAGCATCCTAGTGTATACGTAATCACAAAGTTATTTACTTTCTTTATTACAATTAACTACAAGCAACCATAAAGCTAAAACTGAGCAAACTAGAACCCGTTTCAGAAACTACACCATAAACTTTAACTTCATAATTATGAAAAGCCCTTGAAGTTGTAAAGCATTATGGTCTTTATGACTGAGCACACAGAGTTCACATCATAGTTAGTGGTAAGTAAGGTATACGTGAGATGTTTATCTTTAATTTTAATCATCACTGCTGCTTGACTCACCGGTTCCGAGGTTGATTAGGTCATGAGTAACTTCACAGTTTTACTCTGTATTATATGTACATATTTATAATCGGTCCCCACAAGTTTTACGTCAATTTTTAATTAATTAATTTATTTATTGGACTCACAAAACAGGTAACAATCGGAATATTGAATAAAATAATAATACAAAGTAGACTAGACTAGACTGTTACCACAGACATGTGGGCGCAGCAAAGTAAACGCTATTATTGTCATAGTAATATATTTTCTTATATTGTCATAAATGGGGATGTTGACTACTTATAAAATCAAAATTCTAATTAGTTCGTCAGTTAGAAAATAAAAAAACAATAAACACGTATTTTTTGCTTTTTCAAATAAATTAAAATATACAGAGATAAAGCGCATTAAAGTTTAGGGTGAGGGGGTCGTGACGTCACTAACCGCTAAAACCGCCATACAAACTGTCAGAATAGTGACGTCACGCGAAATTTCGACTCAATATATCGCCGTTATTTTTTGATTACGTAAAAAACGAAAAAATACGTGTCCAATATTTTTTAATAATCTACAAGACGGACTAAAAAAAAAATTTGTCAACATGCATATTGTCATTGAAATTGAAATCCCGTGGAATCATGGGTTAAAAAGCACCCTATGTTACTCTGGAACACAGTAGCTTTTTATAAGTAAAAGAATTTTTGATATCGGTTAAGTAGTTTTTGAGTTTATCCATTACAAACAAACATACATAGGTACGAAAATCGAATGTTTCCTCCTTATAATATCAGTAGGTACGCACAGATTTAGTACTAACACTACTAACTGATCCTTGCGGTTTTACACGCTATTTCGAAATTCCTCCTGAAACTGTCTGCACTGAGATGTAAGTATCCTATGTCACTCGGGGATAATTTACCTTGTTTCGAGTGAAATATTTTTTATAATCGGTTTAGTAGTTCCAGAGTTTACGCCTACATCTAAACTTACAAACTTTACCTTAATAATCGTGTAGATCTTTATCGAGTTCAAATTTAACGACTCACCAGTGATGATAAGGAACAAGCAAGGAACAAAGATGACGAAGAAGATTACAATTATGAGTCAACTTCGAGATTCTTTCGGGAACTCTTCACACCTACCTACTAAGATTATCTATGTAAATAAAAATGAATCGGCAAATGTGTTGCTATTTGCTAACCGCACACATAATTTCCAAACGACTGCACCAAATTGGACAATTCTTTTTTTTTGTTTTCGTTAGTGTCAGGACAAGGTTTTTATAAAAGAAGTTGGGAGTTCCTGCGGGAATTCCGGAATAAACGGGGATGAAACCGAGGGGACCACACCACCAGCGACACATGCGATGTTTTATAAAATACCCGTAAGTAAATAGATATATTAGTACATATTAAAATTCTTTGAAATGTAAGTATGTGTGGACTTCGAACATATTGAACAAGCAGTCAAGTACACATCGATAGCCTTTGGCACAAATATTCTTAATATCTTGGTTAATATGGAAAATAACGAATTGACAGAGATTATTGGAAGGCTAATTAAAATAAAATTACTAATCAGCACAATACTTTAGAATGATAACACTTTATAATTAACTATACAATAACTAGCTATTTCCCGCGTGGATTCCAGGATCAACTATACGTATGAACCTTTTTCTGGAATCATTCTATCTATTGGTGAAAACTGCATGCAAATCCGTTCAGTAGTTTTTGAGTTTAACGCAAACAGACAGACAGACCGACGCGGCGGACGACGTTGTTTTATAATAATTATGTAAGGATTGAGATACCTTTGACAGTTATTTTAACCATAAATCAAAAATTTTGTCTATTCAAATTTCCATCTTACTTACTGTGATGCGTAAAATCGAAATTACAATAATGAAAATAAAATTTCGAGGTTACAAAAGCAATCGTGGTAGAGTCCTTGAAGGCCTGCTACCACAACTTGAAGCAGTAATAATATTTTACAATTTAATATAATAAATGCATAATACAAAATAAATTACATACAAAAGCAAGGGTCACGTGTTATTTGTTAGAACGTTACAAGCACAAAAGAAAATAACAGATAGAAGTGACAGTCTAGTATGAGAACAGATGAAAAGCAGTGTCGCCGGGTGATTTTCGCACACAAAACTATTCATCACGCACTAAAACATGCATTAACGTAAAGAAATAGATATATCTAAGTGACTGTAACTTGTTTTGTGTCTGAATTAATAAATAAAATAAAATAAGATATTAAACGCATTTGGGTTACATTTTTACATTTAGTCACTGTTTTCAAAATTCACAATTTTGGGAATACCTACTGTAGAAAATATACTTGGGATGGCAGCAAAAGATGTTTTGAGCAAGTTAGAGGCACACCTGCCCCGCCTACATGTCCTCTCTAGTTAGTTTATTTTCTCTGTGGTTATAAGTAACTGCTCATATTTACGAAAGCTAATGTCAACAAGCGTGTAGAGCAAAGTAAACATATTGTATAAAATAAAAATTCTATTCAAAATATCAAAAGCATTCCACAAAATACACGGCGCGACAAGACGAAGACTTTCTACCGCACCGTGGAAATCGTAAAAAAACACACACACACAGACAATGCTAATGATGTTTTTTTTTGTGTTTCCTATACGAGGTTAGTCGGCAAGGAGTATCAGATCAAGAGTACTTTAAAGTAGGTACCAGCACTGTTAACTGTGGTGTAGTTATAATATAGTGACATTTTTTTTTTAGAAAGTGTAAAAATAACCTTGTTTACTTTTTCTCCAAAATCACCAATATACAGTTGACGAAGACGGCTAATTAATGTTTATGCTCACAGTTTGGTAGGTAGGTACCTAGGTACCTCATTTTCGTACTACCTTGTAGTTGTATATAGAGTACTAGATGTTCTCTCCGCGGTTTCACCTTCGGTAATTTCGGAGTTCCCGCGGGAATTCTGGGATAAGAAGTAGCTTATCACACTCAGGAACACTGTAGTATTCTTTTGGTAAAAGAATTTTCAAAATCGGTTCAGTAGATCCAGAGATTACCCTCTATAACCTCACAAAGTCACAAACTCTACCTCTTTAGCATAAATATAGATTACTATGTGGTAAGCAAAACATATTTCAAACGGCGTTATCAGGTAAGTTTTATATTCATCAGTTGAAGCAGTGATTTATCGCTCGTTGCGTTGTATATTTTGCAAGCATGCCGACGACTCAGACAAATACTAGGTACCGATTCAATATCCTATACCCGAGCACCCACAACGTCCACAACTAATTTCGTAAACTGACGTTTTTCACAACGAGCCTGCGACGTCCACTTGGGTACAACTAAATACCACAGCACGTTGCCGCTCTCCCATATCTGGAGACACAAGTGGTTCCGCCCCACTCTCGCACGGCGCGGCGCATGCAATCGGAGGAATGCGTGTGGAAATTAAAAGGGCAAACAAAATTCCAGCGCTCTTACACCGGTCGACGGTTGACGGTCTCAGACGACCCACATCCGGACCAGGCCGCGGTGAGGGTTAAAACGTGTTCCGGACTTGTCAGTTTAAAGCGCCACACACACAGCGCACTGCTAACTTTAGCTACGCTCAAGCATAGCTGTGAAGAAAAATGTGTGAGTTAAAATATCGAGGTTCACATCTTAAACATTCTATTGGCACTTAAACATAATTCTGTATAATGACCATATATTGAAATTTTAAAATATCTTAATCGATTAAGACCACACTTGTCTTATGATCATTTTCAATCGCCATATTATGTAATTTCATAGCTGATATTATAAAAATATAATAGGCAGTAATTATTGTAAAATGTATTTCTTTTTTTTTCTAGCTTTGTGACCTTTGAACTGGTACCTATCGCTTTATCATGCATTTTTATAGTGATTAAGTTTACCTGTAGCTGTCTAAACTAAGGACGTAGATGCTGCTGATGCGCGGGAGAGGGAACGCAGAAAGGCATAGCTAACTTAGATTAGCTATCTTTGGTTTACCTAGCGGAGCGTAATAATAATAATTACAATTCACAACACACTGTTATCAAAATTAACATAGTTCGCTTAGCTTAGCTCTTTTAGTTCGCGGAGTGAGAGACGTTACAGGTATACGCGAGCTAAGCTAATAACTCGCCGTGTGACTTGCGCTTTAAATATTATAGGGTTATTGACTAATTCATTATTAACGCTTAAGTTAAATACAAATCGTGAGATCATCTACTTTATTTATTTTTACATATATAAACGTACCTGCGTGTCGTGCTATAGGCAGGTAATAATGAAACAATGACGCAACGGGAGGACGAGAAATAGGTTTTTCTATGTACGTTGCTGTAGACGGAACGTCTCGAACAACGAATTGAAGCCGGTTGCGTATGCATGTGGTGATTAGGAAAGTGTATGGATTTGCAAAGTTTACTTAGGATTTATGGTGTCTTTTTCTTGTAAGTGTGTGCGTGTTTCTGTGTACGTGCACGGCGATGGTGTCTTTTTCCTGGCTTCACTTGTTTGTTCTTCGCGTTCCGTCTTTAGTTTTTATTTGGTCTGGGATATTATATTAAAGACTTCCGTAAATTCAGTCGGATTGTTAGCACCAGGTAAATATTTCATAATATGTCATACATAGGTATTATAATCCAGCAGTAGGATAAATATCGATTTGAGGAAATAATCGATTTATCGATCAAATAACGTGTTCCTGCGTTCTCAATACGACGCGACGGTTACTTTTAGTAAATGGAATTTAAAATATGCGACAGGTTTTTGAAACAGGATGTTGTGACTTTCATAATAAAAAAAGGAGCCGAGTCGTTAACACGAGACACGGACTCTGTTAGATTAATGCTTAAAATTAATTGCAATTAAAATAAGACATGAGTACTTTGGAAATACAGTGGCATTAAAAAGAAGAAATATGTATTGTAATACGCACGACTTTGTTTCTTCTTTCTTTTCTGTCCTTTCTTCCCATTTAAACAGTCTAATCTTTAGTAGGGATGTGACATAGATAGAACAAAAATCGATTAATTAAAAATAAATTTTTCTTTTCTCGGTAATAATCGATTTTCGTTAGTAAAAAATTGGATCCCTAGTCATCACTTATCATTAAAAATTGGATGAATTCCTATACTAGGCATGTGACATTGAGAGAAAAAAATCGACTACTTAATTAAAAATAGATTTTTTCTCTTCTCAATAATAACCGACCAAAATCGACTATCATAAAGAAAAATCGATTAATATAAAAATCGATAATCGTTTCACATCTCTTTAGTGTTTCTTTTGGCGCAATAACGTCTTATTGAATTTGAATCAATACCAACTAAGTACTCGATTTATGTCTACACTTATCCGAATATATTGCTGTATAAATACCTACTAAAAATCACATTTAAATTCTAATGTTTTTAAAATCTTGTTTTAATCAAAGCAAAAGAAAAAACTACGCAGCGGGTGGGCGGGAAGAATAAAAAGTTTTATTTTCTCTTTTTTAATACTCACTAAAGATTGTGTTAATGCTGTGTTAAAAAGAGGGAAAAGATGGCCCAAGTAAAAGGGATCCGTTTAAACGTTGCACATTCTACTAATATTATAAACGCGAAAGTTTGTAAGTATGTATGGATGGATGGATGTATGGATGGATGGATGTTTGTTACTCTTTCAAGCAAAAACTACTGAATGGATTTAAATGAAACTTTACAATAATATAGCTTATACATCAGATTAACATAAGGTACTTTTTATCCCGGGTAACCCGCGGGTACTCTGAAATTAACGCGGGTGAAACCGCGGGGCACAACTGGTAAGTAGATATAGCAGGCTGTTGCCCAGTGTCGATACACAAACAGACCATTTTGCACATTTACACTCGTCCAAAGTAATTACTCGTACGTTTGATGAATTTATCGAGCATTTATCTCGAAACGAATGCTCACACATACAGAAATAACGAGTCGCTTCATAATATAATATAGATACAGTCAGCATCAAAAGTAGGTAACTGAGCAATCCAGTTTCTGCCCCCTTAGCCAAGTTGACAATCTTTAATCGCTATACCGACCAAACTGAGGAAGGAAACAATTTTTCGTGACCCCGTGACGTGACGATACGTTCCTTAGTTTTTTTATAACGATAACGATTACTTGGCTAAGGGGGCAGGTGTCCACTTCATGAATCATCTGAGCAACAAAGTTTTACTGATTGTTTAAAGCACCCAGTTTTTCATATTATTATACAAACTGTTTAATATCTCGTACATACATGTGAATGTGTCATCGCCATTGTCACAGTGTGATGATTTTGATCTGTTTGTTAAGATACATATTATATACGTATATGACGAATTGTCAAACCTCAGGTTATAAGGTCATCTATACTAATATTCTAGTCTATACTTATATTACAAAGAGGAAAGATTTGATTTTTTTTGTTTGTTTGTTACGATTTAACTCAAAAACTACTGGACCGATTTCAAAAATTCTTTCACCATCAGAAAGCTACATTATCCCTGAGTAACATAGGCTATATTGTAATCCGGAATTCCCGCGGGAACTCCGAAATTATTGCGGGTGAAACCGCGCGGGACAGCTAGTATAGTATAAAACAAATCATTACATAGTATAAGACATAGTCAAAGTCTGTTCGTCCCTATGTATGTATGCTCAGATCTTTACAACTACGCGATGAATTTTGATGCGGTTTTTTTTAATAGATAGAGTGATTCAAGAGAAAGGTATATACGTATAGTTTATCCTGGAATTACCGCGGGAACTCCAAAATTACCGCGGGGGAAACCACGGGGAGTGCTAGTATACGTAGGTATATGACAAAATATGTTTAGATGACAATCATGATATTGACGGATACAGTATCACTAAGAATAATTAGAATATAATATTGTTGTGTAATAGTACATTGTTATCTAGGGGTGAAAGTAACTTATTAAGTCTAAATAACTAAATAATAAGATAATATAGACTAAATAAGTCTTTCTCCCGAGGGTAACACTGTGCTTTTCATTACGAATGCAAGGAAAGTCAAAATAAAAATAGGAATTAGCTAAAGAAAACATGAGTGAAGATCGGATAGTCGCTTGACACTTTCCCACCTATTTCTTTTTCTTTGGCCGGCAAGCTATTCAGCCAGTATTTTTTATTTACACTGTGGCGACCTAAAAAAAATATGATCTTTAATTATTAAGTATTAATTAAAGAAAATAACAAAATATAAATAGGAATTAGCTTAAGAAAAAGTGAGTGAATTTTATTTTAATTAATACCTACTTAAACTTTACGTTATTTAAATTTTACATCGCGCTGGCTGTATAGAAAGTTGAAACATGGTTCAATAGAAATGTGAAAATAGACCTAGTTTTTTTTTTAATAATTTGACAGTTGTCAGTTGAAAGCGATTCTCCCTAGGGCTGAAAAGGGTTACTTTCAACCCTCTTCTCAGGCAACTTCAGACCTACTTTCCGAGTATAAGTAATGAAAAAGTTATTGTTTTATTCTGAATACAGTGTGCTTCTATATGTATGTAGTATACCTACATATCTGCAGTTGACTGTACAAGTGCAGATATCTCTGACTCTGACACCACATAATATGGGTCGGAAATGATAAGATAATAATATGAACACGAAAGTGCTTAACTGTCATATTTTATCGGTTTCGTAAAATATTAACGTTCGAGCCACTGGACATGTCACTGACATTATTTGTTTCAAATGCGAATTTTATAATACAAACATAGGTGACCTTGGCAAGTGACCGAACCATCTGAAAAAACTCTGAACATAATATCTAGATCTTCATAGATATAAATAAGGTTTTATGCAATTACATAACATAATAACAGAAGTTACTTACAGGGTGGGCAGTGGGCACCTTTTAAAGTTTATCTGATTGCGGCAATTTGGTTTTAAAAATCTTTGTCTACTTAAAATTCTAAAACGACTCTGAGTGCGGCCGTAAGTATCTGGCCAAAGCACAGAGACATGGTGGCTGAAGCTTCAAGTTAAATTTATAAATCAGCTTACTTTCAAGTCGTCTAGAATATAATAGAAATAGGTATCCATTGAAAGCATTATTTAATTAGAAACATAACCAACGTTACATTATGCAAATTATAGTGTGGCCCGTAGATAATTACGGACGGGTATCTGCCGAGAAATGGACGGACGACCGGACAGACATCCTGTCAGGATGCGGCTGCGACTAGACTACGATGGAGGATAATGCGAGCTCTCGTTAAGAGCGCCCGACACTTCCTACTCTCTTGCGATACTGGATTGACTATTTGTTTCGCATTCACGTCTTAACTACTACACCGATTATCGTGAAATTTTGCGTACACTTTGTCTGGGGTACAAAAAAGAACATAGGGACAGGGTACTTTTATGCCGGATTTCCGCGGGAACTCCGAAATTAAAGCGGGGAACAGCTGGTGAATCTCCTTATATACCTACGTCCGTTGCGATGACTGATCAGCTTGTAAAGTAGTGAGTACTGAGGAGACCCGTATCGAGGCTCGAGTGGTACGGCTTGATATGTAGCGTTGGCAGAATTGACTCTCTATAAGTTGTCTGTCAGTTGCTCGAACACTAATCTGTTTTATATATTGTATACTAGCCCGCGATAATTTCGGAGTTCCCGTAGAATTGTTCCATACAAACTTTGCCCCCCTTTTCACCCCCTTAGGGGTAGAATTTCGGAAAATCTTTTCTTATCGGATGCTTACGTCATACAAAGAACACACCCTCTAAGTTTCATATTGTCCCTGCGATCAGCGGTTTAGGCTGTGCGTTGATCCGAAAGTCAGTCATTCAGGGCAAAGCATTTTATATATATAGAAAACAACTTGATATAATAGGTACGAACTAGAACATTAAACATATTCTTGAATCTAGACTCTAGTCCTTTTCATTAGTAGCCAGCCAACAAAATAAAATAGGTACCTCTTTTTATTTTTATTCTAATGTTTTGTTCTTACTTTTTAGTAATAAAAATTATAAATGTTACAACAAGTTTTTCAACAACAACAACTACAACTAGTAGGTTTTTTTTTGGCCAATGGCAAACTTCTAGTCACAATAGAAATCAGTGTAGAAACCTTGCCCACCCTAAGCCAAATTGACAACCTATGATCGTTAACGCTGAAGAAAACTAGTGGTTACGAAAAGTTCGACTTTTGACTGGACAATTTTTCGTGACCACGTGAAATGACGATACTTTTTTTAGTTTTTCATAACAATAAAGATTGTAGATTTGACATTTTGGATAAGGCGGCTCGTTTAAACAACAAAAAAGGGCACAACGCACCCTCTAAACTACAGAACGCACTGTTCCATAAACACCCAAGCTGCGCAAGATCACTTTACGTTATAATTAGTGTCAGCATGTTTATTGGGCAACGCCACATCGTTTGATCTGGTGCATGTCCCTTGCACTAGGGCTGGCAAATATGAAACTGTTACGTTCGTACTCCAAGGTCAATGTTTTTGATTCTAATCGGTTCGGCGGTAACGCTTTTGCCTTTTCGCTTAAAATATTTATAATAGGGACAGGAAATGGGCTTGTCAACCAAATTTTAGTTTTTAGTCCTTCTTGTAGATTAATAAAAAGAATTGGACACGTATTTTATTTTTTCGTGATGAAAAAATAACGGAGTTACATTAAGTCGAAATGTCGCGTGACGTCACGCCGTGCTAGTTTATAGCACTTTATGACGTCAAGAGCCCCCACTCCTAAACTTTAATGCGTTTTATCTTAGTATTTTTTCAATAATTTGAAAAAGAAATAATACCTACGTGTCGATTATTTTTTTATTATCTAACTGACGAACTAAATAGAATTTTGATTTTTATACCTCGGACACTACTAGGACATTATAACTTAATATTCAAAATTGTTTTTATACCGGTAAAATAAAGAGTTCCCGAGGGAATTTCCTAACGATACGCGTGAAACCGCGGGCATAAGCTGACATTTTTTCACGTAAAATAAAAATCTCAAATCATATATTTATGTACCGAGCCATTTTTAATTACAATTTTAATTACAGATCTACATTTACTGTTACCCAAAATGTGTACCTACCGTTGCCAATTAAACCCGCGGTT
This sequence comes from Zygaena filipendulae, assembly GCA_907165275.2. NCBI lineage: Eukaryota > Metazoa > Arthropoda > Insecta > Lepidoptera > Zygaenidae > Zygaena > Zygaena filipendulae. Next base: position 10,811,272 of record OU015664.1, read on the forward strand.
TCAAAATACCATTTATACCTACGTACTTACCCACTTCTAAGTAGATATTAAGTATTTTTAATATTACTCGTTTCCGTTCCCTCTAGTGTGTATGCGTGTGTGAATAGGTACCTACCTGATGCAGTTTCTTGAAAGAACGGATTCATATAAGGAACGAATCCATTATTACATGCCGCATGTTTTGGCGATTTTGCGATCCCCCCTCCTCTCCCCTAGGTGACATGTCGTGAGATTTTGCTTGACCCCCCCCCCCCCCCCTCTAATCTCACGTCTGATTTTCTAAATGCGTATTTTAATGTACGCGTAAGTAATTTAATCTGTACCTGATTGCATTGGATTTATTTAAAAAAATCGAATTATTAACGGTGTTTTTTGTGAAAAAGAAAAATTACCTACGTGATATTTGCCGTACGTCGCACATAAGATTAGGTTCGGCTGGGCGCCGTCCCCTCAGATCACATCACTTAATTGATGGACACAGTTGAGAAAAAATTCAGGCGTCAAAATGTTTCAAAAAATTAATTTTCCACTTATTTCGTTGTGCCAACCCTGTTTAACTCGTGCATTGCATTGGTCTCGTTAGGCACATTCTTGATAACCGTTTTATAAATAGTTTCAACCCTCGAGAAATGATGTCCGACTGAGTTATGTTCTCGTGTTTGTTTTGTTTCAGAGTTACAGCTCTATACGGGGACAGACGATCCGTTTGTTGCACTATACACATGCGCTCGACGTGATTGGAGGCTATTGAGTGTTTCTTGGTCTTTTTAAAAGAGTTCTTGGCTGTGCCGTCTTGAACTTTGCAAGTTTGCATAGTTATACATATTTTATGAGATCTGTGTTGTTAGTCTTATTAAAACATTTAAAACCATTACTTACAATTGTTTAATAGTACATTGTTATCCTAGGGGTGAAAGTAAGTAGCGAGGGCGCCAATAGATCGAGGGACTAAATAAGTCTTTCTCCCGAGGATAACACTGTGCTTTTCATTACGAATGCAAGGAAAGGAAAGGAAAGTCAAAATAAAAATAGGAATTAGCTAAAGAAAAAATGAGTGAATTTTATTTTAATTAATACCTACTTAAACTTTACGTTACTTCAATGTTACATCGCGCTGGCTGTACAGAAAGTTGGAACATGGTTCAATAGAAATGTGAAAATAGACCTAGTTTTTTTTTAATAATTTGACAGTTGTCAGTTGAAAGCGATTCTCCCTAGGGCTGAAAAGGGTTACTTTCAACCCGCTTCTCAGGCAACTTCAGACCTACTTTCCGAGTATGAGCAATGAAAAAACTTTTAAATACACAGTTATAACAGGGTACTGTATTTCGAAGAAATTTTGGAATTATTATTGTACAATATTATTTATTTTACACTAGCTGTGCCCCGCGGTTTCACCCGCGTGACTTTCGGAATTCCCGCAGGGACTCCAAACTTCTTTTATAAAAACCTTATCCTGACAATAACGAACACAATAAAAAACAATTATCCAATGTGCAACTTAGCAACACATTCGGCGATTCATTTTTATTATATAGATAGTTACGTCGGATGATTTTTCACCGGCCCGGCTTAAAGAAAATGTTATGTTATGTATGTTACAACAAAATTCCTTGTTGAAGCACATACAGAATAATGTAGGTAACGGTTCTTTACTGTTTAAAAGAGTATATTTCCGATTTACCATGTAGGTTTAGTGAGGATCAAGTTAGCGGATTATCACCGGTGACCAATACGAGATTTTATAACTTTTGCATTTGTGACCGCTGAGTGCATTTTTGAGTCATCGTTCTGATGATTTGTTCGAGACTCACTCAATCTAAGTCTTAATAGGGAGCAGGTGCTTTATTCTTAGCATTTTTACGGCCGCACTCAGTCGTTTTAATGATTACTTAATTTTAAGTCAAGATTTTTAAAACAAATTGCCGCCATCAGAGACGTTCATTAAATTTATGTTAATTGGCATTTAACTAAATTTAACTTAATTAGTCAAATGACAATTAACATTAATTTAATGAACGTGTCTGATTACTTAAAATTAAGTAATCATTAAAACGACTCTGAGTGCGGCCGTTAGTCACCAATAGTTACTTAGTGACTCAGTAAGTACATATTTATAGCGATGGGTAATGCTAAGTTTGGGACTAGGTTAGTTCACTATCGGCGTGGATTTATTTTCCTGTTAATTCATAAAACAGCCGGTTTCAAGCGTATAATAAAAATGCGTTTATCTAGACATAAATAAAATTGAAGTGTCTGTTTGTAATCAAATCGAATTAAATCAAATTAACAGCTTTTTACTAAATAATAATAATAATAAATCATTTATTTCAGGTAAACAAACCCATTGCCATCCAAAACCAAAAAAACAACAACATAATTTTAAAACATGACAGATAAGACGCAAATTAAATTGAAATATGACCCCCAAGTGGAGGTGCATACTATTTACGATTAGTGTCGCGATGTACGCCAAGCCAGTACCTAATTATGGGGTTATCAGGGCTCTCGGCGCATACCCTGAGGATCTCGTTTTCAGAATCGCGGATGCGGGCCCAAAAGGCTGCAACCCGAGATCTAATAATCGCGAAATAATCAGGCACTCCGGCCTCGGCGAACATACCCGACGCGCTGCAGTATTTAGGCAGTTTCATCAGAATACGGTATGCATTATTATACTGCACTCTGATGCTGCTGCGTGCACTTTTGGCACAGTTGAACCAAAGCTGACACGTGTAGAAGCATTGACAATATGCTCTAAACAGTGTCAGCTTCGCCCCGGGACTGCACCGTGAAAAACGGCGAGCGAGCATATTGCACCGAACAGCCAGAGCCCTTCGCTCACGTTCTAAATCGAGGTCATCACGTAGGTTCTCAGTCAGGATATGCCCCAAGTACCTAAACTGATGCACCCTTTCAATAGGCACACCCTCCAGTGATACTGACGGAATCCTCTCCGGACCTCTGCCCGAGCGGAACACCATCATCTGCGTCTTTTGGACATTATATTTCAGGCCATGATCCCTCGCATACTGTTCGCAGATGGCCAATAACCTTCGAAGTCCCCTGATTGAGGGGCTCAGAAGCACCATGTCATCGGCGTAACTCAGGTTGTTCATGCATGTCGTACCGATGTGACAGCCAATCCTAGTACCTCTAAGCTCCTCAATCAAATCGTTTACATACACATTAAAGAGGTCCGGAGAGGTCAGCCCACCTTGACGCACGCCACACTCTAATATATAATCATTAGAGACGGCGTCGCCCCATCTCACAAAATTTGTCTGGTTCTCACACCAGTATCCCAACAGATCTACAGTCTTTCGTGGTATATTAGATGTTATTAGCTTTTGCCGTAATCGCTGATGGTTAACTAGATCAAAAGCACGACTCAAGTCTAGGAAGCAAGCATAAATAGATGTACCTCTATTTATGTAGTAGCTAACAGTCGACTTGAGACTGAAGACTGCAGAATCCGTCGAGAGCCCGGAGCGAAAACCAAACTGCGCGTCATCGATCTCTATATTATCACTTATACTAGGGTGTAGTAACCTTTCCAGAATCTTGCCTATTATGGTCCCTAAAGAAATCGGCCGGTAGTTTTTAAGATTGGAAAGGTCACCGGTTTTGATTTTAGGGATCGGAACCACCATCGTTCTCATAAGGTTGTTCAGCAAATATCCAGAGTTAACACAAAACGTGAATAGCTCTGCCAAAACACGGAAGATGTCGAAACCTGCAAACAGAATGTGTTCCAAGCCCAGTCCGTCAAAACCTGGGGCTTTACCCTTTTTCATTTTTCTGATCACTTTGGCCACAACCTCCGGTGTGTACAAAGAGACAGCCTCGTCATTACTCATAGGGTCACTGGGCTCAGACACACACCGCGCTGCACCTTTAGCTGGCAAAGGATCAACTTTGAAGTGGTGCGAGAACAAGTTGGCAATCGACTTCAGATCATGCACACCATCTACACTCGCAGGTAGGTTAGATTTATAGTCAAGATGTTTTGTTGCCTTCCAGAATTTAGCAAAGTTTAAAGTTAGTTTAAATGCATACGCAATTGTAATTATACTTACGGTACTAAAATTAAAAAATCAATTTTTAATATTTTTCTCTATCTGTGTTTGTTCCGGGTAAACTCTGAAACGGCTCGACCGGTTTTGACGGGACCTTCACTGGCAGATAGCTGATGGTATAAGGAGTAACTTAGGCTACTTTTTATCCCGGAATTCCCGCGGGATCTCTGAAATTAACGCGGGTGAATCTACGGGGCACAGCTAGTTCCTAATAATAATTAAACCTTTAGCTTTTACTACCTGAGGTTTTTTTCCTACCTAGGTACGTTTTTTTGTCGACAACTCTGCGGGAGATGAAAAATTAGGAGCGTGACGAAAGTGTCGACGAATCTCCCCTCTCTGTCGCACCGGTAGATTCTGCATTCGTCGGAGCGCGACACAACGCTTTGTTTTGTGCGACCCGTTCACAATGCCCGTCCGGATGACGTCACGTTCGGTTGCGTAAGCACTTTCGCGCTTCTTTCAATTGAAAGAAGCCACCGACACACGGTAACTCGTGGAAAAGTAAGCCAATTACGCATTTTTATTTTTGCTGTTTACAATTGTGTTGTTAAGTTTTAACGTTTTTGTTTATGTATTTAGGTGCGCATCTAGGTTATATAATTATACAGTAAACTAATCGCTTTACTGAAGATGAGCGATTTCAGGGCAAATATGCGTCAAGGAAATATGAGGAGGTCGTTGGTTAGACAACATCGGGTAAAATTGAAACTGAATGACATGTAGCCACATCCATATGAGTATTATAAAATGCGAAACTGTCTACCTGCACCACATACTTTTATTTACCTTTACATTCTAGTGTTTGTTGCGTGGTGTAGATATGTGTTTGACGTTTGTTCTTGCTGAATAAAGTTTATCTTATCTTATCTATCTACTAGCTGTGCCCCGCGGTTTCACCGCGGTAATTTCTGAGTTCCCGCAAGGAATTCCAGGATAAAAAGTACCCTATGTCCTTCTCTGTACCCTTGACAACGTACATGCCAAATTTCATCCAAATCCGTTCAGCCGTTTTTGCGTGATTGGGTAACAAACATCCACACTTTCACATTTACAATATTAGTAGGATTATATATACCTTAACTACTTAACCGATCATCATAAAATTTTGTATACACGTTGTCATGGATACAGAAAAGGATATAGAGAACATTTGTGTCGGAATTCCTGCGGGAATTCCGAAATTAACACGAACGAAACCGCGGGAACAGCAGGAAATTAGTTGTTTATAGCATCTCCAACATTTCAGGACAAAAACATTCATCTTAGCCGAAATCTAATAGGAGGCACTCATCAAAAACCATATTCCAAGTCTAGATGTATGCCAATTTTCAGCTTATCAAGTATTATCATTTTTCAACCACTTTGAACATGGAGGTCGACTCTACAAGCGTTCAAACTCTACCTAGGTACAATTTATCGTGCTTACAATAAAAATTTGGCTTTAATTCTTTGAACTGTAGTTGACTTTTAAGTTTTTGATTGGTATCAAGAGTTGTTTTCTTTTCTCCTCGTTGACTAAATGGATACCAAAGATACTCGGACAATTTAATTAAATAACATCACAATTTATGTACACAACTCAGTCAGATCGTTTGCCAGATAACATGGTGGCTATAATACCATGTAATTGGAGTAGGTATAATATAAACGGCGTGTGCCAGTTGCATCGCAACTTCCACTTGGCACAAAATGATTACCAGCACGCGACAAGCGGCGCTTACCTGTGTCGCAGGCAAATAGGCTTGTTTATAGACGGACCATCAACCCGGTGCTTGGGTTTAAACTCAAAAACGCCTTCACGGTCTTTTATCGGGCTTAAACCGGTAGATGGCGGGCTTTTATCAGGCTTAAAATCGGGCATGTTTTCGGGGTATAGAAATCAAAATTTTATTTAGTCCGTCGGTTAGATAATAAAAAATAAAAGGCACGTATGTATAATTTATTTTTTTCAAATTAATGAAAAAACACTGAGTTAAAAAACGCATAAAAGTTAATTGTTGCATAATAGGCATATTGCCGGGGTATCCGTCAGTTGAATAATAAAAAAATTAAAGACTGTTTAGCTTTTTCAGATTAATGAAACCTTATGATAAAGCGCGCATAAAAGTATCTAGACGAAGTCGCTACGTCATAACTGTGTTCCAAGACGTCATGCGACATTTCGACCCAAAGCATTATTGTTATTTTTAGATTAAATAAAAAAAGTGTCCAATATTTTGTATTATTCTACATGAAACTCTAAATACCTACTAAAATTAAGTCAACAAAATAATATTCCAAATGTAATGATACCCATGCTCTAAGTTTTATTCAAATCCTGTCAAAATTTTAAAACTAATAACAGCTAGAAATCGTACATCTTGAGTTGCCAGACACAAATGAATCTTCTGTTCCAAAAATTAAGATAAAACCCACCCTTCATCAATCACGAAGCTAAAGATAAACAATACACGAACTCTGCGGTGACTAAAAACGGGAACTATTTCGTATAGGTAACACAAAAAACCGTAATACAACGAAACCAGCACCGTCTCAACTGTAAAACTAAATTTGTGAGAGCCACCGCGGTACCAGACACTCGGTTCTCACATGTTCGGTTGGAATAAGGGAAAAAAAGGTTCGGAACCATTCAAAGATCGAATTCCAAAATGGGAACCTGTTTTCTGTCTCACACTCATTAACTTCCATAAGATATGTATGTGTTGCGTGTTCAGGATGTTTAAAAGATTTATTAATAAATAAGTAGTAAAATTATTGGAACTAAAACATTTTGTTTTTACTGTCCATCCGACAGCACGATTGATCTATCGGTTAGCGAACCTGCCCCCCTTGCCAAATTAACATTCTACAATCGTTAACGAATAGAAAATTATATACGAATCGTCATGTCGCTGCGTTAGGCGTTTTGCGTGACCATTTTGCGTTTCTATCCGATAGTTATAGTATTTCGGTGAACGGTCTGATAGCGAAGTATAATAATAAAATTATAGCGCCATTTTCTGTCAACATGTTTGATATTCAATATTTAGTTACATACTTAAACAATGTAATAAGGTAAACACATAATTAAAATACGTTCCCTAACTCTCAGTAAATCGTTCTGAATAGATAACTTAATTTTGTGGGTTAACATGTTATTGCTTATCTGCGTCCAAATAGGCATGATAACTAAAGTTTTAAGTTTTCCGTCTTGTAGATACCTAAAAAATATTGGACACGTATTTTTCCTTTTTTTACGTAATCAAAAAATTAAGACGATAAACTGAGTTGAAATTCCATGTGACGTCACACGTAGGTACACTTAAATACTTAGGTGTGACGTCGCGACCCCCCCTCCTAAAATAAAATTATCGAAAAAGCAAAAAATACGTGTCTATTATTATTTTACTATATAACCGACGGAATAAAAATTTAGATTTTCATACCTTGTCATCATGCCCACTCATCATTAAATTATGAACCTTAACCTTGATAGCTTTCTTTACACCGACAGGAACCAATATAGGTATTTGGTTGGTGCCGTCGGACGTTGAATTTATTTATAGTAGAAGAAATACCAGAACTTGGGTCCAATTCTACTGACACTGGTAACTAGAAAATCATTTCTATGGTATTAGGGCATTAGGGCATGATTGAGTACGGTTCAACCACACGCTGGGACCCCCACACTGTTCCTGTACTTCACAACGATCAGAGCCCTGACACCAGCCGCATCCGAACTTTTCTGGAAGAGCTAGACACATACCACAATTATCTGCCATATCGTTACAACGGTAAATGAGAATGTGTGTGTTATCAGGATTATCTAAGGGCTTCGAACCGCCCCATATAACAGCGAAAGAAGCAGTAATATTAGGTGCTCGCGACGTATAAGTAAATTCAACAGAATCACAATAAATAGTATCGGCTAGAAGTTGAGCATTAACATGAGTTACGCGTCCCTCTATATTGAACTGACAAACGAACCTCGTTTGGACTATAAATTGACCAATAATATGAACCTTAACTTTGATAGCTTTCTTTACACCGGAAGGAACTAATATTTCGTTTGTTCCGTCGGACGTTGAATTTATAGTAGGACAAAAACCAGGACCAGAGCGGTAACTGGGACCAATTGTACTAACACCGGTAACTAGAATATCATTTCTACAGTTCTCGGCCGTATCGTGAGTACAACGGTGTCCGTCGACACACCAATTGCAATGGAATGAAGAACTGACGCACTGAGTACACGAGCTGTATGTGTTGCAGTCAAAAAACGTAAAATTAGTAGCTACAAAATCAGGTCCCTGAGTGGTGCGCACCGACAGCTTAGCTGTAAAATGATGCTGACCCGCAGGGATAGGGGGCAACGTGTCTGTTCGCGGAGTTGTACAATTAACGCCATAAGGTTTCCTAGTTGCATTGGTAATTAAAGTACGATCTAAAGCAGTAAATGCACACAAAAACTGTCCATCTAGAGTAGGCAAGTTTTCAATGACTAAATCTAATGTTCTAGCTGTAGTTCGTTGCAATTGATTGGGCGTCACTTGAGTTATAGTTGTGCAACGCCCACTGCGGTATGTTTGAGTACGGTTTAACCACACGCTGGGACCCCCACACTGTTCCTGTATTTCACAACGATCAGAGCCCTGACACCAGCCGCATCCGAACTTTTCTGGAAGAGCTAGACACATACCACAATTATCTGCCATATCGTTACAACGGTAAATGAGAATGTGTGTGTTATCAGGATTATCTAAGGGCTTCGAACCGCCCCATATAACAGCGAAAGAAGCAGTAATATTAGGTGCTCGCGACGTATAAGTAAATTCAACAGAATCACAATAAATAGTATCGGCTAGAAGTTGAGCATTAACATGAGTTACGCGTCCTTCTATATTGAACTGACAAACGAACCTCGTTTGGACTATAAATTGACCAATAATATGAACCTTAACTTTAATAGCTTTCTTTACACCGGAAGGAACTAATATTTCGTTTGTTCCGTCGGACGTTGAATTTATAGTAGGACAAAAACCAGGACCAGAGCGGTAACTGGGACCAATTGTACTAACACCGGTAACTAGAATATCATTTCTACAGTTCTCGGCCGTATCGTGAGTACAACGGTGTCCGACGACACACCAATTGCAATGGAATGAAGAACTGACGCACTGAGTACACGAGCTGTATGTGTTGCAGTCAAAAAACGTAAAATTAGTAGCTACAAAATCAGGTCCCTGAGTGGTGCGCACTGACAGCTTAGCTGTAAAATGATGCTGACCCGCAGGGATAGGGGGCAACGTGTCTGTCCGCGGGGTTGTACAATTAACGCCATAGGGTTTCCTAGTTGCATTGGTAATTAAAGTACGATCTAAAGCTGTAAATGCACACAAAAACTGTCCATTTAGAGTAGGCAAGTTTTCAATTACTAAATCTAATGTTCTAGCTGTAGTTCGTTGCAATTGATTGGGCGTCACTTGAGTTATAGTTGTGCAACGCCCACTGCGGTATGAAATCCAATACAATGGATCCTTAGCTGCATCCTGACAGTCCGATAGTAAACTACATTTGTTTTCAAGAGAACACCAGCCACAGTAAGGGTCTTTGGCTCCGAGACACGTCAGACACGATTTATATACACTACACTCCTGAACTTTCACTTTGGACAATTTTCTTTCGGTCATTACGTATAAATGCCTAAATTGAGTATCAAAGAATAAGTCTTTGTTCACTGGTGAGCCTTCGTCAACGACAATATCACTATATTCGAAAGCCGTCGTCGCGCTCTCAACAACGATCTTCTTAAGGTGACCTTGAGCGGTCCCCGCAAACACGACGGTGTAATCTCCCGTTGAAGTAGCTGCCACTGCCGTTAGCCTCTTTGAAAACATAGCCACTGGTAATGCTTCTACGGGCTGCTCACCTCCTAGAGGTGTGTTCACATCTAATCCACAAAAATCTTCACTTATAGATTGTAGTTTCGTTCCAATACAAGGGTGAGAAGGCGATATAAAGTCTAGCCCTCTCGAACCGTTGCCACTGAAGCATGTTTTTATATTCTGCATAAATTTACGACGTATTGCTTTTAGGGAGTAAACACATAAAGCCGACAAATCTGAAGGTGTGTTCGTGTTTATTGCTTCACTTTGGCTGAACGCAGCAAAGAGCACATCATCTTGAGCTGTTATTCCGAGCTCGCCAGCTAGCACTGAGCCAGCTTTTCCAACGAATGCTGCCTGGACGAGGTTATATCCGAAATTGCCTCCGCCTTCGCCCATACAAGACATAGGTATTTCTGTGTACGAGTAATAATTTTCGTCATCGTGACATACACGCACTAATTTACTGTAATATGTGTCAGAACCTACGCCTCGCAGCTGAGTTGTCAAAAAGTAACTGAGTTGTCAAATAGCTTGCGGGTACCTCGCCTTGATAACACTGTTTAAAAATGTGCTCCGTGATTTTATTACTTTAATTAGTGAATAAACAAACTATCTGACTAAATGTGTGATGGATCTTAAATATCTAACAAACACACAAACAAAGTGAAGAAAAAAAGTAAATTAATTAAGTGTTTTTGAATAAAGTGACGAGTTCAGCATATTAAGGACTTTTGAAATTATAATGATCCAAAAAAAATTACGAATATTCATTTACTAGACGACGCCAAGAGGCTAAAATTACTGTGAATAATTAATAAAGACCATTTATCAATATTAAAATATAGTTATATGTTACGCATAAAATAAAATAAAATAAATACCTAACGTACTTAATAAAAAATCATAGTACCTACCTACACTTTCGAAATAGTTATACGCACGTTGTGGGGCCCGTATTAATAAACGTTACTCAAGTTGACGTACTCACTTGAGAACATCGCAGAAATTTGTCAATATCCCTGTTTAATAACGGCGAAGCGAGTTAACCGTATCTCTTAACCGCATCTTTGTTTATAAGTTCAAAGTTCAATACCTAACCATTCACATTGGAAAACAAAAATGGAATGTAAACCCATTTGTGTTAAATGTAACAAAAGGATTAAGGACAAGCATTTTCTTAGATGTTCGATTTGTAAACAATCATACGACCTCTCATGTGTAAACAGAGAGAAACTTTTTCACTTAATGGATAAGGATCGCAAAGAAGCCTGGACCTGTGTCACATGTACCCGCGCTAAAAAGCTTCAAAATAAGACTAGCACTCCAAACCAAAGAAAGGACACTGTTCTGGCTTCCACCACCAATCGTGATTTAAATGAGAGCACTAAAAATAAAGAGACCATAACAGTAGTAACACCTCAATATAATGAGTTTCAACCAAACAATAACTTAAACTCTGAAAATGTTACTCTCAGGAAACACAAAATCCCGATAAGAAACTCAGTTGATTCATTATCTGATGAAAGTGACCTTGACTGCTCTGAACTTCGGAGTGATACTCTTAATAGAAGTTGTCCGGACGTAAATGTTAATTCTAAAGATGAACTAAAAGAGATTAGAAGTAAAATGATGAACCTTCAACTGGAACTTGAAAGTGCGAACACTGAAATTGAACATTTGGTGTTGGAGAATGCAAAATTAAAAGAAAAATTATCTGACTACAACCTGCAAGTTAAAAGATTAGAAAGTATATGTAGAACTACTCCGAAATCTGTTAAAATAAATAAAAGTATGAAGAAAACTAATATCAGCAATCGACAAGAAGATAAAAAAAAGCAGGACTCTAAGTGGGATGTTGACTGCTGTACGTTAAGCGACCAGAAACAAGAAGGCTCAAACGATACAGAAATTAGACCAAATGGGACACCTTTATCTAAAAAAGTACAAAGTAAAACACAAAACACGAAGGAAACATACAAAAATATATATATATTGGGAGGGCAGCAATGTAGTGGGTTTGCTTCTGTGTTGCGTAAGACTAGAGAGAACACCAAATACGAGAAGTACACCATAACGTCTACAATAAAACCAAATGCATGCTGCGTAGACATTCTAAATACGTCAGAAACGGTTAACGCCAAATCAAGCGATATAATTGTTCTAAACATTGGCGAACATGACAAGAACCCAACTAAACTATGTACAGAGCTAAGTTTTTTCCTCAAAACTCACTATAAAACGACTATAATTGTACTTGGAGTAAAGAACAGTCTATATTTAAATGAGAAAAAATTAAACGAAACATTGAATTTATATTGTAAACATTTTAATAACTGTAAATTTTTGAACTTGGATGACATTAATTATTATGATAAATATTTTACGTATAATATGTGCTTAAAACTAAATATTCTCATTGACACTATGTATTATAATGACAAATATCTGGGTTACGGCAAATCGGTGATCACATCAAATAAAAGGGTAATGTCTACTAATCTTGCAAATAAAAGGGTTCTTCTTACTAAAACAATTAACAAAATCACGCATAACAAAAAGGGAACGATTCCCTACTACTTTCAAACTCAACTAACTAAGTCTGATGACAACGACGTTGTCTACAAAAAAGATTGCAAGAAAATTATTCAGACGTTGATTACTAGTTATTTTTCAAAATATAACAAACAAGAATTGACCAAAAAATCCGACAAAAACTTTTTTCGTAAATAATAATTTTAATAATGACAATTTCAGCATTTTACATCAAAACATAGCAGGCTTACTTAATAAAAAAGAATTGATAGAGCTTGCGTTGGAGGAATTGATGCAGGGTAATAGAATCTTTGACGCATTGTGCTTTACTGAGACCTTCGTAAGGGCAGGTTGTGAAAGGAACATCAACATATCGGGGTACCGTTTAGCAACATCGTATTCGAGATCGCATCATAGAAGAGGTGGCGTCTGCATATTGTGCTCTAACAATATCCAGACCCACGAAATAAAATTTCTAAAAGAGTTTGAAGAAAATTTTGTCTTTGAATGTTGTGGCATAGAAATCGAGTCCATGAAATGTATTATAATATGTATCTACAGAACGCCAAACTCCAATGTTACATTGTTTCTTGAAAAATTTGAGCAGCTAATGAGCAAACTAAAACACAAAACAAAACACAAAATTGTTATAGCAGGAGACCTAAACATAGACATACTAAAACAAACACCTGAGTCAAAAGAGCTCAAGAGAACTGTAGCAAATAACAACTTCACATTACATATATCATGTCCCACGCGAAATAATGCCTGTTTAGATCAGATTATTAGTAACATACCTAAAGTCACAAGCCAAGTTTATAACTTGGGTTTGTCGGATCATGAGACTGCACAATCTATAAAATTTGCTCTATCATACAAAACTCAGTTACCGAGTTATTGGTACTATAAGAAAAGAGACTACAATTCGCAAAATATTTCGAAATTTTGTGAATGTCTAAATAGTCTTACTTGGGCTTCTGTTTATGACGAATCTGATCCATTGATTGCGTTTAGCAATTTCTATGATGATTTTAAAGTTTTCTATGATTTATGTTTCCCAGTGAAAAGAATTAAAATTAAATCACAATCGGGGTCTCCACATTGGTTTACAAAAGGTATAAGAAAATCTACAATCACAAGAAGAAAGCTACGCTTTGGTTATTATAAGTCCTCTAATTATAAATCTAAACAAATATACCAAAAATACTCAAAACTTCTAAAACGATGTATAAATCAAGCTCAAAAACTAGCTAACACCAGGTACATAATGAAATATAAAAATAAATGCAAAGCTACATGGAACGTAATAAAGAAGAAAACACAAAGAAATTTGACTAATAATAATATTGAAACACTAATAATAGACAATAAAAAATTAGATAATCCTATTGACATTGCAAATGCCTTTAATAATTATTACATTAGTATAACAAAATCCAACAAAAATCACAGTCATAAGTCAAACACTGCACATATACAATCAAATCGTACTAGCCTGTTCCTGTCTCCAACAGATGAACATGAAGTTATTAAAATAATTAATTTGCTTAAACATACAAATTCAACTGGTTACGATGACATACAAACTAATATACTAAAAGTCTGTAAAAAGCCGATAGCGCCGGTACTAGTTTATTTGATAAATCTTTCATTTGCTAAAGGTATTTTTCCGGGACCTCTGAAGATTTCAGTTGTGAGTCCATTACACAAAAAAGGTTGTAAAGAGAATGTGGATAACTATAGACCAATATCTCTTTTGCCTATAATATCAAAGATATTCGAAAGAGCTATGCATATTCGTTTGACAAAGTTTCTAGACAAACATAAATTAATAAAACCCGAACAAAATGGATTTCAGAAAGGCAAATCAACATCGTTAGCTGCATTTACCTTGGTAGATAGAGTACTGTCCTACATGGACAGGCGTATGCCTGTTACAGCTGTCTTCTTTGACATGAGTAAAGCTTTCGACTTTGTGTCACATGAAATTCTTTTAAAAAAATGTGACCTTCTTGGGATAAGGGGTGTCGCAAATGAATGGCTTAATAGCTATCTAAGCAAAAGGACACAGTTCGTAAACATAAAAAAAATGAACTCTAACATGGAAGTAAAGGTATACAGCTCATCTATAAAATTAAATGAGGTAGGTGTGCCACAGGGTAGCATACTAGGACCCCTGCTATTCCTAATATATATAAATGATCTTCCTGACATAATAAAGTATAATTGCACACTTTACGCTGACGACGTATCCGTTATTGTACCATGCAACGATACCAAAACATACAATAATGACATAAATGAAACCATATTTAAAATAATTAACTGGATGAGTGACAACAATTTAAATGTAAATTTAAGTAAAACGACATTTATACAATTCATTAATAAAAACGCTAAAAAACAATCCTTGAAATTATCCTTTGCAGGCCAGGATATTAGAGAGTCATGTGACACTTCATTTTTGGGAATTCAATTGGATGATAGGTTCTCTTGGGCTGTTCACATAAACAAGCTATGCAAAAGAATTGATTCTTTTGCTTATGCGTTATGGCGTCTTACGAGAATTAGTACTAGAAATATTGCAATACAGGCTTACCACGGCTATGTATGCTCTCTGTTGAGATATGCAATTGTTCTTTGGGGAAACTCAAGTCAGGTAAATCAGGTACTCAGAGCACAAAAACAATGCGTTCGAGCAATTTGTAATGTTGACTCCTTCACATCATGTAGACCACTTTTCAAACAGCTAAAACTGCTAACAGTTCCCTGTCTGTATATTTATGAGTCTTGCATATTTGTTAAAACTAATTCAGACTTGTTTAAAAGGAAGAGTGATGTCTGTAACTTTAATACAAGATACCCTCAAAGACTTGTTCTACCCCCAAAAACAACAGCATTACGTAGCATAAATGCATATTGCATGGCGATAAATATTTTTAATAGGCTAGATGAGGACTTAAAAGTGCTACCTCTAAACGTTTTTAAAAATAAACTCAAGGGTTGGTTGATACAAAACTCTTTTTACACTATTAAGGAATACTATGACTTTTTTAAACCTAGAATGCCGTAACCCATATATTATGTTTGTATTTTGATATTTTAATACTTAGATACCTACATGATTTGCATGCCAGCTTTCTGGTGAAGAGTGTGAAACTTATTGTCACTGTACCATCTAAATTACCACTTTTCAAGCAAATAAAGAATTATTATTATTATTATTATTATTAACTAAATCCCTCGGAGCTGAAGCCGTACACGTAGTTTATAGGGTATCGTTCGCGACATAGTGAATTGACAAACATTCTAGTTCCAGTGGTAACAGCCGTTCTGGCTATCATAAATAAACGATCATCTTCAAGGGAACGACTGCTCACAGTAGGGACTTCGGAGCGGTAGGGCGAGTTGCCCGTAAAGGTAACACCCACGTACATCACTTGCGTCATCGGCGGGTTCGGCGGGCCCGGCGCGATGAAAGCCACTGTCGACGCGGTCGCGTTGTTCGCCACGACCGGCTCACGTACCTCACGCACATCCTTCGATATATTGTGGAGGTTACGGACCGAGCACAGTCCCTGCAACACCGACCCGCACATGATGATGCGACTGGTACCGTAGTCTATCACGAGCGCTTTATTCACATTGTCCGTCGATTTCTTCACTAGGTTCAGGGGGCAACTGAACGCGCATTGACCGGTATCATTGACGGGGCCGGTGACAATAGACTGGGCGACCTCTAGATCTGGCGAGAGTTGATATATCTTGTTGACGGCGCCGACGTACACGCGGCCCGTATTCCTGTCGACGACGAGGTGGTTGAAGAGAGACGTCTGCGTCGACACCGGGTCGGTGAAGGTGCGCACCACGTCCTGCGAGGCGCGCGCGGCGGCGCACGCGGCTCCCAGGGCCAGCAGCACGCGCCACATGGAGCCGCGCGCATGGGGCCCCGGCCGCCGCTCTACCAAGCGCTGCGTGTGTCGCCCGCGGGGCCGGCGCTCGCTCCCTTCATCCATCTGCAACCCGACACACGAGCTCAGCCGCACTGCCCGCGCGTGCGACGCAGCGGGCCGCCTCGTTCCCATCGCACCGCACCGCTCCGCCGCCAGCTGCGACGACTTACGAACTGTAGATATTCTGTTACGCCCTAAACTAACTCTCTTGTCTGAGCCGGTGAAACGTGACAAGCAGTATTTAGTGCAGCAAACCGAGCCTACACGATCGACGTACGTGTGTACGCCAGGGCTCGGAGGGTTTCTAGTGCGATCGGAGCGGGCACGCGAGTTGCTGGGAAGAGGCGCAGACGCCGAATTTTTCGAGTTGACTGCTCGCTGACTTTGTTTTTACAAGTTTATATACACTTTTGTGATCCGAATAAAGATATGTCTATGTCTATGTATAGAATAAACATTGAGATAAGTAATGGACTTGGTACCTTTTACTCGTTGATGTCACTGTCAGTGTATAAATAATAATAATTGACCCAATAAGGTCATATGATTTTATTTTTATCAATTCTATAACATTGTTATTATATTATAACACTAGCTGACCCCCGCGGTTTCACCCGCGGTAACTTCGGAGTACCCGCTGAATTCTGAGATGAAAGTACCCTATGTCACTCGGGATCACTTTAGCTTCCTATAAGTGAAAGAATTTTCAAAATCGGTTCAGTAGATCTAGAGATTATCCCCTACAACGTCACAAACTCACAAACTTTTATAATAGAAGTATATATAGATTGACAGAACTACGAAGACATCAGCCAACGAGTGTTTAATTACAATGGGGATGTTGACGAGTTTTGAAAATCAAAATTGTAATTAGTCCGTCAGTTAAAAAAACAATAGATACGTATTTTTTGCTTTTTCAAATAAATTAAAACATACAGAGATAAAACGCATTAAAGTTTAGGGTGAGTGGGTCGTGACGTCACTAACCGATAAAACCCTATACAAACTGTCCGAATAGTGACGTCACGCGAAATTTCACCTCAATGTATCGCCGTTATTTTTTGATTACGTAAAGAGATAAAAAATACGTGTCCAATATTTTTAATTAATCTACAAGACGGACTTACAAAAAATTAGTCAACATGAACTCAAAGGCATGAAAGGCATCCCCAGGGGTGGAAGATGCAAAACCGGCAAGCAAAACTATTTTTTTTGAGGTTGGACTTACCTCAAAAAAAAAACTGTTCGCGTTCCTACTGACGACCCGATTGGCGCAATGGTCACCATGCCTGCCCGCTAATCAAGAGGTTCCGGGTTCGATTCCCGGTCGGGCGTAGACTTTGTGTGATGAACACAGGGTTCCATTTTCCAGTCTGGATGTGTATATATATTATACATATATCAATTGTATAATATGTGTAGTATATACCAAGTTTGCTTGGTTTCCACGACACAAGCTTATTTATAGCTTAGTGTTAAATGGGTGATTCAATGCAAATATTTATTAACACGACGCTCACAAAGTCGAGATAACGATGATAGTGGGACAAAACAGTTCAAATACTCAACTGACTATGCTCGTTCGTAACTAACGATAAGCGAATACGGGCTTTATTTCCATTGAGATAATGACCATAATCGGTTCGCGTTGGTGTTATTAGGTGGCAGTCATTACGGAAGTTGTACCTACACAGTTTCGCATCACCTTGGTTGGCCAAGATCGCGTCATCTAGATACGTATCTAGACTGTGTTGCAACAATCGCAATTCATGAACTAGCAGTTTCTAGCGAATTCGAAGTTCGCTCGGAAATTTCGGGATAAAAATACCTTTTATGTCCTTCTCTGTACCCCTGACAACGTGTATATGCATTTCATGATGATCGGTTGAGTGGTTAAGACGTGAAAGCCTTACAAACAAATAAGCACGCTAAAAATTTAATATTCTCATTTATAAAATAATAGTAAGGATAAGGCCTAGGTATACATTTTACACGATTTATTCCTATTCCGAGTCCCACAAAAGGAAGTTTCGCTTGTCGATAAGTCGAGTCGAAAGGTCAACAGGGTCCTTATTCACTATGACCAAAAACATTCCTTACCCATACGCGCGTCCCAAAAACGCAATCCCAAACGTTATATTATTATTCTGTATGCCATAAGAAACGTGAATATATTTTTTGGAGCGAAACTTCTTTGATTACGAAGGAAATACAGTTTTTTTTGTGCGGTATCTTAACGCGACGTGTTATAGTTCATAGTGAATAGGGGCGCTGTAATATAAATATATCGCAAGTTTATCTATTCTGTGACACCCAGGCCACTCCACCGCTTGATAAATTCATGTTAAGTATACTTTTAAGAGAAATGTGAGTTTGTTTGTTTGTTACGTTTTCACGCCTAACTACTCAACCGATTATCCTAAAGTTTTGCATAAACGTTGTCAGGGGTACACAAAAGAGCTTAGGGTACTTTTATCGAGGAACTGTCGCGGGAACTTTTTTCGTTTTTAATTCAGTGGCAAAACCGGTGTTCCGGTATTTTCGTTTTTTTTTTTTTATTTTGAGGTGAAATTCGATTTTAAGTACTATACTGACATTAATACACAATATATTTAATTACCTTGCTGTAAACAGTAACATAGAAGGGGCCCACAAATTACAATTACAGAACAATGCAAAAATAATACAATACTTTTTCTTCCGCAGATAAACTAATAATAAAAATAACGGCGAGATCAAAAAGGTCCGCCTACTGTATTCCTTCTTTATACTATGTATTTACATGTCATTCTGCAGTTTTATTTTATCGTCGGTGACAAGTACAGCAAGTACTCGTACTACTCATTATATTAAACCTACTGCATACAAATAGGCGGACGCTCTGACAAACATTTTAGATGTCCAAATCTACAATTTGTATTCAAATATCTGTCACTCAACATTGTGTAAGCGGTAGGTATAATTTTTGCGGATTATAATGACATTGTGCGTTTTCGCTTTCAGAATACGCCCTAGTTCTTTTCTATGGTGAACAAAATTAACAATAAGTACATTAAATAGTATAAAACAAAGCCACTTCCCGCTGTCTGTCTGTCCCTATGTATGCTTATATCTTTAAAACCACGCAACGGATTTTCATGCTGTTTTCACCAATAGAAGGCAGGTTCAGGCAGGTGTGACGCCCAATGGGGTTCAAAAAAATTATTTATATTCGGAAAAGCATTTTAAAGATATATGTATAAAGTATTATAATTTAAACACTATAAAATTAAGTTGAAATGTATTTAAAAGCTATTAAAAAGCATTGCGAGTTAATACACTCATAAGCTAAACTGTGTATGGATATTGATGTGTAATTTATAAACTAAAATCAATAAAATGATTATTCACATGAAATAAAATATTTATAATACGGTATATTTACCGTGTGCTTGGTTTTAGATGTAACAGTGATATCGACTTGTACCCCCCAACCCCCCGCATACCCCTCTCAAATAGGGCGTGAGCGCACCGCCAGTATCCACGCGGGCGGCTGAGATGTGAAGTGGCATCGGCGGACGAGCGAGTCGGATCGGAAGGCAACGCGTCGCGTTTACAACGCGTCGCGTATACAACATTAAATGTTGCATAACGAGTTTGGTGGTGGCTCGAATATAGATTTGCATTATTATGCTTATCTAAATAATTAAATTGGAGACTCACATGAAGGTCTAGTTGAAGTGTCCGCCGACCACTGATCACACAAAAGATGATGAAGTTGGGAGTTCGATCGAGCTTACGTGCTTAGTGACTTTGTCGCTCTGTACGAAAGCCTTGTCAACGCGCTCGACGTCCATTAGGATATCTTGTGCGAAGACATATATTATTATGAGGAAGGTTTTCGGTGTGTATGGATTGTAATTTTATTGTTATTAAATTATAATTCATCGCATCTTATCGGCTCGATGCAAACGTGTATTTTCAATTTATTGGAATTTACAACGACGATGAACTCTAATCCTGAGCGGTTAGACGTCGCGCGTCGCGAGCGTAAGATAATGTAGAGAGGTAAAAATCCGCGCCTTGAGTTGTCTTCGCCGTGACGGGTTTCGTTGTGCACGTATTGTATCTTGTCTATTGAATAACTACGCCTTCCGTGTTATTCAAAAACTATCAACGAATATGCGGCTGACTGGAGACGCGGGATCGCTTCCTACACCTAGGGAGTGTTGAACGCTCTTCTTTCAGATAAACCTTTCTTTTTATTACAAACATAATAACTATAGTCAATGCGCTTTGTGACTTTGTTACGTTGTGCAGAGACTAGGGGATCGGCTGTGAACGACCTAGTCGTTAACGCTTGATCTCGGTAAACCGTTGTGTTTTTCAACACGACTTGTTTATCAAAACGAATGAGTGCCAAGTGGGTGTTGTATGAGGACGAGTTGTGATCCAATCAATTGGGCTTCGGCCTTAGCTACGTGTAGCTACTATAACACAAATTGACCGACTGAAGTTATGATGTCCGGCGAGACTGGTCTCATATACTTATATTTGAATTATTGGGATGGTGTTGAGGTCGCGGTACTATCCGCATTATGGCCTCGGTCTTCGGGCTGACACGTACCCTGGGGTCTCGGCACCGCCGAATTATGACCTCCAACGATTGCTGCTGATACGGGACGTACAGTCTCATATAGCTGATTCATCCTCTAACGGATGTCGGTTATGCATATTTGGAGAACTCTCTACCTTGTGCAACACAGGTGGGGGGGGGGGGGTGGTAACTGCTTATGAGCAGGTGGATGACCATCACCGTGGGTAGCGCAGGACGGGGCTATTCCACCTCTCGCTATATAATAAACTTGTTATGTAGTGAGAGCCAATGTAAATATTCCTATTGGAATATCAAGTTGAATATAATTAAACATCGTATGGGAGGTGTTCTATGAGCATCATATTCCTATCTTAGTATCCCGAACACTACTAACGTCGATAGACGGGAGTTAGTGGCTATGTGAACCACCATAAAATGGTTATCAATCTTTGGAGTCTCTCTGCTTCCGGGCTAACAACACTATTAACGCACAGACGTTAAATAAATGTAAAGTGTAGTCTAGCACATAAAAAAGAACCGTTCGTGTAGAACGAGTTCATGTAAAGAATATGATGACCGTTCATGTATAGAACGAGTGTCACCCAACTCAAACGCAGTTGGGTGTACTAAATATAAATATTTCCTATAGAAATATCACGCTCACGCCAATCACGAATATTAAAGTATAGTGTCAAAATAATTGATGATTGTTTTATTCAAACTAAAACCTAAACCTAGCCTCAACCCATAAAAATGTAGATAGGATGAAGACGGAATCGAATCTCAACCTAAAAGAACTAAAGTTATTATAAACACAACGTAGAACAGGGTCCTATTACTAGACGAAATTGGCCAAAACTAAAAAGCACAACATCTTTGATGTTGTTCATAAATTGATGGAGGAGGGTGAAAGTTACAATTTGGTGCCGTGACCAGGATCATGGCTAAGTTAATAATGTAAAAACGACCGCGACGGCGAATCGCATGGTTGAATTAAATAAGAAAAACGACCGCGACGGCGAATCGCATGGTTGAATTAAATAAGAAAAACGACCGCGACGGCGAATCGCATGGTTGAATTAAATAAGAAAAACGACCGCGACGGCGAATCGCATGGTTGAATTAAATAAGAAAAACGGCCGCGACGGCGAATCGCATGGTTGAATTAAATAAGAAAAACGACCGCGACGGCGAATCGCATGGTTGACTGAAATGAATACAAATGGCCTAGGTCAATAAATACATGGCTATTTAAACATAATAACGTAGGGGTAACACCCTACAATTTGTTGTCCGTGAAATGGAAAGGTTATGAGATTCAACCCTGACTCTGAATATCCACATTATAAATATTGAGGCTGGGAATATTAACTTGCAATGTTCTTACAGATTGCCGAAGAATAATTATTACGTATCTCGAGTAACATTAATAGTGAAAGTGATACATATATAAAAGACGTATCTCTAGTAACAGTAATAGTGAAAGTGATACATATATAAAAGACGTATCTCTAGTAACAGTAATAGTGAAAGCGATACATATATAAAAGACGTATCTCTAGTAACAGTAATAGTGAAAGTGATACATATATAATAGACGTATCTCGAGTAACAGTAATAGTGAAAGTGATATGTAAAAGACAATTATTGACATTTTAACAGTGCTAAAAGCGAAGTTTTATAATCAATATCGGAAAGTCAATCATATCGAATTAATTGTACCAGTTATTAAGTAACAATTTAGTTTGATGTAAAATAACTTTATAGTAAAATTACAGAGGCGAAAATAACTTAGAAAGTTTTATTACTCAGTGCTTCATAAAACTTTGGGGGGGGATTGTGACGCCCAATGGGGTTCAAAAAAATTATTTATATTCGGAAAAGCATTTTAAAGATATATGTATAAAGTATTATAATTTAAACACTATAAAATTAAGTTGAAATGTATTTAAAAGCTATTAAAAAGCATTGCGAGTTAATACACTCATAAGCTAAACTGTGTATGGATATTGATGTGTAATTTATAAACTAAAATCAATAAAATGATTATTCACATGAAATAAAATATTTATAATACGGTATATTTACCGTGTGCTTGGTTTTAGATGTAACAGTGATATCGACTTGTACCCCCCAACCCCCCGCATACCCCTCTCAAATAGGGCGTGAGCGCACCGCCAGTATCCACGCGGGCGGCTGAGATGTGAAGTGGCATCGGCGGACGAGCGAGTCGGATCGGAAGGCAACGCGTCGCGTTTACAACGCGTCGCGTATACAACATTAAATGTTGCATAACGAGTTTGGTGGTGGCTCGAATATAGATTTGCATTATTATGCTTATCTAAATAATTAAATTGGAGACTCACATGAAGGTCTAGTTGAAGTGTCCGCCGACCACTGATCACACAAAAGATGATGAAGTTGGGAGTTCGATCGAGCTTACGTGCTTAGTGACTTTGTCGCTCTGTACGAAAGCCTTGTCAACGCGCTCGACGTCCATTAGGATATCTTGTGCGAAGACATATATTATTATGAGGAAGGTTTTCGGTGTGTATGGATTGTAATTTTATTGTTATTAAATTATAATTCATCGCATCTTATCGGCTCGATGCAAACGTGTATTTTCAATTTATTGGAATTTACAACGACGATGAACTCTAATCCTGAGCGGTTAGACGTCGCGCGTCGCGAGCGTAAGATAATGTAGAGAGGTAAAAATCCGCGCCTTGAGTTGTCTTCGCCGTGACGGGTTTCGTTGTGCACGTATTGTATCTTGTCTATTGAATAACTACGCCTTCCGTGTTATTCAAAAACTATCAACGAATATGCGGCTGACTGGAGACGCGGGATCGCTTCCTACACCTAGGGAGTGTTGAACGCTCTTCTTTCAGATAAACCTTTCTTTTTATTACAAACATAATAACTATAGTCAATGCGCTTTGTGACTTTGTTACGTTGTGCAGAGACTAGGGGATCGGCTGTGAACGACCTAGTCGTTAACGCTTGATCTCGGTAAACCGTTGTGTTTTTCAACACGACTTGTTTATCAAAACGAATGAGTGCCAAGTGGGTGTTGTATGAGGACGAGTTGTGATCCAATCAATTGGGCTTCGGCCTTAGCTACGTGTAGCTACTATAACACAAATTGACCGACTGAAGTTATGATGTCCGGCGAGACTGGTCTCATATACTTATATTTGAATTATTGGGATGGTGTTGAGGTCGCGGTACTATCCGCATTATGGCCTCGGTCTTCGGGCTGACACGTACCCTGGGGTCTCGGCACCGCCGAATTATGACCTCCAACGATTGCTGCTGATACGGGACGTACAGTCTCATATAGCTGATTCATCCTCTAACGGATGTCGGTTATGCATATTTGGAGAACTCTCTACCTTGTGCAACACAGGTGGGGGGGGGTGGTAACTGCTTATGAGCAGGTGGATGACCATCACCGTGGGTAGCGCAGGACGGGGCTATTCCACCTCTCGCTATATAATAAACTTGTTATGTAGTGAGAGCCAATGTAAATATTCCTATTGGAATATCAAGTTGAATATAATTAAACATCGTATGGGAGGTGTTCTATGAGCATCATATTCCTATCTTAGTATCCCGAACACTACTAACGTCGATAGACGGGAGTTAGTGGCTATGTGAACCACCATAAAATGGTTATCAATCTTTGGAGTCTCTCTGCTTCCGGGCTAACAACACTATTAACGCACAGACGTTAAATAAATGTAAAGTGTAGTCTAGCACATAAAAAAGAACCGTTCGTGTAGAACGAGTTCATGTAAAGAATATGATGACCGTTCATGTATAGAACGAGTGTCACCCAACTCAAACGCAGTTGGGTGTACTAAATATAAATATTTCCTATAGAAATATCACGCTCACGCCAATCACGAATATTAAAGTATAGTGTCAAAATAATTGATGATTGTTTTATTCAAACTAAAACCTAAACCTAGCCTCAACCCATAAAAATGTAGATAGGATGAAGACGGAATCGAATCTCAACCTAAAAGAACTAAAGTTATTATAAACACAACGTAGAACAGGGTCCTATTACTAGACGAAATTGGCCAAAACTAAAAAGCACAACATCTTTGATGTTGTTCATAAATTGATGGAGGAGGGTGAAAGTTACACAGGCATCTATATTTTATCCTGAAATCCCCGCGGGAACTCCGAAATTACCGCGGGTAAAACCTCGGGGGATAGGAAGTAGGCTTATACTTTACTAATTTTTTTGTTTTAAGCCTGTCATGTACCTATACCTAGATTAATAAAAAATATTGGAAAAGTATATTTTAAATTTTTTACGTAAGTAGGTAATTAAAAAATAAAGGTATGACGTCACGCCACATTTCGGCTCAATGTATCTCACATCGATACTTAGTAATGACGTCATGACCCCCCCCCCCCCCTACTCCTAAAGTTTATGCGGTAGATATAACTCATTTAAAAAAGTAAACGTGTCTATTATTTTTTTATTACCTAACTGACGAACTAAATAGAATTTTGATCTTCACATCCCGGGAACACGCCTATTATGCAACAGTTTATTTTCCTTTGAACAAGGCTAATGTAGCCGTAGCCCCATCCCTGACCACCCCGGCAGGGTAAAGCGTGAAGTTAACGCATACGGAGTACGCTACGCTTTGCGCCAACACGCACGAGTCGCACCACAAAATGAAATTCGTGAACAATAATCAACGTCGAAACAGATTACTCAAATAATAGCACATTACTGTAACATTGCCACCATTGGTGAAAAGAACACACACACACACACACACGTGTTGATAAATAATAATAATCACAGAACATAAAATAGCTGATAGAAGGGACATGAACTTAGTTTAGTATACGTATCCGACGTATTCCGAACTGACGGTAATTTATAGTTTTAAGAACCTGCTGACGATTACAAGTGATTGTAACCAATCCTAAGTAATAAAGAGCTTTTGAATTTTGAATTTTGAATTTTATAAAAACAGGTGAAAACCAGTGTCGCCGGGTGATCTTCACACATAAAACTATTCATCACGCACTAAAACATTCGAACGCAATGAATTAAACGCATTTTGGTTACGTTTTTGCTTAGTCGCTGTTTTCAAAATTCACAGTTTTGAGAATATTGTGGAAAATATACTTGGGATACTAGCAAAAGAAATTTTGGGCCAGATAGAGCATTTGCTCTAACTTCCTTTGCAATCGTGGCTCGCCGCCTATGTACCTAGGCTTCATCTCTAATTTTATTTTTGTCTGTGATTGATTATAATGTTATGCTCGTGTAATATTGCTCGATACCGCGACGCGCTCTAGTGCTTTTCTAGTTTAATACCCGTAATGGTAGCTTTAGTTAAATTTCGACTATATGTTCCATTATCTATACTGAATTCAAAATTCAAAAGCTCTTTATTACTTAGGATTGGTTACAATCACTTGTAATCGTCAGCAGGTTCTTAAAACTATAAATTACCGTCAGTTCGGAATACGTCGTCTGCTGAGAAGAACTGACAAGAAACTCAGCAGGGCTGTCTTTAAATGATCTTACTTATAAACTAGGAGAACAAAAAATAGTAATTGGATAGAGCAATTCATTCCCAAACGTCTGTATCATTTAAATAGTCTACTACACTATAATATGCTTTATCGCATAATCTGTGTTTAATAAGCGTCTTGAATTTATTAATTGACAAATTAATTACATCGTTTGGGAGTTTGTTGTAAAAGCGTATACATTGTCCTTTAAATGACTTAGAAATTTTATGGAGCCTAGTCTTAGGCACAGCGAGTTTATCTTTATTTCTTAAGTTAAGATTATGTAAATCACTGTTTTTCTTAAAGTTGACTAAATTTTTGTGAACATATAATAAATTCTCGTATATATACTGAGAATGTACAGTCATTATTTTAAACTCGCTGAATTTAGTTCTCAGTGAATCCCGAGGGCCCAACTTATAGATTGCGCGAATGGCTCGTTTCTGCAACACGAATACAGAATCGATATCCGCGGCACTACCCCACAGCAGTATGCCGTATGACATAATGCTGTGGAAATAACTAAAATAAACTAAACGCGCGGTATTAATATCAGTAAGTTGACGGATTTTCTTAACAGCATAAGTCGCCGAGCTTAATCTACCTGATAACTTTTTTATATGTGGGCCCCATTGTAATTTTGCATCTAATGTTATACCTAGAAAGACAGTTTCATCGACCATTTCCAAATCCTCATTATTAATCAGTAATCTGGTTTTTACTTGTTTAACATTTTTGGTCACAAATCTTATACATTTGGTTTTATCACGGTTTAGTAATAAGTTATTAGCATTAAACCAGTGTACTATTTTAGAGAGAGCATTGTTCACATCGTCTACAGCCGATTGCTGTCTATTAACCTTAAACACTAAAGATGTATCATCTGCAAACAATACTATCTCATGGTTGTCCCTCACTAGATAAGGTAAGTCATTTATATAAACAAGGAACAGGAATGGTCCTAATATAGATCCTTGGGGTACTCCCATTACCACGGCAGAACCATGTGATCGTTTTCCGTTGACATCAACCCTTTGGATCCTATCACTCAAGTACGAAGTAAGAAGATCCAAAGCTACACCTCGTATTCCGTAATAGTGTAGTTTCCTGACCAAAGTTGTATGCTCAACACAATCAAAGGCCTTGGATAAATCACAAAACACTCCATAAGCATCACGTGACTCCTCCCAGGCCTCAAAAATATTTTCAATTAATTTAATTCCTGCATCAGTTGTAGAGCGACCACGAGTAAAACCGAACTGTTTATGATGCAGCAAGTCGTTTTTATTAAAGTATGCGAGTAGTTGGCTAAGTATAAGCTTTTCAAATATTTTACTAAATGTGGGTAGTACTGAAATTGGTCTAAAGTTAGTAGGGTCTGTTGTACTACCTGTTTTAAACAAAGGTGTTATTTTACTATATTTCATTTGGTCAGGAAACACACCACAGTCTATACATTTATTAAATATATCAACTAAATCTAGTGCAATAATATCAATTAATGAACTTATAATAGTAACAGAAATCCCCCACAGATCAGCTGTTTTTTTAAGATTTATTGTCTTAAACACTTTGAAGATATCATATACACTTACATGGCTAAAACTGAATTCATTAGAACATTCTGGAACATTTTCCTTAAGAAGTGATTCTGCAACGGGGGTGGAAGAGCCTAAAGTGCTGGTTAAAGAAACGGGTATTTTAGCGAAGAAGCTTTCAAACTCATTCGCGACTTCCAAATCTGACTGAATGATTTTACCATTAACACATAGCTTAAAGTTAGTGTCACTAGATTTAGCTTTACCAGTTTCTTCATTGATTACCTTTACTGGATAGACGATTTGGCTGCGACATGGTTATGACCATGTTATGACACAAGTTTTTTTTTTAACTTGGCACGTCCACTTCAGATTTGCCTACAAGTTGCAACCAGCACAACTCTTCAGTTCCTGACCATTCAAAATCATTACAATCATCATGGATGCGATGCACAAAATATACGTAAGTACCTACATATATGACATTTTTTGTTTCATTTTAATGTTGCAGCATCTTGTACTTTAAATTATCTACTACTAAATAAGCCGAAGAGTGAAAATTAAAAAGGAAAAATTTACATACAATCCTTCACGGTTTCACTTGCCTTTAAAAAAGTACAAGTGAAAGAATTTTTAAATCGGTTAAGCAGTTTTTACTTTTTAAGTACCTAACCGCCGCACTCAGAGTCGACTTTAATGATTACTTAGTTAAGTATAGATTTTTAAAACAAAATTGCCGCAATCAGAGACGTTCAGTAAATTCATGTTGATTGGCCTTTAATGAGATGTAACTTAATTAGTCATACATTTTTACATCTCATTAAATGCCAATCAACATGAATTTACTGACCGTCTCTGATTGCGGCAATTTTGTTTTAAAAATCTATACTTAACTAAGTAATCATTAAAGTCGACTCTGAGTGCAGCCAAGTATATCCATTACAAAAAAACAGACAAATTTTTTTCTTTATAGTTAATGTGTGTATAGACATAGGTTTCATTTACCTCTTTTTCTCTTGTCCCAGAGGAATATGCAGTTTAATTTTTTAAGTCTTTAAAAAGCTAAACAGTTTTAAAAGATACAAAATTTACTTACCCTTTGTCCACTTGACTTTTTCTCCTTTTTCTCGATGACTCAAATATTCTGAAGTCGCAATTTTTCTAAACATTCATAGTCGTCCTAGTTTTCTCTTTTTAATGGAGTAAAGAGACTCTTGCTCTTGCTCTCTTTCTTAACTTCAAATAAAAGAGGAAACGGAAACACGAACGGATAGGATAAATGGACAATCAACTCGGTTCAGCCCAGTGCTTGGGCTTTAACCCAAGCACCAGGTTAAAAACGCGGATTGATCTTAGACCTTTAGAGACCATATTAATATTATCATATCTTATCTTAATATCTTATCTATCTAATCTAATATATATAAATCACGTGTCACGTTGTTTGTCCACGATGGACTCCGAAACTATTGAACGGATTTTGATAAAATTTTGCAACCATTTATAATATGGTCCAACTTAAAAGATAGGATAGTTTTTATCCCGGAATTCCCTCTGGAACTGAAGGACATAGAGTACTTTTTCCCGCAACCTTCGCGGGAACTCCGAAATTACCGCAGATGAAATCGCGGGGGACAGCTAGTATTATTATATTTTAAACCTGTGTGCAGTCAAAGATAATTGAGATCGAGTTCAAACTCAAAATCGTCTGACAGTGAGAAGAACGAATCAAACGAATTTTTTAACCACACGTCATGAGTTAATTCTATTTAGCGATACATACATACATACGCAATGGGCTTGTCAACCATAAAATACCTATATTGGACACGTATTTTTTTATTTTATGATAATAAAAATACATGTCAAATATTTATTTTTTGATCTACAAGGCGGACTAAATAAAATTTTTATTTTCATACCCCGGAAACAAGCCTATTGGATAATATAACACTTTAAAACTCAATGGATAAGGCTGGAATTTTAGAGTTCCCACGAGAATTCCGGGACTAAAAGTACCCTATGTCCTTCTCTGTACCCCTGACAATGTGTATGCAAAATTTCATGATGATCTATTGAGCCGTTAAGGCGTGAAAGCGTAACAGACGGACAGACAGACAGACAGAGTTACTTTCGCATTTATAATATTGGTAGGGATTAAAAGCAGCATGAAATACCTTGGGCACTTTTGTATATTAGTAAACCTAAAGACAATAAGGTATTAATGTTATCGCAAAACGTAATCGTACATTGACGTATTACAGTTTGAAAGACAATTTATTCTGCATCGAATACGCAACAACAGTGAGTAATGTATGGTGAAGTGGATGACGTAATCACACCTGTACATTATCACGGTAGAAGTCGGCTCGAGTATGTCCTTGCCTACCAGATATTGCTATAAGAACGAGGACAAATAAAACTTGTTTTCGTGGTTTAGAAGTATACAGACGGCAAAATAGTTGAGAGTCTTCCAAACCTTTGTCACTTAGATTATATTGTGCAACTTGTGATGTATATTGTAGGTACCTACCGCTTGAAATACTTGAAAGCCTTCGACGTGTATATCTCGTTTAACTTCACTGCTTCGATTTCATCTCATGCCAAGTGATATTGAGAAAAACCACGTTCTTGCGTGGGAATATGGTTGGATGGATTGTGTTACTTATTCAATAGTTTATTGGAGAATACGGTAAACAATATGTTTATATAATATCTATGCACAATTTCCTTAGTCATTTCACGTAGACGTTGCATGTGAGATCTGGCTATAAATAATGCATGTATTTTTACCAGCAGTAGGTACTGCACAAGGTTCAATGCATAAAAAGAAGAACCGCATAGTTTAGTAGTAGTGTCGCGTTGGTTACAATTTTCAACTGCCCCAAGCCTGGCAAGGTGAATTTATATTTCGTAACTATGGAAAATGTTAAGATTGTGGGAATAAATAACAATAATAACAACACGAGGTTCAATATAAATCACTAGTATAAAACAAAGTCGCTTCCTGTCTGTACATATACCTGTGCTTAGATCTTTAAAACTACGCAACGGATTTTGGTGCGTTTTTTTTAATAGCTAGAGTGATTCAAGAGGAAGGTTTATACGTATAGTTTATCCCGGAATTCTCGCGGGAACTCCGAAATTAACGCGGGGGACAGTGTCTAGTTAGTGTCTACTAAATTCAAAGTATAATTAAGTTCATACAGAATTGACGACGCAAATAAAGCAACAGTCACTAAACATCATTAATGCACTCGGAGATATTGTATAACTAGCTGTTCCTTGCGGTTTTACCCGCGGGTCGCGTCAATTTCGGAGATCCCGCGAGGATCCCGCGATAAAAGTACCCTATATCCTTTCCTGACGTGTATTATGCAGTTTCTCCCGCGTTAATGGGCATGTTGACTAATTTTTATTTTTTAGTCCGTCTTGTAGATTATTAAAAAATATTGGACACGTATGTCACTATTTTGACAGTTTGTATGGCGGTTTTGTGATTAGTGACGTCACGACCTCCTCATCCTAAACTTTAATGCGCTTTATCTCTGAATATTTTAATTTATTTAAAAAAGCAAAAAATACGTGTCTATTGTTTTTTTAATTTCTAACTGACGGACTAATTAGCATTTTGATTTTCAATAGTAATCAACATCCCTATTTCAGCGTTCCCGCAGGAATTCCAGGAATAAAAAGCATTCTATGTGCTTTTCTTCCCACAACGTGTACTGTGCAAAATTTCATGATGATCCATTGAGCTGTTACTCATGTTAGTGTAAAAGCGTAACAAACAAACAAACTCACTTTCGCATTTATAAAATAGTAAGGTAACTAATAACATCTTTACATCCCCATATGGACGCAGATAAGCAATAACATGTTAACCCACAAAATTAAGTTATTGATACAGAACGATTTATTGAGAGTTACAGAGCGTTTTTTAATTATGTGTTTACCTTATTACATTGTTTAAATATGTAACAAAATGTTGAACATAAAAAAATGTTGACACAAAATGGCGCTATAATTTTAAAACACGTTTTACTTAAAATTTCTCCAGTGTGGGTTAACACACTATTGCTTATCTATGTCCAAATGATAAATAAAAATTTCAAAAGAACGGCTGACTCATCAATACTTGTAATATTACATAGGTATGTATAATGTATATATATATATACCTGACGGGATGTGGATAAAAATAACACATAATATTATGCCGGTTTCATTACAGCCGAGGCGAGAGAGATAGTTTCGGACTGACCGGAAAAAAGTGATTCATAAAATGTATATATTTAAACCCGTTCAACCAACTAACTGAGGCAATAACCACATCGCATATCGACAAGTAGGTAGCTAAGAACAATACGTTCTGTGTGAATCATTAGGACGGTAAATAAAACATGAGAAATGAACACTGAACAAGGCCGAGTGATAATAATATGTCAACAGACCCAATAAAATAACATCTATACTTTATTATATGAGAAACAAATTAACAAATATTTACAGGAGGCGATAAAAGAGTGGCCGAGCACAAAAAAAGTTTTTAAAATTATTTTCTGTCTGTCTGTTCACGATAATCTCCGAACCTACTGAACGGATTGTCATGCGGTTTTCACAGGTAGATTAAGCTTAGCCTGGAGCTTAGCTTAGGCTTTGTTTCATTGAAATCGGATGTCGGGAAAAAAGTTGTTATTGTATAAAAACTTTTCACGCGGGTGAAACCGCGGGGCACAGCTAGTGACAAATACGACGATAGAAAAATTGTGATAATATATTTACATAGTTGTAGCGAAGAAGTATTTATCAATACACCACATTATATTGAGTAAATCTTTTGTAACCTGTACGCAAAGATTTAAGACTAATTACAAGTAGGTACGAGTACCTAATGATTAAATTTCCAGATCAAATATTAAAGCAAGAACTTGACAGTTCGATTTTATTATACTGCGAAGATAAATATTAAAAAAATATCCCCGCTAACCACAGATTTCGGTATCTGTTCCGGGAACAAAATCAACAATTACGGTCAACCCAGTAGTTATCTCTCCAGTATGCAACTGCTACAAATTAAAACAAGCTGGTACCGGCAGAATTATTCAGCTAAAAAAAAAAACTAGGTTGCAGATTGCATAAAAAATTTCGTCGCACGTACGGAGCAACATCTGGCGGAGTGACCTCATAAACGGGGGCCGTGTACATTTTTAAAACCCGAAAAAGGCACGAAGCTTCCTTTTGGATCTAACAATGTCGGCTAGATTTATGTGCCATTATGCAGCTGAACTGGACATGTACAAACTAATTTGTTACATTATCATAGGTGAGTAGCATTAATACAATTTGGGCAGTACAATACCTAAATATGATAGAGGTGCCTTGCCGGAAGAACATTGTAGTGTGAACGATGAGTGATATTTGCTTACAATGTTCTCCCAAAGCCAAAGTCGCATTCAAGAAATAATTTTCAAATGTTTAAAAAAATCTACTTTTTCAGCTCTATGGTCTATCACATTAGCTGCAGGGTTGTGTTTACATTGGAAGTCAATTCCGTATTATTATTATACAGACATGACTGATATAGCCACGCCCAAACACAAAGTATGTCTATAGCGAAATAATGTCATGTTACTCAGTGATACTTTGAAATTGGTAGAACTGCGAAATATCCTGAAATATGTATTTCTTTTATGAAAGAAGCGCAAATATTTACATACAAAACAGGTACTGATTTCGATGACTCACCTCCCATACATACTTTCAACCTTTAACGAGGTTGTATTTCCAAAAACCCTAAATAAAGGTACCATTGTATTTGTTTAAATCTAGATATCAATTTTCAAACTCCAAAAACAGGTAACGAACGTAACTTGCTTTTAAATATTTTCAACAAATTTCCCTCGAGCAAAATTTCGGGTTCTGGACCCAGCGGTAGACTGCGTGTTGATGAATCAGTGAGGATAATTTGTCACTTATATACATAAAGTATGGAGGTAAGAAGTACGTTCAATGACTTATCTAGATAACATTCCTCGCCAGAGCGCGCAAACGAGCATTTTAAACGGCCACCGAGCGTTTGATTCACGACAGGAAGAGCACAATTCGTGGCGTCAAGCGCGGCGACAATAGAAGTTCCACAAAGGATGTATCGTCTACACACGAGCTTACGTAGTTGAATGGTTACACGAACAGTTCTCAATGATCTATAATAGTCACGTAGGATGGCACATTGTTCAATGGACATTAACCAACTATGTGCTGTGTGTTTGTATCGTCTGCCTAAGGTTCCTTAAGACTTTACAAGATCTATTACTGCAAGCTTTGCTTAGTTTGGGATCAGGTGATTGATTCTGTGTGATGTGTGATAATTTCTACAAGGTCTACAGGTCAGGTCTACTGACAGACCTATTTATAATTACTGTGTAAATAAATATAGTTCCCAAAAAACGGAGTAGGATAATCAGATTAACATGGAATTGAATTGATTGGTTACAGGTTAAATCAAAAACATCCAAATATCCAAACTAACACATTTATCATATTAGCAGGATATAATACAGACAACAAGGATTCCACTAGGTATATAATATGTAGAGGTACCTATCTAGATTACATTGAAACAATGTCCATTTGTTTGTTTTTTGTCATGTTAATAATATACGATTGAGATTATTTCGTGCTATCCTTGTCGGTACGCGACGTGATCAGATTGCATTGTCCGTTTCATGAATAATAATTTAGCAATGGAAAAGCAAGACATGAAGCGACAGGAATCCGTTGGCATGTTTACTGAGTAACCAATGATGGTGATTCTAGAGTTGATTTTTAAGTTTCAAATCTCGAATGAGATGTTGGTAGGTTTTTTTTTTTATTTAGAGACCACGCGATGCACTGATATTATTTTTGCCATCATTATCTATTCGGAGATCGACTATTCGATTTCAAGACAGAAAGTCATCACACAACTCATAACGGACAACTCATAAGATTATGTAATTGTGTCTATTTACATTCAATTCAGTCGTCGAAGCGCGAATAGCTAAAGATATCAAAATACCTAACTAATTATACCTACCATTAAAGGATAGTAAAAAAAACTAAAGGCGAAGAATACAGTTGAAAGAACAATGCTCTGGAGTTTCCCTGCATTTTCTTTTTCGGGAATGAAGAGATTGTTGGTGGGTCAAAGTACCTTACCGACACAGCTCAAAGGATTGTAAATCTCAAGTAGTCGTGGGAGGGACACATTTGTGACAGCCGTTGGGGTGAAAGCTCTTAAGTGGCGACCACGTACCAGCAGATCCGACGTGGCCCTGGGCAGACTTCCCGCTAGATGGACAGACGAGATCTGCTGAAGAACGCAGGTGCTCGTCTTCATGAAAGTGGCGCAGGAGCAGTCTTCGTGGACATCCTTGGGGGCGGCCTTTGTCCAGCGGTGGACTACCATTGGCTGATAACGATTATGTTATAGGCGAGTCTGTACATTTGAAGGTTTATAAAACAATGCAATGGGTCCTAACTTTATAATATTACTGACAATAAAAACAAACTAATCCATCAAATTGTACCAGTTTTATACAGTTGCCTTGATTATATTAAATCTTAAAAATATATTTTGCTTTATCGCAATCGGTTCACTGGAAGATGAAAAGTTAAAATTTAAGTTTAAGTGGTAGCGAAAGTTATGGCGTCAGCGTATTTTTAAACACGACAAGCAACAGTCAAAACGAAATATTGATTTCAACACAAATCAAAATTTGACAAGACAAAAAAAAATACAATACCAATATTACATTATGCAAAACGATACCGCTGCCTGTAAATCTATCTCGCCGGACTTTCACCGCCATTGCATTGTGAACGTTCAAAAACCGCTCGCATATAGCGCAGTGTAGCAGACCACCAGAGACCCATGCAAATTCGCCTCTCGAAATGCAACCGTGCGGTGGGAGGGGGGGAGTGAGGCGGCATTCCTAGCAAAGGCGGAGCGGGGCGGCGGGAGGCAGCGGTCATCGACCGTCCTCAGCCGAGTATCAACCACGCAGCCGCATAAGGTCAACGCGGGCTCCACTCCACAGTCCATACCATACCCGCGTCGCCGGTATACGCTCAAGTTTCGAAACGAATGTAACCACCACACTACTAGACGATGTCGATCGATTTAAACGTTCGAGAACCCACGTTACGCAAGTCGGTAAATCATAAGTTGTTTTTTTTTTTTTTTTTTCATTTTTTTTTATATTGCGCGTTCGGTTTGACTTTGATCAGTCATATTCTAGTTGGGCCGACATCATGAGTAATCATGAATGAAGTTATGGCGAAAATATGCAACCGGTTGTTTTAAACGTTCTGTACAGTAATAATGAATAAAATAATATACGGAATACACCTGTTTCAGACCTGGGGATGTTAGATCTTTATATAATAAATTAGTACATTTACAATAATATCTTAAAACAAAATTTTTACCTAACGTCCCTAAGAGCATAAAACTATACTAACACGAAATAAAAAAATTAAGCCTACAACTACTTCATTCCTCTCAAAATTCGGACCCGTATTATCAAACGCCACACAAACTTGTCTTCTTCATTTTCCAACGCAAAGAGCGAGACAAGCAATGACTCTAGAGTCTAGACTCTAGCTAGAGTCACTAGACTCTAGAGTCATTGCTAGATAGTATCGTTTGAATAACGTTTAAAATACATACTAAATTACGAATTGTAAAAACAGGATCGTACAACATATTATATCCACGGAAACCACGATAACACTTGATACTGAGTCATATGATCGTCTGTGTAACATATTTAAATTGCATTTTAATACATACACATCTACTATCTGCTAATCCAAATATTTCTATAAGATAACCTTATCGACGATGACGCGCTCCGTTGGAAATACGATGAAACGGTGTCGACGTGAACTTTGGATATTTGTTTGTTAGAAATGTGAAGTCATTTCCTTTGAGCGAGAATCGGATATTATTCATTAGGAGCACTAACAGTAATTGGTCGGGAGAAGCGACGCGACGGTGGTCAGTTTGCATCAGGTAGAAAGACCATTCGCCTTTCTTCTCGAGCTTATAAAAAAGTATATATTTAACGGTATAGTGCAGGTAATAACTCTCTGTTACTTTAAAATTATAATTATGGTGAGTCACTTTAATAAAGGCAGATAAGTATACTTAAATGTAAAATCTTAAATGTAAAATAAATTATTAAAAGATTAGGTACTTACTTTCGAAGCGAACGCTGCACGTTGACCGTTTTATTTACATAACTCGAGAAGCAAACTCCAAATTAAATATCAATTAAAATATCGGAAGTCATTTGGTAAAAAGACTCGTTCCAAAAATGTTAACGTTTCCTTTTGATGGGCGCCCCGTTTTGATTGGAGCAATAAAAACGTTCGATTGGTTTGTTAGTTTTTGAAGTTTACAACGTAGTTTAGTTTACCTCCGCTCTTTTGATTTGGAAAGCTGTTTTTAGTGCGTCCCGATCAAGTTTCCTGTTACATTTAGGCTATATTATCCCAATACAATCATGGGCAAGGCACGCCTCGCACTACAACCTCTGAGGGGCTATTATGTAATTTTTGTTTCTATCATTTTTCGGTTGCAATCAAAAACATGGTGGTTTTGCGATTGCAATATACACGTTTTGACACCTACAATTTCTAGCGATCAACCAAAATAAACATACTTCAAAAGTTGAAGCTGCCTAAACATGATTAATCAATTACAAAACCGCTGTTTTTCTGATTGAAACTGATATATGATAGCAACAAAAGTTGCATAATTGCCCTGCTGATAAGAAGTTAGAAGACACCAAATATTTTTTGTTTAACAGAAAAGCTGTCTCAAAGAACAATGGGAAAAGTTGGCCATAGAAACGTACGATCAACGTTTCTGGCGTTTTATCTAAGACGCAATCAGAATATTATAGAGGAATGAGGACAAGAGAAACGTGTAATATGCTCGCTATGTTTTCAACGTTCAACAAAGATGAAGTTTAAATGCTTAGGTATACTCTGAAGATTAACATACTCCTAGACTTGTTGAGCTTCGTTTAATATAGGTAGGTAACTGTTTAGTACAGCAGTGCCGTGTCTTAACTTCCTAAGTTTATAGTAACCAAGCGGCACTAACTCCCTAAGGTCTATAGTATCGAAACGATATTGCCTCCCTAATGTCAAAGGTAACAAAACGGTACTTACTTTGATATCCCGCCGTCCAGGACCACAGGGAGACCATCGCCAGCAGCCAGTGGTACATAACGCCTTCGATCTTCCAATAGAGGGGGCCAAGAAAGGGTCTGACGAGGCGCAGCGCCATCATCCACACCACGTAAGCGGGGATGCAGTATACGTTGTTGAGGACCGCGAAAGCCGAGCGCGCCGCGATCCGCACGTTCCGGCTGAAACAGCAGGGCCGCGTCGGTCATCCCTCTACCGTCTCGCCACGCCCCTACGCGCGCCGCTCGCAACACTCAAGGCCGGGCTCAACGTTTAACGTACGGTTGCAATGGTCCGATCGGGTGACATGGAGGGTGAACGTGCGACACACCACACAGTTGAGTGACCGAAAGGGTTCCGACAGCGACACTAGGCCCGAGGCGAGATGGCACCGCACCGCGCTCTCCCTGCCGACAGCTGCCGTGACGCGGGGGCTTTCGTCGGGCGCGGATCGTAGCGCTGCGCCGCGTACCGTACGTCACACACACAATCAAACACAACGTTTTTTTTTTTTTTACATTCGACGATATTTATTTAATGGAATCGTTCACCGGTTCACTGTCGGTTATTTTCGTTAAGTAGACTGCGAGTACAAATTTAAAAATCGCCCGTCGGCGAGCGATCGGGTCGCTCGCCGGCGAGCTCACATGCGTTTTCATTTGCGACACACATTTTACACCGATCGACGTAACATTAACTCGTACGACGCGAGCACACATAGACAGACATACACAATTTTTTTTTTAATTTAACGATGCATACTGTGGCACGACCGCGGCCGGCCGAGTTCGTCGTGTAAAATCAATACAAAGTTCATTATATAAAATTAAAAAACGACATCGGACCGCTGAAATTATACAAAAATTACAATATTAAAGACTGTACACTATCTAATATATACAAAATGTCGCCAGCATAGATATGTGCGGGGGCTTTATATACAGGGCGGTGGGGGTAGGTGGCACGGGACTCGGTCGCGGATGGCTCACACGTTGTAGTCGTGAGCCATGAGGCCGTGCACCTGCTCGAGGCGGTAAGCGAGCCGCTGCTTCTGCGAGAACTCATCCTCCTCTAACGTCACTATTAGCTGATCGTTGTATTTGACTGCATACGTATACAACTCGTTCAGTGCGCAGTTTGTATTGAACTCCTTAGTGTGAAGACGCGACTCCTCCGCTAGCATCGCGTTCATGTCCTGATCGGATATCGCAGGCATCAACTTTATGTCCGCATAATAACGCTCCACCCACTCTTTATACACCGGTATATCTTTAGCGTACAAAAGCTTAGAGGATGGCGAATCTTTGCCTAAAATATGATCGGACGTAGAGCAAGAGTCCATGAAAGTCTGAGCTATGACCGATAAGCACGAGTCGACGGTGTTCGATTTGTGAACATCGAACACGAAATTCGGATTCTTTATCAGATTCACCCAGAACCGTAGCGGGAGTGAATTGCTCTTCCAAGTGTGCACTACTTCGGGATCGGAGATGGCGTGTTGTAGCGCCTGATCGTCCAGGAAATCGAACATGTATTTTATAGCAAGAGGCAACGCGGAGCCGCGGTGCGCCGTGCTGAATATAGTTTCGAATAAATCATCGACAAACTTCTGCAGTGTGCCCTTAGTGGCGAGAAGACGCGTCAGATAGATTTCCGAGACCATTTTATTTCCACGCTCCCCCTCTTTATGCGCATCGCCGTCGTGATGCCGTACCAAATGCCAATATTTAAAACCACCGCCATGGTCGTATTTGAGCGGGCTGGAAGGCGGACTAGCTGAGCCGTATTTGCCCCGATTGAGCGTTTCGTAAGTGTGCGATTTGTCGTTCTTTTCCATATTATTAGATAAATTATAAACCGAACTTTGCTTAGCAACTAGGCTGAGACAAGCGCCGTCTGGTACGCGATAGTGATTAAGGGTGTTTAGTTTGCGCCATTCGCCCTCGCATTTAGTGGTACTGTCTTCGTCGTACAATATAAGCCGTCCGCTCGTACCTGTACGCCATTCTAAGTCTAGATCGTCACGACTGGGCCTTTGGGAGTAGGGGGTAGCGCGGTATATAGCATCTAAGCACTTTTCTTTCACCTGACTTATTGTATCACAGTCGAGTACTTTTACTTGCACGTTCTCTGTGGTAGCCTCTAATCCACTAACAAAGATGGTTTGTTGTGATATTGACACGCCTACGGTCAACGCTTTAAAATCTATAGATTGTCTAATAAGCTTCTCTTCGCTGAGAGAATATCGCGCCTCTGATGATATTGCGTCTACGGGTCCTTTGTCTACTTGACCTTTCATTGACCTAAACAAAAGATAAAGCGGCTCACCGGCGCACTCTCGAAGGAATTTATACAACAAGAAAGTAAACCAAGCACTCAACATTTTCTCAGCCACACTTTCTGTTCGCCTTAATAATAATTTCGGATGGCTTTTGCCCTCCATGCATTTCTCAATGAGTTCAGCTAATAAAGTCTTTAATACGTCAGTGCAATATTCCATTTTGCTCTGCAAAGTGACCATTATAAGGGAAGCTACATTGACACGATCACGCATTGAAAAATATCTATTGCTTTCTAAAGTACGTATAAATAATAAAAGGAATGTTTTATTCATAATTAATTGCCCGAACATTCTAAGACCCTTCTCGTTTCGAGTAAGCTCTGGACGTTCCCGCAGGACGGCATGGTCGTCAATGTTAGGGAACAATATCTTCATAGCATATGTTCGGTAGTCAAGGAATGGAATACCGCCCGTTACATCTCCCGTCAAATCCGTCATTTCAGTCTGTAATTCAGCAAATGCCTCTTTGCATTCAGCTGCTACTCTTAACTCTAAAATATCCATTTGCTCCTGCATATTCTTCAATACCCTAATATTTTCAGTAGATTTACGCCTATACATAACTAAAAACACGACAAACACTAATATGAGTATTACGATACTAGCAATAACGCCGAATAACACAGGTTTCCCGATAGCTGCCTGAAGGCCCGCCTGTGACGAGTAAGACAATTTACCGATTTTGTACGTAAGAG
Organism: Zygaena filipendulae; assembly: GCA_907165275.2. Classification (NCBI taxonomy): domain Eukaryota; kingdom Metazoa; phylum Arthropoda; class Insecta; order Lepidoptera; family Zygaenidae; genus Zygaena; species Zygaena filipendulae. The sequence goes on from OU015664.1 coordinate 10,852,651, forward strand.
CGCGACCTACTTTAACGACTACCTCTGGTGTGTCAACGCCATCTGGTAGTTCATCGCGTGACGGCGGACGGCAAGTCAATTGGTGTCTCGATACAGATGTAACATTACATACACTTTCGCCTATACGAACTACAACGTCGGCCTCAGTTGCTGCCCTGTCTAAATTTTGACCATTTATGGTCAAATATTCAGATTTATAATACTTAACATCTTCATCGAACTTTTCATAAACCGGATCCGGATATAGGAGGAATGCTTCACCCGTTTTACTTGTTAAATTTTGTACACTTTGTACGTCATCCATGTTGAAGCCATATTCTAATTCTAGAGGCCTATCTGGATCAAGGTTGAGACCGGCACTTTCAATACCGGGAGACTCGCAAGTGAGATGTGTTTGGAAATCTTCTCTATGGCAAGGAGCAATGTACGGTCTGTTATCGTGATAAACGTATATTTGCGGAAACTGGATTGAATGGAAATTTCGTCCTAATACTTTTATATTTATACCCCCAGATGGAATGCCTTTAGGTTGTTTACGTTGTGAAGCAGTTGGTGGACCCGATTCCACAGATACTACGACCGGATCTTCTATATATTCGAATTTTTCACGTTCCAATGTTCTCATTCCGTTATCAAAACGCATTCGCAACGTCCCCATTTTTAATTGATATGAATGACTAGTTCTACAAATAGCTTCTTCGTGCGATACAGACAAAATAGCGCAGGGTAAATCATCAATAAAAGCTTGTATATTGCTACCAGCATTCAGGTATTCACCTGTTATACGAAGTTTAGTGCCACCAGATTGTGGACCATACTTTGGTTGAATAGAGTTTATTTTCGGATTTACAAAAGCGTAATGGTGCTTTGATTCACCACGGTAATCTGCGACACGTACTACTACAGGGCCGTCTCGAGGTACTTCCTCACCCGGACCATCTACAGTACACACAATGCGGCTAGTTTTTACATATAACTCTATGATAGGTTGACATTTAATACCAGCTATAGTTACGCCGTTGTAAATATCGGATATATTACGACCTAAATTAATCCCTTCTATAGTGATATTAGTCCCTCCGTCCCAAGGACCAAGTTGCGGCGTAAAGAAATGAATTTCGGGATTAGGGCATGTTTGAGTACGATTCAACCACACGCTGGGACCCCCACACTGTTCTTGTACTTCACAACGATCAGAACCTTGACACCAGCCGCATCCGAACTTTTCTGGAAGAGCTAGACACATACCACAATTATCTGCCATATCGTTACAACGGTAAATGAGAATGTGTGTGTTATCGGGATTATCTAAGGGCTTCGAACCGCCCCATATAACAGCGAAAGAAGCCGTAATATTAGGTGCTCGCGACGTATAAGTAAATTCAACAGCTTCACAATAAATAGTATCGGCTAGAAGTTGAGCATTAACATGAGTTACGCGTCCCTCTATATTGAACTGACAAACGAACCTCGTTTGGACTATAAATTGACCAATAATATGAACCTTAACTTTAATAGCTTTCTTTACACCGGAAGGAACTAATATTTCGTTTGTTCCGTCGGACGTTGAATTTATAGTAGGGCAAAAACCAGGACCAGAGCGGTAACTGGGACCAATTCTACTAACACCGGTAACTAGAATATCATTTCTACAGTTTTCGGCCGTATCGTGAGTACAACGGTGTCCGTCGACACACCAATCGCAAGGGAATGAAGAACTGACGCACTGAGTACACGAGCTATATGTGTTGCAGTCAAAAAACGTAAAATTAGTAGCTACAAAATCAGGTCCCTGAGTGGTGCGCACTGACAGCTTAGCTGTAAAATGATGCTGACCCGCAGGGATAGGGGGCAACGTGTCTGTCCGCGGGGTTGTACAATTAACGCCATAGGGTTTTCTAGTTGCATTGGTAATTAAAGTACGATCTAAAGCTGTAAATGCACACAAAAACTGTCCATTTAGAGTAGGCAAGTTTTCAATTACTAAATCTAATGTTCTAGCTGTTGTTCGTTGCAATTGATTAGGCGTCACTTGAGTTATAGTTGTGCAACGCCCACTGCGGTATGAAATCCAATACAATGGATCCTTAGCTGCATCCTGACAGTCCGATCGTAAACTACATTTGTTTTCAAGAGAACACCAGCCACAGTAAGGGTCTTTGGCTCCGAGACACGTCAGACACGATTTATATACGCTACACTCCTGAACTTTCACTTTGGACACTTTTCTTTCGGTCATTACGTATAAATGCATAAATTGAGTATCGAAGAATAAGTCTTTGTTCACTGGTGAGCCTTCGTCAACGACAATATCGCCATATTCGAAAGCCGTCGTCGCGCTCTCAACAACGATCTTCTTAAGGTGACCTTGAGCGGTTCCCGCAAACACGACGGTGTAATCTCCCGTTGAAGTAGCTGCCACTGCCGTTAGCCTCTTTGAAAACATAGCCACTGGTAATGCTTCTACGGGCTGCTCACCTCCTAGAGGTGTGTTCACATCTAATCCACAAAAATCTTCACTTATAGATTGTAGTTTCGTTCCAATACAAGGATGAGAAGGCGATATAAAATCTAGCCCTCTCGAACCGTTGCCACTGAAGCATGTTTTTATATTCTGCATAAATTTACGACGTATTGCTTTTAGGGAGTAAACACATAAAGCGGACAAATCTGAAGGTGTGTTCGTGTTTATTGCTTCACTTTGACTGAATGCAGCAAAGAGCACATCATCTTGAGCTGTTATTCCGAGCTCGCCAGCTAGCACTGAACCAGCTTTTCCAACGAATGCTGCCTGGACGAGGTTATATCCGAAATTGCCTCCGCCTTCGCCCATACAAGACATAGGTATTTCTGTGTACGAGTAATAATTTTCGTCATCGTGACATACACGCACTAATTTACTGTAATATGTGTCAGAACCTACGCCTCGCAGCTGAGTTGTCAAAAAGTAACTAAATCCCTCGGAGGTGAAGCCGTACACGTAGTTTATAGGGTATCGTTCGCGAGATAGTGAATTGACAAACATTCTAGTTCCAGTGGTAACAGCCGTTCGGGCTATCATAAATAAACGATCATCTTCAAGGGAACGACTGCTCACAGTAGGGACTTCGGAGCGGTAGGGCGAGTTGCCCGTAAAGGTAACACCCACGTACATCACTTGCGTCATCGGCGGGTTCGGCGGGCCCGGCGCGATGAAAGCCACTGTCGACGCGGTCGCGTTGTTCGCCACAACCGGCTCACGTACCTCACGCACATCCTTCGATATATTGTGGAGGTTACGGACCGAGCACAGTCCCTGCAACACCGACCCGCACGTGATGAGGCGACTGGTAGCGTAGTCTATCACGAGCGCTTTATTCACATTGTCCGTCGGTTTTTTCACAAAGTTCGGGGGGCAATCGAACGTGCATAGAGCGGAGTCATTGACGGGGCCGGTGACAATAGACTGGGCGACCTCTAGATCTGGCGAGAGTTGATATATCTTGTTGACGGCGCCGACGTACACGCGGCCCGTATTCCTGTCGACGACGAGGTGGTTGAATAGGGACGTCTGCGTCGACACCGGGTCGGTGAAGGTGCGCACCACGTCCTGCGAGGCGCGCGCGGCGGCGCACGCGGCCCCCAGGGCCAGCAGCACGCGCCACATGGAGCCGCGCGCATGGGGCCCCGGCCGCCGCTCTACCGCGCGCCGCGTGTGTCGCCCGCGGGGCCGGCGCTCGCTCGCTTCGTCCATCTGCAACCCGACACACGAGCTCAGCCGCACTGCCCGCGCGTGCGGCGCAGCGAACCGCCTCGTTCCCATCGCACTGCACCGCTCCGCCGCCAGCTGCGACGACTTACAAACTCTGTACTCTGTTACGCCCTAAACTAATTCTCTGGTCTGAGCCGGTGAAACGTGACACGCGGTTTGTAGTACAGCAAAACGAACCTACACGATCGACGTACGTGCGAGTGTATTCAATCCGCGGTGCGCACGAGTACACGCCAGGGCTCGGAGGGTTTCTAGTGCGATCGGAGCGAGTACGCGAGCTGCTGAGAAGACGCGCAGACGCCGAGTTTTTAGAGTAAACTGCACGCCGACCTTATTTTTACAAGTTTATATAATATAGTTACTTGAATAAACATTCAGATAAGCTATTGTCTTAGGTTATAAAAATATTTTTTCAACTTGGTACCCATTTTACCCGATGATGTCAGTGTCAGTGAATAAATAATAATAATTATTGACCTGATAAGGTCATATGATTTCATTTTTATCAATTTTAATACATTACAAAATTACGAAGATATCGGCCGAGGTGCATTTAATATTTGAACAGCATTTTGACTTGTTTGAACTTTGAAATCTCTAATTTCGGGGCCTATTTTTTAAATTATCCAAGTAGATAGATAGGTAGGTATTTCGTCTCCATTTAGTTCATTTTCAAATCGCAAGTTAATATCAGTAGGTACATCTAGTTTGTATCAGTAATTGCTGAAATATCAGTTAGGTAATTTTTGTTGTGTTGAATCGAACCAAAACCATGAATTTACTTCCTAGTTCCTACGGTTTGTTATCATATATCCAATCATGCCGAGCGTCAAACATAGCTGTCACTATGGTTTGATAGTGAGCCAAAGTCTGGAAGTAGGTACATAGTTACTTTAAACGTCTAGGTTTGTAAGAGTAAATTTAGGTAGGTACATACTTTTAAAATAATGTGTCACGTTTATACTGTGTCAAGTCCCGTCATATTGTATAGGTACCTAGTCGGGCGTTAAACATAGCTGTCACTATGGTTTGATAGTGAACCAAAGTTTGGAAGTAGGTACATATTATGTAGTTACTTTAAACGTCTAGATTTGTAAGAGTAAATTTTGGTACATACTTTTCAAATAAAGTGTTACGTTTATACTATGTCAAGTCCAGTCATGTATAGTCGGGCGTCAAACATATGGTTTGATAGTGAACCAATCTGGAAGTAAATAATTTAAACGTCTAGGTTTGTAACAGTAAATTTAGGTAGGTAGGTAGGTACATACATTTAAAATAATGATGTGTCACGTTTTTAACTACATCAAGTCCCGTCATGTATAAACTAGCCAAAATAAAAATGTTTATTCAATAAACTTGTTAAAAATAAGTCGAGACAGACGCTCACTGCGGGCAACGCGGCGCCTGGCGACTTCGCCATGTATAATAATCGCCATCGACAATATTCGGCCAATGCTTTATAATGTCAGTTGTCACACGCCGACGAAAGCCTCAGCATCATCATCACAAGGGGAGAAAACATAAAATACAACTTGGCATGCTGTTCGCAACGAGGGAGTGAACGTGGTAGATGTTAGCGCAACGATAAACAAAACTATCATCTTCCCAAACAAAAGAGATTCCAAGACAAACTAAGTAATGAGAAAAATTATGAAAGAAAACTTAAAAAAAAAAGAAGAAAAAAAAAAACATCGACATCGAGACACCGAGTCATACTCACAGAATAGCCATGACGAAAACTTTGGTGGGGCTTCAAAATGCGCTCGTGAATGTTTTTAGCGTGGTGACCATAAGCGTTTAACGATGGGCTGCACTCTCATAGTGCATCAATAGTAGACCTGTAACAACAAACATCACGTTTAGGGCCGGCTTGGTCGCCGCTCGTGGCTCGATCGATCCGCAGCAATGCACGCCCGAGCGGGAGCTACTAGCGCTTGCGAGCCGGCTCACAAATCGGCCTCGGCTGGCGCTGGCGTACAGCTTAGCCTAGCCGCACCGCACGGCCGAGACCGGTCCACGCTCGCACCGCCTATATTCCGAAGTCTGCCGACGTTGACTGCATTCCCTGTAGCTGTCTCCACCCACACGGCGCGGTGAATCAACCTACGCGCACGACACACAAAAAAAACACACTTCTCGCCACGAAATCATAACGTCGTCTTATCTTTTTAACATTTTTCTATCGTGTGTCCACAATCTCTAGCATAGTTTACATTTACGAACGTCGAACGGAGTCAGCCATTATCGCGCACGCGAGTCGCAATCGCAGAGCGGATGCCATTACAACGCGACGCATTTCCTACGAATTAGAGCACAACTACAGCTAAGCTTACCTTATTATGACAACGTCCCGGATGAGTAGCAACAATCCTTTATAATCCAATATGCATAGGTAATTGAACTTTCAATTTAATCACTATTTCACCACTTCACATAAATATTCTTTCTTTGTATTTCACTGTTGATATTTCGTTTCCAAAACACTAAACACAATAAGCGATGGGTTTTATCACAACATTATTTATAAAATATCTAAGGTCGGAGTAGCAGTGCCCATTTACACAAAGAGTCCACCACGACAAGAGCGTCAGTCTTCGTACATCGCCGTGCAATGAATTCGTTTTGCTTTTCCAACGAGTCAAGGCGTGACTGAATCCGACGAAACCCGAACGGCCCCGAGCTTGAATAAGTTACAGAATAACCCGCGAGCAGCAGCACTGTGTCTAAAATGCGTTCAATTTAATAATTTTGGTCATAGGTTAAAGAAATGAGCGAGTTCATTTTAATTTTTATTAAAAAATGTGCATTTATGCTTTGTAAAACTAAAATCAGCATTTGGATCATGTAAGTAGTAAATATTCGAACATTGCAAAACGATAACAAATTTTTTTTTTCATTTAATTATCATTATTTATGACAACAAACGGTTATATTATTTATATACGATATAATATATATTATCATATTTCGAGTACACTGATGAGGAGCATCAAAAAACATTTTTAATAAACCAAGCAGTGTCACTAAAGTAGGTAATTAAATTAATTTTAAATAACAATCCCACATTTTTTTGTATTTATTTCCCTTAATGAATGAATGTACCTTATTTTTAGCAGAAATGGACGTCAGTTTTATTTCTTTGTTTTACAAATTAGTTAACCATGATAAATTTTGAATATGGTAGATTTTGCATAATTAATGATGAACGGTGTGCGGAAACAGTGATATAGGTGAAATGGGAGGTTGTAGTTTTACTATACAACTTCCCACAGAGCGTCCTATTAAAGCGCTTATTACATTTCCCAATTTCAAGGCACTAATCTAAGGCCCTAAATCGGATGGTGAGTGAGAGAGAGAGAGCGAGTAATCACACTACACTTAATTGTACTCCAAATCGACTGCTGTAGGGTACATTTTAATGTAGCGTGATCACTCGCTCTCTCTCTCACTCACCGACCCAAAATTGGTCCCTAACTAAATTGGTTCCAATTTAGGGTCGGTGAGTGAGAGAGTGAGCGAGTGATCACACTACATTAAAATGTAACCTAGAGCAGTCGAGTTAGGGTACAATTGAGTGTAGTGTGATTACTCGCTCTCTCTCTTACTCACGGACCCTAAATTGTATCCGATTTAGAGCCCTAAATTGGTGCTCTGAAATTGCAAAGTGTAATAAGCGCCTAAGGTTCAACTGTGATGATTGGCTGGCAATAATTCTGGTAAAGCAACGAAATGTATGTAACCGATGCATTTCGATGTAAATAAATTCAAAAGAATAAATAACATATGAATTGGCTATATGAACTAAGTTTCCTTTGCCTTCTCCGAAAGGGGTAAATTCTCGGTAAATTATTTTCTTGCTCTTTGGGGTAAACTTTACCACTTTACCAAAAAAGGGTCTTTTGGCGGGATTGTAGCAGTGACGGACGTCAGTTTTATTTCTTTATTTTGCAAATAGGTTATCATGATTAATATTGTGTGAATTGGTGGATATTGCATAATAGTGATCCATTAGTGATAAACAGTGTGTGGTAACAGTGAAATAAGATGAAATAGGGCGTTCATCGAAAGGTTGTCGTTTTACTATACAACTTCCCACAGAGCATCCTATGAAGGTTCAACTGTGAAAAGTTGCTGCCAAAAGTTCCAGTACAGCATCGAAATGCATCTCACCATTGCATTTCGATGTAAGTAAATAACTTCAAATAAAGAAAAATACCACTGAATTGACAGTATGGAATTAGCTTCCTTTGGCTACCCCGTTGGGATAAATTAAAAAAAAAAAAAAAACAAAAAAAATGTCATTTGTCAAGTGCCAATTTTCCAGGTGTCAACATTGGAAATTGGGAATATTTCCGATTTTCCAAGTTTTAATTTACTTTTAAATTAACTTTAGTAAATCATGGCTTTTTCCATGTTTAAAGTGACTTCTAGGCTATTACGACCTGCTAGAAACGTACAATGCTTGCTCCGCTTTGTGGATAAATATAACATTTCCACAACAAGTGTAGCAGCGGTGAGTTGCATAATCAGCTACTATTTAAAATATTTTAACTTTAAGTTGAAGGTATGGGCTTATGGAATTTTATCTGTCTGTCTGTGCACGCATCATGGCTGAACTACCCGCCAGCCAGATTTGAGTGAAGCTTGGTTTACGGGTAGTAGACAGTAGTTATGTGGATGACTGTTTATTGGAAGTTTGTACTATGTAAAAATAACAATGACAATTGTTGTTGTCCGAAATAATATAAAAGTCTCGCCGCCGCACTCAGAGTCAACTTTAATGATTACTTAGTTAAGTATAGATTTTTAAAACAAAACTGCCGCAATCAGAAAAGTTTAATAAATTAATGTTAATTGGCATTTAACTAATTAAGTTACATCTCATTAAATGCCAATTAACATTAATTTACTGAACGTCTCTGATTGCGGCAGTTTTGTTTTAAAAATCTATACTTAACTAAGTAATCATTAAAGTCGACTCTGAGTGCGGCGGTCGGTGAGATATTTTAACTGATGACAAAAACATGTATTGATTAGTATGTGGTTTTTGCTCCACAGTTGTTATATTTATAGGCAGTCATTTCTGAGTTCCCGCAAGAATTCTGTGATAATAGTAGGACACAGGGATGTCCTTTCCTGTTCCCCTGACAATGTGTCAATGTGTATGTAAAATTTCATAATGCTTGGTTGAGTAATTAACTCGTGAAAGTGTAGAAAAAAAAGAGAGAGAAATAAACCAACAACATTTAGATTTTTAAGGATTTGTTTGTGGGCTGGTTACGACAACTTAACGTCTGAAGGCCTACTTTGCATGTGGAGGAAATATTATTATTCATGCCAACTAAGCTCCTCAAGGAAGCCCAGTAACTCTCTAATGTTGTTAAAAGCTTCCACTTGTTAAGAATTTTATTTATGTATTTATTGATAATTCAGGCAGGCAGTTGAAGCAACGGATAGGTGCCTGTACTCAGTTATTCATCATTTGAATTTTTCAAAATTTGTTTATGTTTACAGGCTGCCAAATCAATATTAGTGACTCCCGGAACTTGTAATAGATAATTTTTCATATTTACATAGTTAATAAATTTTATCCACTTTTAATGCTATTTCGTATTTCACGCACATTAAAATTAAATAATACTTTGTTTCATTAAATTCTGACCATGCTCTATTTAGTGCAGATTAAACTTTTACGCTTACAATCACACTAAGTAATTTGTTTGAACGTTGATTTTCCAGAATCTCAACTCCTATTTGGTATTGGTATATGAATCTATTGTTTGTAATGCTGTAAACATAATTATTTGACTGTTACTATTTTATATTTTATCTATATATTAATATAATAAAATTGTAACAGGTTGATGTCTGTACATGGGAGATAAATAAGAAAAAATAAATTTAGGTGACTCTGAGTGATATAGAAGCCAAAAATACCGTTTTTAGAATTTTTGTCTGTCTGGCTGTCTGTCTGTATGTTTGTATTCGTACAACACAAAAACTGCTGCACCAAATTGAATGCGGTTTTTTTTGTTGTATTGCTAGGGGTCTAAGATATTCATGTTTCGATTTTTTCGAAATTCCATCTGAAACTCGAGATCTTAAAAAAAAATGCTGGTCATTACCTATAAATAAATGTGAAAGTGTGGATGATTGTTACTCAATCACGCAAAAACGGCTGAACGGATTTGGATGAAATTTGGAATGCATGTAGCCTTTGAAATTAACGCGGGTGAAATAGAATTAATTATTGCATACTACACGTTATCAGAGGTACAGAAAAGGACATAGGGTAGGTACTTTTTATCCCGGAATTCCCGTGGGATCTCCGACATTAATGCGGGTGAAACCGCGGGGCACAGCTAGTTAGGAATAAACGTCAAGTATTTTCTTCTATGTAAATATTATGTGATCTGTATTCTGAGAGAAATATACTGGTGCTTATGACCTTTTTTTAACTTTTATCTGCGACTTCATCATGCAATATAGATTTTGTCAATTAATTTTGTATCCTTCTGGAACAGTACTTTTTTTTCTGGAATAAAGATCCCTATGTCATTTTATATGTCTTTATGTCACCCCTGAAAATGTGTATGCCAAATTTTATGATTGCTGGTTGAGTAGTTATGGCGTGAAAGCATAACAAACACAAAATAACATTCGCATTTATGATATTGATTATTAAAATAGCATTGACGCGAATAACCGGCTGTACATATAACAGGTAGAACTGTCTCATAGTTCATACACGTTCTAAGTAATACTTTGATACAATATTATGATCTAATTATCATAATATTTCTGTCTAGGCACAATGAACATCGACCTTCAATAAAAACAAACAAGAATCGCAGAATGTTATAAAATTGTGTAAATTACATTACGCCGCGAAATATTATAGGTACCTACCGCTGTAGGTGTTTTGATAAAATACAACAAAATTATCTTAAATGTGGTCATATTATAGTTGTTACTTGTCTGTACAATCAGTATTTATTTTCCGCTCGACGAGTGCGGTAGGGTGCGCTTCCATCGCCCGGTGATTAAAAAGGCCGACACGAGTACAGAAACCAGTAACCACATTCACACGGTTGCCAGAGTCCGACCGGCCGCATAAAACCTGTTCGGTTCTGAGTTCTGACTTAATACGTCTTAAAACTTAGACAAACTTTATTGTAGATCGTCGTATCCTATATCTTTGATACCGGTCCGTATACACCGGCAGCCAATGCCTTAGTTTTGAAAACTACAAAAATCATTTCATTTGGCATTTGGCATAAGGCGTATATCAAAATTTTCGTGGATACCTTTAATGTCTTTTTTGTAAATTGTTTTGTATCGGCTAAATTAACTGCGTTTCATAAAATTCTCGGTTGAATTTTCGTTTTGCAAAATGGCGTGCACAGTTTGTATGAATCCCGATGGAAAACCGATTAAAACTGTGAGTATTGAGATATAATAAGTTTTGCTGACATTAGACCGTTTGTGTTTACATCTGTTCATCATCTGTTTATGTTTCTTTTTTGACTTGGTGGCTTTAGTGCCCTATCTCTGTGTAGGTAGGTTTTATTATTTGCATTTTACATTACACAAGCTGTCCCCAGCGATTTCATTCGCGGTAATATCAGAGTTCCCGCGGGAATTCCGGGAAAAAGTACTCTACGGCCTTCTTTGTACCCTTGCACTGACAGTAGTTTACGGTGATTAGCTGTTCCCCGCATTAGTGTCGACTGTCGGAGTTCCCGCGGAATTCCGGGATAAAAACTATTCTATCTTTTAAGTATATTATAAATGGTTACAAAATTTTATCGAAATCCGTTCAGTAGTTTCGGAGTCCATCGCGGACAAAACGTTTTTTTTTTTAATGTTTTTTTTTAATGGTTTTTATTTATTTATTTATTAAGATTAAGATTAAGATTACACATTACATTTTATTATTTGCGCTATTGATTTATCACTACTTAGTTAAAACAAAATCGCTTCCCGCTGTCTGTCCCTATAATATGCTTAGATCTTTAAAACTACGCAACGGATTTTCAAGCGGTTTTAACCGACTCCCAAAAAGGAGGAGGTTCTGCATTCGGCTGTATGTATGTCTTCACCAGTAGATCGAGTGATTCATGAGGAAGGTTTATATTTACATACCGTGACTGAAACCGCGGGGAACAGCTAGTTATAAAATAATGTGTAGACCTTGTACGGTGGAAAGGGGTAACTCACCTTCTACGCGTTTCAATTAGTATGCAGTAACCCCCCCGCCTTGCCTTGCCCTTCCTCGTATATCTATGAATCTACCCGCTTACTATCGATAGCAGCGCAATCGCGGGTGGCGGGAAGGAGTGCGGCGGGAGGTAAATGCAGACTTGAAAATACATAATACGCATTATGCAGGTTACTTCGATAGACCATGGATTTCTTAAGTTCAAGCGTGTTATTAAAATACATTACTATAGATCGATATAGCACTAGATACAGCCCGCTCAGGGGTGTTCGGAAGTGCGTTGGCGTCCTTGTCACTGTCATAAATTCTTTTATTGCCATAAAAAGAAACCTAATTTGATAGTTTTTGCGGGACGTTCATATTATAAAAATACCGACAGTTAATCTGCATCTGTATAAGATAACGTACTACGTGTTGGACTCTGTTTAGTGGTAGTATATTTACTAAGAAACGCGCCCCTATACTAAACTTTTTTATATCGTAGAAAATGTGTTTTTTTTTTTTAATCAACGGGTTCGATTCCCGTCTAGTACATTCCCCGGCTATACCTACAGTTTTAGTTTTTATCAAAATCGACTTCGAGATTCCTTTGATATTTTTCGTTTCCGATTTGACCATCCATGCGACCACCCACACGTTAAAAATTTCCTCCTACGATGTCTCGCTAAAATGATCTCACTCATAAAACCTACTTATTATTTTTATGAAAATATTCATCCATGAAAAGATCCCCTGCGGTTACTTCAAATTGTACTTGATAAATAAATATGAATGATAAGAACCAATTTTATTCCACACTATGAGCCAATAAGCCATAAGGTTATCGATTTAAAGTAATTTTAAATAACAATTTCAACGGCTCACTGATCTTCATTTGCCAGCATTTCTTAGAGAATAAAGAATCTCTAGGTACACCGTATACGTAATCTATACTATAATAAAAGAGTAGAATATGCGATTCTGTGCATTGAATATTTTTAAGAAAAATTGACGGGGGGCCATAAAAAAAGAGTAACCAAGCCCAAAACAGAGTTTTTAAAATTATTTTCTGTCTGTCTGTTCGCGATAATCTCCGAACCTACTGAACGGATTTTCATGTGGTTTTCACAGGTTGATTAAGCTAAACCTGGGCTTGACATATAGGCTTTGTTTCATTTAAATAGGATGTTGGGAAAAAAGTTGTCATACAAAAACGTTTTACGCGGGTGAAACCGCGGGGCACAGCTCGTGTCTATAATAACACTCATCTAAACTCGTTTGCACATTGAATCTAGTAGTGGGCGTCCTAGCAAAAAGTGTCCAGTAGTGGGGTATTGTGTTAAGGCTAGATTCGGTATCTAGAATAGTTCATTAATAGTAAGGATTGAAAAAAATATTCAAAAACTGGCAAATATTTTTTTATTAAAAGCTTGATTTGAGAAAAAGCTGTTTCAATGTTTAAAAACACACTTCTACTTGTTGGTTACATAGATTCTTATTTGTCACTAGCTGTGCCCCGCGTTTTCACCCGCGTGAGTTTCGGAATTTCCGCAGGAACTCCAAAGTAGCCTAAATTACTCCTTATAACACCAGCTAATTAGCAGTGAAAGTCCCATCAAAATTGGTCCAACCGTTCCGGAGATTCACCCGGGCCGCGTGAGTTTTGGAATTCCCTATGGAAGGAGAGATAAGGAGAACCAAAAGGTTACAAGCTGTTCCCTGCGGTTTCACCTGCGTAACCTATGTCCTTCTCTGTAACTCTTGCATCGTGTACGCAAAATTTCATGATGTTCGATTGAGTAGTTACGGCGTTAGGTAGTTAAGTATATGTAGATAATATAGTGCAGTATCTATGGTTTATACCTGGTCCATAAACACTATGAAAATTCTTATAATGAAACCTGAATGTATTTTTGTATTCACAGAGAAAGGAGGCAGACACATTCGGCGAGCTAGACGTGCCCGATGACAAGCTGTATGGGGCGCAAACCGTTAGGTCGGTGATGAACTTCCCCATCGGTGGCATCGAGGAACGTATGCCGGTGAGTTTTAAATACCAGATAAAATTTCCTCCAGAAGAAACGCAAAAACAGGCTAGAGCAGTTTTGTTTTTCCATTGAATACAGATTAGATAAATCTTTGTTTTTTGAATTGTACGGTTCCGATGCTCTATTCACACTGCTTGGCATGTAGCCACAGACACTTACAGACATAAACCACTCAATGTCTGTAAATATAAACGGACCTTTACTCTTCTGAATCGTGAAAGCCTGGACAAAGATATTCTCACATTAATTTATAATATCAAGTGAGGATAATATCTGTGCTGCACTAGATAGACAGAACAGGAACTAAAAGCAATATAATATCAACCTTTCGTATTGATCTTCATGTACGTTCTTTGTTTTGGTGCTAAACAATTTACACATATGGTCCTTCGTACCGGATGTGTTCTTCACGCGTATTTGCAAAAGCGACAAACAACAATGAGGGGAAATGGGAAATCAATGCCCAATACAATGTTTGTCCCGACACTATCGTACCGTTGCTTAATTGTTTTACGTTTATTATCATTTAACTAGCTACTTATACTTTGTTGTTTTCAATAAGTTTCAGGTTCACAGGTTGAGTAGGTATGCTTAAAACTCCTTTATGACTTACAATTAGAACAAAATATAAAGAACTTCGATCTTTTGATATATTTATTGTTCGATTCCCGGTGGGGGTGGACTTTGTGTGATGAACACAGGGTTCCGTTTTCCAGTCTGGGTGTGTTTATATATCTATAGTATAATATATAAGTAATTCTATGTAGTATATACCACGTTTGCTTGGTTTCCACGACACAAGCTAATAATAGCTTACTGTGGGATCAAGTAGATCTGTGTGTTGTGATGTGGATTATTATTATTATTATTATTTATATCCTAATTAATTTGTACCGTCTATTGTTCTCAGTTCCCAGTGATCGTGGCGTTCGGTATACTGAAGAAGGCCGCAGCCAAGGTCAACATAGAGTATGGACTCGACAAAAAAATTGGTGAGTATAATGTCGTAGGACCAGTTGACCACCTAGAAGATTCCAACCAACCGACCATTTCGCCAAGATGCATATATGTAATTTTTTTCTCGTGTATAATTCATGCTTATTTGGAATTCGTTAAAGCTATTTGAATTAAAAATGGCACAATTTTTCCAAATATTTAGGCAAATTAATAAAAAAAGCTGGTGCAAAGGTTGACCATAATAATTTAAATCGTATGCGATTCCCATTTACTTTTGACTTGGCTTCCGAGATTTTATATACATACTAGCTGTCCCCCGCGATTTCATCCGCGGTAATTTCGGGATAAAAACTATCCTATCTTTTAAGTTGGGCCAAATACAACATAGTGACCAAATTTGATCATGATCGATTCAGTAGTTTAGGAGTCCATCGCGGACAAACAACGTGACGCGTAATTTATATATATTAAGATTATATGTAATAAGATTCAGATTATATACATATTATATAATATTTATACAAGAAGTGCTCGTTTAAAGGTAGTAGATGAAGATACTGAAGATAGTTTTAATGGTATTCCTCAGCCGACGCCATTATGCAGGCGTGCGATGACGTCATATCCGGCAAGTTGTACCGCGAGGGCAACTTCCCGCTGGTGATCTGGCAGACCGGCTCCGGCACCCAGTCCAACATGAACACCAACGAGGTAACATTTTGTTATATCTATAAATACTAAACTCAAACTCAAACAAATTTATTGAACTCGTTAAGTTACATCATAACATCTGATCTGATCTAAAGAGGTAAAGTTTATAAGTTTGTGTGTATCCTAACTTCTAAATTTAGGATGCTAATGCGATTACACCGGACTAAATTCAGTAACTACTGAATTAACATGTTGACTAAATTTTTTTTTAGTCCGTCTTGTAGATAAAAAAAAATATTAGGGACACGTATTTTTTCTTTTTTTACGAAATCAAAAAATAACGTTAAAATTTCGCGTGACGTCACTAACCGCTGCAGTGTGCAGTTTGTATGGCGGCTTATAGCGGTTAGTGACGTCACGAGCCCTAAACTTTAATGCGCTTTATCTCTGTATATTTTAATTTATTAAAAAAATCAGAAAATACGTGTCTATTGTTTTTATTTTTGTAACTGAAGGATTGTAATCTACAAGACGGGCTCAAAAAAAAATCAGTCAACATGCCCATTCAGCCAATTGTAATAAGCAGCAATAAGCGCTTGATCGCCAACAGCAAAACCCTCTTGGGCAGGTGATAGCGAACCGCGCGATCCAGCTGCTGGGCGGCAAGCTCGGCTCCAAGGAGCCGGTGCACCCCAACGACCACGTGAACAAGTCGCAGAGCTCCAACGACACGTACCCCACCGCGATGCACATAGCCGTGGCCATGGAGCTGCGCGACCGGCTCGTGCCCGGGTTGGTGGCGCTGCGGGACACGCTCCAGGCGAAGGCCACCGAGTTCGATAAGATCATCAAGATCGGCAGGTGAAAGAGAGAAAGAAAGAAGAAAGAAAATAAATTTATTTGCCAACCGACACAAAATATTACAACATGGTGGTAGAGCGCTCTCTAGTGCCCGGCTGGCTAGCTACCACCTTCAAGTTGTAAATCTGTCGCCGAGCACCTAACGGTGTGTTCCGGCAGCCCCACTTGGAAGCCAGTTCCCATCCCCATTCCAGGTCGGCAAGCCACCTGCATGCCTTCTGGTGTTGCAGATGTCCATGGGCGGCGGTGATCACTTACCATCAGGTGTACCACTTGCCCGTTTGCCCCCTATGACATAAAAAAAAAAACTCTGCGACAGTACAAAAATGTTGACGAAATCGTTCCGGCTCAGCATAATGCTATCTCACACACTTAACAGTGTGAGGCAGCGCTGGTTTTTCAGCCGGAACCGCAGTAAAAAATAAATAAAAATCAAAGTAAAAAATAAACTATAAAACCAAAGTAAAAAATAAACTATAAAACCAAAATTACAATAAAAAGGTGCGTGCCGCCGTGCCGCTGCACACGCCACGTGGTCAGGGGCACTGGGCAAATGAATGAATGAATGTATTGAAAACTTCGTTACTTATCCTACTAATATTATAAATGCGAAAGTTTGTAAGTATGTATGGATGGATGGATGGATGGTACTCTTTCACGCAAAAACTACCGGATGGATTTAAATGAAACTTTACAATAATATAGCTTATACATCAGATTAACACATACGGTACTTTTTATCCCGGAATTTCCGCGGGAACTCCGAAATTGACGCGGGTAAAACCGCGGGGCACAACTAGTTTATAATACAAAGAACTGCTGGCTTCTGATGTGGGATAAACCGTGTGTTTCAGAAGTCAGCATTACCAACTCGTAGTGCTTTACTATTATAAATAACAGAGGTTTTAAAATATTTAAATACTATACTGTACTATACTATACTATACTTACAACTTATCTTAAGCATAATACATAGTTTAAGACCGATAAAAACAAACTTACTCCTTTCTAAACTCCATGTGTGTGAGAGAGTTATTTCGGTAAAGTGCACCTTCCATTATACCGAAATAACTCTCTCAAACTCGTCGTATTTAAATTGGGTGAGTCACTGAGCCATTGTATAATATTTTTTTAATTTCGTGGTTGCTACAGTTTTTAATGTTTTAAAGTCTTTTAATGTTTTTATTTTTTAATAATCACTACGTTTTAAGAGTAGGCACTTCTATAGTAATCGCTAATCCGATCTACGAAAGCATTTTGTGCCAACCATACGAATGCAATGTATGACGCGGTCATAGAAAATTGCTTAAGTATTCCAAAGTTGATGAAAAAGTTCGCGCATAAATCCATAGTAACTTTTGGTTCGAGGGAGTGTCGCTGGCCTGGTCAGAGGTACAGAGAAGGACACAGGGTACTTTTTATCCCGGAATTCCAGCGGAAACTCTGAAATAACCATTCAGAGTCGTTTTAATGATTATTATATTATACCTACTTAATTTTAAGTCAGATTTTTTAAAGACGACTCTGAGTGCGGCTGTAAGATCTGTAATTTGTCGGATCACAAGGTACTATTTTTAAAAGAAATCTGATTTTAGGATTAACAGGGGTCCATTGTATTTTTTTTTCTTCTCTTTGTTTTCTCATTATCATGGTAGCAATAAGGAATATTTGATTGTTTTATGGGATTGATTATAAAAGTTGCCCCCCCCCTCCCCCCCTGTCAGGACGCACCTGATGGACGCGGTGCCGCTGACGCTCGGCCAGGAGTTCAGCGGCTACGTGACGCAGCTGAGCTACGGCATCGACCGCGTGTGCGCCACGCTGCCGCGCCTGCACCACCTGGCGCTGGGCGGCACCGCTGTCGGCACCGGCCTCAACACGCGCCGGGGCTTCGCCGAGAAGTGCGCCGCCGAGATCGCCGCGCTCACCGGTGAGTCACCGCTCCACACTCCACTCACCGCCCCACACTTCACCCACCGCCCCACACTTCACTCACCGCCCCATACTCCACTCCACTCATCACTCCACGCTCCAATCGTCACCCGTCACCCCACAATTCATTCACTACACCCCTCACCGCCCCACACTCCACTCACCGCCCCACACTTCACTCACCGCCCCACACTCCACTCCACTCATCACTCCACGCTCTAATCGTCACCCCACAATCCATTCACTATACCACTCATCACTCCACACTCCACTCATCGCTCCACGCTCCAATCATCACCTCACAATCCACTCACTGCACCACTCACGGTCCCACTTTACTCGTCGCCCCACTCCACTTACCACTCCACACACCACTCGCCGACCCCATTTTATTCACTAAACCACGCTCCACTCATTACCCCACACTCCACTCGACATTACCCCACACTCCACTCACCGCCCTGTCCCACTCACCACTCTACTTACAAATTTTGCATACACATTGTCAGAGAAAGACATAGGGTAGTTTTTGTCCTTTTATTCCCGCGGGAACTCCGAAATTTACGCGGGTGAAACCGCGGGGCACAGCTAGTATAAAATATGTTTCGAGTGCCCCCCGAGTGACCGTGCCCCCCCGGCCCCCCGGCAGGCATCCCGTTCGAGACGGCGCCCAACAAGTTCGAGGCGCTGGCGGCGCACGACGCGCTGGTGGAGGTGTCGGGCGCGCTCAACACCGTCGCCGTGTCGCTGATGAAGATCGCCAACGACATCCGCTTCCTGGCGTCGGGCCCGCGCTGCGGCCTCGGCGAGCTGATGCTGCCGGAGAACGAGCCCGGCTCCTCCATCATGCCGGGTGCGTAGGTCCACCCCGAAGGACGTGTCCTGCTCGGACGGCGCCCGCTCCTGCTCCTCGTCCCGCGACCTTCACCTAGTCGTCGATGCACCTTGTGGGTCTAGCCACGCCGCGTTTTCCGGTTTATTAATGGGCATGTGGACTAATTTTTATTTTTAGTCCGTCTTGTAGATTATTAAAAAATATTGGACGCGTATTTTTTCTTTTTTTACGTAATCAAAAAATAACGGCGATATATTGAGTTGAAATTTCGCGTGACGTCACTATTCTGACAGTTTGTATGGCTGTTTTGCGGTTAGTGACGTCACAACCTCCTCATCCTAAACTTTAATGCGCTTTATCTCTGTATATTTTAATTTATTTAAAAAAAGCAAAAAATACGTGTCTATTGTTTTTTTTATTTTCTAACTGACGGACTAATTACAATTTTGATTTTCAAAAGTAGTCCACATCCCTATTATACAGAACCTTACTACTAGCTACACCCGCGCGAAACGTTTTTATAATTATATAAGGTGTGGCAATATTCGCTGCAATGCAAATATTTACAGGGTTAAGTAATGAGTTATACTGTTATAAATATGTTTATAAAAAAAAAATCAAACAAAATAGATCAATCAAAAGAAAACCTGTGAAGGAGCTCGCCGCTCAATCGCTTTAAGCACACGTCGCCGCGCCGGTATTTATTTATTTTATTTTTATTTATTCTTTATTGCACAGTGTGTACAAATAGTGAACTTAATGCCTTGCGGCATTCTCTACCATCTGGTAGATAGAAGATGGGGTGTGCAAACAAAACAATAACTGATATACTTAATACTAGATACTAATCCTACTCCTACTAATATTATAAATGTGAAAGTATGGATGTTTGGATGTTTAGATGTTTGGATGTTTGTTACTCAATCACGCAAAAACGGCTGAACGGAATTGAATGAAATTTAGTATGCACGTTGTCAGGGGTACAGAGAAGGACATAGGGTACTTTTATCTCGGAATTCCGGCGGGAACTCCGAAATTACCGCAGGCGAAACCGCGGGGCACAGTTAGTAATTAATAACTAAAACATAAAGACGCAATTTACTCACAATACATACTATAACACACACGGTATCGTAAGATCAATGACCTCGATCGTGGATTGATCGAGCTGAACAGCTGATGCATCGCTCGCTGTGAGCGTGGCGCGTGCCTTGTATACGTGTTGGTGATGTTGTAATGGATTTTTATTTGATTAATTTTCCCCATATTCTGGAAAAGTAAAGAACTTATAATATTATTGGTTCGCTCGTCCTGTTTGTTACAACGTATACTTTCAGACCTGTAAATATTTGTAGCTCATTTTGCCACATCTTATATAGCGTCATTTTTTCTCCGGCATTCGATTTAAATGAGGTGGCCCGGCGACTTGGCGAAGGTCGAGGGAAGCGCAGGAGCGTCGTTGTGGCGATTCTTGGGGGACGTCTGTGTCCAGCAATGGACGTGTCTTTCGGCTGATATAATGATGTTGATAATCAACTATGAGCGATGGTGAGTTCTTATTTTAACGACCCGTTTGGCGCAGTAGGTCACCATGCCTGCCCGCTAATCAAGAGGTTCCGGGTTCGAACTGTACTATATGTATATACTACGTTTGCTTAGTTTCCACGACACAATCTAATAAATAATAGCTTACTGTGGGGTCGAGTTGATCTGCTTTATTTCTCCAGTTATTCTCAGCAAGTCCTTTCATTTGATACCCATATTGTACGAGTCCACCATCTTGGGTGTTCCGCCATATTGGATTTAGAATGACGTCACACAGCACAAACCGCTGATCGTAGAGAGCTGAAACTTGGAGGGTGTGTTCTTTGTATGACGTAAGCATCCGATAAGAAAGGATTATTGAAAATTCAACCCTTAAGGGGATGAAAAGGGGTTGCAAAGTTTGTATGGAACAATTCCGCGGGAACTTCGAAATTATCGCGGGTACAGTTAGTCTGTATACAAAATTTCAGCTCAATGGGTTGAAGATATCTCCTTCAAAGTTGCAAGATTTCACCCTTTTAAATACATACATTGCAAGTTAAATAAAAGCTTTATTTTAAGTGTATTATAATCGTTTTCGAAGTAGAATCTGTCTGTAATAGTGCTAATTCTACATACTTAGAAAAATAATCAATCAAGATTAGGTATTTATGGCTATCAAATTCAAAAAGATCAACACCTACTTTACTGAAAGGTCTGAGAGAAAAATCATGATGCATTAATGGTTGTTTAGAGTTATAAAATGCTACTATCGTACTTTTTTGAATGAATGAACGCAACGCGCCCACAGGCAAGGTGAACCCGACGCAGTGCGAGTCGCTGACGATGATCGCGGCGCAGGTGATGGGCAACCACGTGGCGGTCACCGTGGGCGGCAGCAACGGCCACTTCGAGCTCAACGTGTTCAAGCCGCTCATCGTCGCCAACGTGCTGCGCAGCATACGGCTCATCGGTGAGCGCGCCGCTTGCCGCTATAGCGAGGGGCCTCTGGCGCGGGCTGGCCCTGTATCGAAATTAGCTCGGGGGCCCAAATGAAGGGTGAAGATTTCTCACGAAAGAAACAAAAGTGCTCGCATTTAATTAAAATGAATATATTATAAGTTATCGCTTCCTCCTAAAAATAGGGATTTTTAAGACTTTTCGAAAATCGAAATTCTAATTGGACGCAGATAAGCAATAACATGTTAACCCACAAAACGAAGTTATCGATTTAAAATGATTTATTGCGTGTTATAGAACGTTTTTTAGTTATGTGTTTACCTTATTACATTGTTTAAATATGTAACTAAATATTGAACATAAAAAATGTTGACACAAAATGGCGCTATAATTTTAAAACTTTAATTTACTCAAAATTTCTCCAGTGTGGGTTAACACACTATTGCTTATCTATGTCCAATTAATCTGTCAATTAGAAAATATAAAAAAAACAATAGACACGAATTTTTTGATTATTCAAATAAATAATATAATTCATTCGTCACTAACCGCTATAAGCCTGGCGGCTTCAACGGCGGCGACAAACTGCACCGGTTAGTGACGTCACGCGAAATTTCAATTTAATATATCGCTGTTATTTTTTGATTACGTAAAAAAGAAATAAATACGTGTCCAATATTTTTTATTAATCTACAAAACGGACTAAAAAATTTTTCTTAACATGCCCATTGAGCTAGCCAAACAATTCAAATACTTATAGAAGAAAGAAGACGATTTTAATTTTACTAAAATTTACAAATTTTTGCTTCCACACGTTAGGGGCCTCTATAGCCCGGCGGCCTTCACAAAGAACCATTTACACTGGCAAATTTGATTGAAATAGGCTAGTTTCCTAAATTTTTCTTTTTAGTCCGTTTTGTAGATTATTAAAAAATATTGGACACGTATTTTTTTTTTTATGTAACCAAAAAATAACGGAGATATATCAAGTCGAAATTTCACATGACGTCACGCCTCGTTACAGTTTGTTCGCACGTTATAGCGAGCTGTGACGACACAAGTCCCCCACCCTAAACTTTAATGCGCTTTATCTATGCATATTTCCATTATTTTAAAAAAGCAAAAAATACGTGTCTTTTATTTTTTTATTATCTAACTGACGGACTAAATAGAATTTTGATTTTTTTACCCAGGAAACTAGCCTATTATTCGACTTTGATTAAAAAAAAAACGATAAAGTATTTAAATTTGGAACCCCACCACCGGGCAGGCGACGGGTGCCAGGCGTTCAACAAGAACTGCGCGGTCGGCATCCGCGCCAACGAGGCGCAGATCGCCAAGATCATGCGCGAGTCGCTGATGCTGGTCACCGCGCTCAACCCGCACATCGGCTACGACAAGGTACCTACACGCTACGGCCGCACTCCACGATAATTTTTTATTTTTTTTTATTTATTACATGGCCATGGAGACTAGTGCTTCAGCCGAAACGATCCCACGACCACGCAAAGGTTTGCCACCCGTACTATATTTACATAGTATCGTGCTATATTTTAATTTATTTTAAAATAATATAGTACGAAAAATACTAGGTGTATGATTAAAAATAAATTAGTATTTTATCTATCTATACAACGTGTTAATTAATTAACTGAAAACTAGAAAGTAATTTTCTCAGAATCGTCTTCCGAATCGATCGCACCGTGTTTTAATATAGGTTATATTTTTTCATTTTTACTAGCCCATGTCTGAATTATTTATAATACAATATTTGGTGCATACGCGGCCCGCAGCAAAAAACGTAGACACGTAGGTGCGGGCGTAGCGCTTGAAATTTCGTAGATAGGTCACCTCCAAACTAATGTTGAATAACTTTTAAACTATTAATTTTTTCGATATAATTGATATTTCAGTCACATTATTGTTTATTGTTTTAAATGTGGTGTATCAGGTTTTTGGTTAATTCATTAACACGTTGTCCTGAATGACTGATGAATCAACGCACAGCCTGAACCGCTAATCGTAGAGACCTGAAACTTGGAGGGAGTGTTCTTTGTATGACGTAGGCATCCGATAAGAAAGCATTTTTGAAAATTTAACCCCTTAACAATTCCGCGGGAACTTCGAAATTATCGTGGGTGAAACCGCGCGGGACAGCTAGTGTTCTATATTTATTGCAATGTTTTGAATTAAATACTATGTTTCCTCAAAAAAGGTTGCAACTGGCAACTCGAGCCGCACGGAAACAGAAACCTTGTCCTTACCTTATTTTAACAATTTCATTGACCCCCTGTATTTTAAATGCGAACGTGAGTTTGTTTGTTTGTTACGCTCACACCCCGTAACTACTCGACTGATCAGAATGAAATTTTGCGTACACGCTGTCAGAGGTATCTACAGAGGCCATAGGATGTACTTGTATTCCCGGAATTCCCGCGGAAACACCGAAATTAACACGGATGAATTCGCCGGGAACAGCTAGTGCCCTACTGAAACACTCCAACAAAATACGCTGGTGAAATATCATCCGTTCACTTGCATCACAGGCGGCGCAAATAGCTAAGACGGCGCACAAGGAGGGCGGCAACCTCAAGGACACCGCCATCAAGCTGGGCATCCTCACGGCGGAGCAGTTCGACCAGTGGGTGAGGCCGGAGGACATGCTCGGGCCCAAGTAGACGCGGACGCCAGACGCGCTGCGGCACCCGGCCGCACTCAGCCGTTTTAATGATCACTTAATTTTAAGTAAAGATTTTTCAAACAAAACTGCCGCAATCAGACTTCCATTAAATTAATGTTGATTGGCATTTAACTAAATATAACTTAAATTGACATTAATTTATTGAACGTCTCCGATTGCGGCAGTTTTGTTTTAAAATCTTGACTCAAAATAATTAAGTATTAAATCATTAAAACGACTCTCGAGTGCAGCCCACCGAGCAAATAATCTATACGTTTTAGGGCCGATTTTTCAATCGTCAGATAAACAGTTAGATAGTACTTATTCGACAGATAGCAAAATATTACATTTTTCAATCGTCAGATAGGCTCTATCTGGGCAATAAGGGCCCTAACTGAGGAATAAATCTATCTGCCGGTTTGACGGCCAGATAGGCGGCTATTCGATAGATAAAACAGATCCATTGACGTTGAGTTTGAGGTTATTTCTTCTTTTTCTAAAGTAATATGAAAATTATGAAAGTTTTCGATACTGTTGACGATCTCGCAATCGAAGAAGAGGCTATAATGTATGAACATTTAAAACTGAAAGGAAATAAAGAGTAGTCAGACCAAGGCCGGACCAGTTTGCTATGTGGGATTCAAAAGAAATTCATAGCCGTTTCAGACTTAAAAGAATCTGTACCTACTATATTTGCTTCCCCTGATAAGGGATAAAATTATACACGAAACACAAGTAAAGTCCAGCAAATTTTTACAATAAATAATAGTAAGTTAGTAGCTAGGCAACGGGATGCACCACGAAAAAAAAAGGTTGGATTTGCTATCCTCTTCTAACACACAGTACGACGTATGCGTCTTTCACGCTCCTACAGTATTACAGTGAAGTTGGCAACAAAAATCCTCGGTTAGCTATTCGCTTGCTATCTAGCCATTGAAAAATGCAACAGTTTTATTTGTCCTTTTATCAGTCAGATAAATTTATTCGCTAGTTAGTTATTAGTCGAGTTATCTGACGATTGAAAAATCGGCCCTTAGTGCATCACAAAAAGACGGCCAATCAAGTCTCATTTTTCGTGACCACGTGACGTGATACGTACCTTAGGGCGGCGCCAGTCTCGGCGGCGACGGCAGCGGCAAAAACAAATGGTAGACAACATAAGAGGGTGGCCACAGCTCGTGCCGCTGATAGCTGTGGCCTCCTTCTTATGTTGTCTACCATTTGTTTTTGCCGCCGCCACCGCCGCCGCAAAGACTGGCCAAGGGTTTAGTGGGCCTGAGTGCACGCTCGACATTTTTCTGTTTGCGATTAAGATTATAGACGTCAAGTTGGCTAAATCTAATAATAGATAAAAATATGGAGATATTCCTACAGGGTGCAGTTGGAGATATTCTATAATTTATGATCATCCCACAGATTTGATCGGTAAAACGAGTTTACTGTAAAATACTTTTAAAAACTTTACTGTAAAATAAATTTTGTGTGCGTACCTAATTGAATGGGATCACTTACGCGAATTTCAAGAGCACTCCAGGGGGCTGTTATTGCCTTGCATGGAGTGTTTTGTCACTTCTGCAATAATTGGTGACATGGTGACATGTCTTGTCCGATATTTGTACGCAGATAAGCAATAACATGTCAACCCACAAAATGAAGTTATTGATTCAGAACGATTTATTGAAAGTTAGAGAACGTTTTTTAATTATGTGTTTATCTTATTACATTGTTTAAATATGCCACTAAATATTGAACATAAAAAATTTCACACAAAATGGCACTATAATTTAAAAACTTTAATTTACTCAAAAATTCTCCAGTGTGGGTTAACACACTATTGCTTATCTATGTCCATTTGTCATTGCCTCTATTATGGTTTCAAACCGACTGATATCATTTTTATAGTAAACTCGACGATGCATGTTCAAATAAATATTAATAATCATTGTATCCATTAAGATTTTTTTTTATTTTGTTAATAGCTGTTTGTTTTTTTTTTAATTGGTATTGAAAATCTTATTGTATCCAAGATTTTAGCACAGTATTTTTGATTTTTTTTTTAATACCAACAAAGAATTGATGTCTTTACAGAATTTATTGAGATGTAATCTCCACTCAGGTTTTCACCGATGAAATAATACAATGAAATTATAATTGTATCGTGTAATTATGTGGTAGGTGTTATTAAAGTTAATGTTTATTTATTTTTCTGTTTTATTTACAAAGCGACCACATAAAATGTGTGTTTTGTACCTCACCTCTCTCGTACGAAAGATTTAAAATATTAAAAAAAAATTCATTATAACTAAACAAAAAATTAAACACACATTGATGCTTCAGCTACATTATATTCAGCGATAACTTTACTTAACTAATAATAATACATTTGCACAATATTATAAATAGGTAGTAAAATCTTTGGTACAGATTGTAATATACCACTACATAATATTATCTAATTGGAATGTTGTTAATTGAGAAATCACAATTTTCAATAAAATAAATCTAATGGTAGGTAGATACCTATTATGTACTACGTACGTACTACGTAACATACTCTATTATGTACTAGACGTGTACGTCGATCTTTGCAGAGTATATCAGTCATTTCACCGTCAGAATATGAATCGGCAGCATAATGAGCTGGTTAAAAAACTGGATAGTCGGCAAGTTACACAATAGGCTTGTCAACCAAATTTTAATTTTTAGTCCAGTTTGTAGATTAATGAATGGACACGTATTTTTTAATTTTTTACGCAAATCAAAAAATAACGGAGATACGTCATTAAGTTGAATGTCGCGTCACTGTAAACTGTAAACTGTAGCGTCACGCCGTGCTACAGTTTACAGCACGTTATGACGTCAAGAGCCCTACTCTTAAAAATGCGTCTTAGTATTTTTTCAATAATATGACAAAGCAAAAAATACGAGTCTATTATTTTTTATTAATCTCTACAAGACGGACTAAATAGAATTTTGATTTTCATACCCCGGAAATAAGCCTATAATAAAAATGATACTGTAGCTATGGCAAGTCATTATAATGTAGACGAAAAGTTGACACATCATATTTTATCGAGCTGTGAAATAAGAGCGGAAAAGTGTGAAAGAGACAGCGATCGTGCGGCCATTTATCTCTTTCTGAAATTAAATTGACCATGTTTTGCATAGAGATCTCTAGGGCACCGATCCTTTCTGCTAGAGTAAAATGTACTGTTTTCTTTTATTATTATAATGGTACTCTTCCGTTACTTTTTAGCTCTAGATGTGTTAGAACAATACAACAAGAATTAATAATTTTACTAAGGGCCGATTTTTCAATCGTCAGATAACTCGACTAATAACTAACTAGCGAATAAATTTATCTGACTGATAAAAGGACAAATAAAACTGTTGCATTTTTCAATGGCTAGATAGCAAGCGAATAGCTAACCGAGGATTTTTGTTGCCAACTTCACTGTAATACTGTAGGAGCGTGAAAGACGCATACGTCGTACTGTGTGTTAGAAGAGGATAGCAAATCCAACCTTTTTTTTCGTGGTGCATCCCGTTGCCTAGCTACTAACTTACTATTATTTATTGTAAAAATTTGCTGGACTTTACTTGTGTTTCGTGTATAATTTTATCCCTTATCAGGGGAAGCAAATATAGTAGGTACATATTCTTTTAAGTCTGAAACGGCTATGAATTTCTTTTGAATCCCACATAGCAAACTGGTCCGGCCTTGGTCTGACTACTCTTTATTTCCTTTCAGTTTTAAATGTTCATACATTATAGCCTCTTCTTCGATTGCGAGATCGTCAACAGTATCGAAAACTTTCATAATTTTCATATTACTTTAGAAAAAGAAGAAATAACCTCAAACTCAACGTCAATGGATCTGTTTTATCTATCGAATAGCCGTCTATCTGGTCGTCAAACCGGCAGATAGATTTATTCCTCAGTTAGGGCCCTTATTGCCCAGATAGAGCCTATCTGACGATTGAAAAATGTAATATTTTGCTATCTGTCGAATAAGTACTAGGTATCTAACTGTTTATCTGACGATTGAAAAATCGGCCCTAACATAGGTAACTAACTTTGGATACACGCTATGGATATGTATCTTATTGATACAATATTTTAAAACAAACACATTTTCTGAGCTATTTAAAATGGGATCAAGGGGAGAAAAAATTATGTCATAAAAATGAACAATTGAATCAAAGCGCAGAAACGTTTGAAGCAATACTGCAGAATTATAAAAAAAAATCCCCTACATTTGTTTATACTCTCTCCATAAAATGCGCCAAAACTAACAGAACATAGTAAAATAATAATAATTAATTCTATGTATAATATTGGGCAGTTTCTATGAAGTTTCCAACTTTCCAATAGGCGAATCAACCAAAAACATATCATAATACAAATACAATACTAAACAATAATAGATATTTTATGACGGATCGCCTGGAATGAATTCCGTAAATTAGGCACAATTTACATCAGCTCTGTTGCTACTGCTCGACACCGAACTGGCAACTTTGTGAACCGCAAAAGCGAACTAAGTTACAACGCTGAGACTATGTGTAGGTGAATTTCAAGTTAAAACTGTTAGGATTCGAACTCGAATTAGAGAAAATGACTACACGCGGCGCGTGCGGCGATATTTATTCCCTTCACCGCCATCTCCGTAATATCAAGATCTACGAAAGACGTGCTCCTGGCGCCAGTCACGTAATATTCCGTTAGTGACAAACCACTGCACTTTTATTAATTTATTACAGTACACAACTTAGATAACGTGTACTTATACTTTATACACAGTCAAGCTTCCGCAGCACTAGGAGAAATGATGCCTAAAACGTCTGGTGCTGGAGGTAAGTTAAGCTACCAAAACATGGCGGTGAAAGATGAAAGGGTCAAGGAGTCAACCTAGTGCGGCGGTCAGTATTGTCAGTTATTGAACTTTATTACCATTACAATAAGATCCACCGAGTGTCAAAACTGATAACGTATTGAAATGTAAAAAAACATGTAAAATTGGGAAAATATTATAGGTACATGTCCAAAAATGACCAAATTCTGTTTTTTTTTTTTGCATTGGATTCCTCAGCCTATAAGGAAGATTCTGTAAACGACAATGTCGTATTTTAACTTATTTTTTCACTCTCATACTAACCGTTTAAACTTTAAAACATTGGCTAAGCACTGCAGAGTATTGCAACATAACATTATGATCTTAACAGGTAGCGCCTTGCCTTAAAATCGAATTCTTTGGTAGAATAGACTAGGAATGGTTCTAAAATTAAGACTAGATAACACAAAATTTGGAATGTCTAAAGCCTGCTCCATATTCACGCGAGAATCTTGCAAGAACGCGAGAAAACCTCGAGAAACGGCGGAGAGCATCGGCTCCAAATTCACATTCTCGCGTGAATGTGGAGCGGGCATAAACTGTCCGTAAAAACCACCAGCGAACTGTCTCTCAGCCGAGAGGTTAGGTAGGTACTACTAAGGACCGCTGGTGCTTCCGTAACACCCTGTTCCCACTTGTCGGGTGTCGGGTCCGGATTTTAATCGGATGCTCCAGTGGCAGAACATTTTATATGGAGCTATTCACACTTGTCGGAAACAAATTAGGTGTCGTCGCCGACAAGAAATGTCGGCTGTTTTGCCAGCCCTCTACGCTCGGAAAAAAATCGTGTCGGATCTCGCTCGCCTATGAGTTAGTATGGCGCTGTTCACATTTGTCGGATGTCGGGGCCGACAATCCTCTCCCCGCTACCCCTTGTTCCGCCCGGCGGCGCCCGTGCGTGCGTCGCGTCATGCGAGATCGCGGCGCGCAAGCACAGTAGTTGTGTTGGCGCCATCTTCGCCCGTGTCCGACAGCCGACAAGTGTAAACAGAGGCGCTGACATCTGTATAAAATCCGGATCCGACATCCGACAAGTGGGAACGGGCTGTTACGGTCACTGGTTTGTATGTAGGACAAATCCGTTTAACCACTAAATATGATATCAACTAACTTAAATCTATAGCGACAACATTATGCATGTAGAATGTAAATAAAATTATATAAGCATAAATTTTCTCGTTTTCAAGATCTGACTAGAAGTGTCTCGAAAACAAACAGGTTTAGGACCAGGTTTATTTTATGTTTAACAAATGTTATGTGACGTCAACAAACAGCCCCCTTATAAAAAAAAGATTAGGTAACTACAGAAAGAAACAACAATCCTACGAAGCATTAGCGTTCTCTTATAAAAAAATACAATTAGGTATATTTAAGTTTATAAGAAAGAAAGTACAATTTAATGATATACAATTGGCTACTTGACAAAAAAATTTTTTTAGTCCGTCGTGTAGATTAATAAAAAATATTGGACACGTATTTTTTCTTTTTTTACGTACTCAAAAAATTACAGAGATACATTGAGTTGAAATTTCGCGTGACGTCACAATTCTGTGCGGTTTGTATGGCGCTTATAATGAATATTGACGTCACGAGCCCCCCACCCTAAACTTTAATGCGCTTTATCTATGTTCATTTTCATTAAATTGAAAAAGCAAAAAATACGTGTCTATTATTTTTTTATTTTCTAACTGACGGACTAATTAGAATTTTGATATTCATACCTTGGAGAATACCCAATTGAAGGCATCGGTGTATCTAAAACCTACTAGATGGTGCGAAAATAAAGCGTTTAGAGCTTTTTTAAATTGTTCCTCTTTTTTAAGCTTCAGACCTTTGGAACATGGAAAATATTAATTCTACCTTTGCCTTAGGCATGGTTCGAAAATGGGATGAAAACTTCCAAGAAATATTAAATAGGAAATTGCGACTTTTTACTTTGGTTATTTAGATACATTTCTAGATAGAAGAGTAACAACATAAAGTTGGCTGCTTGACCAAATTTTTTTTTAGTCCATCGTGTAGAATGTAGATTAATAAAAAATATTGGACACGTATTTTTCTTTTTTTACATAATCAAAAAAATAACAGCAATACAATGAGTTGAAATTTCGCGTGAAATCACTATTCTGACAGTTTGTATGGCGGTTTTAGCGGTTAGTGATGTCACGACCCCCTCACCCTAAACTTTAATGCGCTTTATCTCTGTATATTTAAATTTATTTAAAAAAGCAAAAAATACGTGTCTATTGTTTTTTTATTTTCTAACTGACGGACTAATTAGAATTTTGATTTTCAAAAGTAGTCCACATCCCTATTCTTATTGGATAGTTCTCAGTGAAATAGCAAAATATTTAAAATCAGGGTTTTAGCGCCATCCTCTCTATCTAGACATGTACCTAAATAACCGAGTGAAGGAGTGGAAATAATTTGATTGATCCAAATCTTTAAAATTCAAATAGGCAACAAGAGTAAGCATACTTTTTACATAAAAACGTCTTTGATATTCTGGAATTGCTTCACAGCAAGGTCAACTGGCAAATCAAACTTGAACGACGTCAGCCGATCTAAACTCTGCAAAGCATCTTGGAAACCTGTATTAACAACATAGCTTGTGGACGAGTAGTATGCGTCTACTAAAGACCGACATTTAAGCATGATGTTAAGCCAAATCACCAGTTTGTTTGCATTGAGAGCAGCACAAACGAACGCCTTGAAGTGGGCATCGCAACTTCTCTTATATGGTGCATGAGAAGCCAATATACTACCAATGGCACTAAGCAAACTCTGTTTGTTGGATATCGCTGTACCACCAACGATATCCAAGTTGAAACTCTGGCTCAATTTCCTAGCTGGAGTAGAATTATATCGGTCACCATCATTCAAATCGTAATAACGCAGGATCAGTTCCCAAATGTGCATCGAACGAGATGTTGAAGATCTACGGACCGGAAAACAACCTATGATAGGAACGAGTGACATAGATTCAGGGCCCACTAAGCCATGTTGGAGTAAATCACGTAAGTTTACAGCTAAATGTCTACGTACCGCTGTGGTGAGTGGTGCGTCGTTAATGACGTATCCACCATCTTCTGAATCACTATCGTAACTATCTACTACAGCATGGGAAGGCCTATCACGCGACACTAAATTTAGAACAGAGTCTATCGACATCTCAAGTTTAGCTCTGAGGTTTCCCCAATGTGTAACTATTGTAGATTTTTTCTCATACCTTCTGTTACTATTATTCGGTGAGCAACCAAACTGTGAAACTGTAAATATCTGTATCAAAGCTGAAGCTTTTCTCATAAGGTTTATAGTTTCAGCTTTGAGATCATCGTTACCTTTGTTTTTACTATGAAAATTTTTCTCAAAAGTATTTTCCGGTCGGCCAATATTTTTCCTCTCTGTTCTATTAAAATTTGTACTGTGTTTTAGGTCATCATTTTTCATTAGTTTAATAAATTTTTGCATGTCTTCTATGTGTGTCTGTAGTTTACTTATAATTTCATCCTTGGAAAGTTGCTTATCAGCATATTGGCGTACTGCACAATTAATTTGATGTCTCAATTCGTCTGCGCTTAATGGTTGATGACATCCCTCTTCCAAACTTTGATCTATCTCGCTACGCAAATGTTCAATCAATGTTTTATGTTGCTTACTATCTTTCTTGTTCATATCCGGAACTGTAGCATATCTTTCCAGTTCTTTGAGCTGTGTTTTTAGTCGCTCTATAAAGTGGGCTTGTCTGGCACGTTGCCTGCGCATTTTGTGTTCTAACTCAACACATTCAGTGCAGTTTGCATCCTCAGAACTACCTTGTGGGGCTGTTCTAACATCTGACACTCCACGAGATGTAAACTCTTCGAGAGCTTTAAGCATATCATCTTTTTCTTCTGGAGGTGCTTTCAAAATCTGTCGTAGACGAAATTCAACCTGAAAAATATAATTTTCCACTGTAAATAACTTGAAAAACTATCTTTTAGACACTGGGTGTTTTTGTCTGCAATATAGAAATCAGTAAAGAAAACTTTAAAGTGGTCAAACTAATCTTTCTTTGAATAGAGTGAAGTGTAGCAAGATGATTTACAAATTTAGAAATTGTGTTTTATTGGCTCTTAAACAAATTAGACATTCTTATTAGACTTCCATACCTCAATATTTTAAGTAGGTATGTACTGTTGGCTCTTTGTTTAGACAAGAAACTCTGTTGGTTTATAATGTGACTTGATAACTTCTACTGACAAGAGTACCACAGGATTATACAATTTTTATTTAGACTCGGAGAGAAGTGCGAACAGTGGATATGTGCTAACGCATTTGAAAAGGGGACTTTAAACCTAAACCAGGTTGCAAGTCCTGGACACTACTGACCACCTTGACCTGAAGTAATGATGTTCTAAGATTCGTCTACACTAATAAGTATTAGGTTTCTGAATAAATTACGAAAAATAATTATGTAAAAATTAATCAAACCGTAAAATTTAGTTATGTGTAGTTTTTTTAAGAAATTAGGTTCATTAAAAATTATTACGTTAAATTATTGTTCAAAATTACCTGAGCGAGATGTGACGTCAAAGAAAACACAGATGACGAGAGGATTTCTTGTTCTTCTTCTAATGCATGTAGCCTATCTCCAGTTACTTGCTCCAAGGGAGATTCATCGCACAAGTTCTCTTTTGGAGCACCCAAGGGCTCCCTTCTTGGCTCTTGCCATATAGGAATATCACCGTTTTCATCGTAATCACTTTGAAGTGTTTCCATTTTTGAGTAGTTAATTTCTTGGCAGATCAGAACAAAAAAAATAGTCTTTCGTTAAACACAAACATTTTGCACAAATCCCAACAAAATCATAAACGAAAACGATAAGTTCGAAAGATGATGGAAGATAGGGCTGTATAATATCGGTTTATCGAAATATCGATATTTATTACTTACTAATACTTTTTTGGACGGTATATCGATAGTTCGATATTGAAAAATGGATATCGACAGTCGATATTTTTTTATATAAGTTTTAAAAAAACCGTGATTTTGTCATCATCGTTAACATACATCCTAAAAATACAATTCAACTCAACAACTTTTAAACAAAAATAAATAGTCTTTCCTCCTTAAACCATGTTTATGTTCACGGCCACCATTATGTGATAATGGAAAAATATGTAAATTAAATTATTATATTCATGTCTTCATCTTTATTACTTAAGGCACAAAACAGTAGTTTTGATTTAAATTAATAAGTTATCTATTAGCATTTAAATCGATAGAGCAATTTTAATCTTTTATCTATTTGTGTGAGACACTAACCTTTTTTTTTTTAAAAAAATAACCGATTTCTGATAAAAAAACAATAAAATTATCTTTTTCTTCCTAGAAAAATCTAACATTTTTTTATATTTATAATTTAATTTGTTAAATAAATATATATTGAATAATATATCGAAGGTTCGTTGTGTTTTTTTTTCGATATATCAAACTACTACATTGGATAGCATGTTAATTAAAAATATCGATATAACGAGAATCCGATAGGTATTTAAAAAAATAACACACCCTTAATCGAAGACTTCGAAGAGTCGCGTTCATAGGTGGACGCAGATGGACAAGCAATAACATGTTAACCCACAAAACAAAGTTATTGATTCAGAACGATTTATTGAGACTTAGAGAACGTTTTTTAATTATGTGTCTACCTTATTACATTGTTTAAATATGTAACTAAATATTGAACATAAAAAATGTTGACACAAATGGCGCTCCTACTATTAAAACACAATTTACTCAAAATTTCTCCAGTGTGGGTTAACACACTATTGCTTATCTATGTCCAGGTATAGTTTGTGGCAAATAACACTCAGTGTTGAGTCCAGAAAGAAGAGAAAAAAAAAGGTATTGTTTAGGAGAGGAGTGTTTTTTTGTTATATTTATACGGTTGCTGCACTCTGAGCCACGGAACGGCTGAACACAAATTAACTAGACTTATCGGCTGAATGGCTAAAACTCGTGGACGGAGAATCCGTCTACGCTGAAACTACGTTCTGACAGCTGTCAGGGTAAAATTTCACCATTTCACCAAGCCACGGAACGGGTAGAGAGCGCACTCGAGTGCACTCGTGCGAATCCACGGAACGCGACTCAGGTCACAGGTCGTCAACTCGTCACAGATAGGTATAGACGTTGTATAGACAATCAACCCGGTGCCTGGGATTAAACCCGATAAAAACCTGCCGTTTTCGGGTTTACTATTGAATGTCACCATATTTTTTTGGCACATCGCCGGCCGCTCCGCTGTCGCGGCACGCTCGTTGCGCTTGCTCGATTCGCGCGACTTGTTCTGGTTGTGTCACCAGTAGGTACCTACCTAACTGTAGTGGGCCACCTACACACACACCAAACTTAACCAAGACTGTCGGGGTGCTCTACGCTCTGCCTAAAGTCAAAAAGTACCTAGACCTACTTGTAATTTCATGATGTGGCCGACTATTCCATGAAATGCCAACATTTCATGAAATGAGTAATGACCGGTCACATCATGAATTGGCCAAGTCGTAGATGTGGCCACTACACATACAATTTTTTTTTTTGTTTCTTTTCTGTTTTAATTTCGTTTGAGGTACCTATACCTACCTACCTAGGTACCTATTCAGCAAAATTTATAAAATCGACTAAAATTTTTAGTACCTATCTACCTACTATAGAAAGTGCTGTTCAATTCAATCAATTCTAAATAGGAAGCACTAAAAGAATACCTATCTACCTAAGGGTTGGCATATCTAGTCAAGTTCAATTCCAAATAGGTGTGCCATTTAGGTAAGCGGTTGCGCTTATTACACTTTGCAATTTCAGAGCACCAATTTAGGGCTCTAAATCGGATACAATTTAGGGTCGATGAGTGGGAGAGAGAGAGCGAGTAATCACAATACACTAAATTGTACCCTAAATCGACTAGGTTACCTTTTAATGTAGTGTGATCACTCGCTCTCTCTCTGACTCACCGACCCTAAATTGGAACCAATTTAGGGACCAATTTACGGTCGGTGAGTGAGAGCGAGTGATCACACTACATTAAAATGTACCGTACAGCAGCCGATTTAGAGTACAATAGGGTACTTGCATGAAATTTATAATAAGAAATTGTGTCAATATTTCAAAAATAGAGCCTTAGAAAAGCGTTATCGTGAAAGATTTACTAAAAAATTTTCAATAGTTTCCAAAATATTCAACTTTTAATTTTGTGAAACGGAACGTTGCAACGAACCACCAATCACAGCCAAGCTTGACACATGACATCACTTTTATTTTTTTAGGAAACATTTACCTCTTTCAGAGAAGGCAAAAGAAACTAAGTGCATACAGTCAACGCATATTTTCCATTTTCTGAAGTTTTTTACTTTAAAATGCATCGGTAAGATGCATTTCGATTCTTTACTGGAACTTTTGGAAGTAAATCGACACAGTTCAACTTTAATTTCGCTTTTGGATATTGAAGATAACTGTCTGTCAATGTCACATGACCCTGTCAATACGACAGTGACATTTCTATCACAGATTAATAAGGCGTAATTTTGAACAAGTGACGTCATTCCGCGTTTCGGCGGTAAGGTCTAAAGTAGGAACTTTGAAACGCTCTATTTAATTAATTTATCCATATATATATATTTTCTTTTTCTTGCTTTGTTTAAGTATATATCTTTAAAATAGACTGAAAAAAAAAATCATACAAGTACCCTATTTAGTGTAGTGTGATTACTCGCTCTCTCTCTCTCTCACTCACCGACCCTAAATTGTATCCGATTTAGAGCACTAAATTGGTGTTCTGAAATTGCAAGGTGTAATAAGCGCATTAAGAACCCGATGAACGGATAACAGCACTTGAAATCGTGTGACATCCTGATATAAAACCGCGATAATCCATTGAATGAACTTCAAGGCGGGAAAACCTCGGAATAATCACGGTTAAGTATCCAGTTGACCTAAATCTTTTCTCGGTTAGGTGCTTCTTTGTGAAGATATACAACTTGTAGGGACACAAAATATAGGTAAGTAGGTAGTAAAAGGGTCAGCACCTGCTTGAAGACACGTATTTTTTGCTTTTTCAAATTAATGAAAATAAACATAGATAAAGCGTATTAAAGTTTGGGATGGGGGACTCGTGACGTCATTATTTGGTATAAGCCCCGTACAAACTGCACCATAGTTCACCCAGGTGCACAAAGTCTGCCGTGCATAGCACTTAATGCACCCAGGTGATTTACTCCAGGTGAATTAAGTCTACCGAGGGCAAATAAAAGTACAACAAACATAATCCTTTGTTTTATTTACTTTTTTCAATTTTCAGTTTTTAATTGTATAAGTACCTACCTATTAGATAATGGTGGTTCATCTTGTTGGAAAATTGTTCAGAAACATTTTTTTGTGCTTAAAGTGCTGTTAGGTTCGGTTTTTAACCGACTTCCAAAAAGGAGGAGGTTCTATGTTCGATTGTATGTACCTATGTTTTTTTTTTTTTTTTTTTTTTTTTTATGTATGTTCACCGATTACTCGAAGACGGTTGAACCGATTTTAAAAATTCTTTTTTTGTTTGAAAGGGTTTACTCCCAATTAGGTCCCATTGCCACCAAATCGGGATCTGATGATGGGATCTTGGAGAAATCGAGGGTACTCTTCAAAAATTATAGGCACAGCTATAGCGATTTGGGTATTTTTGATAGTAAATCGTTCATTTGCTTTCGGAAAGCAAAATTTTAAGAAGTGGAACTGATGATGAAGACCACAGGTGGTCATCGGAACAACTCAAAAATAATACGTATTTCACGGGTTCCGATTGAAGCGATTTCGAAAATTGTTTTTTTGTTTGAAAGGGGATACTCCTTAATTGATTCCATTGTCACCAAGTCGAGATCTGATGATGGGATCTTGGAGTAATCGAGGGAACTCTTCAAATATTATGCGTACACCTATAGCGATTTTTGTATTTTTTATAGTAAATCGTTTCTTTGCTTTCGGAAAGCAAAATTTGAAGAAGTGGAACTGATGATGAAGACCACAGATGGTCATCGGAACTACTCAATAATGGGTATTTCACGGGTTCCGAATCGTTAACTTTAATATGGTTTCTAAACAATTTATGCCCGTCACAATGTATATGGTGAAGTGGAACTGATGGCGATGTACTAGGAGAACTCCTCAACAATTAACGTCCCTGCGTCGAGAAAAGCAATATTTTGTAAAAGGTGATGAGCAGTTGACATTAGGCTATTGTAACTTAGAGAACTTACGAACTAAGTCACTTAAAAGCGAGAAATAAACAAAATTTTTACAAAAAAATTAAAACCGACTTCCAAAAACACAAAACTAAAAATAAAAAGCTGAAAATAAAAAAAATACCGATTTAATCCAAAAGACAAAAACATACGTAGGTAATATTATTATTGGTTTGTGCTACCACTGATCGGTATGAAGTCGGTGACAAGTCAAATATAGAGGGGGAAGATGGGCTAAGTCGACTCCCACCACCAGTTCTTCGTGAGCAGAACAACCCAAGTGGGCAGACACCAGCAGGCTTGTCATCGAATTCAAACCGATCAGTGGTAGCACAAACCAATAATAATATTACCTACGTATGTTTTGT
Source organism: Zygaena filipendulae (assembly GCA_907165275.2). Taxonomy (NCBI): domain Eukaryota; kingdom Metazoa; phylum Arthropoda; class Insecta; order Lepidoptera; family Zygaenidae; genus Zygaena; species Zygaena filipendulae. The sequence continues at coordinate 10,891,575 of OU015664.1, forward strand.
CTTTTGGATTAAATCGGTATTTTTTTTATTTTCAGCTTTTTATTTTTAGTTTTGTTTCAAATGTGCTTAAAATATACATGGATCCCTCTAGCGTGCTCTAGCTAGATAATGTCTTTGGTGTCGACCACGTCTGATAAAGCTTTTGCCACTTTTGCAGTCTATATCTGCCTTCCTACAGTAGCTAGTAGGTAAGTTATACCTAAATGCGTTTCACATACTAAATTGAGAGTTAGAGCAGGGGCCGTATTTTTGAATCGTTCGGATCACTTTTGATTCACATGAGCATCCTTAAATATTGCAATTTCCAATGCAATATGAATGTGAATCTTGCGATACCGTGTGCGAAAGTTATTCGAACGATTCAAAAATACGGCCTCAAAACCCATCGCCAAACCTAGTAGGATTTGTAAGCCGAAATATTTAAAATAGGTAATAAAGTATATACTTAGACACTTAATTGCATTAATAAAAATATTCGTATTAGAAAATCTTGACATTTTTAAACATATTCCAGCAATATTATAAATTATTTAATGTTTTATTTACTAGGTGAATTATTGCATTATTTGCGAAAGACCTTATTAATTAGATTTAAAGTTGCAGTTAAGGAACTGTGAGCTCAATGAAAATGCGTTGTTCGATCAGCAAATCAATTACGACTGATAGCTGTTCCCATAAAAGTCAAATATGTATAGGCTGTAGTCGCGATCTGCAATAAAATAGTGGTTGATTATAATATCGTGATTGAGATGAGATTAACTTTTATCTTTCTATTTGAATGAGCCTCTGCGGGGATAAGGTATGACTAGCGCCTTTAACAGCTGCTTTACCTATACCTGTATCTAAAACCAGTGAGTGAGTTGAAAAATATATTATTTTATATTTACTAAAACAAGGGTAGAATCTGGTCGTCAAAATGATTCTTGTGGTCTATACATAAGTAGTAGGATTAAAATTTATTCATAACATACGACCAACTGTTCCCTGCGGTTTCACCCGCGCTGATTTCGGAGGTCTTGCGAGAATTCCGGGATAAAAGTAGGTAGACCGTACTCTATGTCCCAGTTGTTCCAGACTAATCTCTGCCAAAATTCCATCCAGTTCCGTTCAGCCGTTATGGCGCGATTGAGTAACAAACATCCATCCATCCATGCAAACTTTCACATGTTATAATATTATAAACTATAGCTGTCCCGCGCGGTTTCACTCGCGATAATTTCGGAGTTCCCGCGGAGGGATAATGTAGCTTCCAATGGTGAAAGAGTTGTTGAAATCGGTCTAGTAGTTTTTGGGTTAATTCGTAACAAACAAACAAAAAATGAAATCTTTCCTCTTCATAATATTAGTATAGAATATAGACTTAGATAAGTCATATAGGTATCTACGTGTAAGTATTAATTGAATGACAAAACTATGTAAGTAAATGAATATTAAGATATCGATTGACGGTGATTATATCAATATTGTAATACCTACCTACAGATTTAAAAAACAGGTGCTAACCGATTTGAAAGTTTCAAGAGAGATGTCAGCGAAGCCCATCGCTGTCACCGTGACGTTTCGTGACGACCTCATCAAGCAGAAACAAAGTGACTTCTGCAACGGCCTTGGGTAATCATACCACGGCAGCTCGTATATCGTCTGGTACAACACTAGAGACTAAAAAAATGATAAGCATAGAGATAATTTACACAAACATTATAGCGATCGCGATGGTTTCATTCAAAATTCCGTTGAACACAAAAACCATTGACGTAGGTTGTCATATGCGTGGAACGCTCAGACCAAATTCTGAGGTGGAATGGCGTTTTTTATGTCATAGGGGGCAAACGGGCAAGTGGTATACCTGATGGTAAGTGATTACCGCCGCCCATAGACATCTGCAGCACCAGAAGGCATGCAGGTGCGTTGCCGACCTGCAATGGGGATGGGAACTGGCTTTCAAGTGGGGCTGCCGGAACACGCCGTTAGGTGCTTGGCGACAGATTTGCAACTTGAAGGTGGTAGCTAGCCCTACCACCAAGCTAGGGTTTCCTCACGATGTTTTTCTTCACCGACAGCTCAAGCTTATTGATAGGGTTTGAACCTACGCCTTGCGGCGTTTGATTCGAACGCACCAACCACTGAGCCATCATCGCTGTTCAGTCACGTCATGATGTCTAGTTATTGTTCAACGATACGTCTTCGAGTGCGATAATTCTGGTGTAAGTATCTAGGTAGGTACGTACAAATACGTACCTACACAGTTTCATAGATAAACTAGCCGTGCCCCGCGGTTTTACCCGTATTAATATGAAAAAAAAACGGGTATTACTTAGTACATTACTCCTCAAGACCGCCTGTCTTGTACATCAAAAATGCGCGCTTAGTAGGTACTTGATCATTATTTTAATGTGGAGTTACTATAAAACTACGATATCTCCTAAGATAGGTATTTATTAAAAAAAAATAACGCAAAATTAAAATCGACTTCCAAAAACACAAAACCCATACTAAAAATTTAAAAGAACAAAATACCGATTTAGTCCAAATGACAAAAATACACCTTATTGGTTTGTACACAGATAATAATATAATACTATACTAGTTGTTTGTTCTACCACTGACCGGTTCAAATTCGGTGCCAAACCCGCTTGTGTCTGCCCACTTGGGTTGTTTTGCTCATGACAAGCTCCCCTACACACACTCACGCTCACACACTTGCAATGCAAAATTGAAATGCAGCAATGCAAAGCGCAAACTCACTTTCGCATTTATAATAGTAAGGATTTAAAGACGTTTTTGACATAGGTATTATTATTTTGTCGCGGCCTTTTTTTAGAACTCTTTGGAGGGCAACATCGCACATGATGCGTAACTTTGACCTTTTACGCAACGTACGCAACGGGAGCTCTCAAAAGGAATAATAATAATTTTTCCCATTTTTTGCAACATTTTTCATTGCTGCTCCACTCCTATCAGTCGTAGCGTAATATTAAGTAGCTTATGCTCTATTAATGGACTATCCAACACAAAAGTAATATTTTGCAATTCAAACCAGTCTGTTCTGAAATTAGCGCATTCAACCAAACAAACCCTTCAGCTTTATAATATTAATATAGGTACTTAGATAGATGCCCTAGAACTTCGTGAACGAAGCAAGAAAATTGTAATTTTGGTTTCATTACGTAGGTCGCTCTTAGAAATAGTGTATATCTAATATTGGAGAGTAAACTTTATTAAGGTATTCTGATACCTTAATAAAGGTTTAAGGTTTAGGTAGAGTAAACTAATGCATACCTCGTCTATGGTTTTTTGCCCGTAAAAACATATGATGAAAGCTTGCGCTAACAATGCACAGAATAGAATCGAGGAAATAACGTATACTGCTGGTTCAGTGGTCTGGAAACAAAAATTAGAGGGTTAAATATATACAAAAGCTATGTAAATTACGGTGCGTATCTACAAACTATATTATAATTATCTATACAAGTTACTGCACCATAGACAACATCAATAGAGAGAGACCCAGGGCGATCGAAGACGCATACACTTGAGCAAACAATTTTTTCGTGTCCATTTCTTGCACAGCATCAGCAAAATTAAGAGAAGCCTGGTGACTGCGTAAGGCTATAACGAAAGATCCTTCCAAGTACTCGGATTCGACCATTTCTTTAAAGCGCTCCTGTGTCAGTTGAAGTTGTGCTACTATTGACATTAGCATAGTGATTGAAGTACCAACGATTATTGTAAATTTCAGCACATAGGAGGCCACCATAGACACTTGCAGCAGATAGGACATGACAAAATATTTTCTTTGATCCCATGGATACCTGAAATATTGAAATGTTATAGTCTCAACCGTGGCAGCCTTGTGGTAAAATTATCGCCTTAATATCAGAATTCGGCATTTAGTTCCCGAGATATAAGTAGTTTTGTAAAGTTGGGTTTTACTGAACTGTATATCCATCCATTTATTTCGATAGTAACTGTTTATTTTTTGATGTTACAAGTATAATTTGCTCGCTTCGCATCACTTTTCACTTTCGCAATTGTAATCTACCATCTAGATATACTTGTACTTCTCTCTCAAGGTCCTCTGTTCTCCTCATAATTCAATACTGTTAAGGGTATTTAATTAGTCATACCGCCGCGCCGCACTCAGAGTCGACTTTAATGATTACTTAGTTAAGTATAGATTTTTAAAACAAAACTGCCGCAATAAGACAAGTTTAATAAATTAATGTTAATTGTCATTTAACTAATTAAGGTACATCTCATTAAATGCCAATTAACATTAATCTACTGAACGTCTCTGATTGCGGTAGTTTAGTTTTAAAAATCTATAACTAAACTAAGTAATCATTAAAGTCGACTCTGAGTGCGGCCGTAAGTGCATGTTTACTATAATTGTGTATTGTTAAATATCTGTTAATGTTGAAATAAAGAAAATAAAATAAATTTATAAGTTGATTTCATTCTCAATCTATGCTATAATAAAAGAGAATTCGCGATGCTGTACATTGAATATTTTTACCTAAAATTGAGAGGGGTGATAAAAGAAGAGTAACCAAGCACAAAAAAAAGTTTTAAAATTCTTTTCTGTCTGTCTGATTGCGATAATCTCCGAATTTTCTGAACAGATTGTCATGCGGTTTTCACAGGTAAAATAAACTTAGAATGGAGCTACATATATATGACGACCCGATTGGCGCAGAGGTCACCATGCCTACCCGCTAATCAAGGGGTTCCGGGTTCGATTCCCGGTGGGGGTTGACTTTGTATGATGAACACAGGGTTCCATTTTCCAGTCTGGGTGTGTTTATATATCTATAGTATAATATATAAGTAGGTAATTTTATGTAGTACGCCAATAGTAATTCCACGCTTGCTTGGTTTCCACGACACAAGCTAATAATAGCTTACTGTGGGATCAAGTAGATCTGTGTGTTGTGATGTGGATTGTGATGTGGATATAGGTTTTGTTTAAAAAGTTGTTGTATAAAAACTTTTCGCCCGAGTAAAACCGCAGGGCACAGCTGGTGTACAATAATAAGTATAACATCTATGTAGGTACTAAGTACATAGATAACAGGCAAGTAGATGTGTGGTTTTTGTATCCCTCAAACTTTGGAAATGCTTCTCGCTTCAAGCTTTTTTAGTATTTCAACTTCAAATGGTCTGATAAAAAAATATGTGGCAGTTTTTTAATATTTTTTCAATCTGTACTATCAATAATTGACTATTCTAGATACCGAATCTAGTCTTAACTTAATATCATACACATTTAGAGAAAGACCGTTAGTGATGAGTTAAATTAAAATAGCTAACGGCCGCACTCAGAGTCGTATCAATGATTACTTAAATTATTCAAATGCCGATAAAATAAATTAAATGAACGTCTCAGATGGCGGCAATTTTGTTTTAAAAATCTTTAGTCTTTACTTAAAATTAAGTAATCATTAAAACGACTCTGAGAGCGGCCGTAACTCACACAGTATCAAAAGGTAGATTATATGTGATCTCTTCGTTACGCAAATATCTGTAACCATTTTTGATCAGTGGCATTGAAATGTAGCAAACGCCAGTCAAGTTCACCAAAAAGGAGCATATTTCATACATCCGGTCGGCTTCTTGGTAACGTCGCTTAATGATTTCGAAATCTTTGGGATTATGTTTGTCTGAAAGAAAAAAAAACGTGGATAGATTTCGAAATTAATGCGGTAGAAACTACTTACATTCAATTTTATGCTTTGTCCTTCTCTGTACTCCTGACAACGTGTATGTAAAATTTCGTGGTGATCTTGAACCGGTTAGTCGTGAAAGCGTAACAAACAAACTCACTTTCGCATTTATAATAATAGACAGGCTGTGCCCCGCGGTTTCACCCGCGGTAATTTCGTAGTTCCCATGAGAATTCCGGGATAAAAAGTACCATATGTCCTTCTCTGTGCCCCTGACAACGTGCATGCCAAATTTCATCCAAATCCGTTCAGTCGTTTTTGCGTGATTGAATAACAAACATCCAAACATCCACACTTTCATATTTATAATATTAGTAGGATATTAATAAGGATTTCTTGACTAATAATACAATTTTATTCGAGGGCTTCTCCTCAGTTCCAACCACGTGCACCTCATTTTTGTTTGGGAACTCTGGAATGAAAATCCCTCGTCTTTTCGTTTTTAATCCGGTAACAGGTGCCTTGGTTATGTAGGCGCACTATTTATGCCGGTGTCAGTTAGACTAAAAATGGGTATTTCTATTTAAAAAGCATTATTTAAAGTGTACAGCTAGTAAGTGTTGTGTACAGCTAGTGGCGTAGACTGGTGATTGTTTGAAACTTGGTATAATTTAGTATCAGTAAAAGTTTGCACTATGTTTTGTACCTTATAAATAAATAAATAAATAAATAAAGTTGTTAACTATATACACTAGATTCTGGAATATGATCGGTAAAATTGTTTTGAGTCAATCCGAGAGAAAAATCCATTCTTAAAAAACGGCGCGCCCAATCTGACGTAAAACTACACGGAGATAACTCAATCAGACCGAATGAGGCTTCGCCGTTCGTTGCCCGAAGGATATGTTGGCGACACAATATCAGTGACCAGCAGGCACAGTGACCGACCCCGCGCGGTGTCAATAATGTGCAAACTACGGGTGAGTATAATGACTAATGACCAAATGTGGTGCCCGACCGAACTCCGGTAGCAGAAATACTGTTGACCAATCAACCAAATACTGTTGAACTTTACCGAACAAGCCCCTATTTTTCTTTTATTTTACATAAAAAAGAAAGAAAGTATAAAAGTAATCATGTACAAGGGTCATTGCTTATTCTCTCAGGGTAGAGTCTAACTAAGCTAAAATGATGCGTCCCTCCATCGGGTATACACACTCGCACAACCGTTAAAATCATAGGGCTTGCCATTCGCTCTCAGTTGCTGCATAGTGTCGCCGCACTCACTCTATTAAAGAGATATTTACAATACATGATCTCGCACATCTAAAACTGCTAATTAAGCAGTGGGGCGCGTCATTTTAGATTAGACAAGGTCTACCTGCCTTTAATTTCTATTAGGTCAAGTTTTAGTAGTTATAAGTGGACATAGATAAGCAATAGTGTGTTAACCCACACTGGATAAATTTTGAGTAAATCGTGTTTTAAAAGTTTAGCGCCATTTTGTGTCAACATTTTTTATGTTAAATATTTAGTACATATTAAAAAAATGTTCCCTCACTCTCAATAAATCGTTCTGAATCAATAACTTATGTTTGTGGGTTAACATGTTATTACTTATCTGCGTCCAAGTGTGGTGATATGTCTCATAATTATATATTTTGTAAATACTCACGACTGTCGTAATGGTTTTGCATTACTTTTACTAATCCGAAGAACGCACGATACTCTATTACGTAGTTGAAAAATTGAACATAGCCACCGAACAGAGAGCACAGCGGTACCGCGGACTCAAGACTCTCAATAACGGTTTCCTTCCCAATAAAAACACCCAGAGCTAGAAACACAAAATTGGTCATATCGAATGTGAAAATCAACCAAAATATAGGTGACACTCCTTTTTCGGTAATAAATATAAAAGTTAGGACTTCTTTATTAACTTTCAGGACTGTGTAGTCCATTTTGGTTCACGTCCGTTTTCCTAGACGTATAAAATAAAAGTGAAATGGTTTTATAATATTCTAATTAGGTGGTAATATTCACTTCAATATACCGTGTGGACTGTGGTTCGTAAAGATTTTGTTTAATTGTACCACAACCTTATTCAGTTCAACTCGTGGTTGGTAGGTACAATGTATTTGCATAGGTACTGAGTATGCAAATAAATAATTAATTAGCAAACTCGGAATCGAAAATAGGTCAAAAATCTTCCTTTAATAGCTTTATTGTTATTTTAAAAAATGTTTGCCTTCTATAACATTAAAAAAAAAAAAAAAATTTTTCATCACTTCTAATCTGATAGTTGCGTATATTTAGATATTAAGGTATATAACAACGATAAAATTGTAACAATATTCTTATGCATGCATATCAGAATCAGAATATTTATAAAAATAGAAACATTAAAAAAAAAGTGCTTAAGCAGAAAATTATCCCAGGCGACTGTAAATCTTCTTCTTTTTCAATTATGGTACCTAATCTATCTCGATTTATCGCATTTAATTCTGCCAACGTACGAATTTTTAGCAATTAAAGTAATTATGGCGTAACGCCTGGCCAATGACAGTATTAGATTGTTCCCCAAGATAAAACATCCCCCCCATCTTCTATATCTCTCTGTCTACCCAATGGTTAACTGGTAGAGAATGCCGCAAGGCATTAAGTTCGCCATTTGTACACACTGTGCAATAAAGAATAAATAAATAAATAAAACACGATTCTCTCTTGAAAACCAGCTTCTTTCTTGGAAAACAAAATGGCTGCTGAACGGCAGTGAAAATATCGAATAAATAACGCGACGACCTCCAGCAGTCAGTTCTTTGAAAAGATTTTGACGCAAAGTGGTTTCATTTATGTCATGAAGTGTGCACAACACAAGCGTTCTTTTTATAATTTTTACCCGATTTCCAAAAAGGAGGAGGTTTGTATGTATGTAGGTATTTGGAGCATTGGAGATTTGTACATAACCCCTAAAGCTAAATTTTTAATACTTACACACTGTATGCGTTGATAGTTTGTTTTGTCGATTAATTTCTATGGTCGTAAGTTTATTTATTGAAAAGCTGATGAGTATTAATAACATGTTAGTTACGACGTGTTTCGAGCAAATATTTTCACATAGTTATGCCATTTTCTTACAGTAAGTGAATATTATGCAATTAAAATAACTTTTCCGTTTGTTATTCGCAACTACTCGACACCACCACCTGTCATTTTAATTGGATTGAGTAAATAAATAGAATCAAAAAAGGGTTTGTTTACTTTATTTACAATTAAAATATTATAAGAGTTGCTTTGTTCTAATGAAAGACAAAAGTAGCTTGCACCTTAGGTAAAGTTTATAAGTAATTAAAGGCTTAAGGTGATATGAACCATCAGGGCAATTGTATAACTTTTGTTGCTATCATATTTCAGTTTCAATCCGAAAAATAGCGATTTTGTGTTTAATTAATCATGATTAGACAGCTTCAACTTTTGAAGTATGTTTATTCTGGTTGATTGATGGGTATTGTAGATGTCATCCATCCACGTTTTTGATGGCAACCGAAAAAATATAGAAACAAAAGTTGCATTCATATTTCAGTTTCAATCAGAAAAATAGCGATTTTGTGATTAATTAATCATGTTTAGACAGCTTCAAAATTTAAAGAATATTTATTTTGGTTGATTACAAGATATTGTAGCAGTCAAAATGTGTATATTGTATTCGCAAAACCGCCATGTTTTTGATTGCAACCGAAAAATGATAGAAATAAAAGTTACACAATAGCCCCTCAGATGTTCGGTTTATTCAGATGCCGCTATCATTTCATTGTCCATGGTTAAAATGTATCTGTAAACCAAACCGGCAGCAGAACCACCCAAAATGGGAGCGACCCAATACACCCAGTGGTAGATCCATATGTTCATCACCACTGCAGGTCCAAACGACCTCACCGGGTTCAAAGATCCTGTATAATTCACGCAGCAGATTTGACACGCTGTGATGCTGAGACCTATAGCCAATGGCGCGGATCCGAGTCCTGCCGGCCCGTTTTTACGTTCAGTGCTCAAAACTGTAGCTACCAAGACGAATGTCTGTAGTAATTCCAGCGCGAACACTTCGGGTGCACTCAACTTTGGATCTGGTATCGTCGCTGCAAGGTTTCCTCTGCCAACGTTAGAGCTTACAGCGTAGGCCACCATAGCGCCGATGATGGAACCAACTATCTGCATATTTATGTAGAGTACGGCCTTGAACAGTTTGATACGTCCGCATACCAACGATCCAATCGTCACGGCAGGGTTTATGTGTCCGCCAGAAATGTGAGCGATCATTTGAACTATCGTAGCAACAAGCAGTCCGTTTGCGAGAGCGATGGTAACATTGTCCACATCGTCGCCATTACCGACGTTGTTTCTCGACGCGAACCCAATCGTTCCCGTCTGAAGAACTATGGCGATATACAGAAATGTCCCGATGAATTCTGCAAGTAAATGCCTCAACAGCTTTTTCATGTCGTTCACTTCCTGAAAACCAATGATTGATTTTATATCGAAAACGTCTGCCATCGCACGTAAACGTATTTCGTTATGAGAAACCTATTAGATTTGTTATATTGTTACATCATTACGTCATTAATCTAGTTGGTTTCAAATTTGTTTTTTTCGACGGCAACGACCACGTAAGTTTCAGAAATCCTACTAATATTATAATACAATGAAAGTTTGTATATTTGGATATTTGTTTATCAATCACGGAAACACGGCTGAACAGTGAACGGATTTGGTTGAATTTGATTTGTGAATTTGACGCACAGATATATTATAGTATATATATTAACCGGATTAACATATTGGGGCATATTTTTTTCTTTTTTTGCGTAATCAAAAAATTACAGCGATACATTGAGTTGAAATTTCGCGTGACGTCACTAACTAGTGCAGTTCGTATGGCGGCTTATAGCGGTTAGTGGCGTTACGAGCCCCCACCCTAAACTTTAATGCGCTCTATCTCTGTATGTTTTCATTTATTTGAAAAAGCAAAAAGTACGTGTCTATTTTTTTTTTTCTAACTGACGGACTAATTAGAATTTTGATTTTCAAAATTCGTCAACATGTGCGAACTATGGTTAGTAACTTTTTTATTATTTAAAAAACATACCTTACTTTTACCTACTTACATAAACTTTCCATAAGCCTAAATCCCAGTCGAATATTCATTTGTTATGAATAAGTTTTAATTTCTAGTGATATCCTTGGAAGCTGTTGTTTTATTTTATTTTTTTGCATGTACTATGTATTCTATACATTTATGATGTCTAGAGGACGTTCATAAGTCACTTCGCCGTAGTACAGTTTTTACTAGTACGGGGAGTGGCTGTCTTTTCTTGTGTTAAGTAGTGATGTTTTTGTGTGAATAAACTATTATTATTATTATTATTATTATTATTATTATTTTTTCCAATTTACACAGTAAAAAAATGAAAGATTTTTATATTATTTTATTCTATTTATTTAACTTAAATTGCCTTTGTTTAAAGTGATTGATTAATCATTTAGAAAGCGTGATTGACGCGGGTACGAAAATAAATCATCCGAATTCTATGGCTTCCAGCGCGCGCAGCGTTCTGAGAAAGGGTTTGTCAGCCGAGACACAAAAATACGAATTATTATCTCTTACATACTTCGATGTTAATTAAAAAAAAAAACAATGTGTTTGCTTTTTAAAAGACAGGTTTTGTACACTGCAAGTCAAAAATAATTACTTTATTAACATCTAGCTTAAAAATCCCATAAATATTAGATATCTACGTTTAAACACATTTTGTATATAGTGCTGATTATTACAATAAAGATTTAACTCTTATTTAAAAGACTGGCTGTGCCCCGCAGTTTCACCCACTGCCAGTGAAAGTCTCTTTAAAATCAGTCCAGCCGTTTTAGAGATTACTCTGAACAAACAGACCGATAAATGTAAGTAATGTAATGGAATTTTTAAATGTAAGTGGGTACCTATCATAAATATTTTCATATGAATTTAGTGAAAGACTGTAGGTAAATTTGGAATGACAAACAGACACTCCATTTTTATTTATATGTATAGATATAGATGTATGGATTACCACAAAAAGGGATTATAGAAATGGTAGGGTCATTGCGCCGGTTGGCGGCCTTTTAGTCGCCTTCCCAACTTTGCTCCTTAAAATTAATATAATATGTCCATATTTCAAGTTCTGATTGTTTCTGTAGGGGTAGCAAATATAATCAAGTTTTTTTTCGAATTAAGTATTGAAGGAAGATTCAATCAGTTTTTTTTTAAATAAATAATTACCTGAAATTTACCCAAAATGCCGGTTGACGGCCACTTTTTTTGGTTCGCGGCCACCCTAGAGTTAGTTTGCGGCCGCCAGGTTTACGTACAATAATTAATTATTGACTTACGAATATCTCATACTTTTTTGAGATTTTCGCACACTTTTCACCATATACTTATCCTATTATAAATTTCCACATCGTTGGACATAATATGATCGCGATTGTTATTGAAATGCCGTCACACTTAAAAAGCGTGTATCTTCTGAGTATTCGTCCCTTTCATACCTTGAACTGTTCTAACATCTCTTATTTTCACAGGGTTTGTTCTTCTAATCTGACGTCTCACACTACACTACAATTTTGTCTCTACCTCTACAGTATTTTCCCTTCTCCTCTCAACTCACCTCCGTTTTTAATTTCTGCAACCATTCTTCCCTCTGTACTTTCTTCTCTCCTTCCTCTACTTTATTTTCCTTCCTTTTTTCCTTTCACGAAACTCTTTTCTTAAGCTCTAATGCATTTATTCTTCTTCCATACTCCTTACACACTACACTTTCATATTATATAGGTACTGATGTTATTCTTGTCTTGTTGTTAAACATATTACATTACTATCACTGCAAATAATGAAATAAAACACTAAAATAGTTTAATAAATCAATGTGTATTTTAACGAATTAAGTTTGGTGTTTTATTTAACATTTTGTTCTTAATATATGTATATGATTCAAAGTTTTAATACTCCCACTGCTATTCCATAATTTAAAACTAGTATTGAAAATAATCAACATTTTCTTTTTATATGATAATTATAATAATTCCAGTTCACGAAACCACAGTCGAATCGTTTCTTCGGTCATCCTCGCACAAGCTTTGTTGATGCTTTCTGCAGATGTAACTGATATTTTAGGGTGTCTTCTTAGACCAACGGGCTTACTATGAGCTCTTAAAGCAGAACCTAAATTGAATCGCTCTGCTTTATCGCCTGCTTAAAGGTGGTAGTCTTAAAGCAATTCAATTTAGGTTTTGCTTTAAGAGCTCATAGTACAGGACCACGACGATCATCCTTACAAGTTGAAAGGGTTCGGCTTGCTTAAATCTTTCAAAATTTGACTCGAAAACCACATTTTGCTATATTTATAAGCCATTCTACAACTTTTTTTTCGCCTTGTTCTCCCAACACTGGCTCGGGGCCCTGTTTTTTTAGTTCGTCAGTCCTTCTGCCACTTAATCGATCTTAAATTATTGTACATTTCGGAATTCCAAATTTACGAGATGCTTCCCTGATTGGGATTTGGACTTCGAGAATTTCCTTTAATGCCTGTTCTAGGGATTGAGGAGCGTAAGTCGCAGTTTTTTTGTGTTTTTTGGTAGACATCTGTAAAAAGATGTCTGTTTGAAAGAAGTGGCCATAAACTGACATCTCTATTTTCAATAGTCAGATTCTCAGGTCAGATTACGGCCGTCTTCTTTCATACGATTGCCAGACGGCCGCAAACCTGATTTGTTTTGTAAGCATGTGTTAGTATCCGGCCACATTATAGCTATAAATCGGTATTAAATTATATTTTGACGGCCGTGAACTAACCATAGCATTTTAGCCAACCCCAACAATAAAAAATGTTGCACAAAACTAAAGGTTATTTATTTTAATAATAGAAAAGAAGACAAACTAATCTCACCCAGTGAGTTAGAACTGCGGCCACCCCGGCCGTATACCAACTTTACTAAAAAATCCTTGTGTTGGTTGGCGGCCACCTAATAAAACTGGTATTAAAGTAATTTACTCGCAAATTAAATGCAAAATTAAGTATAGCAAATAGCTATGATCACCCAAAAACAATCACAATAGTAATAAGTAATCGTAAACTTTAAATACTTACTTTTAAAGCGGGACCTGTTTGCTATTTTTTGCGCAGCTTTGCGTACGTTTGTGCGCTGGTAGCGCGACTAATAAAATGAACGATTTATTTCCGGCACATGGATTAGGAAAACCGACCAATTTGATTAAGCATTACATTTTGCAACTATCCTACTTTTTAAAGAGCCATAACACGTTGGGATGGATGGGATAGAATTCTTATTATTGTAATATTTAGGCGGTTGGAGCTCTAAAAGGCCGCGAAATAACGCAGGGCCGCGATCCAGCGTAATGACCCTACCTACTACGAGAGCTAGCAACATCGCAATACAAATATGAACGCTAGGAAGTAGGTATACCTACGTAGCGTAGGCATACGTATGATTAATACCGGAATTTATATTCCAACTTTTTATGGCCTTCTTGTGCGGATATATTTAATATACCAATCCGGGGGTTCTCAAATATACTCGTAAGATTACCATAGCTGGAAGTTGGTACACAAGGTATGTAGACATAGGCACCTATACACGGTGAAATTTTCGTATTTTTTACTATGGACGCATTTTAGAGCCCGTCTTTACTACGATGGGGATGTGGACTACTTTTGAAAATCAAAATTCTAATTAGTCCGTCAGTTAGAAAATAAAAAAAACAATAAACACGTATTTTTTGCTTTTTCGAATAAATTAAAATATACAGAGATAAAGCGCATTAAAGTTTAGGGTGATGGGGTCGTGACGTCACTAACCGCTAAAACCGCCATACAAACTGTCCGAATAGTGACGTCACGCGGAATTTCAACTCAATATATCGCCGTTATTTTTTGATTACGTAAAAAAAGAAAAAATACGTGTCCAATATTTTTTAATAATCTACAAGACGGACTAAAAAATAAAAATTATTGAGACATTTGCTACGAAAATTTCACCGTGTAGTAAACTAAAATCTTACTCCATTCGTCTAACTACAAAGGTAAATATTTCTCTACACAATACACATACGTACAGGTACATAGGTAGGTATCACTTAAGGCTTAAGTAAGGGTCAGCCGTCACTTAAAGTTAATAATCATTAAACGTGATTAATGGAGGATTAACTGTCTCTGAGAGTGAATTTTTTTTAATCCTTACTTAAAATCCGTTAAGTAACCATTAAATCGACTCTGAGTGCGGCGGTAAGTTCGATTATGAACGTATCTAGCTACTGAACAACTAATGACACCATAATATGACATTTATCTATAGTTAAACTTTGAAAGTAGGTAGCTACTAGTAACATCCAATATGAATAATGCAAGCTTCTATGGATGCAGATAAGTAATAACATGTTAACCCACAAAATTAAGTTATTGTTTAAGAACGATTTATTGAGAGTTAGGGAACGTTTTTTAATTGCATTTTTACCTTATTACATTGCTTAAATATGTAACTAAATATTGAACATAAAAAATGTTGACACAAAATGGCGCTCCTACTTTTAAAACACGATTTACTCAAAATTTCTCCAGTGTGGGTTAACACACTATTGCTTATCTATGTCCCTATATTCTTTACTAGATTGTGTTGAAACAAGGTTTCTTTTTTGTAAAATTGCGTTTATTTAGGAAATACATACCACAACAAAACCTTAGCATATACTACCTAAAGTACCTAAAGCAAAACCTTACATAATTATATACAACATTTGATCCAAATCGTTAGAGCGGTTCCCGGACGACCCGATTGGATATTTAGATGGATAGATAGATAGATATTTATTTTCTCTGTAAAAATTACATTTACATTTTATGTCAAAATTAAATAAACTCACCAAAGAGATCAGAGTCAATATGATTAAATAAATAAAAGTTTGAAAGTTTATACATAATATAGGTGAAGAGTTTAAACATATAGGTGCGTATATATTATAAGTTATTAGGTAATAGTAGGAGTCGTTTTAATCATTACCTTATCATTAAAGCTACTCTGAGTGAAGCCGAAAGATTTTTAACAAAATAATACTAAAATTTGTAGGGCCTAGAGACCAGTGGCGAAGGGTGAAATATTGAGAGAGGCAAGCCGGAAATCTATTTGGTACCTACTATAAATACGTAATTTCAACTTATTAAACTATCTACTTACCGCAAATAGGTACCTAATTTCAACGTACGTCTGCGTAACTGCTTTCACTATCACTACACACAACAAAAAAAGTCCAACTTTAATACTAATCACTATTTAATACCAAGAAATAAATAATTCTAATACGTGACACTACCTAACAAATTCAAATTTTCAATTTTTTCGTCATAAACTCAAGTTGTCTGTCAACAGTCATCTCAGAATGTCCGCTTCGTTTCGAATTTCTAGGACCAATAAGGATATTTGTTGAGACAGTAATAGAAAATGCGTGCGCGTGAGTGAAATGGAGAGAGTAACTCGATTTGTAGCGGCTTACCAAAGTAGCTATTTTAGCCGGCTGCCTGCGACCTTGATGTGACGTCACGGCATTATTTTGTATGGAAGTTTAACTGCCAAAAAGCCGATCGCGCCAGCGGCTTATTTTATAACAATTTGTTGTTGAAGAGCAAATTTTGTTGATAGTTTAGGCGTTTTGTAATGTTTTCTACTCAGTAGAGATAATTTTTGTAGTATTTCAGTAGATTCTACTGAAATACTACAAAAAATTACTGATTGTGCCATTTCTAAATTACGGTAGAGAGAGTGGTTGTGTTCCCAACTTCTGAAGGGAAGCCGGTGGGAATCGGCTTGTATGGTACCTTCGCCACTGCTAGAGACGGGTTTTGTATTTATTCATACAAGTGATACAGCTGGATGGAGGTAAAAAAACCCTTTCTTAGATTGAATATTTTTATTACCACACAACACGCACGCAACTATACTGCCGGTTGTAATAATATTTCTTACATACCAAATATAATGTTATTCTGAACAGGATAATCTACTCAGTATAGGTAATGTACGAGGCTCACAATAGAATAAATCCACTCGCGAAAGGTACCACAACATCCACTCTATTACATAATTATGTCAATAATCCTTGAAAGTGAGTTTGTTTGTTTGTTTGTAACGCTTTCACGCCTTAACGGCTCAACCGATCACCATGAAATTTTGCATCCACGTTGTACAGGGAAAGATATAGGGTCCTAGGGTGAAATCCTAGTTCTTCAGTTTCTGGTTTAAGAATATGATTAATACACACTTAATACTAGCATACATAAAGTATACATAAAGTATACATAAACAAAAACAGTAAAATACCGAAAATAATATTTTTAACATGTTTGTTAAACGATACAACTTGAAAAAATAAATAGGTTTTCTGTTTTCCATTATATGTATGTTTATATTTTATCAGAAACTACACGACAGATTCAAATTATTAAATTTTTTTAAATAAAGATTTATGTAAGTGATGTAAGTAGGTACTTATTGAGGTTCTGCCGAAGGTAGTTTACTTAAAAAAATGATTACATTTAGAGGATTTGTTGTATTTGCAGGTATATTATATTTATATTGGTACGATTGGCGTAGCAGGTCACCATGCCTGCTCGCTAACCAAGAGGTTCCAGGTTCGATTCCCGGTGGGGGTGCACTTTGTGTGATGAACACAGGGTTCTACTTTCCAGTCTGGGTGTGTTTATATATCTATAGTACAATATATATGTAATTCTATGTAGTATATACCTACCACGTTTGCTTGGTTTCCACGACACAAGCTAATAATATCTTACTGTGGGATCAAGTATTATATTATTGTGTTTATTTATGACACGGATTAGATATCTAGTAGCGAAATTACAAATCTTGCAAGTCTCGAGCTTACGTCCCACGTTTCTCGTCACAATCAGAACCCTTGAGAATTCCTTATTCAAGCACAAACTTGTAATTTATTTCGCCATCCCATTCTCGACATTATAATCTAAATTAAGACGATGAGAATTCTAACAATTTTTTTATAGTATTTTTATCCGATTGCTTAAAAGAATTCTTTGTATTTTTTAATTTATATTATCTAGGTATATCCTACTAATATTATAAACGCGGAAGTTTGTAAGAATGTATATGGATGGATGGATGGATGGATTTAAATGAAGCTTTACAATAATATAGCTTATAATATAAAAAATCATTAAAATTTTTCTCTCTGTCTGTTCGTTCCGGCTAATCTCTGAAACGGCTGGACCGATTTTGACGGGACTTTCACTCACATATTATAAGGAGTAACTTAGGCTACTTTTTATTTCGGAATCCCTGCGGGAACTCCGAAATTAACGCGGGTGAAACCGCGGGAACAGCTAGTGTATTAATAAAATATTATGTATTATACTTAGGGCTGCTTATTCTGGTCAAGAAGATCGTTTTGATTTATCTTACAACGAAAATAAATAAAGTCAGTTTCATGGTCATTAATATTAAAAAATGTGGATCAAAAATCAGACGAGAAAATATCACGACCATTCATAATGGACTCGAAATTCTCGAAGAAAAATTACAACTCGAAAAGCAAATTAATTTTACTCGCATTCTTAGAATTACTCGTATAAATATGATGCGTTAAAGAGACTGGAGTCTTTCTTTTGTTTTTAGGGTGCCGTATCCAAAGGGTAAAACGGGACCCTATTACTATAAGACTCCGCTGTCCGCCCGTCCGTCTGTCTACCTGCGTCTGTCACCAGACTGTATCTCATGAACCGTGATAGTTATAGATAGTTGTAATTTTCACAGATGATCTGCTGTTGTCGCTATAACAACAAATAGGTACTAAAAAATAGAATTAAATAAATATTTAAGGGGGCTCCCATACAACAAACGTGATTTTCTTTGCCGTTTTTATATAGATAATGTTACGGAACCCTTCGTGCGCGAATCCGACTCGCACTTGGCCGGTTTTTTGCTTTTCTTAACATCCAAAATAGAAGAAAGGTAGTCTAATACCAAAACAGGTTAATGGCGAAGGAATGATAGAATATTCACAGTCGTATCGTCTATATCTTCGAAGGGCAAAAAAAGATTATCGTCTCGAATTATAGAGTCGGCAGAACCGGAAGGACGGCTGTTATTTATAAGGCGGAAGTGCGTGCCGGAAGTCACCGGAGGCTCTATCAAGTGGAGCGCGAAAGGCGTTTTTTGAAAAATACTTGAAACAATAAAAGCCTTGGGGCAGCCTTGTTTTTTTTTTGTTCAGTTTATTCATTAAGCGTTGTACGGTATCCCTACCTAAGAGGTTAAAGGATACACTTCACTTTTATTTCACAAGTAGAATTTTTAAAAGGGATTTTAACTTAAGTTTGTCTTGTACGTGCATATTACTGCCTAGTTCAGCGTTCATGCATTACTATATTATACAGGGTGTTACGTTAAATAAGAAATGCATTGAAACAGACCAAACGGCAAACATAGCAGTAATTATTCCTCCCAAAACTGTAAATTAAAAAAAAAAATCCGTCCCATTTTTCTTTCTGTCTACTTAGACACCGCTCTTTTTTCAAAACTCAAAAACCATTCCAAAAAAATAATAATAATAAGGTTGAGTAATTATTCCTCCCAAAACTGTAAATTTAAAAAAAAAAATCCGTCCCATTTTTCTTTCTGTCTACTTAGACACCGCTCTTTTTTCAAAACTCAAAAACCAGTCCGAAAAAATAATAATAATAAGGTTGAGTAATTATTCCTCCCAAAACTGTAAATTTAAAAAAAAATCCGTCCCATTTTTCTTTCTGTCTACTTAGACACCGCTCTTTTTTCAAAACTCAAAAACCATTCCAAAAAAATAATAATAATAAGGTTGAGTAATTATTCCTCCCAAAACTGTAAATTAAAAAAAAAATCCGTCCCATTTTTCTTTCTGTCTACTTAGACACCGCTCTTTTTTCAAAACTCAAAAACCATTCCGAAAAAATAACAATAATAAGGTTGATGTGTAGCAGAAGGCTACACTACCTATTGTTATATTCACACTGAATTAAATATCCTCCCTTCGGGGAACCAAGCAATTAATTTTGGTGCCTATTCGAGGATGAAATTGGCGCTATTATATTAACTATATATAGTTACTAAGCGGAGAATGAATCTGTTTTCAACGATGTTATTGAAATAAATCACCACCAACCGTGAATAGCCTGCAGCTAATTTATATAATGAGTCGGTATTTCTGACAACTTATTAGTAATTTTTTTATTTGATTAACGATAACGATTTATAATACCATGAAAATGATGTCTTCCATTAAAAATGAAAGCAGTAACCCTCAATATGTTTTACTAGCTGTTTGCCGCGGTTTCACCCGCGGTAATTTAAAGAGTTCCCGCGGGAATTTCGGGATAAAAAGTACCCTATGTGCTTCTCTATACCCCTGATAATGTGCATGCAAAATTTCATGATGGTCGGTTGAGCCGTTAATGCGTGAAAGCGTAACAAACAAACTCACTTTCGCATTTATAATATTAGTAAGGATTTCATTTATCAGTGTACCTACCTAGTTATTTATTATACACAAATTAGACAGTTTTGGTCAAAAACATGCGGCTTGTAACCGTTTGACCGCCACCGGTTCGATTCAATGTTATGATTTTGTGGTTTTTTGGTGTTTTTTTATGGTGTATGGTCTATTTTATGTAGGTATACAATATACATATAACTGTGGCCGAATTTTAAAAAAGCGGTAAATTCTATATACTAGGTAATTGTAAGGCCTTTTGCACATTATAAGAAATTTTTTTGTGTCTTATAAGAAATTTCTAATAAGACACCCAGTCGCTTTGGTTGTTATATGGGACCGTGCATATTACAAGAAATGTCGGATAAGATACGCGCATAGTAATTTTTGTCGGATGCATGCATCGAAACAAGAAAATTTCATATAATGTGCAAAAGGCCTAACAGTGACGCGATAGATAGCACTTCGCAAGCAAAACCGCGGACGACGCTAACTTTTTAGTATTCAGCCTTCACCCGGCCCTCCCCTAGCATTCAACCCCACGCTTCCCGTCTCACACTTCGCGAGCAAACGCAATTAGTGGAATTGAGTTATCCAATGATGTCTAAGTGAAGAGGTATCGCTAACTCAGTTACGTTAGCGGACGAATAAAATTCGAACTCGATGGAAGCCAACGAGACGGCGAAAAAGGAGGTGTTGCCGTTAACGGAATGAAATGAATGTAATCATTTTTTACGATTTCCCCTCGACGCGATGATAACTGTCTGATATAATTTAATGACATTAATAAAATCCACTTCTTATTTATCAATATGAAATAATTTTTGAGATAAATGGAAAGGACATGATGACGGGGTATAAAAATCATAATTCTATTAAGTCCGTCAGTTAGGTAGTAAAAAATAATTAACACGTATTTTTTGCTTTTAGAAATTATTAAAATATACCTTTTTAGAAAAAACTAAAGAGCTCGTGACGTCATAACTAAGTATAAAATGTAGAAAGCGTGTAGTTATACGAAAGTAGGTAGTATGCGTGTAATAGGATTACAGAGAAGGGATATACAGGGTGTAAGGTTAAACGAGAGATATCCAAGGAAGGATATTCAGATATCCAGTACCTATTAAATTCTCGGCTCGAATCCTACTAATATTATAAATGTGAAAGTGTGGATGTTTGGATGTTTGGATGTTTGGATGTTTGGACGTTTGTTACTCAATCACGCAAAAACGGCTGAACGGATTTGGATGAAATTTGGCATGCACGTTGTCAGGGGTACGGAGAAGGACATAGGGTACTTTTTATCCCGGAATTCTCGCAGGAACTTCGAAATTACCGCGGGTGAAACCGCGGGGCACAGCTAGTAATACATCATTCAGAACCTAGAAGTCATTCAACGACTCCGATATTCCCGCTGATGAGTTGACGAATCAAAAGTAAATTTTATTCGCCTGAATGGCTTCTAGCCCATTTATATTTAACGTACCTATTGTAAAAGAATATTATGCAATTCCAACATTATTACATAGTACATACCTACATAAGAGTTGAATTTGTAACCTCGTTTTTTATAGTCGGTTAAAAAACAGCTAACGCTTCCCGTGGGTAGGTACCTACTATAAGTATTGTGTGTTGTGAGCAAGATTTTTTTCCATTAGCACGAGTGGTGAGAGTTCTCCTATTATTTACAAGTGAGCGTCCAGGGCCCGCGTACAACCGCTTCAACAGTCTTATTAAAACCTTAGATCGAAATTTTTCTCATTGTAATTACGACTTTACACACCGCACGTAAAGTTGAAATTTCAATAGCCGAATTTCGGTGCAAGATGTTAAAAATATGTTGGTTGGGCCCCCCTGTCCTCATTGGAAAATGGAAATGCATTGTTCTTAGGTGCTTATGTAAGTGTATTTTTGTTGATAGGAAAATATTTGACTATGATAATTTTTTTGTTATAGGTTAATTAATTGAATAGAATTCAGAAGTACCTACATAATTATGTATGAAGGTACATTCTTAGTTGGAAAGGCAATGGAATGTTTCAATATAACAAATAGCCTGATATACGGGTAGAAAGCAATTCTAGTAGCTTGATCTCTACATTGATTTAAGCACCAACTTTCTTATGTAATGTTAACTAAAAATGAATTACTGACTAGAGTGTAACTTGTTGTTGAAGTTAGTAGAATGATGCGCATCACTATTGAATAATTACACACTTTAGTGCTAAAATTGTTTTTTTTTTCGAAAATAGATGATAATTAGGCCTTACAACCTGTATATTATTCTGTTCTAATACTATATATAAATAAATAAGTTATACATAATATACATACGTAAATGTTTTTGAATATTTTTCTTTTATAGATAGATAGGATTATAATTAAGGTCCTAATTAAAACCTTTAATTATAAGACCTTCATTAAGGTTAAGTAAGATTTTTTATTACTCAAAGAGAAATTATTATATTCCAAATCCATATATATCTAATAAATATTCAAAAATTTGTATGTAGGTATTCTGTGGAATTTCATTTGACGTGTGTGACGTGTGTGTCTAGACTGGAATCAACTTCGGGAACAACTATATTATAAGACTCCCTTCAGGCAACGGCTTGAAACAAATGCTTACTTACCTTTTGCCTACCATCCAACAACTTCTTTAGTTGTACTTGTTCTTTAAAACAACAATGTTCAAAGAAGTTCGCATCTAGCCGAGTGTTCTGTTGCTCTAACTTAGTTCTTTGCCTTGTCTGTTGGTAGCCTTAATTACAAAGCTTTCTGTTAGTACCTAAATATGCAAATACTTACCGGAATACTGGAACAGAGTTTTGTTGTGTGCTGTCTGCTTTGCCAATTTGTATTAAAATGGAGTACCTGGTAGTAATAACTAAATGGATGTTGATCTAAAAGATCACCATTTGTACACACTGTGCAATAAAGAATAAATAAATAAATAAATAAAAAATAAATAAATCACCGAATTGAAAGTTTAGAATTCACTAAAGTGACTCTATCTTCGAATAAGTTGTTAAAAACGGAACCTTTTTCCTTTGATTTATGGAGCTTAGGATATTTTCCAAAAAAAATATATGGGTAGATATTTATATACTTTATTAAAGCAATTTTTTTATTTTAAAAATAAGTAGATACTAGGTATATAGTATTTTCCCGATATTTCTTCTACATAATAACGATCAATTAGCGGTTCTTTTATTCCGTCTGAAAAATCCGTGACATTAATTAAATTCAAGTGCCATCCAGCTTAGAAAATTCCCGAGGCTCAATTTAAGAATGGCGACTGAGTGAGAAAAGTTCCGTAAATTATTATGCGCTCTACTTAATAACAGTTCTACTCATTACTTAAGTGTAGTGTAGTGTAGTAATGGGGTGTTTACTCGGCGTCAGCCTCGGCTGTTGTCACAGGGTGTTCGGCGAATGGGCATCGCAAGTTTTAGGGGAATAGGGGGTCGTAGTTTTCATCCCCCAATAGGCTAGTTTCCCGGGTAAAAAAATCGAAATTCTATTTAGTCCGTCAGTTAGATAATAAAAAAAATAAAAGACACGTATTTTTTTGCTTTTTTAAAATAATGGAAATATGCATAGATAAAGCGCATTAAAGTTTAGGGTGATGATGTGAAGTGACTCGTGATGTCACAGCTCGCTATAACGTGCGAATAAACTGTAGCGAGGCGTGACGTCATGTGAAATTTCGACTTGATATATCTCCGTTATTTTTTGGTTAGATAAAAAATAAAAAAATACGTGTCCAATATTTTTTAATAATCTACAACACGGACTAAAAAAAAAATTTAGGAAACTAGCCTATTTCTACGTGTTACGAACGTTACCTATTATTTTTAACTACCCGAAACGTCCCCTTTAAATTGCAAAAAAAATTGCGATATGGATATTTATAATGTACTCAAGACGTCAGCATTGTACCTACAATACTTTTAGAATAGGTAAACATTTCTTTAGTGCTTGTACAACCACAAACAAAAATCTAAACACATAAAAATGAAACCCTATTTCACTTGGTCACGGCATCACGCGTGAGCGGCTGGACCAATTTCGCTAATTCGTTTTATTGTGTTTCTTTATTGTAAGGAGAAGGAGGATACGAAAGAAATTTGGATTTCCTGTGGGAATTCCGAAACTCACACGGATGTATCTCCGAAACGGTTGCACGGATTTTGACTAGACTTTCACTGCTAATTAGCTGATGTTTTAAGAAGTAAATTAGGTTACTTTGGAGTTCCTGCGGGAATTCCGAAACTCACGCAGGTGAAACCGCGGGGCACAGTTATAGTTTATGATAATAACAGTTGGATGCAGTGAACATGCCACGAATAAAAACAACTATTGACAAAGTAGGTACTTTTTTTAATAATATCTATCGATACAACAGCAATAGCTGGACTGCCCCCGTAGCCGAGTAGACAATCTATAATTGGACGCAGATAAGCAATAGCATGTTAACCCACAAAATTAATTTATTAATACAGAACGATTTATTGAGAGTTAGAGAACGTTTTTTAATTATGTGTTTACCTTACTACATTGTTTAAATATGTAAAAAAAATTTGAACATAAAAACTGTTGACACAAAATTGCGTTGTAATTTTAAAACACGATTTACTCAAAATTTCTTCAGTGTGGGTTAACACACTATTGCTTATCTACGTCCAATTGTTATCTAAATTCATATTATAAAGCTGAAGAGTTTGTCTAGTCGAACGCACAAATCTCAGGAACTAATGGTTCGAATTGAAAAATTCTTTTTCTGTTGGATAGTCCATTTATCAAAGAAGGCTTATAGGCTATATAAAATCACGCTATACGACCAATTGGATCGGAGCATCAAATTAACGCGGTTGACACCGCGGACCACAGCTATAGTAAGGAGACAAACTAAGAAGAGTACCGACATGTCACGTGGTCAAGAAAAATTGGACTTTTGATTGGACTTTTTTTTTGACCACGTGACACGACCATACCTGCCTTAGTTTTCTACAGCGTTAACGATTATTAAATGTCATCTTGGCTAAGGAGGCTGTAGTAGAAACATTTGCACTTAGGTACTACTATAAATGTCAAATTATAGTTCGTCTAGTTACAATAACAATAACTCGACTACGAAGCGTAGGTACTTTAAATGCTCAAAAAAACCAGCCTTGGTGCTTACGAAGTACATTTTAAATTTTTAGTATAAATGAGGGAAGAAGTAGGAAGTACCTACTGATTAAGTGGCATTGTTAAAATCGTTGGCATTCAACCATAAAAACATATAATAATAATATGACAAGTTTTTGGCACTTTGATATTTTTAATGTATTAATTTTCTTTTTATTACACTAACCTAGAAATTTTTTGCTGTTGACCTTGATGATTTAATGGTTTAATACAGTTTAATATACAAATGAACTAATGAACGACTAAAAAAGATATCTGGTAGGTACTCCAAATGTGACCACAAGTCTCTACTTACAAAAATAATACATCAATAAAATAGATATATTTTATGTCATATAAAAAAAAAACTATCAGAAATATGTGACTCGTTCTACCAACTTTGCTAATGCCACTTATTACTTTAATATTATAAAGAGGTAAAGTTTGTGAGTTAGTGAATTGTGAGTTTGTGAACTGTAAGTTGTAGGGGGTAATCTCTGGATCTGCTGAGCCGATTTAAAAAAAAAACACTTAGGTAGCTACTGTAGTCCTGAATGACATAGGGTAGGTACTTTTCATCCCGAAATTGCTACGGGAACTCCGAAATTACCGCGGGTGCAACCGCGGGGGACAGCTAGGCTGCTATAAGGAGTTAAAGATAATGATACTACCAAATGTATTTGTATCAAAATTATGACCGCAACTGCTTAATTAATAAGCAAGTACACACATATTTTATAAATAAAATGATAGTGTACTTACTTATACAACGTGTTAATGAATTAACTGAATACTAGAAAGTGGTTTGCTCAAAATCGACTAGCGAGTCGATCGCACTATATTTTAATATAGGTTATATTTTTTCATTTTTACTAGCCCATGTCTAAATTATCTGTAGTACAATATTAGGCGCGTACGCAGAAAAAAAATTCGAACCGGTAGGCGCGGGCGTAGCGCTTGAAATTTCGTAGATAAGTCACCTCCAAACTAATGTTGAATAACTTTTAAAGTATAAATTTTTTTGACATACAATATATTTCATATTATTGTTCATTTTTTTAAATGGGGGTATCAGGTTTTCAGTTAATCCATTAACACGTTGTATAACGTAATGTACCTACCTAAGACTAGTTGACGTGTAAAAGTACTGTATTTTACCAAATTGAATAAATAAATAAATAAAATAAAGTTTGGATAGGGGATACCTAATCCCTGGAATTATTAAGCAGCTTCTAGTTTTACAATTTTTTTCACTGATATAAGAAGCTACAGTACCTACCCCGGAGACAAATAGGATACTTTTTTCCTGAACTGAAGAGTTCCCGCGGGATCACCAAAGTTGATGAGGGGAACAGTTAGTTTATACAACACTAGCTGACCCCCGCGGTTTCACCCGCGGTAATTTCAGAGTTTCCGGGGGATTTCCGGAATAAAAAGTACCTCCTATGTCACTCAGGATCACTTTAAATTCATTTAAGTGAAAGAATTTTCAAAATCGGTTTAGTAGATCCAGAGATTACAACCTCACAAACTCCGGAGTTCCCGCGGGGATTCCGGGATAAGAAGTACCCTATGTCACTCAGAATCATTATAACTTCTTATAAGTGAAAGAATTTTCAAAATCGGTTTAGTAGATCTGAAGTTTACCCCCTTCAACGTCACAAACTCACAAACTTTAGCTCTTTATAATATTAGTATAGATTTCTGAACATTTCGTTTAGCGCCAAGTCTGGATTTCTTTTATTCATACACCAAGAGCATTGTCCTTTAATTTAATAACAATAATAATATCCATATCGATTTGAAACTTCACATTGTATAAATTTTAGGTCAAGTGTGAGTCGTCCCGTTCTCCTTTCCGGCATCCTCGTAGCCTTTGACTAGATTCTCTAATATGAAACGTATTGTCAGTTTGTATATATTTTCAATGTTCGGCGTGTATCTATCACCGAGGGTTGTTTTCGCCGCTTCCAAGAAAGGTTGCTCGATTTTCTGTGAACAACAAATTAAGTTCGTATTCATAAGGTTTATCAAATTATTACTACATCATAGTAAAAAACCAAGTCGCTTCCCGCTGTCTGTCTATCCCTATCTAAGTAAAAAGGTCACCTTTAAGAAAATATAATTTTATTTCCCTTCCAATCTGAACAACTGATATGCCAATGTCTAAAAAGATTTTTTTTCCAGATTAAAAGATTCGATTCGGGAGGACATGGTGACGCGTCTGCCCTGCCTACATGTCCTCTCTCGTTAATTTATTTGCTATTTGTTCACAGTAGTCTTACCTATATTAAAAACAGTAGTGATAAAGTATAATATGTATTATAGGAAAGTAGGTATACATTTTGAAATTTATTTATTTATTTAAAGAACTTTATTGCACATATGTATATAATGAATGATTAAGTTTGTAAATGAACATAATAAGTACTTATAATATCATTGCATGTTAGATATAATAGTATATGGTAAGTAATTTTTTAATACAGTTGCTCAAAAAGTGGCATATTGCAGGGACGTATAGCGTTCGGGAAGTGGGCTATTACATACTCGAGCTTTTTCTTTACCTTTTCCGAACTCGTGCGTTCTCTTTCCCAACTGTCAAAAATGGCGAAACCACTTTGACACACTTTTTGTATTGCGCAACGTAGGTTTCGTATTACTAATACGACTAGCGCCATCTCTTGATCACAGTTGGAACTTAGTTGAGTTTGTGTTTTTATTATTTTACTAAATTTCTTCATTTTTTTCGCAACTGTATTAAAAATAGTTGTTCAGTACACGTGCGGAACCGTCATTGCAAAGAGTTCCGACTGTCAACCCTCACCTTCGGCTGCGCCTCGGCTCGGGTCGACATTTGTCGGAACTCTTTGCAATGACAGCCTTTCCGCACTTTTAATGAAATATACTATATACAATAGACATCGAGAGAAGAAAACAAAGGTAAGCAAAAGTTTTCCGTCATTCCTCATACTTTCGGATTTGAACACTCACGCCCTCTCAAAAAATTCATTAACAACGAGATTTTAATTACAAGAATTGCTTGTTATTAGTTATTAAATATCTTAAAAGGTATAATTTGGTATCTAGCGGTCTGGTGTGGCTGGATAAAGCCCATTAACCATTGGATAAAATGTAAACATCAGACTACTGGGCCTTTATTCACTATGACCCATAACATTCCTTGCCCATAACGCGCGTCCCAAAAACACAATCCCAAACGTTCCAGATGCAAAAATATAAGAAATTTATATTCTTTATGACAAAAGAAACGTTGTAAATGTATTTTTTTTAAAGTGAAACTTCTTTGAACACGAGGGAAAAGCAATTTAAGTGGCGCCTTATCTTAGCGCGACGCGTTATGATCACAGTGAATAAAGGCCCTGCGCTGTATATTCATTTAATTTCAGTTTGTGAGATCTATAAAGAAACACAAATTGGTCGTGTCGTGTCTGGTTCATGTTCTAAAATAATTCTTAGTTTCCAATTAACACTAACCAAACATTCTCTTAGGCCACTAAATTACCTGCTTAGAAGACTAAATAGTAAATACTCAACATAGTTTAACAGCTTTGTAGAAAAGTATACTTTGTGGTAAATAAAATAAGGTAGAATTTTATATTATACATTTCATTCACGATAGCGAATCAAGTGCAAACAATATCCTACTAATATTATAAACGCGAAAGTTTGTGAGTATGGATGGATGTTTGTTACTCTTTCACGCAAAAGATACTGGATGGATTTAAATGAAACTTTACCATAATATAGCTTATACATCAGATTAACACATAGGGTACTTTTTATCTCGGAATTCCTGCGGGAACTCTGAAATTAACGCGGGTGAAACCGCGTAAATTTCAGAGAGAGAATGTATAAGCTATATTATTGTAAAGTTTCATTAAAATCCATTCAGTAGTTTTTGCGTGAAATAGTAACAAACATCCATCCATCCATCCATCCATACATTCTTACAAACTTTCGCGTTTATAATATAAAGTAGGATTTCGTCCCCAGTTGTTATAAATTGCTCTTGTGACGTGAAAGTTAACGGGATGGGCAATTCAGTTGCTTCATAAGAACAGCCTGACACTCGATCAGAGACGTCCTTTAGTGTGCAATTTGTCTGAGGTCAGCCCCTGAAAGTTAATTCGTCTAGTTTCGTGACAGCCCGTTACGCACAAATGTGGCCGCTCTATCCATAATCTACACTAATATTACAAAGTTTTTAAGTTTCTACGTTGGCGAGAAACTCTGGTAAAAAAAATCGAACTGATTCTAAAATATTAAAAGCCAAACGTCGCAAATGGGAGTGTGTAACTTACAAAATGTAAACTTGCAAAGACCTAGCAATGTTTGAGGGCTGTTGCTGCAAAGCAAAGTCGAAAATAAAGGCTTAGGCATCACATTAATATTACTCCTACATTTGTTTTGTAACTTTGAAACTTGTGATAACTTTTTGAAACTTCTTGTAAGTTTTATGCTTATTGAAACTTCTTTTAAGTTATATGTATGTTTAGTAGGTAATAGGTATGTAGCTTATCACTCTTTTTTTTTTATAATCCACATCACAACACACAGATCTACTTGATCCCACAGTAAGCTATTATTAGCTTGTGTCGTGGAAACCAAGCAAACGTGGTATATACTACATAGAATTACTTATATATACTATACTATAGATATATAAACACACCCAGACTGGAAAATGGAACCCTGTGTTCATCACACAAAGTCCACCCCCACCGGGAATCGAACCCGGAACCCCTTGATTAGCGGGTAGGTATGGTGACCTCTGCGCCAATCGGATCGTCTAACTCTACTACTACTCTACATACATATTGTAAAACAAACTCCTTCGCCGCGTCTGTCTGTCTGTGTGTTTGCGATAAACCCAAAACATACTGAACGGATTTTCATGCGTTTTTCACCAATCGATAGAGTGATTCACGGGTAAGGTTTAGGTAGGTGTATAATTTGTCAAGGTTTTGTGTAAAGGTGTTGAAATTTAATTAGTTGTTGGAAAAAGTACTTCATTACGCTTTCACGCCTTAACTACTCAACCGATCATCATGAAATATGGCGTATAATTTGTCAGGGCTACAGAGAAGGACATAGAGGCTTTTAAGCCCGGAATTCCCGCAGGATCTCCGAAATTAATGCAGCCAAAACCGCAGGGAACAGTTAGTAAGCGCATAACTTACAAACGACTGCACCAAATTGGAAAATTGTTTTTTTTTTTTGTGTTCGTTATTGTCAGGACAAGGTTTATATAAAAGAAGTTTGGAGTTCCTGCGGGAATTCCGAAACTCACGCGGGTGAATCTCCGAAACGGTTGGACCGATATTGACGGGACCTTCACTGCTAATTAGCTGTTGTTATAAGGAGTACATTAGACTGCATTCGAGTTCCTGCGGGAATCCCGAAACTCACGCGGATGAAACCGCGGGGCACAGCTAGTAACAAAATTAAAAAATACCCAAAAGTTTTCAGCCTTAAAGTCCGGAACCTGCTGATGCGTTGCTCCAACATGTCTTATGTATGTAAAGAATGAGTCAACATCAGCCATGCCCTTGATGCCCACGTCGAGGGTATGCATCACCTTCGTAGCGTGCTCCGCCAACTCTTTGGACAACAATTTGTCTTCCATGGTTTTCAGTTCGCGGAACTCTTCGAATAGATGCAATAGATCTTCGTTCTCTTCGAACAATCTGGAATGTAAAATCAACCTATAGTAAGCTGTTGAGAAACTCAAGAGTAAGCGTCGAATTATAGAGTGATTGTGGTAGCGAAAATGTTCCTTATAATTATTTCTTTTGAAACCAATTCTTAATAATTTTATTTGTTTATGCTTGAATGTGTATAGTAATCCCTACTTATATTATAAATGCGAAAGTAACTCTGTCTGTCTGTTACGCTTTCACGTCTTAACGGCTCAACCGATCATCATGAAATTTGTACACACATATGTGTAGGTATATATATACAGAAAAGGACATAAGGTACTTTTTATTCCGGAATTTCTGCGCGATCTCCAAAATTTTTGCGGGTGAAACCGCGGGAAACAGTTAGTTATTATAAAATTTAATCTTATTTTTATAATTTTCTCAAAAGTATACATCGGAATAAAAGTAGCGTGAAGGACTTTTCGACACTTTATTTCTATCTCTGAATACTTTTACACATGTATTAATAATAAAGAATATTTGAAATATTATAGTAAAAGTAAAAAATATATAACAAATACATACTATGTACAGTTACATATTACCTATGTACCTATTTATTACTTATTTTGAATTCATACAATCATACATATGTATTTTGTAGGACCATACGTATATTTCTGGTACATAGAACATAAATAATTAGGTAATAGTACATTGTTATCCTAGGGGTGAAAGTAACTTATTTAGTCCCGAGACGGGGTTTGGCGCCCGAGCGTAGCGAGGGCGCCTATAGATCGAGGGACTAAATAAGTCTTTCTCCCGAGGATAACACTGTGCTTTTCATTACGAATGCAAGGAAAGTCAAAATAAAAATAGGAATTAGCTAAAGAAAAAATGAGTGAAGATCGGATAGTCGCTTGACACTTTCCCACCTATTTCTTTTTCTTTGGCCAGCTAGCTATTCAGCCAGTATTTTTTATTTACATTGTGGCGACCTAAAAAAAATATTATCTTTAATTATTAAGTATTAATTAAAGAAAATAAAAAAATATAAATAGGAATTAGCTTAAGAAAAAGTGAGTGAATTTTATTTTAGTTAATACCTACTTAAACTTTACGTTATTTCAATTTTACATCGCGCTGGCTGTATAGAAAGTTGAAACATGGTTCAATAGAAATGTGAAAATAGACCTAGTTTTTTTTTAATAATTTGACAGTTGTCAGTTGAAAGTGATTCTCCCTAGGGCTGAAAAGGGTTACTTTCAACCCGCTTCTCAGGCAACTTCAGACCTACTTTCCGAGTATGAGTAATGAAAAATAATTTTGTAAAATTTGTTAACTATAATTATAATTTGTTAATAATTTGACATTTTTGATGTTGAAATATTTTTTTTTTTAATTGAATTGAATAGAACAGTGGTTTGAAGCTTCGACTGTTTTTAGTAAAATATACAGCGTGTAAGGTTAAACGAAGGATCTATTAAAGAAGGGTTCAGTTCAATACTCGTCTTAAACATCATTATGAAAAACACATTATTTTTTTAACGTAGGTTTTAAAAAAAAATCTCAAAAAATATAATAATCTTTCTTCTTTTCTTTATTTGTTCTATTTAGGTACCTACATGATTTCTGTGTTTTGTAATATGAATGTGTTTTTCTACTGTGTGTCTGCGGTAAAGTAGTTATATTTGATTTGATTGATTGAAAGTTTTCTCTGTGATTTATCAATGTTATTTTATTATATTATATTACTAATACGAAAGTATAAATCGTCGAGGGTTCGAACGTCAAGTCCCTCCTTAAAAATTATAAACACTGAATAAGATAAACAAACTAATGTTACTCACTCGCACTACACTAAGCAATCGCTAACCCAACAAAACACGTATTACACCCATTTTTTATTGTCTGTACAGTTATTTCACCGCTGCGGTGATTTCAATGCTTTTATGAATATAAAAATGGATCTGCGTCAATATAGGTTGTGTTTATTTTCATTCGAGAGTTCATACGTGTGTTGCGAAAATATTTTATATTGAACATGGTCGAATGATCGCTTACTGGAGCGCTTTATTACGTTATCAATCGCGTGTTATCCGGGAACAAAGTTCTTTATCGCGCGGTACGGTTGGGAGTAAAACTTCATTTTCCGTCACGACGTCATACGGCTGCTCTACGGGAAAACAAAGCAACTGTACCTAATTTTTTTTTAAATGAGTTTTTTTTTTTGTATTTTTGCCTCTTTTAACGCTTAATATGAAAATAATATCGTTCTAACCCAGTGTTCCACGACACTCGCGCATTTTTTGTATCAATTAATGTTTCAATGTGAATCTTTCTAAAGTAGTTTTTGCTTGATGAAGTTATTTTTATACGAACAAACAGATTAATAAAACATCTTTATAACAATTATGGTTAACCTTTTTGCACTTTGTTGGCTAGGTACCTTAAACAATTTAAAAGGGATCCTTCGAAACAACTGAAAAGGGACTGACGTGTATTGTTTTGTTAAACCTTTAATTAATTTATTTTACGGCTGAAAAACTAATTTGCCCTAAGAAAAAACAGGGCAGTGGCAGGGCTTCTGGTAGGTACGCTATTCTATATAGAAAATTTCATTCTAAATAATACAATATAAACACTCTAGACAAAGTATTATAACAATTAAAGACCTCTCTATTTTTCTTTAAATATTATACTTATAAAAAATGCGGGTTACCATTATACGCAATATTTCTATAAAGAACTTGCTTAATACCTACCTAAGTATATTTTTATTTTCTCTTTTTAGCTTTATTTTAGTAGTTTTCTTTTATCTTTCCTTTGCAATACCTTTTTATAAAAAAAATAGTAACAAAGGGGGTACTGAACTTTTTTATTCTTCAAGTTTTCATCTGTTATTGTTTTGATTCACCTATAAATATAACGTTATAAATAACCCAATAACCGTCTTATCTTAAATTGCGCTCACTTTAAGGTCTTACTGATAACATTAACTTTGCTTGTACCTACCTACATAGTGATTATACAAATTTTACAGGGCCTAATGAGAGTAATATATTAAGGTCAAATTAAATTGCAAATTTGTTAAACGAAATGTTTCTGTACTGAGTTAAAACCGATGTTTTCCTTTTAATTTTTTTTTGATCAAAAAATATGGTGATGATTAGGTATGTTATATTTGGTTTTAAACGGGACATTTATCCCTGACCTCAAAACTAATCACACATACATAATATTATTATTTTAGAAACATAACCTTCTCCTGGTTTTGCAGCAGTCAGATTAACCGGTAATCGCCTGTAATAGAGCTGTTAAAAAAGTGTTGCTTGTACGCAGGTTATCCGTGGATATTTTAAGGTCCTTTCTGCTTTATACTCCCTTTTTGACTATCCGTGTATAGACTCCATTTTTTTTCTCCTAATCCCCTTAGTGTACACTGCGGGCGTTCCAAAAACTATTGTTCTGGTGAACATAATATTGTATTTATGGCAAGTTTTATTTATTTGTTTAGTGTTGTTATGATAGAATAGAATAGTTTTGATAGGGTATAGTAGACTAAAAATACACACGATTTATTTCACTACATACCATGTAGCATAAAACAAAGTCACTTCCCGCTGTCTGTCTGTCCCTATGTATGCTTAGATCTTTAAAACGACGCAACGGATTTGATGCGGTTTTTTTAATTGATAGAGTAATTCAAGGGGAAGGTTTATGTTTATACGTATAGTTTATCCTGGAACTCCCACGGTAACTCTGAAATTCCTGGGGGTGAAATCGCGAGGGACAGCTAGTCCCTTCATAGTATAAAACATAGTCGCTTGCCACTGTTCCAAATATTTTTTTTATTGTAGGTACTGTTTGTGGTGTTCAATAAAGTGTTTTTCATTCATTTTCATTCATTCATTCATTCAAACATTCATTTTTATTTATAAAGATTAAGATTAAGATATAAGTGAAACACAGAAGTCTGAACTACGTTTTCACGCCTTAACTACGCATTCGATCATCCTGAAATTTTGCACGTTCTCGCAAGAACTCTAAAGGTAACGCAAAACCTCACGGAACAGCTATAGTCATGGATAATTGGACATAGATAAGCAATAGTGTTAACCCACAGTGGAGAAATTTTGAGTAAATCGTGTTTTAAAATTATAGCGCCATTTTGTGTCAACATTTTTTTATGTCCAACATTTTTTTACATGTTTAAACAATGTAATAAGGTAAACACATGATTAAAAAACATTCTCTAACTCTCAATAAAGCGTTCTGTATTAATGTCTTCATTTTGTGGGTTTTTTTTTTGTATTTAACTAGCTACCGCCAACATAATCGGCGCCTGTCTCTACATAATCCATTCATTGCAGTTCCCGCTTTTATGCCTCTCGTACTTTTATACTTCATACTAGTTCTTTCTTGCATCCATCATATTTCTTACTTTGTCCTTTGTCGGTGGTATTCCGATCATCATTTTGTGGGTTAACATGTTATTGCTCATCTGCGTCCAATTAAAATTCGATGTAGGATGTAGTTATCGTCACATTTCACATGGGCCATGTTTCTTAACCGTCATACGTAGGTGCGTTGATTAATTTGAAATGTAATCAATCATTTACCATAATTGAATTTTAATGAATCATTTGCATTGTTTAAATAACTTCAGAACTAATTAGAAAATCGTTTAATTTAAGTAAATACAAGCAGAGTTGTTTCGCAACCAATATGTCGTGTTTATTTATGTGAATTATATATTACTAGCTGTGCCCCACGGTTGCACCCACGGTAATTTCGGGAATTCGGGAATTCCGGGATAAAAAGTGCCCTATGTCTTTCTCTGTACCCCTTACAACGTGCATGCCAAATTCCATCCAAATCCGTTCAGCCGTTATTGCGAGATTGAGTAACAAACATCAACGCTTTCACATTTATAATATTGTAGGATTATATTATGGTATCCAAGGTTAGGTTAAATCAAGTTCGAAGTAGGTATATATGTAAGCCCAGTAGTAGCTTCTTCGCCTATTACTCAAATGTCAGCAGTTCTGCCCTATTTG
The DNA here is from genome assembly GCA_907165275.2 of Zygaena filipendulae. Taxonomy (NCBI): domain Eukaryota; kingdom Metazoa; phylum Arthropoda; class Insecta; order Lepidoptera; family Zygaenidae; genus Zygaena; species Zygaena filipendulae. The sequence continues at coordinate 10,927,735 of OU015664.1, forward strand.
AAGAATACGTCTGGAATAAGATAGTAAAACAAAAAATAGTAGATAGTATTCTGAATTAAATTTCCTCCTTTCATCTTTCGTCCTTCATCCTGAGTTGCTGCAGGAATTTCGGGCAAAAAGTACCTACCATAAGTCCTTCCATGTACCGTGTACAACGTGTATGCAAAATTTAATGATGATCAGTTGAGCCGTTAAGGCTAGACATAATAAACAAACAAATATTCTCACTTTCACATTAATAATATGTAGTAAGGATTTCAGGCACTTATAGTTATAGTTAATTTAACGACGCGCCGCGCCGTGTTCTCGTGTTGACACCAAGTGCGAAAAGCTTTTATATCACAGTTAAAACCTGCGTGAATTTCAAAACCGTGTTAATTTGTTGAGAACACAGTTCGTGGACGTTTCTTTGGAATTTAAATCTCATGGGCTCCGAAATTTGTCGGAATTCGTTAGGTTGGTACGTTGGTAGGTACCTCCACGGTTTGTAACCAATTAGTTTACTATACAGTATTACAGTCCTGTCTCTATTTTGTAAAACTTTCGTAAATCTAATATATATAAATCTAATATATATAAATCACGTGTCACGTTGTTTGTCCGCGATGGACTCCGAAACTACTGAACGGATTTTGATAAAATTTTGTAACCATTCATAAAATGGTCCAACTTAAAAGATAGGATAGCTTTTATCCCGGAATTCCCTCGGGAACTGAAGGACATAGACTTTTTTCCCGCAACCTCCGCGGAAACTCCGAAATTACCGCGGATGAAATCGCGGGGGACAGCTAGTAATTTTATAAAATACGCTGTTTTGAATTTAATTGTGTCAAATTATAAAAAAAAATCAGGTATGATTTAACTCTCATTAAATATGATAAAGCAAGAAATTTGAGCACAATTAAGTTATACATTTTAAAATCCTTTTTTAAATGATTTACCTACCGTTACAAGAAGTTACAAGATAGACTATAGTTATAAGAAGCTGCCATTTATTTACATTTAAAGGTACCAAAGTACTCACTTGATAAAAAGTATGATGCCAGTTTTCTCGATCTGTCTAAATATCGCCTTCCATGAGGCGAGCATGCAGTACTGCTGTTTAGTGGTCAACGGCGACCTGGGATCCGCGGGGGGCGGCGGCTTGTGGAAAAGATCCTCGTCGAACTCCGACGACACCAGTTTCGTCAACTTGCAACCCATTTTTAAAAACGCAACTTGGCCGTTGCACCACCTCGAACTATAAAATCACTGAACGTTTTAATATTGAAATTTTATCATCACAATTCAAAACACATTATGCCCGTAACCAACATAATGGTGATGTGTTTAAGGATAATTCTTTTTTATTTCTCTATAATAAAGTTCGTTTTTTAATACAATATTATCCAACACACTTTGGTATTTGTAACGCTAGAAATATATTTGTTTTTTTATCGTCTATTTAGACTAGTGAAGTGTACGATGTAGTTTTTATAACTGAACATCGCTCTAGTGAATGTGTATCCGATTTAGTGATGTGTTGCAATGCATGTCGATAAAGGTTTTTCTAATGGAAAATTTATTTGAAACGTGAACACAAAAATTAGTATTAAATGGGCATGTTGACTAATTTTTATTTTTTAGTCCGTCTTGTAGATTGTTAAAAAATATTGGACACGTATTTTTTCTTTTTTAACGTAATCAAAAAACGCGTGACGTCACTATTCTTACAGTTTGTATGGCGGTTTTAGCGGTGAGTGACGTCACGACCCCCTCACCCTAAACTTTAATGCGCTTTATCTGTGTATATTTTAATTTATTTGAAAAAGCAAAAAATACGTGTCTATTGTTTTTTTATTTTCTAACTGACGGACTAATTAGAATTTTGATTTTCAAACGTAGTCCACATCCCCATTAAACATTTTTATCAATTGTGAAATTTTTGCGAATATTTGTATTGTACAAAAAAAAATCTGTTAACGTATCTACCTAACGTTAAAATATGTATCTTTAGATACTTTCTAACTGCATTGAATAGAAATCTGGCATGTTCAAAGCTGCTATCACGTTTAAGAGGTGCTTAAGTATTAATTTGTAGATTATTAAACGATATTGTTTTAATTAAGAGTCGGCATTAAAAGGTACCTAATTATTGTTTTTAAAATTTTATATTTACCTATTATTTTTATATATTAAAGAAATCATTGCAAAGGATTTTTTTTGTTTGAGTTTAATAAGTGTAGAATTTTTCATTTGTTTTTGAGTACCTATATTGTAAGTAGCTTCTTTTTTGTGCATGTTGTGGCGCTCTTCGATTGATGTAGCGCCAGAACTTTTATTTTTATAATATCTATTATACTATCATTATGAATGTTAAAGTTTACAAATGTAGAAATCTAGATACATCCATACAGTGTACATATAAATAAAATTGAAGTGTCTGTTTGTAAGTCCGAATTAATGGTTTTTCACTAAATGCATATGAAAGTATATTATACGATACATACTGACAAAAAAAAAACAATTAAAAAAAAATTCTCGGTCTGTCTGTCTGTCCGTCTATTTATCTGTCTGTTTGTTCCGGCTAATCTCTGAAACGGCTGGACCGATTTTAACTGGACTTTAAATTCCCACAACAACAGTTGTACCCCACAGTTTCACAGACTTTGACAGAGAAAAATTTAAAAATTGATCTAGTTATCAATAAAATTGAAGTGTCTGTTTGTAATTCCAAATTATCAGCTTTTCACTAAATGCATATGAAAGTATATACGCCTATACGGTATACCTACTTACATAAAAATAATTTATTTTTATTTTTGTCATGTCTTGTCTGTTTGTTCCGCTAATGTCTAAAACGGCTTGAGTGATCTAAACGGGACTTTCACTGGCTGATAACTGATGTTATAAGGAGTAATTTAGGCTACTTACCCACTTTTGTCGTGGAAAAAAATTGTTTATGCGGAAATTCTGAAACTCACGCGGGTGAATCTGCGGGGCACAGCTAGTAAATAAATAGGGATAAAATCATTTCGCTATACCTACATTCACTTTGCGGTTTAATCGTCATGATGATACGTAGGTAGGTACCCAAAATAGCATAGCACATTTGCACATCGATAAGCAATAAAATTGTGTGTTAACCTACGCTGAAGAAATTTTGAGTAAATCGTGTTTTTTTTAATTACAGAGCGTCATTATTTTGTCAACATTTTTTTATGTTTAACATTTTGTTAGTATTTAAACAATGTAATAAGGTATACACTAAACATATAACTAAAAACGTTCTATAACTCTCAATAAAGCGATCTGTATCAATAACTTAGTTTTGTGAGTTAACATGTAGGTAATTGCTTATCGCATTACAATCGTATACCAACTTCGTACACAACCAACAAAAATAAAGCAAATCACCTACCAATGGTTTGTGTGGACAGGAAAAGGTAAGAAAAAACATATTATGGCGAAGTTGTCGCCCATCACTACGCATTATACAATTTTTATTACGTGCGTAAAGCAATTGTATGATAATATTGTGTCCTTTTCTGAAATTATGGTCTTCATACGTCATAACTGTCGTGCTATCCGTGCTGAATAGCCAACAAACGCAACAGGTAATGCTAATATAGCCTTTACCGTGTTCGGCATACAGGTCATTTTGCAGTGACTTTTAAATTTGTCGGGACGGCCATTGATGATTTTTATCATGAGCCAAAATGAGCAAAGACGGTTCTCATTGGAGAATTAAAAATAGAAAGATTTTTTAGTCAGCTTATTTAACTATTGTCAACTTATTTAGAAAATTGCCTTAATAGCTGCGTTCTCTGCAGTTTCGCTCGGACCAATTTCGGTGTACCCGCAGGAACTCTTTGATCTTTGATAAAAAGTAACTTTCTCTAGTAAGTCTCTCAGGATATATCAGTAAGTCTATCAGGATATATTTCCTATCAGTGAAAAAATATTAGAATAGGTTCAATATTTTCAGAGACGCCCACCCTTCATTAAAATTGACAAACGTACCTACAAACTTCAGCTCTTTAATAGGGATGTGGACTACTTTTGAAAATCAAAATTCTAATAAGTCCGTCAGTTAGAAAATAAAAAACAATAGACACGTATTTATTGCTTTTTTCAATAAATTAAAATATACAGAGATAAAGTGCATTAAAGTTTAGAGTGAGGGGGTCATGACGTCACTAACCGCTAAAACCGCCATACAAACTGTCAGAATAGTAACGTCACGCGAATTTTCAACTCAATATATCGCCGTTATTTTTTGATTACGTAAAAAAAGAAAAAATACGTGTCCAATATTTTTTAATAATCTACAAGACGGACTAAAAAATAAAAATTTGTCAACATGCCCATTAGTGTAAAAAATATTAGTGTACTCGTAGATCGCAGGTATGCAAGTGAAATAATAAAATTATTCAGTATTAGCTGTGCTCCGGTGAAACAGGATTCCCTCGGAGAGTCCGAGACGAAAATCCTTTCGTAAGAAAACGACGTCAAGAGTCGAGAACGAAACCAAGAGTCAGCTGATGCACCCGCGGTGGTGCCCACTGTACACTGACAGCTGACGCATTTCCCCCCCTCCGCGATGCAGCTGACGATTTTTTTGAGCTCAGTACGACGCCAACTATTTATGAAACAGTTTCAGCACCCATACCATTACTTTTTTTTACCACTTCCGCAGCCTTCCTCACGCGTACCCACCGCTACTTGAGCAGCTGACGGTCGGTTTCCTTGTTAGTCATATAATATCAACTATAGATGGTAATATCAGCCGGCATACTATGACTTTTTTTTTTGCAACGCTAACTCTCGGACTATAGGAGAGATTTCACAACTCAACATATCTATAGACAATATTAGTAGGTAAATAAATTTTTATATGAAGACTGTATTTGCACTTGTCTATAGATGTTTTATTTTAACAATTCATGTAACAAGGGATTCGATTTGATTACCACTGTAAGCCTGTCTTGTTTTGAATAAAGAAATTAATTAATTAATTTCCTAATTCTCCCGTGAATTTTCCTAAAATTTCCTTTCATTCTTCTTGTCCTGAACTCCTGATAAATTAATCATTGTTTATATAACAATAAAAACAGATTGCTTATTTGTCTGATATTCTTTGCTTATTTGTCTGATATTCCATACCTACTAAACTTGTAACATTTCTGAACATAAATCAAATTAGTCCTTTTGATGGCATTACAAATCGCACATAATTTACGGCGGGGGATCATTTGACCTATAGGGATGGTATTACCTCACCTTCCCCTAATCCAACTTTGCTTTGTGTTACTAGCAGGCGCGGTGGCAGACTGAAATTTTGGAGAGAGTTACTAATAACTTACCTTATAATAAAATATTCGAGTAAATGGACGCAAATAAGCAATGACATGTTAACTCACAAAATTAAGTTATTGATTCAGAACGATTTATTGAGAGTTAGGGAACGTTTTTTAATTATGTGTTTACCTTATTACATTGCTTAAATATGTAACTAAATACTGAACATAAAAAATGTTGATACAAAATGGCGCTCCTACTTTTAAAACACGATTTACTCAAAATTTCTCCAGTGTGGGTTAACACACTATTGTTTATCTATGTCCAAATAAGACTTTATTGCGCAATACACAAATTTTATTACACACAATATGCACGATTTTGGGAGAGTCATGTCCCCTGTGACCTTCACCTCCTTTGGACCGCGTCTGGTCACTAGATAATAAACTAGCTGTCATATAATGAACCGCGGATACATCCACGTGAATACCGGGTTTCTCCCGGAAGTCGGTATACTCTTGTAGCGGAGGTATTACGAGCAGGTAGGTATTAAACTCACATTTGCTGTAGAAATGGAATTTTGGAAGTAGTTTTGACTGCACGGAGATCGCAGCCAGGTCAGCGATTTTGGTTGTCTCGACGATTTTTTGTTCTTGCTCGGCCATAGCTTCAGCCTTTTGTTGATTCCTTTTTTCTTCTTGATTGTCGGAGGGTCACCACTGTGTATGTTATTTCTCTCTTGCTCCTTCAACCTTCCTGATCCTTAATCCAATTCCCCGGTAAAGGTATGTTACGTACACGGTTTGGTAATGGTAGGTACATGGAGGTAAACCGCTGTGAAGTATGTAAGTATTTTCGTAAGTATTTCTGTGCTCATGTGCAAGGTGTGCACAGTATCCCCCTTCAAGCAAAGCGTACGGTTTTCTTCACGACTCGTCCGCTCCGGGTGATGTAAGGTGACGTAGGTAAGACAGCTGGAGTCGAATTCCTTGCTTCACGTGTTTCGACTGGATCACGGTTCGGTGAACTCGATCTCTTGCGTTCCGACGTGACGTCAGTGTCGCTCGTGCTTACGTCTTCTTCGTTAAGTAGGTAGGCAGGCTTGAGTCTATCCAGTGATATCACGGTTGTGCGTAGTGGTAACTGTATCTTGAAATACTTCTCGTGACGTTGTAGAACTTGATAGGGTCCGTCATATGGCGGAGTCAATGGCGGTCTGACCGCGTCGTTTCGAACGAAAACGTGTGTACACGTAGCTAGGTTCTTGTGTACGAACGTAGGTCGTGACGTTGTGGTACGATTTGTGGGTATTAACGTTGCCATTGTTCGGCTTAGCCGTTGCACGTATTCTGCATCTTCGATTTTCGACTGTGTAGGTACGAAAAAATCGGACGGTATTCGTAGTGTTGCGCCGTAGGTCATCAGTGCAGGGCTGAGATTATCTTCTCGTAGTGCGGTGCGTAAACCAAATAGTACGGTGGGCAACTCGTCTACCCATGTTGTGGTTGCACCGCGCGCCATGAGAGCTGCCTTCATTGTACGATGAAGTCGTTCTACTTTTCCGTTTGACTGGGCGTGATAACTTGTAGTGCGGATTCTAGATATACCCCATCTCTTCAGTAGTGTGTTGAATAGTGCTGACTCAAAATTTTGTGCTCTGTCTGTCGTAATTCTGAGCGGGACGCCAAATCGCACTATCCAGTTCTCGTAGAGGGCTTTTGCGACGCTTTCTGCGGTGATGTCTTGAACTGGAACAGCTTCCGGCCATCTGGTGCGTCTGTCTGTTATGGTGACGCAAAACTTGAAATCGTGCGATAATCGTAGCGGTCCCACGACGTCTATGTGTATGTGTTCGAAACGTTGAGAAGGTGGAAACTCTGCCAGAGGAGTGACGACGTGACGATGTACCTTGCTGCGCTGACAGTCGATACATGCTTTGGCCCATGTTGCTACTTCTTTGTTCATAGCTGGCCAGAAAAATTTCGATGCTATCTGCTTCCGTGTGGTTCTTGCCCCGGGGTGACATAGCCCGTGTTGCGCTTTGAATGCGGCATAGCGGTATGTTTTAGGTAAATACGGACGGGGTGACGTAGTCGATAGCTCGCATGTGATTGGTCGGTCGAGTCCGGGAAGAGTTACTTCGGCGAATTTCAAGTTGGGTTGTTTCTTTAGATTTCTCAAGTCTTCGTCGTTGCTTTGGTCTATTGCAAGTTGGTTGTAGTCTATGACATTTGGGTTCTGGATGTCTTCGATTCGTGATAATGCGTCGGCGATTGGATTTTCTTCACCTTTGATGTACTTGATACTCGAACAAAATTGAGATATGAAATGTAGCTGCCGTTCTCGTCTCGGTGTGTCGCTACTACTGGCGGGTCTGCTGAGTGCGAAAGAGAGAGGCTTGTGATCGGTGAGTATAGTTACTTCGCAGCCTTCGATTAGTCTTCTGAAGTGTTTTACAGCCATGTACATAGCTAATAATTCGCGATCGTACACGCTGTAGCGGCGTTGCGTAGGGCTCATTGACTTCGAGAAGAATGCTAATGGTTTCCAGTTGTTCTCAACCTTTTGTTGTAGTACTGCGCCTAAACTGTGATCCGAGGCGTCTGTCATTATAGCGAGTTTGCAACCGTGAACGGGGTAGCTTAGCGTTGTTGCTTCGGTAATGCTTTGGCGGCATTTTTCAAAAGCTTCGTTCGCTTCCGGTGTCCATTCTATTGGCGTTTTGTCATTCTTTTTCTTGTTGTGAAGAAACTTGTTGAGTTCGTGTTGATGATCGGCTTGATGAGGTAGGCAATCTCGGTAAAAATTAAGCATGCCTAGGAAGCGTCGTAGTTCGACGATTGTCTTCGGTTTCGGGTACGAGGAAATTGCTTCGATGCGATCTATCGTAGGTTTGATACCGCTGGCGGAGACTTCGTAGCCTAGGAAGTTTATAGTTTCAACTCCAAACTGGCATTTGTCGACGTTGAGTGTGACGCCGTGTTTGTCGAGACGTTCTAAGACTTGATGGAGAAGCTTCTTATGGTTGTTTTCATCTTCAGAAAATAGGAGAATGTCGTCGACGAAACAGAAACAGTCTTCTATACCTCGGAGAACTTGATGCATGAATCTTTGAAAGGTTTGACTTGCGTTGCGTAGACCGAACGTCATGCATGTAAATTCGTATAGCCCGAACGGAGTGATTATGGCTGTTTTCTGTGCATCTTCTTTACTCGCCATGGGAATCCAGTAGTAAGCCATCTTGAGATCAAGTTTCGAAAATATTTTTTGTTGTTGAGTGGGTACGTGAAATCTTGAATGCGTGGTATCGGATAGCGATCGGGTTGCGTCACTGCGTTTAATCTTCGGTAGTCGCCGCATACACGAAGTCCGCCGTCTTTTTTCGTGACGACGTGTAGAGGGCTGGCCCATGGACTGCTTGAAGGTCTGCAAATGCCAATCTCCATCATCCGATCAAAATCGGCTTTTGCGGCGTTGTATTTGTCGGGCGGTAGAGGGCGGGCGCGTGCCGAAAGCGGAGGACCCGTCGTTTCGATGTGATGTGCGACGTCATGTTTGGCTGGCTGCTTAAGAGACATGGGTCGGAGAACGCCAGGAAAATGCTTCAAGATATCGTGATATTGTTGGTCGGAGCTCACGATGCGAATGGACTCGGCGGTTGTTGATACTTCAGTGGCGTCGACGGTAAGCTTGGTTTCGTCGTCGACTAATTTTTTTCTGTGAAGATCCACAAGGAGCTTGTAGTGACGTAAGAAGTCTGCACCCAATATGGAAGTCTTCACGTCTGCGACAATAAATGTCCAGGTGAAACTGCGCCGTAGTCCCAGGTTGAGCTTGATTGTTTTCTCGCCGTAGGTATTTATCGGTGTGTTGTTTGCCGCGTAAAGTTTGTAGGTATGTGCGGCCTTTTTCTTAGTTTTCGATGTTGCAGCCCAAACAGATATATCTGCGCCAGTGTCCACGAGGAAACGTTCGTGTGAGTCGCGATCATGAACACAAAGGCGGTTGCTGATCTTGGGGACACCGACGTCCGCCGCGGTCGGTGTCGACGTTAGTTTTCCGACGTCTTGTTACGTTGTGCGCACGGTGACTCGCAGCGTGTTGGCTTCTTGCCAAACTTGTGATGGTATCTGCATAACCACGTAGGATCGCCAGGCTTCACACGGGATGATGATGAGCGTGAGTGAGAGCGGTAGCGTCCGCGAAATGGTTGACGAGATGTTTGACGCGTGGTATGCCGTGCTCGCAATTCCGCCACTTGTAATGTGAGTTTTTCCAATCTTGATAGGATCTCTGAGTGCGGTGGCTCGCAGGTGCTGTTAGATGATGCTGCTGAATAGGTTTCGTTTGATACTGCTGCCACGGTGTTGACGGGCGTGCTCCCGACGTACTCCATCATCCTGTCTGCCATTGCTGCTAACGTGTCGAGTGAGGATTCTTTGTTGATAGAGAGTACGCAGCGACAGTGGGCTGGCACGTGATTGAGCCACTCGATCTTCAAGCCTTCTTCAGTGATGAGGCCGTTATTGAGTTCTCTCATTTTTCGTAGCAGCACGCTGGGTTTCTGGTCGCCGATGCCTAAACCGCTGATGAGCTTCTGAAAGTTCTCGACTTCTGATTTTTCGTACACGGTGAGTAGTCGATTTTTCACGGCTTCATATTTCCCTTTCTCAGGTGGGCTGTATAGTAGGTCGGTGATGTGCTGTAGATCGGCCGGTTCTAGCTTCGAAAGGACGTATCTGTATTTTTGGTCATCTGATGTCTTCAAGGGATCGATGACTGCCTCAAACTGGACGAACCAGGCTCTGGGAACGGTGCGCCAAAATGGTGTGCACACTCTCCACATTAACGCGAGAATCTTGCGAGATCCCGCTCCACATTCTCGCGTGAATGTGGAGCGGGCTAAAAAAGTGCTTCGCCGCAAATACTATAGATTCCGAAGTTGACACTTTTTTAAAATAGTATCTACTGCATACGACCCGATTGGCGCAGTAGGTTCCGGGTTCGATTCCCGGCGGGAGTGGACTTTGTGTGATGAACACAGCGTTCCATTTTTCAGTCTGGGCGTGTATTTATATATCTATATTATGATATACAACGTGTTAATGAATTAACTGAAAACTAGAAAGTAGTTTGCTCAGAATCAACTAGCGAATCGATCGCACTATGTTTTAATATAGGTTATATTTTTTCATTTTTTCTAGCCATGTCTAAATTATTTACAATACAATATTTGGCGCGTACGCCGCCCGCAGCAAAAAAATTCGAACCGGTAGGCGCAGGCGTAGCGCTTGGAATTTCGTAGATAGGTCACCTCCAAACTAATGTTGAATAACTTTTAAAGTATTAATTTTTTCGACATAAAATATATTTTAATCTTATTATTGTTTATTTTTTTAAATGGGGTGTATCAGGGTTTCAGTTAATTCATTAACACGTTGTATATGTAATGATGTGTAGTATATAACGTTTGCTTGGTTTCCACGATACAAGCTTATAGCTTAGTGTGGGATCGAGTAGATCTGTGTGTTGTGAAGTGGATTATTATACTACTAGTTGTGCCCCGCGGTTTCACCCGCGTCAATTTCAGAGGTCCCGCGGGAATTCCGGGATGAAAAGAACCCTATGTGTTAATCTGATGTATAAGCTATATTATTGTATGGTTCCATTTAAATCCATCCAGTAGTTTTTGCGTGAACGAGTAACGAACATCCATCCATCCATACATACTTACAAACTTTCACGTTTACAATATTAGTAGGAAGTAGGATAAGTGGGATTACTATACCAATGTAGTATGTCTATTTCCAATGCATCCGGTGGTAGTGGGTAAAAAGAAATCAGGTCAGTAGTAAATTCAAATAATAATATTTATTACAGAAACGAAATAAACACCAATTTATATGTATATTTCATTGTTTTTTATACGACACATGCTGTTTTGTCATTTTTATTTTATTTTATTAACAACATATTCAATCCGTACCGATTACAATTATAGTAGGTACAGTAATTATTTTTCTTATAAATTTAATTATAATAAGTTAATAATTATATTAATTAATTAATTAATTAGTTACTTAAATGAATTCGAACACACAACATGCGGCTATCGATAAATATTCTACACACACATGTACAATCTTTGATTATTTCGCTAGTGTATTGACACCAAAGGGCTAATTATATTCTGCTATACAAAATTAATAGAATTATTATTAGGCATAGAACGGCATAGGTTAGGTACGCTGCACGAATTTGAAATGAAACTATGGTCTATGACGTTTTGCTCCATTATTGTAAAAATTTAAACAATCCCTATCTCTATATTTCACCCTTTCCGCCGCACTCAGAGTCGACTTTAATGATTACTTAGTTAAGTATAGATTTTTAAAACAAAACTGCCGCAATCAGACAAGTTTAATAAATTAATGTTAATTGGCATTTAACTAATTAAGTTACATCTCGTTAAAAATCTTTACTTAACTAAGTAATCATTAAAGTCGACTCTGAGTGCGGCCGTTAGACTCCATGCCGTAAGTGTCACGGCAGTGACATACTTGAGAAGGAAAACTATACCGAATGAAAAAATAGTGCTTGCAACTTTTACACGCCGTTGAATTCAAACTTCTTCGGCATAGAAAATGAAATGGAACTGACTGAAATAACCTTATAGATCACAAACAAACGATCAAGGGTCCGTTTATATGTACAAACATTGAGCGTGCCAGACACGTTCCGTCACAGACATCGACAGACGCCGTTTATTTACATCTGAGCGTGCCAGACACGTTCCGTGGCAGACGCCGATCGACACCGTTTATTTACAATGCTACTGCTACACCTGCGTGTTAACGCGTAAATTAGTGCGCTAATTATGGCATTACGTAGATGTGGCCAACATTTTAACGGGTTAACTTACTAACGGCATTACTAATGACGTTAAACGTTAAACGATAGCTCGGGTGTCGGTTTTGGACACATCAAAGGGTTTTAGCGCGTTATTTAGCGCACTAAGCGGTGTTGGCTACATTAACGCCTTCTCATTCTGCGTGGCGCACGCGCGGAGCAAGACTGTATTTACTTTGTTTTGGCGGTAACAATAAAAATACGACAATGGAATGGTCTAAAATTACAGCTGCTTCTACCTCCATTGGAAAAAAAACAGCTGTTTGAAGCTTCGACCTCCATTTTGTGTTAACTCGTTATTTCACTAGAAATTAACGCTTAAGGCACGTTGCAAACTAAATGTAGCCAACACGTATTTTAATGCCTTAATTAACGCGTAGTTGGATATTAACATCAACGTTAACGTTAACGCAGGTGGAGCAGTAGCATAAAAGACGTCTGCACGGTGCCGATGCTCTATTCACACTGCTCGGCATGTAGCCACAGACACGCACAGATATGAACGGCGCAGACAAAATATTCTTTCCGCGAACACTGGCCGGGCACGGTCCGTGTCTGTTGGCGTCTGGCGCGGCCGTGTTACGATAGATACGAATACCTACGTTACTACACACTGTATTGAAGAATATTATTTTGTCTGCGACGGAACGTGTCTGACACGCTCAATGTCTGTAGACTAGATACATATGAATGGACCTTAAACAAAAAAAAAATACATTGACCGGAAATTGGAAGCACCTAGGTAATTTCCGTCACGCTAGCGCCCTCACGTTTCGACATCCAACGCGTTCAGTTATCCTTAAGCTGTGCCTAAAGAATTTTTGCTACAAAATTGTATTAGCCCACGCTTCAAGCATTCTCACACGGCTTCATACCAATATTTATTTGTAAATCAAAGTGAGGCATCATAAAAATCCACGATCCACATTTTCCATTAAACGCTTTATGGCCTCGAGCCGAGCCGGCTTAACGTATATGTATTCATGAGAGTTTTCCCTCAACAGCAACCGCTAAAAAAGATTTCTAACATTCCTTTTACGGAAATGTTCTCATAAAACATTTATACTCGTATAGGCTGTTTCACAATGGCCCAAAAAGCTTTGTCTGACAAACAAGTGTGCTATTTTGAGAGATTTTCAACACAAATACCATGAAACCGTCTCGATCTGACAAGTTTGTTCGACAACTAGCTATATGTCTCTTTCTGTACCCCTGACTTCCTGTATGCAAAATCATGAGGTTTCATCTGCGTTAAGTTCGGAGTTCCCGCGGAAATTCCGGGATAAAAAGTACTTTATGGCCTTTTGTGTACTCCGACAACGTGTATGCTAATTTCATGACGATCGGTTGAGTAGTTAAGGCGTGAAAGGTAACAGACAGACTGAGTTACTTTCCCATTTATACGAATATTAGTATAGATTGAGGGTAAGCATCGAAATAAAATATAACATTAAAGTTTTACCCCTTGCCCACAGCGGAGGTGGCAAAATCAAATGGTAGACAACATAACAAGTTGGCCACAGCTATCAGCGGCGCGAGCTGTGGCCGACTTCTTATGTTGTCTACCATTTGTTTTTGCCGCCGCCGCCGCCACCACCGCTGCCGCAAAGACTGTGGCAAGGCCCTTATTGCGTTCTACCTACGTGATGTTTCTCCAAACATATAGAGAGAAATTCAAAACAAATCATGCAAGCGTGCATTATTTCCTTTCAAATACTTATCTTCAATCTGGAAAGTCGTCTCTAGTCGCCTAACTTGCTATCCCGTTATTATCATCTCATTCAAATTTGCAATGATTTTTGAATGATTCGCGTAAGAAAAACGAACAATTTTTTACATATTATTATTACATAATTATCATATTGTATGATACGTGTTAATGAATTAACTGAAAACTAGAAAGTAGTTTGCTCAGAATCAACTAGCGAATCGATCGCACTATGTTTTAATATAGGTTAAATTTTTTCATTTTCATCAGCCCATGTTTGAATTATTTATAATACAATATTTGGCGGGTACGCCGCCCGCAGCAAAAAAAATCGCACCGGTAGGCGCGGGCGTAGCGCTTGGAATTTCGTAGATAGGTCAACTCCAAACTAATGTTGAATAACTTTTAAAGTATAAATTTTTTCGACATAAAATATATTTGAATCATATTATTGTTTATTTTTTAAAATGGGGTGTATCAGGTTTTCAGTTAATTTATTAGCACGTTGTATAGGTATTATATATTTTGAATGATAGACACAAAATATATTATTACCTACTTAATATGTGAATAACTATATTTATAATTTTTATGGGTAACTTACTCGTACACAACAATATTGCTATATGTTTAAATTAGTCTGGTATAAAATGTTTAAAAGTAAGTGTTGTTACAACGCTTGTGCTTCGTTTCGGATTAATTACAAATAGATCAATAGCTATATTTTTAATAAAATAAACGATCTATCGATCTAATTAAAATATTTAACCATAGTTATATTTATCGACAGTTACACTAAATTATTGCAGAAATGAAACTTACAAAAAGAATCATTACACAAAAAATTACCGATTTTTTTTGTGCAATTAATACAACATACTTATAAGTGAATTGCGCAGTTTTCGCAGTTATTTTTATAAATATACGAGCTTAATTTTCAGAAATACTTAATGTTATTCAGCTCCAAATCCATCCAATCTAAACTAAGGTTAAACAACGAATAAAATGCTTGTAAAAATTAAAAACAAAACCTGAACAATGGAGAAAAGATAACTGATTCCAAATATATACACATATGTAAATGCCGCTTAATACAAATAGCGATATTAATATATTATATATAGCTTCATCGATAATTATTTGGGTTTTTTGGTAACGTAATTATAAAAAAAAAAAACAGAAATCAAATAATAATGAATGACAAACATAATTTTATTAGGTATGTGGATACTTCGTGTACCGCCTCTTTACGCTCCTAAATAAAATTAAACACCGATAGCTTACGGCACTAAAGTGAATTCCGGAAAAACCGGAAGTGACACGTTCTTATCAGATGATACGAGATGCGAACAGAGAAGTGTCCACTACAAAAGTTCATTGTGCTATGAGAACATTTTATTATGGATAAAACTTAAGCCGGCTCTACATTATCGCCGAGTACAGACGATTATGCGCGAGCACGATAGTGTAGAGGGCATACTCGGCTGTACTCGCCGATCGTCGTCTATGACCGCCTGCGGACTGCGACTCGTGAATTGTCGGTTTTTCGGCACGCATCAAAGGGAATCACACGATTACACAATCAACAATCATCGGCGATAATGTAGTGCAGGCATTAGAGTAATTTTATTAGAGTACGCCATTGGTGGAAAATTTAATTCGGCAAAGACAGCCGTAGGTTTATTAACCAATACTAAGTATTGAGACGTTGCGTCTACGGGGTTAACGGCGCGGCTACTCCCGTTTTTCTATCTGTCTAATCTATGATCTTACTTCAATTTATTTGTGCAAAATATAACAGATTTGCTTGGGCACAAAGGGTAAGTAAATTACCCGATCTTAGAGGAATATAGGCTTTAGTAGGTAATCTTTATTCTCTAACATCAGCGTGTGCTTGAGTTTAAGTTTGTCTGAGGGACTTTGTGTGAGGCCAAGGAATAATAGGTTCGCTTAGATAGAAAGTATAGCCAAAGCTATTTGTGGATTTTAGAGAAAAAACAAAGTTATGTTTAACTTTGTACCTATTGGTGTCATATGTCCTCTAACGTTATACTTTATTATAAATATCTAATCATCGCAATACAATTAGATAACATATTTATATTTTTATAAATTAAATTAACATTAAAAAATACCCAAAACTGATTATTTGATGATTAAATATAAAAATAGGAACACTCTCGTCCATAAGGAAAACGATTAATAAATAAACAATAGGTAATATAAATTAATAAAACTAAAATGGACCAGCCATTTTTAATCATAATTCTAAATTATATTTGAATATACAAAGCGTAGTAACCTACATAAATACAAAATGTATAACATAGCTCTAGACAAAAGTTAAAGGTTACTAAACGTGGTCTCTATAATAAAGGTACATTATAATTGAAAGATAGATACTTTTTTACTTATACTAAGCATTTGTAAAGTTCAATTTTGTCGATAAATTCGCGAGTTCCTCGATCTTTACAATGGAAATATTTTTTCTACTTCCAAACTCTAAATTCCAAAACTTTGGCGGCGCTGTACTCCATAAACATAAACTTTTCGGTCAGCATAAATTGAACATTGTAGGTACATAATAAAAAAGCGTAGCTATATACAACGTAATAACGAATTAAATGAAAACTAGAAAGTAATTTACTCAGAATCGACTTCGGAATCGATCGCCCCATGTTTTAATATAGGTTATAATATAATATTTTCATTTTTACTAGCCCATGGCTAAATGATTTATAATACAATATTTGGCGCGTACGCCGCCCGTAGCAAAAATCGAATCGGTCATTGACACGTAGGCGCGGGCGTAGCGCTTGAAATTTCGTAGAGAGGTCACCTCTAAACTTATCTATCTATACTTATAATAAAACTGTAGAGAGGTCAATTCTGTACATTGTATATAATATATTCAAAATTAATATTGGAGGATGAATGCTGTCGATACTGATGCCAAAAATGCAATCAATAGATTTTGTGTCTGTCTGTCTGTCTGTCTGTCTGTCTGTATGTGCACGCATAGGTCAAAAACTACTAAAGGGATTTGAACCAAACTTGGTACGATTATAGTCCATACTCCTGGACAGGTTATAAGCTATATAACATAACGCTAAGACACATAGGAGCTGAGCAGTGACGATAAATTTGAAGCAAGTCGGATGAAAATGCGCTTTCGAGCTCTTATCCTCGCATACGTTTTCTCAATCACGCAAAAACAACTGAACGGATTTGGATAAAATTTTGCATGCACGTTATCAGGGGTACAGAGAAGGACATAGGGTACTTTCATCCCGGGATTCCCTCGGGAACTCCGAAATTACCACGGGTGAAACCGCGGGGTCACAGCTAGTGTTGAATAAATTTTAAACTGTTAATTTTTCGACATAATTTATATTTTAATCATATTATTGTTTTTTTTTTAAATGGGGTGTCAGGTTTTTGATTAATTCATTAACAAGTTGTATAATATGTAGGTACCTACTTCCTACGCATGTAGAAATTAACGTGGACTTGAACGTATTGACTTATTATTTACTGATTTTGTATTATCAGTGCTCGCCGCTTCCATTGACTGATAAAAAGTTTTTCCAATCACTGCACCAAAATAAATATAACTTCGATAAAAGTTTTTTAAACACGTTGTATATGCAACACGATTAAAATTTATTAAGCACAATAGAATACGTATCTATACATAAAAAAGTATTATAACAAAACATAAACATACATTAAATACGACAGACAAACCCAGTAATTTAATACTTCACTCATAAATAAATATCTTTAAGGTACCAATAGGCTTGTCAACCAAATTTTAGTTTTTAGCCTGTTTTGTAGATCAATAAAAAATATTAGACACGCGTGACGTCAGAACGTGCTATATAAACTGTAGCACGGCGTGACGTCAATAATATCTCCGTTATTTTTTGAAAAAATGAAAAAAATACGTGTCCATTATTTTTATTAATCTTGAAGACGACTAAATGGACGCAGATAAGCAATAACCCACAATACTAAGTTATTGATTCAAAACGCTTTATTGACAGTTATAGAGCGTTTTTTAATTATGTGTTTACCTCATTACATTGTTTAAATACCAAAAAACATTTAAACATAAAAAAATGCTGAAACAAAATGACGATTTATGATTTTAAAACACGATTTATTCGAAATTTCTCCAATGTGGGTTAACACACTATTGCTTATCTATGTCCAAATAGAATTTGGATTTTGATACCCTTTCTTTTAATTCATTAACTCCCAAGTCCCATAGAAGGTAGGTACCTATATTTCATGCTGTTTTTTTTATTTCCGTATAACTATGTACCTATTTGTTAAATTATAAGTAGGTATTATGTTTTATATAGTTGTTATAATATGATAAACGCGAGAAATAATTGAGTAAATATTTTTTGTTTCTAACTTGGTTATATAATGTATTTTTATGTAATATTAGAACAAAAATTTACATTTTACAAATTTTATATTATGTACATAGAACATTTTTTATAATAATATATTTACTTATTCAGGTAGGTATTATAATAATATGCACAACAATTTTATCAATTGGTTACACAATAAGTACCCTTATCAAAAAGTAATTTTAAAAATGTTTACAATTATAAAATAACATATTTGTTTAGTTTAAATTGACTTTTCATAATTTAACTCACAGTGAAGTTGTGGGACTTCGACAAACATCTTACTATGTGGGTCCACAAAATGGCCGCCTTCCGCCGCCATCTTTAACCGTTTCGTTTCACAGAGCATCGCGGACGCAAGCTCACGACGTCGAGTTAGGCTTGTTCCCAGACTTCTCGTAGCCTTCGATTAGTGTTTCCAGTATGAACTTTATTGTTATTTTGTAAATACTTTCTACATTAGGCGTGTAGCGATCGCCCAAAGTTGACTCTACGGCCGCCAAGAACGGAGCTTCGATTTTCTGTAAAAGAAAAAGAAAAAAACTTGATAAGAATAGGATTGTATTCTCAATATATTATACAAGCGAATGAGTTTATTTGTTTGTTTGTTACACTTTCACGCTTTAACGGCTCACCCGATCACCATGATATTTTGCATACACGTCAGTCCAGAGCAGGACAAATGGTACTTTTTATCCCGGTATTCCCACGGGAACTCCGAAATTAACCCGGGCAAAACCGCGGGGAACAGCTGATAATATAAAATATATAAAACCAAAAAACTGACTGACTTGTTCGAATAAATTCAAATTCATAAAATCAAATCTCGTCGTCTTTAAGAATTACTTTCTGCAATCCAAAATTAAAAGTACCTAAGTTATGGTTGGCAGGTATAACAACAACTCAGTCAGTATTCCTACTATTATCAGTAAAACTAACCGGTTGCTTTATCGAACTAACATGTTGATACTAAACAAACAGTGAAGGGTTGAAACTCATAGTATCTATGCATCCGGTAGATAGGGACGGACGGACGCCCAAACTTTGGACTTCCATACGAAAAAAAAGTAGCGATATCTCATATCATTTATTATTAAGAACCATAAAAAATTGAGATAGTCTAATGAACTGGAAGCTAGAGTGCCAATCGATGATTTCCATCTCGTTTCGAATTCTGAAACTCATGCGGGTGAAACCGCAGGGCACAGCTAGTAGTAGATATAGAAGTACATGCACAACACACCCTTTTAAAAATTAAGAAGGCGTAAAATACTTTTACAAACTTTTGAGAAAGTTGATTTCTCCGGAGTCACGTTCCAAGTTCATAATAACTTCCATAACTTATTACAGCACATATTTTCCAACTTTGTCACTCAGGGCGGAAATAAATAGTGAATTCTCAACGAAGAAGCAGTCTGATGAAACATCGGGATAAAGGGAGGTAGGTATTACAGTACGAGTAAACATTAGACTAGCTGTTCCCTGCGATTTCACCCACGTTCATTTCGGAGTTCTCACAGGAGTTCGGGGATAAAAGTACCTACTCTACGCCCTTTTCTGAACCCCTGACAATGTGTTTGATTTTCATGATGATCAGTTGAGCAGGTAAAGCGTGAAAGGGTAATAAACAAACAAACAAATAAACTCCCTTTCGCATTTTAAGGATTCTATCGTCATGGGATTCCAATCTGACCAAGACAGTTTTTTTTTTCAGCATGTGTTTCCGATTTTTGACTTAGCCCATCTACGCACTCCCCATTTGGCTTATCACCGACTTTAAGATCGATCAGTGGTAGGTTGTGAAAAAAACATACGCAACGAATTGAGAACCTCCTCCTTTTTTGAAGTCAGTTAAAAAAAGATGTTTTTGGAATTCGAAGCCGGAAAAAATTGTAGCTCAGGTCCGTATACGTATTATGTACCCCTACCTACTTATCTGATTTATTCACAATGCAAATTAAAAACAATATGTTCATACTAAAAGAAAATATGTGTGTTTTCCTTCGATGTCGGGGAAAAACACAGATATTTTCAGTGGACTTTCAACGTAGAATATCCCTACATAGCATATATAACACGCTTCCCGCTGTCTGTCTGTCCCTGTGTATGCTTGGGTATTCTTTAAAACTATACTTTGATGAGGTTTTTTTTAATAGATAGAGTGATTCAAGAAGGTTTATACGTATAGTTTATCCTGGAATTCCCGCGGGAACTCCGAAATTACCGCGGGTGAAACCGCGGGGGACAGCTAGTGTTCTCTAAACAACGTAGAATATATTCACTAAATTGTGTGCGTGTAAAACATTTGATGATAAATTCATGTAAATATGTCATAAAATATTTTCCCAGGACGACTTTGTTGTTCTTTGTCTTTCATGATATTAAATTACAGTAAGCCGTCATGTACCTACTTGTGCCGAGACTCCGACGTAAAAAGGCTATACGGATTTACGATTCTTATTAAAACATGAAGCGGAACCACTTACCCATACGTTATATTTATTTTATTATTCATCCAACATTTCACTTAAATTGGGAAATGCGCAAAGTATGGAGTAATTTACGTCATACCTATATGACGATCTTCCATGAGCAATCGTGTACCATTGCCAGGAGTACAAAAAGGACATGGAGTGCTTTTATCCCAGAATTCCTGCGGGAACTCCAAAATTAACGCGGGTCAAACTGAGAAAACAGCTACCTTGTAGTACCTATACCTACTTACGTAATAAATATAATAGACTCCTTTTAATAATATATTTTAGATTTATTTTAGGTTAGGTTAGGTTTAGTTTTAGTATATTTTAATAATTTAAAATAATATTATGTAACTAAATAATATATTTATAGACTACCTACGCAAATATGCCTAACATAATATGTCTAAACTAAGTAATTCTGCCATTCAGGCGCTGCTAATTCAAATGTGAATTGTAGATAGAAAGTCAACAAAAAGCAGCGGGTTGTGACATGAGTTACATTGGTGAATAATTTAATAGATGCTAATTAATTGCGTAGGTATATGCCGCTTTTTAACACTCTGACACTAATTTCGACAGATTGTAAATATAATGCACAAGGGTTATGTCAAACAAGATACAAAGATCAGCGATCAGTGGGTGAATCAGTGATAATAATAATAATAATATTTGTTTGGCATTATCTTGTGAAAGGTAAGAGATTTTTTATTCAAACTTTAGATTTGTTAATTAGAAGATTTAAAGTGAGTAGGTTTAATATGTAAAGTCTCTAATCGACAGTGGCCCGAAATGGTTTATGTAAAACCATGGTTGGCGTGTCACCCTTTTGTTTTGCAAACTTGGCTGACACTGCCGTATGTCTAAACGTACGTTTGTTAACACGAACGCCTGCCAGAAAAATCATAGCATTTATACTGAGATCGCTTTGTACCTAGTTAATACAACAATCAATATTATATACGCAAAAATCTAATATTAAAAAGGTCATTCTACCACCTAAAATTACCCTTTTTACTTAGTGATTTTTATAATTTTAGTTTCGTGCATGCAGGACTTGATTATGTCCTTCGTTCTACTTTATACCCTGTGGCGTATACATTCATTTCTCTATGGTGTACAATGGATACTCACCCAAAAATATTCAACTTTGAAGCCCGGTATCCGTCTGTGGCTGGCACCCACTTGGTGTATATACTCGAAGAAGTTGTCCAGGTCATCTAGCCCCTTTATCCCCTCGTCCAGGGTGTTCATGACGTTGTTGGCGTGTTCCGCCAGCTCCATGGAGTTGATCTGCTCTTCCCGCGTCTTGCACTGTCGGAACTTCTCGAACATGTCCAACAAATCCTGATTCTCCTCGAACAATCTGTGGAGGAACGAGAATTGGGTGTCATTTTTTACACTAGCTTAATGGTTCCACCCGCGCCAATGGGGATGTGGACTACTTTTGAAAATCAAAATTCTAATTAGTCCGTCAGTTAGAAAATTAAAAAACAATAGACACGTATTTTTTGCTTTTTCAAATAAATTAAAATATACAGAGATAAAGCGCATTAAAGTTTAGGGTGAGGGGGTCGTGACGTCACTAACCGCTAAAACCGCCATACAAACTGTTAGAATAGTGACGTCACGCGAATTTTCTACTCAATATATCGCCGTTATTTTTTGACTAGGTAAAAAAAGAAAAAATACTTGTCCAGTATTTTTTAATAATCTAAAAGACGGACTAAAAATTAAAAATTTGTCAACATGCCTATTTCGGAGTTTTACGAATTTAAGAAATGACGATGGAATTTTTTTTTCCAATATCTCCTAAAACCAAGCGCTCCAAGCTGTCAAAACCAACTGTCAAAACCGCATGATGAAATCCGTTCTATAGTTGGGGAGATTAGCGCGAACAGGCAGACACAGAGAAAAATAAATTAAAAATAGTTTCTTTTGTGTTGCTCTTATTGCTCCCAATCAATGTTTTGCTAACATATTCAATGTAGGTATATATTACATATTAATCTCAACATTTTTTTATTATTAAAACTAGCTGTCCGGCTCGGTTTCACCCGCGATAATGGGCATGTTGACTAATTTTTATTGTTTAGTCCGTCTTGTAGATTATTAAAAAATATTGAACACGTATTTTTTCTTTTTTTACGTAATCAAAAAATAACGGCGATATATTGATTTGAAATTTCGCGTGACGTCACTATTCTAACAGTTTGTATGGCCGTTTTGCGGTTAGTGGCGTCACGACCTCCTCATCCTAAACTTTAATGCGCTTTATCTCTGTATATTTTAATTTATTTAAAAAAGCAAAAAATACGTATCTACTGTTCTTTTATTTTCTAACTGACGGACTAATTAGAATTTTGATTTTCAAAAGTAGTCAACATCCCTTTCCATGCCAACTTTGTAACCCCTTTTCAGTCAGTTTCTGCTTTTACACAGGTACTTATATATAGATAATTCTAGATAAATGAAGCTCTTTCGGAATATTTCTTCCTTGCAGCGTCGAAAGAGAATCCCCGGCGACGAAATTAACTTCTACGTGTGAGTTGACTGGCAATAGCTTTTGTTTCTAATCTAGTGAGTAGCACTTGTGCCGTCCGCACCCCTAATAACGTCTTACCCGACGGGGCCCGGCCTAATAGGGTCATTCATTACAAACGTGGCGGGCGGGTGGCCATTTTGTTTCTAATGATGTAGCTGCGTACATAATGAAGCAAATTGAAAAAGTTTCACGTAGAATAGGGATGTTGACTACTATTGAAAATCAAAATTCTAATTAGGCCGTCAGTTAGAAAATAAAAAAAAACAATAGACACGTATTTTTTGCTTTTTCAAATAAATTAAAATATACAGAGATAAAGCGCATTAAAGTTTAGGGTGAGGGGGTCGTGACGTCACTAACCACAAAACCGCCATACAAACTGTCAGAATAGTGACGTCACGCGAAATTTCAACTCAATATATCGCCGTTATTTTTTGATTACGTAAAAAAAGAAAAAATACGTGTCCAATATTTTTTAATAATCTACGAGACGGACTAAAAAATAAAAATTAGTCAACATGCCCATTAATTAGGTATATCTGTGAGAAATGCGCCGTTCCGGCTTCATACTGCTTCAAGCTTGGGATTCCTTCGGCAATCGTTTGAATCTATAGGTAATATATTAAAGCTATAGTTGTGCCCCGCGGTTTCACCCGCGTTAATTTCGGAGTTCCCGCGGGAACTCCGGGATAAAAAGTACCCTATGTGTTAATCTGATGTATGAGCTATATTATTGTAAAGTTTCATTTAAATCCATTCAGTAGTTTTTGCGGGAAAGAGTAACAAACATCCATCCATCCATCCATCCATACATTTTATAATATTAGTAGGATAAATAAATAAATAATCCCTACTACTATTAATTATAAATACGAAAGTAACTCTGTCTGTCTGTTACGCTCAACCGATCATCACGAAATTTTGCATAAACGTTGTCATGGGTACAGAAAAAGATATAGAATACCTAATTTTATCCTAGAATTCCCGCGAGATCTCTAAAATTGACGTGGGTTAATTTAACCGCGAGGAATTTTGGATGGAAATTTGACTCAGAGATAAATTATTCTAGTTTGGAATAAATAGAGTAACTTTTTTCGACACTTCTAACAGTTACCGTTATATTTCAACCAATTTACAATGAACCTTGACAAATTGCGTACCTAAACCTTTCTCATGAACCCCTCTATCTATTGGTACAAACCGCATGAAAATCCGTTTAGTACTTTTTGAGTTTATCGCAAACAGACAGACGGATGAGGCAGAGTCCTTTTTTATAATATGTTGTGATACATGGTAAAATTCTTGCTTAATTCGAGACCAGCTGGTGCGGTGTGATAAAATCCATGCATTATTATTGTTTACATTATGTGCTGTGAAGTTTGTTTTATTATGCAAATGAAGGTCTTCAGACAATAGCTTGGGACCTACGAGATTATGCCATAACATGCCGCTCGCGAGCCCAAGCTGTTCCGTATAGCGAAATAAAGTCGCCATCCGAAATTTCTTCTCAACGCCCGGAACCCAAAAAAGGAGCTTTGCATAACTTTTTACGAAGTCCATGTAAACTTTCCCAGCCCGTGACATCAAATCAGTAAACTTTCATTGTTATGCTTACTTATAACTTGCAAACCTACCTTGCAAAACCTTTTAACAAATTCCTAACTATCCGCCATCCGTGAACCATTGATGAGGAAAGATGTCTTTTAATTTTGTAAAAAAATAAATACGTATTAGTTTTTGCCAATCACTGCACTCATACGTAGGTCTACCTACTATGCTATAAAATTAATTGATTATTGTAATTAATTTTATAGAGCCAAAACCGAAGTGGTAACGTAATCTACACATCTTAATATAAAGCCCGAACTTCAGCGAATCAAACTCCAAGTTTATAACCAATCAAGACTAATTTTAATAGTATGTAACCCAAATTAACTAATGAAACCTTTTCAATGTCATTATCATATCGTCGAGCTTTGAAAGCTTCCTGAAAGTAATTAAAGTGCCTCCATCAGTTAATACAAGATTAGGTATACAGTGTGTAACGGCAAATTGAAATAATATTCAATCGAGTGAACATATTGTATGCTACTTGTAGGTACCTAGCAAAAAATCACCAGTAAAAATTTTGATAGAAAAATGAACTTTTGTGTTCCCGCGGGAATTACGGGATGAGAAGTACTCTATGACACTCAGGAGCACTGTAGCATTCCATTGGTAAAATAATTTCCAAAATCGGTTCAGTAGTTCCAGAGATTACCCCATTACCCCCTACAACGTCACAAACTCACAAACTCACAATTCACAAACTTTAGAAAGAAAGAAAAAAAGAAAGAAAAGGCATTTACTATATTAATTGTGTTGTGTCAAGAAAAGGCATTTATTTGGAAACATAAATGCCTCCACACAAAGAGGTGTTTGTTTGCGTGGTGCGTCCCCATGACCAAAACGGTCACTGCCTCAGCATGTTGCTATGAGTGCGACCGGAGATTCACAAATATAAGATCCTATTTCCTACTAATAATAGAAACGCGAAAGTTTGTAAGAATGTATGGATGGATGGATGGATGGATGTTTGTTACTCTTTCACGCAAAAACTACTGGATGGATTTAAATGAAACTTTACAATAATATAGCTTATACATCAGATTAACACATGTGTACTTTTTATCCCGAAATTCCCGCGAGAACTCTGAAATTAACGCGGGTGAAACCGCGGGGTACGATTAGTACATAATATGTCACAGTCTATATGCATAAATTTAACTGTTTTTTGTTACTTATTAGTATAGATATAATATGTATAGATTAAGATAGGACTACATAATTACCTAAGCTTTAAATTAAAGTACCTACCCATTCATTACAACAAAGTTCTTTATCGCAAGGTACGGATGGGAGTAAAAATTCATTTTCCGTCACGGCGTTGCGCGTCGTACGGCTGCTCTACGTAATAACAAAGCAACTGTAAATTTTTGTACAATTTTATTTCGGTTTCAATAAAAAGACTTTTTCATTTTTTTCTATTTCATACAAATATACGTTGTTATACATACATATATACCTAACGTGTTTGCTTTGTCTCCACGACACAGTAGCTTCATGTGGGTTCGGGTAGATCGTGTGTTATGAAGTGTTAAGTAATGAGGTTTTGTTTTATCGACTTTGTCAAATACACACAACATATTATACATACAAGAGTTTACCGAAGGTGTTAAAACCTTTTTTGTAAGTTTTCTAATATACAATGGGAGTTTTCTTTTGCTATGTTCCTTTTTTACTATTAATTTAAATTTGACAATATATAAGAATATTCAATTGACAACATATCTTTAATTACCTAAAATATCTATATTTTTAACTATGGAATATTCATATCAATAGAAGGGCATCATAAATGTTCGTCTGTCTACGACGCGCGACGTAATCCTACTAATATTATAAATGTGAAAGTGTGGATGTTTGGATGTTTGTCTGTTACTCAATCACGCAAAAACGACTGAACGGATTTAGAAGAAATTTGGTATGCACATTGTCAAGGGTATAAAGAGGGACATAGGATACTTTTTATCCCGGAATTCCCGCGGAAACTCCGAAATTACCGCGGGTGAAACTGCGGGGTACAGCTAGTCCTACTAATATTATAAATGTGAAAGTGTCGATGTTTGGATGTTTGTTACTCAATCACGCAAAAACGGCTGAACGGATTTGGATGAAATTTGGCATGCACGTTGTCAGGGGTACAGAGAAGGACATAGGGTACTTTTTATACCAGAATTCCCGCGGAAACTCCAAAATTACCTCGGGTGATACCGCGGGGCACAGCTAGTTTTATATAAAAAAATATTTTATTTTATTTAACCTTGTTTTAAAATACCTACCTTTTTGCAGTTCTGAGATACATCTACCAGGATGTTAACATTAAGCAACAATGCAAGTAAATAGGTACTTTAAAGATATACGAGTAAGGGTTAAAAAAAATTGTGCAAAATCGGGTTTTTTTTAGGAAAAAAAACTATTTAAATAAACCAGTGTTTATATTATCTAAAAATAAGTGCCAAAATATTTTGATTACACAAGAGTTGCTCGTTTAAAGCCATTAGATTTAACCTGTTTTTGCGTTACACCTTATCACCTTAACAACACCGTCGTTCCGCGCAGTAAGTCGCCCCACGGGTTTGTCAGCTTTTGAGCTGAAGCCACTTCCGCAAACATTGTGACAGCTGAACGTTTTAATAATCCACTTCAGTTGATTCAAGCGACAAACAAACGGACGCATAAATATTAAATTATCTGTGGTTCCGACCAAGTAAAACAGAAGTAACCCAGCCCTGTTATTTTGACCAGGACTAATGTACATAATGGTGCCCAAATTATGAATGAATGAATGAATGAAAAACACTTTATTGAACACCACAAACAGTACAATAAAAAAATATTTAGAAACGGAAAGTATTAAGTGGCTCCAAAAGGCGGCCTTATCACTTATTATGCTAGTATTTGTGAAGTTCGAGTCTTACTGATATGCCCAAAAATAGGTTTAGGTATGATTTTTCGTTCTTTCTAGATGCAATAAAATTTTAGGAAAATAAGCTAAGTTATTCAGCCCTTAAGATTCTGAAGATAAGAGAAGAAGATGGGAAAAACAACGGTAAATAGTTCAAAAAATATTTTCTTGATCACAATAGTTAGTTACTACTTTGATAGAACAGTTAATTAAAATAAATCCCAATAAATATTTCTTTTACTAGGTACTTCTTTTTTTTCCTTTCTACTCTAATCATATACGTAGGACGTAGGTATACCATATACGATTATATTATGATATAGTCCTACTAATATTATAAACGCGAAAGTTTGTAAGTATGTATGGATGGATGGATGGATAGATGGATGTTTGTTACTCTTTCACGCAAAAACTACTGGATGGATTTAAATGAAACTTTACAATATATAGCTTATACATCAGATTTTTATCCCGGAATTCCCGCGGGAACTCCGATTTTACCGCGGGTGAAACGGCGGGGCACAGCTAGTAGTACATAAAATGACTTTTTAATAATAAAAATAAACGTTACCACAGTCCTCCATGTAAATAAAATTTTTTAAACGGAATCGAATTGAGAAAATAGCTGAACAAGGATTGCGCGAAATTCCGATGCCGCTGTGTTAAATTATTTTGAATTTCGCTTTCAACGTAACGAGATTCGATTCTTCATTCTAATGACCGGTTTCCTCTGTGCTGACAATAAGATGTACAATATACCCAACCCTGCTATAGACAAACGAACCTTTTTAGGCTCCCCGGATTCGATTGTAATGTATTGAGAAGAAAATAAAAATAAGTAGGTACTGAAGTAAATAAAATATAAATAAAAAAAATATTTTTTGTTTATTTGTAACCAAATAATCTTAAAAGATACCAAATTATAGCTTTTGTCGTTCGAATTATACATATTATTTTATAATTATAATGTAGGTACGAAGTTTTATATCGACACGGCAATTAGAAGTAGGTTGAAATTGACTTCTAATACTTTATTGCATTTTTAATGTTTGTTAGTTACAAGTAAAGCTAAAATACGTAATATTTTGTGGATCTATAGTTTTTGCATGATGCGTGTGCAAATATACAGACAGAAGGGCGAGCGGCTTATCTGGGGGCACGGCAGTGCCCCCGCCAAGTCGAGCAACAAAAGCGGCACGGCCGTACTATCCTTTTCTCGAAGCAATTCAGGCCATTTTCGACCCCCTATAACTTCGTTGTGGATAAAACTAGAAGCCTGAATTTTTAGTAAACAAGCAGGTATTGTATAAAGACGGTATAATTTAAATTTCATTCGATTTGAACCAGTAGTTTAAGAATTATAACTAGTCAAAGTTTCTTAATTTTGTAGGTCACTCACTCACTCACTGACCGATCATCAAAACTCTAAGGCACTTCTAGCAGACATAGAAGTTTGAAATTTAGAATACAATTAGTGTTTATTGTATAAATCAAGGAAAAATTGAAATATTTTGCAATTTCGGTACAGTTTTCTAGATACACCAACTGCATAAATAACTTTGTAATCCCATATAAATGTATGGAATTACAAAGTTACATATGCAGTTATATGTACCAACTGCACAAATAACTTTGTAATCCCATATAAATGTATGGAATTACAAAGTTATATATGCAGTTATATGTACCAACTGCACAAATAACTTTGTAATCCCATATAAATATATGAGACTAGCTGTTCCCTGCGGTTTCACCCGCGATAATTTCGGAGATCCCGCGGGAATTCAGAAATGCAAAGTAGTTAGTACCCTATATCCCTAGGTTTTCTTTACCCCTGACAACGTGCATGCAAAATGTCATGAGATTTCACCAGCGTTAATTTCGGAGATCCTTCGGGAATTCCGAGATAAAATTACCCTAATCTGAATGCTCCAACGATTTTCATGAAATTTTGTATACAGGGGATTTCGGGGGCCATAAATCGATCTAGCTAGGATTCATTTCTGGAATTCCCGCGCGAACTCTGATATCAACGCGGGTGAATTAATTATTGCATACTACACGTTGTCAAGGGTACAGGAAAGGTCATAGGGTAGTAAGTACTTTTATCTCAGAATACCCGCGGGATCTCCGAAATTAACGTGGGTTAAACCGCGGGGAACAGCTATTTAAGCCGAGCGAAGCTCGGTTGCCCAGATATTAATAAATAATAATAATAAGTGTAGCTAGTTACCTACCTAGATATAAAGTGTAGATACATAGTTACCTAGACATAATTATGTTCAAAGGTACAATGGTCAACGGAATGAAAAAGCAAGAAAAAATCTTTCAAGTTATTAAAATAGACTAAATTGCTCAAAGGAGGAAGACCATTTACAAAAAGAAATGAGATCCCATCAAAAACAAACTTGTAAAAAATCCAAGTCTCGCAACTCAGTTCTTCTACATTAAAAAGTTGTGAGATCAATGTAATACCAAGTCGGTTAATTTATTCAGTGCCTACTTAAGGGTCCTTCTGTCTAAAGTTATCATGTTATAAGCTAATCTAATAACATTTTATAGTGACCATATCAAATTTAAAAATCTTTTATGTTTTAAATAGATTGATTGGCTTGGCGATCACATGAAAACACAATGTATCTCACAAGTAATACATATTATAATTAAATTAGATTGTTTAGAACCATAATTATGTATTACATGTGAGATATATTGTGTTTTCACGTGATCGCCAAGCCAATCAATCTATCTAAAACATAAAAGATTTTTAAATTTGATATGGTCACTATAAAATGTTATTAGATTAGCTTATAACATGATAACTTTAGACAGAAGGACCCTTAAGTAGGCACTGAATAAATTAACCGACTTGGTATTACATTGATCTCACAACTTTTTAATGTAGAAGAACTGAGTTGCGAGACTTGGATTTTTTACAAGTTTGTTTTTGATGGGATAAGTAATATCATCATTATTTTGAGTTCAGTGATCGATAAGTATTCGAGATCTTCCCTAAATTATTTGCCACGCCTTTTCAACGATTTGTTTATTTATTGAAACTATGGATTGTATATTTAACTAAGAAATTCAAGATGTAGGTAAAATTCCAGTAAGTACTTAACCATATCTTTTGTAAGTGCTTTCTATATTTTCTCGCGCGGATTAGTGATGAAAAGTAGATGGGTATATAAGCACTATGGCTCCTTTTTCTCGCTCGTTCACTTTAATATCTCGGGTGTTATTGATCGCTTAGCTCCCTTGTATAAAATCTACTATATCTTCTATAACTAGTACTATATCCTCAACTCCTATCATTAATTGTATTAATTTGGAAACGTACTTAAATGAACTGAGACTGCAACCTCTTAAATAAGTAGGTAGGTACTCATAGCAAAATGTGAAGGTAATATTTATTCAAAGTACACTTCCAGGACGCAAAAGGTATAAGACATCTGATGAACAAAGAAAAACCTTTACCATCTTAAAAAAATATAACAATACCTACCGGTAATACATAGAAGCGAGATGGATATCAAAAGCTTGGAGTTCCACTCGACCTTACCCTTTTAAATACAATAGAATATAGCCATATCGGTACTCGTTCACAAGCTACCGTTTCCACGAGCATCCTCATGGGAATTAAAAAGGATGGCAATTTGATCTCCAGAGTTCTGAATGGGAAGTGTAATTTAGAATTTCGTTTATATTTTCTTAGGAGCCGCGTTGGCGACGGAACCATCACCGACGTGCCACCAGCCATGTTGACTGGCCCGCCTTTTTAGGGTTACAAAGCATAAGTAAATAACCTCGAAATTACGGGTTAAAATACACACTAGGGCGAATTGTTTTGCTATGGAAATAAAAACGATGGATATTTTTGTACTCAGTCAACTTTGCGAAGGATAATTTACTGTATTTTTTTTTTGTTAGATCAGGTACGATCTTTAGGTAAAAGAAATGTGGTGCTGGAGAAGTCTTCAGCCTCGAAATCGGAGGAGTTTTGATGGAGGCTTCGGTTCCATGATTAATTTTTATATTTAGAAAAACTGTTAATTTCCTTAGGCCTAATATTTTAGAGTTTTCAATAGCGTTATTAACGTGTTCATTTAAAATCTCTTTCGCTACTTTCGGCAGAATCCTTTAAGAGTTTTGAGGAAGATTTCACTTTTACATATTTTACATGAGACCTGTAGGTACGTAATAGTACATTGTTATCCTAGGGGTGAAAGTAGATCGAGGGACTAAATAAGTCTTTCTCCCGAGAATAACACTGTGCTTTTCATTACGAATGCAAGGAAAGTCAAAATAAAAATAGGAATTAGCTAAAGAAAAAAATTAGTGAATTTTATTTTACATAAATCAACCATTAGGTGTGCTACTGGCCAGTAAGTATGCCCCCTATGACATAAAAAAAGCTTGAGTTTCTGCAGTATCCAGCTGTCAGTTGAAAGCGATTCTCCCTAGAGCTGAAAAGTGTTACTTTCAACCCGCTTCTCAGGCAACTTCAGACCTACTTTCCGAGTATGACTAATGAAAAGTATATTTTGACTATTTGGGGCCATTTGCAAATAGGCAGTTCTCACGGAAGGATATAAATCGTCATAGTACCTACAGTTCATTCTGTATTCGTCAAGCATAAATAATTCCACAGTACCTACTCGTATATATAATATAACACAGAGAAAATAATATATTAGTTAGAGAAGCAATGTTGGTGGAGCAGGCGCGCCAAGGTTGTAAAGAAAGTTATAGCAAATGCTCTAAACTAAACAACAAATCAAAGGTGCATTTCGTTACAGTTTTATTAATAAAGGCGGAAACACACTTGTGTGTCGTATCGTGTGGTGTCGCGACAGAAGCATATCGGTTCCAAATCAAATCAAATCAAATATATTTTATTGCACACACACAGTAGAAAACACATTAACAAAAATACATAAACATACATTTAAATATGGTTAAAGACATAAATTTACTGTCGTGTTGTGGCACATTCTGTTGTGGTGCTTCTCTAAACATTACTAAGGTTTTTGCGCATTATAGGAAATTTTTCTTCTAATACCAAAACCGACAATAATGTCTTAACCGACTAAGAAAATTCTTGACATTTCTTGTATTATGTATGGTCTCATACAACAATCAAAGCGACTGGATATATTATTAGACATTTCCTATACGACACAAGAAAAATTTCTTATAATGTGCAAAAGGCGTAAATGTATGAAACCGATATTATACTTCTATCGCGACGCAACAGGACATGACACATAGGTGTGTTTCCGCCTTAAATGTTTTTGTTCTTGATGAATTGGTTTTGTGTACGATAATGACCCGACGACACTAGTTTTCATACCACAGTGAGTTGATGTCCTTTCTTGAACAGAATATAGATAACTTTTCTGTGGTATATAACAATACGTGAGGGCAGGTGAAACTATAAATGCAAAAGGTATCGGACATTGGGGCTAATGGACAGGGCGAGCACCCCCGGGCCCCGGAGCTGGGTAATCTGACGTGCGCTTATCCTATGCCAGATTATATTTTTAGGGTAAATTGAATTGTTGTGCTATACAAAACTCAACGTAGATATTGACTTGTCTACCTAGTTTAGTACTACTAGATAGACAAGTCTTACTCGTGTTCACATTTCTCATAGCCAAAAGTGGACTTTGGAAGTGCAAAAATTACCAATATCTTTTGGACGCCAATCCTACTAATATTATAAACGCGAAAGTTTGTAAGTATGGATGGATGGATGGATGGATGGATGGATGGATGGATGTTACTCTTTTACGCAAAAACTGCTGGATGGATTTAAATGAAACTTTACAATAATATAGCTTATACATCAGATTAACACATAGGGTACTTTTTATCCCGAAATTAACGCGGGTGAAACCGCGGGGCACAACTAGTTAGTAATAACATTATAATCTATAAAATGAAGTTATTGATACAGAAAGCTTTATCGAGAGAAAGTGTACCCATTGCTTTATTGCTCGCTCGCTCTCTATATAGGTAATCAATGAAATAATATTTTCAAGGACAGTTCATTGACTTTATGAATTGATTTAGTTTTAGCTCTAGTGTTGTTATCAATTTATTAAACTTTCAAGCGGTGTTCCGGTTTCACAACACAATAAACGGACACAGATAAGCAATAACATGTTAACCCACAAAATAAAGTCATTCATACAGAACGCTTTATTGAGAGTAATAGAAAGTTTTTTAATAATTTTTCTACCTTATTACATTGTTTAAAAAAAATGGTGGCACACAATGGTGTTATAATTTTAAAACACTCAAAGTTTCTCCAATGTGGGTTAACACACTATTGCTTATCTATGTCCAAACAAGGTGTGGCGTAATTTAAACCCTTTGATGGTCCGATCCTTAATCAAAAACTATAATTACGTAGTATTCGACTTTCATTTCTTGTAGAGATTTTATTTGTCAGCAAAAATTCCGCACTCACGTAAAAACCGTTGAAGTGTCAATTAAGAGGGATTCGTGATAAAATTTTAAAATAGCACGTCAATTCCGATCTTAACAACCGTGTATGTGACTCAAAATAGCTTGGCAATGATGTTTTATCTCATCCAATAAATGTGACATATAAATTTATATGTGAGAGACGATAAAGAATGGTTTTATGCCATTTTTAATGCAAGCTCGGACTGGTAAACTGGCTACTCGACTTATTGCTTATCCGGCGCACTTAGCATAATGATAAAAATGACAACAAACAGAATTGTATACTATTTTTTGAACATAAGCTAGGTCATTTCCTATTTTTTCTTTCTTTTTCAAAACAAAGTATCCTGCCATTCTCCACTCAGGTCTTGAAGCCTTCGCTTTGGCCTATATAGAATCCTCAGTTACCCTGAGAGTTCAATATTGCAGGTCGACTTTACAAAATACATGTGAAATAGGTTCTTATAACAAAAAATCAATTATTAATAAAAATGTTTTATATTCCTGTCTGTTTGTTCCGGCTAAACTTACGGAACGGTTGGACAAAGTTTAAAGTTAGTTTCACTGGCATGTTAGGGAATAACTGAAGCTACTTTCCTCCGTATTCCTGTGGAAACTCCGAATCTCACGCGGGTGAATCCGCGAGGCACAGCTAGTGATAACATATTATTATGCTACCGTTACAGTAAAAAATAATCTTACGTGGTCTAATGTGTCCACATTCATTTCACCTAGTTCCATAATTATAGTGGAATATATCGACCGCGTGTGAAGTGCCGACCTACATTCAGAAAGCCTCCTCAATCCGCCCGAGTGCTCCACACTCGTCCCAGAGGGGCCGTTAACCTGTGGACGGCGTTCGGTAGCCGCGGCTCAAGGGAACCAACGTGATTGTGGTCATTATCAACAGTTAACGTTCGAGCGAGGAGACGTATTTTTGAATCGCTCGAATTAATTTTCACACACGTAATCGCAGGATTCGCATGCGAATGCGTAGGTAAGATGGTATTTTTGAAATGTCATTTCACGTGAATTTCGCAACGAGTGGGTCGGACCACTCTCATTTGAATTCATCGATCGAAAGTTTGACGTTTAGTGACATAACGTCATTTTCATAATGGGGATGTTGACTACTTTTGAAAATCAAAATTCTAATTAGTCCGTTCTTAGAAAATAAAAAGCAATAGACATGTATTTTTTGCTTTTTCAAATAAAGTAAAATATACACAGATAAAGCGCATTAAAGTTTATGTTGAGGGGGTCGTGACGTCACAAACCACTAAAACCGCCATACAAACTGTCCGAATAGTGACGTCACGCGAAATTTCAACACAATGTATCGCCGTTATTTTTAGATTACGTAAAAAAGAAAAAATACGTATGCATTATTTTTCTCAGAATAGGTCTAAGTATTAAAGTGTATCTCTTATACCTACACTATTGTGTACAATTTCATGATAACCCACGCAATATTTTGTAATCGCAATATCTCGTAATTTCATGCGAACCCCCAAAACTATTATTTTGAAAATGTGCCCGTCTTACAGTCGCGCGGCGGAGAAATTAAAATGGCGTCAGCCGCATTGTGCTGAATGTGCTGATGATGGCGAAGTAGTCGATGACTGTCTTTTTATTTTATATTATATGTTATTATACGGAAATAATACGGAAATATTATATTATTTATTATTCTGTCTGTGTTTTATTATTATGATATGCATTTATTTATTTATTTCAGTTTATTTATAATTGTTTGTCTCAAGTATTTAATATTTATGTTATATTTTATATGTAATGTTTTATTTTTTAAGCTATTTGTTTTTTATTTTTGTTTTTTATATGATTGTGTTTTCCTCTTCTGCTGTTACTCCCGTCCGTGCGTGACAACGGGCTGCCAACTGAAAACCAGCGCTAGGTGTACCCGCACCTAGCTAATGCTGAGTTGGTGACCCTTTCGGCAGAGCATGCAAGAAAACTTGGGTTTTGGTTTTAGATTAAGTACTTCTTTAGTGTTTGTTTATTATTCTTGTGTGTTTTGCAGAAATAAATTTTATTCTATTCTATTCTATTCTATTCAATATTTTTAATTAATCTACAAGACGGGCTAAAAAAAAATAGTCAACATGCCCATTTGACATGATTGATAGTTTGACGACTTCAAGAACGTTTCGTTTCAAGTCCGATTAAGTACCGGTTTATGAAAATCTATGAGAGTTAGCTTCCGGTTTTTAAATATTCTGCGTAAAATGAAACAAATCGAAAGGAGTTTCAGAAAACAGCAACACCGTATTCGAATGATTCAATAATATTGCAAAATGGGATTCAGTGAATTTGAATTCGCATGTGAATTGAATTCACTTAAGATATTCGAGCGATTCAAAAATACGACCCCAGACATTTAAGGTGAACTCCGCGATTACTGACCACCGAGGTAATGGACGGATAAGTAGCGAACTTGAGTGCTATTGTATTCGTACTTTAATAAAACTTACTTATGCAAACGTTATTTGAATATCGATTTAGTGAAGTTCACAAGCGAACGAATCTGTAAAAATCAAATTAAAGTTAAGATTTTATGTAAATTAAATTTGATTTAAGTTTAAATATTTTCCAACCTTCTTAGCCAGGTTAACTCAAACTCAACGATCCTATTATATTGTTTATTCATAGAAAACTAAGGAATGAATCGTCGTGCCAGGTGGTCACGTAAAATCGTCCAATAAAAATGCCCTACACTAACAAGTTAAAAATAACAAAATACCAATTTAATCCAAAAGACAAAAATACTCGTAGTATTATTATTGGTTTGTGCAAAGATATTGAAAGAGAATAGATTGACAATACGCTCGGCCGCTAAAGCTTTCCCTTGAACCACGCAGCGGTCGAATGATCTTATGCTAACAAAATGCCGTTGGCTAGCAGAGACTATTGTCTATAGATACCATTTGACGGAGAGCGATGTGATTGGCTATTTGAAATGTACTTTGTGGTGACTGGTACTGCTACTGCTGGTTGGACTGCGTCGCAACGATGTGATTGGTTTTTATTTGATCATTCCCCCCGCAAAAATTGGTTGACGTGGTTGCATAGTTAAAGTTTGTATTGTTCGTCTATTCTCTTATAATGTCTTTGGAGTTGTGCTGCCACTGATCCGTTTGAATTCGGTGCCAAGCCCGCTGGTGTCTGCCCACTTGGGTTATTCGCATCACGACGAGCTCGTGGCGCGAGTGGACGTCGACGACGTGACATGACGATTCTTTAAGTTTTCTATGCGTTTATGATTAATTATAGATAGATAAATAACTCTTTATTGTATACTAAACAAAAAAAGTTTTATAAAAGAGAGGAAATTGGATAAGTGTTTACATATATTAGGTAAGCTATGCCCCGCGGTTTCACCCGCAGCAATTTCGGAGTTCCCGCGGGAATTCCGGGATAAAAAGTACCCTATGTCCTTCGCTGTACCCCTGACAACGTGCATGCCAAATTTCATCCGAATCTGTTGAGCCGTTTTTGCGTGATTGAGTAACAAACATCCAAACATCCACACTTTTATAATATTAGTAGGAGTAAGGAATTAATGCAAATAGTATAAATATACAGGAATATTTTTTATTCAGTGCGCAAACTTTTACAAATTAATCTTAAAGGAGTTTTAATAAACATTTTTTTTGTTTTGTTAGTCATAGTACAAAAAAGTGAAGTTATCGTGAACGAAAGATGTATATTTTGCAATGGGATGGGGATGTAGACTACTGGTTTGAAAATCAAAATTCTATTAGTCCGTCAGTTAGAAAATAAAAAAACAATAGATACGTATTTTTTGCTTTTTTAAATAAATTAAAATATACAGAGATAAACCGCATTAAAGTTTAGGGTGAGGGGGTCGTGACGTCACTAACCGCTAAAACCGCCATACAAACTGTCCATCAAGTGACGTCACGCAAAATTTCAACTCAATATATCTCCGTTATTTTTTGATTACATAAAAAAAAAAATACGTGTCCAATATTTTTTAATAATCTACAAGATGGACTAAAAAATAAAAATTAGTTAACATACCCATTGCGCGGGTCATTCATTGGCTACTCTATTCGCCGCCGCCACCGCTGCGCGCGAAGCGCTCGTTCGGCTAGGTATTTATTTACGTTGGTTTACAATGTACCGACAGACAGCTGATCGAGGTCTTAATATTAAGTACCTACACATTTTGTTTTAGAAAACGAAATACTTATCTTCATAGTATGTTATTAGTCACTAAACAAAGTTATAATTAAATCCCATTTGAAATTTCAGAATGGTCTATTATCGTCAAGTTGAATTCTCATTTTTTCCCGTTACTTAATAAAGAGTTTGTACGAGATCTCGTTGCGAATTCATTGAGGTATTTTACCTTATTTAATAATATCTATCAGATCTCTCTTCCGAGGGAAAGGGATTCGGTATTTGTAATGAAGTGGTAGGTAGGTACCTACTTACCTATAGAAATGATTCTTGCAAAAGTTTACATTTTGTTTCGGGAGAAAGGCTATTACCATCGACCACACAGCCCATAGACGCCTAATGTTTGATTTTGCGTATTGAATGCATTCTGGCAACTAGCTGAGGTAAGAGAAGCGGGGTTGCAACGCCGTGATTGGTTAATTCAAGGCCACACGCGCTAGTTACACGCCGTGATTGGCTAATTCACATTTATATCGGAACTATAAGTCAGATGTGTTGACAGGAGCCATTCGCCTGTTATTAGGCGTCTATGGGCTGTGTGGTCGATGGCTATTACTAACAGATGAAACTGTTTGGAAAGATGTTAGAATCAATATAATCCTACTTATTGTGGATGTTTGGATGTTTGTTACTCAATCACGCAAAAACCGCCGAACGGATTTGGATGAAATTCGGCATGCACGTTGTCAGGGGTACAGAAAAGGACACATGGTACTTTTTATCCCGGAATACCCGCGGGAACTCCGAAATTACCGCGGGCGAAACCGCGAGGCACAGCTAGTGAATAATATATTAGGTATATTATTACCAGTATTATCCCTACTAATATTATAAATGCGACAGTTACTCTGTCTGTCTGTTTGTTACGCTTTCACGCCTTAACGGCTCAACCGATCATCATGAAATTTTGCACACAGGTAATTTCGAATCCGCAGGGTGAAAAGAGGTATTGGAGGCCATAAAGGGAACAGTTAGCAAAAAGCTACTCGACGCTGCGGGTTAATAGGGCTAGTCCACTTGTTCCTACCAAAGTGTTCCCCCCTGATATGAAAGTCGTTTTGAGCATTCGTAACATTCTAGAAAACTAGCGTTTCACCCGCTTTGATGTCGGAGTTCCCGCGGGAATTCCGGGATTAAAAGTA
Organism: Zygaena filipendulae; assembly: GCA_907165275.2. NCBI lineage: Eukaryota > Metazoa > Arthropoda > Insecta > Lepidoptera > Zygaenidae > Zygaena > Zygaena filipendulae. Next base: position 10,967,425 of record OU015664.1, read on the forward strand.
CCCTATGTCCTTCTCTGTACCCCTGACAACTTGTAAGCAAAATTTCATGATGATCGGCATAATAAACAAACTACTAAAAATACAAACACATTTGCATTTATAATGTGTTAGGATAGCGGGCGACGTTCGGTTAACCACTCATAAGCGTACAAACGAAATAACTACATACAAATTATAGTAAATTATGTTGAATTTCTCAGACAGCACTGCGGTAGTTCTCATCAATTTGAGCAAAGCGTTGCTTAGAGAATTTGCATTGCTGAATGCGGCTGCATCAGCATAATATTCCGAGCGAGAGTCGCTTTTGTCAAAGTGTTTCAAAAGATCCTAGTGCTTTTATAATATTACTAGCTGTTCCCCGCATTATTTTAGAGTTCCCTCGGGAATTCCGGATTACAATATAGCCTATGTTACTCAGGGATAATGTAGCTTTCTAATGGTGAAAGAATTTTTGAAATCGGTCCAGTAGTTTTTGAGTTAAAACGTAATAAACAAACAAACAAAAACTCAAATCTTTCCTCTTTATAATATAAGTATAGATATTTTGAGCTGTTAATAAATATAATGGCTTTGTTATTACAATATGTTATTATAATATACCTTGTCGCGCTTACTTTGAAGGAACGGTACGGAAGAAAAGGTCCGATGGATTGGCGACTGATTATTATTTATTGCCTTCCCGGCCCGTTCCCGGTAGATAGGTACAAGTAGGTACAATTAGCGACACTGGCCTCAGCGGTAAGTGGTAGGTGGCTCGTAGATGGTGACGACGCTGGTGCCGCGGCGGCTGCTGTAGGCAGCGGCTGGAGTACGCCTGGAGTAGTCCAGGAGTAGGGCTGGTAGGTGCCTGGAGTCTCGGCGGTAGATGGTAGGTGCCTGGAATGCGCCGGGGTAGTCCGGGGGTAGGGCTGGTAGGTGCCTGGAACCTGGAGCGAGGGCTTCGGTTACCATCAGCAAGTCCGTAGCTGGCTGCCTTTCCACCCCGTGAGAACCAGCGGTCGCAAGGTAGTAGCGATAGTGCTTTAGTAGGAATTGCAGCCAGCCAGACTAGATTAAGCGAGAAGCAGCTTAGTAGTGTGAATGTGAATGAGAACTCACCCTAGAGGGTCATCAGCACTAGCACGTTTAGTAGGTACCGCGCGGTAGATGCGCAGTACCATTAGACAGCACAAATTAGTATGTGCGGTAGGCGCACATTTAAACGCACGTTAGAAAAGATTGGCCGCAACACGTACCCGCGTGTAGCGCGGTGCACGTGCAGCGGCCGTCTGTCAAGGCGTCGAGTGCCACAGGTCGGCTACTCGCCGTTAACCGGCACGGGTGCGCGGGAGGGGAATCTTTAGAGATTCACGATGCGCAGCGTGCAATAAAAATAGGTTTTATCTTCCGAATGTGAGTCTGCAACGTTACAGTACCCCCTCAGAAAATTCAGGATTTTAGCTGGCAACCTTAGTGGTAAAATCCGTCTATGCTACCTGTGAATCTTTGCTCCTTATCCTTTCATTCCTCTCGAACATTCTTTCATACCTCCCTCTTTCAAACTGTCTTTGATCCTGTTAGTCAGACCTCAGACTCCTAACAACCAGAGTACACTAGTTAGCACTAAACTATACTCGAGAAACAAAGGGTGTAGGTTCATGTTTAGATACATGCTCCTCACATCACAAGTAGACCGGTAGTATTGTGAATAGGGTAGTACTTAGTACGCTAGTTCGTTTTTGCTTAGCTGGATAGACGAAATAAGGTGAGTTTCCATTATAAGAATAAGCAAAACAATACAAAATTAGTGCTATAATTGGCCAAAGGTAGATAAAAAAAATTTAGGGTAGGTAGTGTTATAAATAGCCAACAAGCTCAATTTATGAAGCTAAGTATAATAATTAAGCAGTATTTAAATGTACAGTAAATATTTTTTAGACAATGAAAAAAAATCAAACGAGTAAAGTATGTAGCCACCACTAGTATTAGTTAAGCTGATTATATAGGTATAAACGAGATGTACAGTAAAATTTTTTTTGACAGGGAAAAAAATAAATCAAGCAAGTAAAGCATGTAGCCACCACTAGTATTAGGTAAGCGTATGCTATGCACAAACTACTAAGAGATACTACCGTAGGTATGCTAAGCTGCTTTTACAATGTTTCGACAACTACACTATACGGTACGGTGTTTAAAATGTTTAGATCTACCTACTTCAATTGATAATAATAAATAGACCAGTAAAATAAAAAAATCAAAAAAACGGAACTAAGGAAATATAGATTGCGAACTGTTGCGAAAATACCTATGTATTTGTAATGATAATAAAAGTTAATAAGTAATATTGATGTAAGAAAAAAAATTGTTTAGGTATCTAGTTGTTGGAAAATATTACGCAACAATTACAATCACAATTGGCACAATCAAAATAAGCGTTAGTATAAAATTCAGCATAAAAATACGAAGCAAAAAAAAAACAAGTATAGGTAGGTAAGCGTAACGGTTTTATTTTAATGAATAGGTAAGTACGTACCAGTTCGCTGTGTAGGTAGCATCGACACCGCCTCGTTCACAATTAGGTTTTTCGCGCTGGGCTAGCTGCTAAAGCACTAAAATAAATACCTAGAACGAACCTGGAAGGACAATAACCACGTTAAAGGGCGCCACTGTCGCGCTTACTTTGAAGGAACGGTACGGAAGAAAAGGTCCGATGGATTGGCGACTGATTATTATTTATTGCCTTCCCGGCCCGTTCCCGGTAGATAGGTACAAGTAGGTACAATTAGCGACACTGGCCTCAGCGGTAAGTGGTAGGTGGCTCGTAGATGGTGACGACGCTGGTGCCGCGGCGGCTGCTGTAGGCAGCGGCTGGAGTACGCCTGGAGTAGTCCAGGAGTAGGGCTGGTAGGTGCCTGGAGTCTCGGCGGTAGATGGTAGGTGCCTGGAATGCGCCGGGGTAGTCCGGGGGTAGGGCTGGTAGGTGCCTGGAACCTGGAGCGAGGGCTTCGGTTACCATCAGCAAGTCCGTAGCTGGCTGCCTTTCCACCCCGTGAGAACCAGCGGTCGCAAGGTAGTAGCGATAGTGCTTTAGTAGGAATTGCAGCCAGCCAGACTAGATTAAGCGAGAAGCAGCTTAGTAGTGTGAATGTGAATGAGAACTCACCCTAGAGGGTCATCAGCACTAGCACGTTTAGTAGGTACCGCGCGGTAGATGCGCAGTACCATTAGACAGCACAAATTAGTATGTGCGGTAGGCGCACATTTAAACGCACGTTAGAAAAGATTGGCCGCAACACGTACCCGCGTGTAGCGCGGTGCACGTGCAGCGGCCGTCTGTCAAGGCGTCGAGTGCCACAGGTCGGCTACTCGCCGTTAACCGGCACGGGTGCGCGGGAGGGGAATCTTTAGAGATTCACGATGCGCAGCGTGCAATAAAAATAGGTTTTATCTTCCGAATGTGAGTCTGCAACGTTACAACCTATGTATGCATCAGTATATAACTGTATACCTAAAATTATAAATCAAAATTAAATAATCATTGCTTACTTTTACTCGCATCGCAACAGAATAAATGAAAAAAAAAAAAAAAACATACATACAATCGAACATAGAACCTCCTCCTTTTTGGAAGTCGGTTAAAAACTCACTGATAATTAAAAAAAAAAATAGAGAACTACTTACCTAAACTCCCTCGTGAAGTTCAGGCGAATAAATCTGCAGGGAATTGTTACTACTTCAACTATAAAAATCAAACTGTATAAAGGCTATTCTCAGAAAGCGAGCGAGCTTAGTTTTTCTTTTATTTATATACTCTATTTTTTCATGTTTATAATGTCGTTTTAACTTTTTTCATTACCTATATTTTCTTTTGTATTTCTTTTCTTTTGTTTTTTTTTCTGCGCTTCTTAAAGTTGTATATCTGCCGAAAAACACTATTAGGACACAATTTATACTTCACTTTTGTTTACTTGTAAATAAGAAAAAAATAAGCAAAAGATTGTTGATCTAAGTAGGTAAGGTAGTGGAACAAGTTTTCGAACTTCAAAACTTTAAATGTCAACCACATCGAAGCGGACGGTCCCCAGACCCCAGCTGCTATATTATTCAGCTTATTTTCCACAGATCCGTGCACACGCCATCCACCTATATAACTGTTTTGAGAACTCCATCTGCAGTCAAACTTAATGTTTGCATCGGCCGATGACGCAAAGTTGCAAACCGCAGTAAGTATATGTATATACGTACTTATAAATACCTACAATGTGTTAATGAATTGACTGAAAACTAGAAAGTAGTTTGTTCAGAATCGACTTCCGAATCGGTTTAATATAGGTTATATAATAGGGATGTGGACTACTTTTCAAAATCAAAATTCTAATTAGTCCGTCAGTTAGAAAATAAAAAAACAATAGACACGTATTTTTTGCTTTTTCAAATAAATTAAATATACAGAGATAAAGCGCATTAAAGTTTAGGGTGAGCGGGTCGTAACGTCACTAACCCGTAAAACCGCCATACAAACTGTCCGAATAGTGACGTCACGCCAAATTTCAACTCAATGTATCGCCGTTATTTTTTGATTACGTAAAAAAAGAAAAAATACTTAATTTTTAAATTAATAATTTTTTAGTAATCTACAAGACGGACTAAAAATTAAAAATTAGTCCACATGCCCATTTTCATTTTTACTAGCCCATGTCTAAATTATTTATAATGCAATATTTAGCGCGTACGCCGCCGCCTGTAGCAAAAAAATTCGAATCGGTTATTAACACGTAGGCGCGGGCGTAGCGCTTGAAATTTCGTAGATAGGTCACCTCCAAACTAATTTCGACATAATTTAATTTAATCATAATTATTATTGTTTTTGTTTTGCTACTAAACTACGTCAAAACTCCCATTAAACCATATAATGCTGGTGAACTGGAATATGTTAACGAATATACATACTTAGGCCAAATAATATCTCCTACAGACATCACAACAAGAGAAGTTCAAAATAGAATAAACCTAGGATGGAAGAGATACTGGGCTCTAAAAGATGTAATGAAAAACTCGGATATACCAATTGAAGAGAAGAAAAAAATATTTAATACATGCATCCTACCAAGCATGACCTACGGATGTCAGACATGGAGTTGTACAAAGAAAAATTTCAAATCACTGGAAACTTGCCAACACAGAATGGAAAGAAGCATACTCAACATCAAATTAAAAGACAAAATTAGGTTAAAAACTATCAGAAAACGAACCAAGATTATAGATATAAAATACCAAATCAAACGACTCAAATGGAAATGGGCAGGACACCTATCAAGAAGTATGACAGAAAAATGGACGAACGAAGTCACGGAATGGTGCCCTAGATATAAAAAGAGAAGTAAAGGCAGACAGTTTCGAAGGTGGGAGGATGATATTAAGGAGGTGGCAGGACCATGTTGGATGAGGATAGCAAGGGATAGATTGTTGTGGAGAACACTTGGGGAGGCCTATGCCAAGGAGCAAGACAATCTCGGAACCGGTGTCTAGTACAAATAATAACATTAATTAATACGTTGCTTTCATAAACAACCATATTGAATATTAGTAATACACAAGTAATATATAATATGAAATGTAACATATAAGATTGTTAATAAAGGCTTTTATTATTATTATTATTGTTTATTTTTTTAAATGGGGTGTATCAGGTTTTTGATTAATTCATTAACACGTTGTATATGTATAATGTAGGACTATAGGTATATACCGGAGCATCTGTTTGTGGCGTGTTTTTCTTTTCCATTAATGCCTTTTAAGATATTTCATATAATAAGAAACCAAAAATTCGATACCAACGTAAAATAAAGTATTTAATTACATACATTTTGTAAAAAAAATATTTTTATTAAAAACCGCCTTTTGTGCTTTAACAAAGTAACATTCTATTTATTTCATCGTCGTAAGATTTTTGTGAAGATCCGATTTTTTAGATTATAGAATGGAATAGAATAAAATTCATTTTATACCAAAAAACAAATACGAAATTGGGGCTTAAACTAATGAAGATTAAACAATGGTCCTCCTCCTTTTTTATTTAGCAGTCGGTTAACAATGGCTACCGCTCAGCATATACCGTGGAACTAATCCAACGATGCTGATTTTTAAGCAACCGTAACAAGAGAGATGGTTAAAATTCAAAATTTAAATGTCTATTTATAATGAAATTAACAGCTTTTCACTAAATGCATATAAAAGTAGAACGCTACTTACATTTTTTTTCTCTCTGTCTGTCCGTCTGTATGTTCCGGCTAATCTCTGAAATGGCTGGAGCGATTTTAACGGGACTTTCACTGACAGATAACTGATGTTATAAGAAGTAACGTAGGCTACGTTTATTTTAGAAAAAAATTGTTCCTGCGGGAATTCCGAAACTCACGCGGGAGAAATCGCGGGGCACAGCTAGTCTTACTATAAAATACCTTTACACTTGACCAAGTTCAATATATTATAGTTACTAGTTATAGTAGTGTAAGTGTTAGCACGGGTTAGAAGTTGGAGCAATCAACACCCTTATCTGTAACGAGTGGGTACGATATTTACCCGCTTACCTATGTAGCAAAGATCCCTAAATTACGGTCCACACAGCGCAGAGTTTTGGGTTAATTGCTCCGTTATACTGCGTACTGTGGACACTCGTTCAGATGTCGTGTGGTTTCTGGCGTAAGTAGTTTGAGAAATGTTGTCGATCCAACATTGGCTTGAAGTATAAGATGAAGAGAAGAAAGGACGCTGTTTAATTAAAAATTACGATCATCGTGAAGTCCTATTTATTTTCTCAAGTGATTGCCTACTGAAATTTTCAATTATCGATGGTTAGTTTAAAGAAAATGAAGCAAAATACAGCATTTTAAGTCGTTGCTGTCATATTACTTTACTCCATGCTTTTAAAGTATTCAAATTTCGAATTTTATTTTTTTTCTCTCTTAAAAACCCGTTCCGTGCTCAGGTTAAACAAAATGACTGCTGACAGGTGGCTGAGCAACGAACGCTTGTTCTCTTCACGACTCCCTACCGGAAAGAACCATTTAGGGTCTGTACTGTTTTTCATTCGCCAAATAAACTTCATCTGAAGAAAATTTTTACATTTTAACGTCACAAAAACTGTCAAAACTTCAAAATCGTTATTCGTCAGATAAAGTTAAAGCGAAACACAGTGGCGTTTCTTGGCTTCTCGGCCTTAGCTTCTCGGCTGTCATTATTGTGTCGTGTAGCAAGACAAATTGTCAAGATTGTCAACCGCACAGCCGGCAAGTTCGTGTGTTGAGAAAAGAATAAATACATATTTCATTTCGCCTCGCGACATCTTGCCTTTTGTATTCAAATCTTGGAAGTGATACGTCCTTGACATGTGCACACATCGCATAAACCTTAATATAAGAGACGCACTGGTTTCCGAGTATGGATCAGTCTGGATGCTGGGAATTAGTACTGCTTGGCTAGTAGATATACTTTCTATAGTAAAAAGCAATTGAATCTACTTATCCCTGTTATTTCAAATGCTAAAGTAACTCTATCTGTCTGTCTGTCTGTTACGCGTTCAAACCATAACGGCTCAGCCGATCATCGCGAAGTTTTGCTTACGTTTTCAGAGGTAGAAAAAAAGGACACGGTAGATGTGAATACGTTCATACGCACTGTATTGGAGAATATTATTTTGTGGAACGTGTCTGACACACTCACCGCCGCACTCAGAGTCGACTTTAAAACAAAACTGCCGCAAACAGAGACGTTCAGTAAATTAATGTTAATTGGCATTTAACTAATTAAGTTAAATATGCAGTATAAACGGACCTTACTACTGTTACATGATAAACACAGCTCAATGTATTTGACGAGCGCTATAAATTTCACATAATTAAAAAAACTATTAACTGAATATTACAATCTAAATATTCCTATACATCAACCAATTAAATCAGCCTCGATTCTCTGATCGCTGAGATTTCGAGATTATAATATTTATAACTACTTACAAAAACACTATACTGTGCTAATGGCAGCCATAAGTTTACTTCAAACTAGAAAAATAGAAACGAGATATAAAAACATAATATTATGAACTGCCAACGTATTTCAAAGAATAAAATTTATATTCGTCTAGGTGGAGGATTTCTTAGAATTTTATCATGAAAGATGTAGATACTTATTCACGCATGAAAAGAAATCAGACGTTGCTTGAGTATTGTGCTGATCTGTATGCGAGAAATATACACAAGCAAGTTCAATCGTTGAATCGGGATATTGGTCTTTTCGTTAAACCGTTATTTATAAAATATTTCTCAAACCATCTATTCTAATACTAATTGTACCCCGCGGTTTCACCCGCGTTAATTTCAAAGTTCCGGGATAAAAAGTACCCTATGTGTTAATCTGATGCATAAGCTATATTGTTGTAAAATTTCATTTAAATCCATCCAGTAGTTTTTGCGTGAAAGAGTAACAAACATCCATCCATAACATCCATCCATAACATCCATCCATACATTCTTACAAACTTTCGCGTTTATAATATTAGTATAGGAAGTAGGATTACAAAGAAGTAAGTAGGTAGTTTGTGAATTTGATATTTACAAGTTATTTTTATAAGTTTGGATGTTGAGGTAGTCTCTCGAAATATTAAACTGTCTGTAAAAATTATTTTATTGATAGAAAGCTATATTATCCATACGTTCGAGTATGAGCGTTTCAAAATAGTATTCTCAATTAAAAAAAGTAACAATCATATCTATTGTCTAATTATTTTCTAAAGTGTTTCACTTAAAAGAAATTCATAGGAGAACTAGCCGCTCCTCGCGGTTTCACATGCGTTAATTTCGGAGATCCCGCGAGAATTCTGTGCTATACTGAAATGAACGCAGCCCCACTGAACGCTTCCATAGTGCAGAACCTATCCCGCTCACTTATCTGTCTCTCCCTCTCTTGCGCTTAGCGACTAACCACGTAACAATGTATGATTGTGTTTTGTGAATTAAATGCCTATTAATTAATTAGAGTGTTATTTACAAGATACAACAGTAGGTTTATACTCTTCTGTACTCTTGGCAACGTAGAGCATTCAAAATTTAATGAAGTTTCACCCGTGGTAATTTCGGAGTCCCCGCGGGAATTCCGGGATAAAAAGTACCCTATGTCCTTCTCTGTACCCCTGACAACGTGCATACCAAATTTCATCAGAATCCGTTCAGCCGTTTTTGCGTGGTCGAGTAACAAACATCCAAACATCCACACTTTCACATTTATAATATTAGTAGAATAAATGGCCATACAAATTACAAAACAAGAAAAGGGACAGACACCCGGGGGCTTATTTAAGGAACCGTGTGCCCCACTTTTAGTTCTTCCCCAATACATCACGCCGATAGCTGAACTTCCCAAACTTATTAGACCAAAAAAGCTGACATGTGACGCACGGCCCATAAATTTCTTCACCGCTTTGATGGCCGCTTGATTTATAGCTTTTTGTTTATTAGGTTAGGTTTTTCACTGAAAAGAAAAAGTATTTAGACGAGTGTGTTTGGCGGGAACCAATGGTGTCGGGTTTTTTTGTAGTTTAAAGAAGTTTATTTATTTATTTATTTATTCTTCTTGCACAAAATAGTACAAATGGCGAACTTAATGCCTTGCGGCATTCTTTGACAGTTAACCATTGGGTTGACAGAGAGATAAAAGGAACGGGGTGTGCAACCTACGGAAAAAACGAAAATAAATAAAAATAATAGTATTAAAAACTAAAAACTGTTATAAACTAAGACATAAAAAAGGACTGAATATAGAGATAATTAATATATAAATATTACACAGCATAAAATACGTACTTAAATATTAAGGTATTATATAAATATACATAAATATATATAAGTAAATATACACACACACACACACACACAGATATCACACACACCAAAAGGATTTCCAGAAACATTTAATAATAGGGATATCTAACTTAATACATAATAGTTGAAAAGGTGGGAGAGTTCCGAACGACTGCAGGTTTTAAATGGCCACTCCTGGCAAGCCACCGGACTCTAAGAAATAATTTCGCACTCTATATTTGCATATGAATTTGTCAGGGTATTTACGCAGCTCTAAGGGCAAGCTGTTTCAGAGTCGCACAGCAGTGAGAGCGAAAGATTTTGAGATGAACCCAGTACGATGGGAACGAATGCAGAGGAGAAGGTTGTTAGAGGAACGTAGTGGCTGTGAATGAATGAGTATCTGAAAGAAATTTGAATTGAGATTTTAAATATTCGGGACAGTGTGGATCGTATAAAGAAAAGGGTTTATGGAGTCATTAACTGAAAATTTTCAAACTAAGTATAAGGTATGCTAATAAAAATAGATTCATTGTAACTTGACGCTGTCTAAATGCACTGTATGCAAAAGATTGTAACAGATAGAAATGGTAGGTGTTATCTATGTACTAGTCTTTGCTGTGACGAAATTGTGAGCGTCTTTGCAAGAATTTCATTTAAGCTGAACGTATCTATCGGAGTGCATCACTGTAATTCATTCTGTTATTAAAATGTCTTCGAAGATCAAAGATAGTTCGAAGAAAAACTAGTGGCTAGCGACGGACAATACTTTGAACATTGAATGTAAAACCGATTTTTCGCAATAAAGCTTTAATTTAAAAAAAAAATCGTAAGAACTTATTTATACTCTCAGAATAGACGAGCTGTCCCACGCGGTTTCACCCGCGATAATTTCGAAATTCCCGCGGAATTGTTCCATACAAACTTTGCAACCCCTTTTCATCCCCTTAAGGGTAGAATTTTCAAAAAAATTTTCTTATCGGATGCCTACGTCATACAAAAAACCATACCTTTAAAGTTTCAGATCTCTACGACCAGCGGTTTAGGCTGTGCGTTGATCCATCAGTCATTCAGGACAAAGCAGTTCATATATTATGTATAGATAGATCATTACGAGTATTAACACTATATTCGGTATTTTGTTTCACGCATTCTCAACACATTTCACATTTCTATACAGTCTCTTCCGTCATTTTGCTCTTTTTCTGCTGTCAATTTTGAGTTCGTTTTTTCGATCATCCAATTATAGTTATCTGTTTTTAAATTGTGTTCCCTAAAATTTTTTTGTTATTGTTTTTGTTAATTCAATACTCAAATCATTTATTCAAATTAGGCCCATAATGTGGCTCTTTTTGACGTCAATAAAATTACAGTTTACAGTAGACAGCACCCAAATTTTTAGTTTATAAAGCGTTAAGAGATATTCCCTTCGCACCCACCGGTGGATGGATAGAAAAAAGTAATTTAATAATATCATTAATGAATAAAAAACAAAGAGGAAAAGAAAAAAATGACTACGAAATGTGGGCGCTATATCTTCATATCTAATTACAATTTTCCACAGCGTAATAATTGAAGAATCATAGCTTCGCAATCACCCAAAGGCCCTTAGCAAATTAGTCAGAACTCAGAACCCATTGTAACACTGAAAAGAACAATCGTGGCAGCTCCAAAATAGTATAATGGATACGTGACGTGGGTGCGACGCGCGTTGAGCTCTAACGATATTGGACATGGAACAAAACCCACGCTATATCTACAACCTACCTTTAAACAAGCAATTCTATATACAACGTGTTAATTAATTAACTGAAAACCTGATACACGCCATTTAAAAAAATTGACAATAATATGATTAAAATATATTTTATGTCGAAGAAATTTAAACTTTAAAAGTTATTCAACATTAGTTTGGAGGTGACCTATTTACGAAATTCCAAGCGCTACGCCCGCACCTCAGATCGAATAAAAACTAAAGACGGAACGTCTCGAACAACGAAGTGAAGCCGGTTGCGTATGCATGTGGTGATTAGGAAAGTGTATGGGTTTGCTAAGTTTACTTACCTACTGATGTTATGTGATTCCATGCTGTTTTTTTATTTTTTGACGTGTGATTGACCCGTTGACGACACAATATGGCATTTTACGTAATTGTTGCGTCACCTCCATTAGCGGGAGAAGCTCAAACTAAAATGTATGGTGTCTTTTTCTTGTAAGTGTGTGTGTGTGTTTCTGTGTACGTGCACGGCGTGGTGTCTTTTTCTGGGCTTCACTTGTTTGTTCTACGCGTTCCGTCTTTGGTTTTATTTGGTCTGAGGCCCGCGCCTACCGGTTCGATTTTTTTCGCTACGGGCGGCGTACGCGCCAAATATTGTATTATAAATAATTTAGACATGGGCTAGTAAAAATTAAAAAATATAACCTATATTATAACATAGTGCGATCGATTCGCTTGTCGATTCTGAGCAAACTACTTTCTAGTTTTCAGTTAATTCATTAACACGTTGTATATATACATATGTATATTATATTATATTCTAGATTTAACGCGGGTGAAACCGCCGGAAACATCTATTAAGCAGATGAGAATACTTGATGTGTGCTAATCTTCTCTTGATTTCTAGTAAATGTTGTAAAAGAACCTCTACAGGGTGTTACTGAAAGATCGAGGAGAACGTGTGGTTAAATAATATACGCAAATAACAGTTCACTTACTTGATGAACATACAAATCCCAGTTTTCTCCATGGCTCTCGATATGCCCTTCCATGATGCGAGCATCGAGTACTTCTGTTTCGCGGTGAGCGGGAGCCGCGGGTCCGTGGCGGGCGGAGGCGCCACCGGCAGCGCCTGGTCCACGTTCCCCGCCCTAAGCTCGGACTCCACCAATTTACCCAACTTACACCCCATTTTTAACACTTACAATTGAACTTGCACATCACTATAATTTTAATAACAAAAGTACATATTTCTAGTCTGTTTATATAAGCGACATCTCACGGCGACGTTGTTAAAGTCGACATATTGTTATTATATTTTACACGTAGGTATTTAAATTTGGAACACTCGATTCGAACACATTTTAAATTTGAACGCTTCTTTTTTTAGTTCCATTCATTGACCGTTTTTTATTGCGCAAAGGTACACTCGTCGACACAAGTGTTAGATATCCATTTCAAATTTAATTATTCGAACACACTGACTAGCGTTGTTTTATTTTATTTTATTTATTTTTTTCATTAGAAAATTCCATTCGGATTACGTTTCGCTATCTCATATTTTCCGAGGGACGTGTTTACTGTGAGATTTTTCACTTCGCACTACTATAGGCAAGATGTTCTCGCATTTTTTTCTTATCTAATCTTAACCACTTCGAGCTCGGGTGAGTACCTGTGAAATAAGCAATGGATATTAGATAGAAGAGTCGGGCACAAAAGAATCGTTTAAATATGGAAATCTCTTATTTCAAGACTTTTAGATGTGACGCGTAGATAGAAAATATAAGTATAAGATATGATAAAACTGTAAGTATATGTTAAACGGTTTTTAATGTGTTTGAAAGTACCAAAAATTTTAGTCGTTCATGGAGATTAATAAAAAATATCGGACACGTTTTTTTTTACGTATTCAATAGAGCCGTAATATCGCGTGACATCACGCCACGATACACTTTGAACGTCGTTATGACGTCACGAGCCCCCACTCCCTAATCTCTAATTCGTTTTGATTTTTCATTATTTTGAAAAATTAAAATGTACCTACGTGTCTATTATTTTTTTGTCGTCATTATTTGTAACTGACAAACTGAATAGAATTTTGGTTTTCATACCCCGGGAATACGCCATCCATGTAAGTAGTACGTAGTTAATACGTACATAATATATTTTTTGAGATATTATGAATAGTTTTGCGTAATTTTTTTAGCGTGTCGAAACGTTGTTCTAAGGATTAATTTTGTCCGGACAGGCCGGGCCGGGTGAATGACAAGCGCGAAAATGTAATGATACGGCCACACACCGTGAAACGCAATTTGCATTCGTCGACCTAAGTTATTGTATTCACGGCTCGAACCACAGAGCAAATAAAGTAACTAGAGAGGACATGTAAGCGGGGCAGGCGCGCTACCGTTGCAAAGGAAGTTAGAGCAAACGCTCTAACTTGCCCAAAACTTCTTCTGTTGCCAACCCAAGTATATTTACCACAATATTCTCAAAACCGTGAATTTTGTAAACAGTGAGTAATGTAAAAACATAACCATGAAGCGTTTAAATTTAAAACATATTTTTCAGTACTCATACTCGGAAAGTAGGTCTGAAGTTGCCTGAGAAGTGGGTTGAAAGTAACCCTTTTCAGCCCTGGGGAGAATCGCTTTCAACTGACAACTGTCAAATTATTAAAAAAAAAACTAGGTCTATTTTCCTCAGAAGAAGTTATTCTGCTGAGTCTATTTTCACATTTCTATTGAACCATGTTCCAACTTTCTATACAGCCAGCACGATGTAAAATTGAAATAACGTAAAGTTTAAGTAGGTATTAATTAAAATAAAATTCACTCATTTTTTCTTTAGCTAATTCCTATTTTTATTTTGACTTTCCTTGCATTCGTAATGAAAAGCACAGTGTTATCCTCGGGAGAAAGACTTATTTTATCCCTCGATCTATTGGGGACCCCGTCTCGGGACTAAATAAGTTACTTTCACCCCTAGGATAACAATGTACTATTTTGTACGTTAATGTATGTTTTAGGGCGTGATGAATAGCTGTTTTGTGTGCGAAAATGCACCCGGTCACACTGGTTTTCATCTGTTTTCATAGTAAACTAAGTTGATTTCCCTTCTATCTGTTATTTTTTGTTCTCTGGTTCAAACACACTACCTATAAACTTTTTAGTGAAAACGTTTTATTTGTTTTTTTTTAAGCTATAATTTGGCTACACTGTGCACTGCAGCAAAGTGTAAGCTAGGTACCTACTACCTACTTACCCTTTTTGCCTACAGGAAAAATAATATATACCTATATTCTACATATATTGACCAGCGAGGCTAAGATGCGCAACACGATAAAATTTTATCGAGCCATTTTATCGATTCTCGTCGGCATATTGTATCGTTTTGTCGACGAGAATTGATAAAATGGCTCGATAAAATTTTATCGTGTTGTGCGCATCTTAGCCCCGCAGACTACTACTACTAGATTTTTTTCCGTAGTCCAGTTGAATATTTGTTAGTTTGACCTAACTGACAAACCAACTGTGTTATTACTTACCTATTAAAATTTAAAAAACATAAAATCTAAGGATACCTACTTACATTGACGACCCGATTGGCGCAATGGTTACCATGCCTGCCCGCTAATCAAGAGGTTCCGGGTTCGATTCCCGGTGGGGGTGGACTTTGTGTGATGAACACAGCGTTCCATTTTCCAGTCTGGGTGTGTATATATATATATCTATAGTATAATATATATGTAATAATATGTGTAGTATATACCACGTTTGCTTGGTTTCCACGGCACAAGCTTATAGCTTAGTGTGGGATCAAGTAGATCTGTGTGTTGTGAAGTGGATTATTATTATTATTAATGAATGAACACGTAAAATCTACAGTTATAATTATTTATTATGTGAAGGTAAAGACAATATTGTAAATTCAAATCCTGAGCCAAAGTTTGTATAAAACATCCAAATGCCACGCGAAAGAAACCTCGGGAAAAGCATGTTTAGATATTTTGTTGTCAAGTGACATTGTCTTTCGTAAGTATTTGCAAGAAAATAGGTGCCTATAATAATATGTAGATATATTTCGTCACGCCTAACCAATGTATCGACACTTTGTGTGATGTAATGACTATGTAAATACGCAAAGACATTATAAGAGAATAGACGAACAATACAAACTTTTACTATGCAATCCACGTCAACCAATTTTTGCGGGGGGAATGCTCAAAATAAAAACCAATCACATCGTTGCGACGCAATCAAATACCAGTCACCACAAAGTAGGTCTACATTTCAAATAGCCAATCACATCGCTTTCCGTCAAGTGGTATCTATAAACAAGTCTCTGTTAGCCAACGACGTTTTGTTAGCATGATATCATTTGACCGCTGCGTGGTTGAATGGGAAAGTTTAGCGGCCGAGCGTATTGTCAATCTATTCTCTTTCAATATCTTTGTAAATACGCGTCCCCGAGTTCGTGCGTGAGGCGAAGGTTTTCGCGCTTTGTCAAAGATTTATGCAAATATTTCGTGTTTGTGATAACACAAACGTTCTCAGAGAACAATCGAGATTATTTAATTTATTTATTTTCCAATTTAATTTATACTATCAAATCAAATCAAATATGCTTTATTGCTCCAGAAGAGAAAATAAAAACTGAGACAGATAAAAAGTAAATACAGAGCAAAAGGCGGCCGTATTGCTAGAGGCAATCTTTTCAAGGCAACCTTAAGGTGATAGAGAGCTGTAAATAGAAACTAGAAGTAAGTGCTGGGTGCACAACGTAATGCCTAGCTATATACTATATAAGGATAATACAATGCTAATACATACACTAATACTATGTTTGACACATAGATTTGTTTTTAATTTAAATTAATTATTTAATTTTATTTTTTTATTATTATTAATTGATTATAATATCTAATTGAAATTTGGATTTTGTTGAGTTTATTAGAGTCAAAATTCATTTAGGTAATAAAAAAATAATAGACCGAAAAAAGAAATATTATAATTATTTTTATATGTAATTTATACGTGCATAATATATTCTATTATGTGGGCGACTGAGTTTCGCTCTGTTCTTTTATTTGTCAAATTGAGTTTTTACGGGCAATTAAAAAAAATGCATTTTTTTTTTAATTTATTTATTCGTTTTTACAAAGCAAGAAATTTACAAAATAGATAGGTATTATACGAAATAGACAATTAGAATAGAATTGACGTTTCTTTGTTACAAAATCTATAACAAAATGCCTTGTCCTGAATGACAGACTGACGGATCAACGCACAGCCTAAACCGCTGATCGTAGAGACCTGAAACTTGGAGGGCGTGTTCTTTGTATGACGTAGGCATCCGATAAGAAGGGATTTTCCAAAATTCTACACCTAAAGGGGTGAAAAAGGGGGGCGAAGTTGGTATAGAACAATTCAGCGGGAACTCCGAAATTATCGAGACAGCTAGTCCGAATATAAAAGACTATACTTATGTGGCTTAAATAATATGTAGACCTAAGTATCTAGATCTAATAAAAACTGCTACGTGAACACTGCACATATTTTTGTAACACATAATAATTTGACAAGGGTAGTATGAAAGCTTGACTGACAAAAGCAATCAAACAACGAAAATTGTATTCCAATTTTCTAGTACAAAAGTAGGTGCGTATAAATTAAATTTCCATGAATTTAATACATTTTGCAAAACCCGAAACCCGATACTCCGTGAGCGATCCGTTAACGAATTACCTACGGTGCCTACGTGAAACGTAACCCGTGGTGGTTTGCGTAATTAAATCCAATTCGTCCCATGACGAAGGCGGCACTGTGATGAATACGTTATGATAGAATGCTTTTGCAATTTTTAAATTTACTTTTTTTATAGTCTCATATCGAATGAAATCAAAATGCCAGCCCAATGAAGCAAGGATGAATAAACTTAAAAACTACTTAAACGATTCTCTTACTAACCTTCAGTGCCTATCCCTGAGAAATGTAGTTAAATAAAATACTTTTAGGTCTGAGTTCCCGCGAGAACTCCAAAATCTACGCGGGTGAAACCGCGGGAGATCAGCTAGTAAATTATATACCTATGCACGGTGATTATATCTAATAATACAGCCCTCATTTTATAAAAAAAAACTAATAAGTAAATAAAATTAGGAAAAACGAAAGAAAATTTATTTAAGACTAGCTGTGCCCCGCAGTTTCACCTGCGTTAATTTCAGAGATCCCAGGGGAATTCCGAGATCAAAAGTAGCTTAAGTTACTCCTTATAACATCGGCTATCTGCCAGTGAAAGTCCCGTTAAAATCGGTCCAGCCGTTTCAAAGATTACCCGGAACAAACAGACAGACGGGCAGCCAGAGAAAAATATTAAGAAAATTGATTTAGCTGCTAGTACCGTATATACTTTCGTATGCATTTAGTAAAAAGCTGTTAATTTGGAATTACAAACAGGCACTTCAATTTTATTTACATGTATATATGTGTATTATGTATATGTATATTATGTATATAGATAAATCCGATTTACTATCGATACTAAATCTTCCACCGTACGCTGCCATCCGATTAAGCTCGGGTCATTGTTGAACGATAACAAAGCTCGCCCCGTTGTTAGTTGAAGTTCTGACAATAACGATATATTTTCAACACCGCTCACGTTTCACGCCCCTACCATATACCTTCTATGGAAGTTGCGGAGCTTCGATTCCGACTCCGATAATTCGGAACTACCGATTGATATAAAACACCGATTAACACACCTTTAGTTCCGATTTCAAACTCAAACTAAAAAAATCCTTATTAACCTGGTTAAGTTACATAACAAGGTACATTTCATCCCGGAATTCCCTCGGGAACTCCGGAGTTTGTGAGTTCGTGAGTTTGCGAGATCGTAGTGGGTAATCTAGCTCTAACAGTGATCTTGGGTGACATAGAGTACTTTTATCCCGGAACTCCCGCGGGAACTCCGGAGATTGTGATTTTGTGAGGTTGCAAGGGATAATCTCTGGATCTACTGAAGCGATTTTGAAAATTCTTTCACTTCTAAAAAGCTGCTGTGATCCTGAGTGACTTAGAGTACTTTTTACCCCGGGATTCCTGCGGGAACTCCGGAGTTTGTGAGGTTATAATCTCTGGATCTACTGAACCGATTTTGAAAATTCTTTCACTAATAGGGAGCTACAGTGATCCGGAGTGATATAGGGTACTTACTTTCTACTTCGGAATTGCCGCGAATACTCCGAAATTACCGCGGGTGAAACCGCGGGGGTCGGCTAGTTTGTTATAAAAACGAATGCGTTGTCTCACTTACTTACTTTATAGTAAGTAACTGTTTTTTAGGACAACGTTATCCTTTAATTTATTCTTGGTCGACACTTTTAATTCGGAGTTTTAAATCGATCCGACAAACTAAATTCCGTAATTCCGACTTCAGTTCCGATAAACAACCTCTCTGTATATAACACCCCTACCCTATACTAACAAGCAACTAATGACGAACAACTCACTTCAGAACTCACTCGATTGCAGTTTAACGACACTTGGATCGCATCGTCACAACTCAACAATAATTTTTGAAGTTATCTTTCTAGTAATTGCAACTTTTTGAAAAGTTTCCAAGTTACAAATCGTTATGTTTAATTGACAGTATCGATGGTTTATTAGTTATTAGCCGTGCCCCGCGGTTTCGCCCGCGTAAAACGTTCTTATGTAACAAGTTTTTTGCCTGACATCCGATTAGCATGAAACAAAGTCTATATGTAGCTCCAGTACCTGTGAAAATCGCATGACAATCTGTTCAGTAGATTCGGAGATTATCGTGAACATACAGACAGAAAATAATTTTCAAAACTCTTTTGTTGTGGTTCGTCTCTTGTCAATTTTTGTTAAAAATATTCAATGTACAGAATCATGGATTCTACTCTTTTATTATACATAGTATAGCTAAATTCTTTGTATCTGCCTCGCCAGGTGTCGCGGGTTCAATTCCCGCATTTCTAAACTTTTCTTGTTCCCCGCGGTTCCACTAACAGAAATTTCGGAGTTCCCACAGGAATCCTGACATAAAAAGTACCCTATATGTTCTTTTGTGTACCCCTGACATAGTGATTAGTTGAGTAGATAAGGCGTAAAAGCAAAACAAACAAACGCCGATAAAACCGCGGGAAACCGCTATTATAGTATTATGAATGAATGAAAAACACTTTATTGAACACCACAAACAGTACAATAGTAATAAACTAATGACTTCTGCACGTTAGCCAAGTTGCTTTCTATAATCGTTAACGCATAGAAAACGAAGAGACGAATCGTCATATCACGTGGTCACATACAATCGTCCAATCCAAGTCCAGTTTTGCTTGACTAGGTAGGTACATGACATAACGATGCCGTTCCTTAGTTTTCATAGATTGTCAAATTGGCCAAGGTGGCAACTAATATCAGGGCCCTTGTTCACTATGATCAACAACATTCCTTGCCCATAACGCGCGTCCCAAAAACGCATTTCCAAACGTCCTAGATACCAAAATACTAAAAATTATTATAGCTAGGGAGCTGGTGGCAATTTAGGTATATGATTTCATCGTCGTTGATACCAAGACATAATGTAGTCTGGACTTATATTAACTAGAGAAAATAGGTGGCGAGATCAGGTAGCTATGATTTTTTTTTTAAATAATTTTGAAATTATAAAAAAAAAACTGACATAAATTATAGTATCGTTTCTGTCATCAATTATATCATAATAAATACGTTTTATAGATAGTGAAATTAGAACTGGCAGAAGTCAGGATGGTGGGAGTTTTTATAAAAATAACTGTAATAAAAATAAGCTGAGATGCTGAATTAAGAAAAACTCCCACCATCCTGACTTCTGCCAGCCTTAAATTCCCCATCTATGAAACATATTTAATAAGTTATAATTGAAACGATAGTAGGAATAAGTTATAAAAGTTTTTTTTTTACAATTTCAAAATTATTTATAAAAAAAACAGATTTACCTATTTTTTCTAATTAATATAAGTCCAGACTACATTACGTCTTGGTATCAACGACGATGAAATCATATACCGAAATTGCCACCAGATCCCTAGCTATTATTCTTTATGCCATAAGAAACACTGTAAATGTATTTTTTTGGGGTAAATCTTCTTTGATTACGAGGGAAAAACAGTTGTTGCGGCGTCTTATCTTAGCGCGGCGTGTTATGTTCATAGTGAATAAGGGCCCAGTAGCGAGCGAATTACTCGCATCGATTACTCGGCGTCGGCCGACAATCGATACATTAACTACGCAGTATCATAATATACCTAACTACATAGTGGGCATATCTACACTCTATAAAGTCTATAACTATGGGGTCGCGGCTGGTAAATGGTAATTAATAATAATAACAATGCTTGGACATTACGGAACAGCACCAACCGGTCTATGTAATAGACACTTATAGAGTGGAAACGTTGAGTCTATGCCGTAAATTTTGAAGGTATCTATTGAGAAACTTTAGTGATATGGAATCTACATATTATCTTAGAATGCATAAAATAAATCTCTACTAATATTATAAATGCGAAAGTACGATCTGTCTGTTACGATTGCACGCCTTAACGGCTAAACCGCGATCGATCATGAAATTTTGCACACATATCGTCAGGAGTACAGAGAAGGACATAGGGTACTTTTTGTCCCGGAATTCCTGCGGGAACTCCGAAATTAACGCGGGTGAAACCGCGGGGAACATCTAGTAAGAAATAATTTACGAAGAATTTAATTATAACAGGTTCAATTTCAATTTCAGAGGGTTTTACTATCGAACATAAAGTTAATAATATTTAATAAGTACAATATTTATTTTTAACCGACTTCCAAAAAGGAGAAGGTTCTTTCATTTATGTGTTTGCAAAAACCGTTCGGCTAGATGGGTGGGTGGGTGCAAATAAGTATGATTGGCAATCATACAGTTTTATGCACTCCATAACATATTTCAAATTTTTTCCAATCAGACTTTGTGGCAGTCGGTTTCTTCTTCTTAATGGCGTCTATAATTATAATTTGCCAGTATTTTCTACCCTCCATATTTGCCAGCGACTTCCTAGTAATAAAAATGTCGATTTCGAATATCGATACTACTTGTATTTTTGTAATAACATGACATGGACCTGGGAATCTGAGTAATAACGTAATAAGTAAAAAAATCTTACTTTAATGATTTTTGCGATAAATATTCTTTTTTTAATCGAATACCGTCTATCCATACAAATCACTAATTACCGTTTGCGATAACCAGTGTGGAAGAGCCATTAAGTCGAACTTCGTTCTGGTAGGACTTTTCATTGATCTTTCTATAGCTGTAATTAAAATTATTCGAGTCATTCGGAGTGTTTACTTTCAGTTATAATTAAACATTCGCAACCCAATAAATATTTCTTAGTCTAAAGCTATTCGAACTGAATATTATATTGGTCAATCAGTCTTGCTTCTGTGTCTGATGATTTTTTTTTCATGGCGTACTTTAACATAATAATATTATAGTATTTTACTGGCTGTTCTCTGCGATTTCAGTCTAGTAATTTTAGGAGATTATTTTTATTTATTTATTTATTTATTTAACAATTAATGCACACAGGACAACAAAAAAGGAAAAAAAGTATAAAAGTAATCATGTACAAGGGTCATGCTTATTCCATGTGGAATTTCTTCCAGCAGACCCGCAACAGGAAAAGAGAAAAGAATAGGCTGATCTGGTGTGCATCTGTTCGATAGGTACAATACAATAATAATACAATAATAATACAATAATAATAAAATAATAATACAATAATAATACAATAATAATACAATAATAATATACATACAAAATAATAGAACCAAATAAACATAATTTATTTAAACTTTATGCACATCACGGTACAACAGGCGGACATACGGCCGCACTCAGAGTCGACTTTAATGATTACTCAGTTAAGTATAGATTTTTAAAACAAAACTGCCGCAATCAGACAAGTTTAATAAATTAATGTTTATTGGCATTTAACTAATTAAGTTACATCTCATTAAATGCCAATTAACATTAATTTACTGAACGTATCTGATTGCGGCAGTTTTGCTTTAAAAATCCATACTTAACTAAGTAATCATTAAAGTCGATTCTGAGTGCGGCCGATAGAGTCACAGTGGCATTCTCTGCCAGTCTTCTGACTTGTTTAGATAATTTATTAGTATAATAATACATGTATATATTCGAATATGTACAAATTTTAATACGAGTTTCCCATGTGAACTCTGCAAAATCCCTTCATAACTGACTTCTACTCTCTATAAACTACCTGCCTGCCTTTCAGCCTTGTAGGGCACGTAGTTTTAAAGATTTTGTGTTTAGCCTTTCCCTGTTATAAATACCTACAGATTATAAGTTTTCCTTAATTAGGAATGTATATAGCTCCATCGGATTGGGTAGTTTTGAAAACAATCCTATTCTATTAACATTTAAAATATAACTTATAAATAATCTATAGTTTATTTATATTTATTGGAGATCAGTTTTTTGCTAGTGCAGTAGAAAGCACAATTGTGACTCTACCTTTAGTAATAATATAATATAGAAAGTAACTCGGATCTATCTGTTAACCTAACGTATTTACTACTCAACCGATCAGCATTTATGTTTGCACACACGCACAGAGAAGGACATAGGGTACTTTTTGTACCGGAATTCCCACGGAAACTCCGAAATTAAC
This sequence comes from Zygaena filipendulae, assembly GCA_907165275.2. Taxonomy (NCBI): domain Eukaryota; kingdom Metazoa; phylum Arthropoda; class Insecta; order Lepidoptera; family Zygaenidae; genus Zygaena; species Zygaena filipendulae. Next base: position 10,990,718 of record OU015664.1, read on the forward strand.
GCAGCTGAAACCGCAGGGAACAGTTGGTCTTGTATTTACATGACTGTCTAGGTCTTCTGTCAGGAGATGTACCTAATCTATCACTTGCAGAGTATCGACCACCGTACGTGAGCAATGTAACAATAAAATTCGGGTCCGGTCGCCATGACAACGGACAGGACCGGACCTTGGACCCCGGACCCGAGACGGGAACGCGACGATTACCCTTCGATGCCGACTCCCGTAATTCCATTATGCAAATCAACATTGAGTTATTATTTCATTCTCCAACTAGCAAGGGGCCGTAGAAAATGTTTATTTGCTTCAAATAATATTAGGTATATTACTAGCTGTGCCCCGCGGTTTCACCCGCGGTAATTTCGGAGTTCTCGCGGGAATTCCGGGATAAAAAGTCCTTCTCTGTACCCCTGACAACGTGCATGCCTTTCATCTACATCCGTTTAGCTGTTTTTGCGTGATTGAGTAACAAACATCCAAACATCCAAACATCTAAACATCCAAACATCCACACTTGTACATTTATAATATGAGTAGGATCTATGATGTATGTAGTAAGTAGGTGGAGAAGAAGTTTTGTATTTTTGGCCATCTTTACTAATATGTATTACTAGCTGTGCCCCGCGGTTTCACCCGCGTTGGTTACGGAATTCCCGCAGGAACTCCCTTTAGGGGGATGAAAAATAGATGTTGTCCGATTCTCAGACATACAAAATTTCATCAAAATTTCATATGCATACAAAATTTCATAAAAATCGGTCAAGCCGTTTCGGAGGAGTATGGGAACGAACATTGTGACACGAGAATTTTATATATTAGATAAATGCGAAAGTGAGTTTGTTTATTTGTTACGCTTTCACGCCTTAACGGTTCAACCGATCATTACGAAATTTTGTATGCACGTTGAGAGGGCTACAGAGAAGGACATAGGGTACTTTTATCCCGGAATTCCAGCGGGAACTCCGAAAATATCGTGGATGAAGCTGTGGGGAACTGCTAGTTTAAAAAATAATTTTATTGTATTGCGTTTATGCGACTTACGAAATTAATAGTTATATTTTTAGTGTAGATACTCATATTTAATTTTTAAAGCAGGCACCTAAGTACAGAACTATTTCATATTTTACCAGCTTGGCTACACTTGCGTACCCTCTTAGGATTTGGACTACCAACAACCCCAGAATACGTGTATCTATGTTTATCCGAGAGATTTCACTGATTTCAGAGATTCTGAACTTTACAACTGACGACACTTCCGTACAAACTTTCATCCCATTTTGGGTATCCAACTCCTAACGAGGGGTCCTCTTAGAAGTTGAATTTGCCAAAACCCTTTCTAAGTAATTGTCTACAATTCTACATCATTATATGTATAATACAATTTTTTTTTTTAATAGTTGACAGGCTAGGCGTTTGACGACAGCCCACCGTTGAATAAAGGTGTAGTGGAAAATTGCAAACACACTTGGACGCAGATAAGCTATAACATGTTAACCCACAAACTTAAGTTATTGATTCAGAACGATTTATTGAGATTTAGGGAACGTTTTTTAATTATGTGTTTACCTTATTGCATTGCTTAAATATGTAACTAAATATTGAACATAAAAAATGTTGACACAAAATGGCGCTATACTTTTAAAACACTATTTACTCAAAATTTCTCCAGTGTGGGTTAACACACTATTGCTTATCTATGTCCACTTAGTCTGGAACGGGAACATGGCTTTTAAGTGAAGCTGCCGGAACACAACGTCACAACGTTAAATACTAACGAACTTAGCACTTGACGGTTGTAGCTTGAAGCTATAGCTAGCTGGACATTAAAAAGTGCTTTGGAAAATTAAAATAAGATGAAAAATGCATTAAGTTAGGTAAATAAGTGTTCTAAATCAAAGAGAAATCAATCAGACCGAAGAAGGTTGGAGGGCGACCGAAACCAAATCGTTATCACAAAGATGTGTTGGCAACACAAAGATCCCTCGCTGCGTCAATTAAGTGCAAACAACAGAAGAGTTCACTGACCAAATATGGTGCCCAAGCAAACACCGGTGGCAGAAATGCTGGTGATCGATTTTCGGTGGTCCGTGAACTATATAGGTACCGAAAAAGCCCCTATTTTTATCTCAGGGTAGAGTAGGTATAATAAAAGTTAGTGACCCCAGGTCAAAATAAAATGAAAAATGCATTTATTAAGTTAAATAACCTATACTTACCTAAACCATCAATATCTTCGTTTTTTAAATAAAAATGAATGATTGTATGACTATCATCTATGCGTTTCGAAACCATTGGTCCGGTTGCGATGAAACTTTGGCGGGTTGTTCTGCCTGCGTCCGCAAAGGTTCCTGATCCCAAAACTCACGCGGGTGAAACCGCGGGGCACAGCTAGTAGGTATATAAAAATGAATCCCTATTTCCCTTGGTCACGGTATCACGCGTGAATGGCTGGACCAATTTCGCTAATTCTTCTTTTGTTGTGTTTGTATTTATTGTAAGGAGAAGAAAGAATTTTGGAGTTCCTGCGGGAATTCCGAAACTTACGCAGGTGAATCTCCGAAACGTTTAGAACGATCTTGACGGGATTTTTACTGCTAATTAGCCGTTGTTATAAGGAGTAAATAAGGCTAGTTAGAGCATTTACTCTAACTTCCTTTGCTACGGGTGCATGGCGCGCCCGCCCCGCCTATAATGTCTTCTCTAGTTAATTTGTTTACTTTGTGTATATACCTACCTACTACACATTATTACATCTTATCCATCAATAATTCCGAAGAAGATTTTGCAGTCTATAGAAGCATAAACTACAGTTTGTTACTATCAGTGAGTATAACAAAAAATAAAATTTATTGTAACTGTACGCGAAAGTTCAATAAAAAGGAAAGCATGAAGTTAAAGCACTCAGAAAAGATTAATCATATTACGAAAGCTCCCCGGGGAGCTAATTTAAACAAGAAGTTTTGTTGGTACTCAGCACACAGTACTACACAGACACCATATCGTACTTTCGTATCGATACTATGTACCTACCATAAGCAAAAATCCTGCGATCTGCGGGGTTAGCCAAGTTGACATTCTACAATCGTTAACGCATAGAAAACTACAATAGAAATCTTTGATCAGCCAATCAAAACTCTAGCTCTACGTGACCACTTGAAAACTAGAGTTTTGATTGGCTGACCAAGTGACATGACGATTCGTTTCTTATGTTTTCTATGCGTTAACGATTGTAAAATGTCAACTTGGCTAACCCCGCTGGCATCAATTAGTGCACACCTCTTCTTACATAGTTTGTTATTTCATATCCATATCAATTTCAGCTTTACGATTAACCTTACATCGAAATTTCAATAGATGTAATTTTTATTTTATATTTGTAAGACTGTTAAAGAGAATGTGCTATGGATTTCATGGAACCGAGATACTTTTTAACCGACTTCCAAAAAGGAGGAGGTTCTATGTTCGATTGTATGTATGTTTTTTTTTTTTTTTTTTTTTTTTTATGTATGTTCACCGATTACTCGAAGACGGTTGGACCGATTTGAAAAATTCTTTTTTTGTTTGAAAGGGTTTACTCCCAATTAGGTCCCATTGCCACCAAGTCGGGATCAGATGATGGGATCTTGGAGAAATCGAGGGATCTCTTCAAAAATTATAGGCACACCTATAGCGATTTGGGTATTTTTGATAGTAAATCGTTCATTTGCTTTTGGAAAGCAAAATTTGAAGAAGTGGAACTGATGATGAAGACCACAGGTGATCATCGGAACAACTCAAAAATAATACGTATTTCACGGGTTCCGATTGAAGCGATTTCAAAAATTGTTTTTTTGTTTGAAAGGGGATACTCCTAAATTGATTCCATTGTCACCAAGTCGAGATCTGATGATGGGATCTTGGAGTAATCGAGGGAACTCTTCAAAAATTATAGGTACACCTATAGCGATTTTTGTATTTTTTATACTAAATCGTTTCTTTGCTTTCGGAAAGCAAAATTTGAAGAAGTGGAACTGATGATGAAGACCACAGATGGTCATCGGAACTACTCAATAATGGATATTTCACGGGTTCCGAATCGTTTACTTTAATATGGTTTCTAAACAATTTATGCCCCTCACAATGTATATGGTGAAGTGAAACTGATGGTGATGTACTAGGAGAACTCCTCAACAATTAACGTCCCTGCGTCGGGAAAAGCTATATTTTGTAAAAGGTGATGAGCAGTTGACATTAGGCTATTGTAACTTAGAGAAATTATGAACTAGTCACTTAAAAGCGAGAAATAAACAAAATTTTAACAAAAAAATTAAAACCGACTTCCAAAAACACAAAACTAAAAACCTAAAAATAAAAAACTAAAAATAACAAAATACCGATTTAATCCAAAAGACAAAAACACACGTAATATTATTATTGGTTTGTGCTACCACTGATCGGTGTGAAGTCGGTGACAAGTCAAATATAGAGGGGGAAGATGGGCTAAGTCGACTCCCGCCACCAGCTCTTCGTGAGCAGAACAACCCAAGTGGGCAGACACTAGCGGGCTTGTCACCGAATTCAAACCGATCAGTGGTAGCACAAACCAATAATAATATTACGTGTGTTTTTGTCTTTTGGATTAAATCGGTATTTTGTTATTTTTAGCTTTTTATTTTTAGGTTTTTAGAATATGATTTTGTAATATCAAGTTAGGATTTTCAAACCAAATATATTTATCGTTTCTGTCTGCTGACGCGATAAGATTTTATCAAAATGACAACAATGTTCGACATAAAATTAATCTTAACACAGACGATAGATAATATGTAATATTCTGAATATTAACGACTCGTTCAATCTAAATTATGGAAAAGATAACAATGATGATAGTGAGAGTAGGTATTGTTGTTTACATAAGTAAGTATGGTCTTGGTACTATAGATGGGCAATCCTTTTTTTATGTCATAGGGGGCCAACAGGTAAGTGGTACACCAACGTAGCCTACATCAGCTAATTAGCGGTAAAAGTCCTGTCAAAATCGGTCCAATCGTTTCAGAGATTCGACAAAAAAAAGAATTAGTGAAATTGGTCCAGCCGTTCACGCATGATGCCATGACCAAGGGAACATGCTTTTGTGCGAATACTTATATGCGGTACTAGTTGTGCCCCGCAGTTTCACCCGCGTTAATTTAAGAGTTCCCGCGGGAATTCCGGGATAAAAAGTACACTATGTGTTAATCTGATGTATAAGCTATATATTGTAAAGTTTCATTTAAATCCATCCAGTAGTTTTTGCGTAAAAGAGTAACAAACATCCATCCATCTATCCATCCATCCATCCATCCATCCATACATTCTTACAAACTTTCCCGTTTATAATATTAGTAGGATTTGTAAAAAAACTTACGGCCGCACTCAGAGTCGTTGTAATGATTACTTAATTTTAAGTAAAAGTCAAAAAAAAAGTCAAAAGTCAAATCCTTTATTCAAATTTGGCCCATAATGTGGCTCTTTTTGACGTCAATATAACTACAGCTACCATGACAGCACCCATAAAATATCCACCCCTCACAGCTTCCTAGTGCTATGGCTGAAGAGAAGAAGCTGCGCAACAAACTCTTCAGCAGCACGCTGTCAGTTTAAAGTTACAATATAGATATATCTATAATATAATTAGTGGTAACTCAACTTGCAATTAATTATGTGAGAACAATGAGCCGCAGCCAGCAATAAACTATCGCACAGATACAGATACATTAGGATTTAAACTAGGATTATCTATAATAGTAGACCAGACATGACCAGCACCAACTGACAGCACCCGTTCACGAGTATGACGTGCTCGTAAGCCCCGCCCCGCTCAACCATATTAGAGGGAACCGAGCGACCCGACTCACACGCCACCGCCAGCGGTACATTTGAGTGAGCATGACATATCTAGTCACTATCGCGTCAATGAAATTGATTCTTAAAGATATTAAAAACAAAATTACCGCAATCAAAGACGTTCATTAAATTTATGTTCGTTAGCATTCAATTAAATTTAACTTAATTAGTCAAATGCCAATCAACTTAAAATTAAGTAATCAATAAAATGTCTGAGTGCGGCCGTAAAACAAAGATTCACTACGTGAATGCACTTGTTCACAGCACATTGTTGTCGTTTGTAACATAGATTGTAGAGGTGTTGATCAGCCTTTCTAATGTCCCACTGTTAGGGCACAGGCCTACCCTAACACTGGGGTGCGTGGGCAATAGGCCCCCACACGGACCCACTGTGGTGCGGTGGCTCACACGATTTCAAATTGCTTTTTATATAGGTACCTGTTCATATTTCTCTCTACCGTGAAACCCGTGGTAATCGATATTGTGATTTGTTATTCGCACAAGGTCAGAAAAAATCTATGACAACGAATCTAGAACTGAACTGTTCGCATCTACGAAGATAATAATGGGCATGATGACAAGGTATAAAACATAAAAATTCTATTTAGTCCGTCAGTTAGATAGTAAAAAATTATCGACACGTATATTTTTTGCTTTTTCGAATTATTGAGAAAATACTGAAATAAAACGCATTTAAGTTTAGGAGTGGGAGGTCGCGACGTCATAACTTGGTAAGCATAAAGTGTAGGTACCCATGTGTGACGTCACACTGAATTTCAACGCAATGTATCTCTATTATTTTTCGATTACGTAAAAAAAGGAAAAAATAGGTACGTGTCCAATATTTTTCATTAATCTACAAGACGGACTAAAAATTAAATTTTAGTCGTCATGCCCATTGCCCATTCTACCCGGAAATTTGGAGTCAGTTGAAAGTATTAGCCCCATTATATCTGATAAAATACAGATGCAATAAACCATTTTGAGTATCAGGTATAAGTATACATTATGACTTCGTTCATTTGTTGGTGTTGTGGGTTCAGCGAGCGTTCTAAACAAAACAAGCAGTCAGCTCTATATCATCTTTGACAGGTTAACAAAACAATTCGCCTTCCACAAATAAATATTAATAAAAGATGGCCGTTATAATACACAGATATACCTAGCTGCTCCCCTCGTGAATTTTGAAATTCCTTTGGCAACTTTCAAAAATAGCTAAGAATGTATGAATGGAAAACACTTTATGTAGCACCACGCTCAGTAGAAATTAATAACTAAAAACTAATAAAAACAGAAAATTTTAAGTGACTCCAAAGGGCGCCCTTATAAAGCGATCTCTCACAGGCTACCAGGTGCTGTATAGATATTTACAACGTGTTATTGAATTAACTGAAAACCTGATACACCCCATTTAAAAAAATAAACAATAATATGATTAAAATATATTTTATGTCGAAAAAATTATTACTTTAAAAGTTATTCAACATTAGTTTGGAGGTGACCTATCTACAAAATTCCAAGCGCTACGCCCACGCCTACCGGTTCGAATTTTTTTGCTGCGGGCGACGTACGCACCAAATATTGTATTATAAATAATTTAGACATAGGCTAGTAAAAATTAAAAAATATAACCTATATTAAAACATAGTGCGATCGATTCTAGTCGATTCTGAACAAACTACTTTCTAGTTTTCAGTTAATTCATTAACACCATGTATATGACAGAAAAACAACGTCCCAAGGTAAAGTCATCTCTGAACTTCGTTCAGCGGTTCAGGTAAGTATAATACGTATGTGAACGTACACTGTAAATAAAGGGACATATTGAAGCTCTCAATACATCATCTCTGAGGGCCCACCCTGGGGTCTGATTTGTTTGTCGATGAGTATATGGAACTCTTGTCTGTGTGTCTGAAGATTTGTGAGGAGTTGTATGTAAGGCCTACTAGTATTTGTTAACCATAGCAATCGGTTCATACCGTATATGTAAAATAAAATAAATCATGTTTTTATGAAGGGAATTAAAATAATATAGGTACATTGATAAAATTGTAGTAACAAAACCTAACTATACGCGGGTGAATGACCTTGCGTCAAATACAATTTGCTTGAGACCGATGTAATTAGACTTTTTACGATCTGCTACCGCGTGTTTATGAATAATATTATTAGTAGATAATCAAGAAAAAAGTGTTATTTTTTTTTAGATATTTAGAACAAGAATCTAATATTGAATACTCTCCTTAAATAAGTCCTCCATTTTAACTAACACCCTGTATAACATTTTCGGACCAAATTCCGGTTATGCGTCACAATTAAAAAGAGAGATTGTTGTTACAAAGGTTGAAAATTTATTCATAATCTGCCCACATCAGCGTCAGGTGCGTGTCAAAAAACCATGGAAGGATTAAATATACTGGCATTTCACAAAACGAAACATGTTCAGCTCATAAAAAAATCTTTATTATTTCATAACTCAGATGTTAAGCTGTTGACTAAACTACGCTAAAAATAAACTGAAAAAGAAAAAAAAAATGCGTGAGTGTTGGAACACTTGGTTAGAACGAATTTTCTGCGCCTCGTAGTTTCCGAGATGTAAGCTTTCGAAAATTTGACTGACAGGGGACGATAAACGAAGAGTATAACCAACCACAAAAAGGGGTTTTTAAAATTATTTTCTGTCTGTCTGCCTGTTCGCGATAATCTCCGAATCTACTGAACGAATTGTCATGCGGTTTTCACAGGTAGATTAAGCTTAGCCTGGAGCCTTAGGCTTTGTTTTGTTGAAATCGGATGTCGGGAAAAAAGTTGTTGTAAACCGCGGGGCACAGCTAGTATCAAAATAAATTTGAATAGTACTTTGCTCGATATTTTTAGTCTTTCTAGGTACGTATATCCCTGGTTTGTGGTATGGACGTATAATAATACACCATAAATAAAATAAATAAATAAACTTAATCGTACGATAATTCATGTCAAATGTCACTAATCCTCTTAATATTGTAAATGCGAATGTGGGTGTGTTTGTTTATTTCATCATGAAATGTTGCATACAAAAGGACACAGGAGGTTAGTTTTTATTCCGGAATTCCCACGGCAACGCCGAAATTGGCGCGGGTGAAACCGCGGGGATCAGCTAGTAGCCAAAAAAATGTTAACAATAATAATGGAGAAGGAGATGTTTACCTCCTCAGAAAAAAAAACCAACGCGTTGTGTAAATATTTCTATTAGAATAGAGTGGGTCTGTCGGGTAGTTCGCGCCCGATTGTTCCATTAGGTACACTTTTATAATGGATTTATTGGAATATGCGAGTCGGCGGATACAGATGAAAGGAGGAGCGGAAAATTTCATCTAATGCGCAGTAAAATTTTGAGATTATTTATCAAACTCAACTATTTAACTGAGGAATAATCCTTCCTTACTAATATTATAAATGCGAAAGTAACTCTCTCTGTGACGCTTTCACGCGTTAACGGCTCAACCGATCATCACAAAATTTTGCATATACGCGTTTTCAGGGGTCCAGAGAAGGACATAGGGTACTTTTTATCCCGGAATTTCCGCGGGAACTCCAAAATTAACGCGGGTGAAACTGCGGGGAATAGCTAGTATATTATAAAAAAAAAATAGAGTATTAAATCTTCATCTTCAGTTAAGTATGGCATCTTTCGCAATTTATCACATTTAATTTTGCAACTGACATGTTTTAGTTATTAAAATAACTGCTTCTTCTATGACAAAACGCCAATGACAAATCGTACCCCAAGATAAAACACGGTTCTCTCTTGAAAACTAGCTACTTTCTTGAAAAACTTAATGACTGCTGTATGGTGATTGAAATCCTTAATCCTTAATATACTATACAACAAATATAAAAATGGGAATGTAAATTTGTTTATTTGTTTTTTTTAACGGCTCAACCGATCGTCATGAAATTTTTCATACACGTTGTTAGGGGTACAGAAAAGCCTATAGGGTATTTTTATCCCGGAATCCCTTCGGCAACTTCAAAGTTAACGCTGGCGAAATGAAGCGGAAACGCTATTATAGTGTCTAATGATGTGACATGTCGTTATAACCTCCACCCGTAAACAACCTAGGAAAAGTAGAGTCGCTACTGCACCCGCTGCTTTTATCAACAAAAACACTAGATAAGCTAATATATTTTGCCCCCGTCTTTCTCTACAGTACATTGAAATCAGGCCCCCAAAGGCCCCCATCAGATGAAGAGCTAGAAAATATTTCACACTCTAGCTATTTCCCGCGGTTCCATCCGCGTTAATGTCGCAGTTTTCTCCCTGAAAACGGGTATGCGAAATTTCATGATCATCGTTCGAGTAGCTGAGGCGTGAAAGCGTAACGAACAAACAAATAAACAAACTCATAATATTCGATTTTATTTAACTAGTTGTGCCCCGCGGTTTCACCCGCGTTAACTTTAGAGTTCTCGGTTCTCGGCATTTAGTTTCCGAGATATACCTAAGAGGTTTTGTAAAGTTGGGTGAAAAAGTTGCGTTTTGATTGATATTAATAAATGCTCAATTTCCTACAACTTCATATTATATCTTAATGTACAGTAATATACAGCAATACATTTAATTCAGTGCGCAAACTTTGCCCAATTAAAATTAAATGAGTTTTATTAAGCACCTATTTTTTATTTTGATAAGTCTTAGTACAAAAAAATAAAGTTATTGTTAATGGAAGATGTTCACTTTGAAATTGATTTTATGGCTACTCTATTCGCCGCCGCCGCCCCCCGGCCCCACCGCGCGCCGCCCGAAGCGCTCATTCGTTTTTCGTGCACAGGCGTAGGTAGGTATTTACGTGGGTTACAATGTACCTACCTACCTGCTGATCGCTAATTCTATCAGGTTCGAACCTCAGACGAAATAAAAGTTCGAACTAGACTTTTTAAGATTAGACCGTGATCTGATTTTATTAGAAGAGTAATTCCAATTTTTCCTTCATACTTTCATGGGCTTAGGACCATCAAAATGCAGAAAATAAAGCATTAATTAATAATTTAACCAATTAAATTATGGCACTTTTAAAAACATAATAAAATTAAAATTATTGATATTAGGTAAGTACCTACTCGATCTCGCTCGAAGAAATCGAAAATGGCTTCTTAGATGTCAACCGCCAGTCGAGGTCTTCCAGACCCTTGAGCGTGATGTGGGGTCCTAAACTGACCGTGATCAAGCAGCCTTTGAGTGGCTGCTAAAATTGTCATTTCATTAGGGACCGCGGGGTTTACAATACCATGGGCTCGCATTCAAGGTATGCTCTCCATTACATACATTCTGCGAGCACGTCGTAAACTTTCACCACTTAACAGATACACCCGGACCATCTCATAAAACTCGCGGTTACTAAAGTCCGACATCATGACCTAGGTACGACTACGAGTAGTACGACACACACGCGGCGCAGGGGTTGCGCGGGAAAGCGATAGGACGCGACGTCACAATAGCGCATGCGTAAGCAGACTGTCGGGCCGGCAGTGTCGGCTTATCGGGCGAGCCGCGGGCGCCTGCCCCGCGCGCCCCGCCCGTTTCGCCCGCCCCGCCCGTGTCTGGGCATCAGTTGTCGCCCGAGAGGTTCACCCCCGCTGCAACCTCACCGCGTACGGCTCACGGGTCACGGCGCGTGCATCCACAGCTGATATTATTACGAATAGATAGTATCCATGTTTTACGGATTTAAAGTGGGATAAAAATTAAAAAAAAAAAAATTAACTAATAGTGGAAATGTGTTCTATTACTGATACTGAACCACCACAATTTTTTTGCGCACTCCTTAAAATTTAAGCCTGTATAAAAATCTATGTAACAAGAAAGTAGAAGTGTGGTTTTTTTTTCACTCAAACTTTTATAACGCTTTTTCTCAAATCAAGCTCTTTCAGAATTTCAACTTCAAATGTCTGATAAAAAAGCTGTTATAGTTTATGAATATTTTTTCAATCCTTACTATCAATTGACTATTCTCGATACCGAATGTACCATTTACTCAATACCCCACTTCTGATACCTTTTTGCTTGGACGCCCAAAGTTTTGAAATCCAAAGAAACGACACAAAATTTCGTTGAGTCAAAAGTCACCCTTCGTCTTCACTTAAATTTTTGACACGAAAACCGTCTTGGAATCCCATTTCGTGATCAAACTTCCGTAACGAAGTTGTGAATTGCTTTCTCGTCTGAATCTATTGCAGTAACATTTCGCATTTAACTTCAAAATTGGATAATACTTTGAGGTGTGAGGAGAAAGATGGCAATATTGTGAAGTTTTATAAACGACGAGGCTATAAATTCTAGGTATATGGCCTTTATGATAATTTCTCTTACAGGTATCGTATATCCTAACTGATAATATATGCGAAAGTGAGTTTGTTTGTTTGTTTGTTGCGCTTTCACGGCTTAACGGCTCGACCGATCACCATAAAATTTTACATACACGTTGAAAGGGGTACAGAGAAGGATATAGGATACTTTATGTCCTGGAATTCCCGCGGGAACTCCGAAATTAACGCGGGTAAAACCGCGGGGAACAGCTAGGATATCATACAGATAGCATAATATATATAAATCAAAACCAGTTAGAATTAACTTCAATCAAAAATATAGCTATTAAATTAGTCAGAAATTTATAGTTTTGATCTTGATAGAACGGTATAAATACCTACTTATTTTTTTATATTCAGCCCAAAATATAAATAGGTATTTCCTGCCCGCTTGCTTACATCCAATAATTATGCAAAAACTAATTTTCATACGAATTAATAGTCGGCGATTAAATTTATATTTTATTGTATGATAATAATCAGCAGCCTCAGAATAATGCTTTATTTGTTGAAATGAACACCTGCACAGTGTACATATGACACAAACACACATAGTAATAATTATAATATGTATCTACTTGAGGATCACAGACGACAAGAGGTTTGCTAGGCTTGTTATCTATGCCTACTAAAATTATAAAGAGGTAAAGTTTGTGAGTTTGTGACGTTATAATCTCTGGATCTACTGAACTGATTTTGGAAATTCGTTCACTTATAGGAAGCTGCGGTAGTCCTGAGTGACACTGGATGGTACTTTTATCCCGCAATTCCCACGGGAACTCCGAAATTATAGGGTAGTTCTAGCGTTAATTTCGGAAATACCGAGGGAATTTCGGGATTAGAAGACCTTGTCCTTTTCTGTACCTCTAACAACGTGTATGCAAAATTTCATGACGATCGGTTGGGTAGATAAAGCGTGAAAGCAGAACAAACAAATCAACTCACGTTCGCAGTTATAGTCTACACATAAATAAAATTGAAGTGTCTGTTTGCAATTTAAAATTAACAGCTTTTCACTAAATGCATACGAAATTATATACGGTACTAACATCAAAAATCAATTTTTTTAATTTTCAGTCTGTCTGTCTGTCTGTTTGTTCCGGGTAATCTCTGAAATAGCTGGACCGATTTTAACGGGACTTTCACTGGTAGATAGCTGATGTTATAAGGAGTAACTTAGGTTACTTTTTATCTTGGAATTCTCGCGGGATCTCTGTAATTAACGCGGGCGAAACCGCGGGGCACAGCTAGGCTGTACATATAAATAAAATTGAAGTGTCTGTTTAAAGTTCCAAATTAACAGCTTTTCACAAAATGCATATGAAAGACAATACGGTACTTAGAGAAATAAAAAACAAAAAAAATGTCTGTCTGTTTGTTCCAGCTATTCTCTGAAACGGCTGGACCGATTTTAACGGGACTTTCACGGGCAGACAGCTATTGTTATAAAGAGTACCTAACTTAGGCTACTTTTATTATTATTATTATGGAAAAAATAGTTCCTGCGGGAATCCCGTAACTCACGCGGGTGAGACCGCGGGGCACGGCTAGTAATCAATATAATTATATATTTTGTTTTATTAGAAACTACCTACTAAACCTCAGGTCACGATTAAAAAAAGAACCACTGATCTAATTAGACACGAAATAAAGTTATCAGTCTTATTTACATTCAGCGCGAAAAACACACAGACAGAACAAACAAACCTGTCAAATATAGATAAGATAGTACGAAAGGTTAACTCACCGGCAGCTGCCAAAGAAAACACAATCCCGACTGTGTCGAGCGAAAATCTTTGCACTGGACACTATAAAGTTTTTACTGTACGTTTTTCAACAATGTTTTTAGTCAAAGGTTGGAATATTTTCATTGGATTTTTCGATAAAAAAAACAACATGAAACAAAATGCACGACGGTCGCCACCGGCGATACGCGGAGGCAAACTGGGCAGAGGGAACGGTGTCGTCAAAGATTATGAATGTTTGCGTGGAAAACTCGCAGAGGCGTACTAATTAATTTCTGTCGTATGCCTAATCGAATGGTCACAAAACAAAGTAAATTGCGGAAAGTCTACTAACTTTTGCTAACTACTCACTCAAATTGTTAAAAGTAAATGGACATAGATAAGCAATAGTGTGTTAACCCACACTGGAGAAATTTTGATTAAATTAAAGTTTTAAAATTATAGCGCCATTTTGTGTGAAATTTTTTATGTTCAATATTTAGTTACATATTTAAACAATGTGATAAGGTAAACACATAATTAAAAAACGTTATCTAACTCTCAATAAATCGTTCTGAATCAATAACTTCATTTTGTGGGATAATATGTTATTGCTTATCTGCGTCCAAATAAGTGTATTCTCTACATTTATTGTTGTTAGTTTAAACCGATCAGCCAACGCTTCGGAGTTGTATGTGCAGTTTAATTTTTGAGTGAGCGGAAATGGCTTTATTCTGTAGGTATGAATGTGTTTGTATAAAAAGCTGTTTTCTATAAGTTTTACGTATTTTCTTTTTGCGATTAGAATAAAATTTCAAGGTCTTATATTACAGCATTTAAGAGAAACGATTGTACCAAAAAAAAATCACTTCGGTCACATGTACCGAGTTGGTGCCGTTCTTTTTATATTTACACTAGCCGTTCTCCACGGTTTACCCGCGTTAATTTCGGAGTTCCCGCGCAAATTCCGGGGCAAAAAGTACCCTATATCCTTCTCTGTACCCCTGGCAATGTGTATGCAAAAATTCATGATGATCGGTTGAGCCGTCAAGGTGTGAAAGCGTAACAGACGGACAGACAGACAGAGTTACTTTCGCATTTATAATATTAGCAAGGATTAACGACTGAAATCGCTGGAAAGAGTATAAAAATGTTATTTCACGGTTGCGATTTCATTTCGAGTTGGTGGAGGTACAAGATTAGTGGAGACAGTTCATCTACCATTAAAAACCCCAAAATAATGATTTACCTATAATAATGGCTGTACCTAAACTCTTAAAGAGTTTATAATAAAAATTTAATCAATATTTACAAAAAAAAAGTTGGCAACATTACTCTTGATTTCGTCTTTGAATTTGACAGGAATACTTTTCAAGCGCTTACAAAAAAATGTGTCTCTGAGAGACAGAAGTTTTTCATTCCGCTCGTTACGGACTATGTCAAGGCTTTGCCAGTCTGTTCCTCTCGCACCCAACGCAACGGTTTCGCTCGCACTCACTGTGTGTCGTCGCGTCGGCTGAAACGCCTGTATTCGTTCAAGGCGTTCAAGGCTTCAGCCGATGCACCGTGCAACACAGTGCATTTGCCAACAATTAGTACCTAAGCACGGCACGGTGACGTAGCTCGTAGTGAAAATTATCTTTTTTTTTTTTAATAAAATATCTCCACAAAGGATGAATAAAATTACGATACGTAATTTCTTTGTAAGTAGGTATATAGAATTTTTGTAATTACTTAATCGCTCCGAACAAAATATTTCACGTTAGATGATAGAAAATTTGTAATGGATATGTTTCAGGGTCATTACAATATAGTGCTCAGCACTTCAGTAAAGAAGTTTGCAAATAAGATAAAAATAAGATGGTTAAAGTATCTAAGTTTACTCGGTACGGATTTAGAATCACTATCTACCTACATATTATCAACAGAATCCTGCGCCGCATCCGTCTGTCTGTTTGCGATAAACTCAAAACTACTGAACGGATTTTCGTGCGGTTTTCACCAATATCTAAATAGAGTAATAATAATAAATAACACTACATAAATTAAGCAATTAAAAAAAAAATACTACAGAGTGTCACAATAGGTCTTATCGCTCAGAGCGATCTCTTCCAGACAAGCATAGGGTGCATAATTCAAGAGGAAGGTTTTTAAGGTTTTTGAGATATCGAGGAGATCATTGTTCTCAGAAGTTGACGTTTTAAGAAGTTTTCAGTGACGCAATGGTCATTGACTCCTAAAAGGATTTCAAAATTTAACAATTCTAAAATCACAGACACCTAATTTATTGTAGGTACCTACCTTTATCGAATTCTAAAACGACAAACAGCTTAGGTGCCCTTCCTGCGATAAATAAACATCGGAAGTTTCGATAAAATTATAGGTACCTACTTACACAAAAATTATCCAAATAAATTATTTATTTACAATTTCTGTAATAGCAATTAACAGTTTTGTGTGTAAATAGATAATGTAATCAGTGTAACATAAATTTTGTGATATTTGTATCACGAATGTAATCTCTCTATCTGTTACAACTTGTTAATGAATTAACTGAAAACTAGAAAGTAGTTTGCTCAGAATCGACTAGCGAATCGATCGCACTATGTTTTAATATAGGTTATATTTTTCGTTTTTACCAGCCCATGTCTAAATTATTTATAATACAATATTTGGCGCGTACGCCGCCTGCAGCAAAAAAAAATCGAACCGGTAGGCGCGGGCGTAGCGCTTGGAATTTTGTAGATAGGTCACCTCCAAACTAATGTTGAATAACTTTTAAAGTATACATTTTTTTGACATAAAATATATTTTAATCATATTATTGTTTAATTTTTTAAATAGGGGTGTATCAGGTTTTCAGTTAATTCATTAACACGTTGTATATCTATCTATCATCCCTTACAAACGATTTAAATTTTCATTTATTTACTTGACTGGTAACACAATAAAACTTTGCTATTTACATGAGCAAGTATTCAGAAACCTATTTATTAACCTTCAAGCTAACACACCGAAAATAGATAAGGCCATCATTTTGCTTGGCTCCAATTATTCCGCTCTTAGTCGATCTCCCACGGTTTCACCTGCGTAAATATCGGAGTTCCCGCGGGAATACTTGGAGAAAAAGTACCCCATGTCCTTCTTGCACCCCTGACAATGTGTATGGAAGTTTTCATGATGATCGGTTAGGTAGTTAAGGCATGAAAATGTAACAGACAGAGTTACTTTCGTATTTAGTACTTACGTATAATATTAGTATGGATGAATCCTTACTATTAGATATATTAAGGCGAAAGTGAGTTTGATTGTTTGTTACGCTTTCACGCCTTAACGGCTCGGCCTATCGTCACGAAATTTTGCATACCTACACGTTTTCAGGCGCATAGAAACGGACATAGGGTACTTTTTATCCTGGGATTCCCGCGGGAACGCCGAAACTAACGCGGGTGAAACTGCATTGATTTTGCAAATTAGACGTTGTCAGAAGAACAGAAATGGATATTATGGTACTTTTGACCCGGAATTTCCGCGGGATCTCCAGAATTAACGCGGAACAGCTAGTTAATCTTATAAATTCATGAGAATTGTGCATTGGTTCACAAATTACTCTGGTTTTGGTGACGCTACATTTACAGTAGTTAGTTTAGTGAGCTAAGTTGTTTTTTAAACATAATAAATTATGTAATTAAGACGCATCTCCCTCCTGTTTACCCGCTGTCTGTCTGTCTGCGCGGTCGTGGCACGTGAACTCACTGTCATCGCCGCCTCGTGGCGGGATGTTTACCGGACGCGTGCGCTGTACGTACGTTTATTTTTACAATCTGAACCATAACTCCGTAACAACCACCGTACCGCGCACCACAGATTATTTGGTAGTATGCGGTAAGTTACTGTTGCTTATAGATTTTTATGACACTAGCCGTTTTCCCGCGGCTTCACCTACATGAATTTCGGGACTTCTTCTAAAAATACTATGTCACTCAGCAGTAACTTTTCCTGTATGACTAAAATCGATTAAAATACTAGTTTTTCTTCAAGGTTCGATTTCAACTGTGTGAATTTCGGAATTATCTTGGGAACTCTTGAACTGTATCAAAGTCAAAGTCCAGTCATCTTAAATAAAAATGAATCGCCGAAATGTATGTAATCGCATAACTTCAAAACGACTGCATCAAATTGGATAAATCTTTCTTTTGTGTTCATTATTGTCAGGACAAGATTTGTATAAAAGAATTGTGGAGTTCCTGCAGGAATTCCGAAACTCACGCGGGTGAATCTCAGAAACGGCTGGACCGATTTGGACGGGACTTTCAATGCTAATTAGCTAATGTTAGAAGGAGAAAATTAGGCTACTTTAGAGTTCCTGCGGGGATTTCGAAACTAATGCAGGGCACAGCTAATAGTCAAATAATTTTGTTTAAAGGCCCATAGTTTTTACATCAATAAAATTACAATTATTATGACAGTATCCATAAAATATTTTATTGTTTAGAATATTTTTATTGATATGAACTACGAAGAATCCTTGCTACTATAATATTTTATTGCGAATGTGAGTTTATAGGTATGTTTGTTTGTTACGCTTTAAAGTTTTAACTACTCAACCAGTCATGGTGAAATTTTGCATACAGCTTCTCAGGGGTACAGGGAAGTTCATAGGATATTTTATGCCGGAATTCCCGCGAGAACTCCGAAATTATCGCGGGTGAAACCGCGGAGAACAGCTAGTAAGAATATAATTTTATGTACGTGCAATGTATATGTTATGGACCAAGTGATAAATTGGGCAGTATACATAATGCCCGGTCATTATGAAAAATGCCCAATATGAGAGTGCAATTTGATAATAATTATTCAAATAATCAAATTGACCAGGCATTATACATATTGCTCATCACCTTTTGGGCAGAGTAATACAAACATATTTAATTACAATTTTTTTTGTTGTTATTGTCATTTAACTAACTACCTAATCATATTGTCTTTGACTGGAACAATCAATTTCTCTGTTTCTCCAACAGCCTTGACGTCAAATCTTCGCAAACGCTGATAATCTTGATATACAACGTGTTTTTTTTTTATTTTTTATTTTTTTTTTTAATGAATTAACTGAAAACTAGAAAGTAGTTTGCTCAGAATCGACTAGCGAATCGATCGCACTATGTTTTAATATAGGTTATGTTTTTTTTTTTGCTAGCCCAGGTCTAAATTATTTATAATACAATATTTGGCGCGTACGCCGCCCGCAGCAAAAAAAATCGAACCGGTAGGCGCGGGCGTAGCGCTTGGAATTTCATAGACAGATCACCCACAAACTAATGTTGAATAACTTTTAAAGTATACATTTTTTCGACTTAAAATATATTTTAATCATATTATTGTTTAACTTTTTAAATGGGGTGTATCAGGTTTTCAGTTAATTCATTAATACGTTGTATAATCTTGAAGCTTGAAGGCGCTTGAAGTCCGCCGCACGAGCCGCACGCTGAATGGCGGTCTCTGATTGGCCAAAGCGTGTCACGCCATGCGTACTTCCCTCCCCGCCCTCGCACTTCGTTAAATATAGCTTTATTATCAAATTGCCCAATTGTCATGTAGCATTATAATAATGACCTAGCAATGTGATAAATAATGAAGTTAAGATAGTAATTAATCACTTAGCCCGATAAAGCTAGACATTATTCATAATGCTCGTGCATTATAAATAATGCCCGCATTAATCACCTGGTCCATAACATATATATATATATATATATAAAATGGTTCGCTATCAGTGGGCCTTACTACTCTTGATACTCTTTCTCGCCCATCTAAAACATATTGTAATGCTAGGCAGGCAGGTGCTAAACTTCTAAAACAAGTCATAAAACCATTTCTATCCGTCATTAAAAACTGTTCTTTGGCTGATTAAAAAAAAGAAAAAAAAAACAACAAAAACAGCGACTTTTTAAAAACTCTAAACGAGAAATACGAATGAAGTAAAAACGTCGTAAAAACCCTTTGACCTCTCGAGGGACATCGTTATTTTTTTATGTACGTCTAGGTGTAATGAACGGTTTTATGAAGGTATGATATACTTATATGACATTCCCTCGTAAAAAGTCTAAAACGTTATTTATATAATATGATGACTCTTTTCTCAAAAAAATAAAAAAATGGCAGGTACATTTCCCCGTCTGCTATATTCGTAAGTAATTTCAAGTAACACTTTCGCTACGGGTCTATCCTCCGCACTCAGAGTCGACTTTAATGAATACTTAGTTAAGTAAAGTACTTAGTAAGTAAATTTAAAAAAAAAAGAAAAAGTATAGATTTTTAAAACAAAACTGCCGCAATCATACAAGTTTAATAAATTAATGTTAATTGACATTTAACTAATTAACGGCCGCACTCAGAGTCGACTTTGATGATTACTTAGTTAAGTATAGATTTTTAAAACAAAACTGCCGCATTCAGTGACGTTCAGTAAATTAATGTTAATTGGCATTTAATGAGATGTAACTTAATTAGCTAAATTCCAATTAATATTAATTTATTAAACTTGTCTTATTGCGGCAGTTTTGCTTTAAAAATCTATACTTAACTAAGTAATCATTAAAGTTGACTCTGAGTGCGGCGGTAAGTTACATCTCATTAAATGCCAATTAACATTAATTTACTGAACGTCTCTGATTGCGGCAGTTTTGTTTAAAAAATCTATACTTAGCTAAGTAATCATTAAAGTCGACTCTGAGTGCGGCGGTATGACATTAAGTGTAAGCTTTTTTTAGATCGAAGTTGTCTATCGCACGGTACGGATGGGGGCTAGGATTTCGTGCGTGAAAGAAATTTTCCGTCACGGCGTCATAGGTGCGCGCTTATTGGTTAATGAATTTTGGAGCAAATTTAATAATTGTTTGCTTATTGTTTTTTTTTCTCTCGGAAACTACGAGGCACAGAAACTGCGTTCCGAGTATTCCACGACACTCACGCATTTTTTATGTATAGTTAACTATTCGTTGATATTTTCAATACCTAGTACTATATCTCGGTAAGTAAGAGTAACAAAAATATATTCTACTAGCTGTTGCCCGCGGTTTCTCCCGCGTTAATTTGACGCTCCGCTCCTTTTGGTCGTAGTTTGATGTTATAATACAGCCTAATAGCCTTCCTCGATAAATGAGCTATCCAACACAAAAAGAATTTTACAGTTCGGGCCAGTAGTTTCTGAGATTAGCGCGTTTAGCCAAACAAACAAACTGTCCAGCTTTATAATCCTACTAATATTATAATTGTGAAAGTGTGGATGTTTAGATGTTTGGATGTTTGTTACTCAATCACGCAAAAATTGCTGAACGGATTTAGATAAAATTTGGCATGCACATTGTCAGGGGTACAGAGAAGGACATAGGGTACTTTTTATCCCGGAAATTCCGCGGGAACTCCGAATATACCGCGGGTGAAACCATGGGGCACAGCTTTATAATATTTGTATAGATATGTATCGGTAGTCCTAAAGATTACGTCTTATGATCCTAAAAAATCTCTCAATGATAATAAATTAGGTACAGTTGGGATAATGATCTCGGAATAAACTATACAGGGTGTGAAGTAAAACGAGGAACGTTGGAGGTGTTGATTATTCGATTTTCGTCACAAATAACAAAAAAAAAAACATCATTAACTTTATTGTATCCGGTTTTTTTTTTTAAATAAAACAAAATTGTACGCCAAAGTCGCCGACGTGCTGGCTGATCATGCTTTCAACTTTCAAGGCCTTTAAATGTCTCGATTTTTTGTATATGCCTACTGATATATTATATTTTAAACGAATTGTTAGTAAGGTTGTTACTGCGTTTTATCAGAATTTTTTATTTTTCATTTGTTAAATATATGCAAACAACTATCGAAGGTTGACTGGCAGAGAATGCCACAATGGCCTTAAGTCCGCCTTTTTTACCATATTGTGCAAAAAGTTCAAAGAAATAAATAAATCGGTCGTTTTAAACAGCCTGGACACCAAAGCGCGGCATGGTAAGCTATACGAGCATCGAGCAATCTAAGCGTCGCTTCACAAGAAAGTTTCGAGGGCTTAATTACATCCGTCATTTAATCTAACACTCTGTATTGGTATACAGAGTGTTAGATACGTGTTAGAAGCGAGGTATAGTAAGCTATGTATATACGTCTATGCATGAGTAAGCTAAGCGTCATTCCACGGCACTGTAGCAAACAGTTATAACCTCAAACAAAAGAACAATGGCCAAATTTCTATAGGAGCTGGACTTGACTTTTATTTTTCATGTCCTAAAATAAACTATAGTTAGATTGATTTGTTTTTATGTTGTAAATACCATCCCGTTTAAAAATCATATCTAAATAGCCACAATTTTTTAAAATAACATCGTAAAATCCACAATACATTTGAGGTTAGAATCAACAACTACATTTTACCCGACCTAAAAGTGTAGTTAGCATAGAAATAATGTAGTCACAAGTGGTAGTTATCAGTCCGTAAAAAATGCCTAGGTAAAAACGACAAAGGAAATTCAAAATAGAACAACAAGTAAAGCGATTAAAATGCGTGATTGCCGGGTGTCATGTCAATTGCCAATCAAATCAAATATTAATGACAATCACTGGCGCGGTTCGATGACCACAGATTTAGTTACTTGTCAAAGACAAATTACGTTCCGATGTACGCAATTGTACAAAATGCTTATACTTACTATGAACCTAAATAATTTTTTTTTAGAATGCACACACAGTTGTTGATTTGATGCCTACATAATTATCTAGTAAAACTATTAAGAAAAACGTGAATAATTATAGTCTTTGAATACTAAGTCATGTCATACGCGAAATGAATCGTCAATAGGTGCGTTCTGAAACCACATACATGATGTCGTAGAAGTTACAAAAACAAAAATAAATTGATATCTTTTTTTTGTGGCTACTTATAGAGATATTTTTTGTGTTTTTTAAAATCTTAAAAAATAAGGATTTTTTTCATATATATATCATATATGGACACCATTGTTTCGTATCGAGTCCGATTTGGCCATCCTTCTTTCAGTCAGACGTTATAATGTAAATATTACTAACGCAGTGATTTGTGCGAGTCTCTATTAAGTTTTCAACAACTCCACCTCGGCGAGCTAATAAACTGTTGTATTTACACCGTCGTTAACAAAGAACGTCGAATTGTGTGCTCACGTGCCTATTTTAAACTCGTATACGTATCTCGGGAGTACACAGGGCGTGTTCCGTTATTATGGATAGCACTGGCCCAGTGCTCGCAGTGAGGAGAAACTCGTTCCGTTTTAGCGGACAGTGCACTGCCACAGTATCTTAGGGTAGGCAGTATGACTTCATAATCGTCGCCATTTTTGTACTGCGAGCACTGGCGTTTTCGAGGTAACGTGCTCTCAGTAGTTGGATCACGTGATCAACCTCGGACCAATGATTGATCAATCGCGTACATCGGTTGACAATAAGTGGTCGACAGCGTAACAGGACAATAACATCGTTGATAGTATACTGGACTGTGTTCCGTTACAAACAGTAACCAGTATAGCTTACTATAATGGAACGGCTTCGCAGGAGATATACTTACTAAATTAAAGATAGAAAGAAAAAGGAGTTTATTGGTCCCCACATAAAAAATACAAAATAAGAGACGGAAAAAATACAAACTTAACAAATATTATGAAGGAGATAGAAGGGTGTGCTGTGTGGGGGCCAGTCGGTCACTGTCTCAGCATAAATGCTTCATTATGTCTGTGGGGCAGGAATGAAGCGCTGGTTTTCCGACAGGGCCGCAATACAGTCGCGTCACAAAATGGCTTCACTGTTATTGAAATAAGTACACGCATACATACATACATACACGTACATACACACACATATGCATACATACACACACATACTCACATGCATATAAACATGCAAATACACAAATACTCAAGTACATAGGGATATCTATATAAGAAATTATATACAAATTGACGTCATACCTTATAGTGTTATTAGTTATACCGGAACATACCCGCAGTTTGTTGGATATCTTTACGCGGGATATACCTAATACGCAGAACAATTACTTCGCGTTATGAGTAAACTTCATTTTCGATTAGCTTTCAGCCAAGTGTCTGTTTGCCTAATTTCGCCGTTTGTCTACTTCACTTAAGAACTAATTCTCTGTATACCTGAATCTTACATGGTCTACATCGCGTTATGCCTAAACATAATGAATAGCCATAAGTGGGTGTTATACCATTTGTTTCAAACTATATTTTACAACATTCTAACCTCTAATGCAGTAAAAGCACTAAGTTGGGACCGCAGAGGTAATAGGTAGGTACATATAGAGCGTTTCTTTCATTAAAAAAATCGTCGATCAATAAAATTGAATCAATAAAACAATATTTATAAGGTCGATCGTAGTAGGTATTCTTAAAGACAAAAGAGTTTCGTTCAAATTTTAGCCTCAATAGGGAATCCTTTGCGAAGAGTCATTCAGCCAGCGTCCTCAGAGCGCCCGGTCGAACCAATTGTACAAATTACTATACAGTCGGGGGTAATCCGCTTTGAGGACAACAAAAGAAAATAAAAATGAAATTCATTAATTGCGGTATTTCCGTACTTTTATCTTTTATTTTTCCTCGAAATCACTCAGCATCTCAGCTTATTTTTCTTACGGTTATTTTTATAAAAACTCCCACCATCCTGATGACTTCTGCCAGCTTTAATTTCACTATCTATGAAACGTATATAATAAGATATAATTGATGACAGAAACGATAGTATAATTTATGACAGGTTTTTTTTTACAATTTCAAAATTATTTGTAAAAAAAATCAGAGCTACCTGAGCTCGCCACCCATTTTTTCTAGTTAATATATTAAATCTAGACTACATGTCTTGGTATCAACGACGATGAAATCATACACCTAATTTGCCACCAGCTCCCTAGCTGTCTGGACCAATTTCGCTAACCCGTTTTTATTGTGTTCGTTATCGCGAGAAAAAGAGTAAAAGTTGCTTGGAGTTCCTGCGGGAATTCTGAAACTCACGCGTGTGAATCTTGGTTGAAACGGTTGGATCCATTATGAGGAGACATTCACTGCTAATTAGCTGATGTTTCATGAAGTAAATTAGGTCACTTTGGAGTTCCTGCGGGAATTTATTTATTCATTTATTTATTTTTATATTTAAGCTTATTGCACAACATGGTACAAACGGGCTTAATGCCCCAGTGGCATTCTCTACCGGTCAACCTTCACGATGTTCAGAAAGTGTGCTTGATGGTGCTTGAGAAGAGTTAACATTTCTGAGACTCACGCGGGTGAAACCGCGGGGCACAGCTAGTATCGTATAAGATTCAAAGACGTGTATATGTATAATGGCCAACTAAATACACTCTGCTGAGTCGTGGGAAACGATCGTCACTCCGCCGTTGTTACTCTGAAGGTACAGTAAGCATCGAGAATATGTTAGTTGAGTAGACCTGTATAGCTTGGCTAAACTAAGATCAAGTATTGATAATGATATATCTTCAACTAGTTGTGCCCCGCGGTTTCACCCGCGTTAATTTCAGTGTTCCCGCGGGGATTCCGGGATAAAAAGTAACTTATGTGTTAATCTGATGTATTTTAAGAAGAAGAAGAAGAAAATACATTTATTTTAGCACAACACACAAGAAAAAGAAACAAACATCAACAGTGCCTAATCTAAAGAGACATAGATAATATCTCTTGCATCCTCTGCCGAAAGGGTCACCAACTCAGCATTAGCTAGGTGCGGGAATATGTATAAGCTATATTATTGTAAAGTTTCATTTAAATCCATTCGGTAGTTTTTGCGTGAAAGAGTAACAAACATCCATCCATCCATTCTTACAATATCTATCTTATCTTTACTATCTTTATTCTTTAATAGTGTGAGTGCGGCGACAGTATTGCGCACTTGTGATGAACAGACAGACCAGATTTATGTGTGTCGTATCGATATTTTAACGGTTGTGCGTGTGCGTATACCCGATGGAGGGGCGCGACATTTTAGTTTAGACCAAGCTCTACTACATTTACAATGTTTATTTCTCCTTTAGTCAGTTTATGAAATGGTTTTGCTGAAAAATACATACTGTGAACAGCCAGTTTTTTATTTTCAATGTGTATTATTAGCCGTATCCTCCTCTTCTTCCGGTCGCCACTGAAATTCAGCGCCGTGGGACTTCACTACCCGCTATTGTATCTATTATTTTTATTGATATCAAATAACTTTTATTCCATTCCATTCCATTCCATTTCATTCCATTCCATTCCATTCCATTCCATTCCATTCCATTCCATTCCATTCCATTCCATTCCATTCCATTCCATTCCATTCCATTCCATTCCATTCCATTCCATTCCATTCCATTCCATTCCATTCCATTCCATTCCATTCCATTCCATTCCATTCCATTCCATTCCATTCCATTCTATTCTATTCTATTCTATTCAATACGTCGCTATGCCCATCCGCTAATAAAGAGGTACCGAGTTCGATTGTTGGTGTTTTAGTATAGGTGTTTAAATGTCGCGTGACGTCACGCCGTGCTACAGTTTATAGCACGTTATGACGTCAAGAGCCCTCACTCCTAAACTTGAATGCGTTGCATCTTAGTATTTTTTCAATAATTACAAGAAGCAAAAAATACGAGTCCATTACTACTTATTAATCTACAAGACAGACTAAATAAAATTTAGATTTTCATACTGATAAAAACAAAAACCGTCAATTCTTAATGCAATAAGGTTCCACGAATGATTGAAGTGTATACATATATTTGGTGCCGACTGTACCTAACTGTGCATCTAGACTGTCTCTGTGAATCTTATCTTTCTATCACGGGAACGCTTTTAATTTTATACAATAGGTGATTTTTTTATTCACTGTTTAATCAAATGTAAATTGAACAAAACGGTATAATAAAATACATTTTAATTATTTTTATCGTTCGCTTTTATCACCATCACTATCAATAAATATGGACATTGTGATCATCATCATCTAAATTCTAAATAGTAAAATAAAATGAAATCACTTCTACAGGTTTTACATGTTTACTCCTTTTACGTGTTCCCCGTGACTTCATCTGCTTTAATTTCGGAGTTCCCGCGGTAATTCTGGGATGTAAAGTCCCCTGTGTGCTTCTCTGTATCCCTGACAACGTGTATGCATAATTTCATGATGGCCGGCTGAGTAGTTAAGGCGTGAAAGTGAAACAAACAAAAAAACTCAAATTCGCATTTATTATCTAATAATAATATGGATGTCGTCACTCGTCGGTGTATTGTTTAATTCGCCCATTTTGTACAATACCAAGCACAGAAAAGGCGGTGCTCTATACAATCAGTGCCATTGCATATTACTTAAAATAGGGATGTTGACTACTTTTAAAAATCACAATTCTAATTAGTCCGTCGGTTAGAAAATAAAAAAAACAATAGACACGTATTTTTTGCTTTTTCAAATAAATTAAAATGTACAGAGATAAAGCGCATTAAAGTTTAGGGTGAGGGGGTCGTGACGTCACTAACCGCAAAAACCGCCATACAAACTGTCAGAATAGTGACGTCACGCGAAATTTCAACTCAATATATCGCCGTTATTTTTTGATTACGTATAAAAAGAAAAAATACGTGTCCAATATTTTTTAATAATGTACAAGACGGACTAAAAAAAAATTAGTCAACATGCCTATTAAGAACAAACTTCTGTTATTGTGAAGCACTGCGAGTTGGTAAAGCTGGCTTCTGAAACACAGGTTTATCCTACATCAGAAGCCAGCTTCAGCTCTTTGTATTAGAAATAGCTGACCCGCGCCGTTCCACCCGCGATATACAATTTCGGAGTTCCCGCGGGATTGTTCCATACAAACTTTGCAACCCCTTTTCACCCCCTTAGGGGTTGAATTTTCAAACGTCCTTAGTGCCATACCTACGTCACTTACGGAATATTTGAGCAAAATTTTATGGTTCTAGACTAGAACCAGCGCAGCGGTTTCAGCTGTGCGCTGATCGATCAGTCAGTCAGTTTCTGCTTTTATATATAGGTACCTATATATAAGAAATAACGAAGTTTATCTATACTTATAATAAAACTGTAGAGAGGTCAATTCTGTACATTGAATATATATTCAAAATTAATATTGGAGGATGAATGATGATCGATACTGATGCCAAAAATGCAATCAGTAAATTTTTTGTCTGTCTGTCGGTCTGCCTGTCTGTCTGTATGTGCAAGCATGGGTCAAAAACTACTGAAGGGATTTTAACCAAACTTGGTACGATTGTAGTCCATACTCCTGGGCAGGTTATAGGCTATATAACATAACGCTAAGACACTTAGGAGCTGAGCAGTAACGATAAATTTGAAGAAAGTCGGATGAAAATGCGCTTTCGAGCTCTTATTCTCGCGTATGTTTACTCAATCATACTCAATCACGCAAAAATGGCTGAACGGATTTGGATGAAATTTGGCATGCACGTTGTCAGATGTACAGAGAAGGACATAGGGTACTTTTATCCCGGAATTCCCGAGGGAACTCCGAAATTACCGCGGGTGAAACCGCGGGGCACAGCTAGTTAAAAATAAATTCATTCCATTCATTCTTTCGTTACATAAATATCTGATATTATAATATAGATTTACGTTTATAAACACGCCCATAAATTTGGAACCCGGTATTCATCACAAAGTCCACCCCACCGGAAATAGAACCGTCTTGATTAACAGGTAGGAATGGCGAGCTTCTGCGCTAATCCGGTCGTTTATATACTTTATGGATAATAAACTTTTACTACATACAGAAAAAAGCCTCAATTTTATTACGTGAATATATTATGTAAACGCAGAGTTGTACCCATACTCCTGCCTCATTCATAAACCATTGATTTTTAACGAGACTACCCTCATTACGGTGGTTTGGCAAATATTTGGGCCAAAAAACACGGGGGAAAAACTGAAACTGAAAAAACACTGAACTCAACTTACCGATGATAATATTCTTTATTAATAGCTTTTTTTCAAATCCACATGATCACATCACAGTTCACAATAACTTAGAATTAAAATTATCAGTGAAGGTAGATAGGTACACATCACATTGTGGCTATAGATTATAGATGTATCAACTTTTAATATTTTTGGTATGTAAAGGCGTTCGCAGACGAGCGCTCGGGCACGGCGCGCCGTTGATACTGAAAGGTGTACAAGCGAGGCTTCAGCGGCCCGCGGGGCGATGCTTGCGAAAGGTGCTTGCACACCTGGCGGTCATTGATACTGGTTTTCGATGCATAATAATTAATTAATTAATTAATTATCCATCGACGCGAGTGTTCGCTAATATACCACCATACCTCTCCGCAATTAATGGGCTAGTTGACTATTTTTTTTAGTTTGGTTTGTAGATTAATAAAAAATATTGGACACGTATTTTTTTTTACGTAATCAAAGAATTACGGCGATACATTGAGTTGAAATTTCGCGTGACGTCACTAACCGGTGGAGTTTGTACGGCGGCTTATAGTGGTTAGTGGTTAATTTATTTAAAAAATCAAAAAATACGTGTCTATTGTTGTAATTAGTCCGTCAGTTAGAAAATAAAAAAAATAATAGACACGTATTTTTTGATTTTTCAATTATATGAAAATATACAGAGATAAAACGCATTAAAGTTTAGGGTGGGGGCTCGTGACGTCACTAACCGCAAAACCGCCATACAAACTGTCAGAATAGTGACGTCACGCGAAATTTCAACTCAATATATCGCCGTTATTTTTTGATTACCTACGTAAAAAAAGAAAAAATACGTGTCCAATATTTTTTAATAATCTACAAGACGGACTAAAAAATAAAAATTAGTCAACAAGCCCATTATCCCTACTATTATAAATGTGAAAGTGAGTTTGTTTGTTATGCTTTCACGGCTGAACGGATCGTCATGAAATTTTGCACACACGCTGTCAGAGAAAGATAGAGAGCATTTTTTATCCCGGAATTCCCGCGGAAACTCTGTAATTAACGCGGGTGAAACCGCGGGGAACCGTTAGTATCAATAGTGCTTGAAAATTATCATAACATTATTTAATTACTGCAGTAATGAAAGTTTGTTTGCTTGCAAAAGGTTTTTAAATTATCCGCAACTAGTGAAACTTTTTTGGAAAACTGTTTTAACTGATAAAAAAACGAGAGTAACCCCGAGTGTACAGTACTTTTATCCTCTGACGAAGAGTTACCTCGGGAACTTACTTACCTATTACTTGTATCTTTAAGCCGAGTGCCAAGTAGGTACCGGGTGATAGTGTGTATGTTTCTGGTTGTGGTTGATGTTGCACCACCTCGTGATCACTGGAGTAATATTACTCGTATTTATTTATTTATTTATTTATTGGCACACCAACAGCACAGCATGTATAGTATTAGGTTATAAAAGTTACATTGTTTAAGTATTAGACACACACACAACACAAGTCTACTCACCGACGTCTCGGGCCCCGGGCGGACTGTGCCGCTTCTTTACATAGACACTAGCTGTCCCCCGCGATTTCATTCGCGGTAATTTCGGAGTTCCCGCGGAGGTTACGGGAAAAAAGTAGGTAGGTACTCTAGTCCTTCTTTGTACCCCTTACAGTAGTTTACGGTGATTAGCTGTTCCCCGCATTAATTCCGGAGTTCCCGCGGGAATTCCGGGATGAAAAATAGATAGTAGCCGATTCTCAGACCTACTAAGTGTGATAACCTTTTCTGAATAAATATATTACATACATACATACTGAATATGCATATAAAATTTCATGAGAATCGGTCAAGCCGTTTCGGAGGAGTATGGGAACGAACATAGTGACACGAGAAATTTATATATTAGAAGATTATATTCTTGACAGCGGAGGAAAACCCCCACCCGGTGTCTTTCGGCATTAACTGATAGCTGTATAATGTAGGTACATAAACATGAGTAGAGTAGAGAACCGACGAGCGCACCGGCACGAGGTGTGGTCCGTGTTCGGGGATCACTGGGTCGTGAAATGCATTCATCCACAGAGCAGGTAACTCAGTTTTATACGGAAACGAATGAAAAACCAGTGTCGCCGGGTGAATTTTCGCACCAGCTAGGTTAGCCATCGTTGACGCATAGAAAACTAGAATAGAAAACTTTGGTCAGCCAATCAAAACTCTAGCTTTGTGTGACCACTTGAAAACTAAAGTTTTGATTGGCTGACCGAGTGACATGACGGTTCGCTATACTTAAGCTTTCTATCCGTCAACGATTGTAGAATGTCAACTTGGCTAACCCCGTAGAACACAAAAACACGTTATCACTTATCTTCTACCTTTTCTTTCTTTGTTCTTTCTTTCTTAGTTCCCTCACTAATGAGGATCGTGACCAATTGTAATGCGTACATAACTTAATGTTTATTTATTTTGCACTCTTTGAAATGCTTACAGCTTGATAATATACAAAAGTAGAATACAAAGAATAATTAAAAATTAGGCCAATTATCAGCTTAAACATATTAATACCAAAGTTGAAATTTAGAATACATAGCTTTTGTATGAGGAACATAAATTAACTTGTTCGTGGTTAGTCACTATTTAAAAAATGCACAGCTTTTAGAATTTTGTGAAAAATATACCTACAGTTAAGGAAGTTTTGAGAAAATTAGAGCATTTGGTCTAACTTTGCAGTCGTGGTACGCCTGCCCCGCCTATATTGCCTCTCTAGTCAATAAATCCGTGTTTGTGCATTCATCCCTCAGTTGACAATAATCAAGAGCCCATACTTTACCCGCAAAGCACATTCGGAAGTGATTTTATTGAGAACTAGCTAGTGCTCGCGGTTTCGGCTGCATCACTGCATCTGCATCACTTTCGATGCGATGCCGATCTACGAGTTTCCTTGGAAACTCGTAGATCGGGGGTAAAAAATGCCGCAGCTTTGAAATGTGACGATATATTTTCCTTTCCTGGCATCCGATTTCGATAGAATAATTCCTATACTAGTACGTGTGTTGATCCGAGTTAAACTTAGTCCACCTCTGAAAATTGGAACCACATGAAAATCAGTCACTATCTGAGATTAACGTGCACAAACAGGTAGACAGATTTACGGTCTTATTTTATGTATAGTCATAGAAAATTCAAATTTATTTATAATGCGAAGCTTCAGCACGTTTGAACAGAAAACCTAACTAAGAAAATATGAAATATCACAGAATTCCCGCGGGAACTCCGAAATTAATTAATTAATTTATTTATAAATTAACGCAGACAAAACTGCGAGGAACAGCTAGTATTATGTATATAGAGCAGGAGTTTTATTCATTTTTTTTAATTGATCTCTCTCCACAATTTTTTGAGTATTATTAATAAGTAGGTAGGTAGGTTTCAGTTTGAAAATGACGTTGGAGCAAAAACATAACAAAATACTTCTAAATCACAGAGGAAGGAATTTAGTCGGAACTCAATGTTTAGTTTTTTATTCATGAACGAAATATCTCGTGGAGGTTTGTCACGGTCGTTTAAACAAATGCCAGCCGTCCGTTACAATTTGTAAAGATTCTAGTTGAGCTTTACAGACAGACTACCCGCCTTAAGTGCCAACTGATGTAGAGTACAGCTTCGGAATCGAAATAAAGTAATTGAATTTGCAATTCGATGTTGATGTGAGTAAACTAATCGATATGTGCAATTTGATTTTTTAACTTTAATGAGAACATAATTAATTGTTTAATATGGTTATGCAGTAGGTAGGTAGGTAGGTAGTAACTTAAACAGGATAGAGAGCGGAGCGCTTCGATAGATTTTCATTTGGAAATATAGGAAGAAAAAAAGTTGTACCCAAATTAACAGCTCTATTACAAATGTGTTTTTATATAGTGGAAGATAAGTAGGTATTAAAACTAATTGTTACAATTTTTAACCGACTTCCAAAAAAGGAGGAGGTTCTCAATTCGTCTGAATGTTTTTTTTTTGTATGTTTGTTACGCGATTACTCGAAGACGGTTGGACCGATTTGGAAAGTTCTCTTTTTGTTTGAAAGGGTTACTCCAACTTAGGTCCCATTGCCACCAAGTCGGGATCTGATGATGGGATCTTGGAGAAATCGAGGGAACTCTTCAAAAATTATACACCTTTAACAATTTGGGTATTTTTTAAAGTAAATCGTTCATTGGCTTTCGGAAAGCAAAATTTTAAGAAGTGGAAATGATGATAAAGACCACAGATGATCATCGGAACTACTTCGTTAACTTTAATGTGTTTTCTAAAAAATTTATGCTATTAATATATTTTTGTCTTTTGGATTAAATCGGTATTTTGTTATTTTTAGCTTTTTAGTTTTGTGTTTTTGGAAGTCGGTTTTTATTTTTTTGTTAAAATTTTGTTTATTTATTGAATAAACAAAAATTCGTACCTACGTAAAGTGTTAAAAATACCTCCAATTCATCACAGATCCTTTCTTGAGGACGTTTTTGCGTTGCTGATTGGTCTTGAATAGGTATTTAGTAGCAATACCTATCAATGTTTGGAAAGAATATAAGCAAATAGAGTGACTATAGAAAAGTATATAGATTGAGAAGTTGTAACAGAAACGATCGTCGAGGAAAAAATTATAACCAATTAAAATGATGAACGTCTCTACAAATGCAAACATCGAGAGTAATAAATGAAAAGATGAAAGAGAAAGAATGGGAATAGGGTACTTGCATGAAATTTATAACAAGAAATTGTGGCAATATTTAAAAAATAGAGCCTTAGAAAAGCATTATCGTGAAAGATTTACAAAAAAATTATCAATAGTTTTCAAAATATTCAACTTTTAATTTTGTAAAATAGAAAGTTGCAACGAAACACCAATCACAGCCACGATTAAAAGAAAAGTGCATACAGTCAACACATGTTTTATTTTATCGGAAGTTTTTTACTTTAAAATGCATCGGTAAGATGCATTTCGATTCTTTTCTGGAACTTTTGGAAGTAACTCAACACAGTTCAACCTTCTTCTTCTTCTTTAATAATGGCGTCTATAATTATAATTTGCCAATGACAATGTTACATAATAATAAAAATCTCTTCATCTACTTCTTCAATTATGGCGAAACGCCAATGACAATGTTAGATTGTTCCCCAAGTTAAAACATGGCTCTCTTAAAAGCCAGTTTCCTGCTCAGGGTCCAAAATAGATGCTGAAAAGTGACTGAAATAACGAAGACAAACGTGACATGCGTGTTTTCGGTATGGCTTTCACTCAGTTTAACCTTAATTTTGCTTTTGGATATTGAAGTTGTCTCAGTAACTGTCAAATGACCCTGTCAATACGAAAGTGACATCTCTATCACAGATTAATAAGGCGTAATTTTTAAGTAGTGACGTCATTCCGTGTTTCGGCGGTAAAGTTAAAACTAGGAACTTTGAAACGCTCTATTTAATGAATTTTTGCATATATACACACCGGCAGAATTAGCGGAACATAAAAAGGCAGAGTATAGAAATAATTACGTATATATATTAAAACAAATTATTATCAGGCATGAAGTAACAAACTAATATACATCTTTTAACATCGACTTTAAGAAGTTTTTAGTTAAATTTTATTAAAAATTATCAAAATTAAAAAAAATCAAAAAAATCTGTAGTTTGTGAGAACACAGACAATGTTGTAAATAAAAGTTAAATCACGAAGGGGAAACACACGTTATTTATCGTTCATTTATTTAGTGTTAAAATCACAGTAATCTTTAATTTGCAACATTATTTGTGTGCCCACAAATTAGAGAAAAATTGTTTTTTTATTATTATTTTAAATAAAATTTAATAATTTTATTACAAACTTTTAAAGTGTTAAAAGATGTATATTAATTTATTACTTCAAGTCTAATTATTATTTGTTTTAATATATATACGTAATTATTTCTATACTCTGCCTTTTTATGTTCCGCTAATTCTGCCGGTGTGTATATATTTTTTATTTTCTAAACAAACATAAATCACTACGAGTACATCTAATATATATAAATCACGTGTCACGTTGTTTGTCCGCGATGGACTCCGAAACTACTAAACGGATTTTGATAAAATTTTGTAACCATTTATAATATCTATGGTCCAACTTAAAAGATAGGGTAGTTTTTATCCCGGAATTCCCTCGGGAACTGAAGGACATAGAGTAGTTTTTTCCCGCAACCTCCGCGGGAACTCCGAAATTACCGCGGATGAAATCGCGGGGACAGCTAGTAATATTATAAAAGAAAGTCCTTCGTCTGTCTGTCTGTCTGTTCGCGATAAACTCAACAACTAATGAACGAATTTTCATGCGGTTTCCACCAATAGATAGTGATTCATGTTTAGATGGTATTATATTATCTGTGGTGTAGGTAAATAAATTGTCAAGATTTTGTTTAAATTGGTTGAAATATAACGATATTTGTTGGAAGTTTCGGTAAAAGTCAAACTACTGCTACTCTCACCCGTTTCACCCGCTTTAATTTCAGAGTTCCTTCTCTGTAGGTACCCCTAACAACGTGTGTGCAAAATTTCATGATGATCGGTTGAGCCGTTAAGGCGTGAAAGCGTTACAAACAAACAAACAAACTCACTTTCGCATTTATAATAGTAAAGATTATTTCCTAACGGCATGTTATACATATTATTCTATCGATGTATAGGGATAGTAAGTTGCGGTCCACAGTCACCTCCTACCCCTTCGAAAGAAGGCATGAGTTTTTGTAAGTATGTACAATAGTTATTTGTGCAACAACAGAGCAAAGTCGTTTTTTGCTGCGAGTGCTGATTTTGAATCCTGAGTGTGGCGAGGGATTCAAAGGCACGAGATGCAAAAAACTTTGCTCTCGTGTAACACACATAACTTTTCACTTCAGCAGCGACAACACTTTAGGATATAACAGTTATTTAGAGGTTAAATATCAGTTTTACTTGCAGTAAATACTTATTTTCGTTTAAATACAACAATAAGTTAAAAATTCAATAAATTACATTAAAAGACATAATTATCTTTTTGCAAAATTTCTTTAGTTAGTACAAATTTCCGAACGTGTTTGTCTTTGAGGTCGAATTCAAAATCGGAACCTCGAAAGGG
Organism: Zygaena filipendulae; assembly: GCA_907165275.2. NCBI lineage: Eukaryota > Metazoa > Arthropoda > Insecta > Lepidoptera > Zygaenidae > Zygaena > Zygaena filipendulae. The sequence goes on from OU015664.1 coordinate 11,026,775, forward strand.
CTGGTCTTTGTCTCTATCTCTTTCTAATGGCGGGAAAGAATATAGAGTGTAAATGTTTCGAATTGTATGACTATCCCAAGGCTGAATAAGATATTCGCGGTTTTCTGAAAACAAAAATTAAAAAGTTACTTTTCATTACTCATACTCGGAAAGTAGGTCTGAAGTTGCCTGAGAAGCGGGTTGAAAGTAACCCTTTTCAGCCCTAGGGAGAATCGCTTTCAACTGACAACTGTCAAATTATTAAAAAAAAACTAGGTCTATTTTCACATTTCTATTGAACCATGTTTCAACTTTCTATACAGCCAGCGCGATGTAAAATTGAAATAACGTAAAGTTTAAGTAGGTATTAATTAAAATAAAATTCACTCACTTTTTCTTAAGCTAATTCCTATTTATATTTTTTTATTTTCTTTAATTAATACTTAATAATTAAAGAAAATATTTTTTTTAGGTCGCCTCAATGTAAATAAAAAATACTGGCTGAATAGCTAGCCGGCCAAAGAAAAAGAAATAGGTGGGAAAGTGTCAAGCGACTATCCGATCTTCACTCATTTTTTCTTTAGCTAATTCCTATTTTTATTTTGACTTTCCTTGCATTCATAATGAAAAGCACAGTGTTACCCTCGGGAGAAAGACTCGGGAGTTACTTTCACCCCTAGGATAACAATGTACTATTGTCTCACTCAGTGAGCAAAATCGCATTTTGCTCACTGATTTCAGGCAGCAAAACCTACATGTTTGAGCTACTGAAGGGAAAATAATAATTAATAGCTAACTCGATATCCGTTTCATTCTTACCTAAATTCGTAATTAATTAAAGGATTCCTTTCATCCCACGTACAGCGTTCTGTGAAATGATTGATTGAAAAAACAAAGTGAACTTTTGAAAATCTATGAATATCATAAAAATGAAAGGATTTTTATAATAAGCCCGCTGTGCCCCGCAGTTTCACCCACATTAGTTACGGAATTCCCTAAGGAACTCCAAAGTAGCCTAATTGAAGTAAGTACTTCTTATAACATCAGCTAATTAGCAGTGAAAGTCCCGTCAACAAAATCGGTCTAAATGTTTCGGAGATTCACCCGCGTGAGTTTCGAAATTCCCGCAGGAACTCCAAACTTCTTTCATAAGAACCGGTCCAGCCGTTCCAGAGATTCGCCGGAACAAACAGATAGACAGACAGAGAAAAATTTTAAAAGTGGTTTTTTTTTATGTGAGTATCGTATATACCTACTTTTATATGCATTTAGTGAAATTACAAATAGACACTTCAATTTTATGTATACTTATGTATAGATAGAAAGGCTTTATAAAAGTATAATTTATTATCCAGCCTGTTTTTTGCGACTTATTCCCGTTCTTGAAATTTTCTCTTTAATTTCATGTCAAAAGAGAATTTCCTCTCGAGCCTCAAAGAGAACCTTGTTTTCGAAATTGACATGATACGCCTAAACTCTTTGAGCATGCTTTGGAAGTTTTCCTAACATATGAGGAAGTTTCGGATCGTTTTGAATTATCTGTGTTTGTCTTAATGAATGTGTAATATTTTAATGAGGTTTCTGTACAAGTTATCGGCAAGGGAACTCTCTTGGCAACGACGGTCTCTGCAATTATCACGCTAGCTACTTAATTTCACCAGTTACTAAGACGTGGGAATATTGTTTATTCAATTCCGAATCCTCCGTTCCAAACGAACTCTTCATTTTCTAATTAAGATTTAGATTAAACCGAACTTTTTGCTGTTTCACCTAAAATAAGTGACTCGTGTATCTTAAAAATGTTAAGTTTTTAGAACGGAGTTCTATATCGCACGGTACGCATGGGGGCTAAAAGAATATTCCATCACGGCGTCACAAGTAATTGTTATTGGTTGCTTATTGGTATTTTTCTTTCTCGGAAACTACGAGGCGCAGAAACTTCGTTCTATCCGAGTGTTCCACGACACTCACGCTTTTTTTTAATGTTACTAAGATATGTAAAGCTTTAAACTAGTTACTACTAACATAAACAATGTATTAATTACAATAAATATTTTTTTTCTAATCTAGGTATATTCTTTTACAGGACGGCGAGAGAGAAAGAGAGCCCGTTCCTTTCTTATTTTCGTTTTTGGTTTCGTGTACTCGTGTACTATAGAGGTAGAGCCTGCCTATATCTATACTTATAATAAAACTGTAGAGAGGTCAATTCTGTACATTGAACATATATTCAAAATTAATATTGGAGGATGAATGGTGATCGATACTGATGCCAAAAATTCAATCAGTAAATTTTTTGTCTGTCTGTATGTGCACGCATGGGTCAAAAACTACTGAAGGGATTTTAACCAAACTTGGTACGATTGTAGTCTATACTCCTGGGCAGGTTATAGGCTATATAACATTACGCGAAGACACAGGAGCTAAGCAATAGCGATAAATTTGAAGCAAGTCGGATGAAAATGCGCTTATCCTCGCATACTTTTACTCAATCACGCAAAAACGGCTGAACGGATTTGGATGAAATTTGGCATGCACGTTGTTAGGGGTACAGAGAAGGAAATAGGGTACTTTTTATCCCGAAATTCCCGCGGGAACTCTGAAATTACCACGGGTGAAACTCAACTAAAATGAATAAAAATGAATAAAATGACGCGCCCCATCTACATCAATAGCAGTTTTAGATGCGCGGGATCATGTATCAGATAATATCTATTCAATAGTGTGAGTGCGGCGACAGTATTGCGCACTTGTGATGAACAGACAGACCAGATTTATATGTGTCGTATCGATATTTTAACGGTTGTGCGTGTGCGTATACCCGATGGAGGGGCGCGTCATTTTAGCTTAGATGATCTCTACATAACCTACTTATGTTCATTAAATAAGTAACTGTTCCCCGGGGTTTCACTAGCGTTAGTTTCGGAGTTCTCGCGGGAATTCCAGGATAAAAATTACCCTACGTCCTTTCCTGTACCCCTGACAACGCGTATGCAAAATTCCACGATAATCGGTTGAGTAGTTTATACGGGCAAGGAAACAAAGAGAAGACAGACAGACAGAGTTACCTTCGTATATTTTACAATGTGTATTTTACAATGTGTATTTTTGGCAATTAGTAAATTAATATGAATATTGAATGGTAGGTAATTAGAATAATTATTGAAACAAGAATATTATTCTTATGATTTTCACAATAAAGGCAAAGAAAATTTACGTAATGAATGTTTAAATGCGAGACGAAACAACCAATTAGTATCGTACCTAATTATCTTTGTTACGACTAAGTAATGGTCTCTTTACTCTGAAACAATAACCACAGTACGAGATGATTTCGAGATTCTCATAGCAAGTAGTACCTAACATCAGTAGCGATTATTTTTTTTTAAACAAATTTGCACGAGACTCTGGCTTTGTTCTTTGTTTTCTCCCCACAATGGTGACTTTGATCTTTGTTGTTTTGATTTGCCCTTTTTTTATTAAACTAAATAGCAGTTTTCCTGTGATTCCACTCGGTTTTTTTTTTCTATCGGCGTGGAAAGTAAACGATAATATACCTAAGTAGTTAATTTCGATCTAACAGATATTTCTCGAAAATTTAAATTTTTTCAATTTCATTCTCTTTTTCGATTCAAATTATACGTTTACCTTTAGTTTTTTTTTATGCCATAGGGGACAAACGGGCAGGTGGTACACCTGATGGTAAGTGATTACCGCCACCCATAGACATCTGCAACACCAGAAGGCATGCAGGTGCGTTGCCGACCTGGAACGGGGATGGGACTGGGTTTCAAGGGGGCTGCCGGAACACACCGTCAGGTGCTTGGCGACAGATTTACAGCTTGAAGGTGGTAGCTAGCCAGCCGAGCACAAGAGAGCGCCCTACCACCATGCTATGGTTTCCTCACGATGTTTTCCTTCACCGACAACTCAAGCTCATTGTTAGGGTTTGAACCTATGTCTTGCGGCGTTTGATCCGAACGCACCAACCACTGAGCTATCATCGCTGCTAGTAAAAGTAGGTACCTATAGTTATTTTGTACTTGACCTATTCGGTAACATTAATAGCGTTATTAACGGCCCAAACAAAGCTAAAATTCAACATAAACATCGTCGTTACGTTGCCAACATTAAAACGCGTATAAAATTTTAACATTTCCATATTTAATGAAGACGGTGAAGCGCTCATAAATCATAATGTCGTTAAATTACGTTTTACGTTATAGACAATACCTATTTCATTTATATAGAGGATGTACCGCTTTTAAATACTTATTAAATGTGGACGTCCAAGCTAAGAGTATCAGTTCTCGGCATTTAGTTTCCGAGATATAAGCAGTTTTGTAAAGTTCGGTGAAAAAATTGCGTTCGCGATTTTAATTGATTATTTGTAATGCTCAATTTTCTTGAATTTCATACATCTTAATCTACAATAATATATAATATATAATACAAAAATCTATATAACAAGCAAGTAGAAGTGTGTTTTTTTATTTCACACAAACCTTTAAAATGCTTTTTCTCAAATCAAGCTTTTTCAGTTTCAACTTCAAATGTCTGTAAAAAAAACTGTGCTAGTTTTTGAATATTTTTTCAATCCTTACTATCATTAGTGACTATTCTAGATACCGAACAAAAAGTACTCTGTGATACCGAATCCTAGTCTTGACTCAATACACCACAACTGATACTTTTTGCGTGTACGCCCACAAATGCGGTTGTTCTAGATTGTAGTCTCAATTCATCATCATCATCATCATTTTCAGCCTGCAGCAGTCCACTGCTGGACATATGCCTCTCCAAGGGTTCGCCACCTATCCCGATCTTCAGTCACCCGCATCCAGTTACCGCCAGCCACCCACCGCAGATCGCATTCGCAGTCTCAAATGCCTGTTTTACAGTTTGGCAGATAGTAATATTTAAGAAATATGGTGTATTATCTTTTTTAATAAATAAATAAAAAAAAAAAAAAATATATCAGTTAAATAATTATTTTTTTTGACAGCTACCAGCCAGATAATATCGTAGCAGATTAACCGCCGCACTCAGAGTCGACTTTAATGATTACTTAGTTAAGTATATATTTTTAAAACGAAACTGCCGCAATCAGAGACGTTTAGTAAATTAATGTTAATTAGCATTTAATGAGATGTAACTTAATTAGTTAAATGCCAATTAACATTAATTTATTAAACTTGTCTGATTGCGGCAGTTTTATTTTAAAAATATATACTTAACTAAGTAATCATTAAAGTCGACTCTGAGTGCGGCGGTAAGAGATTTATGTAACAGTAAGATTAATTATATTGATCGTACTCCTCACCTACTATGATATTCCACATATTTAAGATAAAGATAGGTAATTGTATTTTATTCATACCTATCTTCCTATTAAACATTTTTCATCCACAGACATTCAGAGAAATGTGAATTCGCGGGGATCCCGTGAATAGCATGAGTGAAATCCACGACATTCTTCCACCACACACTTAATATTCCCTTATTCACTACGTTTTGCCTTAAAAACAAGCTGTTATAGTATAACCATCCCTAAATCATAAACGAGATAGGTACTCGAAAAATTTCTCGTTTGATTTTGCCGAGGGGTGAAAAATGGATGCCGTCACTAAAAATGCCTTCATTTTATTTCCACACCCTTCAACGAGTTTAGCAGCGTCCTTGATAAACCATTTTAAGCACAGAGGCGCCGTTGCCAAGCGCCTATAGCCCTCGTGAGCTATATATTCGTAACTAGCTGGTCGTAGCTAAATATATTCGTAATTCCGGGATAAAACTATTAATTATCTTTATCTTACGTATTTATGTTTTAGTGTATTAATTATTAGTATTATTGTTTTTCATTTGCACACCCCATCTTCTATATCTCTCTGTCTACCCAATCGTCAACTGGTAGAGAATGCCGCATGGCATTAAGTTCGCTCTTTGTACGTGCCTACTGTGCAATAAAGTATAAATAAATAACTAAAATAAACAAATAAAAAGTAAGTATGTCCTTTTGTAACCCTTGATAACGTGTAGGCAAAATTATACAACTAGAGAAAGAAGTTATTTTAATTACTTAAACATTGCCATTGGATAAATGAAATACGATAAATTTTGAAGAAGAAGAAGAGGATCAAGCCCGCTGGGTAGATCTGGCGTAAAAGTCAAATTAACCAATACATCGACGGTGTTATCAGACTTTAGCTAACTTATTTTAAGGCTGCGGATATAAATTATAATAATAATATCAATGTTTTGACATTCAGACGAGTCTGTAAGTAACATTAATAACAATCCCTCGGGACCGTCGTGTTTGAAATGACATCTTCTATTCACAGAACACTGTGCCCCCAACATGAGTTTTACAATTCACGCTCGTCCATGCTATAATCCGGAAACGAACCGCCTCTCTGATGCATCGCTTGCGTGGTAGTGCTAACAGTTTTCTGAGGGTAGTGGCTGACAGGCTGGACTGACCATGGCGTAAGCACTGGGTACATCTGCATGCGCCGGGAGACCTAGAGTTCAGCTACTACTTAGGTATATTAAATATTAAATATTTTTACTTCTCATCATTTCACGACCCGATTGGCGCAATGGTCACCATGCCTGCCCGCTAATCAAGAGGTTCCGGGTTCGATTCCCGGTGGGGGTGGACTTTGTGTGATGAACACAGGGTTCCATTTTCCAGTCTGGGTGTGTATATATATCTATAGTATAATATAATATGTAATAATATATGTAGTATATACCACGGTTGCTTGGTTTCCACGACACAAGCTTATAGCTTAGTGTGGGATCAAGTAGATCTGTGTGTTGTGAAGTGGATTATTATAATTTTATTTATTTTATTTATTATCATATTGTGATGAATACTAACCTTAGTTTTTTAAGAGAAATTGGTATCTACTAACACTATATGAATGCTTGGTCCGAAATAAAAGTAATTATTATTATTATTAACTAAACCATGGCGGTTTTTGCCGTGAATCGAAGATAGCAGTTCCGTTAATATTATAGCTATGCCCCGTGGTTTTACCCGCGTGTGTTTCGGAATTACCTACGAGAAACTTCCACAAATATTTCAAGATCAAAATTAGCCAAACCGGTCCAGCCATTCTCGAGTTTTGGCGAGACAAACGAACAGCAGTTAATTTTTATACATTATGTATAAAGATAACATTGTGTCAATAAAAATTGGTTAAAAGTGGATTTTGTTGTGTCTCAAAGAAAAATTTTATATATTATGTGCATGAAATATTTCAGCTGATTCCTTCGGTATCCGCTGAGAGCTTTCTTCCCGGAGAAGGCTTTTGCAATCTAAGGTACCTTATTACAATTTCAAACCGTACAAATATGCTAATAGAAATAAATCTATTTTACATGAAATTTGCTAAATCCAATATACGTTTAACCGAAGTTCACAAGAAGAAAAAGAAGAAGAACTAAACCATAAACTGTTTTGTAGCATTAAGTAAAAATTTACGTTAACCAAACTCGGAAAATCCCTTTTAAAAAGGAATCACTGTAGAACAAATTTGTTCTAGAGTCTCGACTGATAGAAGTATCAAACAATCTAATACAAGTACATATTTACTTTAAAAATAGACGCCGTAGGCTGTTTTTTATATCAATCTGTAATATTAAAGAGACGAAATTTTTTTTGTGGTTTGTTTCTACAAGTAGTTCTTAGCAATTACAAATTTTTTCTTGAATTACATCTATTTTAATATTGAAGGGCTACTTACTAAACGGATTCCAGGCCCGGCAGTCTCAACAACATTTTGACAACTTTAACTAGTTGTCGAGACTGCCCAGGAGTAATTTTTTTGCATACTTATACACATGTTTAGATAAAATAATAGAAAATAGGGTACTTTAACTCGATAACTAAAGTTTCCGTGGGATTCAAAGACATATCATTGGTGGGATTCCACTATGCCGAAAACTGTAAGGCAATTCCATTTATAATTTGATTTGTGCAATAAAATTTCTCACAGCTTTACAGTTATACTAATACACTGTGAAATTAAAAATAAGAAATACAATGATAATACAGTAAAGACTGATAAAGAATTACAATAAAATAATTTAAGATGCTAAATTTTTGATACGTTCATCCGCTCGCAATACCTCAAACACTCATGGCGCACACACATCCATCGACTGGCAAACAAATCACAGTCGGGAGCCGATGCGAGAAGGGTGTTGAGGTAATATATGGCGCGGACAAGCGGAGAGTTCCTATGGGACACAGTTCGCGCCGACGGTATCGCCAGCAGATGGTTCGAGCGAGGTCGGAAACAATATGCGGGCACTGGGGGAACATACAAGCGAAGCAGTTGCGCCACCAGCTCAGCACAGTCGGAATCTCCGCGTACTGTTCCACGGTCCACACGCCATTGTCAAAAGACTAAAGTTGCGCCTCACCTCCAAGTTGAAACCAAGGGCTCCAAGTAAGAATTTTGTTGGATAAAGAAATGGATAGTAACTATTATACTTTATTGTACAAGAATCTTAGAAGCGAATATATAATGGCATCTACAGCAGTGATCATTCGATGATTTCAAACTACAGTAGTTACACAGAATCTAACACATAAATAGACTAGTTGATCAAATTTTAGTTTTTACTCCGTCATGTAGATACCTACCTAAATAAAAATATTATACGCGTATTTTACAGCGATGATAGCTCAGTGGTTAGTGCGTTCGGATTAAACGCCGCAAGGTGTAGGTTCAAATCCTAACAATGAGCTTGAGCTGTCGGTGAAGGAAAACATCGTGAGGAAACCATAGCATGGTGGTAGGGCGCTCTCTAGTGCCCGGCTGGCTAGCTACCACCTTCAAGTTGCAAATCTGTCGCCGAGCACCTGACGCTGTGTTCCGGCAGCCCCGCTTGAAAGCCAGTTCCCATCCCCATTCCAGGTCGGCAACGCACCTGCATGCCTTCTGGTGTTGCAGATGTCCATGGGCGGCGGTAATCACTTACCATCAGGTGTACCACTTGCCCGTTTGCCCCCTATGACATAAAAAAAAATCTTTATCTGAGTATTTTTACGTTAATTTGAAAAATCAAAATGTCTTATCATCTAATTTAAGGAGTAAATAAATTGTGATCTTCACAAAAGTCAAAAATTCAAATCATTATTCAACTTTGGCCCATAATATGGATCTTTTTGACGTCAATATAATTACAGTTATTATGACAGCACCCATAAAATATCCACCCTTCACAGCTTCCTAGTGCTATGGCTGAAGAGAAGATGCTGCGCAACAAACTCTTCACTAGCACGCTGTCAGTTTAAAGTTATATTATGTACCTATAATATAATTAGTGGTAACTCAACTTGCAATTAATTATGTGAGAACAATGAGCCTGAGCTCATACCCCGGAAACCTCCCTACTATCCTACGATAACGTTACCAAGATAGCATAGCCTGTTAAGGACTACTACTAGGGGCTGTTGAGTCGATGCAGGCTTTGATAAACGATACCTTCCTCCCTCTACACCTCGCTTCGGCCCTCGCCCCTCCGAGGGTCGACACCTAAAAGGTACTTATATTCTTCCTTTTTCCATTTAAGTGAAAAAGCGCTGTGAAAAATCGGAAATATTTTTCAATCTGCAAACAATTCAGTTGTCTGACGTTTTCGACGTGGTTCAATTATTGCGTATATTTCCTTTATTCACAACTAGCTGTCCCCCGCGGTTTCACCCGCGTCAATATCGGATTTTCCGCGGGAATTGGGTATTCTCCAAGGTATGAAAATCAAAATTCTAATTAGTCCGTCAGTTAGAAAATAAAAAAATAATAGACACGTATTTTTTGCTTTTTCAATTTAATGAAAATGAACATAGATAAGACGCATTAAAGTTTAGGGTGGGGGGCTCGTGACGTCAATATTCATTATAAGCGCCATACAAACCGCACCGAGTTGTGACGTCACGCGAAATTTCAACTCAATGTATTTCTGTTATTTTTGATTACGTAAAAAAAGAAAAAATACGTGTCCAATATTTTTTACTAATCTACACGACGGACTAAAAAAAATTTTTTGTCAAGTAGCCAATTCCAGGATGAAATATACACCTTCCTCATGAATACTCTATCTATCGGTGAAAACCGCATAAAAATCCGTTGCGTCGTTTTAAAGATCTAAGCATACATAGGGACAGACAGACAGCGGGAAGCGACTTTGTTTTATACTAGTGATTACGTTTTCACACACATAAACTATAATAGTAGATAAAGCAAGTTCGTTATTGTTTTTGTGAAACCAAGCGTGTCACAAATTCGCTTTAAAGTAACGGATAAATCCTTATAGTGAAGGGGTTCACTTCAAATTAAAATTACTAATAAAAATATGAAAGTTTATGAACATGTTCGTATATTATGTAATATTTTGATTTTAATAATAGGGATGTTGACGACTTTTTGAAAATCAAAATTGTAATTAGTCACTGTTCAGTTAGAAAATAAAAAAAAGCAATAGACACGTATTTTTTGATTTTTCAAAAATATACAGAGAAAAAGCGGTATTAAAGTTTAGGAGGGGGCTCGTGACGTCACTAACCGTTATAAGCCGCCATACAAACTGCACCAGTTAGTGCACCGGGTTATTTAAACTGTTATTTTTTGATTACGTAAAAAAAGCAAAAATACGTGTTCAGTATTTTTTATTAATCTACAAGACGGTCTAAAAAAAAATAGTCAACATGACAGACAGACTGAATACTTTATTCTAGACTTTCACATAGAATAGGCATGTTTTATCCCGGCAAAAAGTATTCCTGAGAGAATCCTATATTTAAGTGGGTGAAGTGAAGCGTAGGGAAAAATGAATTTCATTTCATTGACACGTTTTTTCAATAGGTATATTTGGTTCGCTGTATTATGTCATATTCTTGCTATAAATATATGGACCAGGAACCAACACAAAGGGAAGGCTTTAGCGGAGTTTTAATTAGCTCTTAATCCCGGATCACTAGTTAATAGTTGGCTCAACAATGGCTCAGCTCGGAGCGAAGTGGAATCACAAATCGGAATTGGAGTGCGGCAGTGAGAGAATGGAATATAATAAAAGCGAATATCACAAAAAACTTATTAAATCTTAATGAAAAGAAATCATTAGGTGTATAGTTGAGTTCATTGGTTAAAGTGATTATAAAAGTACGTTTTGCAATATAAACTAAAAAGTGCAGTATGATGTTTTCATGTCGCCTGCTCAAAAAGCCTGCCTGCTTTGTGTGAGCGGACTAAAACGGCTTTTTATGCTTTCATTAACATTACAAAAAATAATTGCGATGACAATCCTCCGGTTGCCATTTTATTTTAGTATAATATAAAATTGTGTTTTTATTAAAAAAAAGTTGACATTCATTATCACTACTTTATAACCGACTTCCTGGTTCTGCATTCGGTTGTATGTATGTTTTTTTGTTCATACAACCAAAGTAAAAAACAAAGTAAATAATATAACTTAGACATAAAACTCATTTCCTAACCGACTTCAACATCCAACCGAGACCAAGGCAGAAGAATAAGAAGAAAAAAAAAACATTTTATTTCAACACAACACACAAGAAAAAGAAACAAATATCCGTGATATAGAACCTACAGTTAAATCTAATATATAAAATTCTCGAGTCACAGTGTTCGTTCCCATACTCCTCCGAAACGGCTTGACCGATTCTCATGAAATTTTTTATGCATATTCAGGAAGCCTGAGAATCGGCTACTATCTATTTTTCATCCCCCATAAAGGGAGTTCCTGCTGGAATTCCGAAACTCGCGCGGGTGAAACCGCAGGACACAGCTAGTTAATATTTAAAAAATCAATACTTAAGCATTTGGGTATAAGTTGTCACGAATATTTATGAATGTAAAGTCGTTAAGAAAAAGTAGAGTACACGCCACACGCACATTTTTTTATAGGTTAAAGTGCCTACTTAAATTATCTAAATCTATCTATCTATACCAGAGATTCTCAAACTTATTTCTTTCACCGCCCCCTTTGAAAATTAATTATTTCTCAGCGCCCCCCATTTTTTATACAGTCCTAAAACTTAAAAAAAAAATTTCATTACTTATATAATTTATAGTTATAGTTAGCTATTATTAGACTTTTTTACCAGTGATAGCAATTAAGACACATTTTATAATATTAAGAATATATTTTTATCGAATTAAAAAACCAATATAGACAGGTAATCATTTTTAGTTTCAAAACTAATCTAATGAGATGGACGGATTTGATGATTTTTAACAAGTTTGTTGAAATCAGGTTTGATTTTACACAAAAGCAGTCGTAAGTCGCCGCCGCGTTTGGTAACATGCTCTTTTTTTTAGTAAGCAGCTAACTAATAACTAATTACTCGATATTGAGTAGTAGGTAGGTTTTAATTTTAGTGAATTTTAAAATATAAAGTAAATGGAATTACAAATCAACCATCGCCCTAAACCACGCCAACGCCCCCCATTTTTATCTGGGCCCATTAACGCCCCCCACAAGGGGGCGTTATCGTCCACTTTGAGAAAGACTGATCTATACCATTGATAATTATATTAATACTAGCTGTCCCCCGCGATTTCATCCGCGGTAACTTCGGAGTTAATTCCGGGAAAGGAGTAAGTACTCTACGTCCTTCTTTGTACCCCCTTACAGTAGTTTACGGTGATTAGCTGTTCCCCGCATTAGTGCCGGAGTTCCCGCGGGAATTCCGGGATAAAAACAATCCTATCTTTTAAGTTCGACCATATTGTAAATGGTTACAAAATTTTATCAAAATCCGTTCAGTAGTTTCGGAGTCCATCGCGGACAAACAACGTGACACGTGATTTATATATATTAGACTAGCTGTCCCCCGCGATTTCATCCGCGGTAATTTCGGAGTTCCCGCGGAGGTTGCGGAAAAAAAGTATTCTATGTCCCGAGGGAATTCCGGGATAAAAACTATCCTATCTTTTAAGTTGGACCATTTTATGAATGGTTACAAAATTTTATCAAAATCCGTTCAGTAGTTTCGGAGTCCATCGCGGACAAACAACGTGACACGTGATTTATATATATTAGATATCAATGATCTATACATATAAAATGCTTTGTCCTGAATGGTCCTGAACGACTGATGGATCAACGCACAGGCTAAACTGCTGATCGTACAGACCTAAAACTTGGAGGGTGTATTCTTTGTATTAGGCATCCGATAAGAAGGGATTTTTGAAAATTCGACCCCTAAGGGGATGAAATGGGGTTGCAAAGTATGTATGGAACAATTCCGCGGGAACTTCGAAATTATCGCGGGTGAAACCGCGCAGGACAGCTAGTATCTACCTATATACAGCGCAAACCTGACTGCCTCATCTATCAACGCACAGCCGAAACTACTGAACGGATTTCGCTGAAATTTGGCATACAGATAGTCGTAATGACGTAGGCAATAGGCATCCGCTAAGAAAGGATTTTATGAAAATTCGAATTCCCGCAGGATCTCCGAAATTTTCACGGGCGAAACCGCGGGGCACAGCTAGTTATGAAAATATTCATCTATCCTGTATCCAATAAAACATTCATGGTAATAAATCAACATGAATGTCACAGAAGTAGATACTCAGGCAAGCGAAGTTCCCACTCCCCATGGCCCAAGGCATAAAATATTGCTCTAATGCTACTGCTCCACCTGCGTTAACGTTAACGTTGATGTTAATGTCCAACTACGCGTTAATTAAGGCATTAACATACCTACGTGTTGTCAACATTTAGTTTGCTACTGAAATAACGAGTTAACACAAAATGGAGGTCGACGCTTCAAACAGCTGTTTTTTTGCAATGGAGGTAGAAGCAGCTGTCATTTTTGCAACAATGAGTGTTTTAAATTATGTTATAAATTATTATTTATTATATTTATGTATTATATATGCAATTTAAGAAAAAAGAAAAAACCACGCAGAATGAGATGGCGTTAATGTAGCCAACACCGCTTAGTGCGCTAAATAACGCGCTAAAACCCTTTGATGTGTCCAAAAAACCGACACCCGAGCTATCGCTTAACGTTTAACGTCATTAGTAATGCCGTTAGTAAGTTAACCCGTTAACATGTGTGCCACATCTACGTAATGCCTTAATTAGCGCACTAATTTACGTGTTATCACGCAGGTGTAGCAGTAGCATAACGTTCAGCAAGCGACATCTTTACTCAGAACCACAGATAATATAATACTAACAATTTGGATATTAAAATAATAAATACTAGCTGTTCTTCGCGGTTTCACCCGTGGTAATTTCGCAGTTCCAGCGGGAACTCCAGGATAAAAGTATTCTATGTCCGTCTCTGTAGGTACTTACCCCTGCGCAAAACGATATGTTTATTGAACGAAAGATAAAATTGTCGACACGACAAATATTTGTGAGCGTCCAAGCAAAAAAGCTGGTAGACAAAACGATATAATAAGTAGACGAGAATCGGTAAAATGGCTCGATAAAACACTTTTTGGTATTTATAAAAACAGAACTTTCTTCGGAAACTCTTCGATTTAAAAAACTAGGCCCTTTTTTGTACTTCGGTTTAAAGAAAAAATATCAGCAACAATTATTACAAAACGTTTGCTAATTAATATATTTAAGGCGTTCTTAAAAATCAACTTACGAGAGCGGTTTTTTTTAATTTCCGTTAACTTATCGTTAGCCATTTTATCAATTCTCGTCGACATATATATCGTTTTGTCTACCAGTGGTAACATGGCAGCAAAAAATGTTTAACCGAATTTAGTCTTAACTCAATACCTCATTAATGCACTTTTTTGCTTGGACGCCCACAAATATTTGTCGTGTCGACAATTTTATCTTTCGTTCGATAAACATATCGTGTTGCGCATCCTAGCTCCGCAGGGAAGGTTTAAGAAGTAAATTAGGCTACTTTGGAGTTCCTGCTGAAATTCAAGTTGTAATCAAATGGTTAATATGGATAGGTAAGGCTACTAAAGCTTCGACGTTGCTGGTTAAAATCTCGCGGTGTCTTTAAAAACCATTTTTGGTGTTTTATAAGTTTTACTTGCATTTGTGTGTACTATAAGTTCATAATTTTTTATCACATTGGTAATGTGGACCAACCTGATACTCCCATCCCATGAAATTTTGAGCTTAAAGCTTTTCTCGGCTAATATTAAACACTATAGCTATGGGTTCAATGATCTCTATTAGAAAATTACGTACTTATACCTAACAATATTTGTTATTACTAAGTCTAAACAAATAGCTGCGCTCTAATACAATGATACCTACCTTTCCGAGTGGCAGACCGGAAGTGGACCGGTTACTTACATAATAAAGGAAGAAAACCTTGAATTTTAGAATTTAGAATTTAAAATTTAAAATTTAGAATTTAGAATTTAGAATTTAGAATTTAGAATTTAGAATTTAGAATTTAGAATTTAGAATTTAGAATTTAGAATTTAGAATTTAGAATTTAGAATTTAGAATTTAGAATTTAGAATTTAGAATTTAGAATTTAGAATTTAGAATTTAGAATTTAGAATTTAGAATTTAGAATTTAGAATTTAGAATTTAGAATTTAGAATTTAGAATTTAGAATTTAGAATTTAGAATTTAGAATTTAGAATTTAGAATTTTTAGTTATAGTATAACGGTATTCGTTATATTCCGAGCAATTATGAATCACGCATTTCGAAGGAGGTCATAGACAGTAGACACTTCTGCTGCGCACTTTTATTATTAACTAGCTGTTACCCGCGGTTTCACTCGCGGTAGTTTCGAAGTTCCCGGGGGAAATCCGGGAAAAATGTTGGTTCCTTCGATTTATATAATACCTATATATTATTTTTTTGTTAAGAATGCACATTATGTTTTTTTTTTCCATATTCGAGCCGAGAATCTACTCTACTGAACACACTATTTCAGGAGGTCAACCGTTTAACCTAACGCCCTATGTACTGTGGTACTGTACAATAAAGCATTGGAAAAAAATCTCCAGTGCAAGCCGTTGATAATCCCATTACGCTTGCAATCGAAGTTTTAATCAAACACCGATCGCCCGGGATCCGTTGGAAAGAGAAATACGGAATGATGGAAATCCGGGATTGCGCTTCGATATCTGTTCCTGACGCCCACGCGACGCCCATTGGCAAATATACGACATTACAAAATACTTACACAGTTTGAACCGCTGAACAGATTGAAGGGACAGTGGCTCGGTTCAGTATGAAAACAAATGAACATAGCGTCACCCTCAACTAATATATATAATAGCAACTAGCTGTGCCCCGCGGTTTCACCCGCGTGAGTTTTGGGATCAGGAACCTTTGCGGACGCAGGCAGAACAACCCGCCAAAGTTTGATCACAATCGGACCAATGGTTTCGAAACGCATAGAGGACATACAAACATTCATTTTTATTAATAACTAGTTGTGCCCCCGCATTAATTTCAGAGTTCCCGCGGGAATTCCGGGATAAAAAGTACCCTGTGTGTTAATCTGATGTATAAGCTATTATTGTAAAGTTTCATTTAAAACCATCCAGTAGTTTTTGGGTGAAAGAGTAACAAACGTCCATCCATCCATCCATCCATCTATCCATCCATCTATACATACTTACAAACTTTCGCGTTTATTAGTTTTTATTTATAAAAATGTGAAAGTGTGGATATTTGTTACTCAATCACGCAAAAACGGCTAAACGGATTTGGATGAAATTTGGCATGCACATTGTCATGGGTACAGAAAAGGATATAGGGTACTTTCTATCCCGGAATTTCCGCGGGAACTCCAAAATTACCGTGGATGAAACCGCGGGGCACAGCTAGTCTATCTATACATAGAAAATGCTTTGTCCTGAATGACTGATGGATCAACACACAGCCTAAACCGCTGATCGTAGAGACCTGAAACTTGGAGGGTGTATTCTTTGTATGACGTAGGCATCCGATATGAAAGGATTTTTAAAAATTCAACCCCTAAGGGGATGAAAAGGGGTTGCAAATTTGTATGAAACAGTTCCGCGGAAACTTCGAAATTATCGCAGATGAAACCGCATCGGGGTCTATACATATAAAATGCTTTGTCCTAAATGACAGACTGACGGATCAACGCACAGCCTAAACCGCTGATCGTAGAGACCTGCAACTTGGAGGGTGTGTTCTTTGTATGACGTAATAAGAAAGAATTACTTCGTTTTGTGTCGTTTTGTACATACTATGTGTATCTATGGTGTTTAACCTTCCAATACGATTTGAAAATAACTAGAGACGTTTTTTGATCTCAATTTCGTTTTTCTCTTTAAATAATTTCGCATAGATATAGTACATTTTTAAGTCAACGTTAAGTTAAAATGAATTTCTTTTAGCCTCGTACGTGATTACAGGCTATCTACACGAGTATAAATCTTCGTAATTAAGTCGTAAACGGACGAGTTATCCAATTTGTTACAGCGTTGGTCCTTTATTCGCTCCCCGACGATGAAACTTCGATGCGTTGTTAATGACTCTGTGGGAGAAATGAACATTGCATTGCAACGATGGGTCGAGCTCAGCTAGTTTATCTTTTGATCTGTATAAAAGCGAAGAGTCACTGACTCACAGATTACACGAAATCTCGAAAACTATAAACTTCACTGCGTCACACAATATGCAGGTGAAAGGCAGGTATTACGGAGTTCCCGCGGGAACTCCCAAATTAATGCCTGTTAAATCACGGGGAACAGCTAGTCTTTATTTAGTACTAATAATATCATAAACAGAAACTTTGTGATTTTTGTATGTTTGTAATGGATTAACTCAAAAACTACTAAAATTATTTCACCTTTACGAACCTAAAATATTCCTGAGTAACACGACATACTTTTATGTCGAGATTCTCACGGGAACTCCGAAATTAACGCAGGTAAAAACACAGAGACAGTTAGTAGTATCTATACATATAATAAAATTGTAACAGGATGTCTGTACATGCGAGATAAATAAAAAAAATATATATAAAATTAGACGACTCTATGAGTGATATAGAAGCCAAAAAAACCGTTTTTACAATTTTTGTCTGTCTTTCTGTCTGTCTGTATGTTTGTATTCGTGCTACGCAAAAACTGAGGCACCAAATTGAATGCGGTTTTTGTTGTTGTATTGCTAAGGGTCTAACTTAGATACTCATGTTTCGATTTTTTCGAAATACCATCTGGAACTCGTTACTCAATCACGCAAAAACGGCAGAACGGATTTGGATGAAATTTGGCATGCACGTTGTCAGAGGTACAGAGAAGGACAAAGGGTACTTTTTATCCCGGAATTCCCGCGGGAACTCCGAAATTGCCGCGGGTGAAAACGCGGGGCACAGCTAGTAATCACTAAAATCAGTAGGTACACGCCAAGGCCAAACGGACTCTCAGTGCGGACGTTGAAAAGGCTTCAACTGTGGGAAGTACACCTGCTCACGACCGCACCACGTCGGCGCTATAATAAATACTTATATTTATTGTTTCCTTCACATATTTCTGCTTCGAGGCGTGACCTGTTCAACGAATTACCCGTAATATAAATATTATATAGACATTATTACTATGGGTACTTTGAAGTAGATATCTATTGCATCACAAAACAGGAACTAAGATGAACAATTTAGTATAAAAAATACCCAAATCGCTACAGGTACGCCTGTAATCAACTCTTCAAGACTTCCCTCGATTTCTCCAAGATCCCATCATCAGATCCCGATTTGGTGACAATAGGAAAAAAAAAATAGAAGGTACATAAAAACATACATACAGCCGAACACAGAACCTCCTCCTTTTTGGAAGTCTGTTAAAAATGCATTTATGACAAAATCACACAATTAAAGACTAACAGTGTTTCTAACTCATGGAAAATCTATTTTACCTAAATGAAAAGTTCAAACAGACAGTTTATTATAAAAAAAAAAAACTACCTACTCGATAAGGATAGCTATATTCGTACCTACCAATGGTATCTGCCCCTGGTTAGAAAGAAAGAAAGAAAGGAGGGAACTTTCATTTCACGTGACCCATTATTATCCATAGAGCGTCCAAACTTATACACTTGAACGAGACAATGAGTAGAATTCATAAGCGTTCAATTACACTCGCCCTCCCCTTTATGTAATCCACGAAGCTCTGATGGGGGAGCTCGGGGTGGGATGCGGAAAGGAGATCGTGGCAAATAATAACAAAGACGTGACACGTTGCCGTATTAAACGACTTCGGGCTGATTATCAACGGTGTTGCTAATTGAACGAGTAGATTTATTTACTTTTGCATTGTTGTTTTTGCTGTTCATTTACAGTTCTTACCAAGCCATGGATGTCATATTTTATCTACTGTTGACAAAAAGTTATTAGTTCTATTGATTCCGAGCGCAGGAATCGAGCGAAGGAGGAACGCATTCCCCTTATTCACTATGACCATTACACGCTGCGTTACGATAAGACGCCGCAAAAACTCTTTCCCTCGTAATCAAAGAAGTTCCACTACAAAAAAATAAATTTTTCATTACTCATACTCGGAAAGTAGGTCTGAAGTTGCCTGAGAAGCGGGTTGAAAGTAACACTTTTCAGCCCTAGGGAGAATCGCTTTCAACTGACAGCTGGATACTGCAGAAACTCAAGTTTTTTTTTATGTCATAGGGGGCATACTTACTGGCCAGTCTGTAGCACACCTAATGGTTGATTTATGTTAAATAAAATTCACTCATTTTTTTCTTTAGCTAATTCCTATTTTTATTTTGACTTTCCTTGCATTCGTAATGAAAAACACAGTGTTATCCTCGGGAGAAAGACTTATTTAGTCCCGAGACGGGGTTTGGCGCCCGAGCGTAGCGAGGGCGCCAATAGATTACTTTCACCCCTAGGATAACAATGTACTATTACGTTTCTTATGGCATAAAGAACGTTTGGAAATGCGTTTTTGGGACGCGCGTTATGGGTAAGGAACGTTGTTGGTCATAGTGAATAAGGGCCCTACTGGAGAGGGCATAGCGTCGTGTAATTTAGTAGGTATTGAATAGCGAATGCCTCCTCAAGATCGACACTCTTGAAATAATCAAGCGAATAACAGTCATAACAAGACACGAAGCAATTAAGGAAAGAAACGTATATTTGCTTAAATCGACAATTTGGAGACTATAATATCAAGTCGATTCTTCAGTGAACCACTTTCAATCGTAAAATAATTTTATTATATCCAATGATTTATTTATTTATTTATTGATTTTTTATGTATTAAATTATCAGAATTCAAGGAACCTTTCTGTCCCCGAAAAAAAAAGCTACTTTTTCTCCTGTCTTCACGCGTTTTTTAAAAATCTGTAACATTCCAAAAAAGAAACAATTCCTTCGTTATGTTAAAATAATTATAGCAAAGATAATATTTTTTTAACACAGTTGCTCAAAAAGTGGCGTATTGCAGGGACGTTTAGCGTTCGGGATGTGGGCTATTACATACTCGAGCTTTTTCTTTACCTTTCCCGAACTCGTGCGTTCTCTTTGCCAACTGTCAAAAATGGCGACACGACTTCGACACACTTTTTGCATTGCGAAACGTAGGTTTCGCATTACTAATACGACTAGCGCCATCTCTTGATCACAGTTGGAACTTAGTTGAGTTTGTTGTGTTTTTGATATTTTATTAAATTGCTTAATTTTTTCGTAACTGTATTAAAAATAGTTGTTCAGTACACGTGCGGAACCGTCATTGCAACTAGTTCCGACTGTCAACCCTCACCTTCGGCTGCGCCTCGGCTCGGGTAGACATTTGTCGGAACTCTTTGCAATGACAGGCTTTCCGCACTTATAATGAAATATACTATTTTGGTAGCAAATTATGTTTGTGATTGTTGACCCTAGTCGTTTGCTGTCAAAGATTCTGAACACAGCCTGGAATGGGAACTGGCTTTCAAGTGAAGCTACCGGAACACATCATTATGTGATTGGCTATCACAGGCTCTGGCGGGCATTAGAAAATACTCTACCACTATGCAGTTGATATAATTATACAATAATAAAAGCAATGAAAACCCGGTCAATTGTATTAGATACATCGGTTTTAACAGCTGGCTCAATCGTCACGAACTAACATGTTCTTAGTAGATTCAAAAATTTACATAAGTAATTATTGTAGTAAAGTGTAAAAGAGCTTTTCATGTGATTGCAAATCTCATAGATGCGCTCTCGAATCCAATTTTATTCAAAGAAGCTTAGAGAAAGTGCAGTTGTGAATAAAATTACTCAAGAACCCGCCAGACACACTCAGCGTGATGAAAAAATGCAAAATAGGGGAAATAAATACCAACGCGTATTAGTATAAACGTGAGTTAGTAGCAACAGATATTGTTGACTCCACAGAACAGAAAATAACAGATAGAAGGGACATCAACTTATTTCAGTATGAAAACCAGTGTCACCGGGTGATTTTCGCACACAAAACTATGCATCACGCAGTAAAACATTCATTAACATAAAGAAATGTATTTATGGTTACGTTTTTGCTTATAGTCACTGTTTTAAAAATTCTCAGTTTTGGAAATACTGTGGTAAATATACTTGGGATTGCAGCAAAAGAAGTTTTGGGCAAGTTAGAGCATTTGCTCTAAGTTCCTTTGCAGCCGTGGTGCGCCTGCCCCGCCTACATGTCGTCTCTAGTTAATTTATTTGCTCTGTGGTTGACTCTTTGTATAAATGCGAGTGCCAGTTTCTTTGTTACGCTTTCACTCCTCAACTAATTCAAAATTCAAAAGCTATTTATTACTTAGGATTGGTTACAATCACTTGTAATCGTCAGCAGGTTCTTAGAACTATAAATTAAATTACCATCAGTTCGGAATAAGTCCTCTGCTGAGAAGAACTGACAAGAAACTCGATCGATCTTAATCAATCGATCATGAAGAAGTTTTGCTCAAGCTAAAGTCACGCTATCAACTGGCTAGGCACCTAGGGGAGTCGCTTGCAGTGTGGCCAGCTGCGACAGTATGCAATTTCTGTTCACTAAGATTAGTCACTCGGCGAGTTTATTGACTTATAGCAATAAACGAAGGTTTTTGTAGTGTGACTTTAGAGGTTAGCCTAAGGCACGTTTGGCCGTGCGTCCAAAGAAGGACATATAGGGGGAACTCCGAAATTTACACGGATGAAACCGCAGGGCACAGCTAGTAACAATATGTCTCATGAAACTTTAAATTCAACTACTGTGAATATATTATATAATATACATATATACATTGAAAGTTATGTCAAATTTACTTAGAAACGTTATACCTACAAACCGTCTCATGAATTTCGACATTCTCCCGGGAAATCTTTGTTCCTACATATAAAACGTATCCAAATACTGTAGCTTCCGGTAAGTAAAAGAATATTAAGAAATCTATTCGTTGGTTCCACAGGTTACGCTAATTCCAAACTAGCTGCTCCCCATGGTTTCACTCGCGTTAATAGGCTATTTGACTAATTTTGTTTTTTAGTCCGTCATGTAGATTAATAAAAAATATTGGACACGTATTTTTTCTTTTTTTACGTAGTCAAAAAATAACAGAGATACATTGAGTTGAAATTTCGCGTGACGTCACTAAGTAATGCAGTTTGTATGGCGGCTTTTAGCGGTAAGTGACGTCACGACCCCCACCCTAAACTTTAATGCGCTTTATCTCTGTGTATTTTCATTTATTTGAAAAATAAAAAAATACGTGTCTAATGATTTTTAATTTTCTAAAAGACGGACTAATTAAAATTTTGATTTTCAAAAGTTGTCAACATCCCTTTTCCCCGAAATAAAAAGTACCCTGTGTACTTTTCTGTACCCCTGATAACACAAAATTAACAGCTTTTCTCTAAATGCATATGAAAGTTTATACGGTACTTACATAAAAAAATCAAGTTTTTAAATCTTTGTCTGTCTGTCTGTCTGTCTGTTGGTTCCGGCTAATCTCTGAAATTCGGCTGGGAACGATTTTTACGGGACTTTCACTGGCAGATAGCTAATGTTATAAGGAAACTCATGTGGGTGAAACCGCGGGGCCCGGTAGTAGATATTAATAAAAAATATCATTGACCATGTTACGCAACAACGACAACTACTTCATAGAGTTGAAAAGATAGGTATTTTTCTAATTCATCTAAATTCTAAAGCATTAACTAAAAATGCTTTTACGGCCGCACACAGAGTCGTTTTAATGATTACCTACTTACTTTTAATTAAAGATTTTAAAAACAAAACTGCCGCTCTCAGAGACGTTCATTAAACTAATTTTAATTGGCATTTAACTAATAAGGTTAAATTTAGTAAAACGTCTCTGAGTGCAGCATTTTCTTTTCAAAATCCTCACTTAAAATTAATTTGTAATCATTAAAACGACTCTGAGTGCTGCCGTTAGTGATAGAAGTAGATATATATAATTGAAGTGATGTTTGTATTGCTGTGTACGCGTATTATAAGTAAATTGAACAGCGTAGATTGTCTATAATTTCCAACACAAGTTCCAATCAATTTCAATAATTCACAGTTACCATTTTATTGTCATTTCTAAGAACTCTAAACAAGGACATCGATAGAGTATTGTGGGGAATATTGGTCCTACTGCCGCCAGGGGATCTCAAACATTATTATGTACACATAAATAAATCTATACATGTATATAAAGATGAATCCCTCTTTCCTTTGGTCACGGCATTTTTGTTGTTTGTTATTGTAAGGAGAAGTCACAATAGTGTTTAAGTTTAAATAGAATATTGTGTTTAGGTGGTTCGACGTAAACTTTTGAATGTTGTTAAGAGGGAGAAAAAGTGGGTCTGTTTTATTTTGTTTAAAAGGGGGATGATGTATCGGAACATAACTGTCAATGGCAACTGACACGTACGTCACACGGAGCTCGGAGCTTAAGATATAGATACATATCGAAACTATTTGTTAAAAACGTCGGTAATTAATTTAATACTAAGATTCACTAAATAAATGTACTAAAGTCAATATCCTCGTGTTTGATTGAAAACAATACAAGGCTATTTCACTGTAATTGTTGAAATGTTGATATCCAATAATTGCACTCGAAAATATCATGGATAAGCATAACATAAGCGAAAAAATCTACAGATTTGATTAAACAATAAAATAGTTATAAACTGTTTAATTTTGACTGTCTGTCTCTTTCTAAAACGGAATTTTGTATGGCGATTGTAGGGCAGTACAAGCCGAGTGACGTCACTATAGGACTAGCGCTTTCCTTGTCTAACTTGAACTTTTAAAGAGTCATATCTTTGAAAGTACAAAAGATATTTGTAAAAGAATAATGCTATTATATTACTAATACATCAAGGTTTATAAAATAATAATAAAAAATAAACACTAAAAACGGTTGGACCGATTTTGACGGGAATTTCATTGCTAATTAGCGAGTTCCTGCGGGAATTCCGAAACTCACGCGGGTCAACAAAGATCGACCCTTAAACAGTCATGCAGTCATCAGATCGCATATTTGTATGATACAATGCGTACAAAACTTGTATATACCAGTTCTGAAAACATCAATTTACCCTAGGAAAAATATGGGAAGGATCCTAAAATGTTTTTGTGCCTTTTATGCTATTAATCTAAATGCCATCGCGATTAAACTTGAAAGGTTGTGAAAATAAAAAATATCAGTACCGTGTTCCATTAGCCCTACAAACAATGTGCCCCTCCCAAAATTACTAAACAATTATTTCAGAAATGTGCCAGTTACTTTGGTGATCTTACATCTCATTTTTCGACAAGAACTCGCAAGAAAACTTCCGAGCATTTTCCCCTTTTCCTATATGAATTTAATACGATCAAGTCCTTAACGTATTGGAACTCAACCTGTACCTACATATATCAGTTTGAGAACCATCGGCTAGAACTACAGCAGAGTATGTTAACCCAATAAAAACGGCTACCACATAACGAACCAGCGTTGGGAACACGTGTTCGCTCGCATTACTATTCCATGGAGGTGTCTTCGCTAAATCACACACGATCAAACATGCTAGGTATAGTTGTTTAAATGCAAAACGAATAGGTATCGTCTCATATACGGATGTGTTTACGTACCGAGTAGAGCCTCTTACTGGCAAATTGGGAGCCGTCGCTTGAACAATACCTGGGGGCGAACGCGCTATTCTTGAACGATTTTAAAAAAGTTTCATCTATTTAATTTGATTGGATTAGATTAAATTTATTTCACATTATCAGATTCAAAATTACATCAAATTATATGTATGTATAAAGTGATCGTCAGGTAAATTTCAATAAGTATAATATAAGTAAATTTCAATAAGTGTAAATAAACGTCAATATACAATTACAAAATACTGCCAAAATCATAAAAAGAAAAATTAATTTAAATATCAAACAAACAATAACAAATATAGGTACATATAATAAAATAAAATAAACCAACTAAATCAATGTCAAATGTAGAATAAAAAAAAATAAAATAAAAAAATAAAACTACACAATGTAGTCAAATCTTTAAATTTATAAATTCGTTTACCGAATAAAATTCATTTTCCAACAAAAGATTCTTTAATCGGCGATAGAACGTTTCGTCATCGGTCACATTCCTCAGATCTGCGGGTAGCCGCTCGTAATAACTTGGACCTATCACACGCGGGTTTTTTTCAGCGAGTTGCTGCAATTTAGAAGTTGCGAGAGTTTAATTTATTTAATTTATTCAGTGAAATTTTTATTTAGTCTAAATTGGTTTATTGAATTTAATTTTAATTTTATTTTATTTTATTTGATTAATCTTACTCAATTTATTTTATTATTATTTTAGTGTCATTGTATGGGTTATTTTGCCAAATGAATTATTATTATTATTCATTTATTGATCTAAAATTTAAGTTTTTTACAGTTTAAATTTATTATTATTATTAGATATAAGATAGCTGTGCCCCGCGGTTTCGCCCGCGGTAATTTCGGAGTTCCCGCAGGAATTTCGGGATGAAAAGTACCCTATGTCCTTTTCTGTACCCCTGACAACGTTCAGCCGTTTTTGCGTGATTGAGTAACAAACATCCAAACATCCACACTTTCACATTTATAATATTAGTAGGATTACCCAAACCAAACCGTGAGATGTCACAATTTGTTTTCGAATTTCTTTTGATCCCGACACTCGTTCAAGTACAGTCGAAGGTTAATTATCCCTACTAATATTAGAAATGCGAAAGTAACTCTGTCTGTCTGTCTGTTTGTTACGCTTTCACGCCTTAACAGCTTAAATGATCATCATGAAATTTTGTACACACATTGTCAAAGGTACAGAGCTGGAAATCGGGTATCTTTTATCCCGGAATTCCTGCGAGAACCCTCCCGCCAGGCGAGTCCCATTTGGCGACTGAGAAACAAACTGACCTGCTTTAAACAATAAAAGCGCTTAAAAACTAGAATATGCTAATTGTGTTGCGGCAAAAAGGCGGCCGGCTCAGCATTAGCCAGGTGGTGCAAAGACCACCCGACGCTGATCTTCCGCTGGAGCCTTTCGGAGGCGTCACGGGCGCAGGCAGACAGATAAGTAATAATAATAATAATAACCCACTTCATAGTACATAGTAAATCTAGATTCTGATTGTAAAAAATAATAACAAAAAAGGATCCTAGATAGAGATATTCCCTTTCACATTTATACGTAGTAGTAACCCTGAAAAGCACAGTCACACAAATGCTCATTATTATTTTGTTGGTGTTTAATATATATTTTTTGTTTGTTTGTTGAGTAGTATATAGCTATTGTACTTTGACGCAAATCGATTCAACCAACGGTAAACAAGTTGAGGATCAAGATGACTAAAATCCAGTCTCGTTTGTAAGTCGTAAATCACATTGCTTTTTCCTTACTCACGCAGGCGTGATGGGAATTTGGGTAAGGTCTTACCGCCGCACTCAGAGTCGACTTTAATGATTACTTAGTTAAGTATAGATTTTTAAAACAAAACTGCCGCAATCAGACAAGTTTAATAAATTAATGTTAATTGGCATTTAACTAATTAAGTTACATCTCATTAAATGCCAATTAACATTAATTTACTGAACGTATCTGATTGCGGCAGTTTTGTTTTAAAAATCTATACTTAACTAAGTAATCATTAAAGTCGACTCTGAGTGCGGCGGTTAACTGTTAAGTTGTTAACTCTAGGAAAACGGATTAGGGTTGGGAAGGGTAGTTGTCAGTTCATCACTCACAATAATTGGTAAGCTTTTTATTAACGGTTCTAATAAACATGCCAATCTTGGTGTTGGTAAGTTTGTAAGTGTGTATGGATGGATGGATGTTTGGTACTCTTTCACGCAAAAACTACTGGATGGATTTAAATGAAACTTTACAATAATATCGCTTATACATCAGATTAACACATAGGGTACTTATTATCCCGGAATTCCCGCGAGAACTCTGAAATTAACGCGGGTGAAACCGCGGGGCACAACTAGCAGTAGATATTCTTAATGTGGGAAAGATGAAAGAGAAAAAGAAAGGAGAATTCCTTAAAGCGGCGTCACGGTGGGCATTTTAAAAGATTGGACTTTTCGACAGAATGGAAACCAAATTGTAGATGTAACATAGTAAATCAACATAATATAGTGCATTATCAGAAGGCCTTTGGAATGAAATGATAAAAGGCTATGAATAAAAAAGGCTGGGGCGTTTCTTACGTTTTATAAGTCTATAAGCCAACAAACAAGCAAAAAATTAAGACCGATGAAGAATAAGAAAAAGGAAGAGATATGCCATTTGTCCAGCAAAAGGAAACTTTGAGTGTATCTACGATTTGTTATACGCAAATTTGTCCAAAAAAAGAAGAAACTTTGAGTGTGTCTATGATTTTTTATAAGCAAAAAACTACGTACCAACGATAATATTTACAATTACCACATTGGTGGACTGTGAGAAAGGTAACGTTGTAAAGCGATCTCTTAATAATGAAACTAGTGGATTCAAATCAACGTGGAATACAAAAAACACAAAGAAAATAAAGCATCGGAAAGAGAATATAATATCTCGGATGAAACATTGCTTCCCCGCTCTGATATATATTCTTCGAGACAAGACTGTCTTGTGCCGTGGATAAAGCATCGATCATTGATCATTTGCACCGCCACCTGTCCAAGTTCGATGAACCTCGCTATAGAACAATATACCATCAACCAACCTTGACTATAAAATTATGGTAAGTTGTAGCTCTATCCCCCATAATTATTAAATAGTCTATGAACGTTGACGTAACCGACAAAATTTGGTCATTCACTAGTTTTTTATTCTAAGTATCGTGGTAATTAAGTTGTTGATGCTCATCGTCATTTGCATTAGACATTAGACTTTTTTGCTAATCAAAATTTATTTTATAAATAAATCCTCTTGATTATTTTATTTGAATAGGGTACTTGCATGAAATTTATAATAAGAAATTGTGTCAATATTTCAAAAATAGAGCTTTATCGTTATCGTGACAGATTTACTAAAAAATATTAAAAAAAAAAGATTTTCTAAAAGATTTACTAATAGTACATTGTTATCCTAGGGGTGAAAGTAACTTATTTAGTGCCGAGACGAATGCAAGGAAAGTCAAAATAAAAATAGGAATTAGCAAAAGAAAAAAATGAGTGAATTTTATTTTACATAAATCAACCATTAGGTGTGCTACTGGCCAGTAAAAAACTTGAGTTTCTGCAGTATCCAGCTGTCAGTTGAAAGCGATTCTACCTAGGGCTGAAAAGGGTTACTTTCAACCCGCTTCTCAGGCAACTTCAGACCTACTTTCCGAGTATGAGTAATGAAATAGTACATTGTTATCCAAGGGGTGAAAGTAACTCATTTAGTGCCGTGACGGGGTTTGGCGCCCGAGCGTAGCGAGGGCGCCAATAGTTCGAGGCACTAAATAAGTTACTTTCTCCCGAGGGTAACACTGTGCTTTTCATTACGAATGCAAGGAAAGTCAAAATAAAAATAGGAATTAGCTAAAGAAAAAATGAGTGAAGATCGGATAGTCGCTTGACACTTTCCCACCTATTTCTTTTTCTTTGGCCGGCTAGCTATTCAGCCAGTATTTTTTATTTACATTGTGGCGACCTAAAAAAAATATTTTCTTTAATTATTAAGTATTAATTAAAGAAAATAAAAAAATATAAATAGGAATTAGCTTAAGAAAAAGTGAGTGAATTTTATTTTAATTAATACCTACTTAAACTTTACGTTATTTCAATTTTACATCGCGCTGGCTGTATAGAAAGTTGAAACATGGTTCAATAGAAATGTGAAAATAGACCTAGTTTTTTTTAAATAATTTGACAGTTGTCAGTTGAAAGCGATTCTCCCTAGGGCTGAAAAGGGTTACTTTCAACCCGCTTCTCAGGCAACTTCAGACCTACTTTCCGAGCATGAGTAATGAAAAAGATTTTTGTTAATAAGAAACATTACCATTGGCAAATTATTATTATAGACGCCATTATTAAAGAAGAAGAAGAAACAAGAAACAATGACTTGTTCAAAATATTATTGTATTATTCCTGTTCCAACTTTTACATTACTTAATTGTAGGCGAAAGTTTAGATTGTTGTTCTAACTGAACGAATTTTGGCACACCGAATGTACGTTTTTACTGAAAACATACTTTTCCCCTATACATATAAAAAGTTCCTGAAGGTATTGCGCATTTCGAACTAAGCTCAATACTTAAACTTGAATTATATAATACGTAACGACGTATGTTTGGTTCTCAATAGATATGCACCAACTAGAACTATGCATGACATATTAATATTTCACAGTTCTAGCCATAAACGGGTCTCTATATTTCACGGCTGATCACCCGTAGAGAATGGAATACGGGAAATATACGTATATCCAATTCATCATCGTAACCAATCTTTAAGCTAGCCAGTTACAGATTACGAGTAAATCTTTAATATTATAAATGCGAATATATTATGTATGTTCGTTTGTTTTATTTGTTTGTTTCGCTTTCACGCCTTAACGGCTCAATCGATAGTCATGAAATTTTGTATACACCATTGTCAGGGGTACAGAAACGGACATAGAGTACTTTAAATCCTGAAATTCCCGCGGGGACTCCGAAAAAACGCGAGTGAAATTGCATAAAATTTTGCATTCTAAACAAGTTGTCAGGTACAGAACAGGATATAGGGTACCTACTTTCATTCCGGAGTTTCTGCGGGATCTCCAAAATTAACGCGGGAGAAACCGCGGGGGACAGCTATTATAATATATAGATACAATATGTCCATCAAAATCCTCCATGATCAAGACACGACAACTTTAAATGGAACGGTCTGACTGAAAAAAAGGTAAGAAAGAAAAAAAAGTGTGAAAGCTTATGGTTTTCAAAACTTAGTTTTATATTGTAGGCGAGCGAGAAAGGGTTATCGGGATTCCCGCCAAGGGTCAAAAGGAAAAGTTTGTATGGAAGTTTTGGTAACTACTTCCCGTAAGTTTTAAAATTGGATTCATAAATATCAGTGTTTGAACTCTTCTATATTCAAATAAGGAAACACTTTAGCCGGCTCACTCTTGACGCAATCGAGTAAGGGTCATAATCTTGACGTAATCGAGTTAGGATAAAATCGAATTCGAATCGAAATGAGATCGAAACGGAATCAAATTTTGATACTTTTGAAGCTTTGAGATCGTGTCGCTATCGAATTTATCTGTCAAATTTCTCGATTTCAACGAAGTCAGTCATGAAGTTTAGAGATTAACGATTCCAAATACGATTTGATTACGATCCCAAAAGTATGTACTAAAATGACATCGAGATGAAATCAAATCGACGTCAAATCCAAATCGAAATCAGCGTCAAATCATTTTCAAGAGTAAGGCCCCAGGGTTTTTGGTGATTCGCATTTAAAAACAGGGTAAAACCGCGGGAAAGAAGAGATGAAGTTTTCCATAGTTTTATCCGGCAGCTAATCAAGTGCAGTTCGGACGAGATTCTCTCTCATGGGTACGGTGGTTAGTTATTTTTATTGTGAGCCATCACGCCATATTGCTCTCAAGGTCATTACGTTTTGTGGTTACATGCACTGCGGCCTGTGATAAAAATTAATGGTTGATTTACTATGAACAAAACAATGCTATAACACATTTTTTATGAGGTTTTGTTCTTAGTTGTAATGTGGTGATGTGTATTGGCGTTACAAGAACTGTCTATATACTGTTACCCATTGTTAACAACGTTGGAGAAGGAAATAAGAAAAAGAAATCACGTAAAGACAACACAATATTTACAGCAAAGTAACTATATCCTACAATTGGATATAGATAAGCAATAGTGTGTTAACCCACACTGGAGAAATTTCGAGTAAATTAAAGTTTTAAAATTATAGCGCCATTTTGTTTCAACATTTTTAAGTTCAATATTTAGTTACTTAAACAATGTAATAAGGTAAACACATAATTAAAAAACGTTCTCTAACTCTCAATAAATCGTTCTGAGTCAATAACTTTGTTTTGTGGGTTAACATGTTATTGCTTATCTGCGTCCAATTTTAACCGTGTTAATAATGAAGTTCCCGCGGGAATTCCGGCAACAACAATGCCCTTTTCAGTTCCTTCTCCCATTAAATCCTAACTATTATGAAATGCGAATGTGGGTTTGTTAACTACTCCACCGATCTATATGAAATTATTTATACGGTACCATGGAACTCTTTTTAATAAAATGAGAAAAAAAATTAAAGTAAAGAAAAAACGGGGAAAGACACAGTGGTGTTTTTGTGCTTACCTACGAAAAACTCCCTATAATATTTAAAAAACAAAGAAGTTTATTGTAAAAAAATTATACCTAATGTAAAAAATAATGGACAATACAATACAATATAATTTATTGCACCAAAGATTTTTTATAATATTAATGTGTATTAATTTCATGGCAAAAAGGCGGCCTTATCGCTAGAAGCAATTTTTTCAAGGCAACCTTGACGGGATAGTACAGAATTTACTAATAGGTACCTACTTGAAATTTATTACAACGTAATTAAAACAAATCTAGTAGCACTTTGGAAATATGTACGGTTTACTTGATGGTCATAAACCGTCTTTCCCAAAAAGAAGAAAAAAAAACGGCTTTCGAACGGCGCCGACTTTTTGTATTGTATTGAAAATTTAGAAGGTATTTAGTTCGTTTTTGGAATAGTTTCTTTTTTTTTATTTACACCACCAGAATACCAATATGGTCAGTCTTAAGCACGAAATTGCTCAAGTACAGCACAGTGTGTCGCTCAATTGAGGGGTAAAAAAAATATACCAGAAAAAAAAAAACATCCTTGCGCCAGGAAGAAGCGGATGCTTCGGCCTTGCAGAGCGTGAATCCCCTTATACAAATAATATTACGGAGATGCACCAGCGATTTGCTGTTCAAAAACCCATAGCAATCCAAAATGAACCTTATGGTCTTTGTAATAGGAAGTTGCGAAGTTTTTCTCCATGTAGAGAGTACGTGTTGGGTTGCTTCCTCGCGAGTCGCACATCTGTGGGGTATGATTTTTATAGGTCTGAACTATGCTAAGGAACACAAAATCATCGTATACCTACTGTCGAAATTTGTATTTATGCGACTGCGTTAAATATTACATCTTTAAAATCATGGTCAAATGGTATGCGGTTTGTGTATCAGAATCGATCGGTTTCAAGAATGATATTATAATTGTGTGGTTTCCAAGGTATTACAATCAAAATTCGAATTAGTCCGTCAGTTAGAAAATAAAAAAATAATAGACACGTATTTTTTGCTTTTTCAAATTAATGAAAATAAACATTGATAAAGCCTTAGATTAAAACTGTTTTAATCTAAGGATAAAGCGCATTAAAGTTTAGGGTGGGGGACTCGTGACGTCATTATTCGGTATATGCTCCGTACAAACTGCACCGGGTTGTGACGTCATGCGGAATTTCAACTCGATGTATCGCCGTTATTTTTTGATGACGTAAAAAAAGATTAAATACGTTTCCAATAATTTTTATTGAACTACACGACGGAAAAAAGAAATACTCAAGTAATCAATTGCGGTGAAGTAATAAAATAATAAGAAGAGAAGAAAAATTGCAATGGACAATACAGGCACAGCAATCCATTAGCGACATTGCTTCCGGCAATTTGAAGCATTTATTTGTGATCAAGCCCAAAGCTGATTCGGAATTGATTCAAGTAGGGTTATTGAGCCGTGAATATTCATAATCAAGTCCACAGACAGGCGGACAAGACGACCGAGATAATGAATATTTTAAGTTACAAATTCGACATCGTCTCACGCAATAAATTGGACAAAACATTACACAATCCATTCATAAAACGCATCTTTTATTCATTTTATATGCATTTATTTGTTTTTTCTTCCGTTAGAAGAAGCATATCTACCTATCTTGAAGTCACAACAGTTATTTTTGCTTCATATCGCCTCAGACGGTTAATGGCGATATTTTTAGGTAGATCAATATTTGTGTGTTCGTCCTGTTTGATTGACGAAACCATTAATTCGATTGTGAAATGAAATGAAATGAAATGAAATGAAATGAAATGAAATGAAATGAAATGAAATGAAATGAAATGAAATGAAATGAAATGAAATGAAATGAAATGAAATGAAATGAAATGAAATGAAATGAAATGAAATGAAAATGAAAATGAAATGAAAAAACACTGAAACACTGTTGAACACCACAACAGTACAATAAAAAAAAATTTAGTAACAGAAAGTATTAAGTGGCTCCAAATGGCGGCCTTATCACTATGAAGCGATCTCTTCCAGGCTACCGGGCGGAGTATGGAGATATTTGTTACAGTAAAGATGTAGGTAGGTGGTGCAGCAATACAGCAAATAAAATCTAAAAAAATGTATTAAATATAAGTAGGTATATAAATCGAAGGTGTGTTAGCTATTTATTTATAAGAAATATTACATGTGATCAAGCGTTTTTCTGCGTATGTCTGAAAGTTCCTGTTATAAGGAATTCCGAAATCACGGCAGTGATACCATGGGCATCAGTATCAAAATGAATCGCCAAATGTGTTGCCAAGCGCATAACTTCCAAATGCCTGCACCAAATTGGATAATTGTTTTTTTTTTTTGTGTTCGTTATTGACAGGACAAGGTTTATAAGAAAGAAGTTTGGAGTTCCTGCGGGAATTCCGACACTCACGCGGGTGAATCTCCGAAACGGTTGGACCGATATTGACGGGACTTTCACTGCTAATTAGCTATTGTTATACTGCATTGGAGTTCTTGCGGGATTCCCGAAACGCACGCGGGTGAATCCGCGGGACAAAGCTAGTAATAATATAAAAACTTTTCCGCTAGTTCGTTTAACAGCAATATCTATAGGAGTTATATTATTCGTATCATTGACTTTATGAAAACTGATAAACAACGATCTACAAAATATGTGTAGTTATCTTCTATACTAAAGATTAGATTTTTTGTTTGTTTGTTACGATTTAACTCAAAGACTACTGGACCGATTTCAAAAATTCTTTCACCATTAGAAAGCTACATTATCCCTGAGTAACATAGGCTATATTGTAATCCGGAATTCCCGCGGGAACTCCGAAATTATCCGCGGGTGAAACCGCGCGGGACAGCTAGTGTGAAATTTCATAATGGTATTTTAAAAACAAATCAACAACCGAATTCTACCTAATATTTAAAAACTAAAGAGAAACCCATTGAGATAATGTCCCAAAAAGTCGAAACTCTTAGCACATCTGTTTTTTGAACAACCATTCATCATCCTATACAAATAATTGAATATTCGTCAGCGTAATACAGCTATGGAGATTGAATTGATAGCACCAGATGTTCTCGGGTAACTGTGGTCAAGTAACATCTGCCCTACTTTCTTCACTATTACATCCACCGCAATATTTTTAAAACAAAGCTTTAAATTGAATCCTATTCCTCATTTCATGTCTTCATTGATAGTTTTCTTGGCACCAAAGTCCACTAACTTCTGGAACTGCCCAAATATAGTAGAGTTTATACGAATTGAATAAGGTTTCAGAAGCTAGAGTAAGTATTTAAATTAAATTAAGATCAGCAGGATTTTATTGCTATCGTTTCAATCAGAAAAATAGCAATTTTGTGAGCTTCAACTTTTGATTGCGTAACGTACATATTGCAATCGCAAAACCACCATGTTTTTGCAACCGAAACATGATAGAAATAAAAGTTACATTAATAGCCCCTCAGGACATTTTTTTTTTATTAATTTATTTAGATGACCCGGTTGGTGCAATGGTCACCATGCCTGCCTGCTATTCAAGAGGTTCCGGGTTCGATTCCCGGTGGGGGTGGACTTTGTGTGATGAACACAGGGTTCCATTTTCCAGTCTGGATGTGTATATATATCTATAGTATAATATATATGTGTAATAATATGTGTAGTATATACCACGTTTGCTTGGTTTCCACGACGCAAGCTTATAGCTTAGTGTGGGATCAAGTAGATCTGTGTGTTGTGAAGTGGATTATTATTATTATTATTTATGTTTTGGCAACAAACAGTTATACACATCTTATTTTTTTACAATTTTTCGTATTACCTAGGTACTAAGACCTACAGTGCCTATACATAATAATAATTATACAGTATAAATGAGAGATGGCTAGTACGGGAGCTCTTGATGCTAAATAGAGATTTACTCGAGCGTCGTTGGGACCTATTGAGTTTTGAAGATTAAGAAACAAAGTAAAGACAAATGATGTTTTTTCATTCACTGGTGGGTTTAGTTTCTACAGGCTTTCAAAAATGTAATAAAATACTCGAGTGCGTCAGATACTGTAGTGTATATGCTCCATGGTGTCTCTGCCAATGGAGGCATATTAACTGCTGGTTCACGTAGTGGGGGTCACCGTACGGAAAGGTCGAAAACGAAGAAAAATAATTTTAAAATGAGAATACCTATTTCAATTAGAGTATTATACTTAGTCAATGGTGAGCCGCAACACAGATATTAGCTGTGGTGCCGTCGACACAGTACTGTGAGCGACCGCCGCGGACGCACGCGTTCCCCGAAGTTAGCGCGCCGCGTCGTGATCTGAAAACTGATTGGTTGCGTACGCGCCTGTGCTTCTGTTTGTTGGGTTTCTTGTGCGTGTGTGAATGAGTGATTTATGTGCCGGCACCGGTAGATTTTGGTGAGTGCCGTCCTTTGTTATAAGCTCTATGTGTCGTTGGGAATTTTCAAATTCAATTCACTAGGTACCCACTCCTTCTGCATAATGCCGCTCCAATTTAATCTTGAAACTATGCTCTTACACGTTAATTGTATTTGTATTGATAACATTTAGTTAAGTACCTAAGCTGTAAACTTACAGTGTAATTACATATAAAATATAATTAGGGGAATGGAAAATCAGAGGAGCTATTATGTAACTTTTGCTTCTATCATTTTTCGGTTGCAATCAAAAACATGGCGGTTTTGCGATTACAATATGCAGGTTTTGTCACCAACTACTTACCTATATCTAGCAATCAGCGAAAATAAACAGACTTCAAAAGTTGAAGCTGCCAAAACATGATTAATTAATCACAGAATCGCTTTAATGAAATTAACTTTTGCAATTGTTGCCTTTTTGTTAATATTTTCCAACATGATTTGAATGAAACATCTCATACAGGCTCATGTCTAGAAATAGAAAACCTTTCAACCTATAAAATAAAGGGTAAGGGCATTAGCTAGTTATTAAAATTATATTTTACTGATTGGAAATTTCTTCGAGATACGTTACATATTGCTGCAAAGCACTTATCTATCTACCAAATACTTTACTTACTGCGTACATTTTATAACTGCAATTAAAGTATACAGTGAACGAATAAACGTATTATGTGGCAGTGAACCCATATAACTTCGTAATAAAATCAATTATGTGAATGTAAATTTTCTTGTTATAACAACTAGACACTCCCCATCCATAACAGAAGTAATTAAACCATCGTTTTGGAACGATCGATATGACCGCCTGGATTGTACTTGCCTACGTCTCTGTTTCATTAAGCTGGTAGCTTACTAAGTCATCACTTTATAAATCAACTAAGTATAGGTATATACTATTGTATACTATTGTTCTCTGTGGTTTCACCAGCGCAAAATTCGAGATTCCCTCGCAAGTATTATAAGCTTAAAAAGACATTGCCGATGACTTCCTTAAATCGTAAAGTACCTACCTACTGTTTTCCTATTTGTGTTTTGGTTTTGTCTTCTTCATTTTATTAGTTTACGTTTCTCATAAAAAAGCTGTGTAAATCTAAATTTCTACTTAGTATAATATTTAATTTTCTCCGTCTACCTCTGTAACTGTTCTTGATAGTAATATTTGATAATTAGCCTTATTTCTATCTACCTATTCTTTGTAATCTACTTTTGTATATCTAGCTGTAAGCTTTCCTTAAATAAAAAATAAATAAATAATTATAGCCAAGAACCATCCTTTCGACAAAACAAGCAGTTGACATTCTGTAAATCGAGTATTTTTATGATTCTTTCACTAAATAATCAATATAATAGTTTTATTATATAAAAAAAGATATGGTAAAGATAGATGGCAGTGGCTTCCTTTAGAATCCATGATCCATCTAGCAGTGAGTAGGCGAACGAAGCTCAACCTAACCCGTTTTGTTTTAATCAAAGACATTATAAGTTTAATATTCATAATTATAATTATCTAATGATAAAGTATACGAAAATTTCATATAAATCAAATAATTATTTTTGTTTTTCTGAGACACGATTGCAACAAAGCCAGTGTTTTAGGATGACTATACCTATAGTTAAAACAACTGCAAAAACTCGGTGTGATTACGAATATGTACCATGTTTTTCGCGTAATGGGCCTCGTTTTTGCTAGTTAATATGTTATATATTAAAAGCCCCGGAATTATTGCCTTCCTTCGGTAACAATATATTTATACGTCATTTATTTTAACTCAATTATTACCTACTAGCTGTCCCCCGCGGTTTCACCCGCGGTAATATCGGAGTTCCCGCGGAAATTCCAGGATACTAAGTACCCTATGTTCTTCTATGTACCCCCGTGTATGCAAAATTTCATAATGATCGGTTGAGTCGTTAGGTAAGGCGTGAAAGCGTAACAGACAGACAGAGAGACAGACAGACAGAGTTACTTTCGCATTTGGACATAGATAAGCAATAGTGTGTTAACCC
This sequence comes from Zygaena filipendulae, assembly GCA_907165275.2. Classification (NCBI taxonomy): domain Eukaryota; kingdom Metazoa; phylum Arthropoda; class Insecta; order Lepidoptera; family Zygaenidae; genus Zygaena; species Zygaena filipendulae. The sequence continues at coordinate 11,064,959 of OU015664.1, forward strand.
ACACTGGAGAAATTTTGAGTAAATCGTGTTTTAAAACTATAGCGCCATTTTGTGTCAACATTTTTTTATGTTCAACATATTGTTACATATTTATACAATGTAATGAAGTAAACACATAATTAAAAAACGTTCCCTAACCTCAATAAATCGTTCTGTATCAATAACTTCATTTTGTGGGTTAACATGTTATTGCTTATCTGCGTCCATTTATAATATTAGTATGGATTGTTTTGGTTTGTTTGGTTTCCCTTTTTAGTCAATTATTCACTGAAAGTCCTCAAAACCATTTCCCATCGTCTTTAAATCTCTTCAGACATAATAAATCATGCTTCCTCTTCGTAACTTGCCCTCGTGCATTAAGTACGGTAGGTACTGTTGCAATACCTTACAATTATAGTTAAGTAGGTATTATAATTAGTGCTTCAATCACAAATTGTACATTCGTAGCTTTAAGTTGTTTTCATTCACAACGACGTTCCTACTCGTAGTTCCTACTCATTAAAACATTGAATGCGGTACCGTAGTTAAAGGTCGGCGCAGAGCTGGTTGGGAAACTGCCAAAGAGTGATTTAAAACGCCACGTTAGGCACGTCTTGTATTACAACGCCACATCAACGGATGTAGTCGTTATTGAACCAGCCCCCCCAGCCGAATTATTCGTTAATCAATCGTTAACGCATAGAAAACTAAGTAACGAATCGTCATGTCACAATCAAACTCTAGTTTTGCGTGACCACGTGAAAACTATTGTAAAATTTCAATTTGGCTAGGGGGGCTGATTGCTACACTATACACTAGGTGTCGCCAGTTTGACCCCGTGTAGCATTAATGTGATAAGCATGTGTGTTTGCTCTAAGTCTGGATGTTTATTTACTACATACTTAAATATTTACAAAAAAAGTGTGTTCATGGTACAAGCTTTGCTTTGTTTGGGACCAGATGATAATGTGTGATAATTCTTTTTTTAACCGACTACCAAATTGGGGAAGTTATCAATTCCGATGTTTGTCGCCATAAGTGCATAATATTGGATATAGCCGAGGTTCAGATATGCACACGTTCATTGGCGTCAGAAGAAGTTGTATACGCTAGGGATTTGGAGTGATACGTTAAGAGACAAGATACCCGGGATATCTATTGAGATGCCCGGGAGTCACGTTCACTTCATTTCGGTATTTAATTGATCCTTGATTTGTTGGCATCACTCGACATTCATGAGCACATATCGTATCTCCCCAAGTCTCAATCCGTATTACATGAGGGTATTTGGACAATCAGTTATTATCATAAAACCACTAACCTTATGTATGGAAGATATGCTTTACCGTTCACATCGCTGGAACACTCCTAGCAGCATGTGATTCTTTGTTGTCTCGTTCAGAGGGTGTCGCACACCCAGAACAGTGCCGCCAACGACTTGTTATTGGCAGCTTGCGTACTTCCATTTCATTTCATTTCCTTTCATTTCACAATTCACATACACTTATATACACAATAGACATAGAACACTTCTTACGATCACTCAAGTCGAGCATAGTGACTACTAAGAAACACTAAGATGCACTAAGCCGTTCGCCAGGCATGACACTAGTATTTATAATTTCCCACAACCCCACCAATTATTGTGAGGGTACCGACATTAATTTATTACATGGCTATGTGGGTACAAACTAAACAACAGTGTTGCTATAACATAATGCTACAATTACTAATCGTATCATATTATGACATCTAGCGTATTGCGCGACAATGTTTATATAGACAGATTTTAAAAATTCTTTTTTTGTTCGAAATGGGTTCATTCCAAAATGGTCCCATTTAAATTTGATATAGATCTGATGATGAGTTTTGTTAAAATTTTATTTATTTTTAATCAGCTATAAAGAAGATTGTTTCTCTGATATTTCATAAACTTAAACGACTGGTTTTTTATATTGCTGTACTTATACAAACATTAAGTATTTTCACAGAATATTTATATATTTATACAGCTTACACCGCCAGCGTTGTTCCGAGAGAAAGGGAGAGGTGATGAAAATTTGAAGTTCGTTACTGGCAATCCGGAAAGTGAACCGCGGTCTCTGCCTAATAAGCGAAAAACTTGAATTATACTTCTCGTTCATAAAAAGAAGACTGCATAACATACTTGCATAATTAATTAAATAATTACATACATACGACCCCATTAGCTATGTTTTTCTGTACATTCAACGTCATAAAACATGCTCGAGCAGTTCCTCGTCCGGTGTGCGCTTACCTTAACACGTATCTCATTGCTTTTCCTCCGAACACTGTTTAATTATGTTAATTTATGCAAAAATAATCCTAATTTGCAAAAGACGTTGACGGACAAAATATACCTAATTGCGCTTTTACCTAAAATTGAGCTAAACTTTAAACGATTAAGGTGGTTTTTTCTTTGATGAAGTTTTAATTACAGCCGAGTTTGATGAACATGAATGAATGTTGCTGCGTATCACGTCTTAATTACGTACAGTTAATTAAGACAGTAAAATACATGCAAGGACATGCGGTTTCTATCACAACATTCTTCATTCAGGCATCGATGTCGAACTAAACTATACAAAATTTTTTATTATTTTGATTTTTGCCTTGACTATACCTATCTCTAATATTGAAACATTAAAACCAATTTTGGCTTTGTGTTCGAAAGGCTTGAACTTTAAAAATTCTGAGTTGATTGTGATATTCGAACTCGCAAATTTGTAGATAGGAGTACGAAGTTACTAGCAGTTTTGCAATCAGTATGGGATACTTTTCAATCGATTTTGGGCAAAAGTTAGTGTAGGTATTTATTCCGTGGGAAAGTCCAAGATCAATAATAATTAATAGAACCAAGTTATTGGCAGGAAAGCTTATAACTTTAGCAATAAATATTACGCAAAGTTATAGAAACAATCTCGTGGCAAATCCTTAGTTAGATTTCATACGAATTACAATAGGTAACTAATTTTTTCGGCCTCGGACGTCGTAGGTATAATTTTTACATTAGGTAATAATAAAATACTAACTGTTTTTCCTATCCTGTATATACAACCTCATCATCGTCGTCAGCCGAAAGACGTCCACTGCTTAGGGCTCCGCCAAGGATCGCCACAGCGACCGGTCCTGTGCTTCCAGCATCCAATGCCTCCCACGACCTTTACCAACCCACCGGTCCAATGGTTCGGGGTCGAAAACTTTCATGCTCCATCGCTCCCAGTTCTTCGAGCGATGTGCCCCGCCTGCTGCCACTTGAGGTTAGCTGTTCTACGGGCTATGTCGGTAACCCTGGTTCGCCTGCAGAATGGGGATGTTGACTACTTTTGAAAATCAAAATTCTAATTAGTCCGTCACTTAGAAAATAATAAAAACAATAGACACGTATTTTTTGCTTTACCAAATAAATTAAAATATACAGAGATAAAGCGCATTAAAGTTTAGAGTGAGTGGGTCGTGACGTCACTGACCGATATAACCGCCATACAAACTATCCGAATAGTGACATCACGCGAAATTTCAACTCAATGTATCGCCGTTATTTTTTGATTCCGTAAAAAAAGAAAAAATACGTGTCCAATATTTTTTATTAATCTACAAGACGGACTAAAAAAAAATTTGTCAACATGCCCATTCCTCATTTTTCTGATTCGATTCCGCAACAAAACTCCGAGCATAGCCCTCTCCATAGTCCTTTGAGTGCCTTGAGCTTTCTTATGAGGCTTATAGTGAGCGACCACGTCTCAGTGCCGTAATTCGTCATGGCAACATCCTGGTCGAAAACTCTCGTCGTTAAGAAACTGCGGTATTTGGGACAAAAAGATGCCTAGAAGCCTACCGATTCTCGTACACTGCCCAGCCGAGCTGGATTCGAAGATTGACCTCTATTTCAAAGTCTAGTTGGATTCTTGGACTTGCCTAGATGGATTCTTGGATTGTCCCAGATACACATAATTTATGATATTAAATTATGAAACTATATATTTTATATTTTGTTGAAATTACAAGTCATACACAAAAATCAACTGACAATATTTTAAAGAAGTCTAAATAAAGTAATAAGGACGAAGTCTTTATTATGACTTTTTCCTTTGTGATGTCTAACCTTTTCAATAAATCTAATTATGCCAAAAGTTTTCCAAAATAAATTTTTGATAAAAAAAAAAACCCACAGAAACTAATCTAACACGAAATTAATGTTTTTGATCTTGTTAAAACTTGGTAATTCGTATTTAAAGTTTTTCACGTGTAAAAAGATGAACTTAAATTGCTGTCTTTCTCAAAAGTCTAGTTTTTAGGCATTTACTTTTTAAAAATTATGAAGCTAAGAGTAAATAACTTATTCTACTTTAAACATATTATATATTATTTGATTAGTTAATAAAAAATTTATTAGAAAATATTTAGGTTGAAAGTGAATTTGTTTTGTACTTATAGATAGTCACTTGTTTTAACATTGGTTAGATCTATTTTAAAATAAATTCAAATATGAAAAGCAGTCTCAAAACGAATTATTTCTGAGACATGACATTACAGATTTCAGATTTCATTAGTAATATTTAGGTTGTTTTTCTGAGCAATAAACAAAGTTCTCTCTTTGCTCGGGGAGCGAAACGCCTTGCATAACAATATCTGGGTAGATACCATCTAACCGAAGTAAAGTAAGACTTATATTATGGTTATATCTATATTTTTCGAATAATAACAGCTTGAGGGCAAGGCACAAAGGCAACGCTTGACTTCTGAAGTGATCATGTCTGAAATGATCCAGAGTCCCCTGTCACTCCAAAGTTGAAACAGTAGCCTATCTCCAACAAGCATAGACAGATACCTACGTAGTATAGTTAAAACATTTTTATCTTTACTTGTTTATGAATGTATTAAATGTAATGATTCTATGACCATTTGTTGACAGAAAGGATTATAATGGGCATGTTGACAAATTTTTATTTTTTAGTCCGTCTTGTAGATTATTAAAAAATATTGGACACGTATTTTTTCTTTTTTTACGTAATCAAAAAATAACGGCGATATATTGAGTTGAAATTTCGCGTGACGTCACTATTCTGATAGTTTGTATGGCGGTTTTGCGGTTAGTGACGTCACGAACTCTTCATCCTAAACTTTAATGCGCTTTATCTCTGTATATTTCAATTTATTTAAAAAAGCAAAAAATACGTGTCTATTGTTTTTTTATTTTCTAACTGACGGACTAATTAGAATTTTGATTTTCAATAATAGTCAATATCCCTGTAGCATTAAAATTCATTATTAAAAAATGGGTACGCCACTGGTGCATAGAGTTTCTACACTTTGAGGCTGGAATTTTTCTTTTTTTTTTAATATGTGTACTATTGAATGAATATTCAAAAGCGCCTAAAGAATAAATCGAATAAATACCTATATCATTTTGATTTTTATAAATTTTGTAAAAGCTGAATGCATAAGATGGAGCCATATTATGTAAGAGAAAGTTTATGATAAAATATTATTTATTTATTTATTACAGTCAACCGACAGCATTTAACAAAATAATCTCTTTAGACTTAGAAGTGATACAATAGTAAAGCTATTAATTAACTGCTATGTAATTTGTAACAATGAATTGTTATACCAAATCACACAATAAAAGTTCAGAGCATGCACACGCAAAAATACATAAATATATACTCTAGCAAAGTAACATAAACGCATGTAAATAAATATAAATGTCTTATTATAATTAAAAAAAAAAAATCGTAGATGAAGGTCAAGCCGGGTCAAAGGCATAGTTAATTAGAAGACAAAACAAAACGCCATGATTATCGAAGTGCGGCCATTAAATCCATTCCGAACGGAAACTCGGTCGGTTTCGGCGCCGCCGCTTAAGTGTTAACGCAGACGAGCTAAAGGTCAATGTACATTGAATCAAACCAACGTGCGTTTAGACATGGACCAATAAAACTAAAGGACTGACAATCGCCATGCTATCGAACATGACTCGGAAAAAAATTAAAATACTGTATTAAATCTAGATGGCGTGACACACTGAGCTGTGTTATAGGTTGCAATTTTTTACCGCTAGGTTTGCTAGACAAAAAGTTTGTTTTTAGCGTTTCTACAAATCACGAACCGATGGCGTTAGAAAATATTTTTTTTTTTTGGAAATATGTATGAAATTCCTTGTTGATACTTACGCCATCTGTTACTATTCAGCCATATAACTACAATAATTATTAACCCTTCTAATCAATGAAAAATTGTACAATGGTTTAGTTAGGTTCACCGATGCTTCGTTTGCTCAATTTTTTCCATGTCGTTACTCTTGGCGCCGTCTAGTGCTCTTACTTAGAACTAATTTCAAATACACGCTCGATAGTATGGCGATTGTCAGTCCTCTAGTTTTATTGGTCCATGGTTTAGAGCATGGATTTTAGGACCCATTGAATATTAAGGTGAACGCTAACATGTAGCAGGTAATATGCATGTCTAAGCTAAATTTTAGTAATCTAAAAACCTATTGAAATTATTGTAAAGAAAAGTCTAGGGATAGAATCTATTATTTACCTAGAAGGTTTAAAGAATAAAATTTATTTGATAACAAAATACAAAGATTAACAAAGATGCAAAAACTCGCTACCTACCACTCAGCTGGCATATGCCGTGAAATTAGTCCCACGGCATTGATTTTAAGTATACAGCTTTAGTTTTAAATGAAACTCTTGGACGCTTTAAAACTTAAAATGAAGAAAGAAAGGTTTCAAATAGGGTTTCCGCTCAATTTAATGCTGCATAGTACTTACCTTATATTTCACAATTCAAACTATTTATGGCAGTATGCGCATTGCGCTGGCAAAGTTTTAGTATAAAAATCAACTTAAATCGTTTACCTATATAACTCAAGATTTTTAATAGCTGAACTATGCATCACAATCGCGCAGCATTGACACGGTCCGTTGTGAGCTCGCCCTTAGTGAGGAATATAACTAATCTTGTACCGGCGCGGCGCGGTGGCGTGGCTCGAGCAGTTTTGTGAATGAAATGGTCCATAATTGGCCCCGAGGCTATTATTTTAAAGGTACGCAACCCTCTCGAGTGTAGTTAAATTGTAGTTTTAACTGTAGTTTGTTAAACACTTTACTGTGAAATACGATGCGTTGTTGGGAGTTATCATTTTGAACTTTGTAATTGTAGGTCTATATGCAATCTGACTCGATTTCTAAAGATTTCCAAAGCATGTCATCATCATATCAGGCTTTAAAGCTAAATAAAGGTCACCCCCGGTTACCACCCACGTTTAATTAGGCGAGTCAAATCATAGAGGTAAGAATATATTCCATGGGTCAAATCACCGGTGTATCTTTTGGGAGGTCTAACCATTATTTTCGCTGGTACGTGGACACACTTAAGAGTTTTTTTTGCCTTAAACAACCCTAGACTCTGAGCAAAGTGTATTTTTTTTTTTTTTTTGAATTTTATGTCGGTTACTGTGATTTCTCCTATACGGGTCTCTGACGTCAAGTGACGGTGTGATTGAGAATTGTGAACAAACTTAGCCTGAAATGGGAACTGGCTTTTAAGTGCATGAGGCTGCCGGAACACATCTTCAACTTGAAGGTGGCAGCTATTCGGGCACTTAAAAATGCGCTATCATCATGCAAATTTATGTATGATCTGGCTTAAGCCTACAATTATCTTCGAGATAAAGAAAATGATAGTTTGGTGTTAATCCAACACATGACCTACCCCATTTCCAAGTTTAGTTTCATATCTGACTTTAGTTTCTAAACGTCCAGAAAAACCAAGTTGAATACAGGAAAGATTCTCAAACAAGATTCCAACGATTTACCCGCTCCGGACACAATAAATCCATTCAAAGCAACTATTATAAAACATTAACACGATACTGTGCCAGCCACGTCCAGTTCCAGTTATCTTTAGTCGATGGAAGATATTAATTAAACGCAAACAGAGATTACATCCTCCGATTGCGTGAAAACAAGTCGATACTGTGTGCGTTTTGTATTAAGAAAAGAAAGTATCGTGAGAATTGGATGATTCTAGATGACTTTTAATACTTGCTTTCTATTCCTGCGTCATTTGGATCACTCGTTTTGTTTCGGCGCTTATCGTGTCACTCAGTAAGTTTCGAGGCTGTATCTATGGCTGCTTACCATTGAAAGTACGCACTTTCAAACGTTCACAATCTTCCCTTATTGGCGTTACGTTTTTAATAATAACGACTGTGGACTCAACATTTCCACCCTGTCAAGATAAATCACTTTCCGACATAAGAAAATTTTAAATTCCAAAATTGTATTATAGTAGGTATACCTATATAAGATTCCTATATAAGATTCCTATATATAAGATTCCTATATATAAGATTCCATTCTACTTAAGAATAATAATCCTACCTACTAATATTTTGTACATAAATGTGCAATAAAGTTCTTTAAATAAATAAATAATATTATAAATGTGAAATTGTGGATGTTTATTACTCAATCACGCAAAAACAGTTGAACGAATTTGGATGAGATTTAGCACGCACGTTGTCAGGATTACAGGGAAGAATATAAGGTACTTTTTATCCCGGAATTCCCGCGGGCACTCTAAAATTAGTATTTACATAATTAATTAATGATTGTTTTTGTTATGCCTCCAGTACCACTGGATTGATTCTTTTGTTTTTGCTATTTCCTCTTTCAAGTATTCAATAATTAAAACTAGACCTTTTTCATGGTAGATATGCATGACCATTTGAAAGACACACCTGACACCATCACCGGCTTTTATCGCGAAGTTCCGTTCCCAGAGTTAGCGGTAATTGATATAAGTCTAGAGTCTCATTTACTAGTTCTGTATTAGGCTAGCTTCGTGACCGATGTGAACTGAGGTATTCTGTAATATTTATTACAAAATTCATCGAGTGATTTCCACGTGAGATTTGAAATCGTTTGCGTAAATATAAAAACTCTACTATTCTGTTAGACTGTAACATAGGAGTTTTGACGACTCTTTTTTATTTATTTATTTAACAATTAATATACACAAGGACAACATAAAAAAGGAAGAAAGTATAAAATTAATCATGTACAAGGGTCATGCTCATTCCACGTGGAATTTCTTCCAGAAAACCCGCAACAGGAAAAGATATTAGTTTAGGCTGATGGTGTGCCTCAGTTCGATATATTAAATAATATACAAAATAATAAAACAAAAAATAATTATAATAATAACATTACCTAACTACATACCTAATTACATAAAATTTCATGATAGTATAATAACACAAATAACACAAACATATAATATATAAACACAAAAGTCGGTTTCAGTTCCCACTAGAAAGTTTGTCAAAGCAATATTACTCTATGATCTAGTTCTAGGCGGATTAGCTACAGTAAATTATGACGTGTAATTTCACGTTTGTTAGCTATTTATTTAATTGAAATATTTCGCTATGCACTTATCCATTTTCAATTCATTTTCATATAAAAAAAGAGTAGGTGCCTAGTTTCTAATTTTCAAAATCTGACTGTGAGTGAAGTGAAATTTTTATTCCCTTACAGAATCTTTGCATAACATAAGTGTAGCGTAGTCTTGTTTTGCGACACTCGAGTATTACATTACACGTAGGATTAACGCGACAAACCTTTGGTGTAAATGTTACGAATTACGATGTCGATGTTTGTTAAGGATAAGTGCTTTAATTAAACCGAATTTAATGCGTTGTAGCTATTTTAGGATTCCCGCAGGAACTCCTTGATGTCATCATCTTTATTATCTACTGTTTGATTCAAATGCTTAAAAATGTTTTTTTTTTTTGTTATGCGCCTTCAAACAAACTGACCAACTCACAGAGAAAAACAAGCCTTCTGTTATTGCTATTGATACACTTCAAATATGAACTAAAACTTACTTTAAGATTTAATGAAAATTTGAAATCAGTTTTAATTTTTCTTTGCAAAAGTGATTAATAATTAAACTGTCATGGAATACACACCGTAAGGTCATTGATAGATATGTACTAAAATACTACATTATAATATCAAAGATATCAAATTTTATTAAGTACCTACTTACTTACTATCTAAAGTACTCTATGTCACTCAGTAACTTATGAATTAGCGAAAGAATTTTTAAAATTGGTTCAGTAGTTCCAGAGATTACTTCCTATACAGACCAACTCACAAACTAACAAAATTTACCTCTTTATAATGCCATAATAAGTGTAGATAAAAGAAAGAGGAAGTGTGACGGGAAGTGATAGATATTAAAAACGGTATTAAGTTTAATAAGAACAAACGTTGTGATAGAGAAGCCGGTTTTTAAATGCTTTTTGTAATTTGTGATACCTACCAAATTAGTTGCATTTCACACTTCAGAACGATTGCAGGCGCCATCTGGGCCCTTATTTACTATGACCAACAACATTCCTTGCCCAAAAACGCATTTTCAAACGTTCTAGATGCCAAAATATTAGAAATTATTATTCTTTGTGCCATAAAAAACGTTGTAAATGTTTTTTTTTTTTTATTAAATCTTCTTTGATTACGAGGGAATGACAGTTTTTGCGGCGTCTTATCTTAACGCGGCGTGTTATGGTCATAGTGAATAAGGGCCGGCCTAAGTGGTGACGCCTAAATTTTATTTAGGCGTCACCACTGGCGCCAAACAGCTGATCTCATTATGCAAGGAGAAAGGATGGTAAAAATAGTGATAGTAATCGACATTGAAATACACGTTCAGATTTTATTAATTCAAATCACAAACATTTCTAGAGTTTCTAGGTGATGCATTTTTTTGTATTATCTCACGAGCTACTTTTCCACTTTTTTATTTAGTTTCACCACACCGATGAGTACTTACGTACAGGGTGTGAGGTTGCAAACGAACGACGTATGTAATCAAACCCTCTAACTAGCGTAGCCAATAAACATGAGTGTGTGCAGGTTAATGACCTTTACATTTGATTTATCAGCACATCAGCGTCAATACAAAAAACACAAAACTAATAAAAAGCTAAAAATAACAAAATATCGAATTAATCCAAATGACAAAAACACGCGTAATATTATTATTGGTTTGTGCTACCACTGATCGGTTTGAATTCGGTGACAAGCCCGCTGGTGTCTGGCCACTTGGGTTGTGCTCACGAAGAGCTGGTGGCGGGAGTCGACTTAGCCCATCTACCCTCCATATTTCGCTTGTCACCGACTTCATACCGATCAGTGGTAGCACAAACCAATAATAATATTACGCGTGTTTTTGTCATTTGGATTAATTCGATATTTTGTTATTTTTAGCTTTTTATTAGTTTTGTGTTTTTGGAAGTCGGTTTTAATTTTTTTGTTAAAAATTTGTTTATTTCTTGCTTTTTAGTGAGTCGGTTTGTAATTTATCTAAGTTACAATAGCTTACTGTCAACTGCTCATAACCTTATACAAAATATTGCTTTTCCCGATGCAGGGACGTTAATTTTTGAGGAGTTCTGCTGGTACACCACCATCAGTTCCACTTCACCATATACATTGTGACGAACATAAATTGTTTAGAAACCACATTAATGTTAACGAATCGGAATCTGTGAAATACCTATTATTTATTAGTTCCGATGACCATATGTGGTCTTCATCATCAGTTCCACTTCTTAAAATTTTGCTTTCCGAAAGCAAATAAACGATTTACTATAAAAAATATAAAAATCGCTATAGGTGTACCTATAATTTTTTAAGAGTTCCCTCGATTACTCCAAGATCCCATCATCAGATCTCGACTTGGTGATAATGGAATCAATATGGGAGTATCCCCTTTCAAACAAAAAAGCAATTTTCGAAATCGCTCCAATCGGAACCCGTGAAATACGTATTATTGTTGAGTAGTTCCGATGACCATCTGGTCTTCATCATCAGTTCCACTTCTTCAAATTTTGCTTTCCAAAAGAAAATGAACGATTTACTATAAAAAATACCCAAATCGCTATAGGTGTGCCTATAATTTTTGAAGAGTTCCCTCGATTTCTCCAAGATCCCATCATCAGATCCCGACTTGGTTGCAATGGGACCTATTTGGGAGTATACCCCTTCAAACAAAAAAAGAATTTTCGAAATCGGTCCAACCGTCTTCGAGTAATCGATGAACATACATAAAAAAAAAAAAAAAAAAAAAAAAAAAAGCATACATACAATCGAACATAGAACCTCCTCCTTTTTGGAAGTCGGTTAAAAATAAAAGTTCATCGAATGATACTCCATCAACGTATCGAAAACTCGTGCGTATACTATTTTCATGTTTTTATGTCAAACATTGATGTTGGAGATATTTGAAACGAGAATCTAGCAATGAATATTGAATACCCTACTTTAATACGTCTTTGAACCTTACACCCTGTATAATATTTTATTTACTCGTATTACTATTCTCTGTAATGAATATTTGTTTCTTGTGATAACGTCTATGTGAAATTCAGCATTCCCTTGGGACGCCTTTGATTTATCAATCCTTTTCTTTTATTTTTGTTGAAAATTATTGTATAATGCAAAAACTTGCCTCATATTATGTAAAATTTAGTGTGTGTTTGTTAGTTTTTTTACCATACATAAATTATATAATTATTAAGTAGGTAAGTACCAATTTTAACACAATTTGTAGTTGTGCACTAACTAAGCTAAAACTTAATATTCGGAGTCGAACACGGAAAGAGCTTAAATATCGCTTTTATAACAGGTGCAGGTAATACAATAATATAGGTATGAGTAATACGAGACAATCCAACCGGATCTGACATAGGTACGTAAGGCACAAACAAATCGATCGTCCATAAACCACAACAGCCACATGTCCTGTTTTGTATCAAATTGGAGGATGTCGGGGTTATTGTGATGGAAATAAGGAGTAGAGAATTATATAGCAAAACTCGTCCTTTCTCGGTTTCACCCGTGCCAAGTTCGGAATTCCCGCAGGAACTCTGCAGTATACCAAGATAAAAAAACCCCTATTTCTTTAATTCAAGAAATAACCTACTCGTAACTCTACCCCAAATAGCTGTCTTCGCATTCTTAAATAGGTGCATACATTTCTTTTCGATATTCCTGCGAGAACTCATTGTTTCGAAATTATATTAAACTAGCTGTGCCCCGCGGTTTCACCCGCGGTAATTTCGGAGTTACCGCGGGAATTCCGGGATAAAAAGTACCCTATGTCCTTCTCTCTACCCTTGACAACGTGCATGCAAAATTTCATCCAAATTCGTTCAGCCGTTTTTGCGGGATTGAGTAACAAACATCCAAACATCCACACTTTCACATCTTCTATATAATAAAAATGAATCGCCAAATGTGTTGCTAAGCGCATAACTTCCAAACGACTGCACCAAATTGGATGTTTTTTTTTATTGTGTTCGTTATTGTCAGGACAAGGTTCGTATAAAAGAAGTTTGGAGTTCCTGCGGAAATCCCGAAACCCACGCGGGTGAATCTCCGAAACGGTTGGACCGATTTTGACGGGACTTTCTTTGCTAATTGCAGATGTTATAAGGAGTAAATTAGGCTACTTTGGAGTTCCTGCGGGAATTCCGAAACTCACGCGGGTGAAACCGCGGGGCACAGCTAGTTTAAAATATTATTACGATTATATTATCATGTATATAATATTATATTATATCTATGCCTATATTAACACTCTGCAGTAGCTCTATAATGTTCTCAGTAGCTCAGTAGTACAAACTCTCAAACTTTACCTGTTTATAATATTAGTGTAGAAACTATATGTACTACTATACTACATAGTACATACATATACTATATAACAATATGTGGTGTTCCATAAACTCGCAACCGTAGTTTCCACTCTCTAGTTCTCTCTTCACATGTGCAACAAATGCGCTGCCCAACCAATTAATGGGGAGCTTGCAAACTTCCGTTTGTTATAGGTACCTACTCGTCTTCCGTTTCACTTTTTCCAAGTTAGGTTCCCGACACAAACCTGCGTAATGAGGCTTTAATCCATTAAAAACCTGCTCAAAAAAGTTGAGTTAATGAGAAACCGTTGTTAACTGTAACAAGATTTGTTTACTTTCTGATCTAATTAATTAACGTTGGGAAGTCTCCTTGTTTAGCACTTCGCAGGACCAGTGGGTCGACTTTGTGGGTTTAACAGGAAACCATCTGGTTTTCAGCAAAAGTTTCAAAGGATCCACTAACCACTCATTATAGTAGCGCTGTCTAACTTTGTTTTATTTGATATTTCAGGTCACAGCAAGGCTTCTTTCAACAGAACAGAAAATGCAAACAAAAAACATCAACCTCAACCAAGATCAAAGAAACGTAGACCAATGCGATATTCAAGTAAGTTGTTTCAGCGAAATATTTTACTTTTCAGCTGTACAGTAGTTTCACTTTAGTTTTTACTAGCGCCATCTATGAAATAGCAAAAACAATAATATGTACATTGTATAAGCTACCGCCGTTAAGTTACGACTGCAATCGTAGTTCATAGTATAGACTATAGATGGCGGTATAAATAATCTCTGTAGTTAAAAAAAAAAAAAAAAAAAAAAAAAAACAAATTTTCATCGATTGATTTGCAATGTTTTTTTTTTACAGAAAATGGGTCGTCAGGAACTAGGGTTACCCCTGGAAGATGCACTTGCTCAACAGACAGTGTTCCTGAACCGAGTCACGGCGCCGTCCATTGGTTCCACGTATTTCGGTTAGTATGCTTCGTGCAAATTAATTCTGTTGTCAGTTAGACATTGCCAGGTATACTTAAAACTTCTGAATCCTTGCACGTAATTCTTCGAAGTAGGTAGCTGCCATGCCAGTATTACGTAGGTACAGCTACACTATTGATTTTTCAGAGGTTATTTTTTAAAGCTATCCTCTAAGAACTGAAGGAACGCACTATTTGTAGAAAATTTTGTGGTTTTTGGGTTTCATATACCTATGTCCGCCAAATATACACCTAGTTTAACGCTTTTTTCGCATGAGGGCCTTTACAAATGTGGATTTAATCTTGCGCGAACACAGATTAATAATTCTTTTACTGTAATAATAATTCAAGTAAACGCATATACATAATTTATTTCTGACCTTTTGTCCAAATGAAGCTCAGCGCCAAATAAAATTATTTATTCTTTGCACTGGACACCTGCGCTACGTGATTCGGAAAATAAAACCAAAGAGATGCAAATCGTTACTTGCATCGTTGCCGCCTCTACTGCACTATTAAAAAAAAAATGCATTTAAGATTATTATGCATATAAGACAAAATCATTCCGTTTCATACAGTCCGAAAAGTCGATATACCTATTAGAAATACCAGGACACTACGGCTTAAAACCAGGATGCAGAATTAATATGAGAGCAGTAGGTAAGTTAACTTAGTTAATTTATAGTAATATGATGTTTACGCAATGAAAACAGGGTCAATAAAACTTAAATAACAGCACTTACAATGGGCTATTTGAATAAATTTTAGTTTTTAGGCCGTCCTGTAGATTCATAAAAAAAATTTGAAAGGAGTATTTTTAGTTAAATTATACCGGGCCCGGGCCTATGAAGCAGTAATGGCGCGTGAATTTTAAAACCAGGAAGTTTTGAAAAACCATGACACGACTCAAAAAGTATCCAAGCAGGACACCCCAGGACACTAGAAATCAGGACATGCCCTGGGAAAACAGGACGGCTGGCAACTCTAAGTTATAGGGGCAGGTAGGTATTTAGAAGAGTTGCACCGTTCTAGTACCTTCAGTAACCTTTAGGAGCTTAATGCATAATATCTGCCGTGCAAATTGGCTAATAGTATCCTAAGGCTTTTTTTATAATATTTAACTTTTAAAAGTCGCCCGACACAGTGGGCGTTCATCGTCTCGTTTGCTTCCTGAAGCAGAACAACATTTAACTGTCGGCAACATAAAAGATTTAATTGCCATTAAGTGATAGTTCATTTAACACCCACGCCCATCTATCTGACAAGTCCTTGTTTGTAAATGTTCGCTTGCAAATGGATAATAGAGGACTGTCAGCAGAAAAAAAAATATTGTGATTCGAAAAATAAAAATAACAACGACCGAAGATTTCCCTACTAATATTATAAATGCGAAAGTAACTCTGTCTGTCTGTCTGTTTGTCTGTCTGTCTGTCTGTCACGATTTCACGCCGTAACGGCTCAACCGATCATCATGAAATTTTTCATACAAATTGTCAGGGGTACAGAGAAGGACATAGGGTAGTTATTGTCCCCGAATTCCCGCGGGAACTCCGAAATTGTCCGACTGTCAGAAGAAAAAAAATTAGTTATTGTCATTAGAAAAATAAAAATAAAACAACTAGGTAGTGTACCCAAGATTTTCAAAAATGGATCTCCCGCGAAATGACCCAACGTAAACTGCAGTATTCAAGATTTTAGTACTATTAGTAGGTATCAAAGTTAAAGTGAATTAGGTCGAGATTTAACTGCACCTACGCACTTTTTTAAAAGTTGACCTTATATTCCTTGGAAGTTGAAACACATAAGATAATATAATGCCGACCGTTGATTTTGATGACTTCAAATATTATGTATCTTATACTATTTATTTATTTATTCTTCATTACACAGTACTTAGGTACAAACGGCGGACTTTATATTGTATTCTATTTTTTTTAAACAATTTCCAATGCCAGTATTTCTTAATTTAAATATTGACATTTGACGGTATTGCTGACGGTATCGAATATTCTATATATATATATATATTATGTATATTATATATTTTCTTCATACGCAGACATAGAATGTTAAATTTATTAGCGTACCTAATACGCTCTTAGGTATATTACAGTCTATAGAGACTAGACTGTTCAGGTTGGTTGGTTGGTTTTAACAATTTCAATAAATTTTATAGATACTTGCAATTTGCATACATCTACATGAACTTTTAAAGGTAGGTAGGTACATAAGTTGGGGTAGGTACGTACCTATTACATTATCTATACAACGTGTTAATGAATTAACTGAAAACCTGATACACCCCATTTAAAAAAATAAACAATGATGTGATTAAATTGTGTTTTATGTCGAAAAAATTTATACTTTAAAAGTTATTCAACATTAGTTTGGAGGTGACCTATCTACGAAATTCCAAGCGCTACGACCGCGCCTACTGGTTCATTTTTTTTGCTGCGGGCGGCGTACGCGCCAAATATTGTATTATAATTAATTTACACATGGGCTAGTGAAAATGAAAAAATATAACCTATATTAAAACATAGTGCGATCGATTCGCTAGTCGATTCTGAGCAAACTACTTTCTAGTTTTCAGTTAATTCATTAACACGTTGTATAATCATGCAAAAAAGGTATTGACTGACAAACTGTCAAACGGGTTTGCAAATTTGCAATACATAAACTTATTTTAAGAAAATATTTTTATTCAAAATTAGTTCATTAATAGTGTCTCTGGTGAAATATGGTACGCGAATAAAAATTTAACTTCGAAACTAATTTTATGTTTTATAGATATTTATACAGGCTGTAAGGTTTTACGAGTCACTTATTTAAACTCTTGAATACTCATATTTATATGTACCTATAACAAATAAAATAAATATGTACTCGTACCTACTTGTAAATAACCGAGAAAACTTTAATGAAAATAATCATATTGATAATTGTGCAGTATTGCATTGCACTTTTTTTAGCAATTATAAATGAGTATTTTCTGGGCTATGATGTACCTAAATAAAAATATGATAAACACTTATTTTTACCTTTTTCAAATTAATGCAAATAAACATAGATAAAGCGCATTAAAGTTTCGGGTATACCGAACAATGACGTCACGAGACCCTCGTAACGCCATTATGTGGTATAAGCCCCGTACAAACTGGATCGAGTTGTGACGTCGCGCGGAATTTCAACTCAATGTATCGCTGTTATTTTTTGATTACGTGAAAAAGGAAAAAATACGTGTCTAATATTTTTTATTAATCTACACGATGGACTAAAAAAAATTTCGTCTAGTAGCCATATGCGAAAGTGAGTTTGTTTGCTTGTTTGTTACGCTTTCACGCCTAACAGCTCAACCGATCGTCATGAAATATTGCATACCTACATGTAGTCAGTATACAAAAGTACATAGGGTATACATTTATCCCAAAATTCCCGCGGGAACTCCGAAATTACCGCGAATTTTTTTTAATTACATTTACACTATTCTAGACAATATTATAGTAATGATTAATTGTCTCAGAACACGTCATGTTTTAATAGTACATTGTTATCCTAGGGGTGAAAGTAACTTATTTAGTCCCGAGACGGGGTTTGGCGCCCGAGCGTAGCGAGGGCGCCTATAGATCGAGGGACTAAATAAGTCTTTCTCCCGAGGGTAACACTGTGCTTTTCATTACGAATGCAAGGAAAGTCAAAATAAAAATAGGAAATAGCTAAAGAAAAATGAGTGAAGATCGGATAGTCGCTTGACACTTTCCCACCTATTTCTTTTTTACTTTGGCCGGCTAGCTATTCAGCCAGTATTTTTTATTTACATTGTGGCGACCTAAAAAAAATATTTTCTTTAATTATTAAGTATTAATTAAAGAAAATAAAAAAATATAAATAGCAATTAGCTTAAGAAAAAGTGAGTGAATTTTATTTTAATTAATACCTACTTAAACTTTACGTTATTTCAATTTTACATCGCGCTGGCTGTATAGAAAGTTGAAACATGGTTCAATAGAAATGTGAAAATAGACCTAGTTTTTTTTTAATAATTTGACAGTTGTCAGTTGAAAGCGATTCTCCCTAGGGCTGAAAAGGGTTACTTTCAACCCGCTTCTCAGGCAACTTCAGACCTACTTTCCGAGTATGAGTAATGAAAAAGCTTTTATTTAACTTGTTATAAATTACGGCGAATGGCATTAGTTTCTCTTCGATATGCCCCTTAAATTCTTATCTCATAACTAAATTAAATTTGACCTATTGAACGTTAGCATTTTCATAAGTCTTGCATTTAAAATAATAACATAGTGCAACGTAGGTACGTGTTATTTATTATACTTTTTATCTGTGGTACGACGTTTAATCTATAGATATTTCAAGGTGTATTGTAGTGGCATTATCATAAGTACCAATTATGTATTAAGTATTATTGTGAGCTTTATCGCGTGAACGAAAAAATAATACAACGTATATTATTAATATAAATATAGGTCCGTATAAATGAAAAAAATAGTACATTATTATCAACTAGCTGTGCCCCGCGGTTTCACCCGCGGTAATTTCGGTGTTCCCGCGGGAATTCCGGGATAAAAAGTACCCTATGCCCTTCTCTGTACCCCTGACAACGTGCATGCCAAATTTCATCCAAATCCATTCACTCGTTTTTGCATGATTGAGTAAACGTTTGCGAGGATAAGAGCTCGAAAGCGCATTTTCATCCGACTTGCTTCAAATTTATCGTCACTGCTCAGCTCCTATGTGTCTTAGCGTTATGTTATATAGCCTATAACCTGCCCAGGAGTATGGACTACAATCGTACCAAGTTTGGTTAAAAATCCCTTCAGTAGTTTTGGAACCATGCGTGCACATACAGACAGACAAACAGACAGACAAAAAATTTACTGATTGCATTTTTGGCATCAGTATCGATCACTATTCATCCTCCAATATTAATTTTGAATATATTTTCCATGTACAGAATTGACCTCTGTACAGTTTTATTATAAGTATAGATATAGATAGAAAAAAAAACTATTTTAAAAATTTTATCTACATGTCTATCTGTCTGTCCGTCTGTTTGTTTCGGCTAATCGCTGAAACGACTGGACCGATTTTAACGGGACTTACACTGGCTGGTTCCTGTAGGAATTTTGAAACTCACGCGGGTGAAACCGCAGGGCACAGCTAGTAAAGAATAAATAATTAATAAATTAAATGCAAAAAAACCTTTGCCCGTCGATCTGTTACATTTTCTCATTTAGGTTAAAGTTAAGACTACTCAACCGATCGTCATGAAATTTTTCATACACGTTGTCAAGCGAGGCGTACAAAAAAGGACATAATAGTACATTTTTATCCTAGGGGTGAAAGTAACCCCGTCTCGGGACTAAATAAGTCTTTCTCCCGAGGATAACACTGTGCTTTTCATTACGAATGCAAGGAAAGTCAAAATAAAAATAGGAATTAGCTAAAGAAAAAAATGAGTGAATTTTATTTTACATAAATCAACCATTAGGTGTGCTACTGGCCAGTAAGTCCAAAATTAACACGGGTGAAACCACTAAAACCGTAGGGGTTCCGCTAGATGGATCTCCGCTAGTTTGCCGGCCATAGACTCAAGAGGTCAGCGCCAGGGCTGTCGGTGCACAGGTGTGGCGCATCCGTCACAGCTGACTGACGACCTTGGTATTTGCAACCCTAGCGAGTGAGAGGGGAGCGTCCCTAAGCGAGCAGGTGTTATGAACGACAGCGATGGTGGTTACAACGGAAATTGTCTCAGTACTTAATACATACACCATACGTATAGGTTTATACATATTGTTATTGTATTGCGTTGTAAAATGACCGTAACAGAAACAAAGACGTGTTAAAAACACAACGACAAATATAAAAATTTAAATGTATTCAATAGCAGCACTAACTGTGCCTCGAGGTTTCACTCGCCTCACTTGATTAACAAAATTCATGACTTAAAGGCGTTCCAACCGATTTTTTTTTATATATAAAAAATTTCCGATATTTTTACAAAAAAAGAAAAAGGAAACCAGGCTGTTCTCAAACGATATACATGTGGAAATTTTATTTATATACACATACCTACCTAGTTGTAGAATATTTATTTCATTTTGGAAATCTCACGATTTCAAAATATATCTTGAGTGATTTTTACTTCATTCGCGTTGCTTTGTCTATCTAGTCACACGTTGTCATTAGCACACACAATTACTATAAAAGTTGCCATTTAACAAAAAAAGAAGAATAATAACACTAGAGGAAATTCGTAGGAGGATCAAACTACCTACCCGGAAAGCCTATTTTTTGATAAATAAAAATTAGAAAGCTTTGTCGACTGTTTTCCAATTCACAACAGAATAGGCCAAATAATATTTATAGGGCATATAAAAATAACTAGTTAAAACTCCAGAACAAACATACAACACGACGTACTTATTTTAAAACTCTCTATTGCAATTTTTATTGATCGCAAGAAAATTATTAGTTTTGACTTCACCTAATCATATTATAATCTATATTTAATTATTCAACAGTAAGTTTATTATTATAATTATCGACTGTACTTGTTGAATCCTTGACCGATGGGCATTATCGTGATGCAGGTATCGTAAGTACTTGCCGACTCTCGATTTCAAATAAGAATTACGACGGTTAATTACAAAGCACTTGCCTCAAACTTGTAACATGTTTACTGACCATAAATCATTTGTTACAACCTTTACACAAAGACAAAGGAAACGGGAAAAAAGAATAGTCAGACTGACAAAAAAAGTAAATCTTTTTACTAATCATTTTAACAAGAAAAACTAAAAATCAACTTTAACTGTTTTTATTAAGCCTGGAATCTTGTCAATTGGAAATTTTTGAATAAATGAAATCGCAGGAAACAGCTAGTATATACACTACCTGAGCCGGCAGAAATAGTACTGTCAGTTTACAAAAATCCCATAAAAATCACGTTGGCGTTTTCCCGAACTTCCTAATTTTTCGGGTAAATTTTCCAATTTTCCTTTCTCTAAAAACCTATTATGACTATAACAAACATTAACAAAAATATTTTCAAGAAGTAAAGGACGGCATTACATTTTTTATTTATACAGATAATTATGTTTAACCTAATTTGTTGTAAGTTTTATAACTATTACTATAATTTATGCTAATTGTTTATTTTTCGTTTCGGCTATATTCAGCGTTTAGTATGCTAGTTCATGCAACGATTTGTAACAATTTACAAAAGACCTGCATGAATTCCATGCATTGTGATCGGTTACAACTTACAATTAAGATATAACTCACTGTGGGTGGACATTCGAATGATCTAGATTAACTTTTTATTTAAACTTTAACGATTACACAAGCGGATACATAAGTACATTTGTTGTAAGCACATTATTTTTTCTGTAGCACGCTGTATAAGCACAAGTAGAGGTCCATATTTATTTATTTATTTATTTATTTATTTAATGCTCATAACATAACTGTCGTTTGACCAAAGCGTTACAACATTTTAATACAAACATGTCAATTAATACAAATATAATTTAATTTAATACAAGCATGTCAATTTCATCTTTCAAATTTTTTTTTTAAATAGTCAAATTACTATTAATCAATTATGTATTAAACCATTATTACATTAACATTCATTAATTCATTCAGCCATCCATTCATATATCTACAGACATTGATCGTGTCCGACACGTTCCGTCGCAGACAAGATAATACTCTCCTATATAGTGTCGCGCAGACGCGGACAGACACGGGGCAGTATTCGCGGATAGAATATAATTTTTTGTCTCGCGTTTCATTTCTGTACGTGTCTGTGGCTATATTATGTTGAGCAGGTGAACAGAGCATCGGGACCGTGCTGGGGTCGTATTTTTGAATCGTTCTAATTACTTTCACGCATGGAATCGCGAATTCAAATGCGAATGCTCATACATTTTTTAAGTATTCACTTGTGAATCTTGTAATTCCATGTGCCAAAAGTGATTCGAGCGATTCAAAAATACGGCCCCCCCAGACGTCTTTTATAAAATAAACCGTGTAATGTTGGTTTTTTCTCACATTTTTTTCTTAGCGCTTGTCTGGCACGCTCTGTGTCTGTAGATAAAAATGGACCCTAACAGATACTTGTGACTGAGAAGTAACTCTGATAGTTTCAAATGTTAACTTGGGAAAACGCTAAACAGTAATTAATTACCATACATATAAAGCTCATCAAGGCAGAGCAGGGTTCATAAGACTATGGTATAATTTTGTGTAATTTAACTAAAAGAGAAGCTCTGACTCGTGAAGGATTTGAACCTCCGCCCTCCGATGGTCAAATTTGCTTATATATCGGCGCTCTTACCTACTGAGCTAACGAGTCTTATAGCATAAATACCTAAAAATCTCAATGTATTCGGCAAAATGACGTCAACAGCGCGCGTCATGCGCTGGAACTACGCCAACCATTTTGCTAGTACACTCAGAGCCGTTAAAACACCGTCCACAGCCCGTCATGAGCATTACAAGGTGGTAGTTAAATCTCCAACTACTTTACTTCAGTCACGAAATGACTGTCTGTGTACGATTTTAGGCGGAAACTTTGTACCTAATGCTGAATGGTATCAATCACAGAATAGAAAATAACTGATAGAAAGGACATCAAGTTAGTTTAGTATGGAAACAGGTAAAAACCAGTGTCGCCGGGTGATCTTCACACATAAAACTATTCATCACGCACAAAAACATTCATGAACGTAATGAAATGTATTAAACGCTTTTTGGTTACGTTTTTACTTAGTCATTGTTTTTAAAATTCACAGTTTTGGGAATATTGTAGAAAACATACTTGGGATACTAGCAAAAGAAGTTTTGTGCAACCATGGCGCGCCTGCCCGCCGCCTACATGTCATCTCTAGTTAATTAATTTTCCCTGTGGTATCAATGGACATGTCATATCATAATATGTTGTCACGTCACAAGAAGAAGAAGAAGAAGAAAATACATTTATTTCAGCACAACACACAAGAAAAAGAAACAAACATCAACATCACAAAGATCTGAACTTTGGATTGCACGATTTTAGGTAACCACGTGACATGAAGAATACGTTCCTTAGTTTTCAATAGCGTCAATGCTCATAGATCGTCATCTTAGCTAAGTGGGCAGAAGCAAATTGCTATACGTTGTTCTTAGATTCGTGTATAGCTATTGGATACGTAACTACCACAATTTGCTGCATAACAGCTTACACAAAACCTACGTAGAACGAGCGTCTCTATCAGTAAACAGATGGTGTAAAAAAAAAACTCCTTGCATGTCTATCCATATGTTGGTACGTGTGTTACTTCACACAACACGCTACACTAACAGTTACGCCACGACACGCTCCGTGTCGCGTGGCGAACTCCTTTATTTGTAGGATGACTATGATACTACTTTATCTAGGACATTTCGCACCCTTATTTGGAAGTGACATATCACATAACACAAAATTCCTGTAAACTCTGTTTGTTCTACAACCTTACCTGGCTCCTACTTTAAAATCGTTGGCGATAAACTCAAAAGCTACTGTACAAATTTTCATGCGGTTTTCACCAATATGAGTCATTCATGAGGAAAGTTTAAGCATAACCTGCAACGTTTTGTGTAAATTAGTTGAAATATAATGACAATTGTTGGGAGTGTCGGAAAAAGTCAACCTACCTATATAAGCCAACGTTGTCTTTTTATCCCGGAAATCCCGCAGGAACTCCGAAATTAAAGCTTGTGAAACCGCGTGGAACAGCTAATTCTTAACTAATTAAAATATTGTACGTATGATTCTAGTATTCAATTCATTAAATTAAAATATTATCATGCATTATTTTTCATTTTGTTATTGGCATTTTTGTAAATAATCGTTATAATTGTGTTTCATATGTGCTATAAAGTTTGTTGCTTATAATTATGTAAATGAATAAAAAATGAAATAACTGTGCTTAAATGTCAAAACAGTCTATGTGAATAACAAAGTCGTGGTCACACCAATAATAATCTTTAATGAGAAAATATGTTACCGTCTCTATATCTTTAACAATCTAGATCGTGTGAGTTTTTATTGCATCTCGCTCTATCCTACTTTAGAAGCGATGTGAAGAAATAATGCTCCAACAAGTAGCTATTAACAATCATCATAATATTGTACTGCTTGATTTATCTAAAATATATCTCGTGTTTATTATCGAACTTCTCCGAAACGCCTTGACCGATTTTCATGAAATTTTCTGTATATATTTGGTAGGTTTCAGAATGGGTCGTAGGCAATTTTTTATACCACTACATGATAAGAGTGGCTACCTAGATTTTCTTTTTGACAAAATTTTACTTTGGAGTTCTTCTTATTATTTTAAAGAGAGACCATCCATAAAGTACGTCACACGTTAGGAGAGGGGGAGGGAGTCGACAAAGTGTGACATCGTGTGACAGGGGGTCGTAAGTTTCGTGACATATCTGAGTGTTCAAATGCCTGAACTATAAACGAAAAATTTAAAAACATTTCCAGATCATAAGGTTTCAATTGTTTTGTTGGCGAACTACGGTTTTAATTTTGAACTGCTGTTTTAATATAATAATTCCTTGATGTAAAATTGCAAAATATGTGACGATACACTAGGGAGAGCGGGTCTCACAAATGTAAATATTATATTAGGATATAATAAGGATATCAACGTGTAGGATATTATAAATGCGTTAAATATAAACTAATTTATTTATATTTTACTGATCAGTTCAACACCCTGACGACCAGTGGATGCCATTTACTATCTAGTAACTCACCGTTGTCAGTAAACTCTTGGTTTCCACCGCATCGTAGTTGCCGTGGCCATCGGAGCTCGACCATCGCACATTAGTTGGGTCAGCCATGTGTGAAAGACGGTAGAGCACCATGGATCATAGAGCTATGACTGCTGAGAATTGACTTAAAGTACAATGTAGTTCGGTAATTTTGCCAACAGATGGCATTATTCTTTAGTTCATGAACTAAAGTTGACTTAACAAACGAAAAATAGAAAATTTCAATGAAGTCGGAAAAAAACTAATAAAAAATCATCTGGTTAGGTACTACATTTACGTATACAGTATAGATGCCTAATTTCAATCACAAACGCTACTTCTGAGTACAACAGAATGCAATTAATGTCATTGCCAAGAAATAAACACTATCTGATCAAGTCGGTCGTCATCAAACAAAAGGGGAAATTATATATTATAATTAGTTGCATAAACTCAACACAATATAATTACATGAAACCTATTTAATTTAATAACAATACAGAATTAATGATATTTCTCTATTATTGGGACCTTCATGGAAGAGTATTCAAACTGTATTACAGAGTTTATCCTTGTGCGCGGTAAGAAATTAGTGATACAAATTTAAATCCTGTTTATAACAACTTTCCGCTATCAAGTAAACACTGATAGATTTTATTATGATATCCTCTTCTTTATAGTCTAAATTATAAAATAAAATGAACGGTCAATTATAATGCGCTCACATAATTACACATGTGACCGCAGACTTCACAGTTACTAGTGCTCTTTAAAAAACATTAAATCTAAACTAATGGCAATAAAAAAATGCAAATAAAGCATAATAGAGCTTCAAACACTGTGACATAACGATAGTTTACCCAACTAATTGCGACGCCGTGTCTGTTTTTTTCCCAGCTCTACGTCACAATACTGACTTGAGGCTACGAAAGCAAATCTCGATGGCCCAATGTTCACCGCCGCAAGTGTTCAGTGTAATTTGTGCGCTTGCGTCTCTACGTGCTCTACTGTTTAAATTCAGCCAATCAGAGCACAGGAATAATATTTTTTTTTTTTTGAGTTTTCAATTTTAAAATATTCTCATTTTAAAATTATTTCAACAATGTTTAAAAACGTTAATAACTGTTTTTTATAAAATGTACCAGTGTTTTGTGTTGTGATAGTGAGGTGTTATCGTCTAACGATATGTAATGTACAAAAATATAAGTGATATCATATTAAAGTAGTATAGGATTGAATACTACACCTTCGAACGTCACTATTGTTTCGTAATACTGGCTGGAGTTTTTTTTTTAATTTTTCAATTCATATTTTGAAATAAAAAACCAAATTATTCAAAAGCAATTTCCATTTTGTATCTTTGATTTGAGAACTAGGAATTTAGCACATCTGTTTTGTTAAAAAAATAATAAGTTAATGTCTATTACGGAATATTGTGTCAAAAATGTGATGTTTACTTCTTGTTGAAATTCTACTCATCCTAAACAGACAAGCACTTGAAAATACACGTATTCATTAATGTTATGGTTTAAGAAGCCTATTGACTCAAATATGTAGTTACATAGTACCAACTAACTTGGTATACGAATAAATATCAAAAGTTGTCTTTCCACATCGATAATCGAACCCACAACTGCCGGAAAACAACCCATTGTTTTTATCAACTCAGCATCTTTTTTATATTGGCATCTAGAACACAACATTTACATGCACCTAGTTCAGTTTTTTTGTCAATTTAACCGTTTCTCAAGAGGATATGGTCTGGTTTTAGACACTACATGACTGGAATAATAAGTTGATTCCTTAAAACAATTTAGAAATAGAGGCAACGACCTCAATTTTATAGATTTTCAGATTAGAATGACTTATTAGGTATATTCTTTACTAAGAAACGGATCTTCGGTTAGTTGGTTCAAAACAATTAAACAATATAAACAACCACCCAATTCATTAGTGACCCATTACAGTACGGTCAATTAGCACCGGGCAGCACTTTGGTCAGGGCGGCATTTTTCAAATAGCGGTTAAAGAAAAAAATTAAAAAATATTAGGAAATTTACTCGTATGTTAAAACAGTAGACTTCCTTCAAAATTTTTTCGCCAATTTGTTTTGTTATTGTATAAGTTTCATATGTGAGTTTTTAGTCATTTATTTACAAAATACTTTTCACTTTTCAGGTTAGTGTTAACTGTTAAGTATTCAATAAGAGTACCCTTTATATCATGCCCCAATTTTTTTTACAGTCAATTGCAAAAATAAGAGGTCAGCAAATTTGGGATTCGCACCGGGTGCTAGTGACCTATGCTACGCCACTGTTACTATAGTATACTATGTTATTTATATAAAAATTTATGTTGTGTATATGGTAATCTAAAAGATAAGATTACCTAGATAGCGACATTGCAAAATATCTGCTTATTAGAGACTATTTCAAGCACCTACGTATTTACTCGTATAATATAACAAACTTTCATAATCCGCAGACATTATTATCAAGGATCATGAAACATAATACATCAGTATTGCAATAACGAATTTTATTGGTCTATAAACAATGCAGGCACATAACGGACACAAAACATTACTCATAAACAGTGTCCCAGTCAAAATTTGTTTGTCGTAAAATAGTTAAGCTATTGGTCATGGATCTCAGAATATCTTTGCGCTTTAACTTTGTATCATTAACAATAAAGTGATAAAGTAAATCATTATCACTTTTGCAACAAAATCTAAAAACTCAATTCCTAACTACTGAAAGCAATTAGATAATGTAAAAATCGGTTTATAGCATATTAAATATTGTACGTTAAAAAAAGACGGAATTATAAATCCGGTGATGTCATAATTTATATCATTTTATTGACTTCAAAAATGGCCACACATAAAGGTCAACGTTAAAAAAATTAATTGACTTTGACTTTGAACTAGATCCTTTTTTAATCTATAAAAAAGACTTAAACGCGACATTATTACATAAAGAAAAACTCTTCTTTGTTTTTACGACTGTAATTAATTTATTACATACCTATATAATATGTAAGTGTGATATCAAGGTTAGAAACTACGATTTCCTATTTAATAATGATATTTAAATTTAAAATATTCTGGTTATTGTAACAAAGTTACCCAAGACTATCTCTAAACAGAATGTCTTACTTCTCTATTAGTTCAAATTTGGACAACATTTCGTTAAATTAATAATAATAATAATAATCCACTTCACGACACACAGATCTACTTGATCCCACACTAAGCTATAAGCTTGTGTCGTGGAAACCAAGCAAACGTGGTATATACTACACATATTATTACATATATATTATACTATAGATATATATATACACACCGAGACTGGAAAATGGAACCCTGTGTTCATCATACAAAGTCTACCCCCACCGGGAATCGAACCCGGAACCTCTTGATTAGAGGGTAGGCATGGTGACCATTGCGCCAATCGGGTCGTAATTACGTACCATACCTACTTAGATTATCGTCATGTAATGATAATATTATTTTTCCGATTTCACCCACGGTAAGTTTGGGGTACCTGTAGGAATTCCAGGATAAAATATAGATATAAACCTTCCTCGAGAATCACTCTATCTATTGGTGAAAACCGCATGAAAATCCGATGAAAATCCGTTGCGTAGTTTTAAAGATCTAAGCATACATAGGGGCAGATAGACGGCGGAAAGTGACTTTTTTATACTATGTAGTGCTTAGCCACATAGGAAGTTGTACGTATCAACACTTGTGAAATACAGGTATCACTTTTACACTCATAACTCATCAGTAGTAAAATGATCATGCCGACATTACTGAAGGATGACCTGGAACTTTTAAACCAAAACTGTATTTTATGATCTTATGTGAAATTACAGCGAAAATAAATTCTATTAAAATATTATTATGAAAATTTTTTGGTTAACAAAATAGAGGAGAGTCCTTTAGCAATACCGACATCATAAATTTACAAACAGACACATACAGTTAACTATGAATTCAGCGCAGAAGTCTATTCTAATGCAATGGTAACAGAGTACAATAAAGTCATAAACCTAAGTAGAAACAAATCGATTCACCTACCTACTGCTGGGAATCAAAACAATCGTAAACAATGAAAACTTATGAAAGAACACAATCATGCTGGGAATGTGTGTCAGACACTATTTCAGTTGACATGTGCCTACGGTATACAATACCGATGTAAGTTCAGACAGCTTAGTTTTATACAAGTGACGAAATTTATAAATAAAGAAAATTAGAATCTATTCAGTCTTTGGACAAGCTGCGTGTTCTACATTTAAATGAGTGCTGATGACGTTCTCAGTTATTCAAATCAAAAAATTTTGATATGCACAACAATATTCTTAACACTTACATTTGTTTTATGTTTATAGCCTTAATAAAACAGATACTGCTAATTGAATAGTTAAATACTTTTTCCAATAAACTCTTTTCAAAAAAGAAACGTACAGTTTAAATTAAACTCCAACACTTAAGGATGTATGAAAAGTTTAACGTGAAAGCAATCATCATTAGAGCTGCAGCGATGTAATGGCTAGCAGGACTGTAAGGAGGGTTAAAAGAGAAAAAAGTAAAGAATCCAGTATAAATGTGGCACTTTGTGAAGAAATACCAGCTATAATCGTAACTCCACCCGAAGGCAGTTCAGACATGAAGGTTAAATCACCTAAGAAATTAACTGAAGTGAAAAGGAAAACAACTATTGACGATTTTCAGCCATCTGTGGAAACAACAGAAGAACCTCCTAATGAAAGTCTAAATAACATAATGGCACAATTCAACGTGAAACGACTAATAGCAGAACTATCAGAAAACTCGAAGTCATCAAAAAATGAAATGGAGAACATACAAAAGAAATTGTTACAACAAGCAAACGACATACTTAAAGTGAATGCTTTTGCAAACTCCCAACCGGTACTGGAGCCGCGTGTCATTGATAGCACTCAAAAATATAGCACAAACAAACCCGTCTACGGCAGAATACCAAAAGTTGCGCCTAGAACTCATAACATGACACCGCAAATATACGTACATGCTTCAAATCAGATACAAGTAGATCGCGACCAGTTGGATGTTTCGCGCCAAAACCTGACTAATACAAACATGGCCGTCGTACATGTGAAGGCCGATAGAGCGGACAATCAACTCGGCGACACTCAACTAGTACCAGAGAGGCTACATGACATTCCAGAACCATTTCATGTGGGCAATGCAGTTGCAATGATAAATAGCAGCCATGGAAGTATGCAAAGGGTCGGCATGGCTGCGACGGACGCGGGAAGAGGTTGTTTTTTCTACGAAACGGGTTCCGTGACTGCTCGCTCGGCGGCCAGTGCGCGCGCCGCTTCCATGAGAGGTGAATGTCTTGCTTGATCGGTTACGTTTTAAAATTTTATCTTCCTTTTTTCGAACACGTCCAATTTGTTTGTCGGCAAATATAACTGTTCATATTTCTGCTCGCAAACTCTGCATGTGTGATTTTGGCTTCGATTGAGTTGGCCGCTGCACTGGTGTTTCAAACAATTTATGATATAATTTTCTCAATAAGCCTTGTGCATTGTGAATGGACGAAAGCTCACCGTCGAAAGCTCGTGTATCGTGCGATGTTGATCACTTTGATGATGTGCTTGTAACCGTTACATTATCGAGTGACTCATTACTTAGTACAATCCAAAAGGTGAGTGTAACTATTGTATTTCATTAAATTTTTCATTACATTTCTAATGGAAAATAAGAACAATTATTATCATTATAAATGTTGTTTTGTATGTGATTGTGAATATTACTTAAATCAAGACGAATGAAGACTAATTTCATATTCATATTATGATTACCGACTACCGCGTACGTGTATTACCGGTTTATTATACAGTCTTACCTCATTTTAACTACCAATTACTTTCAAACTAGCATAAAAGTTACTGAATTTACCTTCTCGTAATTATTATTTTTTTTTATTATAATAAAATAAATTAATTTATGATTGGGTATTTGAAGCGGTAATTTATGGTCAGTAATATCAATAAACGTAAGTAAATATTCATTGAGTATTAACCGTTTTATATCAAGTTCTCAATAAATTACATTAATATGTAAGTGCTCGACTATAATTATGCAGTTTAACTTATTCTAAACTTTCTTTGTTCTAAAATCTAGATTCATTTTATCAATATGTTTGATATAGCTGTTCCTCGCGGTTTCACCCGCGGTGATTTCGGAGTTCCCGCGGGAATACCAAGATACAAAGTACTCTATGTCCTTCTGTATACCTTTGACAAAGTGTATGCAAATTTGATAATGATCGGTTGAGCCGTTAAGGCGTGAAAGCGTAACAGACAGACAGACAAACAGACAGAGTTACTTTCGCATTTATAATAATAGTATGGATTAGTAAAAAAATGTGCAGAACAGTCTGTAATCTTGGAACATGTGATGTCGAATGTGATTGCTTGCCATGCTCATCGTGTCTTTCTATGCAGCGTAATTGTTGATTTGTACTAACGAGCCTGTTAATTAACAAAAATCGAAGTGGTTAACAAACGTTTCATAAGCTGCATTCAAGGTATCAATTTTAGATTTAGCTCGCTAAGAATGAACTTATTTGTTAGCTATATCAACAGCTGGTTTAACATCATTTAAAAACACGGTTAAATTTTAAAATTATGTATTCAACATAAAAGTTACGGAGTTTATACATTTTTATTGCTATATTACGTAAACTTCCATAATCCGTTGCCATATAAGTGAATTTATAGTCTTGTTTTTATATATTGGTTCAACATACTTGGTTTAAAAATAACCTCATTCTTGTAACCAGCGTCTCTTTATAGATTTGAATAGCCGATTCATGCTTACTATTGCTTACGGATTTAGTAGGTACTTTATGGCGAATAACACTCGATCAAAGACCTGTAACTTTCTCAGTCGCTTTCTCGTCAACATTTTTGCCGACTGTTACATCACGATCTATATTGTAATCTACGATTACATTCGAAATTTCATTTACCTACACGTCTGCCTAGCTATAATGCCTACACATAAAACTATATGCTTTCTCTTTTCTACTCGCGCATCTATCCTGCGGGGATGAACTCAGAACCAAACAGATGCCTCATAAGTTAAAACAAAAAAAGGTCGAAACTCGTGTTGATGCACCTGTCGAATTTGGTCGGACCCCTGATCCCCGGGTCTGCTGCGTATACGCACCCGAAACTCTACTTTATGTTTACGTCCACAAAGTTTTAAATCCACTATCTTGATATTGTGCCTGCGTATGTAAATTGCCCCATTTGGAATAGCGATAAAGGCGGCTCTTTTAGGTTTTTGTAATATCTGTATAACAGAGTCATGAAAAACAAAATACCACTGTGTTACATGATAAAATTAAATAAGTAAAGAAACCTGGATTATATTTTGGACTAGCTGATGGTTTCACATGCGTTAAATTTGGTATTGTCGGAAAGTTTTTGGTAGAAGATCTGTATATGATAATGAAAACCGCATGAAAACGTATAGTTGAGAAACTTTAGAAGAACTAGACAAACAAACCTATACGTTTCCGATTCTCGCGTTTCCCTTTCTACGCCTTTTCCCCTTTCCCTTTTTTGTGCCAATTCCTATAAAATATATACCTATACTAGCTGTCCCCCGCGATTTCATCCGCGGTAATTTCGGAGTTCCCGCGGAGGTTGCGGGAAAAAAGTACTCTATGTCCTTCTTTGTGCCCCGACAGTAGATTACGGTGATTAGCTGTTCCCCGCATTAGTGCCGGAGTTCCCGCGGGAATTCCGGGATAAAAACTATCCTATCTTTTAAGTTGGACCATATTATAAATGGTTACAAAATTTTATCAAATCCGTTCGGTAGTTTCGGAGTCCATGGCGGACATTGTTTGTCAAAAACGTTTTGTTGGACAAACAACGTGACACGTGATTTATATATATTAAGATATCTAAATTTTTCTTTAATAACATTTTTGGTTTCTCTCGTCTATAATAAAGTGTGAATAAAAAAACAATAGTTTACGTGTAGGTTTTGAGGACAAAAAAAAACGCACAGTGATTTAAGTAGGTAAAATTGTTGTACCTACTTCAGTCTAATGGAAATTATTGTTCTTTGTCAATGTTTCCCATATCTACATTTGCGCTACATTCTAACCGTTTTACAGTCACCGTGTGATATATTTATTGCTATTCTTCTTGTAGCTCCCTAATGAAACAATAGTATTTGGCAATTATAAATAAATGTATGTAAATAGGTTGATTATGTGAAATGCGTTTCTTGTATTTATTTCATTTATTATTTGGTAGCTGTTCCTCTGCGATCGGTATTAACCGCGTTTACAAACATTCCAACCCTTTTTCACCTCTTAAGGGATGAAATTTTACAAGTGCTCAAACAGGTGTCTAATTATTTTTATTAAATAGTAGATATTGCGTTAAAATTCTAGTCAATAGACAAAAATCTCAAAAACATTTTTTGTTCACTGCTGAAAATTTTGCATCTACTTTCTTTTTTGAATTTCGAAAATTCTATCTTACTACTATCCAGTGGTACCTACTATTATCTAAATCATGGCATGATGTTACAGGTAATGTATTTCTGAATATATATAAAAAAAGCATTCAGTTTTCCCGTTTTGTCATGGAGTGTTGATGAATTTTGATGAATTAGAGACCAAGGTTTTTTATTTGTTAGATTTAAAAAATAAATAAACAACATAAATATTTTACTATTGCTTTAATTAGGTACCCCCTGGATGGATGAAAATTTTTTGTGCTTTTAATAAAAGTATATTAAAACTTATAATTTTTCTTTTAATAAAAGTATATTAAAACTTATAATTTCTGTTTTGTTTTTAACGGTAACAAATAAACTTTCAAGTTACCAACACTTGCGAATAAACAACATGGTTAGTACAGCTATTGTGCCTTACGAAAAGAGAGATAGAGCATCTTTAAAAAGGAGTTGAAAAATGAGCTTATAAAAAGCATTTATTTCTTAAATAGGTGTATGTTACTGTCCGAATTACCCACTTTTATTGTAAACTAATCGAATATTATTCAATATTGACCTCGCCTGAACGGTTAAATTATATTTTGTTCCACTTTCATATTCAAACTCATAAATTATAATGTATTTAATGACAGAAGCGATGTGTCGAAAAATCGGATATCGGCTGATCGATTGCTACATATATTACATCTAACATGAAGTATTTCTTAATTATTGACAGACAAATTTTATTGGTTTATGATACTTTATTATCAATTAATTGAAACGAACTTCCTATGATTCCGATAATTTGAACGGGTAGATACGTATGTGACTTAAATCTTAATATATATAAATCACGTGTCTCGTTGTTTGTCCGC
Source organism: Zygaena filipendulae (assembly GCA_907165275.2). Classification (NCBI taxonomy): domain Eukaryota; kingdom Metazoa; phylum Arthropoda; class Insecta; order Lepidoptera; family Zygaenidae; genus Zygaena; species Zygaena filipendulae. Next base: position 11,099,864 of record OU015664.1, read on the forward strand.
GATGGATTCCGAAACTACTAAACGGATTTTGATAAAATTTTGTAACCATTTATAATATGATCCAACTTAAAAAATAGGATAGTTTTTATCGCGGAATTCCCGTAGGAACTCCGAAATCACCGCGGATGAAATCGCTGGGGACAGCTATTATTATGTATATTTTAAGCAGTTATTTATTGAAAAATCGATAACAATAAACTGACTGAACCTTCATAATTATGTAGCAGGTATATCGTGTACCTATTGAAGATAATAAATACTAAATTAGTATTACATGTAAGTATGGCAATTACTATGCTATGAAATAGGTATGTACTATGTATACTATAGTAAAATATAAAATACGGTTGTCAATATTTATTATTGAGTTAGCTGAAAAATAATAATTTATAAGGTACGTCCGCGTTGATGTCTATGTGAAAGAAACACTTAACAGAACTTCCGATTCGGCGTCCAATACACCTACGTGTTTTTAAGGCAAAACAATAAAATTTTAATATTTTGTCCACTTTCCATATTTGGAATGAAAAATCCAAGGTCTGAAATATTATATAAAACACCCACGCGAACATTAAAAACATCTGTCCAACTTAGTATTACATAAACAGCAGAACCCTTACTATGAGTTTTAATATGTGTTTCGTATTTAGTAGCGAATGCAAAGTAGCTTCTGTTTTTAGACTACAAAAATGCTTATATAATATAATGCAGTAATATACAGAAATTCGAGAATTGAACTCATTAAATATTGACAAAGCTAAAATATAATTTAGTTCAATAGTAGGTGCAATGACAATGTCTCTTTTAGCGTTTTTTTTTTTTCGGTTTATTTCGTAGCGCATGCAATCATTAATTTCTCTCACATGCAATCTTATAACTATCCTATTACTATCTTTCGATACGGGTCTTTTAATTGTATCATCTAAGGTCCGAATTTGGATTTTTTTCAGCGTTATTGATAATGGATGTCGATCGCAAAACTCGTACTCGGGTCACAGGAAATTCACAAACAAATTTAAGTCACTTATTAAATTATAAAAAATAACTACGGGTTGTCATTATGATAAACGTTTGCATGTCGAAATACGAGTGGTTACAAATCATATTAATAATACTACAATATAATACAATGTGCATGTGGGCGGAACCTTTTATAGACAGACAGACATAACACCGCGACATGTCATGTCAGAGTTCTCGATATTTTGTCTATCTGTCAATAATACCTGTTATGTATTGTGCAAGCTTTTTGTAAATAAGTACATTCGTATAAGTTCTAACAAAAGTTACGAAACTTGCCGGATCAAGAACTCCGATCGGGGCTCTTTAACATCTTTATAGCATGGAGAGTAGATATTGTAGGTAACAAAAAATTGCGAATATAACCCAATACCTTTCATTTACAAAAGCTATAACCAGCAGTTCATATTTGTAGTATAATAAAATACTCGAATTCTACAGTTTTATTATACGTACCTATCTTTAAATATTCACATGGTTTTAATCAGGATATAATAATTAATCCTTATAAGAAAACTAGTTGGGCTCCGCGGTTTCACTCGCGTTAATTTCAGAGTTCCCGCGGGAACCCCGGGATAAAAAGTCCCCTTTTTCCTTTTCTGCACCCCTGACAACGTGTATGCAAAATTTCATAATGATCGGTTGAGCCGTCTATAGGCGTGAAAGCGTAACAGACAGATAGACAGACAGATAGACAGAGTTACTTTCGCAGTTATAATATTAATTAGGGATCGCAATAATAATATTATTAGGAATTAATTAGTAGAATTATTTTGAATGACTTGCCACGACGTTTTTTCACCTGTACAATAAGGTCCGGGTGGGTTAAAAGGTGTCGATTGAAAGCTCTAGATATGTATTAAATAGAGCAATGAACTTTATTTCACCTGCTGGTCAGCGGAACAGCCGCCGCTTAACGGTTATATTTGTAAACGTTAAGTTGCAAACATAAGTCATTGTATCTACTTAGAAAGGAGAGGGAAAAAGTGTCACAAGTTTCCGCCAATATAGTATTAATATCTGGGCGACCGAGCTTCGCTCGTAGCGCCATCTGTTGTTAAGTAGAAAAGCAGTACCAAACAATCATTTTTCACTGGCTGAAAACAAGGACAAAACGACGTTTTCTAAAAATCAAACCTAGCTATAGTTCGATTAATCGCCCCCGAAACCCCCTGCAAATTCATGAAATACGTTGGAACCGTTTCCGAGATTTAGATTACATACATACATACATTATATAGACATAAGACGAGAAATTTAAAAGCTAGTGGATCTGGGTAAAATGCGCAGACTAAAAAATAAATTTTATTATGCTTAATTTTATAGATTCAATAGATTAGATAAATTATTCTCTGTCTAGAAATTGGAATAAATTTTATATAAAAATGAATTCGCATAAAATATTGTCGATGTGTACAAAAAACTGATAGTGAAAAATATTGAAGCATTTAAACAAAATGTGCATAAAAATTATTTTTCAGGTAGATTTCATAGGTAATCATACTTTATAAAAGTCAAAAGTCAAATCCTTTATTCAAATTTGGCCCATAATGTGGCTCTTTTTGACGTCAATATAACTACAGCTACCATGACAGCACCCATAAAATATCCACCCCTCACAGCTTCCTAGTGCTATGGCTGAAGAGAAGAAGCTGCGCAACAAACTCTTCAGCAGCACGCTGTCAGTTTAAAGTTACAATATAGATATATCTATAATATAATTAGTGGTAACTCAACTTGCAATTAATTATGTGAGAACAATGAGCCGTACCCAGCAATAAACTACCGTACAGATACAGATACATTAGGAGTTAAACTAGGATTATCTATATATAATAGTAGACCAGACATGACCAGCACCAACTGACGGCACCCGTTCACGAGTATGACGTGCTCGTAAGCCCCGCCCCGCTCAACCATATTAGAGGGAACCGAGCGACCCGACTCACACGCCACCGCCAGCGGTACATTTGAGTGAGCATGACATATCTAGTCACTATCGTGTCATTGAAATTGATTCTTAATTTAATAAACAGGTAAGGCCGGTAATGGCTACATAGTGCGCACACAACTTGTTAACAAATCAATTAATATGACAACTGTAGTCTAATATTGCCTGTCTAATAAAAATTCTATAAAATTCAAAATTCTATATAATGAATGGTATTTCGCTCTTTTACAGCGATTTATCCAATAAAATTGGTAGAATAGTGGTAGTATATAGTTTGAACTTTATAAAAGGTTTTCTGTGTGTATTTCTAAAATTTGTTAGAGGAGTAAATAATTTTATTGTTTAAATTTTTGTCATCGCACTGCTTTCGAATAGTACCTGTACATATCTAACTGCAAGTTAGACAGACATTCTAATAGTTTTTCTTTTCTACTGAGCTTCATGAAGGTGAATCAAAATCCGTTTATTTGTGGACTAACTTTCAGGTATCACCTACCTGTTAAAACCCGAGCTTTCAACAAAAATTTAATATCAATAAAACTATTTGTATCAGTTCTTTAAAATTGATTTTTATTGTCAGTATCGCGCATGTAGAACCACTTTATTTTCTTTCAAATACATATTTGCATTGTAGAGAGTAGTGACTCACCCTAAGTGTCACTTTTATTATTATATTTCCTACTAATATTATAAATGTGAATGTGTGGATGTTTGGATGTTTGTTACTCAATCACGCAAAAACGGCTGAGCGGATTTGGATGAAATTTGGCATGCACGTTTTCAGGTACAGAGAAGGATATAGAGTACTTTTTATCCCAGAAATCCCGCGGGAACTCCGAAATTACTGCGGGTGAATCCGCGGGGCACAGCTAGTATTATAGCTGTAGCGTAGAGTCTTATATAAATGTATGTAAGCCAATAAAATAACAGTGAAGGAATTGATGACGCCGTAATATTTTAAAGCGTGTACTACGTTCAACCAGCGGTGCGCTTTGGGTGCGTGAGCGCGTTTAACTCTTTTATTAAGGCAGAGTTTGCAAACTCAGATCTGTCGCATCGTGGTATGTGGTGTACAACGTTTTTTTTGGGTTAGTGTTTACTATGTTGGTGTATCTTTTAGATAGATAGATAATTTATTTTTCTTAAAAAAATAAATAAACACCACGATACACAATAAGTCCCGAGGCTGACAAATAAAATGCTACATAATTTGACAGGAACGGACTCCTGGCACAGGCATATTTATGCCTAAAAGGAGGCTCCAGCTATTTATTTTGTTAATAACTTTACATTGTGAAAGTAATAAATAATTTTGATTTTTTTTTTTTAATTTTTTTAATGTCACATGCATTGAAAAAAAAAATAGTACGCTGATTATTTTGATAAAGATTTATATGCATTTTGATGATGTTCCGAATTTCAATTAATAACCGTCACATGTTAATAAATAGCACACAATAAGCAGGTACTCGGTAGGCACATTTTGTAGGGCGATTACACAGCAGTTTTCACCAATGAGTAAATCACTTTTAACTAACACGGAAGTTGTTGTCATTTCTAGATGGCGTTTCTTCACAATGTTCTCAACCTACTTTTTGTGAATCGAATTATAAGTATACGTATTTGATTTTCTGCTTCCGCCTAAGTATATGTATAAGTATTAGATAATTAGATCCATCTACGAGTGGCGGTTTGGCTAATATTTATCTGAACTGTCCGTATGAAAGCTGGATATATTATAGATGCTGTTATAATTATTGTAATTTTGTTGACGTCAATAAGAGCCTAGATTATTTGACTTTGAATCTACACAAACTTTTCTTTAAATCTTATAGAAAATATCTATACTAATAATTTCAATAATTTGTATGTTTGTAAGGGATAAACTCAAATATTTATAGTGTTTCTGAATAACGTAGGGTATTTTTATCCCGGAATTCTCATGGGAACACTGAAATTAGCGCGAGTGAAACCGTATGGCGACAGACTAGTTTTATTTGAACTGGATACGGTATTTACGATGATATTACGATGTTCAGTGAATTTTTTGTGTTTCTTATATAAAAGGTTTAACACATATAAGAAAAGCTAATACAATATCCGAGCTATTGTTATCAACAATAACTCAGATAATATATACGTATTATATACAGTGGGAATATTACACAAATACATACGCGTTTCCCACTTTTTCCATGGGAAATCAGAAAAATGTATAGATATGTAAATACATATAAATGAAATTGAAGTGTCTGTAATTCCGAATTAACAGCTTTTCACTAAATGTATACCTATGGAAGTATATACGATACTTAAATAAATAAATAAAAATTGCGGTTCTTGTGGCCTGTTTTTTTTTATAAAATTCTTTATAATTGATTTTTGTCACAAAACAATTCTCTCAAATGGCTCCTTTCCTAAATTTTGCTTTTAAATCGACCTCAATGATATTGGATTGAAAAATTTAAATAGGTACCTAATATGAATACAAGAACAAATACAAGACACCCCATTATAAAACAAAGGATCTAAATAGCAGAGCGTCGTTACTGCGTCGAATTTTTAGTGTCAGTCAGTGGTGTGAATACCATCAGTAGTGGTTTTGAGGCATATCTAATAATCGACACTGGAAGTCACATAATTCAAAAACGTATATTGCTATTAAATTAATGATTATAACTTTGCAAAAGGGAAGAAATTGGATGAATGGACGGATGGATGGATGTTACACAATCACGCCAAAACCGCTGAATTCGTCACAGAGATAGTCTGGATTAGGACTCGTTCTTGAGATTTTTATTTTTAACCGACTTCAAAAAGGAGGAGGTTATGCATTGTTTTTTTTGTATTTTCCTTAGTTCTATGGATGTACTTAACAACAAAGTTCTGACTTTAAACTTGCTTTTTCTAGGCACGGTCGAGTCTGTTCCCCCGTACCGGATGCCGCCCGCCCCCGAAGCGGCGCTCCCCGGCGCCCCCGCACCCCCCGCCACCGCGGCTCTCCACACACATTCCGCCAAGTTCCCCGTAAGTATTCATAATAAACAATATTTGGACATTATCGCACGGCGCCACCGGCCCCCTTAGCCAAGTTGGCAATCAATAAAAGCATAGTAAACAAAGGAACGAATTGTCATGTCCCATGGTCACATTACTCACATTTAATCGTCTAATGAAAAGTCTCGTTTTATGTGACCACATGATATAACGATTATTTCCTTAGTTTTCTTATGCGCCAAAAATAAGTATATAGAACCGATTGCTACAAAGCTAATTTTATTGCAATCAGTTCGGAAAAATGAGACAAGACAATTTGAAACTTGAAAGTGTGTAGTAGGTACTATGAACCTGACAGTGCAGCACTTTCTAAATACCGATACCTACTGTGCGAGCAGATCCGCGGGTGTCAGTTAGTTTAAAAAAGATTATATTAATAACAATCTAGCTAAGTCTAACTACGTTCTTTTAATATTTATAAATTTATATATTTGAATGTTTTTATATTTATATTATGTTACCTACGGCTATATCAACGGATTTTGATGATGATTGTTATAGATTTACATGTATAATACCTACGCTAGTTTCAACCCCGAGAGTTCCTTAACGAATCCCAAAACGCACGCGGGTGAAACCGCATGACACAACTAGTACTAAATTGTTTAATCAATTATGTACGTACCTAAATCCGTAAAAATTGTAAATACAATTTCATATTCATTTATGTCCAAATTTGTAAAGATATCTTTAAAAAGTGTTATTCGACCAACACTCTTAAAACATAACAAATTAAGCTATTTGCATATCTAACATAATGATCGATTCATGCTAATTCATTATCTATATTTTTCTAAAACATGACTATGTAAAACTTAAGCAATACCAGTGTGGGATTTATATGCTACTAGCTGTACCCCGCGGTTTCGCCCGCGTTGATTTCGGAGATCCCGCGGGTATTCCGAGCTAAAAGTACCCCATAATATCCTAAATCCTTTCTTGTACCTTGACGTGTAGTATTCAAAATTTAATGCAGTTTGACCCATGATAATTTTAGAGTTCCCGCGGGAATTCCGGGATACAAAGTACTCTATGTCTTTCTCTGTACCCCTGGGAACGTGTATGTAAAATTTCAGGATGATCGGTTTAGCCGTTAAGGCGTGAAGACAGACAGACAGTTACTTTCGCATTTATAATGTTACATAGTAAAGATTTGCAGTGGAAAACAAACAGTCTCAATAACAATTTTTTGTGACTAGGTACTTATACGTTTTGTGTAATGATGACGATGGCAAAATTTTTTTGCCTTTCCATTTCCAATTACATTAACCTGACTACACAATGATAACACTGCGTACACGCACCTAATTACGCTATTATTGTAAAAGCCATTTTTATTACCTACATCTGCACACAACAATTGGATATCAAAGCACATCCAATCTTTACTACATAATTATTATAAATGTGAAAGTGAGTTTGTTTGTTTGTTGCGCTTTCACACCTTAACCGATCATCACGAAACTTTGCATACACGTTTTCAGGGGTACAGAAAAGGATTTCCGAAATTAATGCGAGTGAAGCTGCATAAAATTTTGCATATTATTATCATACGTTGCCAAGGGTATGTACAGAAAAAGATATAGGGTTTTTTATGCAGGAATTTCCGCATAATCTCCGAAATTAACGCGAGTGAAACTGCGGGGAAAACCTATTGATATAATATACGTATCTCTCAACGGCAGTGAAAGTGATCATTGTTTTAAGATTGATCGGTTTGTGCCGACGTGTCTACGCTATTGAAGTAGTGTAGAAGGTAATTAAAAACAATTATTTTTCAATATCTACAGTCTATCATTAACTGTATTCGACACCGAATTCGGGTGAATAAAAGTTTTTACCGAGGCTGTATTACAATCTCTAGACAGGCAAGTACTTACCGCTCAAAGAGAATAACATACTATATATATATAGTAGATTACTACCTAGGTATATAATTCTTGTCTGTGTTTCCGATCGCTTAGTGTTTTTGAAGAACTATAACTCGTCGTCTTTTAATATTGAAAAGTGAAAGTTTGTGTGTCTATGTGTTTATTAGTATTTTACACAGAGACTTTACCAAAGTGAAGAACAGATGTTTTGTTATAATTTACATTACAATTTTTTTTACTTTTTTCCATTAATTTTGCCACGTGTACTATGATTGCAGGCAATTATCAATCTTGTAAATTAATGCAGATAGGTATAGAGTGCAAATTTGACTGACTTGGAACAAATGCAATCGATTTCATTTATCGGCTAATAAAAATATGTACCTACTTACTACTAGCTGTTCCCCCGGATTCACCCACGTTAGTTTTGGAGTTCCCGCTGGAATTCCGGCATAAAAGTACCCTATATCCTTTTCTGTACCCTTGACAACGTGTTTGCAAGATTTCATGATGATCAGTTGAGTAGTTGAAGCGTTTGTAAAAGCGAAGCAAACAAACAATTACAACAAAACTCACTTTTGCATTTTTAATTAAAACCAACCTTTTCTCTCATCACCACCACAGATAGAGCGCGAAGTGATTCTATCTTCCTTCGACAAGAACTCCAAAGTGCCAATCCTGCAAGACGCGAGGAAGCGAGGCCGACTGGGTGCGGTTGCACCTGACACTCCACCGAAAACGTTATCAGCTTGGACCCATGCTGAGGTATGTGCAATTGTGCATATTGACACGGTTGGGTAGACGCGGCACCGAGGGCAAGTGTGCGCTCTGATTTAGCTATCGAATAGCGGCCATCTTGTTTCTTCGAGCAAAAAACGTTCTCTTACCGGAGAACCATTAAATCTCTTGGCTCTTGGCGAGCATGTCTTAGATCAAGTATTTTAATTTGAAAATAACGACCAAGACAACTCTTTTGTCCAATTTATTTTTTCCAATACGTATTCCATATGCTTCTTTTTTCTATGTATCGTATGAATATTCTATTAAATACTCAGTCAAGAGTATAGCGACCGAGAGGAAATGGATGACATATTAAAATAGATTAAAGATAATTTAATTACTATCGCGTTCTATCTATCTTTTAAATCTATGCATAGTTTGAATAAAACTAAATCCACTTAATAGAAAACGATAAGTCATAAATAAGTAGAACCAGGTGCGGGAATGGGTTCGCAACATAGCGGCACAATGATCGTGTTGACTTAGATTTTATTCTTTTCTAAGAGTTGAGTTTATTCTTTGCATCGTCATCGCGCCATCACTACAATCGTGATTGGAAACTGTGAAATTTTGATCTTTTTCCTCCGCGATAGTAGGTACATAGGTAATGGCGACGCGCGATGGTATGTGTAAATAAGATTTTTGTGTATTATCCAAAGAGGTGAAAATTTATTTTAACTAGAAAGGCAATGTTGATGGATCAAACGCACCATATGGTTGCAAAGGGAGTTAGGTACAAATACTCTAGATAGAGTCTATCTAATTCTCCCAAAACTTCCCTACCTATTTTGCTAGCATCCTACGTATAAGTATATTTTCCAACAATATGTACTCGAAAAGCTGTGAATTTTGTAAACAATGACTATCTATATCTTCTTCAAAAATGTTTCCGCATATAAGCAGACTTTAAAAATAACCTTATTTGTTACATTTTTTCTTAGGAGTTACTATTTTATTGTAGGTGCTAGTTTTACCCCCGTCTTGCTTTGATAGGTCACTGGTTTCCCATAGGTAACATCGCAATGGGCATGTTGACTACTTTTTATTTTTTAGTCCGTCTTGTAGATTATTAAAAAATATTGGACACGTATTTTTTTTTTACGTAATCATAAAATAATGGCAACATATTGAGTTGAAATTCTGACAGTTTGTATGGCGGTTTTATCGGTTAGTGACGTCACGACCCCCTCACCCTAAACTTTAATGCGGTTTATCTCTGTATGTTTTAATTTATTTGAAAAAGCAAAAAATACGTGTCTATTGTTGTTTTATTTTCTAACTGACGGACTCATTAGAATTTTGATTTTCAAAAGTAGTCCACATCACAATTGTTTTAGTTTTTTTTTTTACTATTCGAGCAATAGAATCGTACGCATGACGTTGTTATGTGCTTACCTGTGTCCACTTGCATACACACACGGGGCAAGGAACTCCATCGTTATGCCTCGACCGTTGTCACGGACATTAACTACGGGGAAGATGGCTGTGAACAGCGAACAGCTCCGTGCTTTTTATATATATGCATATTAGACTCGGCTTGTTTGTACTGACACGGCCGCAGCCTTGTTGAAGCTTATTTATTTCAATACTTGCTGTACCCTGCGCTTTCACCCACGGTGATTTCGGAGTTCCCGCAGAAATTACGAGATTAAAAGTACCTTGTGTCCTTCTCTGTACCCCTGACAACTTGCATGCCAAATTTCATCCAAATCCGTTTAGCCGTTTTTGCGTGATTGAGTAACAAACATCCACACTTTTTTTTGCATCCACCAGCATTTTTTTTTAATATCTCGAGTTCCAGATGTAATTTCGAAAAAATCGAAACAGGAGTATCTAAGTTAGACCCTTAGCAACACAACAAAAAAATCGTATTTAATTTGGTGCAGCAGTTTTTGCGTTGCACGAATACAAACAGACAGACAGACAGACAAAAATTCTAAAAACGGTATTTTTGGCTTCTATATCACTCATAGAGTCGCCTAAATTTATTTTTTCTTATTTATCTCTCATGTACAGACATCGACCTGTTACAATTTTAATACATACTTATATTATGTTTAGATGCGCTCGGACGTGCTAAGTATAACTGCACTTTATGAATATAAATTTTTTTTTACCAAATCTAGTTGGTAACAGGGCTTTTGAATGGACGATTATACGTGACTACGTGACATCACGATTATAGAATGTCAACTTGGCTAAGGGGGCTGGGCTTGAAAACAACGCAATCCTATACATCACACTTATCTGTCGTATAAGTCACATGACGTGTGCCTCTGTTGTTTGAACCAAACACAAAAACATTTGTATGGTATTTTCCTCATTGGTTCTTTGACACAATAAAATTTTAAATTACTATTGAACAAACATCATTATGTCGATAGCTGAATGATAATAATAATATTGCATTACTAACTGTGCCCTGCGGTTTTCACCCGCGTGAGTTTTGGATTTAGGTACTTCTTAAACCTGCCCTGAACTTCTACGAATATTTCAAGATCAAAATTCGCCAAATCGGTCCAGGCATTCTCGAGTTTCAGCGACACAAACGAACAGTTATTAATTTTTATATAAAAGAAGATATAGATACAAGTGGACGCAGATAAGCAACAACATGTTAACCCACAAAACAAAGTTATGGATTCAGAACGATTTATTGAGAGTTAGAGAACCTTTTTTAATTATGTGTTTACCTTATTACATAAATATGTAAATATAATAAATATGTAAAAAAATATTGAACATAAAAATGTTGAAACAAAATGGCGCTATAATTTTAAAACTTTAATGTACTCAAAATTTCTCCAGTGTGGGTTAACACACTATTGCTTATCTATGTCCAAGTATCTGATATTTGAAAAATTTTCTGCTTGGAACTCAAAATATAGAGTATTCCGTAATTAGAAGCGAAAAAAAGCTGACTCGCTGACTTTATTGATTTATAGATCGGCGCTGTTACCTACTGAGCTAATGAGTCTACCAACAGTGTTATTAAAATAGTCAATTAGATTTAATGTAATTATGTACTTACTAACTAATGCACGGATGCGTAGCGTAGGTAATGCAATTTGTAGAACTTCGCAAGATAACACTTTTAACACAAGTATTTATGTATACCTAGCAATTAGTTAATTAATAAGATCTATTAGTTCTTTACGCAATAAGTAACCCACAAATCACAATATGAACATTATGTAAAATTGTAATCCTTACAATCTATCCATCTATTTATAAGTATAAAAGCAGAAACTGACTGACTGATCGATCAACTCACAGCTAAACCGTGAAATTTTGTACAAATATTTGCGTAGGTGTGCAATAAGAAAGGATTTCCAAAATTCAACCCCTAAGGGAGTGAAAAGGGGTTGCAAAGTTTGTACACTTGGTCACGGCATCACGCGTGAACGGCTGGACTGGAATTTCGCTAATTCTTTTTTTGTTGTGTTTGTTATTGTAAGGAGGAGGAGAATATAAAAGAAGTTTCGAGTTCCTGTGGGAATCTCCGAAACGTTCGAATTTTGTGATGCCAAATAAAGTTATGTCTATGTCTATGTTGAAATGGTTGGACCGTTTTTGATGGAACTTTTGCAAACAAAACGGGTGAAATCGCGGTGAACAGCTAGATTTATAAAAAAAGGATTTCTTGACTCGTGAAGGATTTGAACCTCCGCCCTCCGATGGTCAAATTTGCTTGTATATCGGCGCTCTTACCTACTGAGCTAACGAGTCTCATAGCTGTATAGCCAAAAAATCCCAATGTATTTGGTGAAATGACGTCAGCGACGCGCGTCATACGTTGGAAATTGGCCAACAATTTCGTTAGGACAGAGCCATTATACACCGCCCACAGTGCACTCGTGTCATGAGCGGTACTAGGTGGCAGTTTAATCACTACTTTGGTTTGGTCAGCATATGACCATCTACATATGTACAATGTTAACCGATTATACGCCTAAGCGAACGGTATCAAGTGTAATTTTTGATTCACTTTTATGTACATGCACTTTTCTCCAAAACTAAAAGGAAAGCTTTTCAGCCCTATCATTTGTTTTAGTTGAACTTGAGCTCGTTATCTCGGGTCTCTGGTATCAGCCAAACATCATAACAATAGAAAAAATTTCTCTTTCATAATGTTTGCTTTAGCATTTATACTTAAAAAAATTAATATTAGGTAGGTAGGTATTGTATACCATTTCATATCTATACATATAAAATGCTTTGTCCTGAATCACTGATGGATCAACGCACAGCCTAAACCGCTGATCGTAGAGACCTGAAACTTGGAGGGTGTGTTCTTTGTATGACGTAGGCATCCGATAAGAAAGGATTTTTGAAAATTCAACCCCTAAGGGGATGAAAAGGGGATGAAAATTTTGTATCGAACAATTCCGCGGGAACTTCGAAATTATCGCGGGTGAAACCGAGCGGAACAGCTAGTATACAATATATTTTTCTATATCAATGCTACCACCTCAATTTAATGAAGATATTTTTGCTCTTCAAGCACGAAATATCACTTCAAGTCCTCGTTACTGTGACCGTTTGCTGTTTCTCCTGTATGGGTATTCAACTATAGGTACTACTTCCACTTCTGACGCGAGTTGTCAAGGAACATTGACTTTAATAATTTGATCAAAAAAAAGAAAGCACTGACTCGTGAAGGATTTGAACCTCCGCCCTCCGATGGTCAAATTATGATTATATATCGGCGCTCTTACCTACTGAGCTAACGAGTCTACTGACACGGAAAATATAAATGCTAAGAAGATTCGAAAAATTGACGTCAGATTGTGTTACTAACAAACATAATAATTTATTAGGATATAGCGCTGTGCAATAATAGATATGAAGTGAATTTTTACATCTTTGTATTTCAAAACATCACGTAGATAAAATCCATCAGGATTCAGGACTCATGTTTTTTAATCCATTAGGGTTCAGTATTTCAGTACAGATACTCTAAGAAGTAGCTAGTATTTTGTAAAATATATAGGTAGGTATATATTCATTATTTTGGTTTAAAAATAGTCGTCCTCCATGAACCTCGTTGGCCGTTAGTTTTTGACTCACAAAATCGCTTTTCCAACTACCTACCTACTGTTTAAAGAATTTGTTACGGATGAATCGGGTCGAAACCGGTTTATGAAGGATGTGGAGCAATAAAAATTAATAACGCGGCTGTGGCCAGCGGTTAGACTTCAACGTCAGCGGAGTTACGATAAGTAGGAGTCTAAAGCTACGTCCACACTGTGCACCTACACCTTCAACCTGCATCGTCATATCTCCATTAGGCTGTCGTTCCACGCTCTCAATAAATAGGCATGTTGACTAATTTTTAATTTTTAGTCCGTCTTGTAGATTATTAAAAAATATTGGACACGTATTTTTTCTTTTTTTACGTAATCAAAAACTAACGGCGATAGTTGAAATTTCGCGTGACGTCACTATTCTGACAGTTTGTATAGCGGTTTTAGCGGTTAGTGACGTCACGACCCCCTCACTCTAAACTTTAATGCACTTTATCTCTGTTTAAATTAATTTATTTGAAAAAGCAAAAAATACGTGTCTATTGATTTTTTTATTTTCTAACTGACGGACTAATTAGAATTTTGATTTTCAAAAGTACCTAGTCAACATCCCCATTGAATTTTTGATGCCAATGGAGTCATTGAGTTGTTAACCGGAAATGCGAGCCGAGTTAATGTCATACAAAACTATGCAAACATATTCCTCTGTTTTCTCAGACAAAATAACTAGTTTTTTTTTTTTTGATACAGTTCATTTTCTTACTCTTTTCACGGTTCCTTAAATTAGATAACTAATTGTAAGAATTGCGATCCTTATAGAATTACTCAAATTATCTACTTCCACCACCGCCGCCAAAAAAATATACAAGCATTTTCTCTCGCGTGCTCTATTTGAGGAGCTTGTACAACAAATAAATTATGTAAACAAATCTTTACTATTATTCCCAGTGCGAGCAACGCTTTTTTACACTTTCAAAGTTTCAACGATAACGAAGCGCAGGCGTCGAGCTTGAACGAAAAAGCACAGTGTGGACATAGCTTTACTTACATATCTACATTAAAGGTGTAAGAAAAAAATATAGATTAAATTCTTGATTAGTAAATCTGATACCCAGCTAATGGTGGGTCTATGCTAATGCATGGAATCCCAGACAATTCAGTGCCAAATATTTAGAATCAAAGGTTAGATACATTTGCTTCCTTAATATGTGTGATGACGAAATTAAAATAGCATTTTAAATCAGTGATCTCAAATCAGTAAGTCCGAAGGATATCTAGAATAGGATCGGATATCTGTAGGAATATTTTAAACCTAATGTTTTTTCTCTATGAACTTATTTAATACTAGCTGTCCCCGTGGTTTCTCCCGCGGTATTTTCGGAGTTCGGAATAAAAGCACTTTAGTCACTCGAAACTAATGTAGCTTCCTATAAGTGAAAGAATTTTCAAAATCGGTTCAGTAGATCCAGAGATTACCCCTACAACGTCGCAAACACACATATTCACAATTCACAAACTTTAACTCTTTATAATATTAGTATAGATATACCTAACAGTAAAACTTCGGATAACTTGATGGTGAAACAACCATAACTAAGTTGTCTCGTGTCGCTTTTTCTATCCGCCTTTTGTTGCCGTAAGCCATGTCCAAGATTCATTGCCATTAGTCATGACCGACAATTTCATAGTTTTTTATTTTATGTAAGCCCTGATCGGTTATAACGAATGAGACAACGACCTACTAAATATTGCTGTGGCCCTTGTCTTTACATATTGTAAAACTAGCTGTCCCCACGGTTCCACCCGCGTGAGTTTCCGAATTCCCGCGGGAACTATTTTTTCTAAAAAAAAAAGTAGCCTAAGTAAATAATAAAAGCAAAATTTTTAGGCGAATGTTGTTTGAGTGTCAAATTTTGTCATATATTTTTTATTTTTTTGTGATGTCGAATAAAGATTTGTCTATGTCTATGTCTAAGTTACTCCTTGTAACATCACATCATCTGCCAGTGAAAGTCCCGTTAAAATTGGTCCATCCGTTTCAGAGATTAGCCGGAACGAGTCGCTACCGCTGTCTGTTTGCGATAAACTCAAAAACTACCGAATGGATTCACATGCGATTTTCACCGATAGATAGATAATTCAAGAGTAAGGTTTATAAGCATTGTTCATCCTGGAATTTACGCGGGTGAAACCGCGGGGGACAACTAGTGTTACATATGTATAGGTATTACACACTTATATATCTACACACCGGCAGAATTAGCGGAACATAAAAAGGCAGAGTATAGAAATAATTAGGTACGTATATATATTAAAACAAATAATAATTAACATCGACTTTATCGCTAATTCTGCCGGTGTGTATATTATGCACATTGGTTGGTGCATATTTGTTAGGTATATACGCATACTTAAAAACAATTTAACAACAACAACTTTTAGATAAGAATAATCGAGATAGCATAATATCTTATTGTACCTACCTTATACGTACTCGTACTATTATCCCCTCTCCAGGATTTGCCACCCTTACCATTTAACAATTTTCAAGTTTGAAGGCTGCAAATTTAATGCAATGGCTTAATCCTTGCTTTTATTTATATGCGAATGTGAGTTTGTTTGTAACCCTAACACCGATCATCAAGAAATAACCAATACACGTTGTCGAGGGTACAGAAAAGGAGACAGGGTACTTTTATCCCGGAATTCCTGGAGGAACTCCGAAATCAACGCGGGCGAAACCACGGGGAGCGGCTACTAATATTATAATATTTTACGCCGTATTTGCCACACAATAGGCTTCATTCAAATTGCGAGTCGGATCCAAAGAGTTATAAGTTAGTCGGATCTCACACGCGCATGGGCATCCGGTCTTAGCACGCCACAGCCGCGGGCGCACGAGAAAAAAAAATTCAAATAAAACTCAACTACACAGATTGTTTCAAAGGAATTTTTAACTCTACTTTTTTTTATTTAATTCGTGTTTTTTTAATGCCAAGGTTTTAGTGCGAGGACGTCTTAATTATTTTTTCTAAGTGTGCGCTCGCGTGTGTTGTGCATCGATCGAATATGGTTGAGTTTGCATTAGAAAATGTTCGTAAATATTATTTTTATTATCTATATTTAAATAAGTAAAATCCCTTTTTCACCATATAACTATTACCAATAAAATTATACTAAATAGAAATATTTTCAATAACTCCTAATCTAAAAAAAATATAGTACTTATTGAAATTGAAATATAATTGAAGAAAACTTTATTTGACACAACACAAAAACTTACAGCACACGTATGCAAAAGCTTTCTATCACTAAATTAAATTAAGATTTCATTCACAATTCTTATTCATCACTTCAGTAAGATAGTTATTTAGGTACAGTTACTTAGATGCGGGTGTCTATTGTCTGTATCGAATTCTCACACGGTAGTCGCCAGAGTCTTAACTTATACATTGAACCTTTCTATCGTAGAACCAACAAGCCGGCACATCTGACTTCAGGCAGTATCACGATCAAAACTACGGCTACGTCATGCACCAGAACCAGAACCAGGGAGCCGTTCCGAGAAACGTCGGATACGATTCCCCAAAACCACCGATACCAGCGAAAAATTTCCAGAAAACCGACATTCCCAACGGGTCTCAACAAATAACAGTGACTGTTGAAACTGGCAAAGACAACACGAAAGACGCACCAAAAAGTGCAAAATCCGTCAGCAAAACTTATCATACACTCAAAGATATGATCTCCAGTAGATTTAAAAATAAAGATAGTAATGACGATAGAAATAATGAACAGGAACCAAGTTTGAATAACAGTGAAGAGCGAAAGAAACCGGAAACGGAAGTTACCCCAAGAGAGGTTGCGCCGAGGAAAGTCGAACAAGGCATCTATGGGAGGCCTATGATGCAAACCAGGCCTGATATACAATACAATCATGGTATGCCCAACCATGCTAATACAAACAATATGGAGTATCCCAGTCCATCACAGCACAGGTAAGAAAATTACTAGATGGTGTCATAATGTTATTAGCAAAATATTAAAATGATGATGCTCTAGAATCTAGTCTAGACAATGATTTTAAGTACTTGTAAGTAAATAAAAGCGCAATATGCAATTTTCTTGAACCTTATCCGCCCAAATATTATCTCTTCAAGCTGTGTTTACATTAAACGACGTAAAATTTTATAAATACTTCTGTTAATTACAGCAATAGACACGTTATGCAGCAGCATATACTGCAGCAGCAGTTGCTGATGAACCAGCAGGCAAGGTCTCAGGAGATGCTAGCTTCGGCTCCTCACCTCCGGACACAAGCTCTTGGGGCGGATGCGTTGTACCAACAGTATGGGCCACCTGGACGAAGGAGCGCTGTCTATCAAAGAGACGTGGATGTGAGATCCATGGCCAATTTTACCTCCCTGAAGACTGCACCACAGCAACAAGTAAGAAATAAAATCTAATAGGTTTACAAATCCTAGAAAGATTACAAAAAAAATTGACACACCCAAGCATAGGAATTAGAAAAGTTGCCAAATGATTAGAATTCAAAAAACCATCACTAAGAAAAATAATTTTTAACTCAACAAAAAAATACACGTGATATACCAACTTATAGGTAGGCAAAATTTTAAACTTTACAAGCAGCAGTATTAATTAATCTCGCAATAGTCGTAACGCCTTTCTTATTCGACCCCATATCGTGTTCTCACTGCAACATCACATAAAACAAAGAACAAAAGAATATTCCCGCGTGGTTCCCAACGATTACAAAAGCTATCTTCTCACGCGATTCTGCTGCAATTATATTAACAAGTGCTTTGGTACTGTAAAGCTGACAGGCCAACTTGGATCCAAAGAATTTTTACATTTCCGCAAGAAATTGATAAATTTCATCATTTCCCTTATTTTTAGTATTGTCATATTATTATTTATATATATAATTACTAGTCTGGTTTCGGCTTTTTAATTTAATTTAATACTAATAATAATTACTTTGCGAGCAACACTTTTTTCTGATTAAAATTAATTTTCGTATCTATTTCAAAAGTTTATAAGTTCCTAGATGTTAGTGTTTACCAAAAAGTAAATGAATAAGCATTATACCTATCAATTGTTTGGTACCATAATACAAGTTCTACTTAGTTTGCGGCCAGGTGGCACTGTGTGGTGATGTCCAGTTATCCCAATTTTAAGTTCATGCAATTAACACGTACACATAATATTATATGTATATTACAACTTATAAATAATTTCATAATGGAACACTTACATTAAAATTTCCATTAAAATTTTATTATCATACCGTATGCAAAGCCTTCACACATTACTTACCTTTACTTTATGTTCTTTTTAATGCAATGCATTAATACATAATAATATACTACCGTTACTTCGTTATCACAAACAAGAAAGTTACTCATATACTTATTTAACGTTTCTCGTAATAACAACAGCTTTTTTAATTACAGCTTGATAATTCACATTCAAGACTAGATCTCAGAAGTCCACAGCAATTGGAAAGAGAAATTGTACGGCAAAAAGGCTTGGTAGAAGGCAGACGTGCTGCATCCCATCCTCATCTCTTAGAAGAACCACAGCAAAGACCCGAAGTTGTAACTCCTCAAATTCACAATCGTTCCCGGAGAAATTCTCATGGTAATCTTCTTGATGGTGTTTTAAATGAAAATCCACCACAAAGAAATAATCGCGAGGAGCGAGAGTCAGATGATGGTGGTTTCCGAGCGAGGCTAGCAGCTCAAGAACGATCGAGCTATGATGAACGTATCAGAACGAGTGGAAGGTCGATTGAATCTCAAAGACAAGAGAGAATACATGAAAACCTCTATAGAAGAACCCCTGAAAGTCACAAAGAATCTCGCAGAACACCAGACTCAATTGGTCAAAGAATAAAGGAAGAACCCTCGACGTCTACTCAAGTTATTGAAAGAAATGATGAGAATGCCAGTCAGAAATCAACAGATGGCGTCTACAATTCCAGTAGTAAAGAAACTTATATCCCACAACCATCATCTTCAAGACAAACTCCGAACAGAATAGAGGATTTGAAAGCTCACGGGAAAAAAGGTGCCAGTGGATCCGGCGCTAGTTCTGGTATGTTTTATTATTAAAACCTTAAAATACTCTAGGATATTTTGGGCAGGTACAACAGGGTTTTGTCCTCTTTCTAGATTATGATAAAAACGGTGGGCAATCCTCCAACGTTGATTCAGGCCGAGGCAGCGTAGCTTATTCCAGTGGACGAAGGCCTGAAGCGAGTTTAAACGATACGTCAGCTGATTCTGATGCGGTAGGACCTTCGAGAGTACCACCTCAGCCTGGAACTAGTCAGCAGGCAGCTGGACCAAGTAAGTTCTAATCAGATCTATTTAGATATTTAGGACAACTTTGAATCGATATTGCTTATAAAACTTTTTTTGTAAAGCCCTTTTTATCCTATCGGTCATCATTGTGAAAATTTCCTAGGCTAACGGCCGTACATAGTTGTTTTAAAGATTAATTAATTTTAAGTAAAGATTTTTAAAACAAAGCTATCCCAATCAGGGGCGCTCATTAAAATAATCATTAAAACGACTGTGAGTGCAGCCGTAAACCACTAACTACTACTACTGATAAAAACTTTTCTACCAGTATCAGTCTTTACTTAGGTTTTAAGTCTAATAAAGATATTTAAATTACTTCCAGGTGTTGAAAACGAATGGGCAGACTTAGTGGAGTGTGAGCTTCGGCAGATACTAGAGCCAAAGCTCGCTGGTATGAGGTTGGACAGCTCTGGGAGCTCGGTGACATCTGTTACCCCGCCGTTGCCACCGCTATCGCCATCTTCGGACATGCACAAGCGAAATAGGTAAAAAAACACTGGATTATTCACCTTCATAAATTTTACTCTTGCGACTCACTAATATAGACTTATTCCTTTGTTTCCTACTTAAAATTATCATCTATCTATCTATATATATATAAAATCCTTTGTCCTGAATGACTGATGGATCAACGCACAGCCTAAACTGCTGGTCATAGAGACCTGAAACTTAGAAAGTGTGTTCTATGTATGACGTAGGCATCCGTTAAGAAAGAATTTTTAAAAATTCAACCCTGATGAAAAGTTTGTATGGAACAATTCCGCGGGAACTTCGACATTATCGCGGGTGAAACCGCGCGGGACAGCTAGTTTTAGTATAAAGGCAGTTTAATTTGTTTATTTTATTTTTCTATTTTGAATGGCAACCGGGCTGGATTTTCTGCCAATTTTTAAGGTATCCTACTATTGTTATCTTCAAAGGCATTAAAATCTGTTTTCAAATGATGGTGTTCTCAATTTAATTTACTTTTTTGATAATTCCAGCCTGCCCGGTAGATCCAACGAATACCCCGACGAAAGGAGACGCGGCCGCGAATCACCCCGGTGGCATTCCCACAAGAAGCACTCGTCTAAGCGGGAACATCATTACAAGAAACATTGTGAGTTGTGATTAATTTGAAAACACACCGCTCATTATAATATCAAAGCTACCTGCTACCCACGTTAATTTCTAAGGAATACTATAGTTTTTTATCAGAGAAAGAATTTTTAGAATCGATTAAGTGGTATCAGACTCGAACAAACCTTTCAATAGGCTAGTTTCCTGGGTAAAAAAATCGAAATTCTATTTAGTCCGTCAGTTAGATAATAAAAAAATAAAAGACACGTATTTTTTGCTTTTTTAAAATAATGGAAATATGCATAGATAAAGCGCATTAAAGTTTAGTGTGGGGGACTCGTGATGTCACAGCTCGCTATAACGTGCGAACAAACTGTAGCGAGACGTGACGTCATGTGAAATTTCGACTTGATATATCTCCGTTATTTTTTGGTTACATAAAAAATAAAAAAATACGTGTCCAATATTTTTTAATAATCTACAAAACGGACTAAAAAAAAAATTTAGGAACTAGCCTATTCCCCTGAATTGACACGCCAGAACTTGTGTGTCAAAATTCATCTAGATTCATTCAGCCGTTTATGCGATCGAGTCACAATCATCTATGACTATTAAAAATTTTATATTCACAGGTTTCGATTAGTTCGTAAATCTTTGGTACTTTTTACATACATTTGGCAATGGTTTCTAATAAAGTTTAACAACTGACGAAAGTGTATATTTTTGTTGATGGCCGACTGCACATGTCACACGTCACATGGCACATGTAGTGTTGCGCCATATCCAATGGAATAGTTCGGGGATGACTCATTATCTTCAAGATGTGTCTTTTATTTTTTTCGTTACTAACATAATATAGTTTTAAATACTTTTTTAATATGGTTAACCTCACTTAAACCAGTTCCTATTTCAGGCTAGGTGTGTTTACAATCTTCGACTACGCCAGTACTTGACATCGAGTGACCTGTGATCGAACGCCTAGCTTATTCACAATTTCAAATTAAAATCCTTCATTGGTTTTTCTCGGTTCAATTTCAGTGTTCGGCCTGGACACCACTGACATGACGTCCACGACCACCAGAAGCCTTGACCTGTCTTCTCTGCTGGAGGCGCGCACGGACAGCGACGCGTCCACGGGCGACGCGCGGGCGATACGCAGGCAGTTGCGCGGCCTCGAGAACATGTACGCTGAGGTGCTGCAGCTGCTGGGTGTGAGGAAGCCGGCCAGCCTGGCTAAACAAACCACTTGGGATACGAGGTGAGAACCTGTTGGAACGCACACAGTTGATAGCTTACTTTCTAAACTAGCGCAAATATGGCTTATCTTCTAGCGCGTAATGAGAGTTCCATGTTTTTTCGTTCGCCAGATTCGACGGCGTTATTAAGTACTAGCTGTTCCCTGCTGTGTTACCCGTGTTTATTTTGGAGTTCAGGCAGGAATTCCGGGTTACACTATATATATATATATATGTTAGTC
The DNA here is from genome assembly GCA_907165275.2 of Zygaena filipendulae. NCBI lineage: Eukaryota > Metazoa > Arthropoda > Insecta > Lepidoptera > Zygaenidae > Zygaena > Zygaena filipendulae. Next base: position 11,122,492 of record OU015664.1, read on the forward strand.
AGAGATAATGTAGCATTCTAATGGTGAAAGATTTTTTGTAATCGGTCAAGGATTTGTTTTGGTTAAATCGTCACAAACAAACAAACAAAACATCGAATCTTTCCTCTTTATAATATAAGTGTACGAGTAGATTATTATTATTATTAGACACAATATCGATTCGCAAGAAAACGTTTCTTTTTTTTCTCAGCATTTGATTAGATTTAATAGTAACCACTGACTGACCTAACATCACTGACTGTGATGTTACTATAACTGAGAGAATGGGAAATTATCATAAAAAATGTGTGATGTGTGGTGGATGGTGGTATTTTCAGACTATCCTCAAAGCGTCGGTACGGCAGTATGTCCTCACTCCCATCCAGCTCAGTGAGCAGTCGGCCAGTTCGTGACAAGAGACGGAGCTCCAACGAGCACAGGAAGAAACAGGACTATAAGGTAGTATTTACAACTAACTTTTTCATTATCAACTAAATTTTCCTTTCTGCCACATCAATTTTATTTTATTTTTTTCTATGTCAAAAGTCTTGAATGTGTATAACCAAAGAAAGAAAGAATACTACGAAAAGTTGATCTCCTGTTTTTGATAATTCTTTGCTTCTCCGTAGGGTATAAACAAGCGGTTCCAAAGGCTGGAGTCCCACGTGGTGACCTTGGCGAGATCCGTGGCTCACCTCTCCAGTGAGATGAGGACCCAGCATTTGGTCATGCAGGAGATGGATGCCATCAGAGCTGAGATCGCCGCGTTGAGGCATATGTATAAGTGAGTTATAATAGAAATAGAATCATCTTCAATAAAGTGGCAATCGTAGACGTCAATCAATGAAGAGACACTAAAATCAAATCCAAATCAAATAATGGCTAACTATATTGTCATATCAAGATTTGAAATTAGTGAAGCAACAAACGTGAGAGAAACAACAAGTTCTAGTGATTATTTATGTATGGATTATTAAATTCTGCATTCATTTAAACGCAGTTCAACTGGAAAATTCATATTCGATGAAAAATAACTAAAAACCCTTGTTTCCGACGGTGAAATATTAATGGCAAAGAAAAAGATGACAAATTATTTTCATCATTTCATAAATCGCCTTCCAGATCCCAGCAACACATCCGTTCGGGACAGCTCCAGCATCTGGACCCGTACTCCTTCAGCAACCCCGACCGGGTGAAGCGACTCACGAAGTTCTTTGGTGATGAACCGCCCCTGATGAGGCTGTTTTTGAAGAAGCTTGGATACGAGGTCAGTTGGGCACACTTACCAAATAAACCAAGGGCTAAGGCCTTTGAGAAACTGTATGCAAAAACTTTGTCCGCAATAAAATTCTGTGCAGAGCAATGTAAATTTTACGTAGGTTTAATAATTATTAGTATATTAAAAAATAGAATTCAAATTTAACTTATTACGTCGAGTAGGTATCGGTATATTTTAGGAAGTACAGTCTATTTTTTGTAACATGTTTTTTATTTGCAAACTATCAAAGATGGGCGTTTTTGGCACTTTTTGTTTAAACTTTTTGAGATTCAGTTTCAATGTCACAGAATTATCATTAAAAATCATATTTTTCCCTATGAATATAAGTTTTCACAATTTCATTTTATTGAATTTTATAGGTATTCCATATAACATCCACCATTCCATTGCCTTTAGGTAAATGAAATGGCTATTCGATGTTTTATTGTATATGATCAAACGAACTTAACAAGTGAAGTTCGATCGTTATTATATTCATCGCTTCATTCGACGATATATTGTTTACAATGTCTATATCTTCGAATGAAGCGATGCAAATAATATATGATCAAACGATTAACGAACTTACCAAGTGAAGTTCGATCGTTATTATATTCATCGCTTCATTCGAAGATATAGACAATGTAAACAATATATCTGAAGAATGAAGCGATGTCCTATCAAGGCTCTAATCTCTTTACATAATCCTTTCCAGAAATATGCAGCTATGTTGGAGAAAGAAAAAGTGGGTGCGGCGGAGCTGCCCTACGTGGGTGAAGATAAACTGCGGGCGCTGGGAGTCCCCCTGGGGCCGAGGATGCGGATACTGAAGGAAGCTGGTATTCACCAGGACTTGCATCTGTCGAGGGACGACCACAACACCACCACCACTTTAGCTATAGTTTAATTCACCGAAATTTTAAGCCATCCCCCCACCCACTACAAAACAAGTCAGGAGGTGGATGATAGTGGAACTCTTGAGTGATCACTCGTAAACCCCTCGAGTTTGGCCTCATAGCAATAAGTGTCTAATTGATTGGGCTTGATAACAAGGGTCTGGTGATGGAGCCAGGAGGTGGATGTTGGAACTCTTTAATGACTTCTAGTTAACGAAAAACGTGTTTTATTTTTTATATAAAATATTTTATTTAACAAAAATATTGAAAGGCAAAAAATTACAAAATACCGTAAATCCAAAAGAAAAAAATACATGTATTATTATTATTGGTTTGTTCTGCCACTGATCGGTTTGAATTCGGTGACAAGCCCACTTGTGTCTGCCCACTTGGGTTGCTCTGCTCACGACGAGCTCGTGGCGGGAGTGGATTTAGCCTATCTAACCCAGTGGAAGGCAAATTTCCTTCATGAAGGGCCAGAAAGTTTATGAAACTTCGGAGGAGGGCCATAGTTATAGAAAAATACATTTTGTTTTGAAATCAATGCAACGTTACTAGTCCAGCTGGCTCCTTTACCCATGCATGACCGTCAAAATTTAATTACAATATATTATATCCTTCAAAGGACCGCCGCGAGCCGGATTAAATCCTTTCCCGGGCCGGAGCTGGCCGCAGGCCGCACATAGCCCACCACTGGCCTAGACTTACTTTGCCAGCTGGTCTAGGTTAGTTTTGCCCAGCTTGTTGATCTAGACTTACTTAGCTAAGCTTGTCTAGGTTTGCTTTGTTCAGCTTGTTGACCTAGACTTACTTTGCCAAGTCTGTCTAGGCTTGTTTTGCTCAGCTTGTTGGTCTAGACTCTATAGAGTCTAGCCACTCCCTATTTGGCTTATCACGGATGTCAATTTTTTTACCCACTAACTCATAAGCGATATATTATTATCGCATATGTATCCAAAATCAAGCATCCTATGAACTCAATAAAAAAATAATACGCACTCTGCAATGGTTTGCCAAAGAGATTATTTGGTGTGTGTTAAATATTATTCCTAATTTAGTTTTCTTTTTATTTTTTGTAATTATTTTTTTTTAAACTTGTAAATAAAAAAAAGTACTTTATTTTAAATATCAACCTTGTACTAGGTGTATTTAATTGTAAATAGTATTAGATGATAGTTTTAAAAATATACTCTAAAAAATACAGTGAAATTGTGACAGCGAAAGTATTTAGTACCTAAGTTAGGTTAGTTGAGTGAAAATATTTTTATAATACCTTTTTTATTAAAAAAAAACTTTGTAAAAACAATACCGTCTAGATAATTTCATTTGACCTTTTCGTTTTTAAATTATACAGTACCTATTTAGGTTATTTATTTATTTATTTATTTATTTATTACACATCCATTAGTAACATAAGGTGTTGAGGTAGTTAGTAAACAGTTCTTTATGGACCCTGTTTATAGGGCACAGCACAAAAATTATTACACATAAATTATTTAGGTACCTACAACAACAAAACAAATCGAATTGGGTTATTGAATAGAAAATGTGTAGGAAATACATATGAATAGGAACATGAAACTATAATAATCAATTGCACCAACATAGTTATAGATAATACAGCATACCAGATATCCGTAGGGAACACGGAGCAGTGCCTGGGACTTGCGACCCAGGTGTAGGTTTAATGGGGCCCCTTTACAATGCATGAACGCTCACCTCCACTGCCCGTGCTCCCGACTTAAGCAAACCTCTGGAAACAACTAGATGACACAGGGCGATGTGGTCGCTAAGCGACAAAGCCCTTTAAATAAATTAAAAACTAGATGACACAGCACACGTAATCACTATAGCCACTCTAGATTGATACACTGATACGACACTATAACTGCACTGAACCGAACACAAAGTAACAATTAATCGTGGCTTACGCATACCCGCATTTTATATCAAGTTCTAACAAAGACGAGTCGGGCAATGGAGTGGAGCGGGGGAACGAACGTACTACAATTTACAACTGCTATTAGTCGGCGGGAAACGTTATTGATAACGAAACTACCCTCTCGCCGACAAATTCTTATTAATGTTGTACAACATCACCCAGTGTACTAAAAGATGTAAACAGGAAAACTCAATAAAAATCTTAATCATGTAATATTATGTATTACGCGATAAAAGTAACTAAGTATCTTGTCGCGATACAAAATTTTAACAAATAAATTAAACTGACTTCATAAAACACATACATACACTATCTACACTAAAAAATAAAATAATAATTGTAGTGTTCACGCACACCACAGAGATACCTCGCTAGGTATCGGTTTGTCGCTGACTCACTACTACCCCCAGATCCGCCAGCGCACGTCCGCCTCGCTCCGTGCCCAACAAGAGACTGCCGATCGGTTGATGTTGACGATCCTTATATACCCGCACGACATTTCTTTATACCCTCTCTCGGGTACCTACATGAGTCAATGTATTGTGTCCACTTAATAGTTACAAACACTACAATAATTAATCTTTGGATTTTTGTGAACTTATTTTTAAGTCAGTTTAATTTTTTTTTAATTCTGTTTATTTTTCGCTACGTCTTTTCCCGTAGCTGGGACGTTAATGGGCTAGTTGACAATTTTTTTTTAGTCTGGTTTGTACATAGATTAATAAAAAATATTGGACACGTATTTTTTTTACGTGTACAATAAACAATAACAGCGCGACGTCACGAGCCCCCACCCTAAACTTTAATGCGCTTAAATTATGTATATTTTCAGTAACTTGAAAAAGCAAAAAATAAGTACAATATTTTTAATTAAAATCTACAAACCGGACTAAATAGAATTTTGATTTTCAAAAGTCGTCAACATCCCTTCCACCATATGCATTGTGACTTGCATAAATTGCTTAGCAATCATTTTAAAGTATTCGAAAGCATAATATGTAGTAGTTCCGGTAACCATCTATGGTCTTCATTATCGGTTCCACTTCACCATAATATGTTGCTTTCTAATAGCAAATGAACACTTTATTATAAAAGACTTTATTTGACACAACGCAAAGATTTACAGCATACGTATACAACAACTAAACATATATATAACAAATCGCTATAGGTGTACGCTGCATAATATTTTAAAGAGTTCTTTCGATTTCTCCAAGATCTCATCATCACATCCTGACTTATACCCTTTCAACAGAAAGAATCTTTCAAATTCCGGCCAGTTCAAGTGATCAGTGAACATACATAAAAAAAACATACCTACATACAGCCAAAAATACAACTTCCTCCTTTTTAGAATAGAATAGAATAGAATATTTTTTATTGCGCAACAGACACACACAAGGTTTACAAACTTAATAACAAAATCACAAACAAATTTTTTTCGAAGTCGGTTAAAAAAACTGATGATAATTGCTGTTGAAGAGAGGAATTTCCAGTTGTAACTGATAAAGTGTGTAGATTGTAAACTATTAGTCAGCCTCGGGACTTATTATTGTGTAAATTAGGGTGAAAAATATTATACAAAAAAAAGGACTAATGCCTTCTGTAGAAACCGAATTTATCGACATCGTTGAGTGCTACGGACGAAACATTACGGCGATGAGGACCATTCATGGGTTATAACGATTTTTTTGGGTTCAGTAGAGACAAATGTAGGTACATAATATTTGTAGCTGTTTCTCGCGTTGTCACCCGCGTTAATTTCAGAGTTCCTGCGGAAATTCCGAAATAAAAGTACCCTGTGTCCTTCTCTGTACCCCTGACAAAGAGTATGCAAAACTTCATGATGATCGGTTAAATAGGTAAGGCGTGAAAGCGTCACAAACAAACAAACTCACATTCGCATTTATTTAAATAAGGATAATTCAGCAGAGCATGCAAGAGATATTATGTATGTCTCTTTAGATTAGGCACTGTTGATGTTTGTTTCTTTTTCTTGTGCATGTGTTGTGCTGAAATAAAATATGTATTTTCTTCTTCTTCTTCTTCACGCTCTGTATGCGTAATGTACAGTCAGCATAAAAAATATAAAACATACATAACATACTTAAAACACTTTTGTCATTTAGGCGCGGTCGTTGAACTTTACTGCTATTGCAATAAGATTCAACAACGTATCAAAAGTGGTTACTTACTTAATTCTAATGCTAAGTGCATAAGTGTGAGCACTTAGGTAATATTGTAATGAGTTATTGTAAAATGTTTATCTATACCTACTTGCTTAAATGAATCTTTCTTCTCTTTTCTTTTTCTTTTCTTTTACTAGTATTGAAAAGAGCTAAAGTTTGTGATTTTGTGAGTTTGAGACGTAATCTCTGGATCTACTGACGGTTCGTTGAAAATTATTTCACTGATAGTAAACTACGGTAGTCCGAAGTGACATAGGGTACTTTTTATCCCGAAATTCCCACGGGAACTCCGAAATTACCGCGGGTGAAACCAGTTAAGTAGGTAGTTAGCCGGCTAAGTATAGAAGACAAAAATATACGGACCCACTACGTGCGAAGAACGCTCTTGACTGACCGGGTTTTTGTAGCTTCCCTGATAAAATAGGGGTCAATAAAATGACCTCACTGATAACAAAAGTACTTTAAACTTGCCTTGTATTGTAGTCGGTTACAGAGGTCCAGTGTAACTGATAGCGACATGACGTGCTCGCTTTTGTCCGTTTTGGCATTAATTGCCGTACTTGGTGTTGCGTTGGCGGAGCCTGCTGATTTTACGCCGTGTAGAAATGGTGAGTATTTCCCTCGGGAACTCTAGTTTTCTATAATGTTCATTTATTTATTTAAGTTTGTGAACACAAGTAAGTAATTAGGTAAGATGTTAATATTAAAGAATTGCACATCTGCATTCTGCCAATGAGGCGTACAAACAATCCTTACCTGCTAATATTATAATGCGAAAGCGAGTTTGTTTGTTTGTTACGCTTTCATGCCTTAACGGCTCAACCGATCATCATGAAATTTTGTAAGATCTAAGCATACATAGTGACAGATAGAGAGCGGGAAGCGACTTTGTTTTATACTATGTAGTGACTAGTGAAGTATCTACCTGCTCTAGGTATTCTTAGATCAGTAATAGAAAATCACCGTTGGTGTAGGAGTTAGCGAGTGTGGCTGCTACGCCAGTTGCCGTGGGTTCGAGCCCTGCAGCAGGATAAATATTAGTTAGTAGACTAAATTTTAGTTTTTAGTTAGAAATAAGAATAGAATAGAATAGAAATATATTTATTTACCCACACACCACGACATAAAACAACAAAATATATAACAATAATAAAAAAAAAATAATAATAAAATATTAAACAAAAAAAAAAACCTTCAAAACGATAAAAAATAAAGAATTCTATAAAATTTTAATGAATACAAAATACATAAAAGTCGTGGCCTGCGTAAAATGGACCCACTCAGCATAGATGCTGTGACTCGGGGTGCGAGCCACAGCGCTGGTCTTCCGTGGGCCCAGTTGGTTAAGGTCACGGACACCACGTCAACTCCGAAAACATAAAAAACTCATTCCGCACACACGCTTCTCCATAACCCCCGGACCAAATCGCTCAACCACCCCGCCCGGCCCGCCCTTGACCAATGCCGACCGCGCCTTTCATGCCATTTCGCGATCTGGTTTTAAAAACATGTTTTAATAAAATGGTAAGTAAGTCATTTTAATCCTTTTGAATTTTGAGTAAAACAGTTTTGTATTTAAATTTAAAGGTGCCTAGTGTTTGCAATTTACGAAAAGGCGGCGGCAGGTCGTTCCAGCACTTGGACGCGGCGTACTTGAAGCTTCCGCGGAAGGCAGTAGTGCGGTGGAGCGGAATTACCAGCGAATCATTAGCCCAGCGGGTACACGCCGAGCTCACGTCCCTGGTCCATTTTAGCTTTTTGTTTAAGTATGGATGTACTTTACTTTTCACCACTCCAAACAAAAGACACGCGAAGTGCAGTTTTCTCCGTGAGGCCATTTTTAAGATACCAGCAGAATTAATATATGGAGTTACGTGTGCACGGGGAGGAATATTAAAACAGAATCTAGCGCATGCATTCTGCACTCGTTGGATCATTTTTTGTGTTCGTATGAACAAGCGAGGACCATAGACAACATCCATATAATTAAATTTTGATAACACTAAGGCATCACAAAGCCTTACTCTGTTTTCAGTGCTTAAATAATTTCTTATATGATATAAAACCTTAAGTCGGTAAAAACAATTACTTATAATATTAGTTACATGACTTTCGAAGTTTAGTTCTTCGTCCATCACCAGACCTAGATTACGAGCCTTACTTACTAAATCTACATCGTCACCGTTAATCCGGACATGAATATTTTTACTTTTTATATTTTTTATTTGGTATTTTGAACCAAGTACCATAAATTTAGATTTTGATGCATTGACAACCAAAGAATTATCAGCAGACCAGATGGCAATACGGTTTAAATCTTCATTCGTTCGTCATGTACTCTTAAATGAATGAGAAATATTGGACAGATATTTTCTTTTTTACGTGATCGAAAAATAACAGCGATACATCGAGTCGAAATGTCGTGTCACGTCTTGGTACAGTTTACGAGTACCTACAGCGGAGCTAGGATGCGCAACACGATAAAATTGTATCGAACCATTTTATCGATTCTCGTCGACATATATATCGTTTTGTCTACCAGTGGTAACATGGCAGCAAAAAATGTTTAACCGAATCTAGTCTTAACTCAATACCTCATTAATGCACTTTTTTGCTTGGACGCCCACAAATATTTGTCGTGTCGACAATTTTATCTTTCGTTCGATAAACATATCGTGTTGCGCATCCTAGCTCCGCAGGTCGTTATGACGTCCCGAGCGTCCACCCATAAACTTTGTTGCGCTTTTTTCATTAATTTGCAAAACCAAAAATATACTTATCTGTAATTTTTTTACCATCTAACATATTATGTACCTGACGGAAAAATAGTAGATTGTATCACAAGGTATTAAAACTGTATTTCTAGGGCGAGGGCGTTATTTGAATCCAGACCGGAGTGAAGGATTTTAGAGTAGAATTAGAAGTAGAACTTATATAGAATCCTGAACGGAGAGAGGGATTCTTATATAGAAAGTGTGTTCCAGATCCGGGCACGTGTACAGTCAGCAACGTGCGCATCACGCCGTGCACCAACCACCAGCTGTGCACCGTCAGGAAAGGACACGCCTCATCACTCTCGTTCGACTTTACACCTAGTAAGTTGAGTTTGTTATTTACAGCGATGATAGCTCAGTGGTTGGTGCGTTGGGATCAAGCCCTAACAATGAGCTTGAGCTGTCGGTGAAGGACAACCCTCTAGCGCCCGGCTGGCTAGCTACCACTTTCAAGTTGAGAATCTGTCGTCGAGCACCTAATGGTGTGTTCCGGCAGCCCCACTTGAAAACCAGTTCCCATCCCTATTCCAGGTCGGCAACGCACCTGCATGCCTTCTAGTGTTGCAGATGTCCATGGGCGGCGGTACCTGCCCGTTTGACATAAAAAAAATGTCGTGCAGGCCACATCTAAAAATTCATCCTAAGAATCGTAATGCAGCGTAAGGTTCAGCTGCATGTATCATTCTTAATATTGTAAATGCGAATGTGAGTTTGTCTGTTATGCTTTCACGCTTTAACTACTGAAAAATTTTTGTACTTTTTTCTGAGTAAATAAATAATTAAAAAAAAAAAAAACCGATCATCTGCAATATTATACCCGCGGGAATAACCGTGACTACAATAAAATGACTAGATAATATTATAGTATAATAATTTTCCTTATAAATAAAATTATCTTCAAAGTACTCGACTCTTTAGTAACTATTTTTATCGAATGCATATAGATAAAGTTAAACTTTGACCTTCAGAATCACTCCACGACCTGTAGGTACTTGAAACAAATGTGATAGGGGACAGCTACAGGCACCTACCTGTTTTAAAAATATCAAGCCTTGCGATGCGTAAGTCGACATTAAACAACCCTTAGCCGAAATAGTAATAACTAAGTAAGCCAATCCTAAATACAAATGTAAGTTTATTTGTTCATTTACTTTCTTTACTCTTTAATATAATTGCTAATGTGTAGGTTTAGTTAGTTAGCATTTATACGGCCGCACTCAGAGTCGACTTTAATGATTACTTAGTTAAGTATAGATTTTTAAAACAAAACTGCCGCAATCAGAGACGTTCAGTAAATTAATGTTAATTGGCATTTAATGAGATGTAACTTAATTAGTTAAATGCCAACTAACACTAATTTATTAAACTTGTCTGATTGCGGCAGTTTTGTTTTAAATGTCTATACTTAACTAAGTAATCATTAAAGTCGACTCTGAGTGCGGCGGATAGTAACATAATGTTAGTCCCTAATGGCCTAATTATGATCAATTGAAGTTTGTTTGAAATCGTTGTCATGTGCTGTGGAATTTTGGTGAATAAATGAAATAAATAAATTTGTTTGTTACGCTTTCACGCCTTGACTACTCAATGTTTCATCATGAAATGGGTTTGTCAACCAAATTTTAGTTTTAGTCCGTCTTGTAGATTAATAAAAAATATTGGACACGTATTTTTTTTTTTTACATAATTTAAAAATAACGGAGATACATTAAGTCAACATGTCGCCACTAAACGTTTTATCTTAGTATTTTTTCAATAATTTGTAAAAGCAAAAAATACGTGTCTATTGTTTATTTATTTTCTAACTGACGGACTAATTAGAATGGGCATGTTGACCAATTTTTTTTTTGGTTCGTCTTGTAGATTAATAAAAAATATTGGACACCAATTTTTTATTTTTTTACGTACCTAATCAAAAAATAACGGCGATACATTGATTTGAAATTTCGTATGACGTCACTTGACAGTTTGCATGGCGGCTAAACTTTAATGCACTTTATCTCCGTATATTTTCATTTATTTGAAAAGGCAAAAAATACGTATCTATTGTTTTTTTATTTCTAACGTCAGTTAGAAATACAATTTTGATTTTCAAAAGTCTTCAACATCCCTATTGTGGATGTACACGTTGTGAGGGGTAGAGGGGGTACATTTTATCCTCGAAATTGACGTGGGGAGCAGCTAGTTAACCTATAAAATGTATTTGTAGCGTTCGCAGCGTCAAAGCTGAAGACCGGCGTTTACTGGACGGGAACTGACAACACCGCGGAGCTTCCGTTCGGCGAGTTGGACTCCGACGGGTGCAAATATGCCGCGTGTCCGACGGTCGCGAACCAACGGCAGGAGTTCGACTACAGCCTGAATGTCGGAAGGCTTCTGCCCTCGGTAAGTTCGGAAGTGGTCATCCATGCTAATATGTGGGCGTCCAAGCAAAGACTAGATTCGGTATCTAGAATAGGCGATTAGTAGACAATATTTATTCAGAAAAAGACAACACAGCACATAAAACATTTGGTACATCTTAACTACTATAAAATAATTACAAATTATCATAAAAACGTACCAATATACATATAGAATGTGCTCTGGTGTGATGCTGAAAAGGACACTGTCTCAGCATAATGCCGAGGTAGAAGACCTCAGCGCGTACGTAGTGATTGAAAAAATATTCAAAAACTAGCACCATTTTTTTTACAGACATTTGAAGTTGAAATTAATTAATTAATTATTAGGTACAAGGTAGTAAGGGTTGGCACTAACAGTGTTTTGTAATGTCAACCAGTGACGTCACGGCAAATACTTCGGACGAATCCAAATTGTTAAAAACTTTTGTTTTAAACTTGCTAAATAAATGTGATGCTTTCTTCAGGGAACATACCACATCAGATGGAAGCTGTGGGACGAGGATAACTCCAACAACCTGTGCTGTTACGAAACCAGCATCAAATTGAGATAATAGTTACGAAATCAGCACTGCAGTGGAGTGATAGTATTGAACCGATCCAAGAATATTAATTGAATAACAAAAACACTACTATGTGTAGCCATCATATCAGGTTTTAATTAAATATACAAAATGCAATTTTAATAGTGTTTTTTTTTTCCTTTTAAACCTTAAAACACATTGTCATTGGCTAATTATAAATAGACGCCGTTATTAAAGAAGAAGAAGAAGAAAGTCCTTCGCCGTGTCTGTGTGTCTGTCTGTCTGTCTGTCCGAGATAAACTTAAAAACTCCTGAACGGATTTTCATGCGGTTTTCGCTAATATGTAAGAGAAAGGTGTATAACGCAATTTATATCTATAGTTTATCCTGGAATTCACGCGGGAACTTCCAAATTACCGCGGGTGGAACCGCGGGGGATAGCTAGTAATATTATAAAGAAGTAAAGTTAAGTTTGTGAGGTTGTAGGGGCTCTCTGGATCTACTGAACCAATTTTGAAGATTGTTGTACCAAGAAATACATAGAAAGTCACGTTATTTGTGAGTGTCATAAAGGCTTTATTTTATCCCGGAATTCCTGCGGGAACTCTGAAACTACCGCGGGCGAGACCGCGGGGAACAGCTCCTCCACTCCATAGTAGCAAATATGGGGGAACTCCATAGTAGCAAATTAAAAGCAAATCAAATATCGTTACTTTATTGCACACACAGTAGAAGACACAATATTTACTTCTTATAACATCAGCTAATTAGCAGTGAAAGTCCCGTCAAAATCGGTCCAACCGTTTCGGAGATTCACCCGCGTGAGTCCCCGCGGAATTCCCGCGAGAACTCCAAACTCCTTTTATTCTTGTAAATCTGTCGCCAAGCACATAACGGTGTGTTCCGGCAGCCCCACTCGAAAGCCAGTTCTCATCCCCTTTCCAGGTCGGCAACGCACCTACATGCCTTCTGGTGTTGCAGATTTCTATGGGCAGCGGTAATCACTTACCATCAAATGTACCACTTGCCGGTTTGCCCCCTATGATATAAAAAAAATCTTGCCCTCCTTACAATAACAAACACAACAACAAAAACTAACGAATTTGGTCCAGCCGTTCACGCGTGATGCCGTGACCAAGGGAAATAGGGATTCATTTTTATATACATAGATTACTGTTAAACACAACATCGTGCCGTGTATTTATAGTTATCAATTGAAGGAAAGATCACAAATGTCAACACATTACCCCATTACGTATCGAGCCAGCAGCGTTATCGGAACGGTTCCAGCGATAGTTGGAGCGACCGCTGCGCGAGGATGTTGTCCCGTCTGCTGTTTGTGGTCGCACTCAGTGCGCTGTGCGCTGAGTCGGACGCTCTGCTCAGGAAGACGTGCCACGATGGTAAGATATTATATTGTAGTCTATACTATTACTAACTAACGGTTTCACTTGCGTCAATTTCGGAGTTCCCGCGGAAATTCCGGGATAAAAAGTACCCTATGTGTTAATCTGATGTATAAGTTTCATTTAAATCCATTCAGTAGTTTTTTGCGTGAAAGAGTAACAAACATCCATGCATCCATACATTCTTACAAACTTTCGCGTTTATAATACCCGACCCGACCGGGTGGACTTTGTGTGACGAACAGAGGGTTCCATTTTCCAGTCTAAGCGTATACTATATATATATATATATATATATATATATATATATATATATATATATATATATATATATAGTATAATATATATTTAAAAATATGTGTAGTATATACCACGTTTGCTTGGTTTCCACGACACAGTACGACTAGTACTTAATAATCCGTAAATAATACAGAAGACTCACTCTTTTGATAGTCATAATAACATAATGCTTGGTCACTATCGCTATCATTGGAAAACCGGTGTAAGTCTTTTTAAAGGTTCAATTGATTACTATTTTCAATATTTGGGATACTTTTCATCTAACTACGATATTTTTCTTCCATCCTGTATAAAGACAACTGTAAGTAGATAATAATAATAATAATAATAATAATCCACATCACAACACACAGATCTACTTGATCCCACAGTAAGCTATTATTAGCTTGTGTCGTGGAAACCAAGCAAACGTGGTATATACTACATAGAATTACTTATATATTATACTATAGATATATAAACACCCCCAGACTGAAAAATGGAACCCTGTGTTCATCACACAAAGTCCACCCCCACCGGGAATCGAACCCGGAACCCCTTGATTAGCGGGCAGGCATGGTGACCATTGCGCCAATCGGGTCGTTCATCATCATTCGGGTAGATCATCCACAACTATAGATACGCCACCAGTTGCCACCGCCGACTAAAGAATAGCCATTAGTTAAAGCTCTTACGGCTGCACTCAGAGTCGTTTTAATGATTGTGATGATGAGTGCGGCCGTTATAGAATAAATACGTAGCTGAAGAGGCTTCCAGTATTTCTTTTTATCGCTCTTATATTTTTTTTTTTTGTAGTTTTACCGGGTTGCAGGATACACTCTGCCAGTGTCGATCCTTGTACGGGCAATCCGAGGCACTGCAGGATCAAGAGGACGGAGGATCACAGACTGCATGTAGACTTCACACCGCGTGAGTAAACTATTACTAGGTACGAACCATAAGAAAATATCCCGACAAGGCATGGTTCCGGGGTTTAAAAACCAAAGTTATATTTAGTCCATTGGCTAGGAAATAAAAATTATAATAGACACGTACCTACCTTGCTTTTTCAAACTAGGCAATGAAAATATACTAAGATAAAACGCATAAAAGTTTAGGAATCGAGGGTTGAGTACCCTTGACAACGTGTTACGTTCAAAATTTCATGATGATGGGATAACTTAGGCGTGAAAGATAACAGACAAACAAACAAACGGTTTCTTTAATATTATCTTATGTTATTGTGGACATGTGGATTGTGTCTAGGTATGTCTGTGGCTTCGCAGATTTCGATGCGGATAACCTGACGCTAACCATGGAACATCTGCGGCAGAATCAGTCAAGGGCAGAAATGGACGCATGCCGCTCCGCCACCTGCCCCATGGCAGCCAGAGAGCGGCAGTCCCTCGATCTTAAATTTAACTTCAACAACGATATTCCTACCGTACGTAATGATATTTTTAAATCTCAAATATTTATTCTACGTAATGTAATTTATGTAGTGAATTTGTTTGGGAACTGTGGGAATAAATTTTTTTACGGTTGTTTCTGTTAAAAACTTAGGTTTTTAGTATTATTACCTGGCAGCCCATCGACACTGCCAAGAAGCAAAAGTTACTATGGATCAATAACTTCTTTACCAACTTTGGAATACCTAACCAAATCCCACACACACACACACAAAATGCTGTCAAGCAGTTATGGAACCGCTTGGGCGCCGTCCCGTTGCGCGCCGGTTCTAAATTCGAATCGCAGATACTCGATTTTTTTTATAAAATTCACTTCTGGTAGGTCACTGATGGCAGGTACTTGTTCACACACACACGTGGAAGTAGTATTTTTACTAACGTCCAGCAACACCAGCTGCCTATTTAGCGAAATACAGAGACATGACACTTACAACGTCATGTCTCTGGCGAAATAAGAGTTCGCAACTTATTGACGTACTTATTTTCCTATACAACGTGTTAATGAATTAACTGAAAACTAAAAAGTAGTTTGTTCAGAATCGACTAGCAAATCGATCGCACTATGTTTTAAGATATTTATTTTTTCATTTTTACTACAATATTATAATACAATATTTGGCGCGTACGCCGCTCGCAGCAAAAAATTCGAACCGGTAGGCGCGGGCTTAGCGCTTGGAATTTCGTAGATATCTAGGTTACCTCCAAATTAATGTGGAATAACTTTTAAATTATAAATTTTTTCGACATAAAATATATTTTAATCATATTATTGTTTATTTTTTTGAATGGGGTGTATAAGGTTTTAAGTTAATTCATTATACACGTTTAGTATACACGTTGATAACGACCACTTTCTCAGAATTATGGTAGAATTTCTTCGCAGAGAATGCACGTACATGTATACCTACAATCTACATATTACGTACATGATCATTAAAAATCGATTTTTTTAAATATTAGGTTTTTTACTTGTAATCTTTCTCACTTTCAGAGTAAATACTATCTAAAAGTGAAGATCTTCGATCCAAGGGATGAAGCAAAAGCGTGCTGCTTCACCTTCAAAGTGAGCTACGTGAATCCATGATGAATTTGCACTGGTGTATTTAGTTTGTAATGTTTTATAATCACAACTTTATATTATAATGTTATGTCGTAGTTTTTTCCACTTGTAATCGATGTAAAATTAATAAGATTGAGGAAATTAAAATATATTTTATCTACTCGACAATTTTTGGAAATGGTTCTTAAAATTATGGCTGATATACAAAAAAACATACCCACCGGGATACCGCAGCTTTTTATGAGAAAAATAATTTTTAAAATCGATTCAGTAGTTTTTGAGTTTATCCATAAAAACAAACATACAAAAAAATCAAATCTTTTTATAATATCAGTCATGCACCGGTTAGTGACGTCACGCGTTACAACTGAATGTATCGCCATTATTTTTTGATTATTTACAAAAAAGAAAAAATACGTGTCCAATATTTTTTATTAATCTACAAGACGGACTAAAAGAAAATTTAGTCAATTGGCCCACTCATTGGCCCATTCAATCTATAGTGAATGAAATAACTTTAAAAACACAACTGTACAACAGAATATGAGTGTACAAACAGTTAGGAGATACATTTTATCCAATACAAAACCGGGGTCAACGTATGATAACGATCGGGTTGGCATAGTTCAGCGAACATGAAGGTTGTAACCAAAGACATTATAAGAGAATAGACGAACAATACAAACTTTTACTATGCAATCCACGTCGACTAATTTTTGCGGGGGGAATGATCAAAATAAAAACCAATCACATTGCATCGATGCAATCAAACACCAGTCACAACAAAGTACTTTCAAATAGCCATACACATCGTTTTCCGTCAAGTGGTATCCATAGACAATAGTCTCTACCAGCCAACGGCGTTTTGTTAGCATGAGATCATTTGACCGCTGCGTGGTTCAAGGGAAAAGCTTAGCGGCCGAGCGTATTGTCAATCTATTCTCTTTCAATATCTTTGGTTGTAACTTTAGCAACGAGATAGATGTATGTAATTATATTGAAAAGAATAAACGATAGTTAAACCTAGTAATGTTGTAAATGTGAAAATCCTTACTATTGAAAAGCGAACGTGAGTTTGTTTGTTGCGCTTTCACGCCTTAACGGCTCAACTGATCATCATGTGCATATGTACCTACACGTTGTCAGGGGTACAAAGAGCACTTTTATCCCGGAATTCCGAACTCTGAAATAAAAGCGGGTGAAACCGCGGGGTCCTTACTGATATTATGAACGCGAAAGTTAGAATGTATGGATGTTTGTTACTCTTTTACGCAAAAACTACTTAGATCTGAGTGGATTTTAATGAAACTTTGCACATAGGGTACTTTTTATGCCGGAATTCCCTCGGGAACTCTGATATTAACGCGGGTTAATCCGCGGACAAAAGTTAGTTGTGAAAAATTACTACATACAAATTGTGTTTACGAATTTATAATTGAGTAGATAGGTAGGTATGTACCTAATATTATGTATTTACTATTTATAGTTAGGTTTAGAATCTAAACCTTTAGATACCTGTTTGAAAGAGAAATGTGAAAGCCCTAAGCAATGCGGCTGGATTGCTGGACGCAGGGCAGCGAAGGTCGTTTACCCCGGAGCCCGCATTCCACAAAATGGCCGCGCACCCGCCGCGCCCTGCGCGGACGCAACCGTGGCATGAGATCTTAGTCCTAAATCCTAAAAACATTAGCGGTTCCCCGCAGTTTTACCCGCGGTAATTTCGGAGTTCCCGCGTGAATTCCGGGTTACAATATCGCTTGTGTTACTCAGGGATAATGTAGCACTCTAATGGTGAAAGGATTTCTGAAATCGATTCAGTAGTTTCAAACAAATCAGAAATCAAATCTTTCCTCTTTATAATATTAGTATCTATAGAAAAACACAAAACGCAACGGGCATGTTGACTAATTTTTATTTTTTAGTCCGTCTTGTACATTATTAAAAAATTTTGGACACGTATTCTTTGTTTTTTTTTTACGTAATCAAAAAATAACGGCGATATATTGAGTTGAAATTTCGCGCGACGTCACTATTCAGACAGTTTGTATGGCGGTTTTAGCGGTTAGTGACGTCATGACCCCCTCACCCTCAACTTTAATGCGCTTTATCTCTGTATATTTTAATTTATTAGAAAAAGCAAAAAATACATGTCTATTGTTTTTTTTTATTTTCTAACTGACGGACTAATTAGAATTTTGATTTTCAAAAGTAGTCCACATCCCTATTACTTCTATGAAACAAGTAGATATGAAAATATATTTTTCTTTAACTTAACACTGATAACACGAGATAATAATAGGAAATTGCTGGCTTGTAAACACGACGGTAATGGAACTTGTAGTAGGCAATATTTTCCTTCAGTACTCATAGGCTCTAAAAGGAGAAGGACTCTTCTGCAGAATAGAAGGAAAATACTACTTTCAGTAAACAGGCGGTGAGCTAGTTGTTAGCTAATGAATGAACTTTGATCAATGGAAATTTTCCACTCGGTACCTAAGTGAAGATTATGCTATTACCAAAGAATAAAGATTATATAAAGAAACGACACTCTCCCGTCTCCGCCTCCCACCAATAGGGATGTGGACTACTTTTGAAAATCAAAATTCTAATTAGTCCGTCAGTTAGAAAATAAAAAAACAATAGACACATATTTTTGCTTTTTTTCAAATAATTTAAAATATACAGAGATAAAGCGCATTAAAGTTTAGGGTGAGGGGGTCGTGACGTCACTAACCGATAAAACCGCCATACAAACTGTCCGAATAGTGACGTCACCCGAAATTTCAACTCAATATATCGCCGTTATTTTTTGATTAAGTAAAAAAGAAAAAGTACGTGTCTAATATTTTTTAATAATCTACAAGACGGACTAAAAAATAAAAATTAGTCCACATGCCCATTCCATGCCGCCTCATACCCGCGCAAGTTTCTTTGAAATTCCATGGAAAGTGTGACACGTCATGTAGAATCTACATGTGAAAAATTTTCACTGCCAGCTGACAGTTACTTTCAGCACGCTGACAACTTTACGATGCGCACACACGCACAACACGTGTAGGTACGTACAAGCCGGCCGTCTTTACTTGTGGGATACTACTTGAATCAGTTCATTTTGATGAACCTGGCTACTATTACTGTGATGAGATAATTATTAGGTACTTGCTGTGCCCCGTGGTTTCACCCACGGTAATTTCGGAGTTCCCGCGGGAATTCCGGATAAAAAGTACTCTATGTCCTTCTCTATATCCCTGACAACGTTCATGCCAAATTTCATCCAAATCTGTTCAGCCGTTTTTGCGTGATTGAGTAACAAATATCCAAACATCCAAAGTAGGATAGTAGGACTAGCTCTGCCCCCCGGTTTCACCCGCGGTAATTTCGGAGATCCCGCGGGAATCCGGGATGAAAAATACCCTATGTCCTTCTCTGTACCCCTGAAAACGTGCATGCCTTTCATCCAAATCCGTTCAGCCTTTTTTGCGTGATTGATCGTGATTTGTATATACTACCATATTTTGTGTATTCTCTATCCAGATGGCACATACGACCCATATCTCTTCATAGTACATACAGCAGACTACAGATAATTCTGTTGTGATCAGGTTACATTTGATTAGCGCCACGATTAACGCGCTCTGCGGTCTGAGGCTCAGCCATTCTTTCAACTTTGGTTGAGTTGACAATTTATAACTTTTTCTATAGAAAACTAAGTAACTTATCGCCATGACATGACGTCACGTGGTCCCAAAACTATAGCGATAACGATGACCGTAAGTCCGTTACACGACACGACGCGTTACGTTACAGGACAAAGAAACTGTTTTCCCTGTGTCTAAAGAAATAGACATCGATAGTGTCCAATAGTAAGTATAGAAAATGCTAATGTGTGATTTATTTCTGTCTTGTCTGGTCTTGTGGTCTGCTAAGCGGTTTGAAATATTCCACCGGATCACCTTGCTCGGTCCTTGCACGTAGCGCTTTAAGCGCTTTGTGGTGACATTTTTTTTGGTTCGTATCTGTACAGTGCAGCATGTAGTAACGTCAGCAAGCAAGGCAGTCAAATCAAAATCGAATATACTTTATTTTACACAGAGTAAAAAACACATTTTGCAAAAACACATAAACATGCTTACAATACCAGTAAGTACGTACAATTTAGGTGACCTATATATTGCTAATATATATATTGCTAAGAGCAATATTTTCATAGGCAACCTACGGTAGAGAATTTCAAATAGTCGATAAATTAAGTAAAAAAAATTATGCGTGTCTATTTTGTACTAACTCTACAATTGAAAATTTATTTATTGGAGAAAAAACAGACGTAGGTTGTAATATGGGTAACATCATTCAATAAACTTAGATTACATTATGTGGTACTATTAATAAATAATTAATTTGTATGCACAGGTCTTATAGATTGATATAGATAAACTTTTTATTGAACATTAAACACCTTAACTAACTAAATAACTGGAAGAAATCCCCTTGCGGGATAAGTTCGCTTTTGAGCATAAATTACCTGTTTATTTTTAATTTTAGCAATCTGTAAAAACTTTGTTTATGTTCAATAAAGGATACAAACAAACAAACAAATACTTGTACGTATTAACAGTTTTTACTTTCGTACAAGTGTAACGATCTGCGGTCTCATCGTTCGAGTTATTCGTGAGAGCGATCTTTTCCAGCGAAAATTGGATTTCAATTGAATGACATAATAAAATTTTAACATTACAACTTTTATTATTATCTACTAATTAGTTATTAAAAAATTAATTACTATCGCAAATTACAAAAATATATAGGTACAAATTATTATGATTTAATTAGTGTATACGTAAATACTAGAAAAAATGTTTGATAACAATAAAAAGAGGCAGTTGCTGTATTATATAGATTGCATGCCATGACAAGTCATAATATTGTACCATATGGCACGGTCATTACTAGTACGACCCTGGTAAGTGGGTCGCTAGCTCCCAAATCGGGATAAAGACCAGTGATTCATCGAGATAATAATGTACTTTTTTTACAACAAAAGGTACCTATACATATAGGTACTGGCTTCAGATTTTATTCTCTTACATTAAATCTAGTACAAATTGAAATGTAAAACGAATTACTACAACGTCAAGCCATAAAAGATTACCTGGGAAATGGTTACGCAGTTCGTTAGATCACTTGAAGTTCACAAATTGTGTAATTTATTTACATAATTTTTTAATTCACGTCCTAATTTTTAGTTAATACCGTAAAACTTATTTTCGTTCTGAATGTAATAGAGGATAATGCTTTTATAAACTATTATATCAATTTGTACGTACGAGTAGCCATTCAATTAATCAATATTATAATGAGTGCAATATACTTTGATATTATTTCTGTACAATACATATGAATTATATTTGTCTTTGTTCTAGGTAATTATGAAAATAAAAGCGTTTCATATAGTATATAGCAATATCTGGGCGACCGAGCTCCGCTCGTAGCGCCATCTGTCGTTAAGTAGATAAGCAGTACCAAACACTCATTTTTCATTGCTGAAAACACGGATAAAACTACGTTTTCTAAAACTCATTGAACGCATCCATGTTTTTGTGTTTTTGTAAATATGTTTTCTACTGTGTGTGTTCAATAAAGTATATTTGGATTTGAAAACCTAGCTCGATTAGTCGGCCCTGAAACCCCCTGCATACTAAAGTTCATGAAATCATTGAAGCCGTTTCCGAGATTCAGATTATATAATATTATACATTGTATATATACGAGAATTGGTGGTTTAAAGATAGTAGATAAATAGATTTAGTATAAGCATAAAATAATCGTGAAAACTCCTAACCGCGTACGTATGTGTATCACAGTTCACATTTAAAAAACTCCTCAGGAATTCGTCCGATTCCTTTCGAATTGTCAAGGTAACAAATGAAAGTGTTAGACGTGACGTGACCGTTCTTGAGATGCAGTCCAACTTTAAACTAACTTATTATATATACAAAAGTAAAAATTAGTGGTTAAGCGCTTTAAACACGAGATTAATGGAGCTTTTAATTTAACACCGAAACCTCCACATCCTTCCATGCAGATACCACATTATATATTTCATAGCAAAGCTCAAGACTCATACTGCTTTTATTCACACTTTGTACAAGCATGTGATTAAAAGGCGTGTGTTTTTTTAATTTTTTAATTCGACTACAACCAGTAATAAAGTTAAATGGATTCAGCTAAGATCGTATCTGCTAGTGTGAGAATCAGGACATTGACATTGGATACCAAAACTCTATTATTATCAAAAACTGTTATTATTTCAATCCAAACAGTTTTTTACTGTTGTTATTATACTTTTCATTTTTACATTTTATGTTAATGTGTGAATCTAAAGGTTTTCAAAATGAATTGAATTTTCTTGAAATACGTAGAAATTACGTATACGCGTATGTACGTAGAACATGACGTTCTTATCCTATACTACAACGATGTCAAAAAATTACGTTATTTACAGGGTGTTTACAGGGAAAGTAATTGGGTTTCCAACTCTGACTTGTATTTTAGTTATTAATATAAATATACATATAATATGAAATGAAAATTAAATGAAATAATTTTATTGTTACCCACAAACATTAGTTTTTGCGACTTAACACTCCTTATAAATATGAGGCTACAATAGGCGACTTTATCACTAACAAGTGATCCCTACCAGCCACCAGGCTACTCTAGGTTAGAGGAGGAAAATTTGACTTAAAACTAAGTGGGTGCATACATATATTATGTAGGGAGGTAAAATATGTGGTATATCTATACATATAAAATGCTTCGTACTGAATGACTGATGGATCAACGCACAGCCTAAACCGCTGATCGTAGAGACCTGAAACTTGGAGGGCGTGTTCTTTGTACGACTTAGGCATCAGATAAGAAAGGATTTTTGAAAATTCAACCCCTAAGGGCGTGAAAAGGGGTTGCAAAGTTTGTATGGAACAATTCCGCGGGAACGTTGAAACCGCGCGGGGCGGCTAGTGTACATATAACTGTACAATAGACTAACCGGATCGGCGAAGCTCTGAGCAACGCTGCGGGACATAATTAACTAAAATAATATAAGTACTTTGAACCTCTGAACAAGAGTTCAGTCAGAGGCAAATAACAACAAAAGGGAGAGTGATGTTTTAATGTTGTAAAATCGGAGTGAAAGTGAAATCCACTGATCACAGTCACAACAAACATTACTGGCTCGATGTCCATGGGAGCACCCCGCGGCTGCGGCGTCCGAGCGTCTGTCATTATTATCTATTATCATAAATCAAATACATAATATTGTAATGCTGATAGTTAAATGAGATGAGAAAGTAAAGAAAATAACCGAAAGGTTAAACTGTGTTGTATCAGCTGAGACTTGGCGTCGTTATTACGAAGTAGGTACACGTGTACCTACTTCGTAATAACGACGCCAAGTCTCGTTTTATTGGTTTATGTATGTATTTAAGTAACGTTTTATTGGTTTATGAATGCACCACTAATGTATAATGACATTTTCGTATTCACCCGGCAGTGTTTTTTCAAACGTTGGATGCTAGTAGAGTTTTCTCTCCTTCCTATTTCTAATGATACCTATTGCAATAATATTTACAATAATTGGACGCAGATAAGCAATAACATGTTAACCCACAAAATTAAGTTATTGATTCAGAACGATTTATTGAGAGTTAGGCAACGATTTTTAATTGTGTAATTACATTGCTTAAATATGTAACTAAATATTGAACATAAAAAATGTTGACACAAAATGGCGCTCCTACTTTTAAAACACGATTTACTCAAAATTTCTCCAGTGTGGGTTAACACACTATTGCTTATCTATGTCCAATTATATCTATAAAAAAGTACTTATGTTTTACCAACAGTTTATCATTCTAGCCCCATATTGGAGCCATAAATCTAGGGTCACGTTCCGATGCAACTGAGTTGGGAACGGGGAAATTTTAAAGAAACTTATTTCAAATTTAATAAATTATTTATTAATCGCACATCTCAACAACAAATACATTACTAATTTAAAAGTCTTCTCACAAAGTGCTCTTTAAGAAAATAAATACATATAAATTTACTAATGGAACTACTCACATTTACGTATAAAAGTAATTTGGTGCAGGAACAGAAAACATTTGCGCAACGGCTGCCCTCAGAGTCATTTTAATGATTATTTAATTTTAAGTAAAGAGAGACGTTCATTAAATTAATGTTAATTGGCTTGTTTTTAAAATCTTTACTAAAAATTTATTAATCGTGCATTAAATCGACTTTGAGTAAAAGTAATAAGAAATACAGCAAGTATGGAAACTCTAATCATCTTTTGTAATGCTACTGATGTTTGAATTATACTGATGTCCGCCCACAACAATATTATTGCTGACTTGCGCGTGCGCTATTCCCATCACGATTCGGTTTCCAAATCATTTCCCGCTATTGTATTTTTTTAATTGCACTTGTCATACGTCATGTATTTGATGTCTTCTTTGCTGTAAATCTAGTCTCAGACCATTTATTTTGCTAAATATGTCATAGGTGACTGCATAATATCTCTCATAATGGCTGTATATTATAAAATTTTGTTCTTGTACATTGTTACTTGCAATGATGATGTGCAATGTGCATACCACTAATTGGCATGCATGTACATATGTCGCCAACACTTAAATAATGTAATGCTACTGCAGCTGGTGTGCCAATAGATAAATAAATAAATCGATGGGATTATTATTTAGGTACGAGCTGTTTCCCGTGTTTTCAATCGTGTTAATTTAGGAGTTCCCGCGGAAATTCCGAGACCTGTGTCCTTTTCTTGATGATCAGTTGAGTAGATAGGGCTTTAAAATGTAACAGATCGAGTTACTTTCGCTTTTATATTAGTATCCATTACTTTTCATTGTATGTTATTTACACAGTAAATGAACAACGTATTAAACTTATTCATCAAATAATTTTCTAAAGGTATCGTTTTATTGACCTCTAGGTATACCTATAATAATAATTTTACCAAAAACTAGTTCCATAAATAACGAAATAAAATAATAACATAGCAAATAACTGTAGGTACCTACGTCCATTATTGACCCGAAAAATATTAAAATTTATCTTATTTAAGAATAATCATAAACTGATATTTCCTGACACACAAACTAGCCTACCTTGGCACACCTAAAAAATACAAAAGCAGAGGAAATACGCTATTTATCACAATTTCAACATTTAACCGAGACTAATTCTTTTCATCCTAAACTTGTTTTGTCTAAAATCGCAAACTAATTATAGTTTGCGATTTGAATCGGCATTCACTAAATAGGTAGCGAAAGAATAAAATATCGCGATATTATAAAATTGTTTCGTCAAGTTTTATCCAAGTGCCTTACCTATCCACTGTTAATCATATAATGTTTAATAAACAGAATAATAATATTATTGTTATTTGTTGAAAAGCAAAAAAAAATTGATTTGCAGACGTTACTGATGTTTCTCATTTCGACCGCGGAGCGCGCGCTTTTCAAGCGCTAGTATCGCATCGAACGTCGAAGCGGTCGGTTGTGGCGGTTCTCAAGAAACACCGGCTATCCAAATAAAAACTTTACGTAAAAGACGCATCGCAATAAACGAAAAATCATAACATATCGCAACCTTGTAGCAGTGTGAAAATTTACAATAGTGTGCGACTATAGTGCCGAGTATAGTTTTGTGTGTGTTTTATCGAAGTTTTCTAGTGGTTTTGTCGGTAAAATCACCAGATAAAACTTGTGCTGTGTGGCCCATAACGGCACCATTCGTGACGGATTAAGGTACCTACCTGCCTCACTA
The DNA here is from genome assembly GCA_907165275.2 of Zygaena filipendulae. Lineage (NCBI taxonomy): Eukaryota > Metazoa > Arthropoda > Insecta > Lepidoptera > Zygaenidae > Zygaena > Zygaena filipendulae. The sequence goes on from OU015664.1 coordinate 11,148,519, forward strand.
TTAATTTATCGCCGAATAATTGTTCGTGGTTAACAGGTAACTAAGTTACCCATAGTCCATAGACACCACGCGCTATAGCGTCACATGCCTATCCAATTATGTACCTACCTATTGTGTTTTCCGAAAAGGACCTTGTATTTATTTGATAAATTTCATATAGGTAGATGGCTATGAGTAGCCAACTGTCGCTGACAACGGCCGTTTTTTAAATACCTATTCGAAAGTCGCAGCAGATAATATCTAGTAACATAAAAATTTACATACCTAATTATTTTAATTTCTTACCTAGGTAGGTAGGTACATTATTCTATCCCAACAAAAACAGTTTCACTGTATAAAACGCGCTCGCCCACGTTCATTAGGCTATTAAAAAAGTAAAAAATTGAACTTGGCAGCCTTACTTGAAAGCCAGTTCCCATCCCCATCGGAAAAGCACCTGCAAGCCTTCTGGTGTTGCAGATGTCCTTGGGCGGCGGTAATCACTTACCATCAGGTGTGCCACCTGCCCGTTAAGGTACCCCCTGATCTATATTTAAATAAAAACTGTTAGTCAGGTAGGTACCAATCTACCCTCTAAAATGTTAAAACGCGGATGAGTTGACTAAAGAGCCGGGCTAGCGTGAGGACTGGGGATTGAGGGTGAATCGGTGAATTATCAAAACGTCCCTCCCCCTCTTATTTATCGTTGCGTTTTTTTTTAATGGCGTTTTAAAATTGCCAACGACAATAGCTCCTACGTGCACTACGCGAAATTGCGAGGCCTCTTCGCCACCGCACTTAAGTGTCTACTGTAAAAAGTACTCTGTGGTCTACTGGGTATTACTATTGTCTTTTTTCGCAATGCACGAGACTCGGTAGGATACAAAATATAGGTAGGTAAGTACCTACCTACGTACCTACGTATACAATTAAATTTATTTCGCAACGAACAAATTCGATAATGCGCGCTTGCCGCTTAGCCTTTTAGGCAAAGTAGTACGTACCTACGCAGTACACTGGGCCGCAGAACATCCTGACTCCTTCAACTGTTTGGCGGCATGAACCAACGATTACATCAATCGCAGGAGGATTTTGTTGTCATTTATTGAGGCTCGTTCCATTTTCGGTGAGGCAAAAGAAGAGTAGTTAACCACAAAAATAGTTCTTAAAATTCTTCTCTGTCTGACTGCCTGTACGCGGTAATATCCGTATCTACTATCTACTGAACGGATTGTGATGCGGGTTTTCACAGGTAGATTATGCTTAACCTGGAGCAACCTCAGAGTTTTTATTTCGTCTGAGGGAGCAACATATAGGTTTTGTGATTTGTTTCATTTAAATCGGATGTCGAGAAAAATGTTGTATAAAAACTGTTCAAACGGTTCATGTGGTATAAAAACTAATATTAGTTAGGTACTGCAAAATTTGTTTTGTAACTTTCAAATGCGTGATAGAGAAACTTACTGAAACTTCTTGTACCTATGTAGTTTAAAATCACTCAAATTTTTTACAAATTTTTCCTCTCAACAACCGTACTCAACTTGTGAAAAGGCTAAAAATATCTTGTAAACTTGTAATATTGATATATCCACCTCTAGGTAGGTAAACACTCAAACCTGTCGGAAACTATACCAGTTTGTGGAGGTCGCCGCACGCTCCCATATTATGGTATCGGCTCAACAGGGTTGCCAATATCGAACTACGGAAAGGTGCTAAAATGTCATCTGAAATAGTCATACGACCGCACTCAGAGTCGACTTTAATGATTACTTAGTTAAGTATAGATTTTTAAGACAAAACTGCCGCAATCAGAGACGTTCAGTAAATTAATGTTCATTGGTATTTAATGAGATGTAACTTAAGTAGTTAAATGCCAACTAACATTAATTTGTTAAACTTGTCTGATTGCGGCAGTTTGGTTTTAAAAATCTATACTTAACTAAGTAATCATTAAAGTCGACTCTGAGTGCGGCGGATAGAGTATTATCGAGTGGGGGCCCGGCACCCGTGATATCCTTAGATTCCTTACTACCTAATAGACAGAGGTACAGAAAAGGACATACGGACATAGATAAGCAATAGTGTGTTAACCCACATTGGAGAAATTTTGAATAAATCGTGTTTTAAAATCATAACGTCATTTTGTTTCAGCATTTATTTATGTTTAAATGTTTTTTGGTATTTAAACAATGTAATAAGGTAAACACATAATTAAAAAACCCTCTATAACTCTCAATAAAGCGTTTTGAATCAATAACTTAATATTGTGGGTTAACATGTTATTGCTTATCTGCGTCCATACGGTAGTTCTTTACTTTATTTCTGCGAGTGAAACCGCGAGAACAGATATGAAGAATATACTTATATTTGTATTACTAATGTATTTGTACTATTGTATTACTTTGTATTACTTGTGTTACTAGTTATTTTGAAATATTCTTTATGCTACTGCTCCACCTTTTTTTTTTTTTTTTTTTTTTTCTTTGTCTTTTGTCACGTGCCTCATACCGGGCGCGGCGCCGCGCCTCAGCAGCAGCACCGCATGCCCGATATTCCGGCCCGTCTCTGGGTTCCTCTTAGCTTCACCGCGGGTGACCAGCCCACGGCTACTACTAGAGCCCCCCCGCCACGACAAGGCGGGAACCCAATTCGGGGGGGGGAACCCAATTCGGGGGGGATGCTACTGCTCCACCTGCGTTAACGTTAACGTTGATGTTAATGTCTAACGTGGTAATGTTAGTAAGTTAACGTGTTCAAATGTTGGCCACATCTACGTAATGCCTAAATTAGCGCACTAATTTACGCGTTAGCCCGCAGGTGGAGCAGTAGCATTAGAAATAGTCCTAGAAGATTGCCGTGAATTTCCAAAATATGTAGGTTATTATTTTATGTTCTCACTTGTGTGTGCTAATAAAATTCCCAGATTTTAACTTTACAAAATTCAAGTCAGGTGCATTTCGTTTTCAATTCAGACAGACTTGAAGTGACCAGTATTGTTTAAAAAAAATTGAGACTTTTAAGAGTTTTCAAGAGTTTTCAAGTTGCACTTCATTTTTAGTGAACCTATTTTTAAAAGTTTTGCGGTTTTACGAAATGTTAATTTCGATTCTTTCTATTATAAATAAATAGTGCCAGGACATGGTGGAAAATAGTAAAGATATGTAGAATGTAGTATGTAGATAAAGATCTTTAGTATGTAGAATGTAGTAGAATGTACTCAGTTGGCAACACCACAATTTATATCCAGTTTATGCCTACACTGTTCATTTCATGTTCTCTAGCATTTTTATAAGAATATGGATACCAGATACATACATCTGATGTAATGTAGACTAGATAGATAGGCAACTACATTTTTTTGGTAAACCTAACATTATACAGTCTGTATTTTACCCGGTGCCTGGGTTTAAGCCCGATAAAAAGCCCATAAAAGCCCAGGTTTAAATCGAGTTTAACGTTTAAACCCAAGGCCTGGTTTAATTGCCCATCTATAAACCTAATCCATATACAATCAAATCTTTCAAATAACAAGAAATCGAGGGGAGAATATGAGAATCAGAGAATACTATGTCATATAAGTAAGTATTTGCAATTTCTGTTTTTTGATAGTGAAAGATATTGCAGAAAGTTTAACCAAAACATGTCACAAACGAGTACTTTTGGCGGTGTTTTTCTATTATTACGTTACAATACAATACTGCAAAAATATAAATATTGTAGCGATTATATTCAAACTATAATTGTCCAATCGATTTCTCAGAAGATACGAGTTTTCAAGCGATGCAATGCGAGTGGAGCTAGTATATGTAGTTAACTTTTAGCAACATTTCTATGTACCACCGGTATACCGTTGCAACTAGGCGATACCAAAGTTCCTCGAACTTTCGTTTGTCCAGCTAATTCGCATCTGTGGAGATAATAAACACTAACTAGTGACTATTGTGCGAAAAATGTCTGTCTGTATATTTGCCTTATTGACCTGCAGCGAAACGGTGACCGGTCGCCAACCCCCGTTCAGTCGAATGCGCCGGCGCCGCGGGCCCATCCCACTAACGAGCGTGAGAACCTTCTTTGTAATACTTTCTTACTATCTCTTGGATTCTCAATGGGCATCTTTCTATTGTGTTGATACTAGGTACATAGATGTTGCCTGCGGTTTTATCTGCGTGAACTTCGGAATTCCACTTGACTTGTCTCGTACCTACTCGTAGTACAGCCTCAAAATGCAGCGTTCTGGTCGCCACTGAAAATCAGAGTCGTTCCACGGCATAATATCCTAAGTGGTGGCCATATTGGTACCTTATAATTATTTAAAATTGTGCTTAATTTTGGTAACAAATAAACTTCTATTCTATTCTAAATAACAAAATTACTTAGTGGAAGGAAATTATAATGTAGTTCTGTCTCAATAAATGTATGTATATTCTAATTCTCGCGACAATTTTGTATAAGTAGTAGTTGCGCATCTTTGGTTTTGTCTAAAAATCAATGACAATTGACATAACTTACTATAACTTAAAAATCGTCGCTAAGAATAAATAAATAAAAAATATTAATCATTCATACGGATATTGAGTTGAATTGAATTGATAAACTTTATTTGACACAACACAAAGATTTACAGCATACGTATACAACTAAACATAGGTAGGTATATAACAAGTATTGAGGGTTCGCTTCTCAACCGACGGACAGACGCCAACAATATATCAAATGTATATTTAACCTTTGATTTTACACTGGTGGCGATTTTTTCTATCGGATAGTGATATAAATTTTCAAAATTCGAATCCAATTTTAGTTGAAAATTAAAAAATTAAAAAAAAAACCTGCGCTGCGCTAAACAATAAATAAATTGTGAAAGATTCCTTTACGTTAAAAGTTAGTAGGTATATTCCATTTAAAAATAGATAGATACCATAAATATATGAAGCATAATTGTAATACTATGTGACGTCAATGGCCACAAGTCACAACCCACAACAGAGTTATCGATTTGAGTACCGATAGTAATCTTATCGAATCGATAACTCGCCAAATGATTTGTCACTCCTGTCGACCGGTATCCAATTCGAAATGCCGATTAAAATACTTCCTAGTCAATGTACCTAGATATTCTATTTTCTATTGCAACCTATTCATTTTACGCAACTGCCAGTTCACTTGATTTGTCATTTATCTATCTGGAATCGTGACGCGATTTGCGAAATAACAGGAAACACAGTAAATAAATCACTATACTTACATATTATATGTATAAAACAAAGTCCTCCGCCCCGTCTATCTGTTTGTCTGTTCTGCGGGGTTAACATTGCCAAGTGGACATTCTGCCATCATTAACGCATAAAAAGTTATGTGACGAATATATCAGCCAATCAAAACTCTAGTTTTAAGCCAGGGGAAAACTAGAGTTTCGATTGGCTGACCAAGTGACATGACGATGCGTCACATACGTTTTCTATGCGTTAACGATGGTAGAATGTCAACTTGGCTAACCCCGCTGTTGTGTTATTGATTATGCTTTCACGCGTTAACGACTAACCGATCGCCACGAAATTTTGCATACACGTTGTCAGGGGTACAGAGAAGGACATAGGGTCCTTTTTATCCCGGAATTCCCGCGGGAACTCCGAAATATCCGCGGATGAAATCGCGGGGGACAGCTATCTAATATATATAAATCACGTGTCACGTTGTTTGTCCGCGATGGACTCCGAAACTACTGAACGGATTTTGATAAAATTTTGTAACCGTTTATAATATGGTCCAACTTAAAAGATAGGATAGTTTTTAACCTGGAATTCCCTCGGGAACTGAAGGACATAGAGTACTTTTTTCCCGCAACCTCCGCGGGAACTCCGAAATTACCGCGGATGAAATCGCGGGGGACAGCTAGTATATTATATTATTTGAAAAAATGTTATGTTTAAAATCTTGTGCAAAGTCGATTACGTTTTTAGATTTTAGTGCATGTCACCTGTGATACTTTCTATTACTTATATGTATAGGTACTCGATATCGACAATCAAATATATCTTGTCACTTCCTACACAACAGCGGCCCGATTGCTCTCTATACTCGCGGCAAACCAAATTTTTTTATTACATAAAAGAGATATTATTACAGAAAACGTAATTCGACCCACACCATGGTTTTAATGATTAAAAAACAACTTTTACTTTTGCGACAATTTGTAATTCAAGATTATGTTGTAATATATCAGTTGCTTCATTAACCTAGATTAAGGGAAACAACGTCACTTTCGTTTGAGGTTGTTTTTCGCGAAAGGGTCACTTTTGTTAGTAACTATATTATGACCAAAAGACTAAACTTAACACAACTACGATTGGTAGAAACCGAATCCCGAACGGCTCTTAGAGCCAGCGCACACTAGGCGACACGCGACAGCGACATCTCGACGACTAGAAGCGACGACAGGCTGCAGCCTACAATTTTCATAATTGGACATAGATAAGCAATAGTGTGTTAACCCAAACTGGAGAAATTTTGATTAAATCGTGTTTTAAAATTATAACGCCATTTTGTGTTAAAAAAAAATTATGTTTAACAAATTGTTGGTATTTAAACTATTTAATAAGTTAAACAAATAATAAAAAAAACGTTTTATAACTCTCAATAAAGCGTTCTGTATCAATGTGTATCAATAACTTAATTTTGTGGGTTAACATGTTATTGCTTATCTGCGTCCAATTATATTTTGTTCACTCTTGGCGTCAGATTCGCAGAGTCGCAACGACAAGCTGGGGGAGTCGGAGCGCGCTCGTTCGTTCGCGGTGAAGTCGCGGCGACAAGACGCAGAGCTGTCGCTTGCATCGACGACAAGTCGTCGCGACAAGACGCAACGACATGTCGCATAGTGTGCGCTAGCACTTACGGTTGCATACGTTTACTGCGGAGAAACTGAACCGCGGCGTGCCGGTTCGATTCCCGCCCTGGAATCGCTTCGAAATCGTTTTATCTGTACGTCTATCTACTTTCGCCATCGGCTCTGTACTTCTTGTCTCATCTACATACAATAAACGTTGAGCCAAGTTGGAGGACCGATTCCGAATCGGAAATATTGTAGTAGGTAAACTTTGCAACAGAAAGTGAAACCTGACTAGAAATTTTCAGGTCTACGATTTTCAACTTTTGTTTAAAACCTCCACTCCTATCCTTTTAAGGACCTCGGTACCTTGAAAAGCTCATTACGGTGTCTTTCCGGTTGTCTAACCGGTTGTATTACCTATTTGTATTATGTTCTATTTTAGGAACTTAAAATTGGGCATACGATACGATCTTTTGATTAATTCATATTATTTTTTGGAAGTAGGTACTACTCCCAGCTTTTATCCTGAATGGTATGGGAATGGTATATTCAAGTCTTATAATGAAATGAGCTTTCGGAATTGAGACTCAACTATTCTAGAGGTCATGAGAAATACACAAAACAAACAAATGGTGTGAATTCTCTGAAACATTATGGTTTTAGCTGTATTATTGTACTCTAATGTCTATAGTTATTACAATCGTTATGTGATTAATTAAAATATTGTATCTCGATAGACCCTCTCTCAAGCTCTTATTAGACCATTCTAGACATAATTATTATGACTTAAAACTGAACTGGGCCGTTATTCACTATGACCAACAACATTCCTTGCCCATAACGCGCGTCCCAAAAACGCATTTCCAAACGTTCTAGATGCCAATATATAAGACATTATTGTTCTTTATGCCATAAAAAACGTTGTAAATGTAGTTTTTTGCAGTAAAACTTCTTTGATACGACAGAAAGTCAGTTTTTGCAGCGTCTTATCTTAGTGCGATGTGTTATGGTCATAGTGAATAAGGGGCTTGCTGAAAGGTGGGTGAATAACGAACGCGTACCTACACCCGGTACGACTTCAACTCGGTAACAAACCATGTTAGAAGCATTGAATGAAATATAGTTAGTTAGGTACTCTCGTAACCAAAAGACTTTCGCCTCTTTCAAAGGTTACCGTCTAACAGAGAACTAGTGACAAGTGTGTCACATAATGATAAATGTAACAAGAGCGGCCATTGAGATCAGAGATCGGAACAGGTTGGCAACGCAACGACGATCGGGCTCCCATTGTTCGCATTGTGATCCCAACGCAGAGATAGCTCTGTTACTCAATGCCATGTTATACACAATCGACTGTGTAATTAGCGATGCTTATCAAGATACTTTTAAAAGTTAATCGATAGGTTTTTTTTTTAATTCGAATGTTGATGATTAGTAATCGACCGTCTTAATATGTTTTTTCATTACTCATACTCGGAAAGTAGGTCGGAAGTTGCCTGAGAAGCGGGTTGAAAGTAACCCTTTTCAGCCCTAGGGAGAATCGCTTTCAACTGACAGCTGGATACTGCAGAAACTCAAGTTTTTTTTTTTATGTCATAGGGGGCATACTTACTGGCCAGTAGCACACCTAATGGTTGATTTATGTAAAATAAAATTCACTCATTTTTTTCTTTAGCTAATTCCTATTTTTATTTTGACTTTCCTTGCATTCGTAATGAAAAGCACAGTGTTATCCTCGGGAGAAAGACTTATTTAGTCCCGAGACGGGGTTTGGCGCCCGAGCGTAGCGAGGGCGCCAATAGTTCGAGTTCAATAATCAAAATAAAAATAGGAACTTTCACCCCTAGGATAACAATGTACTATTACTTTCCCGCGAGCTAAGGGGACGGTATTTTGTAACTTTAGGTAAGAAAAAAGAAGCTTTTGAAGAAGATTTTGTTATATGTATATGTATAACACGTGCACATCATGTAACATTGTTATACAGCATTGCAACATAAAACAAGACTGTACACATTAGAATAACAATGCAATATAGCAATGTTATGTAGCCATTATCCACATCGCCGCTGAGAGGACGTTTCACTAGCTGCGGCAGCGACTGTTGTACCTACTTTTAAATAACAAAAGAAAAACAAAAAAAAAGAACGAACGTGATAATAACATTCAGTGTCCAGTGTCCACATTATCTGTAACATGTTATATATAGTTATATATAGCAATGTTATATATAGCATGTTTTGTTATGTAGTGTGTATGCACCGTTACATAAACTGGCGGAATCATTGCACGGTCGCGCGCTAAAAACGCCATTAAAAAAAAAGATGGAGAAGAGAGACTAACCTGATGTTTCTGTCTATATTTGTGACTAGCAATTAGGGAACAAATTTAATTATGTTTCCGTCCTCATAAATTACTCTGCTGTAACTACGAAAACTTTGATGACAGCAACTTTTTGTTATCACTAAGGAAATTCCCGATCTTGACATCAAGTTAAGTTTACCTCGTATACTGCTGGCATTTTTATTTTGTTATCTTCAAGTTACATCACCTGTCAGTTTGTTAAACAAAAACTAGGCGCCATCGTTGTTGTGTTTTTTTTTTTAATTCCCAGTGGCACAATGATCGTCGCCAACGCACAGCCCACGCGGCGTTTAGTCCTTTACACTTAAGGTGCGGGTGTTAGGGCTAGTTTTCATACAAATTGCCTACCGAGTTTTCTTGCACTACGGCTATTTTTATTTATTAGACTTTATTTAATAAAATACTTCTACTTGTTTCGATGCCGCATAAGTCTCAAATCTTTGCAGATAGTGAACAAATAACATAATTATAAGCATTTCAAAAATATTAAATTTTGGTCGAATCTCTTACTTGTGTGAGAGCGTATACAGTATATGTGTAAGAAAATGGCGGCCCGGTCTATAAACAGCTGTGGTTTGGCTGTAGACTGACAAGTCCCCCGAATGCAGTAGTTTGTAGTGAGTTCCAAAAGGATCGAAAGGTGTCGCGGCGTTGAGCCGTGAGTTTTGACAATTTTACCTACCGGGATAATTTAGAATTGAATTTGGAATATACATATTACTGATATAGTTGGTAGGTATTTAGTAGCCGAAGCGAAGGCATAACTACATTTTGTTTTGAGTCCCGTACAAGTAGGTATACCTTATAAGCTACAGGTAGCCCGTACAAGTATTTTATATTTTTGTGTTGCATAAATTCTTGCTATCTCTTTCTTGTTTACTCGATGCGTAAAAGAGAGAGACCATATTTTCGAATGGTTGTATCTCACCACGGCCCAGGGTAATTTAACTTTTATCTTCGATGCAATCAGCAATGACACGCAGTCATATAATGTTGGTACAACTTCATATTTTTATTGTGTCTATGTGACCACGTGATCAAATTTTTAATATCTTCAAAAAAAAATTTTTTTTTGTAAAGCTCATACCCTCGAAACTAGTATGAGACAACCCCATCATGTTGCTGTACTTCATGTTTTCGTGGTATCTATGTGTTCACGTGACAAAATTTTTGAACACTTATAACTCCGAAACTATAGGACGCAGTCATATCACGTTGGTACTAAACTTCATGTTTTGTGATATCTATGTGATCACATGGTCAAATTTTCGACAGCTCATATCTCCGAAACTGCAAGTTACAGACTCATCGTGTTGGTAGGTCAAACTTCATCTTTTCGTGATATCTATGTGATCACGTGTAGTAATTTTCAAAAGCTTATAATATTTTTTACTAATACCTATGCATATACCTACTTTGTATTTGTTAATTTATAGGTACTAATGATAAAGCTGAAGAGTTTGTTTGCTTGTTTGGTTGAACGTACTAATCTCAGGAACTACTAGATCGAATTGAAAAATTATTTCCGTGTTAGATAGTCATTTATTGAGGACGGCCATAGGCTATAACATCACGCTATGACCAATACGAGCGGAGCACGACACGACACTCACGTGGTTTTTTCTCCAAATTTTTTTTTAGTCAACTATTAGAGACGAGAATCGAATATTGAATGCCTTTTTACAAAAAAAATACCCTCGTAACGTTACACCGTGTATAATAAAGACGTAAATTTTTCCAAATGATGTAACTGTTCACTCATTATTATTTATTATTTCCTTGATTTTGTAATAAAAAAAAATAAAAATAAAAACTGACGCGAGCAAAACCGCGGCAGGATCAACTGCCAGTAAAATATTTATATTTTACAAATAATACAATAATATAATAAATCTATCTTCCCAACGCACTGCTTTGACGAAACTAAATAAAAGAAGATCAATATATTCAAATGACGCGCGACGGCTGAATGCATACAATTTTTTCGGCAGGAGGAACTGTACGATAATGGTCCAGTGGTTAGAACAACTTCCGAAGAAGTCTCAATATTATATGACTAACTGTGCCCTGCGGTTTCACCCGCGTGAAAAGTTTTTGTGTAACAACTTTTTTTCCCGATATCCGATTTGAATGAAACAAAGCCTATATTATGTAGCTACAGGCTAAGCTTAATCTACCTGTGAAAACCGCATGACAATCTGTTCAGTTGATTTGGAGATTATGGCGAACAAACAGACAGACAGACAGAAAAGAATTTCAAAAACTTTTTTTTGTGCTTGGTTACTCTTCTTTTATCACCCCTCTCCATTTTAGGTAAAAATATTCAATGTACAGAATCGCGGATTCTACTCTTTTAGAAGTATAGATAATTTTTTTTATTATCTGTCATTTTTTATGCTTTTGTTTACGATTTCAAATCTAAACTGCTTTTTCATAATATACATTATGCACATTTCTAGATAAACTTATTATTAGAAATGCGAATATGAGTTTGTTTGTTTGTATGTTACGGTTTATTACTCAACCGATTATCTAGAAATTTTGCATACACTTTATTAGTAGGGGCACAGAGAAGGACACGGTAGTTTTTATCCCGGAATTCCCGCAGAAACTCTGAAATTAGCGTGGGTGAAACCGCGCTAATTTCTAGGTATATTATGAAAAATAGCTAGTGTTATTATAAAAAAGTAAAGAACCAGTTTTTTTAAATACTTCACTCCTAAGAAACTACAGTATCCTCCAGTATCAGTTGTTAATTTTATAAACATGTTTCACGCGGGTGTAACCGCGGGACACAGCTAGTAGAATATAATAGTACATTGTTATCCAAGGGGTGAAAGTAACTCATTTAGTGCCGAGACGGGGTTTGGCGCCCGAGCGTAGCGAGGGCGCCAATAGTTCGAGGCACTAAATAAGTTACTTTCTCCCGAGGGTAACACTGTGCTTTTCATTACGAATGCAAGGAAAGTCAAAATAAAAATAGGAATTAGCTAAAGAAAAAATGAGTGAAGATTGGATAGTCGCTTGACGCTTTCCCACCTATTTCTTTTTCTTTGGCCGGCTAGCTATTCAGCCAGTATTTTTTATTTACATTGTGGCGACCTAAATTATAATAAAGTCATCTAAAAAAATATTTTCTTTAATTATTAAGTATTAATTAAAGAAAATAAAATAATATTATTTATATTTTAATTAATTAATTAGCTTAAGAAAAAATGAGTGAATTTTATTTTAATTAATACCTACTTAAACTTTACGTTATTTCAATTTTACATGGCGCTGGCTGTATAGAAAGTTGGAACATGGTTCAATAGAAATGTGAAAATAGACCTAGTTTTTTTTTTAATAATTTGACAGTTGTCAGTTGAAAGCGATTCTCCCTAGGGCTGAAAAGAGCTACTTTCAACCCGCTTCTCAGGCAACTTCAGACCTACTTTCCGAGCATGAGTAATGAAAAATACTTTACAAACTCAACGTACCTACTGATGAAACTCAATAAAATATAAAATATTATTATCACGAGATGACAAAATTTAAATTTTGAAATGGAACATCGGCAGAATGCGTTTATGTTTTTTTTTCGTGTAATAACGCCAAGCGGTACTATATAGGTTGAGTGGCTAGACCAAAGAGTATATAACCACTATAAGTAGGTACTAACGTCTGGCTCTAATCCTTTTAGAATTACGATTCAAATCTCGGTTTATATGAGTACTAGCTGTTCCCCGCGGTTTCACCCGTGGCAATTTCGGAGATCCCGCAGGAATTCCGGGATACAAAGTACCCTATGCATATAGGGTACCTTCTCTGTACCCCTGACAACGTATATGCAAAATCTCATTAGATTTCACCGGTGTTAATTTTGGAGTTCCCGTGGGAATTCCAGCATATAAAGTACCCTATGTCCTTTTCTGTACCCCTGACAACGTGTATGCAAAATTTCGTGATGATCCGTTGAGCCATTGACGTAACAGACAGACAGATAGACAGTGTTACTTTCGCATTTATAATATTATCAGTATTTAGTAGGGATTGTAATGTCAGTGTCTTTGTGGAATTATGTACTTTTTTTGTAAAGTTATCACGAATCATTCAGGTTTTGAGTTGAACTGCGATTCTATTTAGTTTTGGATTTTCTATGATTGATTTTTAAAAACATCCTAGTTGATGACGTAAATCACATAGACTGCTGAAATATAAAGATGATGGTATTGTGGTCATAGTGTCGGAGATATTATAAGATTTCAATTTTTTTATCACCAAGTAAATCCCGAAATCTTGAAATTTAGATTAGGACCTAGAGTTCTTTTTATACCCAAAATTATTTTCAATCCCAATATTTACGCAAATAGGTACGTGTGTAACCTGCAGGGAAAGGTTGTATTGAAATATTTTTATTTAGCTTTATCCATCTTTACATTTTCTTAGATTCTAGTTCTATATCCTTTAAATTTTCTTTTTTGGAATTACGAAAAATAAATCGTTTGTAGATCTATAAATAAGTATATATAAACAAATTTGAGAAAATTAGTTACAAAAAGTGGAATCGCAATCTTAGATTTGAACACGAGATTTTCACGATTCATTATTTACAAAAAGAGACATATAACACCACAGCGCCAACGAGACTCAAACATAATAAGTCAAATTCAGAATCAGATTCGGCTAATACTAATCGATTTGCATGTGTGTGTGACTACGTTTCGGGCGGTTATTCCTAATTTTCTTGTAGTTAAAGGATAATAATGCGCGTAAGACCATATAAAAATTTTAAATGAAAGATGTATTAAACACTCATCCTGTCGCATTTATCATCAAAATCTATCTTTTAGCTTGCGATTCTCTGTAAATTGAGAAAACACTTTTATGGCGCCGCCCGCGGCCTCTATCGGCTGAGAGGCTGCATAATATGGTGGCGCGCCACCTTAAATAACCAGGGTTGGCCCACCTTCACTTGAATTGTAAATAGTGCTTTTTGTCAAAGTCAGGTGGACAAAAGACGACCCGATTGGCGCAGAGGTCACCATGCCTACCCGCTAATCAAAGGATTCCGGGTTCGATTCCCGGTGGGCGGTGGACTTTGTGTGATGAACACAGGGTTCCATTTTCCAGTCTGGATGTGTTTATATATCTATAGTATAATATATAAGTAATTCTATGTAGTATATACCACGTTTGCTTGGTTTCCACGACACAAGCTAATAATAGCTTACTGTGGGATCAAGAAGATCTGGGTGTTGTGATGTGGGTTAAAAAAAAAGGATTTTTGGTGGTAAAACTGCAAATGATGATATTACCTAAGGGTTCATAGTATAATGCGAATAATACTTAAGTACCGGCTTAGCGATTTTTAGTTCCTTATTGGAAAAGAATGAACACAGATTTATCTGCAAGAGTAAATCGACAGTCACGGTGATATCAAGCTTACTAATTTATCACGTCTGAGCTATTAACAGAAAATAGAATAGAGGTTTTAACGGCTGCAACTAACCGATATTATGTAAGTCCAAAAATACGTGTCTATTATGTTTTTATTTTCTAACTGACGGACTAATTAGAATTTTGATTTTCATACCTTGGAAAACACCCAATTAAACTATTTTAACCTCGCTTTGTTTACCTCGCTTTATGGCTATCTGAAATGACAGCAGCAACCCTAGCTAGTAAATCTTCAGCCACACACGCCGCGGGCGTATCTCGAGGTGCATACATTACGCTCCTAAGTTTATTACACGCACTTACATGACATGATAATTACTCGTTGACTCCTTCAAGGCTCTTAAAATTTTATAAGAATACTAGCTTTGAATATATAGTTTACTAGCTGTCCCCCGCGATTTCATCCGCGGTAATTTCGGAGTTCCCGCGGTAATTCCGGGAAAAAAGTGGTGTAGTTTACGGTGATAAGCAGTTCCTCACATAAATTCCGGAGTTCCCGCGGGAATTCCGGGATAAAAACTATCCTATCTTTTAAGTTGGCCCATATTATAAATGGTTACAAAATTTTATCAAAATCCGTTCAGTAGTTTCGAAGTCCATCGCGGACAAACAACGTGACACGTGATTTATATATATGTATTAGAATAAAAAATATAGTTAGTGTTTTATATATAAATATATAAACATATATATATATATAAACCAGCTGTGCCCCGCGGTTTCACCCGCGGTAATTTCGGAGTTCCCGCAGGAATTCCTGGATAAATATTACCCTTTGTCCTTCTCTGTACCCCTGACAACGTGCATGCCAAATTTCATCCAAATCCGTTCAGCCGTTTTTGCGTAATTGAGTAACAAACATCCAAACATCCACACTTTCACATTTATAATGATTAGTAGGATAATACATAGACGAATGAGATGTTATTTAATATTTTGTATAAATTCTGTTATTTATTGCAGCTTGATAAAAATAAAAGTGTATCAAAAGTGTAAAGAAGCACTAAATCTATTTCGTTCTTTTTATTTACATCCATTCGTACATTTAATAAGGTTTTTCTTAGATATAAATAAATCTGAAAAACTCTAGAGAGTTTATTATCCTAAACCCAAATATCAACTACCTACTATCGCACTCAACAACGAGCACAAGCCTCGTTCGTGATTGTACTTCACAATACAAATCATTGTCATCGCAACTGAGAATCACTTGGATCAAGTCGTCACGTCTCCTTTATACACCGTGACGTCTGAAGTCATGCATGTTTACCATTTTGATCCACCGTCACGAAGCGAACGTACGTCTGACCGCGTCGCGTCGCTGTAATGTAATCATATCGTTTTAAAATAGGTTATTGAAATGTTAGCTGTTGCAAAAGGGGTCTTACGTATTACTTTAGTGTTTAGACTTTAGATATAATAAGCTCTTTTGGAAAAATAATGTTTTACTCGTCAGTCTCTAACAATACTTTTAGAGACTGACGAGTATTGAGGCATTTTTTTTTTATTTTCACACAAGAACTCAATGTTAGCTTAAATCAGTTTTTGTAGAAAGACTTTTACTGAACTGGTTCCAAGGATTGCGTCAAAATGGTCACATTACACAGCTCTCTTGTATGTATGTATATTTACACGCTGGTATCAATGTCCATTTCTGTTCTTCTTCTTATAAATTGGACATATTTATTACGGTACCCTTTTTCCCTCGAATTTTTATAACTATTAATATAGTAAACTAAAATTGGCAAAGTGAACGACACTGAAGGTCGTTTACTATCACATTGTTTGATAACAACTATACTGATAATATAAAAATAAGACGCAGAGAATTCGTTATACTACTAAATTGACCAACTTATACAGCGATGATAGCTCAGTGGTTGGTGCGTTCGGATTAAACGCCGCAAGGTGTAGGTTCAAACCCTAACAATGAGCTTGAGCTGTCGGTGAAGGAAAACATCGTGAGGAAACCATAGCATGGTGGTAGGGCGCTCTCTAGTGCCCGGCTGGCTAGCTACCACCTTCAAGTTGCAAATCTGTCGCCGAGCACCTAACAGTGTGTTCCGGCAGCCCCACTTGAAAACCAGTTCCCATCCCCATTCCAGGTCGGCAACGCACCTGCATGCCTTCTGGTGTTGCAGATGTCCATGGGCGGCGGTAATCACTTACCATCAGGTGTACCACTTGCCCGTTTGCCCCCTATGACATAAAAAAAAAACTTATGGGCATTTTAGTTGACAAAAAAGAATGGTAGGTACTCTTCTTTCAACCGGAATGGAATTCGGGTCATTCTAACCTTCGATTCAAATAGGTGAATTAGGTACTTCATGTAACAGTAAATTGCATAGTAAAATGCTCATAGCATACTAAATCCGTTTATAGTAACAAGCTACAACCGCAGAAAGTAAATTTACTTTAATTTACCTAACGTCGTACAGTTAAGGTGTTATTGTATGCTTTTGTGGGGTTTTATTAGGAAAAATCGGGTTAACTCCGATAGCAAAACGGAAAAGAGCGGAACAGCATTGCTAGTAAAAGATTTCATATCAGTTCGAACCTATAATAAAACTTGAAAGGAAGCAATGAATGGCGTCAGAAAGTACGTTGAGCCCGTCGAGGTTAAAAACATCGTCAACACTCTAAGCTACTAACTATAGGCGATAATAAATAATAAAGATCTAGTCTAGGATTGATAGATATTTTTTCCCCACTAGTACAAATTAAACCAAAGTTTAAAGTTTATTGCGCTCATGATTTATAACATTTGTAGGTAGTAGTGGTGTATTAGTTCAAAGTAGCTTTGTAGTGCCGAAAAAAATTTCAGAAGATACACCTATTTAATATACATGCGCAAATGTGTTTGTCCAGCTTCACATTATGACTATGATATACCGAATTTATCAAAACAAACGTCAATCCAAAGTATATTTTTATTTATTTATTTATTTATTCAAGAAAAAGGTACAAAAATTATGATTTTCATGTCACTAAACTTACATAAGTTTGTCGTGACATTACAGAGTCGCCGAGATAGTAGGTATACACAGTGCCCTCTGGAGGAATAACACCTGTAGTAGATATAGCTACTGACCATTAAATTAACACGCCTGCCATGCCTGCCATTACCACACATTCACGTAGTGATTACCTTCCCCCTGCACACATTGATGGTTGTTGAAGGGTGAAAGCCCTAACGAAACACGCGTGTCACGTTAATCTTCGTTATTTAGTTACCTTTCAGCATCTATTTTGGACCCTGAGCAGAAAACTGACTTTCAAGTGAGCCATGCTTTAATTTGGGTACAATCTCATTATCATTAGCGTTTTGCCATAATCGAAGAAGTAGATAAAGAGATTTCTATTACTAAGAAACATTGTCATTGGCAAATTATTATAATTATAGACGCCATTATTAAGAAGAAGAAGAATGAATGAATTTTCAAATTTTAAAAACCACAAAGATCAAAACGAATTGGCCAATGTCGTAAAACCATCATTTCGGCCAACAGTACGGAAAGGTATTACAGAACACTTTTATTTTTCGCAACCGTTTATCTTTAACCTCTTTATACAATCTAATGAGATTTAGACATTGAATTAATAAATCGTTTCAACTTTCACTGCTTGCCGCCATCAAATTTGATTCATAGCTTGAATTTAAATTAACTAGTTTTAATTGGACTCCATATGACTATGACTGACTGTTCCAGATTTTCATTCATGCGTCGTTGCAATTGGCTGCCGTTCGCTTGTACTAGATCTTTCATTCATAGCTATATCAAAATAATCTTAAACATCTGTTACATCTTAATAAAATGTCAATGCTTTTAATAAAGTTCTAAAATTTTCAATATTTATTATTTTATAAGAAGTCGTTACAAACGGTTATTGGGACCTACTTTTAAGCATTTTTTATACTTGTGCCAGTAGGTCCCACTCTTCCATAGCCATCCAAAACATTTATATAACTAAAGCCTTATAATTAATTAACTCATACAGATATATATTTATATAAATATAATTGTATGTAACATTTGTTATTTATTTATTTATTTATTCAATAATTATATTTACCTTTCTATCCTACCTGGTTATTGTATGCTTAAGTACTCGTTTATAAGAGTTATTTTTTGCTTGTCTCCAGATAGTTGCGATGTCGCGGTAACCCAGGCGTGATGATGAGGCTCGATCCGTCTGAGAAGCAGCACCGCTACCACAACCTTCTTGATGACGACCATGCTAGTGAGTATTCATATTTTCATAGGGAAGTTATTAGCAACACTAAACGCTTTATTAGAGCAATGTTTACTAAATTATTTTAAAAACTTTGTTAACTTTGGCCAGCCTTTCTGATTATACACAACACATTATCACTTATTTCTTATTTTCGTTTAAAAATTGTCACAATGAAACGATTTTGAGCAACATCTTTGGACGTACGGACTTTATTCAGATGATATTTTGATGCAGGTAGGTGTTCGAAAGAACCTTTATGAGTTATGACACTATGCATCAAAGAACTCTAGTAAAATAGATCTCTGCAACAAGGGAATGCTTAGCAAGATCGATCAACCATTACACAGACACTAGATCCAAATTAAGGCAATATTTGTCATTATGCTTTACTGGCCTATTAGAAATTTGAATTTTTTATCTTACTGATACTTAATCCATTCATTTTTGTACTAGAGATTCTAAATATTATTTGCCACGATGAAGACCAACATCGCCTTGAATACTTGTTAATCTATTACGGATTTTCTCTGTTCCACAAAGTAGTATTGTTACGTTACATAAGTATGGGTTTTATGTCATCGCAATAATTTGCAATAATATGTCTTGTCTGCGGTCAGCATTGCTATAATAAACGATTCAAATAAATTGCATTCAATTCATTGATCATTTGATAACCTACATTTGACTAATTTGATGATTGATTTATTGAAATTATTTAGTTGACTGATGTCTATATCTGATAGCGATGATTGGAGCAATTTAATATCGTTTACGTAAGCATATTTTGATTGTAAGTGTTCTGTGTTTATAATTATTGTTATGCAATGTTTTCAATGATTATAAAATTATTGTAATGATGGCAAAGTTTGTTTTCAATGTATCAAAACTATTGTATCTATTTATTTTGTTAAAGTATTCTACTTATTTAAAAAGTGACAGCTGCTTTATTGGAGTCAATAATTCAGTAGTTTCTAGCTGTCACCCGCGGTTTCACTCGCGATAATTGCGGAGTTCCCGGGGGAATCCCAGGATAAACTATATGTATAAATTTTCCTCTTGAATCACTCTGTCTATTGGTGAAAGTTTATCGTGAACGGGCAGGCAGACAGACGCGGCGGAGTACCTTGTTTTATAATATGCAAGAATTTAAGAAAAACAAAAATGGATATAGTGAAAAAGTGTGCAGTTAATGTGTAAACTCCCTTAACCAACGTCATCCATTCGGTGGCAAAGTTCATAGCTCCACCATAATAACTTATTGTTATATTATAATGGTTCATCCTTAATTGCTTCATCATAAAAAGTTACGTTCACAATAAATACACGTATAATTACTCTAATCTCCGTCTCAAGAGTGTCATGGCTTGTAGCCATTAACTTTGTACTTGTAAATACAATAGCATTTTGTAATAACCATGAGACTACTTGTGGCAACATTAGAATAAGATTAGTATAGATGCACTATCGATTTGAAGTATCTGTGAGATGTAATGATACTAGCTATTGGTATTTGGTTGGTATTCAGTGCCTCATTAATTACAAATTTTTTAGGATCGTTTAATATGATCGTATTTCTACTTTGACATTTAGTTTACAGTAAGATACTTTTAAGGGCATTGCTGCTAAAGCATAGGCTTACCTACTTATACAGAGTGTGCCCACCAATTGAGTCAAGCGCAGATTGGTGAACTTAAGACATGCTTTCAAATTGCTTCTATTAAGTATCTACGTTTAGAGGTATTTTCAATAAGTGTTCCTTCAAAATTAAAACTGTGCATGGTGATCTTTTAAGATTTTTAGGTACATAAGTACCAGCCTGGGATAGAAATCCCGCCCTCTAAATAAGATGCGAGAATTATATTACTGCTCTGACTATAGCCGTGGTAGCGCAGCTCGCAGCCTATTCAATATATTATACTCTCTTTGTTTTTCTCTTCTTAACTTTCAAAGCTTTTGCTTATAACAATAACGAGGCACTGTAGTTATAGAGGTTCACTTTTTTTTCTGTCAGCAAATTGTTACCCATACCAGACTGGCACTACCGGTGGGTTCAACAAAAGTTAACGCGGGATCAAAGCACCTGACATCCGGCGGTCGGTTTCCTGTGTTTTGTGCGAGGGAAGCGAACCCATGACGTCACACGCCGTTAACTCCCCAATAACACAACCATTATCTTATTTGCTAGAAGACGGTCCCAGTTTGGAGGTCAAAAATATTAGCCAGTAATATTCAACAAGTGATGCCTAATTTTGGTGTAGCTTAACAAATCTCTTATTGTGGTCTTAAAATGGAGATAAGTGTAGGTGGTAATGTTTGTCCGTGTTTGATGGGTAATGCCTTTTCCACTCTTTACAAGGATGTAATTGGTTCCTTATTTTCTATCTGTGAGGCGCATCCAACCCATCTATATGGGTTCTGACCACAAAACCAAGATCTTTAATTTCCTATGTACGTAATTAGTAGCAGATTCGTAAGTTGAAAGGCACTCTATCCGCCAATTTACTAGCAGTTCTAGTCCTGTGAATTCTGCAACACGCCAGAAGCAGACTTAGTGGGTTATTGTTGTCTTCCGAAAGTCATAAATCTAATGAAATGTTTAATTGAAGAATTTTTTTATTTATGACTCTCGCAAAACATTATCATAGAGGTATTTTTTATGCTATCCATATTATTTGTACTAAAGAACGACATAAAAATGTTCTTTAAAAAGCTTTACGTCGTAGGATTAACTATGAATTTTTGTTCGTTCAATCATTATGACAATTGGTTTCGATGCCATATTTTGAGATGTGTGTACGTCAATTACCTAATCATTTTTGACTCTCCTAGAATATTAATTATTATATTATATACTCTATACTCTAATATTATGATAATAACTAACAATACAGGCGCAATGGATAGAAGTCATCTGATAATAAGCCACTATACTTAATACTAGTATTATAAACAATATGTACTGTAATGGTTGTTATGACGGTTATCGGCCGTGGCCTGGTAGCCATGTTTGCAATATGAAGTCTGTCGCCGACCCACGTGACGCTTCTATCTCTGCCATAGATCAATTATTTGTTAATTTGGTCACGTTGATTAAATTCACCTGTTTCACACTTCATCATTTTTTGACTTTTAGAGTTAATAAGAATGAATATAAAACGAAAATTATAGGTACCTATATAGTAAACATCTTAGTCTAGTCATAAGGATTGGTGAGAGTATGCTACTCTAACTTTTTTGGACGGTAAATTTCTCTTCAAAACCAACCCCTCTGCTTAAAACACGCTCGGCGCACATTGCGCCGGCGTTAACCCACATCCACAATATTGTCATTGTAATTATAGGATACGTCAATAGTAATCTAACCACATACTCCAAAGATCTTGCCACTGTTGCACAATAGAAACAAGCGATTATGAGTCTTACGCCTTTGGGATACGAGGTGAACAATACAACCGACACACGTGGGAATGCTGTATATGTAGGTCGGATTTCTAGTCCATTGGCTTGCAATAGTGTTTTAATGTAAAATGCTAATTAACTTAATTATCTAGCGAAGCCTGAGGCCACCCTCGATTTCGTCTCGGCAGAAGTGTTTTGTAATTAAAGTAAGAAAGACGTGACGTGTTGGAATATAGTCCAAACATGAAGAGTGAACTTATCCTTTATGGTAATTTCTTAAGACGAGTAAAACTTCCGGACTTATCTAACATTCTCTCTAAATGGTCACCAATCACCATGATAAGTGACGGTGTGATCGGAGATTGTAAACACACCTAGCCTGGAATGGGGACTGGCTTTCAAGTTATGGATTTTCAATTTATAGGTGATAGCTATGTCAAATAAAGACATTACTATTATATTTAAATCTACGATCGAAGTAAAACTGTTTTTCAAGAACTGTACTGATATAAATAGAGAAAACAAAGTTGGATTTTTTATTCTTGTTTTTAACATTTTTGCGTCACTTAGGTAAAACGTAGAAAGAAACTAATTGAGTTTAATTGACTTGTCGACATAGTAATATACGCACTCCAAAATTTTTGAAATCACCGATTTAAACGAAGCGCTACGACGCGACGATGTCAGAGAGACGTTAATAAATAATGTCCTTTTGATGTAATGTCACCGTAAAATTGTGAAAACCGTTAGTTTGTAAAATAACAGTAATATTGTAAAATTCTGAGGAAAGAAAATGCGTGGTGGTCGGTAACATTTGACTGTGTTGTGGTCACAGTTCATGTTAAGCAGAGTGTCGGGGTGCACATAAATACCTTTTCAATGCCAATCGTTTACAATTTAACGGTCTTTACAATTTTACGGTGACATATACATTCTATGTTTGTGTATCTTCAGTACCTATATAAAAAGTTGCAAGAACATTTTTAGCTTTCTTTGGGTTGTGTGATTATTCATGCAAAGCAGCGATACCTATATCAATCGTAGTGGTTATAATATCTTCTTTTTGCATAGATATATCTATATTCCATGCTCTCATGTTATTTCATAGCGCATAGGTTTTACTTTAAACTTTAATTCACGTTTCTTGTTTTAAAATACTGCCTTGTCTATTTCTATTTGTAGATATTAAATCGACTACGTAAAAGCCTGTGTAACATCACAAGCAATTATTTTGTAATCAACCAACGTTTTTACATCAAAAGTAACGCGTTTGCATTCACTTTCATCATCACACGAGTGCTTACTAATAACATTGTAATAGTTGTTAAAAAAAATATATGAATTTGCGATGGGCGTTACAAATTTTCTATTAACTGCATTTAGAAAGTGCTTTCTTAACGTCGCGTCGGTGGAGTTGGGAAAAGAGTTAAACAAATGATCTTTGAGCCCCGGGGGGCTGGCAGAGATTAAAATTCCAAATCACCTGTAGCGACCAACGGCAACGGTGTATTTGCTATCAAAGTTCTGATCCACTATGACCATTAACCATAACACACCGGATCACGATAAAGCGCCAAAATATATTTTTTTCGTACTCAAAGATAATTCACTTCAAAAAATATATAAACAAGGTAAACCTATTACTACACAAAGAATGTTAATTTGTAATGTTTTTTCCCGCTAGAACAAGCGTTATATACACTCGATTTATCAGCAAAGAATGTTGGTGGCCATAGTGAATGAAGCCCAGATACGATACTGTTTTTCGTTTGAGATTTTTCACTTTCATTTGTGACAGTAACTAGACTTTTGCAATAAATTGCACTTTAACAACAACAACAACAAGTGGATATTGATGAAAGAAAAAAAACTTACTCTCTCTCTCTCTTTGTTCTCTAATAACTTTTACGGTCCATCAATATAAGATTACTTTTGGGAAACTCGCCTGATCCGGCCCTATTACGTCTAACCATGCTTTGGTTAAATAAAGCCGTGTGATTTATTGAATACTTCCGTGACACACGCAAGAGTCGATGGCTCTTTTTGGTCGCATCTATTGGGGCTTGGATTTGTTTCGGTTGTTTTATCGAGCACGTTTTGCACTACCGCCAACGCATCGTTTTCTAATATGTCTAGTTTTCGTAAATTGTAATGGTGTTTATCTTATTATCTATTGAAAGTTGTCCCATAGTATGACTTTTTTTGAACTCAATAAAACTAAAATTATTATGACAGCACCCATAAAACATCCAGAGAAGAAGCTAATGGGATGGGAACTGGCTTTCAACTGATCCTGTCGGAACATACCGTTGCGTTGGGTGCTCGGCGATACATTTTCAACTTGAAGGTGGTAGCCGAGTACTAGAGAGTCCCCTACCACCATGCTATGGTTTCCTCACGATATTTCCCTTCACCGACAGCTCAAACTCATTGTGATGGTTTGAACCTACGCCTTGCCACTGAGCAATCATCGCAATAATAAGGCACTTCATCTTCACTTCACTTTTATAGCGTGTCATATAAATATCGCAATCATTTATAAAATATTGACATTGCATTTGCATTGTGCTACTTACCTGTATATAAAGATAAATGTTTGATATGCAAATAGTAGGCACATTGTCGCGTCTTCGTTGCGTCAATATTAAACTACCATGTTCACGATATCAATTGTTTCATTTATTATTACATCTTTTTAACCATACGTTATCTCTGCAGCTATTTGTCAAATCATCCACGTTGAATTTGTCAGAGAATAAATAGTCTAGTTTGAGTCTAGATGGATAATGTCAAGGTTTATTGTTTTACAAATTCAACATTTTCATCTCCGATTGTGTTATTGAATTCCAAATCTAACTCAATTATAAATTAAAAAAAAAATGAAATTGTACGGCAACGTATTCGCATTCGCAAATGTTTATAACTAACCACAAAACGAATTCGATTCCATAAATATGAAGATAATAATTTGTACGAATCAACGATAAACGAGTAACGACGAGATAGGTATGACACCGAAGGTCACCCGAGGTGGATCCACACGTACTTCGAACAGTAGTGATGTCAACATTACATCACCATCATCGCCAGAAAAAACATTGTCTTAAACTAAAACTATTTGCAAATCAATATTGAGATTGTCATTAATAAGTTAGCAGATGAACTAAACTCTCGAATTTGGTGCTGCATAATTCTAATTAGGAAACTGCTTCTTTGATGTCGGTTTTCCCAGGTGCAGGTGTAAGTTTCTTACTTTCTTAGATTTAAAGCCATAATACAGAACTTGTTTCAGTCTTCAAACGTTACCATTCAGCAGTTGCGAAGTCTAGATTTCAAACAATATCCCCAAAATGTTTGCCTAAGCTATTGCTAATTTGTTATTTTATGTCAATAAAAAATAAATATTGATTGCACTTTTTAAACTTTTTTCCTTCTTTGTCTAGTACTTCTGTCACTCCCTTAACTACTGACAGTCTAGCAACAAATATTTAAGTACCGTATATCTTCGCCGCGCATGTGCAAACCGTGCATGTCTGTCAAAAAATGTAATTATTAACTCTATTTCGATAACGATAAAGTCTTTAATAAATTCAATATCACCTTATTCCGTGTTGCCACGCATGCGCGTAAACCCACCCCTTTGACTTAGACAAAGTTGTAACACCATCCTGTGTAAGCTCATTTTCATCTTTCCTCTTCAGCTTTTAAGGTTGCATTCAGGCATGCCTGTTTGTAAATAGAACTGTGTTGTATCTCTATTTGATCAGCTGGTTTGTCCCCAATTGATAATTTAGTTAGTGTTGTGCAGTCTGCCCGGCTTAATGCCTAGCTTTACTTGACGTTTAAATAAAAAAACGAAATTATTTATCACTGGTGCTAATGTGATTGTGATTCGGGTGCTGAAGTTCAACATAAGTGTTATGCAAAATTTGAGGTTATGCAAAAGATGATTTTGGTTACCCAAAAATAAAATAAGGTTAAATTGCTCCAACGTAACAAAAACATTACACACCTCTTGGCAATATAACGAATTGTGCTACTGCTTGTTCAACAATGCATTTTGTTGAATACATAATATTTCATTTTAGGACATTTGTTATGCTATAATAATTCTTGATAATTATGAAAGCGCTTTGTGTGTAGCAGTCAATTATTACTAATTATCAAACGAATTTAAGAGCTTTTTATGTATCTACATATTTTTTTCTGGAGTGTTTATTAAATGGTTAAGTCTAGACTGAAACCAACAAGTAGATAACAATGGTGAAAAATAGATAAAATGGTCGATAGGATCTGTATTGCGTACGCATCACATTTTCTCAGTGAATTTTATTGCAAAATTAACAAACAAATTTTCTTTAATCACACTAATTTAGGTAATTATAGCATGTATATTTTGTTGTAATTTTTTTTGCAAATGGCCAATGGTTGTCTCGTGACTGAGCTAATGTGGCCATTGAGCGTTTGAGGTTCGCCATTGTGAGTATTGTGATGTATTGTAGATGTTCAGTGCAAGGTCAATGCATATTATGGGCCATGGCCTTTTTACAATGATCAGAAACGTGAAATATCCTCATTCAATCGTTCTTACATACGGTCGTCTGTTACGTTCCATTCACATTGTAATGCGATAATCTTTTCAATCTTTTCACATCATTGGATCAGTAGATATGTTTTAATCGGAAATCAGCTTCTGATTGTTGTATTATATGTAGTTATACTTCATTCTACTCCGCTGGTTGAGTACCTAGTTTGTCGATAGAAAAGTTTTGGGTGTATCCATTTGTTCTACTGCAGTTTGAGTAAGGAAAAAAAGATGCAAAATTGAAGGCCGACGAGCGGGAATGTTTTTGTTTAATAAAATTTTATATACTTACCAATTTTATGATTTTTTTCTTTCAGAAAATATTTCGAATTCCATATTTAAAATACTGATACGAATGCTTCTAATGTTGCCAGCGTTGTTTTTTTTTTTTTTGTAATCGTTCAATCATTCAGGTTCCATTTTAAAGAAACTGGTTGAAACTGTTATTGTAATATTATTTGGAATTTTAACAGCCTAACTATGACACGTGTGAAGAATAGTCAGAAAGGAGGCACCAACCGAAATAAATTTACGTGATTTTAAGTGTTCATGATCCTAAGAACATGAACACTTAAAATCCTGTGTGATGATACAGAAGAAAATTTTGTAAGAGAGATGAAACTACCAAACCGATTAAAAAATATAACCGATCCAAGTTTACAGTATCTCTGAGTAACATAACAAACTATTATCACGAAAATGAAGGATTCCGAAGTTCACATGGCAATAGTTTTTAAAAATCAACATATTTTTTGCAAATTTTTTCTATAAAAAAAGTCTTTTAGACAGGCGCGCGTCGTGCGTTTTACCTACGTTTGAAGTCATATACCCCTAAACGGTAAATGTATGCAAATGGCTAAAAATTACAATTTAAAAATACAAAAAATTGTATTGTAACGTTTCTTATCACTAACACTTCAGGCTTACGACGGCTTGGTGACCCCTTTCGTACTAGCCTTGTAGATACCAATGTTTATATGATAGTAGATGATTATACCTATCGGCTAATCTAGAACGAACAACGCGTGGAATGTTTAACAAACGTGTCCGACGCTGGATCTAGCTAGCATCGCGTATTTACCCGAAGCACACACCCGACATGATCTCATCTGACAATAAACCAGTCGGTATACTGCGACATTGGCACTTGGCACGTGCAATCTGTTAACCAGCAATTTATAGGGTTTCGTCGGCAATCCCAACAAACAGAACCTTCATATCACAGCCATTTTACTTAGAGACATGGAGGATAATCCTCCATCCTCAGAGACAATGGGCATGATGACATAATTTTTAATTTTTAGTCCGTCTTGTAGATTAATAAAAAAATATTGGACGCGTATTTTTCCTTTTTTTACGTTATCAAAAAATAACGGCGATACAGTGAGTTAAAACTCCGTGTGACGTCACACCTAGGTACACTTTATACTTAGTTTACCTAAGTATTTTCTTCAATAATTCGTAAAAGCAAAAAATACATGTCTATTACTGACGGACTAAATAGAATTTTTATTTTTACACCTTGTCATCATGTCTTGTATAGTAGGTATTATATTATGTAATATTAGTTTAGAATAAATATAAATTTAGTATACACTAGCTGTGCCCCGTGGTTTCACCCTCGTCAATTTCGGAGATCTAGCTATATTAGCTTTATTATTGTGCAGTTTCATTGAAATACATTAAGTAGTTTTTGCGTGAAAGAGTAACAAACATACATCCATATAGACAAACTTTCGCGTTTATAATAAAGAAGGATTTCTGCTGTACCATTTGTATCAAAATTCAAGGAAAATCTCAACATGATTATGATACAAATCTGTAAGACAATTTGAGTTATTCATGTTCTTCTGACGAATTCAACTGCATATTATATGAATACATATCATTCACCACCTATGTATGTATTATTTTGATTCGAGGCTCGTGCGCACTTTAATCCAATATTCCGACTTTGGTTCGACATTAGAAATTGTAATGGCGTGCTGACGTCACATCCTGTCAGTTTATGGTCAGCGGTTTGATATAATCGGACATGGAGTCTGTAGGTACCTACTCTGTCGGTATGTTAACTTTTAGATTTGGCGGTATTGTAGCTATTCGAGGTACTGAATAGATCCATTGCGGTGGCTATCTGCATTATCTCTTCTAAATAATTCTGTTTTGTCTACTTAACATCAGTGTTCAACTCAACAATTTTATGAAAGAAACGAAACGCAATATTTTTTATCAAAATTTACATTTTTTTTATGAATAATTAGCTGTGCCCCGCGTTTTCACCCGCGTGAGTTTCGGAATTCCCGCAGGTACCATTTTTTTTCTAAAAATAAAAGTGTAGCCTAAGTTACTCCTTACTTACTAAATCAGCTATCTGCCAGTGAAAGTCCCGTTAAAATCGGTCTAACCTTTTCAGAGATTAGCC
Organism: Zygaena filipendulae; assembly: GCA_907165275.2. Taxonomy (NCBI): domain Eukaryota; kingdom Metazoa; phylum Arthropoda; class Insecta; order Lepidoptera; family Zygaenidae; genus Zygaena; species Zygaena filipendulae. Next base: position 11,177,772 of record OU015664.1, read on the forward strand.
GAAACAAACAGACAGACAGACACAAAAATAAAAAAATAAAAAAAAAATTTATGTATTTATGTGCATAGTTGTTAATTTGGAATTACAAACAGACACTTAAATTTTATTTTTATTTATATGTAGGTATAGGTGTAAAGATATTAGTGTGAAAAGTTCAGTAGGTATCCGTAGAGATAATTTCGATCCCCTCGCTCATTATCATTAGAGTTTTTGATAGAAACTTTTGTTTCACTTACGTTTATTGTTAAGTTCGATCGTTCGTTGCCATAAATCAAACACGTCTCATTAAAATCAGAGGGTTGCTTTTATAACAATGCCACAGATAACTGAAATGTTCCCACGTAATTAGGTACATATTGCCACAGATAATATAATACTATGCTGCGCTTTATATTATTTTTGCCCTTTATTTCCAAACGCCGCTATCAAACTTGGAAGTATCTCATTATTAGAGAAAGTGCAATGGGTGTTTAAATTCTGGGGAAGACCTTTTAACGTGCCTTTTTTATTTTTAGCCAATTACGAGTAAAATATAATAAATGTGTTTGCTGTTATTGTTTTAGCATTTAGCATCGTTGTAAGATTTTTATCTTTTTCGGAGCTCTTGGGAGCCGAAGATATATCTTCCTCCTTACATAAAAAACCTTTGCAGAAATTACAGAAAGAATCATAAAACGCGGGAAAATCAACTTTTAAAAAAAAATTATCGACACGAAATTATACGACAAAATCGCCATCTTCGATTCCCGCCAAAAAGTCCCAATCCAATTTTGTCCATACGTATATCTTCTCTATACTCTCTATACTTATGATGAGGTTGTCAAAAGCCAGTTACTCATTATTGGCACAGATAATATAATACTATACTTTATTGATTTCAAATTGACATTGATTGTAAACTAGCTGTCCCCCGCGGTTTCACTGGCGGTTATTTTGAAATTTCCGCGAGAATTCCTGGAAAAACTATATGTATGAGTAAACTTTTCTCTTGAATCACTCTTGCTATTGGTGAAAACCGCATGAAAATTTGTTCCGTACTTTTTGAGTTTACCGCGAACAGGCAGACAGACGCAGCGCTGTATTATTCACTGTATGCGAAAGTCCGTTGAAATTTTGAAAATAAAAGAAGACTGACAAAAATAGAAGATCTACCTACCAACTGTAGATAGGTATCATCCAACGCGTAGTAACTACTCACATGGTAATCTATTGTTTTTATTATAAACTTCGGTTAGAGTAAAGCTCGCTTGATTTCTCACGATTGTGAAAGTACAAGTCCGTGGGAAGAAGATAAACACACAAAAAAACATATTGTAATCTCTTTTACTTGATAACTGAGTCATAAACAGAGGATTTTAGATCGTATTACTGAGGCGATTCTGTTTATTTGCCAACGTGAGAATCACTGTGGTGTTTTGTTACATTACTTTCTTAATGTGTTTGTTGCATAAAGAAAATGACAATAAAATATTATGTGTAGGTTTTTGCAATGCCCGTCTGGTGCAATATTTATAGTTGAATAGGTACCAATCTTCGTTAATGCTCTTTAAGGGATGTTACGAATATGATATTTCGGATCTGGATACGGATATAGGAATAAAATTACATATATCAGTTTCGGATACGGTTACGGATATGTAATTATTTCGGATTATCCGGTGGTTTCGCATAGTTTCAGTTTCGGATATTAGATTGATTAAAATACATATTAGATTGAAGTAAAATACATATAAACACAAATAGTATGTAATAATTTGGTTTTATTTATAGGTTTCATCAAGTCTAGGTTATCATTTGGTATTATAATCAGTCATATCTATAGGTAATTAATTGTTATATACCTATTCAATTTTATGTTTTATCTATTAAAATAAAAATACAATAAATTTAAGAGTTGGAAAAAAAAAGATCCAATCCTATCCAAAATTTGTGAAATAGATATGGTTACGGTTACGGATATATTTTTATTTCGGATATCCGATAATTTCAGTTAGGGTTACGGAGCTCCTTAACATCCCTGCTTTATATTTGTACATGCTAGCTTCGATTTCCAGTCAATTTCGGAAGTAGAAAAGAATGGCTGAATGATGATGATGATTTTTTTTTCTAAGTTCTATTTAGTCCGTCAGTTAAATAATAATAAAAATAATAGAAATGTATATATTTAAAATAAAATATACTTGGATAAAGTGCATTAAAGTTTAGGAGTAGGGCAAAGACATTCTCATACACTCAAAACATCATTGGGGTAGGGGCTCGTAACGTGATAAAAACTGTACCTGCTTGTGACGTCACGCGACATTTCGACTCAACGTAGCTTAGGATCTCCGTTATTTTTTGCTTACGTAAAAAAAAAATGTGTCTAATATTTTTTTATGAATCTGCAGGACGGACTAATAACAAAAATTTTGTCAAATAATAATAAGGCCTAATAGGCCTTGAATTTTGCTGAATATTTTTATATTTAGGAAATTCAGTGATGCCGAATAAAGATGTGTAATATATATATATATATATTATGTCTAAGAAGAATTCGCGGAGAAACTTAATTGTACGTTACTGTGCTTCATTTCGTCTGTCATAACTACTTAATACCATAATTTCCGATCGGCGACGTGCACGTTTACTCGTATATTCAAATGGCGTGACTTACCGTTTCTGTAATGGTATTATTTAGACTTGTTTAAACATTGTTGTTTGTATTTCTATTTGCAACAGCACGCGTAATCTTAACTAATCTTTATAAATAAAAATGAATGTCTGTATGTCTGTCCTCTATGCGTTTCCAAACCATTGGTCTGATTGCGATTTGGCGGGTTGTTCTGCTTGCGTCCGCAAAGGTTCCTGATCACGCGGGTGAAACCGCGGGGCACAGCTAGTATCTATTATAAATGCGAAAGTGAGTTTGTTTGTTTGTTTATTTGTTGAAATCGAAATTTTGCATACACGTTGTCAGGGGTACAAAGAAGGACTTAGGGTAATTTTATCCTGAAATTCCTGCGGGAACTCCGAAATGACCGCGAGTGAAACCGCGAGGAACAGCTAGTCTATAATATTTATCGACTGCCATTTTGTTTACTCTTTAGTCTATTCATAAAAATAATCGTGACACAGATCTTATCTATGTACATAGTCACACATAATATATACATAGTTTACATATTATTGTGTTTCTATCCATACTAATAAATGCGAAAGTAACTATCTGCCTGCTTCCTTTTCAATTTTCATGGCATAGCTACTAAAAGGAAACCTGAAATTTTGCATACACGTTGTCAGGGATTCAGAAAACAGCATAGGTTACTTATCAGTCAGGAATTCCCGCGGGAACTCCGAAATTACAACATAGACTTTGTTCCATCGCAACCGGTTCGTAGACAGAGAAGTTATACTAATTCAAAATTGATAGCGTAAAAATTACTGTGGGCTAGTATCATATTATCTGTGCTGCGGGTGTGGCGTGGACTACATCGCATTTCCAGAAAACAACACGAGCGGACCCAGATGCGACGACTAGTCTGACATAAATATCAATTTGAAGTGTTACAACGATTAACGTATGTAAATACAAACATCGCGTACAGTTATAAGCATAAATAATTCATCGACAAATGCACATTCACCGTTTTCACCCAAAAATTCTTCCATATTTTATGATGATCCACTCAATGTACGCTCGTCGACCTCCATTTTGTATTTGCTTTCGAACCGTCGTGGAACCGATTGCTTTGGTCACAGTGCCTACTTGACTACTGGTACTACGTCAATGTCCTAGTACCTGCCAACGAGTATATCACCATTTCGCCTATCGGTTGCTTTATAGAAAGCATCATTAGCATTACATCTTTTCTAACACCATCAACCATGTAATGTTATGTACCAGAAAGAATAACAAACCAGCTGCTGTCCTGCGGTTTCACCCGCGATAATTTCGGTGTTGCTGCGGGAATTCCAGGATAAACTATACGTATAAACCTTCTTCTTGAATCACTCTGTCTACTAGTGAAAACGCATGAAAATCCGTTCAGTAGTTTTGTAGTTTCTCGCCAATATACAGACAGACAGACGCAGCGGAGGACTTTGTTGTATAAATAATATTATGTATATTGTGAGAATATCTAATAAAGCTATGCGATCAAATCACACGTAGGTAATCTGGAAAAAGGGAAGTAACCGGTTTCAGCAGTATGATCTTGAGGGACGAATGTTTTTTTCGTTTCGAATAGGTAACTTTAGAATTGGTGCCACTGAAAAAAATTAAACATATATAACACCATATAAAAAATAAACCATAACTTAAGCAACAATTAAAATAAAAAACTTAAGTAAAAATTGTGATCACTACAATTTGTTTTGTGAACTTAAATAAAATAAATAAACAAGTTTTGAAGGTCGTATTCATAAAAAATCAAGCGAAGTCTCAAAAATATCTATCTCAAACGACAACGAAACTAAAACGTGATACAAAACATAAAATAATGTGTTGAAAAGTACTAAAACGAAAACTCAATTGGCAAAGTGATCAAAGTACCATGGAAGCGCGTGGAGGCAGCCACTTACGGAGCCCTAGAGCGAGTGACTCTCCCGGGGACACTATGAACGATGTTTACGTGGCGTGGCGTAAGTGTACTAACATCTTAAGGTCCATTTATATCTACAGACATTGAGCGTGCCAGAATCGAACAGACACGGCCCAGTATTCGCGAAAGAATAATTTGTCTTGTGGTTCATTTCTGTCCGTGGCTGTGGCTACATGTCGAGCACGGTGAATAGAGCATCGGAACCGTGCAGACGTCTTTTCTAAATAAACGGTGTATATTATAATTTGCCAATGACAATGTTTCTTAATATAAAAATCTCTTCATCCACTTCTTCAATTATGGCGAAACGCCAATGACAATGTTAGATTGTTCCCCAAGTTAAAACATGGCTCTCTTGAAAGCCAGTTTCCTGCTCAGGGTCCAAAATAGATGCTGAAAAGTGACTGAAATAACGAAAAACGTGACACGCGTGTTTTCGATACGGCTTTCACTCGTCAACAACTGGCACGTGTCTGGCACGCTCAATGTCTGTAGATATATAAATGGACCTTTATCCGTCTTACTAACAGGGCCCTTATTCACTATGGCCGTAACACTTCGCGTTGGGATATCGCGCCATCTTTGTCTTTCCCTCGTACTCAAATAAGTTTTACTGCATAAAAAAATACATTTACAGCGTGTCTTATGGCATACAGATGTCAATTTGTAATATTTTGGCATTTGCAGCGTTTGGGATTGTGTTTTGGGGCGCGCGTTATGGGCAGGGAATGTTGAATATATAGTGAATAAGGGACTGTTTCTATCATTTTTCGGTTGCAATCATAAACATGGCGGTTTTGCGTTAACAATAGGTGTGCACGTTTTGACATCTACAATATCTAGCAATCAACCAAAATAAACATATTTTTAAAGTTGAAGCTGCATAAACATGATTAATTCATTACTAAATCGTTATTTCTCTGATAGAAACTGAAATATGATAGCTACAAAAGTTACATAATAGGCTAGCTATATCACTGAATGAGTCCCGACCCTCAGGACATGTAGAATCACATAATATGTAAGGTCACTACTACACTACGATAGTGTACCGGAGTGGCATTTGAGCGACAATAGTACATTGTTATCCTAGGGGTGAAAGTAACTCTCTCTTTCTCCCGAGGGTAACACTGTGCTTTTCATTACGAATGCAAGGAAAGTCAAAATAAAAATAGGAATTAGCTAAAGAAAAAATGAGTGAAGATCGGATAGTCGCTTGACACTTTCCCACCTATTTCTTTTTCTTTGGCCGGCTAGCTATTCAGCCAATATTTTTTATTTACATTGTGGCGACCTAAAAAAAATATTATCTTTAATTATTAAGTATTAATTAAAAAAAATAAAAAAATATAAATAGGAATTAGCTTAAGAAAAATGAGTGAATTTTATTTTAATTAATACCTACTTAAACTTTACGTTATTTCAATTTTACATCGCGCTGGCTGTATAGAAAGTTGAAACATGGTTCAATAGAAATGTGAAAATAGACCTAGTTTTTTTTTTAATTATTTGACAGTTGTCAGTTGAAAGCGATTCTCCCTAGGGCTGAAAAGGGTTACTTTCAACCCGCTTCTCAGGCAACTTCAGACCTACTTTCCGAGTATGAGTAATGAAAAATATGTTTCAATAAATTGTGGTCGGCAGTAGAGCCTTCGGTGGCATAGCGTGGCATGTAGGCGTCCCAACAAAAAGGCAATTCATGGACAGTACGGAATTCAACCTAAAAGCTATGTAGCCTTGATGTTTCTTCCGCAAATTAACGTAATCAGGGCCCTTATTCACTATGACCATAAAACGCCGCGCTAAGATAAGACGCCGCAAAAACTGTCTTTCCCTCGTAATCAAAGAAGTTTTACTGCAAAAAAATACATTTACAACGTTTCTTATGACACAAAGAATTATAATTTCTAATATCTTGGCATCTAGAACGTTTGGAAATGCGTTTTTGGGCCGCGCGTTATGGGCAAGGAATGTTGTTGATCATAGTGCATAAGGGCCCAGTCCCCTGTTGTCGTTTTGATAGATCTAGGTACATATTATATCGAAATGAAATGAAATCAAATGAAATAACTTTATTGCAGTATACCCACAAAATACATGCAACTCAATGGGTACTACTACAATTCGTAAATATAGGCTACAATTGGCCACCTTTTCACTAATAAGTGATCTCTACCAGGCTACCCGAGTTAGAGGAGACAAATTTTACTTACAACTAAGTGGGTGGCATTAGCAAATATTTATATAGGGAGTTATTAATATAGGTACTTTTAACATCATAATACATGTACCTAATGTAAACGTACATACGTACAATATACAAAATGTTGTTCTTAATAAAAATTGTGACCAAAAAACCACTCTTGACCTACAGAATAATTTGAGTAGGCAATAAGTATAATAAGTATATTATAAGTTGTATAAAGTAGTAGTAGAAATGTAAGTAGTTATGGATATTTAGAATTACAAGAGAATAATTAATTATTATTCACTAGAAACTTAGAAAGTACAAAATTGAAAGCGAAACAAAATCTGTTCACTATGCAAATGGTACTTGGAAATATTTAAATACTTCAGTATTTAAATACATGGTGAATACCCAACTGTAAAGAAAAAAGATACTGAACGGCCTTCACGTTTGGCTAGCGTCTAAAAGTATCGATTTCGTAGCTCTAATTACTATAGTGCTAAGATTCAAATCTCTATGGTAATTTACGTGACAAAAAAGTGTCTCTCAAATAAACTGGAATTTTTAGATCCGCCACGAATATTGTCACTTGCACAATAGTATATGTAGTTGTTCGTACGTGTATTGTTTATATACTTACTATATATTTGATATTATAATTATATTAGAGATAATTATAATATCAAAAAACAGACGGTATATATACTAGTACTAGCTGTCCCCCGCGATTTCATCTGCGGTAATTTCGAAGTTCCCGCGGAGGTTGTGGGAAAAAAGTACTCTATGTCCTTCAGTTCCCGAGGGAATTCCGGGATAAAAACTATCCTATCTTTTAAGTTGGACCATTTTATGAATGGTTACAAAATTTTATCGAAATCTGTTTAGTAGTTTCGGAGTCCATCGCGGACAAACAACGTGACACGTGATTTATATATATTAGACTAGCTGTCCCCCGCGGTTTCACTCGCGGTAATTTCGGAGTTCCCGCGGGAATTCCGGGATAAAAACTATCCTATCTTTTAAGTTGGACCATATTATAAATGGTTGCAAAATTTTATCAAAATCCGTTCAGTAGTTTCGGAGTCCATCGCGGACAAACAACGTGACACGTGATTTATATATATTAGATTATAAAAAGGTAGGTAAAGTTTGTAAGTTTATGAAGGGTTAAGTGTAATCTCAGGATCTACAGACCCTATTTTGAAGATTCATTTACTAATAGAATCAATTAGAATGCTGCAGTGCTACAGGGTTTCTGAGTGTGGAACCGCGGTGGAACGGCTAGTACTTATTAAGAGTAGGTATAATCTTAGGTTTTTTTTGTGATTTATTTATTTTCAAGAGCACACAACTAGAAAACTTCTAGAACAACATAAACTATAATATAGATTCGAGAAAAACATTTTCTAAATCGCAGCCGACTCCAATAAATTTTCGCTTGAACGACGTATTAATTGCCACAAAGCAAGTAATTACCACTGTTAAGATAAAAAACCTGATGTTGATGAATAAATTAAATATCTAAATGAGAATGATGATTCGTTGATCAACGAACTTTGGTAGTCAGAATCTACTCTTAAACCACAAATAACACGTAAACTTTATCATAATGATAAAGGAAATATTTCAGCCGTTTGTGCTTCAGTCTTGTACCTACGCTGAATTTGCCAACCAACTCTGTCGTAACCACAACAGACGATTGTCATCTTACCTTTGTCTTCGTTTGAACGGTCAGTGAATACGTCATTGTGACAATATCATTAACTAATACATACGTCCGGTTGCGAAAGTTTGTGTAGGTAACATTATTATACTGGTAGTGTCATTAAATACCATTAAATTGTGATTAGTAGATAATTAGGAAATATTCAAACGATCCCTTGTCTTTAATGCTATCAGAGTAATAGACAGGACATTCCTAAATCTAAATTCCAAGTGAGCTAAGTCACCACGCCTATTCACCGACGCGTTAAGATAACGCGCCACAAAAATTGTCTTTCCCTCGTAATCACAGAAGTTTCACTTCAAAAGAATACATTTACAGCGTTTCTTCTGGCGTACAGAATAATAATTTCTAATATTTTGGCATTTAGAACGTGTGGTAATGCGGTTTTGGGACGTGCCTTACGGGCAAGACATGTTGTTGGTCATAGACCATAGTGAATAAGGGCCCAGCACTCAAATCGAACACTAGAATGTGGTCACTTTGTCCATGCACTTGATTCATTGTGGTCATAGACATAGTAATGTGAAGTCAAATTAATCACGAGCGAAAAGAATACACCAATGTTTCAATGAAGCTACATAAATAACAAAAGTAAGCTGCCGCTTTTTTAAAAAACAGCTGCTAAAGGTGTCTAAACTTTTAACTGTGGCCGCTTTCATATAAACTAATCCCAAAATGCCCGATAAGCCCGACACCTACTATTGTGGGACTAGGGCATAGTTCATAGTCCCAGAATGAATGAAATAATGGTTGAAATTTGAAACGCCTCGTTTTCGTAACTAGTGCAATTCATAACTACCGATACCTACGCCAATATTATTAAATCTCAAACTCATAATACCATCTAGGTATGTACATATAAAGAGTTCTTGGTTATAAGAACTGCATGTATTATCTGCAGTATTGCTGATGTCAGTACTCGGCTGTGACACTGGAGAAAACCAACATAGCAAGTTTAAATGTTATAAAGGTACAATCGATTAAGATATATATAATGCGACAAGAATAGATCGTGCTGTAAGTGTCGTGGAGGTCAGTGCAACTGCTCGTAACGCCAGAGTTTTTAACGGTCACTCGTTGACCATCTTATGATAGCGGCTGTGTCGAGTATTGTGTATCGTTGCCCAAAACTAATGGTATCTTTGTCTCCAACTCCAGATGAGATGCTAGAGAGCGAGGGCGCTGGTCTAGCGGGGCGAGTGGCCGAGCTGGAGGTGCGGTGCGCCCGGCAGGCGGAGGAGCTCCTGTGTCTGCGCTCCACCCTCGCGGACGCCCTGCGGAGGCTCAACGCACTAGAAGGCAGAGCACCCGCCGCCCCACCTGTGCAGAGGAACGGCTCTTATACCGGTAAGACGAGATTTGTCTGGTATTTCTTTTTATATATGTAATATTATAATAATCCACTTCACAACACACCGATCTACTTGATCCTACAGTAAGTTATTTATGTATATATTTACTAATCATGATCACAGGTTTTTATTGCTAGAATTTGATTGACAAACATACATAAGTCCGATCCCACACAACACCACACCAGTTTCATACTTTACATAGCATAAATGTGACAGCTGTTGTGACGAGCACAATGGTTCTGTCGGTGTAAAATATAATATAAAAGAGAAAATTAAAAAGACATAAAAAGTAAGTATATAATATGAGCGTAGGGAGTGGATTACTACAGAAGAACGTTCACCATTTAGAAAGAAGATGTCCTCCAACCCCTAGGACCACGTATACATAATATGCCAAGAAGAAGAAGAAGCTTGGACGAGACACAGATATCAAAGTCAGAGAAGTTAGTGCGCTCCAAGAAATTTCACAACTTCATTTTTCGACTTTGTTCTCTGTGCTGTTTGTTATTCAAGTACAAATATTAAAATTTACGGCCAACTATTACTACAGTTTTGTGCTTAATGAGCGTAACACAATACTGCAATAGTGCAACCGTTTCGTTGCACAAAATTTGAAATGCACAATATGTAACGTAAAAATATTGATGACAATCGCTTTCAAAATTGGCACAACCTTGCGCCCGAACCAGTCGTGAGCCTACGGACGGATGCCGGAATCTGGCTTGTTTATGCAAATCATGTGTTCTGCAATAGAATGCCTTTGTCATTTGCAAATGTGGTGTTGCATACACAAAAAGTGTCCCCAACATTCACTTGAGGGTCAATGATATCGAGTCGCTTTGTTTTATTGACGGACTTTTAGGACTGAAGTAGTTTTATGTTACAACTAGCTGTGTATACAACTATTTGAGAAAATACCTATTGAAATGTATCACATAATGGATGTTGACTACTTTTGAAAATCAAAATTCTAATTAGTCCGTCAGTTAGAAAAAAAAAACGTATTTTTTGCTTTTTCAGGTAAATTAAAATCTACAGAGATAAAGCGCATTAAAGTTTAGGGTGAGGGGGTTGTCACGTCACTAACCGCTTAAACCGCCATACAAACTGACCGAATAGTGACGTCACGCAAAATTTTAACTCAATTTATTTTTTGATTACGTAAAAAAATAAAAAATACGTGTCCCATATTTGCTATAAAAATAGTCAACATGCCCATTGTGTAAATGTACTACATAGTTTTTGAGTAACTTCAGCCGTTTACACAGCATAAGCAACGGAAGCTCTCAAAAGGAATAACTGTTCCCGTTTTTGCAACATTTTTCATTGCTGCTCCGCTCCTATTAGTCGTAGCATGATGTTATATAGCTTATAGCCTTCCTCGGTAAATAGACTATTCAACACAAAAAAAAAAATTTCAATTCGTTCCAGTAGTTCCAGAGATTAACGCGTTCAACTGTCAAAAATAAAATTCAAATTCAATTGTCCTCTTGGATGAATTCCTATTTCTACACCAGCGTGGCGTATGAAGTTTTATTATAGCAATTATTATCGTGGTGAACTCACATTTTACCGGATCTTTTTATTTTACGAAAACATAAAACTTGTTCCATCCAACATTCTTGGAAACTTTGGAATCTTGTTCAGTTCAAGGAAGTTATTTAGCATTTTCGACGTAGGTAGCTTTTTTAACCGGTATTCATTGACCTTTGGTTTATTTTAATAAAACATTGTTTTCTTCATATTATTTTGATCTCTGACGAAAGTAGCCAATGAAGGCGAAAGGCCCAGTGAAGGCGGCCAGTGACCGCCATCTTGATACTTGACACCTGCAAGACAAGATATATTATGACTTTTTTATGAATAACCTGATGCGTTATTAATTTGATGCTTAGTCAAATGAAAATGTTTTATGTTCGAATGTTAATAATTAATTTGGAATTAAAAATGTCGGATGTTGGGCAATAAAAATCAAGCTTTAATTTGATCATTTCATTTCAATTCTAAAGACGAGGTACTTAATACAATTTTTTTTTTGGAATCGATTATACCTGGCCGAAGTAAAAGTACTCCTTTTTTGTGTTAAGTATTTTGTTTTTCTTTGTTTTCTAGGCTCATCTGGCACTCCCACAAGAGAACTGAGGTTACGACAACCTTCCTACAGAGACACTGCAAAAAGAACCTCTAGCTATGGATCCAGCGCGTCTTCCCTACCACAAAGGTAAATATAATTTATTTAAAATTCATAAAATGTACCTACTGGATTCATAGCAAGTTGTGTGTATCTACCTATAGTTCCCAAATTTATTTTGGATTAGTTTTTCTGTTCATCCGTTCGAAGATTATCTCTCTATCGTTCTCTTATAGTTAATAAATGGATGTGACCATCTTCCACAGGTCTGATGTAGTCAAAATTTGATATTCTGTTACTTTAATGATATTAGAACGTAATAGGTATGTTGGTGTCAGGGACTTTTTTTAGGTTACATTTTTTTTCTATTACTTTCCTAAAGGGTGTCGTAACGCTTGGTTCCAGACGCGGCCCGCATCACCAGTCCACGGGCTCCCTCCAGTCGGACTCCCCCGCCTCGTCGTCGTCGCTGTCGCCCGCGCCCTCCCCCTCGCCCCGCGCGACCCCCGCGCCGCACCACGTGACCACACACCCACCGCAACCCTACAGGTTAATTGATCAAAGGATCTCTTTAGGACCTCCGTTTTTCTACAGGAGTAACGGGTGGTTATTCCCAGTTATTCCCGTCAGGGAGGCAGCGGTAAACTTGCTACAGGATTTTGACCTCTCGAACATCCAAAATTTGAGTAGGTAGGCCACGTGCAATCGATTTAACAATAATATAGGGTGGGTTTAACGATAGGTAATAAGTAGGGTGAATGCTCAAGGCATTTTATACTGGGGTTACGCACCCTCACACTTCAAAGTTCATATCGATTTTTAATATAATTGATTAAGAAAAAGATAAATCGTCAGTTAGACTGGGTATGTTCCGTTATATACTGATAGTACTGGCCCAGTGCTCGCAGTGACGAGAAATTCGTTCCGATATAACTTTCAGTATACTGCCTCAGTATCCGCAGTAGGTGGTATGACGTCATATTTGTCGTCATTTTTGTACTGCGAGCACTGGCGCTTTCGAGATAAGGTGCTCTCAGTGGTTTGATCACGTGATCATCCTCGGACCAATAATAATTGGTCTAACCGCGTAGGTCGGTTAACATGAGCGGTCGATAGCGTGACATGACAAAGCCATGGATGACACTATACTGGACTGCGTTCCGTTTTAAACAATAACTTTGCAGGACAGTTCAATAAAACGCCTGAACTGCCCTGCTATAAGGTGTTAATGGTAGGCCTCCTGGTTTATCTCACTATAACTAACTTTACTGAAACTGCTTCACAGTTTACTGAATTTACGTCATACCTTACGGTGATCGCAGTGCATTTCGGAACATACCCTATTTGGATATTGAAAAGAGCTTTTTGTTATGGTTTCTATGGGAATGCACCATTCGGTCAGCGAGCACGAGCGGCTCCGTAATCTTACTTCAATCTTGTGTTCAACAATATGCACGCTTTTTCATGGTTGGGACTTATAGTCTTGGGATGGGTTGCATTCTGCCCCATTTACAATAAAATTGTATGCAAGAGTCCAGGTAGCCTAAATAAATATAAAAAAGCACGCGCTTGCGAATGCAATTAATGTAGGTGACGCCGCACGCGGTTTCAGTCTTATACAACAACACCTAAAACCTGTTTACCATAAAGAGGCAAAATCTAAAATTATCAATTAGTTATTCACTTTTAAATGAACCAATTTCATTCAATCTGTCAGTGGATTTAATAATAATACTCGTATGTACACTGACACGTCAATTCTACAACTACAACAACTACACTACAGCAAAAATATTATTGAAAATGCATATTAATATAATATTATGTACTATGTAGAAAGTCGTCAAGGTAAATTTAAATGGCATTGAAGAGGTCAGTGGTCTCGAAGTGTTGAAGGTTAGCTTAATTATTTCTTTAGTACCTACTAGAGGTTTTATTTCAGTATCACAAAATATTACATAACTTTTTACCGATCGCTTTAATCATCCCACTTCTGATCATAAAGTCAATAAATTCTTTTTTTTTGTAGCAAATGTGATTATGTCGCTCTAAGTACTTGTGGTTCGTTCTAGTTAAGTCTTGATAAGCATTTTCTATTCTTTTTTCTGCTATATTGTGTTTCTTTGTTCCGATAATACAAGAAAGAAAGAAATTTGGTTAGTTAATATGAGGTGAGTTTGCGACTTTTGAGTCACTAGGGTCCACACCTATATATAAGCTACCTAATTAAAAAGTTACATAGATTTTAATGTGGAATAGGTTGTCAGGTTCTTAATTTTGTAAGAAGCCTCTTGAAATGGAACTGCGAACTGACTTTGATAAAGCCACAAACTAACCTCGAAATAATTAGCTTAGTTCGAAATAATTAAATAGAATCTTAATTTTACCAACGGTGAATTCTGGCAAATGTAAGTTTCTTTTTTTTTTTCATCCAACTTTTGTTTTCTCTTCGACTCCTGTGCCTATATCTTACTTGTCTATAGACTCTATAATTATTGTAAGGCTTGTAGACGTCTAGATAAGCTAGCAATGTGCCGCGGCTATACCGCAATGTTTGCTAGATCGCGCAACAACTCTACGTCGAGCAATCAGAGCGCGACCCCTGGCGGCAACCACCTCACCAAGCGGTGGAATTCCACCGGCGACTTCAACGCGCAAGGACTGACGTCCAACAGCAGGTCAGTGGGCTGACGCTTCTGTGCTTTAGTGTACTATAGACGAGGCGAGACTACGTGGACTAAGCATGATGTGACGATTTAATGTGAATTATGTCTCTGATTATTTCTTTTAAGAATTGATGAGAAATTACTTAATGGATAGAAAGAAAAAAATTAAATAAGTAAAAATTTGGATATGGGAGATTCTAGTACGAGCAGTCACGTAGCTCGTAGCGGAGACTATTGGTGGCAGGACGTAGTGAAGCGTCTGCTCGTAAGAATTCTTATAAAGCAAAGCTTACAGTTCGATGGAAGACGTACATTGAGCAACATCAATATCTGAACACTTCATCAGTCTTCGGACTTAATAATGATAGTCAAAAGTGTTTACTTACATTATTTCTGCTGATGACTTTACAACTAGGCTTAACTAGAATAAAAACAGTGTTTGTTATATTTATTAAATTTGAATTAAAAAAAATCTTATTGGTGCTTAGTTCATATTTCTCATCGAATTAGCTTTAGTATTTGTCGAAAGGCTTAGGCTTTATCCTTCATTTGATAGGATATAAAATGTCAATTCACACTCAAAAACTTCAGGGAATGCGATGCGTCGGACTAGTATAGAATTAGTGGTTCTTGCCGCAACGAGGTGTAATGATTTTAAATTGAATTTGTGACTGGGGAAGAACCGCGTTTAGACTGCTTAATAAAAGTATAAGAAGGCTTTGTGGGTTTGGTTCATCATGGTGGAATGTGGTAGTGCACCATTCAGAGATGCTGGTACAGTGCACTTCGTAATTTCTCCACTTTCATAGCACTGCAAATTGCAATAAGATATACCGACATTCAAATCTTTATATAATATATTTTGATGCGTCTGTTTGTGGTTTTGTCAAGATAATGTTAGGAGTTCCCAAGGAAATCCTTATGCGAGTGAAGCCGCGGGCAACAGTTGTAAGAAATAAAAGTAAAGCGAAGGAACGATCTATAAAAATTTATGTCGATAAATACCTATGTATTTATGTTAAATTAAGTTAAACGCTACTCTACTTTTAAGGTTTTTTACTTATTTTGTTTTGGTGGATTCAACTTCTTTTGTTTTGTTTCTTTTTTTTCATTTTAGATTCACAACAAAGTCATTATTAAACTTATATTCTAAACCGTCACAAAATGGACCTATATTGAAGCACGGGTGAGTTCTCCAAGTTGAGGTTTTCAGAGGTTTTCAGCTTTCAACAGTGGTTTTGGAATATCTTCGCTTTCAAGGTGTTGGGTCTGTGCATTCGGTGGAGATTTGGCTTTATGTTACTTTCTTCTATATTTTGTGGGTCTCAGTCACGCTTTGCGATTTTAATGCTTTTTCTCATTTCATCCAAGTGCTAAAATATAAAATTTACAACGACTTTTGTTAACAATAAGTATAAGTAGATAATAATTATTTTTTAAATGATAGCAATACATCAGTACAAGTTGAGATTGATGAAGAAATATAATTAATAAGTTAAAAACAACAATGCTTGTACTTTATCACACAGCACAGCTGATCCCAAACTAAGCAAGGCTTGTACTACTGCAACTGGTATAACTTACTTAAGTACTTTTTTGTAAATACCTACTGATGATAATATAACTAATTAACCAAACTCGGGGGGAAAGAAAAATATTCATTACAGCATTTCACAGCAATGATAGCTCAGTGGTTGGCGCGTTCGGATCATTCGCCGAAAGGCGTATAGGTTCAAACCCCATCGTGAGAAAACCTTAGT
This sequence comes from Zygaena filipendulae, assembly GCA_907165275.2. NCBI lineage: Eukaryota > Metazoa > Arthropoda > Insecta > Lepidoptera > Zygaenidae > Zygaena > Zygaena filipendulae. Next base: position 11,194,178 of record OU015664.1, read on the forward strand.
ATTGTGTAGTATATTTATTACTCTGAGGTATTGTGGCAAGGCGCTTTCTAGGGTCCGGCTCAGGTACCACCTTATAAGCTGTGGTCAAACGCCTAGTGTTTTATTAATTGAAAAAACCTAACCTAACCTACCTTTTTTTAAAGCCTGTGGAGGTCGTAGCGAGTGCATGCCTGTCGCGTTTTTTATTCGATATTTTCACAGCCGTTCAGCAGCCATTTTGTTTTCCTAAAAAGAAGCTGGTTTTCGAGAGGGAATCGTGTTTTATCTTGGGGAAAAATCTAATACGCCATAATTACTTTAATTGCTCAAAATACGTAGGTATATTAGCAGAATTAAATGCGATAAATCGCGGTAGATTGCCATAATTGAAGAAGAAGAAGAAGTGTTTATCCTGATGCGGGAATAAAAACTTACGGCACCTGACGTAGACAGTCCTTTCTCCTATAGTAACTACCTATAGCTAAGTTTCCGGCTTTATCGAGGTTTCCCCTCTCGCGGCTACTATGCCTCCCGCTGGGACAAGGCGGGAAACCCATTCGGGATGTGGGCAGCTAGATGAGTAACCCTGCTGAGATGAGGCAAACGTCACTTATGTTTTGCTGTTTACAATCCTTCAATTAAAAATGTTATCCGGGCCGGGCCGCCAGTCCTTTGAAGTGTCACTGACAAGTGATATCTACATACCATATTAATTATGTAAACTCTAATTTTCAAAGGGCAATGATAAAATTAAAAATGCGTTTTTCTATTTTGAACTTATTGTCATCGATGGATGCACTATAGTTACTCTTCCAGTTTGGTACCCCCTTTCTACGAGTAACACTGTACAGTGTATATTCGAAATGAAGCAATAAATATGAGCTATTTAACCCGGTCACGGGGCTTTTGACCGATTGTTTTTTCGGTCAGTTTTTCAGGTCTAAGTCTTTCGAAATACGTAGTTAAAAAGAGTATTTTATATCGTAACACGCAAGAATATAGTACTTAATGTTTTTCGTTGTTTCCATCATTAGCATATATTATTTTTTAAATTTCGTATACTTACCTTGATTTGCCAATCAGTTGTTGAACTTCGACTTAGTATGGTCATTGGTCATAGTGTCCGGGTATGGTCTTTAAGTGAATCGAAAGGGTTAGATTTCATACGAATTTCTAAAATATTATATTTTTTACACTATGATTGCTTTTTATTTACTACTGGCTGCTCCCGGCGGTTTCACCCGCGGTAATTTTGAGGTTCCCGCGGGAATTCCGGGATAAAAATATCTGTGTGTACCTACAACGTGTATGAAAAATTTCATAATGTTCGAAAGTGAATTTGTTTGTTTGTTACGCTTTCACGCCTTAACTGCTCAACCGATCTTCATGAAATTTTGCGTACACGTTGTCAGGGGTACAAGGAAGGACATAGGCCTTTTGACCCGACACTTTTTAACCGGGAATTCTCCGAACTTATCGCGGGTGAAACCGCGGGGAACAGCTAGTAGGTATACTATAAATATGATATTTTATAATTAGGATACGAGAAAATATCTATTGAAATTCGTATGAAAATTAGCCCTGACAATCCACGTTAACGGCTAGTCGGGAAAACCGAAATTCAGCACATTTTCTTTCATGAATTAAAAGTCTTAAACTCGTATTTTTACTATACGTGACTTTTCTCGAGGGAATTTCAATATTTCCTCGGAGCCGCGTGATGAAAATCTTAGTAGCCGTCTGAGCCGTCCACTCTATTAGCTAGGGACCTGGTGGCAGTAATTTTTATATGATTTCATCGTCTGACAGACGTATAATATTATAGGTCAATTAGTTTTCGCACTAGTTAGTCAGTGAATAACATTTCCCTTTAAATTCATAATTATGTATAAGGATAAAATTAACATTTTGATTAATGGATTATGAAAAAAAAAGTAATTACTTATTCTATTAAATTGAAATTGAAAGAAATTTATTTGACACAACACATGGATAGTAACAACATACATTAATTTAAAAAAGTATATGAATGAGGGACCGCTTCCCAATCGCCAAACGATCAGAACTGTACCGGGAGATCGCCAGCGGACCGAACCCTCCCGCCAGGCGAGTCTCATTTGGCGTCTGAAAAGCAGACCGACCTGCTTTAAATAATAAAAGCGCTTAAAAATTACAATTAACTTGCTCAACTTGTCATTGTCCGAGAGAATACCGAAATTCACGTCGATGAAACCGCGCGTCGACGTTAGTGAACCCCTTATTTACTAACAAAGAGAAGTTCACTACATTGCTATATTTTCACGTAGGTAAATATGTACTTACGTATGTAGATAAAATATAACCTAGAATGGCTTGTCTATTAGTGTAAACGCTAAACGATGACGTCACATACCTTGTTTAGATTCTAGAGCTAATATCTACCAAGACGCGACACGTCATATTAGTCATCATATACCTAGGTATCGTAGCATATCTATCAAAAATGTTGATATACAGTAGTATACAATATAATGATCATCATCCGAGAAGTGTTTACCTCTACCAAGTAACTATGCTATTTTTTACACCGTATTTTTGAGGTTAGATCGCTTGTTTTTCCCTAATCGTATGTTATAAGACTGAATTAAAACGCGCAGTGGACGTTGTCCGTACCATATATACCATAAAGTAAAAATAGGTTGGGTCCGTTATGTGCTCGATTTCTCACAGCAGTCTGCCGGCGTTTCTTTCGCTCGCCGGCTGTTTGCACTCAAAGCCTGTGCCTTAAAACCCGTTTAAAAAAAGAGCAAAAACTGATTCGCGCGCTCGCAGTGCTATTTTCGGATTTAAAACAAAGTTTTAACCCTCAAGCGGACCATGGACGAAAGGTACTTACTAAATATGAATAATAAACAAGATTTTTGCCACGCATTATCAGCTAAAATTGTTAATATGGAGATTGATCGGCAGATAACTAAATAAATACGCGTACCTACGTTTTAATGTTTGTAATTAGTTTTAATAAATAAAATGTATATTCGTGTTGCCAGTTCGTGTATGTAGGTACATAATCTAACAGGATAATTTCTATTATTATGATTTTTTTATTTTGTTCCATTCGAGGTACGAGGTAACTCTGCGTTACGTATAGCTCACATTTGTTAGCCAAGTACCGCGGATCGCGCCCGACTGCATCCTTAGCATTGTCACACGAAAAAAGTTGAAAGTTGAAACTTGAAAATGTCATTCACCCCGATGTAAGTTTGTTTGCGTGTTTTTGTTTTGTTTGCAACTAGGTATGTTTGTTTCGTGAACCTTGCATTTGATTGTTGGTTCTCACTATAACTTTATTGTTTGATACTAACATTTTTCGAGTGCAGTTCTATGCCTTTGTAATCAGCAATCGCTTTGGTATATGATAATTTAATCTAATTATTATTGTTTTTTTAAATTTAAGTAATGTATCTAACACATTTAAATAATTTGAAATATATTATAATTATATAATTATTAGGTTGAAAATTGCTTTACAATACAAGCTTTTGGATAACAGTCTATTAAGATGATATACCTAGGTAGTTATTTAATTCGAGCAGTTAGTATGGGAATTTTTTTTTTAATTTTTTCAGTAATCGTAATTTAATATGTGAGTTTTTAAAAAATCTTTTTTTGAAACCGTTTGATAACTGTAATTTCCTCTCCATCTGTTCGGACCTGCTACTTGAATCTATGAGAGATTTATTTGGATTTTTTATCCACTTGGATCACCTGAAATGTTTATTTGGATAATGTTTCCAATTGGGATTAAATAAATAAACATTCTTTTTATATGTTTGCATTAATCTGATTATATTTTATTTTCGTTTAACTGACCCAACTATGTTTTGGAGAAATGTTACAAATAGATTTTGGTCAACACAACGCGAACATAGCGTCGTCAGATAGCTGAAAATGAACCGACACTATCACTTCATCCCCCTCTCTGATCTTATGTAATGATTTTGGACATCGTCCAAGTTATCTTAACAGCTTTCATTCTATCCTTTGAAGAGAATTTGTTACGATAACAGTCATTACTTGCGGGCTGCGGTTGACTGTGACTTAAAAATTATCACTAAGAATACTAGGATATACTCACCCAAAAAAGTTGATAAGCGATTGAGAATGTCATTCAGCTCAATGTAAGTTTTTTAAGTATTTTTTTGTTTCTTTTTTCCATTTTATTCGTTCACTCTTCCATCGATTCTCGATAACTGAGTAAACACGTGACTTGATACTAACACCTATGTAAGAAGTGCTAATTATTTTGTACCTCTTTACTCCATCTTAAAATAATTATGGTTTCTTTATTTATCATAGTTTCTTTTGAAAGAAAAGTGCCCAAATTATCTTTATCTTGAAATAAAGATAAATTTGCCGCTTTTCCAATATAATAAAAAGAAACATTTTATAAGTTTATTATTACTATCAGTTTTTAATGTGGTTATCATATTTTTACCCATTGTGTAACAACTACGGTTAAAGAAAATATATCATGAAGTACCTTGCACTAACATTTCATTTCCTCATGCTTCCAAAATACTTTGAAATGTTGTTGCATGTAAATTATTTTGACCATCCCACGGGTATCACACAAGTATCATCCCTGTACCTATCATCAAATAAGTATTCGATAATAAGGCGTGGGCTGCTGGACCATAACGCATGACGTTTGATTTTTTCCCCATAAATCTTTCAAAACCCGAGCATAATATGAAAATCGATTCTTAAGGAGTAAACTCGAAAAAAAAGAATCCGAAGATTATAAAAACCTAACGATAATAACATACGTAGGCTTTTATAATATAGTCGTTATGGTATCTTTTTTTTTTCTTTAAGTTTGGGTACTCAAAAACTTCTGCGTGTTTTGCGACTTGAAAAGGAAACGCAAAAGTTAAGTAAAAAGAAAACCGGACAATAAAATATGTAATACCGGTTGTTTGTACTACAAGGCCGAGCTTGATTGCCGTATTATGACTAATCACTACGCAGGAAGTCGTAATGTTTTGGGGTTAACAATTCGGTTTTATCATTGACTAGCTATACTCTGCGGTTTCACCCGCGGTAATTTCGTAGTTCCCGCGGGGATTCCAGGATAAACTATAGATATAAACCTTCCTCATGAACCACTATCTATTGGTGCAAACCGCATGAAAATCCGTTCAGTACCTAGTTTCTGAGTTTATCGCGAACAGACATCGGAAGTGAGTTAATTTTATACTATGTTATATCTTAGAATCCATGGTCATATCCACAGAGTAAAAAATATAAAAACAATCAGCGTCTGAGATCTCTTGTTTGCATGTTTGTATTTACATCAGTTTTGTGTCCTAACAGTTAAAAGTCTATCAGATCCATTTACATAACCTTTGGTTAATGAACAACTCGCGAAAATTTTTAAATTCCTAACGTCTACATTTAGCACAAGACCTTAACAAGTTAGATTTTTGAAAATTTTACCATTTTTTCTTAATTAATTCCAAAAGTAAGAATAATTGTTTTCTAAAATTAAATGTTAAATTTAAAAACCCGTTCAATTTCTGACAAATTTGAAATATACAAGAGTCGTATTTCAAGAAAGTTCAATTTAGATTGGCACAACCCTCTCTGCCATCTTTATATTTGCATTCCGAGAGTTCCACACGAGGTCAGCCATCCCTTTACTTAGTAATCTCTTCCAGTACGCACACGTGCCAATACAATGAGGAGGATGGCACGATGAGGATGTACCTGCGCGGGAGGCCCGTGGTCCTGTACTCTCCGAGCGACCTGGATAACTTCGACCCTGCGAAGGTGGCGCCCCCGCCGCAGAGCAAGCTCAAGTTAGAGTGGACGTACGGATACAGGTAACTTGAAGAAATGGGAGCACCGTTTCTTTCTTCATCTAGCAGAATCCTGCTACTATGTATTGTATATAACTACTAGCTGGTCCCCGGGGTTTCACCCATATTAATTCCGGAGTTCCCGCGTGAATTCCGGGATGAAAAGTGCCCTATGTTCTTCTCCGTACAGACAGAAAACCGATGACAACGTATGTAGGTATGCAAAATTTCATGTTTGGTTGAGGTTAAGGCGCGAAAAGTAATGATGTAATGATGACTGTATGTATGTGTGTGCGTTTTTTAATAACTTAGTTACTATAATGTACCTACCTATGTTTTTTGCTGAAGTACATTACTATTATCAGCATTCAAAACATGAAATGGAACCCGTATTATAAGCTAATTGTAGCTTTTGCTGATAAAAGTTAACAGTCGTGCTATCGATCGTGTTCCAATATCGTTCAACAGCTAACCAAGGACAGCGATGACATAGACATAGAGTTAGTAAATAATATAGTACAAGATGACTCATTTTGTAGGTTAGACAGGAAAGCACTGACAGCAAAATCGTTAAATCAAGCCGTAATAAAACTTCTACTACCTATATATTTTCTAACTGAAAAAAAAAACAAAACGCAATCAAAAATGGAATCTTCCAAAAGAGGACGTTATATCCTTGTTCTTGGGAAGTCAACCGTCAATTAGGTATATTTATTATCTATGGTCAAGGTTTATACGCGAAGGATTTAGTAACCGCGGGGACCACAGGCCACAGCTGTAATAAAGTTTAAAAGATAAACTACCTAGATTGACCGTCTCATAAAAGCCTTGAGTGAACGTCTTTAACTAAAATTTATAATGCCAATTTAACAATTGAACGTACGTCGGTCGATGGACAGAAGTTGGTCTAACGAGTAATTACCGCCTACACTTTCGGGGACTTGTGTAATAGGTGTAACAAAGCAAACTACTCAAAACATCAAGAAATACATTATGTACTCCAAAGGCGTGAAATATCTTCTGCTTCGTTAATTATTATAGGCGTCTACGCGGTTTACTACAATAAAAATCCTTATGTATTTATTATAAACTAGCTGTCCCGAGCGGTTTCACCCGCGATAATTTCAGAGTTTCCGCGGGAATTCCGCATTACAATATAACCTATGTTACTCAAGGATAATGTAGCTTTCTAATGGTGAAAGAATTTTTGAAATCGGTCCAGTAGTTTTTGAGTTAAATCTTAACAAACAAACAAACAAACAAAAAATCAAATCTTTCCTCTTTATAATATTAGTACCTATAGAAGAATACGTACTTATTGTAAATGAGAATGTGTGTTACGCTTAACGACTTAACAGATCGTCATGAAATCTTGCATACAGGGATACAGAAAAGGATATAGGGTACTTTTATGCGGTAATTTCCGCGGGAACTCCAAAGTTAACACGGGTGAAACCGCGGGGAATGGCTATAAGTGAAAAATAAATGTCACATCGATCAAATCGTGAGCACAGACGCGAGCGAATTGTTTTTGTCAGTTTAGCTGATGGTGTTGTATTCAAGGATAACGTGGCTGCGTAACTTTATATTGTCTTAAAAAAATGACAACTTTAAACCTCGAAATTGCTGCATAGCCAGTTAGTTAAAATGCACAACTTCCTAAATTGTTATTTGCCAATAAGGTAGCTGCGTTTGTTCGGGTTTCCGACAGCATAATAGGAGATATTTCCCTGCTTTGTTAGTTCCCTTGCGTCTGACATCCGCCCTTAGCCAAGATAGATTGTCACTATGATCGTCACAATAGATTGTCACTACGATGGTCACTATAGATTGTCACTATGATCGTCACAATAGATTGTCACTACGATGGTCACTATAGATTGTCACTATTATCGTCACAATAGATTGTCACTACGATGGTCACTATAGATTGTCACTATGATCGTCACAATAGATTGTCACTACGATGGTCACTATAGATTGTCACTATTATCGTCACCATAGATTGTCACTCTGATCATTAAACGTTACCGATCATACATAGTTGGTCAACTTGGCTAAGGGGCTGATCTTTTTCGGGTGTTTATTAGTATGTATTACAAAAGGTAAAGTACCAGTATTAAGTTAGTCATCATCAGTTTGGTTACCATATTAGACCCAGCATTATTATTTTACTAGCTGTTTCCCGCAGTTTCATAATTTCTAATTTCAATGTAACTGCACGCAATGTAGCTTTGGCCATTGTCTATGCCTGTGCCCCTTCTCCTGCTGTATTTCACCTGTTGGTTATAAACGCTAGCCGCCTAAGGAATAATAATAATAATCCACTTCACAACACACAGATCTACTTGATCCCACACTAAGCTATAAGCTTGTGTCATGGAAACCAAGCAAACGTGGTATATACTACACATATTATTACATATATATTATACTATAGATATATATATATACACACGTAGACTGGAATATGGAACCCTGTGTTCATCACACAAAGTCTACCCCCACCGGGAATCGAACCCGGAACCTTTTGATTAGCGGGCAGGCATGGTGACCATTGCGCCGATATATCGGGTCGTCAAATGTCCTTGAACCATTTCGAAGTCCCCACGTGTAGCTCTATTACATTCAGACACGCTACGGTCGTGTTCTGAATAATTAAAACATCGCTTTGGGGTGTGTCGTTTCCATCAAGTAACAAACTAAGTATATAATTAACAAAAATTAGTAAATATGTACCTACACAATATACATAGGCATATGGCATTGAGAATTCCCACAAGAAATTGCGAAGATGATACTGTGGATTACAGCTAGTTCCACAGTTGACACATGGTACCTATATGATATCCACGAGCTGCATCGAAGTCGGTCCAGTATTATATGCATGTTGAAGCCTGCAGACAAAAATGTCATAATGCTCAAGTTCCGCTTTGCGCGCGTTTCGTTCGAGAACTTCCTAACCACATTGGAACATTCTCCAGTTCGTCCGCTTTTGTTCTACAAGTGTAGGTACAGATTGGTGTTTGCTGTATTTGATGACAAATCAGGTTTTAGAATAAAACAAAGAACAACAAACAGCAAGCACTATCAAGGTCGCGGTGGTGACGCTCCGGTGGTCGAGTGCAACAGACCACGGCAACGCTCCGCTGAACACTTCCTCGCAATGAATACAAGTTCTATAATAGTTGTACTCTTGTGAATGGAGGTTGAGTTACGCCCATATAGGATAGGTCAACTTCATTGTACTGTACGCACCTATTATGTAGTTATAATAAAACTGGTTGCAATCATTGAAATTACCTGAAAATAACGAGTCAAGAAGCACTAATTTTCGTTGTTCGATACTGTCTATAATAATCGGTGCGGCAAAATCAGGGGTACTTAATTAAATTACAATTGAAAAAAATCTTTCGTTTCATAGATAGGTACCTACACATGGATTTTCGTTTTAAATTAACTTGGTGTGCTTAAAATATGGAGGAGATAATTTTGGTAATTCCGGGCAGTCCGATTTCGTTTAAAAGCGTATTAGAGAATTGATTAACTATTAGAGAAATTAGCCAATGCCATCTTTGTCTGTACTTGAATTCTTATACAAAGTTTAATACGAAAATCGGACCTCGTTTTTATTGGCCCTTGTTATTTTCAGTTTATTCTGCTAAATCAAATCTTGATTTCTGCAAGTCACAATAATTATTCTGGGATAAAACCAGCGGCTACCTTGGATTTTATTTTTTAGCTAGAATATTTATCGTTGATCCCTATCAATGGTAATAATTTATAGGTCCCTTTGCTTTGGCTTTAGCGCAGTTCTGACTACGCGCTCTGTTTAGTATAGAGTACCTACATACATATTAGTTATAGTTTCTGAGGCTTTTCAGAACCAATTTCCCAACGGTTTTCAATCTTCAACAGTTACGAGAAGGTTCAATTTCGTCCGCAGAGGCAAAGACTGCCGCAGCAACCTGTACCTGCTGCCGACCGGGGAGATAGTGTACTTCGTGGCTGCTGTGGTGGTGCTCTTCAACGTGGAGGAGCAGTGCCAGCGGCACTACACCGGCCACACCGACGACGTCAAGTGCCTGGCGGTGCACCCCAACAAGCTGGTCGTGGCCAGCGGACAGTGCGCCGGACACGACCGGCTCGATGCCAGGGTGAGTCGACCCTCACTTGCGAAAAATTGGAGGGATTCCCCATTAAAATTTTGAGCACATTATATTTTATAAATTACGCAGGACTTGAACGCGATGTTTTTCATTACCTTTTTTTTTTCTCGCGTAATTTACAAAATATAATGAATTCCCCATTGTTAGTTCTTACTTGTCGCAGAAACAATCACGCTCTTTTACTTCCAGCATAACCTCAAAAAATTTGATGGGATTACCCATTGTTAGTTTTCACTTCTTGTTTCAGTAACAACATTCGAGACTTACCATAATAGGGATGTTGACAACTTTTGGAAATTAAAATTGTAATTAGTCCGTCTGTTGGAAAATAAAAAAAACAATAGACACGTATTTTAAGCTTTTTCAAATAAATGAGATTATACAGACATAAAGCGCATTAAAGTTTAGAGTGGGGGCTCGTGACGTCACTAACCGCTATAAGCCGCCATACAAACTGCACGTCGGGTCGGTTAGTGACGTCACGCGAAATTTCAACTCAATATATCGCCGTTATGTTTTGATTACGTAAAAAAAGAAAATATACTACGTGTCCAATATTTTTCACACTACAAGACTGACTAAAAAATTTAGTCAACATGCCCATTTCACGCTCTTAACTCCCAGTATAACCATAGGATAACTTTACATAACCCTGGCTCACAATGATCAACAATTCCTTGTCCATAACGCGCGTGCCTTTAAGAATAAAAAGAAGAAAGAAAAAAGAGATGTTTCGCCGGCGTTAATTTCAGAGTTCCCGCGTGAATTCCTAGATCAAAGCACCTGTCTGTATTTTTCTGTAGGTACTCCTGACAAAATTTAATGATCGAATGAGTATTTAAGGCGTGCAAGCGTGTGAAACTGTGTAATGTGAGTATATACTCACAGTTGCATCTATAAAATGCTATTACTATTGTCTTGCTACATACATATTTCATGCTAAAATATTTCTTTCTCTCCAGCCCCACGTTCGCGTCTGGAACTCTGTTTCTCTCGCGACCCTGGCGGTCATAGGCGCTGGACAGCTGGAGCGCTCGGTCTCCTGCGTCACTTTCTCGAGGGCTGACGGAGGCGCTCTGCTAGCGTGCGTCGACGACGGACAGGACCACACCATCTCGGTGTGGGAGTGGCAGCGCTCCGACAAGGGGCACTGCTTGGCTGAGACTAAGGTAGGTCCAGCTGTGGTTAGAGATAGGCCAACAATCTCATTTGCTGGTTAACCAACCTACGTTTCCGCAAACAATTGTCGACTGGAAAATATTATATTTTACCAGCAAATCCACTTACGGGAACATATTTATCTATGTATGTACCAAAATGGAGAGTATGCCAAATATTGTGCCAAGATATTAACTACATACTTAATGCTGAGTTTCAATGAAACCTATTATGTATATTTGCGTGTTTAAACAATTAATGAATAGAAAATTTCCTCATTTTATACAGAAGAAAAGATGATGATAATGTTAAAGTATTTTCTAGAAATATATAAGTCTTAAACCTAATCTTCTAACTTTCGTATTAACAACCGAATTCCAAACGGTTGAAGATACCACATTCAACGCTTCACTAGAGGAGAATGTGAGGCAAATGATTGACGAAATCCTCAACCTTCCCAGTGTTCCGTGGACACTGTGGTCGCAGCCGAATTCCACCCGTTGGACCGCAACCAGATAGTCACGTGCGGCAAAAACCACATAGCCTTCTGGACGCTGGACCAGACCAACATGCTATACAAGCGGCTTGGTATCTTCGAGAGCAGGGATAAGCCCAAATACGTCACGTGTCTAGGCTTCAATCATAACGGTAAGTGAGAAGACAAGTCGCCTCTAATTGTAGAAGCTTTCAGTTACCGAAGGTTTGTGTAATACAATCATTTTATCTTATGGTGGACCCACGTATATATGTGTTCGTTCATGAATGCCTTACTATCCGGCCGCTGCAGCACTGTACTTTTACTCTTAATGTGTACAAATTGTGCAATTACTTACTCTCGCGAAAACTTGATGATAAATAAGTGGTATTTTTATTTTCTCTTCGACCCTCAATAAACCTTTAACGCAGGTTACTGGCTATCCTCTTTTACACTCTTTTCTCTTGTGCAAGAGAAAAGAGTTTTCTTAGTGCAGTCTATTCCAATTTTAGGGGACGTCCTGTCCGGGGACTCGAATGGCAACATCATCGTTTGGGGCCGCGGCACCAACACCATACAGAAGCTGGTGCGAGGGGTGCACGAGGGGTCCATCTTCTCAATATGCAGCTTGAAGGAGGGCAACGTGGTCAGCGGCGGCGGCAAGGACGGCCGGATCGTCATGTTCGACGCCGAAATGAACGCTACCGGCATCGAGAATATTGTGAGTTGGCGATTGCCTTCTTGCCAATATCTGATGATGACCAGCTTATTTTTTTATTTGTTTGTTGTAGCTATTCTTCATTGCACCATTAAAACCAAAAATATGCCTTGCGGTATTTTCTACCAGAGATTGACAAAGAGATACATAGAGTAGGCTGTGCAATATATAATTAAAAATACAATAATTAATTTACATAACGCATTCATCTTACTGAAATTCTTACAAAAACCTTTATGTCACCTTTCTGTGTCTTCCGTTTTTACGCCAGTAATGCCACCAGTGGACTGTTTCGTCTTTAGTAACCATGAAAAAACTGACACTAACAGAAGTTTCCATATACACAGAGCTGATCGCTTTAGGGCGTCTTAACTCTAATTCAAATTGTCCAAACTTTCCGGTCATCCTGAACAGTAGACCGATTTGTTGGTTAAAATATGGTGTGGTGGTTTAGATCGAGGGCCACTACGGCGGCGTGCGCGTGGTGGCGGAGGGTCGCGGCAGCCAGCTCTTCATCGGCACCACCAGGAACTGCATCCTGCACGGGGACCTGCAGCTCGGCTTCTCACCCGCTGTGCTCGGTATGTTAAAATACCTACTTCATACTTTGCCCTACTTTGGGTAGTTTTGCAATTACAGAAGTCAGATAGCTTGCTCTTCTGACAGGCCATTAAAAAATTGTATTTTTCATCTCAGTTCAGCCTAAGGATTGAAAAATTAGCTATCCACTATCCCTCAATTTCAAATGTTTTTGAGCCCTCGAAATATTTGTTTATTTGATTTTCACTTTCCTAATTTTCACCTAATCCTATTTTATGCAAATTTTAAGTCAGAATCGACCGATTTTATTCCCTTCCGTGCGAAATTTATTATTTCCATTCTAGTTGTAACATTATCGGTTAAGAGTGCGATGTTTTTTTTGTTGTGTACAGTCAAGCCTTCAGGTAACTGTCAATACACAGTTTGCGTTTTGTTGTGCTCTTTCAAAGTCCATCAATTACAACTTATGCCACAAAATTTTCTGAATACCCAGCTTAAAGCTTCTTATAGTTGTACGTATGTGCGTTGTACGTAGTGATAGCGCGTGTTCTGCGCCCGCGCAGGTCACGTGGACGAGCTGTGGGGGCTGGCGGCGCACCCGTCGCTGGCGCAGTTCGTGACGGCGGGCTGGGACCGCCTGCTGCAGCTGTGGGACGGGCTCAGCCACTCCACCGTGTGGAGCAAGGACATCGAGGTGAGAGCCGAGTGTAGGGTCGCCCGCGCAGCTCACGTGCCGAGCTGTGGGGGCTGGCGGCGCACCCGTCGCTGGCGCAGTTCGTGACGGCGGGCTGGGACCGCCTGCTGCAGCTGTGGGACGGGCTCAGCCACTCCACCGTGTGGAGCAAGGACATCGAGGTGAGAGCCGAGTGTAGGGTCGCCCGCGCAGCTCACGTGCCGAGCTGTGGGGGCTGGCGGCGCACCCGTCGCTGGCGCAGTTCGTGACGGCGGGCTGGGACCGCCTGCTGCAGCTGTGGGACGGGCTCAGCCACTCCACCGTGTGGAGCAAGGACATCGAGGTGAGAGCCGAGTGTAGGGTCGCCCGCGCAGCTCACGTGCCGAGCTGTGGGGGCTGGCGGCGCACCCGTCGCTGGCGCAGTTCGTGACGGCGGGCTGGGACCGCCTGCTGCAGCTGTGGGACGGGCTCAGCCACTCCACCGTGTGGAGCAAGGACATCGAGGTGAGAGCCGAGTGTAGGGTCGCCCGCGCAGCTCACGTGCCGAGCTGTGGGGGCTGGCGGCGCACCCGTCGCTGGCGCAGTTCGTGACGGCGGGCTGGGACCGCCTGCTGCAGCTGTGGGACGGGCTCAGCCACTCCACCGTGTGGAGCAAGGACATCGAGGTGAGAGCCGAGTGTAGGGTCGCCCGCGCAGCTCACGTGCCGAGCTGTGGGGGCTGGCGGCGCACCCGTCGCTGGCGCAGTTCGTGACGGCGGGCTGGGACCGCCTGCTGCAGCTGTGGGACGGGCTCAGCCACTCCACCGTGTGGAGCAAGGACATCGAGGTGAGAGCCGAGTGTAGGGTCGCCCGCGCAGCTCACGTGCCGAGCTGTGGGGGCTGGCGGCGCACCCGTCGCTGGCGCAGTTCGTGACGGCGGGCTGGGACCGCCTGCTGCAGCTGTGGGACGGGCTCAGCCACTCCACCGTGTGGAGCAAGGACATCGAGGTGAGAGCCGAGTGTAGGGTCGCCCGCGCAGCTCACGTGCCGAGCTGTGGGGGCTGGCGGCGCACCCGTCGCTGGCGCAGTTCGTGACGGCGGGCTGGGACCGCCTGCTGCAGCTGTGGGACGGGCTCAGCCACTCCACCGTGTGGAGCAAGGACATCGAGGTGAGAGCCGAGTGTAGGGTCGCCCGCGCAGCTCACGTGCCGAGCTGTGGGGGCTGGCGGCGCACCCGTCGCTGGCGCAGTTCGTGACGGCGGGCTGGGACCGCCTGCTGCAGCTGTGGGACGGGCTCAGCCACTCCACCGTGTGGAGCAAGGACATCGAGGTGAGAGCCGAGTGTAGGGTCGCCCGCGCAGCTCACGTGCCGAGCTGGGGGCGTCCTCTGGCGGTGCACAAGGACAATCATACTATATTGAATGATCTGTCATTCAATCTCATTCAGATGAACAAAATATTAACCAACTTACAATGACTATATAATTTAAATTGAAGGTTAAACATACTCAAGCTTACGATTATTCGCGGTTACATGTAACTAAATAAATTATACAGTAAAATAAAAAACCTTTAGTCTGTCGACGTATCGGCAAAATACAAAGGGAACGGGCGGTGAATGACCTTTAGGTATGGTCGGTTAATGCGTTGGTTTTAGGCGCGTTAAGTTTAGTTTTGTATTTTTTTTTTATATTTGTGAGTCGTGACAGGATCGAACACTGAACATCTTCCTTGAACTCCCTGGTTCGTCCCAAAATACCAACTGACATTCCGGTGGTGTCCTGCAGGAGCGCGCGCAGTGCTGCGCCTGGGCCAACGACGGCAGCGTGATCGCGGTGGGCTGCCTCAGCGGCAAGTGGCTGGTGTTCGACCCGCACTCCCGGGACCTGCTGGCGCAGCACCAGGACGGGTACGGCCCAGCGCCAGAGCACGCTGCCTGCTGTCGGGGTCACTGTCACGGTCACAGAGAACATAACTTATTAAATAGAGAGGACACAGTCGAGGCAGGCGTGCCATGCTTACAAAAGGACCGTCCATAAAGTTTGTCACACGTGAAGGGGGGGAGAAGGCCGATGAAATGTGACATTGTGTAACAAGGGGTCTAAAGCATCTAATTGGGTATTCTCCAGGGTATGAAAATCAAAATTCTAATTAGTCCGCCAGTTAGAAAAAAAAATAGACACGTTTTTTTTGTTTTTCCAATTTAAGGAAAATAAACATAGATAAACCACACTAAAGTTTAGCGTGGGGGACTCGTGACGTCATTTTTCGTCTTAAGCCCCGTACATACTGCATTGAATAGGGATGTTGATTACTATTGAAAATCAAAATTCTAATTAGTCCGTCAGTTAGGAAATAAAAAAACAATAGACACGTATTTTCTGCTTTTTTAAATAAATTAAAATATACAGAGATAAAGCGCATTAAAGTTTAGGATGAGGAGGTCGTGACGTCACTAACCGCAAAACCGCCATACAAACTGTCAGAATAGTGACGTCACGCGAAATTTCAACTCAATATATCGCCGTTATTTTTTGATTACGTAAAAAAAGAAAAGATACGTGTCCAATATTTTTTAATAATCTACAAGACGGACTAAAAAATAAAAATTAGTCAACATGCCCATTGTGATGTCACGAGAAATTTCAACTCAATGTATCGCCGTTATTTTTTGATTACCTACGTAAAAAAGAAAAAATACATGTCCAATATTTTTTACACGACGGAATTTAAAAAAATTTTGTCTAGTAGCCAATTTTGAAATGTGACGCCACGAAACTTAGGATTATACTAATATTATAAACGCGAAAGTTTGTAATTATGTATGGATGGATGGATGTTTGTTACTCTTTCATGCAAAAACTACTGGATGGATTTAAATGAAACTTTACAATAATATAGTTTATACATCAGATTAACACATAGGGTACTTTTATCCCGGAATTCCCGCGGGAACTCGGAAATTAACGAGGGTGAAACCGCGGGGCACGACTAGTAATATTATCATTATGATAAACCCCCAGCGGTGAGCCGATCCAGACCATCCAGTTCTCGCCGGACAACAAGATGGTGGCGCTGGGCTCGCGCGACAACTTCGTCTACGTATACCAGGTGGACGACGGCGGCCGCCGCTACAGCCGGCTCGGCAAGTGCCTGGTGAGACACGGCCCTTTTCAACTAGCTAATCTAAAAAAGAAGTGTCCAATTTGAATAAATTAAAACTATTTTAAAACACAATTTGATTTACCTAATTGAAAAGGAAAAATATGTAGGAAGAAAGATAACAGAAAAGGAAGAAAAATTAATAGGGAATTGATTTTTTTTTTCTTTTTTTTATTAGTGCCAGTCCTTAATGAAGAAAAAATAACCAATGTCAAAATCAACGCAAAAAAATTGTCAGTGTCAGTGGTTGTCTGGGTGGTCATTGTTTTTTATTCTGTTACATCTTCATACGTCACTGCATTCATATTCATAATTAAACGTATTTTTACTCTCAGTACCAGGTTAGACAGAAAGGATGTGCCAAGACAAAACGTATGCCAAAGTGTCGACAAATAATGTATTTGTCTAAAGTTTTTGGAGAAATAATTGTTCACAAATAGATAGATAAAATAATCGTTTTTCAAATCATGGTGATTTTACATTAAAACGAGTTTAATGGATATCGTAGCTTTTTCTAAAGTACAAATATATCAGGTTTATCCAGCGCGATTTCGAATTGGACGAAATGCGCCTGAACGTTCTAGATTTTAAAAAAGTCACAACAATTACGGTTTTCACAAAAATTATTTACTTAATATACCTATGATAATTTGAAGTGTCCCCCTATCTATGGAATACTATATTTCTATTTTTATCAACATCAATTATTTCATGCATCACTTCGACTAGTGTATGGAACGAAAACGTAGAAGGGTAAAGATACGATCTCATTTCCATCACGAGTGCTTAAAACGCTTGGGGACTGCGCGGCCGCTCTTACAAGCGCAGTGGGCTAACGCTTCTCTACTGATTATGAGCTAAATAGCATAGTTTTACTGCGTCGCATTTCTAGCTTATACAAGGTGGAAACGCTGAGTGTGTCCAAACAATTATTTCTTCATTTTCAATGATATTGCAAAACTTTAAAATGAAAGCTGCAAAAGTATAAATTCTGAACAAATAGCGATAATTTTTTTTTCATGTATTTTATTAATTCTATCCATTATCTTTAAGACAGAAATATCTCTAAAATTGACGAAATAATCGACTGGTCAAATCGTTTCCACTCTGTATATATACCTACGAATCTACACTTTTCCGCTGTCGATCACTTGTACCATAAACAAGTACTAATAGTGGTACAACTGCCACTTATTTCTACCATGACACGAAAATTCTATTGCCCTAAAAGTGTAGTGCTTGTAAGTAAAATTTACTTTCGGCTTTTATCTAAATATTTTGCATTAACTGTATTTGCAAGGTTTTAAATTGCTTGCGTCAGTCGAAGAGCATTTTTCTTAGAGCATTTCCATAAAAGGTACTTAGTCAAAAATGTTTGTCGTATTTTCTTACACCAACTTGTATATATATATGTATATGTTATAGCTAATAGTTGAATTTCGATTTATTGAAGTTTATGCTCAATCACAGATCTGTAGATGTAAAAAGCAAGTTTGTGAAATTATAAGAAACCTAAGCTTCATTGAAATAAGAGTTCTTACAGTTTTATTAGGGAATTTCGTTTTAGTCACAAATAACAGGGAACTTTATTAGCTTCATTGACAGGTTTGAGACTTGAAACTTGCTTAATCTATTCAGATAATGAAACGCAGAATATAAACTTAAGTTAAAATAGCAACTCTTCTTGAGCTTAATCTTTTATCTGATTCATGTTTGATGGTAGATTAATGCCGAAAGGCATTAAGTTCGCCATTTGTACACACTGTGCAATAAAGAATAAATAAATAAATAAATAAACTAGCAACTTTGCTTTTTGATACGAGATGCCAGTCTAAAGTAACAGTATATTAAAAATAAGCAATTTTAATGACATTTTAATAATTACAGGGTCACTCGAGCTATATCACGCATTTAGACTGGTCCGAGGACAGTCAGTACATCAGGAGCAATTCGGGCGACTATGAACTTCTGTATTGTGAGTATTTTTACACCACTACGTACAATATATAAGGTGTGGTAAAATTAGCTGCAAATATTTACAGGGTTGAAAGTATACACCGTTATAAATATGTTAATAAGTTAAAAAAAAAATCAATAAAAAAAATCTGTGGAGACGCTCGCCACTCAATCGTTTTACACACACATCGCCGCGCTATGTCAAATATCGATACCAAATTGTTTGAAAGCTGAGACTCTATTAAACGTATATTTGTGAACGTTGCAGGGAACGCGACCACGTGCCGCCAGGTGCCCGCCGCCAGCTCCATGCGCGACGTGCCGTGGGCCACGCACTCCTGCCCCATCGCCTTCGCCTCCGTGGGCGTGTGGCCCGAGAGCGCCGACGGCACCGACATCAACACCTGCACCAGGTCACTGCGCACGGCTCGCCACATCCCCATCACCACGTCCCCGCTGTCAGATCCCCGTCACCACGTCCCCGCTGTCAGATCCCCGTCACCACGTCCCCGCTGTCAGATCCCCGTCACCACGTCCCCGCTGTCAGATCCCCGTCACCACGTCCCCGCTGTCAGATCCCCGTCACCACGTCCCCGCTGTCAGATCCCCGTCACCACGTCCCCGCTGTCAGATCCCCGTCACCACGTCCCCGCTGTCAGATCCCCGTCACCACGTCCCCGCTGTCAGATCCCCGTCACCACGTCCCCGCTGTCAGATCCCCGTCACCACGTCCCCGCTGTCAGATCCCCGTCACCACGTCCCCGCTGTCAGATCCCCGTCACCACGTCCCCGCTGTCAGATCCCCGTCACCACGTCCCCGCTGTCAGATCCCCGTCACCACGTCCCCGCTGTCAGATCCCCGTCACCACGTCCCCGCTGTCAGATCCCCGTCACCACGTCCCCGCTGTCAGATCCCCGTCACAACGTCCCCGCTGTCAGATCCCCGTCACCACGTCCCCGCTGTCAGATCCCCGTCACCACGTCCCCGCTGTCAGATCCCCGTCACCACGTCCCCGCTGTCAGATCCCCGTCACCACGTCCCCGCTGTCAGATCCCCGTCACCACGTCCCCGCTGTCAGATCCCCGTCACCACGTCCCCGCTGTCAGATCCCCGTCACCACGTCCCCGCTGTCAGATCCCCGTCACCACGTCCCCGCTGTCAGATCCCCGTCACCACGTCCCCGCTGTCAGATCCCCGTCACCACGTCCCCGCTGTCAGATCCCCGTCACCACGTCCCCGCTGTCAGATCCCCGTCACCACGTCCCCGCTGTCAGATCCCCGTCACCACGTCCCCGCTGTCAGATCCCCGTCACCACGTCCCCGCTGTCAGATCCCCGTCACCACGTCCCCGCTGTCAGATCCCCGTCACCACGTCCCCGCTGTCAGATCCCCGTCACCACGTCCCCGCTGTCAGATCCCCGTCACCACGTCCCCGCTGTCAGATCCCCGTCACCACGTCCCCGCTGTCAGATCCCCGTCACCACGTCCCCGCTGTCAGATCCCCGTCACCACGTCCCCGCTGTCAGATCCCCGTCACCACGTCCCCGCTGTCAGATCCCCGTCACCACGTCCCCGCTGTCAGATCCCCGTCACCACGTGCCCGCTGTCAAATCCCCGTCACCACGTCCCCGCTGTCAGATCCCCGTCACCACGTCCCCGCTGACAGATCCCCGTCACTAATCCTAAAAATGAGCCTTCCGCTGAATACTATTCCGATGGAACAAAACATTATACATTACATTATACCCACATATACATACATAAAACATTATACCCACATTGTTTAAAATTATATTGCAAATGCGTTGTCAAATAATTTATTTTTATTCTTCTAATCAGACTTGCTTGCCCCCCGCAGGTCCCACGACGGGCGCCTCGCCGCGACTGGCGACGATTTTGGCAAAGTGAAACTGTTTGCGTACCCAGTCACGCAGCCCAAGGTAATACTTATAAACAAATGCTTTGTTAAGCTTTTAAACCTCAACTACCCAGTACCCAGCCGACCATCATGAAATGTTGCATATACGTTGTCAGGGGCACCGAGAAGATATGCAACTAATGGCGGGTATAACCGCGAGAAACAGCTCGTATGTACCTATATTTGTACTTATATTTTATGAAGAGATTTGATTTTTTGTATGTTTCTTTGTTAGTAATGGATATTGGATAAATTTTAATACTGCTGTACCGGATTTTCGTAGGAATTGACGCGGGTAAAACCATGGGGAATCGACTAATATTACTAAGGCGAAAATCTTCAAACTACTTAATATTATTAAATGCGAAAGTGAGTTTGTTTGTTTGTTTGTTACACCTCAACGGCTCAACGGATCATCGTGAAATTTTGCGTCACGTTGTCGCCGGAAACAGAGAAGGATATAGGGTAGTTTTTATCCCGGAATACCTGCGATAACTCTGCAATTAACGCAAGTGAAACTGATATACATGCGTGTGCGCAGTCGCTGTGCCACGCGTACGGCGGGCACTCGTCGCACGTGACGTGCGCGCGCTTCCTGCCCGACGACTCGCGCCTGCTCACCACGGGCGGGCTCGACACCAGCGTCATGCAGTGGGCGCTCGACTAGCGACCTCGCCGCCGCGCCGTACATTTAGAGTTCACAATAGGGATGTTGACAACTTTTAAAAATCAAAATTTTAATTAGTCCGTCTTTTAGAAAATTAAAAATCATTAGACAGGTGTTTTTTTATTATTCAAATAAATGAAAATACACAGAGGTAATGCGCATTAAAGTTTAGGGTGGGGGTTCGTGACGTCACGCGAAATTTCAACTCAATTTATCGCTGTTATTTTTTGATTACGTAAAAAAAGAAACAAAAAACGTCCAATATTTTTTACTAATCTACAAGACGGACTAAAAAAAAATTAGTCAAATAGCCTATTAGGTACTTACGACACACACCTACCACACACTGCAACCTGAATACACTACGATCATTCCCAACTGTACCCATCACCGGTGACAAATGGGACAACCAAATATCTAGCGTCCACAGTTATAGGTACTTGCGACACACACGCTTACTACATTGACGGATGTCACACTGCAATCTGATACACTACGATCATTCCCAATTGTACCCATCACCGGTTACAAATGGGACAACCAAATATCTAGCGTCCACAGTTATACGTACTTGCAACACACACGCCTACTATTGACGGATGTCACACTGCAATCTGATATACTACGATCATTCCCAATTGTACCCATCTGACAAACCGGTGACAAATGGGATAACCGTACATCTAGCGTCCGTGATTACTCGCGACACACACGCCGACCAAACTGACAGATGTCACACTTCAACCTTCGCTCTTATTCACTATGACCACAACACGTCGCGTTAAAATAACGCGTCACCTAAATTGTTTCTCCTTCATACTCTAAAGTTTCATATCAAAAAATGTGTTATGACATAGGTACAGATTATTATAATATTTTGGCATCTGGAACGTTTGGGATTGTTTTTGGGACGCGTGTCCATGGGAAGGATGTTGTTGGTTATAGTGATAAGGGTCCTGATACACTATGATGCTTAGACATAGACATTATCCTTAGACACCCAGGTCATTCCCAGTTGTACCCATCACCGGTGACAAGTGGGACATCATATGACATCCATGCAAAATTGATGATTTGTTACCGCTAGGGACATTTGTCACCGCTGGGGACAGTTGTCCCCGTCAGGAATCACTAGGAATGACCCTCTCATTCAATCATTGAAAGCCTTTTTCTATGACCAATTGACCATAGCATGCAACTTACGATAACACACCAATGTTTTTCTTGAATCTAAAGAAGTTTCACTTAAAAAATACACGTCATATCTTATGGCACACAGAATAAGTACTTTGTGATGTTTTGTTATCAAGATAGCGTTTGTGATTGTGTTAAAGCACCAATGATATTTGAGACGTATCCTTTAGTAAAGGCACGTGTTTTAGGCAAAAAAATTTGTGGTTAAAGTGCAATCATCCCAAGCTTTGTAGTGCACTGTTTTATTTAAAAAAAAAATTGTATTATTTTTTTATTATATTACGCGACTTAGTAGTCCGATGTCGCGAAAATGCCTATTCTAGAACAAATTTTAAATAAAAAAAAAACAAAACAATTTTGCTTTTAGTCTTATTATTATATTACCTATACAGCATCAGAAATGATATAGCCAAACGTTTTTCTTCTTCAACTACTCGAATTATATGAATGTATCGATATTACCTACTGGAATTGTGATAAAATAATAAATAATCATAAGACTATTAACCAAAAAAATGTAATCATTTGAAATATCCTTTTAACAGTAACTATCTATGGAAATTTTCTTTTATTTGCCGTACTTAATCATAACGGAAGCACTGGCAATACTCTTTCATATAAATTAATACTGTTTCTATAGAAAAATGTTATACAAAAAGTAGGTGCCTACTCAAACAAAACTGATGATGATTTACAACTTAAGGCCTACTTGGTACATTTATATGACATTTGAAAACACTTTTTTCTAGCAATTTGTGCGGTTTTTGTCTATGTGATGACATATTCACAAAGACGGGAATGTCAACGGAGTCGTATGAGTTCGGCAACCATCCGGTTTAGCCCACATTTATTTACAACTCTATGATTATTAGCGGAAAGTCGAGATTCCGATGCGAATTAATAGGCTATAGATTGTCACTTCACGGTTTTTATTCAAGTGATAGGAGTAGAGTCGCACCAATATAGTCTTTATAGTGAATTTATTTAAGTCCACTCACATTGAAAAGCACCACACTCTATGGACCAGCTATATTTTAGCTTCATCCTTATTATGTTATATTCTTCGCATACATTCCGATTAAAAAAGAAAGGAGTCAACCCCTAGTGTTCATAAAAAAAACGGTGTATAGCCGATTTTTATGATCGCTAAGTTTATTATGTATCATTTGAGTACTTCTCTAAATATATAAGTAGGTATTTGTATTTGTGCAATTAAGTTCTGGACATGAAAAGCATATGGCGGATCTCAACATCCGACCAAAACTAATTTTTAATACTAACATTTTAGTGTTAAAAAGTAGTTTTAGTCTTTAACACTAAAGTAGTTTTAGTCTTTAACACTAAAACTACTTTTTAATTTTAGTGTTAAAACTAAAAAAGAAGTAGTTCGATCGAATGTTGAGACCCGACCAATATGCTTTCATGTCGAGAGTTCTGTTTTAACTAACAAACGAATCAAGCTACCTAAGTTGCTGTAACAAACGATTCAGATCGAATTTTAATACTACTGTGAAATTGTCCAAGCTTAGGTTTTAGTATTTATAATAATATTGATGCATAATAATATTTTTGCGGCACATATTAATCCGTTTTTTTTTTAATTAGGCGACAAATGTCGGAATTTTACAAACAAAGTAGAAATATTTAATTATAAGATTTTGTGTAAGTAATATTGTGTTTTGATTTTAAGCGTCTTTTAGTTCTAAGCTTCTATCGTCTTTTGTATTTTGATTGTAATAGAATCAAGCTGTGGTCATCTGTTAGCTGCAATCCATTCTTGCTAAAGGTGTAAAAACATTTTTCGTGACTTTAGTCAGGGGTTTTTTGAGGGGTTGGTTTTTCACCATAAAAATTTGGCCACCCCGCTTAAATTGAAGAAACCACAACTTGGTGCAATCACTATCCGTTCACACACTTTCTTTAGTTCTTGCAGTTTTATTAACCTAGTCACCTGTAAGCGGATGTTTTTAATGTCATTTCTATTTTATTGTATGTAATTATTAATGTTTCTCTCATTTTTACGTCGATAATGAATGGTTTTCTGAATAATTTGTTTCACAATCTCTCAGTTTTAAAATGAACGTTTAAAGACACATTTTTTTTGCAAGCCTTTTGCAATATTAATACAGTATTAATTTTTCCAATAGTGTTATCATAACCCCGCTATATGCGAGACAATGTTGAAAGTTCTATTTTGCTATATCAATGAGTCTAGCTAACAAATCGTGATTTCAAAAGCTTGCTTTAAGGTTTTTAAATGTTAATATTATAGATTTACATGCAATGTCAATTGATCAAGTAGATCTGTGTGTTGTGATGTGGATTATTATTACTATTATTAAACAATATTGTGAAATGTTGTCTATTTGTCGATAGGGTTTATTCTGATTTGTGAATCGACTTATTTAAAATCTGTAACATCTCTATAAAATTTCATTTAATTTAGTTTTGTATATACCTACTTAATGAGTGATGGAGAAAATTCCGTCTTTTTGAATGTGCCTCTAATAAATATTTACTTGAACTTACGTCTTTTATTTTCTATTTACTACATAATAATAATATAATCTCTGTATTTCTTTTATTATTATTAAAAAATAATTCAATATAATAAAAACTTATAAAGAACTATCTGATAATTAACCGTTCAATTAAAAAATATTCTGTTTTAACATACCGGGCGTTTTCGGGGACTTTTTCCAATGAAGTTATCTAATGTTTAGTTCGGAATTAAAAAACCCGACACAGCTGTAACTTTCCCCATTGAAAATGCGTAAATATCCTACAAATAAATACAATTTATTCGCAAAGAAACAATAAAATATTAAAAAAAGGAACTAAATATAATTACAAAATAAACTTTACAATAACGAAACGTGACAAATTCTGAAATTGTAAAATACGTGGACAAGGCATAAGCGACTATATTTCATTGGTACAAGGTTCACTTTCGCCCGAAAAAATGGCAATTTAACGCCACGCGTTGCGTTTTTGTTTAACACTTATTTCTAAGGAATACACAGTCACTTGAACGAATCGAGAAATTAATATAGAAATGTTATCTTCGGTTGTATCAAAGAAAATAATATTTTATTAAACAGGTTATTTTATTACAAATGTCTTTAAAAAGAGAGACTTAATGAATTGGACGAGCCAAATCGAAATAAAGCGTTCTCAACACGCTCATTTAGAAGGCCCGTGTATACCCAGCCTAGTATTTATACTAACCAAAATTAAAACAGTAAAAATTCCCACAAGGAACTGAAAAATAATAACTTATTAGCTTGTTATCATACTATCACTTCAAAACTGAATGGCAAAGCGAGGAGCGCATCTCTTAACACTATTTATATCCTTCTCTCACTTCAAGTGACTAGAAAGAGATAAAAATAGTTCGGTTTGCAGAAGGAACGCATCGGAATTGGCTCCAATGACTTCATTATATACTAGGTAAGTATTATTTATTAATCATCCATTTATTATGGCTGACCGAATAACATTGTCAATTAGTGATTATTATAGTGACAGTAGGTATAGCATTATTCCGTCGATTGACCCAGATACGGCAAGGAAAATGGTAAATGCGAATGTTTCATGTCATAAAATATTTACAATACTCGCACCACCTCCTCATTGAAGGGACTTGGAACACATTTCATTTCTATAATTAGTAACATTATATACAACACGATTGCGCTATGATCTAACTGTTATTACATAGATAGATTTGACACCCGGCCACTTAAGTGTTTTAATCTAATCCACAGATATACTAAATACCCAAGATATAATATTATGACACAAATCAGAAGCGCAAAAAACTCCACAAAAGGACGCAGATAAGCAAAAACATGTTAAACAAAGTTACTGATACAGAACGCTTTATTGAGAGTTATAGGACGTTTTTTTAATTGTGTTTACCTTACTAATTTTTTTAAATATGTAACAAAATGTTGAACATAAAAAAATGTTGACACAAAATGGCGCTATAATTTTAAAACACGATTTACTTAAAAAATTTCCAGTGTGGGTTGTTAACACTATTGCTTATTTATGTCCAAAAATACTTGTAATATTATCCAGGTCTTTGACGTCAGCAAACTTTTACTGGTACCTTTTGATCGGATGTTTTTGACAGTGGGTTTTTTTTAGTATTCATTTACACTCAACTTTTTGTATAGTCATTTATATGGACCTGTCATTTGTATGGACAGGAGAGAAACTGACCTTCGAGGCACAGTCCAAATCACTGGATCGAGAAACTTGAAATTTTAGATAGTTTCTTTTTATAATGTAGGCGCTAAGTTGTTATTGCTGATTCAACCCTTAATGGAGGGTGGAAAAGGTGAAATCGCAGGAAACAGCTAGTTTTTTCATAAGTAATCGATTTTGCGTACCTAATCTAAATATCTATGCATGTGTTGTATATCATAATACTGCGTAGTTTGAATTCTATGGTTTATATTTCGTCTGGCACAAGTAATGATTCTATCTTACCATATTTATTGTACCTGCTTTAAATACATCATTATTTTAAGATCCATTTTATTTAGTCTTGACCTTTATATGTATACTAGTATTCGTGATGGAGAGTTTTAGTAAATTTCACTTGAGCCAGAAGAATGACAAAAAATTGATCATAAATATACCTTATTTATAACTTTGTGTTTCATACTTTGCTGTTTAGTAATATTGATTAGGTATCATTATTGTAATAGCAGTTATCGAGGATGACTGGGTACATTTATGATCTGCTTAACAGTGTCTTAATTTAAAAAAATTAAAAACTATACCTACATAATTATGTATTTTTAGTGTACCTTTCAACCCAATTCACCCAAAAAAGATGATAATGGGCGTGTTGACTAATTTTTATTTTTTAATCCGTCTTGTAGATTATTAAAAAATATTTTAATAATCAAATATTTTTTATTTTTTTACGTAATCAAAAAATTACGGCGATATACTGAGTTGAAATTTCGCGTGACGTCACTATTGACATTTTGTATGGCGGTTTTGCGGTTAGTGACGTCACGACCCCTTCACCCTAAACTTTAATGCGCTTTATTTCTGTATATTTTAATTTATTTAAAAAAGCAGAAAATACGTGTCTATTGTTTTTTTTATTTTCTAACTGACGGACTAATTTGAATTTTGCTTTTCAAAAGTCGTCAACATCCCTATTCTGGACGCAGTTAAATCTCCCTAGATGGGGCGAAGGGGGAGGAAGGGGACGTGCCGAAGAGAAAGCAGTCAGCAGTGGACTGGTAATGATAAGAAACATTGATTTGATACAGAAACACCGCAAACTCAACAGCTGACCCTTTCATTTTGATATCTTAAGCCAGAAACACACTGTCGTGACGGGGTATGTCGTGCGCTGTCTGCTGCTACTGTGGATTCTCTATCTTACTGGACTTTAACCCGACATTACAGTGTGTTTCGGGTTGTAATTATTTATAGCGACAGTTTTGGTCGTGTTGAGCATTTTAGCAACAACGCCATCTTTTTAGTTTTGACTGAAGTTTTCGAAGAGGTGTTGATAAAATTCATGCATTTCTGCAGCTCAGTGTAAATATAATAAAACTAGTTGTTCCCCGCGGTTTCACCCGCGTTAATTTCAGAGTTCCCGCGGGAATTCCGGGATAAAAAGTACCCTATGTGTTAATCTGATGTATAAGCTATATTATTGTAAAGTTTCATTTAAATCCATCCAGTAGTTTTTGCGTGAAAGAGTAACAAACATCCATCCATACATCCATCCATCCATCCATCCATCCATCAATACATACTTACAAAGTTTCGCGTTTATAATATTAGTAGGATAGATTTATTGAGACACATTGTCTAAAATTATAAATTTGATAATCAAGACGTGTCGATGTGAATTCTTTAAATAATTTGTGACAGGACTATATACAGGATGTTCAACATCAAAACAATACCATATACAGGTGTTCAACATCAAAACATTACCTTACCAGATCAGACAGATAACTCCTAAAAAACATGTTCAAGCAATTTTTTGAATGTCACTGAATAAAGGACTCTATTCTCACTTTAAGTACTAAATACTTATAATTCATCAGACATCAAGCGTTTCCTCGCGGAAAATCCGATACTTGATGTGTGTTGTATTTTACACTCAAACATAATTCAATACAGTCCTTTATTCAGTGACATAAAAACTGCTCAAAGACTTCTCTGGCTGATCTATTTGAATTTTTACCCTTATGAAGAGCTTTTGGGAATATGATCATATAACACAATCGCGTTAAAATATAGCATCAATTCACTAGAAATGAGCACGGGGTAACATTATCTAATTATCTAACTAAACAACAACATAATAAACCGTCCAACGAGTTAACAGCTACACTGTCCGGCACTTATATCAACTGTTCCACACTGTTCGCTGACAGCTCGAGCAGTCTCCAAGCGGCCTTGGGGTTCAGCTCCTGCGGATCCCTGCACAGGACCCACACGTAGTTGACCCTCAACACCTTATCGGGATCACCCTCTATGACATTGTTCCTCGAGTCCCGGACGCACATGATCTGCTGCGACTGGAACGTGATCACCAGAACGGGGCCCTGGTCCATCATTTTGCCCATCACCAGCTCGATCTGCTCTATATCCAGGATCTTCGAGTCCAAATGGTAGCCAAGCTGCTTGCACTGTTTGATCGGTGTGGCCAATAGATTGAAAACGCCCTCGTAGCACCAGTCTTTGAGTATGTCCAGATCGCCGCGGACCATCGCTTCCAGAATGTTGGGAATGATGTCGTTGGAGCAGTCCTCGAGGAACTTCTGCGCGGTGAAGCCGGGGTCCACTTTGCAAATCTCGGTCAGCGTTTTCGACAGCTCAGTTTTCTCGAATATGTTGCCGAACAAGCTGGTCACTTTGTCGGTGACGAAGCGGGAGGCTCGCGCCACTGGGTTGTCGGATTCCTCGTACTTTATCTTCCAATCGAGTACCTAAAATTCATTATAATAATACTGTTGTAATATTGAATGCATCATAATATCAATAAGCAAATTCTTAATTTCAGAATACTTGACCATTAACGGATTTTTTGTCATTCGGAAACCTTTGTAGGATATTAACATACACAACCATAGAACAGCCACCGCAGCGGTTTTCACCAATAGGTAGAGTGATTCAAAAGGAAAGTTCCGGTGGGAACTCCGAAATAATAGCAGGTGCAACCGCAGGGAACAGCTAGTTACTTACACTATAGATAAATATACACGACCAGATTGGAAAGTAGAACCTGGTGGTCATCTCACAAGGTCCATCTCCACCGGGAATCAAACCCAGAACATCTTGATTAGTAGGTAGGTGTGGTGACCTACTGCGCCAGTCGATGTTATGAGGATGTAATACATAATATTATGTTGAGGCATAGTAATGATAAGGGTCGTCTCCTACCTTGTTCACGTACTGGTTGTTGTTCTTGAAGTTCTCCCACTGCTGGTAGAACTTGGAGTCCCTGTGCAGCTCCACGCCCGTCGTCTCCGTGTCCGGGGAGAACGTGCGCTCGTCCTCCGCCACCTGGACCAGCGGGTGCACTGACTTGTTATTATGTTAGCTTTGTTACAGTCAATGTCCTTCGCCACATCTGTCTGTCTTTTTGTCTGTCTGTTCGCGATAAACTCAAACACGACTGAACGAATTCATGCGGTTTTCACCAATAGATAAAGGGAGTGGAAGGTTTATACGTATCTATAGTTTATACTGGAATTCCCGCGGGAACTCCGAAATTATCGCGGGTGAAACCGCAGGGGACAGGCTAGTTATTATTAATTAATAAGCTGTGGTCCAGTTAGTTCCTGTGGAAACTCCTGCGGAATCCTTTCTTAGCTAACTTCCACTCTCAATTAATTACCAGTATACCTTCAAAGCAGGCTATTTGACTAAATTTTTGTTTATAGTCCGTCCTGTAGATTCATAAAAAAATACTAGACATTTTTTTACGTAAGCAAACAATAACGGAGATCCGTTGAGTCGAAATGTCGCGAGCAGGTACAGTTTTTACCAGCATATTATGATTACGAGTCCCCCCCCTCCTAAAATTTAATGCGCTTTATCGAAGTATATTTGCATTCATTTGAAAAAGCAAAATATACGTGTCTGTAACTTTTTTATTATCGGACGGACTTAATAGAATTTAGATAAAAAAATAGTTAAATAGCCTATTGAATGATGACATACACAATACACGTTTTTTGGCGGGAATCAGATGGCGGTTTGGTCATTTATTTTCATGTCGAAAAAAAATTGTTAAAAATGGATTTTAAAGGTGCTGTATTGGACAATAATTTTACGGTGACGGTTTTTTATGTGCTCAAGAAGATATATGACATTTCGAACTGATTTCTTCGGTTTTGCTCCAAGAGCTCTGAGAAAGTTCTTGCAAACTACCAAGTCCAAGTACCTACCGTGGCTTGCAATTTCGAATCGTACAACGAAGCATTTTAATAGAAAATATTATATTGATCGAATTAATTTTACTTGAAACGGGCTAAATGCATTATATGCGAAAGTCCATAAAAAAGAAGAAAGAAAGTTGAAGGTTGAAGGTTGAAAGGTGAAGTTCACGGATAGTGCGGAGGTATGTATGCTCACCTCGACCCGCTTCCTCAGCGTGAGGGGCGAGATGTACACGCGCCCCTCCAGCCCGCGCGGAGTGATCTCCTCCTTCACCACCGCCGTTGCCTGCAACCGACGAACATGAAAATCCAACATTTTCTTTCTATATTAGGAAACTTTTATTGTATACAAGCTATTCTTATTTTTTCCAAATTTCTGCTTTTCAGGTCACATAGTTTTCGAGATTTCGTATTTAGCCAGCGAGTGACAGATATATTTCACAGATATATTTTAACAGATATATTTGTGATGAAATGGGTTGCAAAATCCAGACAGGCTGACTTTGTAAAATAACATCCTATATTTATAGAGGAAAAACCATATTTCCTCCTGCAGACAAGCTTTTATGAATATAAATTCTTACTTGTGATATGGTCCTGAAAGCAGAAGTTTGACCGAACTTCTGACTTCTATCTGCTATACTCTCAGCTGCATCTTTTGCAGTCTTTGATATGTCTTCGGACAGTTTACCTGGAATAGAAACTCATTTTAATATTTTATTTAGTAATTTTTGTTTATTCACAAGCACCTTAAAGCTGATGATGTGCAATCTACTGTGGAGTTAATGCAGTTGGTTTTCAAAGTTCAACAGTAGTAACCCTACAATTTTTGTCAGAGATCAACTTAGATTGAGCAAGTTACTTGGGATATTGTCAGTTTGTCTGAAGTCCAAAAATGTGGACTTGATTTTTTTTATCGGATAAACTTAAACAGGTAGAGTTCTGTTACGTTAGGGTGACCATCTGTCCTGAAGGCAGTGTCAGGTCACAAGTATTTTAAGAACACTGGGATGACGGTAAATGATATGTGGTATTCGTATTTTAAGCACCCAGGTAAAATTTTATTTAATGTAGCTTTCATACCAGCCTTCTTAGCTAAATCAGTTTTGCCAGCCTCCTCCAACACATGCTCCATTTTCCCTTTAATGCCCTCCAAAGTTTCTTTGAATACTTCAGAGCTTTTGGAAGCTTCCGATTCAACAACATGAAACTTCTTCCTAGCCGCTTGCAACGCCTGTGAATTTTCTAACTTTTGTGCCTCTTCACGAAACTTTTTGATGCTTTCTTTTATTTCTTTGTTCTTCGCCATGTCCTCTTTTATATTTTCCACAATGGACGAGAAGAACCCTTTCCTTGCTGAATAGTGTCGGCATTCTAGTGCTGCAAGCTACAAATAGAATTTGTTAAAGTCTAATTCATATGATTATTGTCAATGTTAGTCAAATGTTGTCTGAATCAAAGTGTGCTGGTAACAGTAACTTACATTTGGCAGAAAGTCATGATAGTAATCTAACAAGAATCAAGAACGATAGCATGTCTGATTAGTTCCAATAATAGATCTCTATAGAGATAGAAAAAAAAGTGTGTGTGTCAGCTCCGATGCACAACTGGAGTCTTTACTCTTTGTTATCTCTGCTTATTATGCTGCTCTTTGTATTAGAAATAAGTAACAAAGTTTTCAATAAAATTCATTCATTCATTCATTATAAAAAATAACAACTTCTCATTGCCACAGCAATGTTTTGACTATGCAACAATAAGCATGTCTGGCCAGCTCATTTGTAAATAACAACATCTAGCTGCCATAGCAACATGCACAAGACAAGTTGTGCATGAACGTCGGGTTCAAATCATTGGGCTTCCCCTACCATAACACATAACAGACAAAGTTTGATTGTACTCTCCATAAGTTTAATAAACTCCAATTCATTTTATAGAAGAAATTCTCATCACCTTCAAACCTTGGCCAACATTGCCAAGTTAAAATTTCTACCAATGTAAAGCATGTTAATAAAGTTACCTAAAGCAGAATCAGTTTTTAACTAAATTCAAAAAGGAGGATGTTATCAATTCAGATGTTTATATATTTTTTTCATGTATGTTCAGGCATAACTCTGTCAAATATAGACAGATTTGCTAAATTCTTTTTTTGTTGAAAAGGGGTTTATTCCAAAATAGTCCCATTTCAATTTCATGTAGATCTGATGATTATTTCTGGAGACAGACAACGAAACTCCTGAATTCGGTTTTTTGTTAAAATTTTGCTTATAACATTCTCAACACTCCCCTTTTACACAATTGTGTATTTGTAAGTATTCGTAAGTATTCTATTGTGCAATTGCAGAATAGAATACCAACTATCTGATATATTATGTCGTCATATAGAAGAATTCAGTACACCAACATTGGTTTTGTATTGGTGCTAGATGGGGTAATGGGGATAGTGGGCTGTGGGACATTTTTCCCACAGTTATTTATTTATAATTCAGACAGGCAGTTGAAGCAATAGGTGCCTGTTACCCTTTATAAGGATGGGGATAGTTGGTAGAACGGCCGGGACATGTTGCTTTAGTGAGACATAAATACCTGGTCAGATTTGACAGTAACCAAGGCAGATTTCAAGTTCAGAGGTAAAGCACATTTCCACTTCGCCGAGTTGTACATCAGCTGTCGACATGAATGCTGCAATTAAAACAGTCTTTATCAGAATCCATCACATTACACATAACCTTAAAACTTAAAGAATAAAGATTTCCAGGTACCATTTTTACAGTGGACACTCAAAACGTACTGCTTTATAATAATATTGCCACAAAGTTTATCTATTCCTAATATTTGTACTGTGCATCCAAAGAAAATAATTTTCAGGACGACATCGACGAAAATCCATTCATTTCTTAGGTATTTCTGCACTTTCTGTCAAAAAAAATGCAGAGTGACGCAATGGCGTAATGTCAACTTTGGTGTCAACCTCGTCAACTATCAAGTCGATTGTCATTTGTCACTACCTATTATTGCGTCTTTCTCTTCTTTTTTCTTGCAGGCCATGGAATTTTTATCGAATGCAAGAACTTCTCGGAGTTCTCGGAATAATAATAATAATAATAAATTATTATTTTACAAATTTATACCTAATGCAAAAGCTTAAATTTAAGATTATAAATGAATAATAATAATATTTATTTATTTGTAAGAATACTATACTTATATGGCA
Source organism: Zygaena filipendulae (assembly GCA_907165275.2). NCBI lineage: Eukaryota > Metazoa > Arthropoda > Insecta > Lepidoptera > Zygaenidae > Zygaena > Zygaena filipendulae. Next base: position 11,228,253 of record OU015664.1, read on the forward strand.
TTACAATTAAATCAAGATATTCTCCCGTTTCCGGCATCTATCATAGTATTTTGAATGGAGAATAACATAAAAAAGCGTCACTGTGAAAATTATTGTCCAATACAGCACCATAAAACAACAAAACCCATATTATTATTATATTATCCACATGATAATATATGATGAAACCGCCATCTTTGATTCCCGCCAAAAGCTCATCGGCCATTGGCAGTCAATCACACTTTTTTTCTTTTTCGCACATAGTGCATTTAGCTAACGTCATACACTACAATATTTTTATCAATATTAAAAACTAGCTGTTATCCGCAGTTTCAAGCGCGTTAATTGCGAAGATCCCGCGGGAATTTTGGAATAAAAGTACCCTATATTTTTTTCTGTAGGTAACAACGTGTAGTATTCAAAATTTTTTGCAGTTTCTGCCGCAATAATTTCGGAGTTCCCATTTGAGTTCCGGGATAAAAAGCACCCTCCTATGTCCTTTGCTGTGGAAAATAAAATCACTGAAAAAAAAGTCTTTTTCGCTATGCAAGTGATTACCTTCTCTCTGGCTATGCATATATACATATGTTTTTAGGGATAGAGACTAAAGAGAAGGACAAAGGGTACTTTTTATCCCGGAATTCTCTAGGGAACTCCCACTTATCACGGGTGAAACCGCGGGAGTATGAAATAAAGTTAAAACCTAAAACACAAAGTTTTCTGTCTTTGGTTTCTGGTTTAAAAAAATGCGCGTTTCCTTCCGGTGTGAATATAGTTGACAGTTCCAGAAACGAAAGTGTTCATTTTCATTTATTTTCTGTCGTCATATTTCGCTATTGTAACGTCATTACACGCGTATCGTGAAATTAATTTACTTTTATGTTCGTTCGCAGGCGATAGCTCGTGTTTTATTTGTGTTTGTTTTTTCCTCGCACCGGGAGGATAAGATATTCATCGTCATAATATACAGTAAAAGGTGTGTATTTGTGGTTATATCCACAAATTATAACTAGGCTAGGTTGTACGAAATGTCTAGCTGTCGCACGCAGATTCATTAGTAGCTTAGCACCACGTTTTCGCCTGCTGGAGCCGCATTTTGCGGGTGGGCTGAATTGGTTATAATGTTTGTGAGAATTGTAATTTGCTCATACCGAACTGTTTTGATTAGGTAAATTAATGTATTCCATGTTGTCAACAGAGCGAAGCACTGCGAGTGTGTGGTGACCCAGGTGCTCGCTTCTACTGCAGTCCTCCAGTTCATACCATCGGCCAGCTTTCGTCCAGCGGGGCGTTATCGTTTTATATGACTTTAGCAAGATATACAGGTGAGTGGACTCGTCACTGAAAGTTGTGGTACATTTATTGATTTTAGACATGGCATGCCCATTAATGGAGTTGAAACATTTTAAATAGACCAATATCTTTAATTATTTATGGAACATAAGTTACTCAATACATTTATATTAAATTTCCAATCGCTAAAATTTCTACTTACTAATGGGTCTTACTTGATTTTATTGTATCTGCAGCATGTGTTAATTTATAAAGCTGTGTTTGCACTTTGAAAATTTTGATTGATTTATTATTGACAGTAGTTAATGTGAGTGATTATTAAAGTCTCTTTGCACTTTGATTAGTGATAAGCGTAAGTAATTAATGCGGGTACCTTGATGAGTACGAGTACTAAACATTTTTGGACTAAGTCGTCCACAATAAACTAGTATCTATAATAAAATCTATGGCAGTCTCACTGCAAACACACATCTTTATGGAAAGTACCAGGTAATTTTGATCTGGTTAGCTAATTTTTAATAGAATTTTTGGTTATTTAGTTTGTATGAAAAATCTTCATCAAATGAATAGGTAAATAAACTAGATGTGAAAATAATATGAAATAATATGTTAAGAAAAATTTTCCACTCATAAAAATGATAGATGAATTGTTTCATAATTATCTAGAATGATTAAAATATAGTAAATGGTCATGTGAGTCGAAGTGAGGTCTGGGGTTTATATATTTTGTGTTCGTGACGTTAATAAAATGGATAAACTAATGCTGAAAAGCAAAAGTATTGAATTTATATGTCATGTCACAAAACTTGTAATATCAACTTACACAAATCATAACAATGATCCTGTGAAGTGACCAAATATCTTAATATTATGTCAAAGATTTAATGTTTGTCAATAAATTAAGTTTGTTAATTTTTAGAGGAAAATTTCGGGAACTAGGTACTTATTTCATACCTATTATAAAACGATCTTAAAAATTCTGTCACCGATAAAAGTTACAGTATCCAATCATTTTTGTAATGTCATTAACACCATCTCTGAAATCCTGAGTAATTAACATTTTTATTCTTTAACTAAATACTCTAAATAGTTCTTAAGGGAATCCAAATAACACGGTTAAAACGACTGGTGTCAGCTACTGAGTTTTAAATTAATACATAAGACAAATTTTATCCTATTACGAAAGAGTGAAGCCTAAAGGAACTTAAAAAACGACTGTTCCATCTGCTTAGCTGAGCGTAAACTCCCACAGAACTAACTATATGCAAATATAAACACAAAGTTGTTTGTCCTCTATAATTACTTGTTATTTGCTTCTTGTTATTCACTAACGAGCAAGCAAAATCTATTCATATGTACATCAGAATATAATTTTAATAATATAATGTTGTTTTAAAGAAACCAAAAAAATATGTAAGTATTATGAAGTTTATAGAACACCACTTCTCAGTAAAGTGCCTATCCACATTTAGATTTATATTATGATTGTGCAATAAAGCAAATTCCCTAAAGCCGTAGAGATAAATCCAATAATCCCCTTGAACATTGTGGGGCAATATGCTTTCCAAGCGACAGACAGCATGTTTTCTGAAGCTACTGTATGTATTGGATTTGGATTTTTCACATACATACATTCACCTACCCTTAAATCAATATTCAATTTTGGCCAAAGATGCACGTTGGAACATGCGGACACGCGGATTAACTAGATAGACCTTGAATTCAAAATTGAGAGGTTCGATGGCCAAATTGATTGACAAACTCTCATTAAACTTGATCCTGTGCATATTTGAGTAGCAGCTGTTTACAGTTTCAAATAAAATGTACAATTTTTATAGTAGTATCGACTATCGACGGTATATAGACATAATATTCGTATATTTGCCGAGACTGGAAAGTGACACCCTGTCTTATAGCACAGTAACGTCAGCAACATCTATGCTAATATTATAAAGAGGAATGATTTGATTTTTTGTTTGTTTTTTGTTACGATTTAACTCAAAAACTATTAGATCGATTTCAAAAATTCTTTCACCAGCATAATGCTACATTCTCACTGAGTAACATATTAGGCTACATTGTAATCCGGAATTACCGCGGATGAAACCACGAGCAACAGCTATTACAGCTATGATAACCTTTAAATAAATCATCCATATAAAGTTTTGGGACGGAACTTATCTTAATAATCTTCTTAATATATATAAATCACGTGTCACGTTGTTTGTCCGCGATGGACTCCGAAACTACCGAACGGATTTTGATAAAATTTTGTAACCATTTATAATATGGTAGCTAGTAGTAATATGTATATTACGGCGCAATCTCCCTTTGCATACTACACGTTGTCAGGGTTACAGAGAAGGGCATAAGGTACTTTTTGTTCCGGAATTGCCGCGGGAACCCCGAAATTAACGTGGGTGAAACCGCGGGGGAACAGCTAACTAGCTAATTATATTTTTTCATCAATTCCACAATTCAAATTTCAATCAACACGGCCACGTTTCTCTCTCGTATCGCCACTGTTTTTAATTGTTCTTGCGAGCGTTCAATAAAAAAATAGAAATTAAAATTGCAAATTAAAAACATTGACACAGTCGCTTGCTGGGAAACTTGCTTGCTTGGATGCTCTATCTGCTACACATCCCTTTGAGGTCTGTACAATGAGTGAATTTTTTGCGCAAATTCATCTTAATGATTTTATTATCCTGCCCCCATCACTGCTCACGTGGATGTAGGAAGCTCTACAAAATATAGGGAACACAAACAATTTACTGGGATTTAGTAATAATTAAGTTGTCACAGTTACGATTCTTATCATCTGTTTATTTACTGGCACACCAACAGCATAGCACACAACACAACACAACACACAACGCGACGGTTGGTGTTCAGTTATAACTTGAGTTATAATAATAATTACATGCATGCCAATTAGTGATAACTATATAGGTACAGCATGTAACAATCAATCTACGAGAACAAAAATAGCAGTAAAATTACAAAAGTGTCCTCATATTATCTAATACTAAGTGTCCCGCGCGGTTTCACCCGCGATAATTTCGAAGTTCCCGCGGAATTGTTCTATACAAACGTTGCAACCCCTTTTCATTCCCTTAGGGATTGAATTTTCAAAAATCTTTTCTTATCGGATGCCTACGTCTCACACAAAGAACACACCCTCCAAGTTTCAGGTCTCTACGATCAGCGGTTTAGGCTGTGCGTTGATCCATCAGTCATTCAGCACGAAGCATTTTATCGTTTAGGCGCAAATGGTCCAATTCGCAAAATGTATAGATAATTGTAATGATCAATACTTATTGCTATGATCGACAGATACAAATGACTTTCAGCAATTTACTTTTAAAAGCGCTCTGTGACTCGTTAATTAAAATGTCGATATCAGATATTTTAGTATTTGTCTCATTATAACATCACTAGTTGTACCCCGCGGTTTCACCGGGATATAAAGTACCCTATGTGTTAATCTGATGTATAAGCTATTGTAAAGTTTCATTTAAATCCATCCAGTAGTTTTTGCGTGAAAGAGTAACCAACATCCATCCATCCATCCATCCATAGATACATACTTACAAACTTTCGCGTTTATATCACCGCTCGTCTTGTATTTATTTATTTATTTATTTATTTATTGTTAACACGTACGGTACATACATATGTGTTAACGATTGTAGATTTAATATATCAACTTGGCAAGGGGCGCTGATTTGTTGGTCACACTGCGCGCCGCGACGCCCGCGCCGCCGGCGGCGGGTTGCCGAAACGTGCTATCATGTTATGTCAGCCGAGTCAACGACCCGCCTTTCTCGACTAGCACCAAAACCCCGATACCTCGCCATGTCTGGTGGTATACTTTACAAAAGAGTTGCGTGCACCTACCGCCGCTGCTCTATGCACGCCATATTATATTATACTAGCTGTCCCGCGCGGTTTCATGCGCGATAATTTCGGAGTTCCCGCCGGAATTCCGGATTACAATATAGCCTATGTTACTCAGGGATAATGTAGCTTTTTAATGGTGAAAGAATTTTTGAAATCGGTCCAGTAGTTTTTGAGTTAAATCGTAACAAACAAACAAACAAAAAAGAAAGGATTTTTATCCCGGAAACTTCGAGGGAATCTTCAAATGCACACGGGTGAAACCTCGGAGAGTAACGAGTATATACTATATACCTAAGTTGTTCGTCACTGACTGTTTCTCTACAACATTTCGATGTTTGATTTTATCGGATCGTCAATAAATCGGTCCAGTGGTTTTTCGCCATTATTGACTTACGGGCCCTCCTCTGTTCATTCAAGTGCGTTTATACAAAATCACTGAACAAAAGAATAATATTATGTAGCTTCAGTTTGCTGTTTGAATGGTTGCTATCAAATAGACCCTTGTTGTCACCATGGCAACTCATTTATTTAGCTCTATCTCTTACCATTTAATATGGTTAGTTATATCATAATTGAAAAGGATCAACAATAAATGATCAATGTTAAAAAACCGGTTATTTTACACTTTAGAGAAATTATTTAGAGCATCCACTCACAAAGGGACAACGTTACAATAAATTATATTGCCAGTTCCGTTTTTGTGACAGATAACCCGACTAATAATAATTTTGTTCTATCTTATTTCCTGATATTGTGTAATGATTGTGATAAAACTTTTGCTGTTTCGTCATATCAATAATAATGTATTCTTGTACTTAGTTCGATAAAAACCTTCCTACGATTATGGAATAATTTGAGTTTATTCTCACTAGCTTGTAACTCGGTTTGGCTAGGTCCACATCTCAGACGAAATAAAAAGTCAAGACGGAGCGCTGTGAACAACAAAGTGAAGCCGGTTTCGTAAACATGTGTGCATTTAGTGAGTGTTGCCGTGCAGTAAAAATGTATCCCTAATATCAAATTATTGTCTAAGTAGGTACTAGTAGGATGAATAGTTAAGTAAATAAAAAAGTTAACAATTTTTTTTAATTGTATTATTTAACAGATAGAGTATTTATGGTTGTACTGAAGAGGTAGTATGTGAGTATATCTATTCCGACTAGATAGGAAAAAAAAAGCAATATCAAACATTGGTTTGATTTTAATGGCCTTTTTGTTGGGTAAGTTTCTTGAATAGGCATGTTGACTAATTTTTTTTAGTTCGTCTTGTAGATTATTAAAAAATATTGGACACGTATTTTTTCTTTTTTTACGTAATCAAAAAATAACGGCGATTTATTGAGTTGAAATTTCGCGTGACGTCACTATTCTGACAGTTTGTATGGCGGTTTTTGCGGTTAGTGACGTCACGACCCCCTCACCCTAAACTTTAATGCGCTTTATCTCTATATATTTTAATTTTTTTAAAAAAGCAAAAAATACGTGTCTATTGTTTTTTTTATTTTCTAACTGACGGACTAATTAGAATTTTTATTATTTTTAAAAGTAGTCAACATCCCCATTACCGTTTACTGTCCACCGTTTAAGATTTTTTTTTTTTCAATTTAGAAATATGGTGGAAACGAAAAAAATAATTAAAATTGTCATCTTCAAAATTTATTAACTCGACGAACGACGACTCATTCCGGCTAAGTCGAATCACTTGTATTCACTTTTCATTAAGCCGGGAATACACATGCCTGTAGCTGGCACACTTGTATACAAGCTACTTGCACATGCAAGCTACTTTCATGTGTATACACTAACTGGCATGCCTGTTTCTGCCACGCAAGTAGTTAGCACATTTGATTTTCTGGCAGTTACTGGCATGCAACGTGAGGGAGGGGACGCGGGGGACTGAACAGTCTTACAAATCTATCCGCGTTGCGCCAGCAACTTGTACATGCCGCTAACTAGTATGCACGCTACTGTCCTGTTTTACTGGCATTTCTATTCCCGCCTTTAATGTCTTTATTTCGGATCGAGAACCTTAAAAGTATTGGTTTTTGAAATGATGATAAAACATAGAAAAAAATCCACTTACATTAATTTAATGAATATGAAAAATTAAAAATAGAAATAGGTACCTAAATGAAATTGTTACATTACGTTCCACGTCACATTAACTTACCCAATAAACGGGGACTATTGTGACGCTTAGTAGTGGCAACACTTGTGGAAGTTTAGCTGTCATAAATGAATAGAATTGATTTATTAAAAATATGGATTTTTAAGTTTACTTACGTATGAAATGTGATACCATCGTGTTTCTTATTTTTCGTAGATTGGTTTTTACACCCTTTCACTACACATTTCAGCATATTTTATTGAATAATTACGAATTATTACAGCGTGACACTCCGCGCGCCGGAATATTTCGACTGACAAGGTATGGCAGAGTTTCATTATAAATGTGTGCGTGTGACTGTGCATGTACACGCCGTGGCAGAGTTTTGCCTGCATCAATTGTGATGTTAACAGCGCTCCGTCTTGACTTTTTATTTCGTCTGAGGTCCACATTACCTTTTTTAATATTAGTAGATTTTTTGTCCTGTAAAGGACTCATACGCGCTATACCGCATACAAACCTGCATTATGATGCCAATGCAGAAAACTGTACATATCCAAATTGAATTTTAAATGCAGACGACATCACGCTCTGAACGCTTTAAACATAAATTCACTAAAGTTCGAGACAATTCTAATTTAATATTACGAGTACCTATAGAGAGGTAAAGATTGTCAGATTGTGTGTTTGTAGGTTTCGATGTTGGGGGTAGGCTCTGAAACTACTGAAGCGATTCTAAAGGTTCTTTCACTGATAGGAAGCTACAGCATCCCCAATTGACATAGGATACTTTTTATCCTAGAACGAAGAGTGACTGCGGAAACACCGAAGTATAACAACTCTGCGTATCCAAGGCTTCTGTTGCCATATTGAAAAAACAATAATAATAATTTTAATAATCCACTTCACAACACACAGATCCACTTGATCCCACACTAAGTTATAAGCTCGTGTCGTGGAAACCAAGCAAACGCTGCAAGTTCCCTCGACCCAATGTTTGCATTAGTCGTGACGTAACTTCTTAATGTCTCTCGCCTATCCATCTGCTTGCTGATAAATCGATAGGACTTCCACGACGGCGACGTGTTGTATACGCGTGCCTCCACTCCCGAGTAGTGTACGTACGTACGGTCATTATCACAGTAGCTATTATATACTAGATTGACGAACTTTGTTATAGTAACTTGTTCTGACAACTTCAAATCAGCTCCCTCAGTCTCTTCTCAGTTTGAAATGGCATTGAATGTGAATGAGAATTTGATTCGTATACGAGTAGGTATTAGCTACTCGCCGTATGGTTATTAAGTACTAAGTATTCTCCATATTTTGCTTGGACTTCATGTAGTCCCTTATGTCCCTTGCGAAAGTAACTCTGTCTGTCTCTTACGCTTTCACTCATTAACGGTTCAACAAATCATTATGAAGTTTTGCATACACGTTGTCAGGGGTACAGAGAAAGACATAGGGTATTTTTTAACCCGGAATTCCCGCGGGAACTCCCAACTTACCGCGGGGAACAGCTAGTAACAAATAAGATAGACTTCGTTCAAAAAACATCACCTAAATGTATTGGCGTTTATAGCTTCAGCACTTTTAGCGTCACGTGATGACTAATGAATATGAACTATTACACGGGTATCCATTTTATCAGCCTGCTACATTTATACAAGTAGATAGCTGCACAGCGGTTGCCTGGCTGATATTACTTATCTTATCTTTATGACGTTAAGTATACATACTATTCCATTAGTTCGCAAACAAATATCGAAAATGTGAGGCTCTATGTAAAAAAATTGGCTTTGCGAATGAGCTCTCTTCTTGTTATCGATACACACTTTACATAACCATGGCTACGTATGTTTATTATGTACTACTACTTGTCCCCCGCGGTTTCACCCCCGGTAATTTCGGAGTTCCCGTAAGTATTTCGGGATTAAAAGTACCCTATGTAATTTAGGACTACCGTAGCTTCCCGTAAGTGAAAAAAAAAAAATCAAAATCGGTTCAGTAGATCCAGAGATTACTCCTACAAAGTCACAAACTCACAAACAAGATATTATCATATTTGACGGAAAGTGATTTATTGCCAAGCATAATAAAAATATAATATGAAAGTCCGAAAAGTTAACATAAATTTCATTAAATTCTACATGCTTTTCTAGTCTTATTAATTAATATTCTTGTTTTAAAGATGGCCGTGGAAGACGTGGAAACTATTTTCGGATTGCTTTTGTTTTTCCTTTGAAAAAACCTAAGCGCCTCTCAGGTTTAGAATTGGTTTTAACAGCTTTTAAGTGCGTTCAGACCAGCCTAGGAACACCGAGGGTTACATAATCGATATCTGGCGACGACGCATGCGTTCCAGTCAGGTTGTAGCCTTGCAGTCCCCCGCAGCTCCTCCCTTTCCCGCCCTGGCCCGCGCATCCTGCGAACCTTCCAGGCTTCTAACTATATCAAATAACATAAAGTAATATTGTTATCGATACGTATATTTCGACTCCCAATTTGGATTAATGACAAAAGACATAATATTCATCCCTTCTATAGGGACTAATATTATAAATGCGAAAGTAGCTCTGTCAGTCTGTCTGTTACGCTTTCACCCCTAGAAGGCTCAACCGAACATCATGAAATTTTGCGTACACGTTGTCAGGGGTACAGAGAAGGACATGGGTACTTTTTGTCCCGGAATTCTCACGGGATCTTCGAAATTACCGTGGGCAAAGTGCAAACCTTTTTTACAAAAAAACTACTTACGTACCTTAGATGTAGTAAGTAGTTTTTTTACAATTTATTAACCTTTTTTACAAAAAAAACTACTTACATACCTAAGATGTAGTAAGTAGCTTTTTTACAATTTACTAACCTTTTTTAAAATAAAACTAACAAAAATGTTGTTAGTTTTATTTTACAGTTTTATTGATTTATAACGTATACCCACTGTTTTAATATTTATCAGCGACTTTTCCTTTCATAATTCTATTTTCATTTACTTAGTTATGTTTACAAAACTCGAGTGAACTGAATCCATGACTGAATCGCACGGATTACAGCTCGCTTGATGTTGCATGCCGTCACGTCTGAGCCCCGGCCCACGGGCCACGCTGTAAAAATGTCTGCGAGATTTTTAGCTATCTCATTCCACCACCCAATATACAATATTAGTCTTGTGAAGTATCATTTTTTTACATCGTTAATCTCGCCCTATTAGATGCCCTCTGTGTAACTTTGATCTCTCGGTGATAAACTATGAGTTAAACAAACGTTTGCCTCCTCGTTATGCACATCGATACTTTATCTATCTGTTTTTTTTATTTACTATTATTTTATCGTCTGTTTTCTTTGTATTTTTAACTTTTTGTCCTCTGGACTGTGGACATTATCTATTTTAAAACGCTTGTCGCTGCCTATTTCTATCGATAGTGCGTTTTAAGTCTTTAGTCGTATCGCCTATGCCTATATCAAACGTTAAAAAAAAATATATTTTAACCCAAATTCGTGCCACGAGCTCGAAGTTTCACGATAGCGCCTCGGTTGCATAATGCATGTGCACATTGTTTTCCACGTGTGCGTCGTCGCCCGGCGTCCGGGTTGCCGGGTGGCGTTGCTTTGTAGAAGGGTTGGAAGTGCAGCGGCAGCCAGCACAGTCTGCGCCCGCCGCCGGAGCCTAGCGCACACATGCACCGCGAACTCGGGGCCCGCGCACTCGCCCCGCGGCCCGACCGCTGACATCTATGACGTCGTTGAGCCAATGAGTGAGTGGTTTTCACTGGTAATTAATTGGTTGATGGGTATAACACACCTACGCGTCGAAAGGGAAAAAAAAACGCCTATTTGGTTGTACTATAAGTTTGTATATGGTGTCGTTAAACAGCGATATCAGACAGTGGACTGTAGCAACTTCGTTTCATATGTACATTAGGTCTGTCATAAAATTAGTGAGCCTTCATAAATTATACGAGGTTATGGTTTGCGAAAAAATAAAATCTTTACCAATCTGCTCATTTTGTGTCTCGTTTAATGCCGTTCGATTTTTTTCTCACCTCTCTCTCCGTTTTAATATCAGCAACGCACAACACTGTGCTTGTTTGTGTGCGCGTGTGTAGGACACGGCCCGGTCACCGCGTGCCCCGGCCGGCCGCCGCGGCTAATATGTATTTCGCACACGTGTCAAAATGGAATCGACCTTGCTCCGCGTCACCTTTTTCAGCCTTTTTGTCTGCGCCGCTATATCATCGTGTACCTGTATAGAATTGCGAATTCTAAAGGCGTGCAAATTCTCGAAATGTAATATCTTTTAACGAGGAACCAACCGAGCTGGGAGTCCCTAACCAAAACGAGAACCCTCAAAGCAACAATGCAAGAGTTCACGGTCACATTTTTTTTTAGCTTTAGCATCTGAAGAGTCTAAAAGACAAACGTGAAGTTTTGTGATAATAGTTTGGGTATGCTGTTTGTCTGTTACCTTTTCATACCTTAACTACTCAATCGAGCATCATGAAATTTTGCACACACGTTGTCAGATATACAGAAAATGACATAGGGTACTTTTTATCCCGGAATTCAAGCAGGAACTCCGAGATTAACGCAGGAACAGCTAGTCTATACATATAAAAATGAATCCCTATTTCCCTTGGTCACGGCATCACGCGTGAACGGCTGTACCAATTTCGCTAATTCTTTTTTGTTGTGTTTGTTTTTGTAAGGAAAACAAGAATAAAATAAGTTTGGAGTTCCTGCGGGAATTTTGCTCACGCGGGTGAATATCCGAAACGGTTGAACTGATTTAGACCGGACTTTCACTGCTAAATGGCTGATGTTATAAGAAGTAAATTAGGCTACTTTAGAGTTCCAGCGGGAATTCTGAAACTCACGCGGGTGAAACCGCGGGGCACAGCTAGTTACTGAGAAATGTTATTATAATTCATCCTTGTTTTGTTCTATATTATCACAATAATCGTAATATTATGAATGACATAGAACCGCTGTGTCGTCCGCCATGCACATAATAAACAACAGCCTGTGAGCCACTGATTGCGAACGGAAGCTGGCACACGGACAGACGCTGGTTGGGTTGGGCCCGGACCGGATGTTTGTCACTGTTTACTCGTACGTCAGCAATGCCGTACCTACTATACCTGTGCAGCCAATATACAATGAACATATTGTAGTCTGTCATGTAGGCGACGCACGCAGAAATTACAGTCGAATTAATCAATGAGTGGATCCAATCCAAAGAAAATGTAGGGTAACGGTGGAAGGTGTACCGAAGACAAAGTTTCATGCAATGCTGAGAGCACCTTCGGCGTAACAATAAATGTAGGTACTTGACTTTAGCTGCGCCAGCTGTCGCGGGTTCGATCCCCTTAGCAGAGTAAACGTTTACCTTTCCCCTGGGTCTGAGTGTTCAGTTTATTACATAGATAGTTAGACAAAACGCGTTTAGGAGTGGGAGGTCGCGACGTCATAACTAAGCATATTAAAGTGTACCAAGGTCACACGTCACACGGAATTTCTACTCAATGTATCGCCGTTATTTTTTGATTAGGTCCAATGTTTTTGATTAATCTGCAATACGAAAATTTATTTATAATGCCCATTAGTTCATTAATTATAGTTTCAATATTATTATATATTATTTACTGCTTGATTGGGCGATATGGTAATACGATGTGAACTGATTGACGACGTGCTAATTTGATTGTGTAACATTTATAGTCTAGTACATGTAAAGACCTATCACAAAAAATTTTGTTATATTGACATGTGATATTCTATGTATAATTATGCTGCTGGTCTTCCAAGTAAATAAATAAATAAATTACTCTGCTCCGCGAACCTTGCAGCAGCTAAAAATGAAAGAATGAAAGGACATCCCTCAACGGACGGCTTAAATATTAGGTATGTACAAATACAGGTTACTGACCAAGACTTTTTATTTATTTCTTCCAAGAGACCCGTTTTTGTCACGATAAAATCGCTGAAAATTTTTGCCAACTAAAAAAGCAAATACTGACCGACCTCATCCATCTCAAGGTTCCATTGTTTCAGTGGTCGACAGTCGCACAATGTCGTCTGAGAGTCGAGCAATTTGCAACACCAATCGTTTGTATTGCAAAGGCGAGACTGTCTAAAGAATTCTTTCTAGATTATTCCAAACTTGATAAGTGTAGTGGTGTGGTGGCATTCCAGGGCTCTTATTCACTATTACCATGACGAGGCGTGTTAGGATAACGCGCCACGAAAATTGGCTTTCTCTCGTTCTCAAAAAAGTTTCACTTCAAGAAAACATATTTACAAAGAAAGAAAGATACTAATACTAATATAGAAAGAAATACTTATATTAAAAAAGCTGAAGAGTTTGTTTGTTTGCATGAACGCGCTAATCTCAGGAACTATTGGTCCGATTTGAAAAATTCTTTCAGTGTCAGTTAGCCCATTTATATTATCGATATAATATCATCACGCTAAAAACAATAGGAGCGGACTGCGGAGCACAATTAAAAAATGTTGCTAAAACGTTAAAAAATGTTCCATTTGAGAGCTTCCATTGCATACGCCGCGTTAACGGTTAGCTGTGGAATATATTTCAGTTAAATTAACACGGGTGAAACCGCGCGCCTCAGCTAGTATCTAATATTTAGTTACCTAGAAGGTTTGGGACTGCGTTTTTGGGAAGCGCGTTACCGGCAAGGAATGTTGTTGGTCATGAATAAGGGCCATGTAACGTGTGTTGTTGCGCCGGTCGCGTTCCAGTGCATGGTGATATCGCATCGCATTACAACAGTAGCGTGCCGCGCGGTCCGCATCCGACACCTGTGGACATTTGACACATCCGTTCCAACTTCCATTCATACACATTCATCATGGACTGCAGCAGCGATTGTTTACTATCGTGTCTATGTTATGTCGATCGTCATTATTATATTATCCAAGTACACTAATATAAACGAAGCTCACACAGTCAGTTGGGTTTGTTAATGTACATATTTTGCGCTAGCTGTTTCACCCGCGTTCATTTCGAAGTTTCCCGCTTGTACTCCATAGTACCCATGTACCAGACTACTGACATAATTAAATACCCCCATTAAATACACCCAGACTCAATGTGAGAGTAAATACTAATGTTTATCATACGAATGTTTACGCCAGAGCCCTTATTCACTATGACCATAAAACGCCGCGTTAAGATAAGACGCCGCAAAAACTGTCTTTCAACTCGTAATCAAAGAAGTTGAACTCCAAAAAAATACATATACAACGTTCCTTATGGCATATAGAATAATAATTTCTCATATTTTTGCATCTAGAACATTTGGAAATGCGTTTTTGGGACGCGCGTTATGGGCAAGGAATAAGGGCTCTGATGCGAGGATCCAACCCGCGACACCTGAGTGTAGCAGTCAGTTACCATTACACCGACGGTTTTGTGCTGTGAAGTGCAAAACAAACTACTTGGATAAAATAAAATTTGACATTCGCGGAAGGATGAAAATTGTGCTATGAATCAGTATTTCACTTTAGGCTGGGCGACTGGAAACGAATGGATTATGTGTTTGCGCAGATTAATGCGCAAGACGGTGGCGACTGCCTAGAAAGATTTCTCTTCGGCCATTGGCAAGTTAAAAATAGCATAACGCGATAACTATTCAGGTTTAACGGCGGCGCGGCGTTCGCACTTCGCACCGGCCACTAAAATTGATCTCGAGTGCAAATTCACTAACTTTGACACGAAAACGAATTTACTGAAACGACCCGGTTTTCTAGCAACGTTCTTAAATTTTTCTTGGGTCATACTATTTCTAATCAGTTATGACTTGATCAATTATTCCCTGAGAGGAAAAATAGGGGCTTGTTCGGTAAAGTTCGCGACCGAAAAGTTCCCCACCGAAAATTGTTCAATGTATCTCTGCTACCGTTGTTCGGTTGGCCACCATATTTGGTCAGTATACTCTCCAATAGCTACACATCATTGACACCGCGCGGGGTAGGTCACTGTCCCTGCTGGTCGCTGATGATGTGTCGCCAACACATCCTTCGGGCAATGAAGGGCGACCGAAACCTCTTCGGTCTTATTAATTTCTCTCCGTGTTCGCTAAAATTGTCTACAATATTATTAAAGAGGTAAAGCTTGAGAGTTTTGATAGTTGGACAACTTCAGAAACGTTTCGTTTCAAGCTGGATTATGGGCCGGTTTTTTAAAATCTGAGAGATTTATTTTCCGGTTTTTAAATATTCTGCGTAAAATGAAACATGTCTAAAGGAGTTGAGAAAACAGCAACACCGTATTCGAATGACTCAAAAATGTGACAAAATTCAGTGAATTCATTTCACGAACGATTGAAAAATACGATCCCATTATAATTGAGATGGACTGATTAAGAAATACAACACTATTGTACGGTTTGAAATTCTTCACCGACGAAATCACCTCGATACGACGACAGTTGTTATATAATATCTTCTTGTGCACATAAAAAACCGCTACTGCAAAAATTTTCATCGCATACAGGCACCATAAAACACAACAATATCCACTGTTAGCAATTTTTATCTACACAAAAATAAATGACTGAACCGCCTTCTTCGATTCTCCCCAACTCCCGTTTGGTTTAAATTTGAATCGTATAATAAGAGCATTGTGTGTTGTCGCATTGCGGTGGGGTGGGGAGGGGCTGCTGCTTTTGTGGTTGGAGCGTGGAGGCAGCCCGGGGAGTCGCACTCGCCCTCCGCCGCCGGTGGGCGCTCCGCCTCCCATCCCAGGGTCTCGCCGCTCCCGAATGTGGGTCGCGTTCACTTCCCCATGCACATTGACGTACTTACTACTGCCTTTTTTGAAATAAACTTGCGTTTTGTTTGTTCTATTGTATAAAATGTTCCGCATGTTTTGACACTTGAGATATTTTTATAATGATGTGTCATGCAAACCTGAAATTTGTTTAGCTTCATACCTGCAGACGTACTTACCCAATCTGGGGTTCTTGCTGACAAAATCTAGAAAGAAAGAAAGAAAGTAAACTATTTATTTCAGCACAACACACAAGAAAAAACAAACAAACATTTAACAAGTTGGTTGAAATATCTACTTATAATATCTTTTTTTAATTACTTACTAACAATTTTTCCACCTAACCATTACTACGTACTTACATTTAAATTTATTTTGTTATCTTAAATAGATACTTCTAAAAATGTAACTTAAACCTTGTAAAAGCAAGAAATAAATGGCTTATTTATTTATTTACCTGCAGACGTTTGAAATTTGTTTCATCTATGTAAAATTAAGTAGCTGTACTGTACCCCAGTGAAGTTTCACCTGCGTGAATTTCGGGAATCCCTCGGCAACTCTAAAAAAATATCCTATATCAGTCAAGGATAATGTAGCTTTCTATCAGATTTTTAGAATCGATTCAACAAACTTATAAACCAAGGAGTACGTACGGCAGTCGGTTATTTATCGAATAAAAAGCTATTAATCATCTAGCGGCGACTAACGTTATCGCTTCTTCTTGCTGCTGCCGTATAACCGACTGCCGTAAGTTAATATTTTATGTACTTAACCTTCTCCTAAGTACATCGATTATCCCAGTAAAATAATCATGAAAGTCTGTCGTGTAAAGTAGTCTCTGAAATAATCACTAACATACAAAATACACTGGGTAAAAACAGGACCCGCGTGTGTTTATGGTTGAAAAAGATCGTACGTAGGTACGTTAAAAAAAACTTTGAACCTGAAATGATAACCTTATCAAAGGTAATGTTATTTTTACTGCCGGCCAGCTGCCTGCCTGCACGCGTGTCGAATGGCCGTTGATGGGGCCGCGATAGCCGCAGCCTTGCGTTGCACACCGTCGCGTGTCGCGCGTCGCATTCAAACTCACTGCATTGTAGTCGATTCTCCGCTTTAGTTTTTGTGTTCTCGTGGGCATTTCAGGATAAAAACCGCTACCCTGTGTCACTCAGGAACACTGTAGCTTCCGACAAGTGAAAGAATTTCCAGCTGAACTGACCACAGTCATAATATATGGGCCCTTTCATCACTGCCCATCCTGCCTCACAGGATCTAAAATTGAAAGTGATTAAACGGTAAAACTTCAAAACTGTCAACGTTTCGAAGGTGGACAAAGAAGTTTTTAGGGTGGGCAAAAAAGTTAGGGTGGACAACGAAGTTTTAGTGGGTAAAGACTTTTCTAAGGTAGACAAAGAAGTTTTCTAGAAAGAAGTTAGGGTGGTTAAGTATCTAGCCCTGTCTCCCCGCTAGCTACGCATGTGACCGCTTGTGACGCTCGTGCGCGTGTCGTTGCAGAGACATCAGTACAGTGCGAGGAGAGTGGTCGGTGCGTCGCGGCGTGGACAGCGGCCGGCTGCCGTCGAGCGTGCATGACGCTTCTAACACCTAGCAGCCCTGCCCGCAGGTACGTCGCTACACACGCGCACTCACAGCATAAGGAGTAGGTATAGCAGGCCGACGGCTTTGATCTTGTAGTAAGTAAAGATGCCGGACCAAGACTAGGGTTGTCACAATAATAATACTGATTTTTGGCCTTCCACCTCTTCTTACTCTTCCACTTATCGATGCTAAAACTATTATGCATAATATATAGTACATATATGTATGAAACTGTAGAGTCTTCAGTCTACTAATATAAATAATTTCATAGTCTTCAACGGAAACTCTCGATTCGAAGGTCTCGCTTGCTTTCTCCACTTTTATGCAAATTTCGCGTTTGTTCTGAAATAGCGCGAGTGGAAAACGCACGTGTTTCCTTAGCGTTCGGCTGGGGCGTGAGGTGGGACACCTAGCACGGGTCAGCTCCGCGCAAGTGGGAAGTTCCACAGCGTTTCGCATTCGCCACCGCCGGGGACATTTGCGGTGGAAACGAGTAACTGGAAATTACTCCGGTGTGAAGCGCTGAGTGCGAGGGTGGGCGATAGTATAGCATCGATCACAGACCACGGTGCAGACCCGTGCTGACTAGTGTTGCCCAACGTCTCGCTACTCGTGTCGGGGACGTGGGGACGGTGGGGAGACTGGAGAGGGGGATGAGGGTTTATGCCCACGTAGTGTCCATGCCGCGTTCTGTTTGCAGAACATCAAAGCATTCCAGCAATAGACACCGGAAGTTGTTGCCGCTGAGGCAGACGTGACTGGCGCGCGCCGCGGGACCCCGCGCCCCGCCCCATGCCGCACCGCGCCTAGCGCCGCCCCCCGCCGCCCCCGCAGCCCCGCACACATGCGACTACGCACCAGCGCCACTGGTGAGCTGACACCGCGGCCCCCTTGCCGAGTCAATAGGCTATTTGACTAATTTTTTTTATTCCGTTTGGGAGATTAATAAAAATATTGGACACGTATTTTTTTCTTTTTTTTAGGCAATCAAAAAATAACGGCGATACATTGAGTTGAAATTTCGCGTGACGTCACTAACTATTGCAGTTTGTATGGTGGCTTGTAGCGGTAAGTGACGTCACGAGCCCTCTAAACTTTAATGCGCTTTATCTCTGTGTATTTTCATTTATTTGAAAAACTAAAAAATACGTGTCTAATGATTTTTAATTTTCTAAATGACGGACTAATTAGAATTTTGATTGTCAAAACTTGTCAATATCCCTATTGTTATTGCTATAGAAAACCTCAGAACAATAACAGTTTGTTCTGAGTAGAAAACTAAAGGACGTAACATTAGGTCACGTGGTCATGAAAAGTCGTCGCAATTTTTAGTGGCCACGTGACTCAGAGATACGATTGTATAGCGATAACGATTATAAATGGTCAAATTGGCTACGAGATCTGGATCGGAGATTATTAAGATTACATTAGATACTAGATAGTAACAATGATGCGGTAATACATACATCCCGTCCGTCTAAACACAAATATTTATCACATATTCACCCTGACGCGGGAACCCGCTACATCTGGGATACTATTCAGGTTCGTTAACCACTAGACCAAGGGCGCTGTCGAGCCTCCGAGTCGGCCGAGTGATAGCTCACACTTCACACATCCAGTAGAATTCCCAAATTCACGCGTCTCATTGCGGGCTGCAGCTATCTTCAAACGAAATATTTTTTGATCGACCAAAATCTAAAACACGGACCCATTTAAAGTTATAGTACCTATATACTCTAGAGAAAAAGATTTCCTAGCAAGATTTCTATCCACTTATTTTAAATTGTTGCCAACTTTCGAATACCTTCTAAATCAACGTGTAATTTATTTATTCTCTTTCAGATACAGTAACAAGAGAAAGAAATACGTCACCGCCAAAATAATTAGTTAGAATTTTATCATTTTAATACTGTACCTTTATTGAATATTATAATAATAGTAATAAATTTAATTTATATTATAATTACAAAAAAAAATCTAGTAATATACATACATACATCAAAAAGAGATCTTAGTTTAGTGCGTGAGTGCAATACAGTTTAGTGTTACGGTAGACGTGTAGCGGCGATATCGCGATGGGTTCGCTCAACGTGAACCGGAACGTGGCGGACGCGTTCTACCGCTACAAGATGCCGCGCATATGCGCCAAGGTGGAGGGCAAAGGCAACGGGATCAAGACCGTGATCGTCAACATGCCGGAGGTGGCCAAGGCGCTGGGCAGGCCCGCCACGTGTGAGTACCTTGTACACGGAGAGTTTTTTTTTTTTCGTGTCAGTATGGGGAAAGAGAAAAACTCACTTAGGAACCGTTATCTTAATTTTAGATAAAATAAAAATGGTATAGTATGCTAATTCTGCTTCATATAAACTAACTTTATTTCAAAAAGTTTCCACAAAAAGTGCCAAAAAAACAGCCACAATCATTTTACACTACATAACTTTCTTATATTATTTTTGCAAAATGCAAGTTAAAACTTATCGAATTCTCATTAGAGTTATCTCTTCTCGAATTATCTCTGGAGTAAACGATCTAAATACCCGCTTGATTCCTATGAATTATGTGGACCAGAGTGGCTTATCTTCGGTGTACCCAACGCGTGACGTATCTTTGTTTTGGGGGTCAAGTTCACGCCCCTGCGGCGTCCCCGACGTGCGACATATCTTTGTTTTGGGGACCATGTGGGGGTGTAGGGATGTATGTGTGACGTGTGCCCACCGCCCTGCCCCCAGACCCGACCAAGTACTTCGGGTGCGAGCTGGGCGCGCAGACGCAGTTCGACTACAAGAACGAGCGGTTCATCGTCAACGGCAGCCACGACTCCGCCAAACTGCAGGACCTGCTCGATGGGTGAGACAGGCCAGGCCGAGCTGTGCCACCTTTTCATCTCTATTTCATTGAACTTTTCGATTGGGTATTCTTCAGGGTATGAAAAATCAAAATTCTAATTAGTCCGTCAGTTGGAAAATAAAAAAATAACAGGCACGTATTTTTTACTTTTTCAAATAAATTAAAATTAACATAGATAAAGCGCATTAAAGTTTAGGGTGCGGGCCTCGTGACGTCATTATTCAGTATAAGCCCCGTACAAACTGCACTAGGTTGTGACGTCTCGCGAAATTTCAAATACATATTTGTTTTCATAAGTATATGATTTTTTTCATCTCGGAATTTACGAATAATACATATAGTATCTCTGTGCCGAATTTCATCCAATGCCATCCATCCATCCATCCATTATAGGGATAAGGCCGCCATTTGGAGCCACTTAATACTTTCTGTTTCTAAATATATATATTTTTTATTGTACTGTTTGTGGTGTTCAATAAAGTGTTTTTCATTTCATTTTCATCCATCCATACTTTCTCAATTTTAAAATTTGGTTACGTTGTCGGGCGGGCGGGTGTGCGGCTGCAGCTTCATCCGCAAGTTCGTGCTGTGCCCGGAGTGCGACAACCCGGAGACGGAGCTGCTGGTGTCGACGAAGCGGAACACCATCTCGCAGGGCTGCAAGGCGTGCGGCTACCACGGCCAGCTCGACTTCAACCACAAGCTCAACACGTTCATACTCAAGAACCCGCCCGCCGCCGACCCCAGCATGCAGGTCGGTACTGGGTACACGCGCAACCCACCTCCAACCCAGGGTCCAACCAACCAATCTTGATTATACGGACCGTATCGCGGGCCGGAACGCCCCAGTCGCACCGTACCCTACACATTATTTTTTTTGCTCTGATCCTTGTCCCTAGTTGCCACTCTCCCCTTTCTGGGGCTTGGGTACACGCACAGTCGCACACACACATCACTTGTTGGGTATGTTCCGTTTTAACATGTAGCACTGCAAGGTATGACGTCAATTCAGTCTGCGATGCCGTTCCTTTATAGCAGTGTTTTTCCAACTTTTTCATGACACGAGGGACCTCGTTAGTATGAAATAATATCTTGCGACCCCTGTTTTCCCCACATCATTTTTATGCATTTGTATAGTTAGGATTTTTTAAATGCATATTTAAGTCTTTTGCGACCCCCCAAAGGGACTTCGCGACCCATACGTTGAAACGGTCAAATACTAAAAAAAAAAAATAGAAAAAATAATCGATATTTTCAAAATTCCAGACTAGTGTACCCCCTTAACTAGACAAAAGTATTCATTATTTCTTTGGCGACAATAATTTGGTCAAAATGTGATGACACATTTTCATTCATTCAGTTTTTACTAAAACATACATCCCGGCGCAGGGCTCGTCGCTGACGGAGGGCAACCGCGGCAAGCGCTCCAAGCGCTCCGGGCAGGGCGCCGCCAACGGCAACCACGAGGGAGGCGACGACACCAAGAATGTGAGGGAATTTATTAATGTCTAATAGAACTGTTTTGCATTCCAACAAAACAGATATTATGTGTATGAAAAAACACACAGCGTTGTTTGAAGAAGCAGTCGTGGGATTTTGCCAATATCTCAGTAAATAGTACGAACTTACCGACATTTTCCGCCTTTTATGCTCCCGCTCTTTACCTCAACAGCAGGGCGCCGGCTTGTCTTTGGCGCGGTGTCATCTGTCACTCATAGAAGTCTTCAAACTTACCAGCAAGTATTCTACTGCAACGCTGTGTGTTTTTTCATACACATAATATCTGTTTTGTTGGAATGCAAAACAGTTCTATTATGTGTTTCTTCAAAACACACAGCGTTGTTTGAAGACATGTTTGTTATCTGCTGGTGAAAGAGGTCTGAATATTTGAAGAAGGCAGACGCTATGTGATTTATTTCATACAGTACATTATGGTTAGGTATATGAATATTCTAAAAAGAATGTACTACACTATATCAATGATATACTTATATCATTACATAATAGATTTGAGAATCTTAATAAATTATGCAATAAAATTACCATCATAATCTAATACTACAAATAAAAATAACTTCTTGAAGCAATTATTCAAAAGGAATTCAGAATTTAACAAGGTTTGATATTCCTGGTACTATACCAAGACAGTTTGAAGTGTGGACACAATAGATATAAGTTATCTGTAACTTACCATATAATATAAGTTATCTGACAACTTACCATCTTTTTAAACTGTGAAAAAGATCTGCAAATAAGTTCAAATTGTCTTTATCTAACCAACATTTTCCTGGATTAGCTGGTTTAATTATGTCTGTGATAAGATATAATCATCTTGGTAACTCAGTCTCCTCAGAACTTCTGATTTCTATAATCTGAGACTGGGCATGTGTTCTCAGCCCTCAGCTGTCTTATCAACTAACGATAAGTGTATTTTCAATAGTGAGCACTGTACTTCTTTTGAATTTGTCTTCATACTGTTAAAACTATATAATTTGCTCTCTGAAATCTGAATCATAAATACTGAAACACACCCCTTTGAACCCTGAATCTGCTTTTGTTCAAAATAATAATAATGATAAACTCTACCGAAATGGAAAAGTATGCACTTGTTTTATAAACTAATCAAATAAGACTGTAGCTTAGCAGTTAGCACAGATAAAAACTTAAGTAGCTTCACAATCAAGAATCTAAACCTCTCAATCTAAGGCAGGTGATATCTCTTTGCCCTAATGTTTAAGTCACTTTAGAGTCATCTTCTCTTTGGGTGGTAGACTTCTTTGACTGAATACCTTGTCACACAGTGCCTGTGGAGACTAGAATTGAATCTTTTATGTCTTGCTTAATAAATTATTCTGGCTCTGTGACCCCCTATATGTGTAGGTTTAGTATAATCAGTCTCCTACTTGTTAATAAGTATATTATCTTATCCTATTATTTCTTTAAATTTACTTTACTGCATCTGCTGTTTTATTTATTATTTTATTTTTATTATTTATTAATATTATTATTTATTTATTATTATTATTATTATAATTTATTTTTTCTTTTTTAAATAATATTTAAATTATCATTAATACTTATTATCATCTTTTTTTATCTGTATAGATTTAAATAACTTTAACTATCCATATTAGAATCGTAATTTAGTTATTACTAAATTCATTATTTTTAGTAGATCTTTTAAATTGAAATAGAATATGTATTATGTAGGTAAGTATTTACCCAGATCAGACTTTATCATATTTAGGTACATAATCTTGTTTATGTTTTATATCCTTTGTTTTCTTTTTAGTAAGATTTGTCTACAATACCATGACAATACTTTGTTCATCTTTTCTTCTGCTCATAGTTAGAAAGAGCTTTCATTCAGAATTAAGTTCATCCTTATATTATTTATAACATTAACACATTACTTAACCATGTCTTTGTACATGTTTGTGTAAAATAAAAATTATCAGAATTCTTGACTAGGTACATGATTAATTCATTAATCTCGTCATTTATAGAAATAGATGTAGGTACCGTTCTGCAGTGTGATAGTTTACTTGAGTACCTACTACTGCTTTATGGAGAAAAGTTGTATTACATATAACCTGGTACACCTTTAACCTGAACCTTTAGAATTATTAGGTCCTAAATAAACTATCTTTTCATCTTGGCCAAAAGTTATTTACAGTATTCTAAAACTCATGTGAGCAGAATCACAGTACCTGGCCTTTATGTGTACTTGGGGTCGTGGCACTCGTGGTATAGATTATACTTGTGGTACAATTCTTCGCCACAAAGTTCACAAGACTGAAACCACAGAGAACAGCTGGTAGTCTGGAATAAAGTAACCATTAAAAACTACACAAATATAGGGTAATAAAGGTATAAGGTCATAAACACCCTAGTCTTAATGCCACAACAAATGTGGTTATTTTGAACCCTTTTTAAAAGTATCTCTTTAAAACAGTGGAACGCAATGTGTATAATATTAACTGTACTACAAT
Source organism: Zygaena filipendulae (assembly GCA_907165275.2). Lineage (NCBI taxonomy): Eukaryota > Metazoa > Arthropoda > Insecta > Lepidoptera > Zygaenidae > Zygaena > Zygaena filipendulae. Next base: position 11,252,767 of record OU015664.1, read on the forward strand.
AGGGATAGCCCTGAAATCTTGGTGAATACAGTTCGATAAAATTGTCCCTGAGGCACAAGATAACTGAAATCAAGCTAAAAGTGGTCCTGCCTCCAGCTCTTTGTCTTTGTCAGTTGTCTGTAACTAGTGACTGTAGACTCTATCTGCCCCCCCCCCCCCCCCTCTCATGCTAGAAGCTGGAGGTTCGACATCTGGGGAGGATCTTCTTCCTGGAAATGCATCAGGTAGTTAGGTAGGTAATCTAGGATACAGGATACTGGTTGTATCAGTTTTTACACCTTCACATCTGTTGGCCACCTGTCAACATCTGTGTTTAATGTGGTGCAACCCTGATCTAAATTACTAGTGACATTACTAGTGATCTTAGGTTAGTAACAATTTTATCTTGGACAGACTGTGTAGCCGAAATATTTTCGCATCCCGTGTGTCCTGTGCCCTTGCCTGTACTTGTCCCAAGTGACGTATTGTCGCACAACGGCCGACATATTTGACGCACTGAGGTCCACGTCTGGGACGCCCCACCTTTTGAATCTGGCCTCCGAGGCCTGGGGCAACATATGCCCTTCCGGCATGCTATGGTTTTTTTTTTTTTTTTTTTTTTTTTTTTTTTTTTTTTTTTTTTTTTTTTTTTTTTTTTTTTTGTAGGCGGCACAAAGGTTCATCTCCAAGAAGGCCCACTTTTAGAGCCTTGGCCTCCGAGGCCTTGTAGCAATATGCACCCTTCCGGCACGGGTCTGTTATAGGCAGCAAAACAAAAGTCCACATGTAAGATACCCCACTTTTGGAATATGGCCTCCGAGGCCTGGGGCAACAGGCACCATTCCGGTACCAGTTTGTTTTTCTGATCTGCATTCAACGATGCCACTATTACTGCAATTTTTACATTATAACATTTCAAGAGGTAAACCGCAGCTAGAGTCAAGTTTATCTGTCACATCTCCAGGCTGCTGGTTAGGTTTAGAGGTGCTGCTAGTAAGCTGATTGTTCATTCGTTCTACCCTCCTCATGTTTCAAGTAGGTAGGCTATTTTATTTAGAGTAAGCAAAAAACTTCTGTTAGGTCTGCTGACCTACCTCTTATGTTAATATAGTTTTTATTATTCCCTTTCTGACAGGTAAAAATCCTTCTTTAAGGGAAACAGGTAAAAGCCTTCAACACACACCCGCTGTGTTTCTGCTAGGAAACTAGGTTACCTGACTTTGTCTTGTTACCACTCTGTTTATACTTGTGGCAGTACTAGTAGTGTTACATAATATTAGCACGTAGCTCCTTGATAAACTAGAGCCAACTGCAGTAGTAACACGCCAGTGCCTAGGCTGGCCCTGACCTAACTTTTTTTTTTTTTTTTTTTTTGGGAATATTTGAAGGCAATGTAGTCACCCTTCTGAACTGGTGAGATTGACTAGTAAAAAATTAATAATATAAAAACGGATTCTATTCTTTAAACTTATAACCTTAGGCATTTTAATCCTATTTTAACTTTATTTAACACAACTTACAAGAAACGGTCTAACTGACACAAAATAACAGAAGTATAAAATTAATATTTATAAACTAAAATATCACAGATAGGTATTATACCTGTTAAGAATTTTCATAACTCCTTTACCACATTAAAATATCTGGATTAGTAGGTAACAGGTGGATTGTGACACAAAGAAACTGTTTTACTTTATGTAGGTACCTTTGTTTCTACATAAAACATACTAATTTATATTTTTATACAGGTCTTTTTTTTTTTTTTTTTTTTTTCAAAAAGGATGTAGGAACGAACACTCTACAAAGTTGTCTTCTAACAGGTTGTAAAGGATAGACCAGAAAACTTTATAACTTGTAATAAATATATACCAGCTAAAATAAGATTCCATTGGATTCACTTGTCACCGAGCAGTAAGAAATTAAATTCACTGTCCTTCGAAGGTTGGAAGAAATATAGATTCTAACATTGTAGCCCTGTCATGCAACTCCTCTTCCACCTAGTTAGTGAGTGCTGTTAACATCTTGGGGGCCGATGATAGCCCAATTGAGACATTTATTACTTTAAATTTGACAAATTTTGGTAAAGCAGTACCTGATTGTAGGTATTTCCTCAAAGTGAATCGCCATTCACCAGTATTTAGTTTAAACTGCAAAAGGAATTCTAGTGCCCTAGACCTTCAATATAAGCTTTTGGTAATAATTTCTAACTCATGCACTTCCACAAAAGCCTTTGCTATAATTATAGTTGTATTTCAAAATTCTGTTTTTTGTCAACCGTTTGTTGATGATGTAGGTAGGAGAGATCTAGTCCTGGTGTCATATACCTGATATATGACTTACCTGGTTACTTAAACTTAAAGTTCGAGGATCCGATCCTCGATTTAAGTTTAGATCGCTTGTTAATCAGCGACGAGGCAGCGCTCTTCTCCATCTAGGATGAAGAGCGTAGTCTTTTTATTTTTTATCGACTTAATTTTTATACGGTAGAGGTACCGAGAAGGCGAAATTCGAAAGGATTTTAAACCCAAATTCCAAATTGAAAGCAACTTAGGTACTTTATTAGCGGTGCCGGCACGTTGCAATTTCACGGCAGTCGGCACAAGTTCTTCGAAACTACGCGTACTCTTTCGTAATAAACACAATAAACTTATGCTCTGAGCATTAATTAACACTTTTTATGCAAATATTTCCGAAAAAACATTGGAATTATCCTGTAATTTTACATAAATTTGCGGAAGGAAGATTTTGTATGCATTAGCGGCAAAATCTTTAGACGCTATGAGTGACAGATGACACCGCGCCAAAGACAAGCCGGCGCCCTGCTGTTGAGGTAAAGAGCGGGAGCATAAAAGGCGGAAAATGTCGGTAAGTTCGTACTATTTACTGAGATATTGGCAAAATCCCACGACTGCTTCTTCAAACAACGCTGTGTGTTTTGAAGAAACACATAATAAATTATATTTTCAATCTTCCAAAATCTATTTTTTTACTTATTGAAGCTAGCCGAAGGCATATAATTATCTACTTCCGAACCTTACAAGTTATTGCTTATCTGCGTCCAAATATGTCTCTAATCATACTCAATAATAAACAGATATGCTTCTGTCGCGACTCCACGCACGACATGAGTGTGTATCCGCCTTAATAAGTTTGTATGTGAATCGCTGCGTGCCGGGTGGTTGCAGGAAGGCGAAGCGCCGGCCGCGCCCGCCGCCGGCGCCGCCTCCGCCGCGCGCCGCAAGGAGCGCCGCGGGGACGACGACGACGACGACGGCACCACCTGGACCGTGGACGTGAGCGAGGCCGCCGTGCGCGCGCGCATGCAAGGTGACACACTGACACCGCACGCCCTACTAGTTACTACTACTATTACTAATACCAATGAGTAGAGGTTATATAAAGAAGCGACACTCTCCGCCGTCCACCGATTTCATGCCTCCTCTCACACCGCGAAAACGACCTTGGCAAAGACCGAGGAAGTACCCATCCACCAACCACCAAACGCCGTCCACTAACCACCGACCACCGTCCACTATCCACCGACCACCGTCCACTAACCACCGACCACCGTCCACTAACCACCGACCACCGTCCACTAACCACCGGCCACCGTCCACTAACCACCGACCACCGTCCACTCACCACCGACCATCGTCTACTAATCACCGATCACGGCCCACCACTCACTGCCCACTAACCACCGCTCACCACTCACCCTGCAGCAGCAGTGAGTAGATCAATCGGTTAGCTCGCGTTGCGTCGCGAGTGTGCTCACACTACAAGAGTACCCCAGCAGTACCAATATAGTAACGGCCAGCGTTAACGAAAACTAAACTCATCAATAATTGTCGTTCCAGATCTGACGGACGGCGCTAAGAGCATGACGCTCAGCGAGGACAGCGAGAAGAACGAGAAGCAGCGCATGGACCTGTTCTACGCGTTCCTCAAGCAGCGCGCCGCCGCCGGCGCCGTGGAGGGGGCGCGCGCCCACGCCGACATCCTGCACGAGGCCGAGCGGTGAGCGCCCACCGCGACCACCCACCAGCGCCCACTAACCAGTGGCCACCGCCCACTAACCACCGACCAGCACCCACTAACTACTGACTAGCGCCCACCGTCCACTAACCACCGCCCACTGACCTAGCTGTGATCGAAAGCCTGGCCACGGACGCACCGCCGAATGTGAGCGTGATCGTTACCGTTACCCCTCGCAGGTTGGAGGTGAAGTCGAAGGCGCCGCTGGTGATATTCGAGGTGTTGGTGCGCGGCGCGGCCTTCGCGGGCGACGTGAAGAAGCACCGCGCGCTGCTGCTGCGCTTCACGCGGGGCGACCCGCGCGCGCAGCGGGCCGCGCTGCACGCGCTCGACGCGCTGTGCGTGCACCACCCCGCGCTGCTGCCCAAGGTGGCCGCCGTGCTCAAGGTGAGGCGCAGCGCGAGCTACGTGACGCGAGGACTACTGCCCGCGCTAAGTGACGCTTCGACTACTGCCCGCGCTAAGTGACGCTTCGACTACTGCTCGCGCTAAGTGACGCTTCGACTACTGCCCGCGCTAAGTGATGTGTCCATTACTACACGCGCAAAGTGACGCGTCGACTACTGCACGCGCTAAGTGACGCGTCGACTACTGCACGCGCTAAGTGACGCGTCGACTACTGCCCGCGCTAAGTCGTAGCTGGGCACGGTTGGGGTACGGGGAGAGGTGCTCCTTTCCCTAATGTGCAAGTGTAACGTGTGCGTGTGTGCGCGTTGCAGCTGCTGTACGACATGGACATAGTGGAGGAGAAGGCGATCCTCGAGTGGGCGGGCAAGCCGTCCAAGAAGTACGCGTCGCGCGAGGTGGCCGCCGAGGTGCGGCGCGCCGCGCAGCCCTTCCTGGCCTGGCTGCAGGAGGCCGACGAGGAGGACTCCAGCAGCGACAGCGGGGAGGACATCGAGGTGAGCCGGGGGGGAGGGGGAGCATCCAACTGAAACAGATCCACAGCTCCCTACTATAATATTAATACGAAACTAACTCTGTCTGTCTGTAACGCTTTCATGCCTTAACCGATCGTCATAAAATATCGGACACACTTTGTCAGAATAGCCTATGTCACTCAAGGATAACGTAGCATTCTAAGGTGAAAGATTTTTTTTGATTAGTCCAGTAGTTTTTGAGTTAAATCGTAACAAACAAACAAACGAACAAAAAGATCAAATCTTTCCCCTTTATAATTTTAGTTTTCCCTCGCTGACCGCTGTGTGCTCATTAGCGTCGATATCGCGTGTTCCAGATCGAGTACGACGACCGCGCCAAGGCGACGCCCATCAAGGCGGTGCCGCAGGCGCCGGCGCCGCGCCCCGACGACGACGCGGACATCGACGTCGACATCGACGCCATCTAGACGAGCTCACTCGCCACTCACTCACTCCCTCCCCGCTCACTCACTCCCTCCCCGCTCACTCCCTCCCTCCCCACTCACCGCGGACGATTCTGCTGGCGACAAACACGATACCGCACCTAAACCATCGTAGTAAGTTGACAGTCTATAATCGTTAACGCTATAGAAAACCTAAGGAACTATCTTCATGTCACTTGGCTACTTGGGAAAAATGGGCGTGATGATGGCGGATAACAATCAAATGCTTAGATTAGATGCATTAGAGTTTAGCAATGGGAGCTCGTGACGTCATAACTTAGTATAAACACACATACCTAGGTGTGACATCACGCGGAATTTCAACTCAATGTATAAGGCTTTATTTTTTGATTACCAGAAAAAAGGAAAATTTCGTGGCCGATATTTTTTATCTACAAGACGGACTAAAAATAAAACTTTTTGTCATCTAGCCCATTGGACTTTCGATTGGGCAATTTTTCGTGACCACGTGACACGACGATGCGTTCCTTAGTTTTCTATACCTAACTATTAATTTATAGATCGTCAACTCTGCTAAGGCCTGTCTACACACATTTCTGACTCGTCGCCGGATCCGTTTAAAGCGTGTTTGCGAGTATTTATATACCTGGGTAGACCCTAAAGGATGTGGTTTTGTGTTTCGCGTTAGTGGAATTGATCCTTGGCCATTTATTCGATGTGGCCACGACACATCATACGTAATGTATGAAATAGCTCGAGCCCCGCAATGCAGTCGGTTCGCCTTCCCCTTGGCAGGGTAACTAGCGCTCGCTGCACACGTTCCGTACTAAATGCACACAAACAGACACACATACACGCAATTTTTCCAAAGATTCACACAATTTTCCTTCCACGCCGTATGAATCACTCGTCTGTCCGTGAGATATGACGTCACAGCGTTAGCCCGTTTGGTTATTTCACTCGCCACAAATGTTATTGTCGTTGGCCGAATTTTATCGCTCCTAATATAATGATAGGATTTTAGACGAAAACCATGTTTGCAAATAAATTTACTGCAGACATTTTCCTAAAACACATGACACAATACAAAACCAATGATATGTTTTTGTCTACTTGAGACCCGTTTCCACGCGCCCAAATTGTTAAACGATCGAATTGATTTGAGTAGATTGCATGTCAATTGTCGTCCGCGTCCAATTCGATAATCGATTGCCAATTTAATCGAATCGGTCGTGCTCTGTTTTGACTCACCCAATGATATGACCTCGATTTATTCGATTTTACATGCGACGGCTTGGAGTAAATTGTCAACTTATTATTTTGGGATGGATTCAGATCGATTTAAAAGTATTTATTGAGAAAATTACCGTCTCATATATCATGTAGTTCTTTTTAATCCAGGAGTGATGTATTTGAAAAGCGATACTAATTATTATTTGGTGATTTTTTTGCTTGTTGTGTGACAGTTGGTGAAGAATTGCGTGTGTTTTGCGACGCATTTGTGTCGATGATGACTTGATTATAACTCACTCAACAATATACAACTAATAATCTCGATTGCTTCGATTCATCCCTTAGATGGACCCGGAATCCGGATACACTTTAGTTTTAAACAGAGACGCCGCCGGTATTATGTGAACTGGTTTGACACGTGAAATGTACAGAAATAGTAGCATTTCGAGTAGTGTTGCCATCTTTTATTGGGGAAAAATAATATTTCATACAAAAAATTGCAAAAAATATAGTGATTTTGGGGGATATTCGAGAAAAATATAGTAGATACATAATACAAATTTCTTTTTAATCATAGTATTTCTCGTACTATATTGACAATAAATTAAAATATAGTACGGGTAGCAACTCTTTATTTCGAGCCGACCCTTTACAAGGTACGACACGATTTTTTAAAAAAATTACATTTACAACATAAAATATGTAATTATAATAACTTTAAATTAACTTGGAATCGAAAAGCACCACCAGGTTATGAAAAAAAATGGTCATTTATCTATTTGAAATATCACATTTTGTTGCCTCGCAGTCGAAATGGAAAGCGAAGCACGGGTATAGAACCAATTTTATTATTTTTATCATATGTTCGGAACTCCAAATGATATAGTGACCAGAGAACTCAGATCTTGTCAATAAAATTACATGGTCCATTTGCCTTAACTAAACCAGAACATTTTAAACGTTCAGTAAATTAATGTTAATTGGCATTTAATGAGATATAACTTAATTAGTTAAATGCCACTTAACATTAATTTTAAAAACATGTCTGATTGCGGCAGTTTTGTTTTAAAAATCTATACTTAACACAGTAATCATTAAAGTCGACTCTGAGTGCGGCGGTTAGTTATGTTTATTATACTCAATTTGTCAGACCATTTCGCTTAATTCCGGTGCTGAGTGTGTATCTAATGCGTTCCTATAATGAATGTTACTATGTTTCCGTACATTTTTTTGATTAAAAAATATAATATTATTATGTATTCAAATGAATTTTTTTAACACATTTTTTCCAATACACATTCAATTTTTACTCGCCGATATACTCTGTAATTCGTTTTACTCACACAATACCTTGGCCGAATCTCTATGATCCTATTTATTGATGAATAATAAAATTGTAGAAATAAAAAAGCATTGCGTTACAGCAATAAGAGTGCTACAATCTTTTCTAATCTGTAGTTGTGTATCGTAAACCATGGGCAATATTTATTGTATGTAAAATGAAAATTTAAATTAAAAAAAAAACAAGGTGGAAACTGGTTTAGTGTTTAATTATACTGTCGATCGGCAGACGGGCGGCGCGCGGAGTCGGACCGATTTTTGGGCAAAACGATCGCCTCGGTATTACAAGTTACACCGGTATCAGGGTCGCGGGTATTCATTTTGCTTTCCACATCAATTGCTGCTGTGAACTTCATCATGTGAACGGTGAGTGAGTCACTTCCGTTGAACGGTGCTCGTCACTTCCCTTGAACTATGCGCGTCACTTCCGTTGTCCAGTCTAATGCTCAACACCTCAAATGAAGTCTGTAAAAATCCACGTGCCCCTTTCACACTAGCCCCTGTTAACTTGATAAGGGAAAAACCAAAAAAAAAACCACGTAATAATATCTTCTCTTTCGTCAAAGCCCCACGGCCCGACTCGGCTCGCCGCTTAGTTTTCTTTTTTTTATTGTGTATAATGTACGATTTAGGTTAGTTCCTTTACTATGGAGCCTCGAGCCAATATTGTAAAATATAGTATTTTAAATCGCTTGTCGGCACCGGCGCCTCGGCCCGGGCCGGAAGCTATTGATTATAATATAATTATTGTAATATTGAAATTGCCAACTGACAATTTATTAGTTTTTGTTTTGTATTCAATACATTTGGATTCTGATTGACTTTGTAAGTTTTATTTCCATCACCAGCTGTTGTTCTTACCCGTTTCTTCGCCTTAGTGGACCTTGGGATTTCCTTGAGGATTCCAGAATACAAAGTATAGGTAGCTTATGTGGATGAATCAACTAGGAATAGTGGCAGGATCACAGAATTGATTGTGCAAAACAGATCTCAAAGGTGACAAAGGAAATATGAAATATCAAACGAAGTAAACAACATTTTTATTAAACTTTGTTACAAATTCAAGCTTATAAAAATATATTTAAAATTATTTGCCAGTTACGACTGACACAAGTTTCGTGAACCAGCGACACAAAGTAGCGTCTCTAGTATGTACCAGTCAAGTAATAAAAGTTCAGTTTACGTACTGGAGATACAAGGAAGAACATTTTGTACTTCTTAAAAGTATTCAACTATGTACTAAATTAAATTTATTAAGTACATATTGATACAGGTAACATATATATTTTATTGCTTATCATTTGAGATTGAATCAATTGTAATTTATTGCGCCAAAAATCTCAAGAAATCGTAGAGCTAGCTTATTTTATTTATAGCACCAAGAGCGTATTACTAAATGCATTAAATATAATGTACTCGTATATAAAAATGTATGTTATATTGAGCCACCGGGTCTTAGCCGCACTGATGGTAAAAGGCCCGATGGTTTGACCTTGGTGCCTTGGCGTCGGGGAAGATGCTTGCTGTGGGACGCGACCTGCGTCTGCACGTTTGCCGCCAGCCATCTTGGGCGTACGACAAAAACTGCAGGGGCAGCCGCCGAAATGGCAGCCCTTAAAAAGCGGGATAAATATGCAGCGCTCGAGCAGAGCCATATATTTGTCCCTTTGGCAGTCGAAACGATGGGCTGCTTGGGATCCGACGCGAAGGAATTTATTGGGGAGGTCGGGCGTCGAATAAGGGAGAGAGGCGGTGACCCCCGGTCCAGGTCGTTCCTTGCGCAGAGGTTGTCCATTGCAATACAACGCGGCAACGCAGCAAGCATCGTGGGCACCTTTGCGCGGGGGGCTACAGGGGACGGGCTTTTGTAGATTAGGGACCTAGCTTGGACATACGACCATTATATTGACCAGTGCTGTGGACATGGTATTTATAATATCTAAAGTCTAATAAATAATAAATAAATTTCATTTATTTCGACCAATGTTATAGAAAAGTGTAGTCATATTTGAAGACCGTTTATTCTGGTAGGTAAGGTTAAGTTTTTAAGTTAGTTAAATAATAATTTAACAGTGGTATTTAGCCCAAACATCTGGCTTTCGCTTTCGCGAGCGTAAGTATTTAAATTGAGCAACAAAAACCTCATCACCAGCGAGTAAACCCAGCAAATTAAAGAATTGTTTACTTCGTTGTAGACTACACATTTATATAACAACCTATAATATACCTAGTATATATACATAAATATATTTCTTTTTGTTATCCAGATAAGTTTTAACAATAAAACATGCCAAAACGAGCACTAGAACATTAATAATAATAAATGCCATAATTAGTAACTATTTGGTTAATGTACCTAGATATACATTCGAAATTGCTCGAAATCAAAATATCTGCTTCCGAAATATTCTTATATATATCTAGGTATATATATATATATAGGTCTGAGTATTATCTGAATCTCAGAAATGGCTTCAACGATTTTCATGAAATTTAGTATGCAGGGGGTTTCGGGGGCGATTAATCGATCTAGCTAGGTTTAATTTTCAGAAAACGTCGTGCTTTTCTACTTAACAACAGATGGCGCTACGGGCGAAGTTCGGTCACCTAGATATTTTGTCTTATAAAGAAACTTGTGTAAGTGGATGTAGGGGTTATTCATTTATTTATTTAACAATTAATGCACACAAGGACAACATAAAAATAAAGAAAGTATAAAAGTAAACATGTACAAGGGTCATGCTTATTCCATACAATTGGAATTTCTTCCAGCAGACCCGCAACAGGAGAACCGGTTAGAATTGGCTGATCTGCTGTGCCTCAATTCGATAGGATATATTAAACACTATACAGAAATAGTAAAAAAAAATAAAAAGAAGAATATTAATATTATCTAACTACACACATATTATTTAATAAGATGATATAAATAATAACTTTATATACAATAAATAAATACATAATTACAAATAAATACAAAAAATAACTAAATACAATAACTACACAGGCAGAGGCAGATAGTGTTCCTTGACTCGCTTTTTAAATAAGGAGATAGTCCTACAGTCGCGGATTTCATGAGGCAGAGAGTTCCACAAGGCAACTGCGCGGAAAGAGAAAGAAGACGAAAAGAATTTGGTTCTGTTGGTATTGCCAGGTACAGATAGACGTGTTTTGAGGTGTGATCTACAGACAGAATCTGGTGGTAGGTAAAATGAAAAACGTTAATCTCTTTCTCTTAAACGGTTAATCTCTGGAACTATTCAACCGATTCTAAAAATTCTTTCATTGATAGAAATCCTTTTCTGAGTGACAGGATACTTTCCGTCTCGACACAAAGAGCGAAGAGAATTTGGGGAAGTTAGGAGCATTTGCATAATCGTCGCGTTCCTGTTCCCATGATACTCTATACAAGCGAACCGATGGAACTCCCCACAGCCCCACTACTACTGCAGGCGAGCTGCGCGTGCACCCTGCTCTCGCGGCGCGGCGGGGCGCGGTTCAGAATCGAACGATAATAATTATCGTACACCTACGATAATAATTATCGTACACCTACGATAATTTTGTACCTCGATAGCTGATTATTATGGTATTTTCAATTGGCTACTTGACAAAATTTATTTATTTATGACACAAATTAATTAGACTTATAAATAATAGACATTATCCTTATAAGTACGATAACTTCCATGTTTCGGTCCATGTAGGTACGATAATTCTACGCCCCTATACGCCCCTATATATAAGCTCGCTTCAGGTCAGGTTGCCACTATTGCTTGCCTCTAGCGTGGCGTAGTTGACGTGGTAACTAGATATATACGGTGCGCGCGACGCCATTGGTTCAGGCGGAGGCGTTGAGCATGCGCGCGCGCACCGGCGCGGGCACCGCGAGCACGGGCGCGGCCACGCTGAACGACGTGATGAACACGTTCACGATGGTGATGAGGAAGATGCCCAGCACGTTGAGGTTGTTGTACTTGTGCGCCTTCTGCTGCTGGTTCACGTCGGACACGTTGTAGCGGCTGTTCATTATCAGACCCACGCCGACAGCCACCTGTGCCACAGAACAGAATATAACTGATAGAAGAGACATCAACTTACTTTAGAATGTAAACAGGTAAAGAAATGTTAGCGTAAAGAAATGTATTAAAACATGCTTTTTGGTTACGTTTTTACTTAGGCACCGTTTTCAAAATTCACAGTTTTGGGAATATTGTGGAAAATATACTTGGGACACTAGCAAAAGAAGTTTTGGGCAAGTTACAGCATTTGCTCTAACTTCCTTTGCAACTGTGGCGCGTCTGCCCCGCATACATGACGTCATCTCTAGTCAATTTCTTTTCCTGTACCGTTTTATATGTATAGGACGTTTCGATAGATTGTATTCAGTAGATTGTGTTCGATTATAAGAACACGTCATAACATGACTTTATATTTTCTAATTATTGTTGTACTAGCTGTGCCCGCCGTTCCACCGAGCACCGCGTTAATTTCGGAGTTCCCGCTGGAATTCCGGGATAAAAAAAATCTGTAGGTACCCCTGGACCCTTATTCACTATGACCATAACACGCCGCACTAAGATAAGACGCCGCAAAAACTGTCTTTCCCTCTTAATCAAAGAAGTTTTACTGCAAAAAAATACATTTACAGCGTTTCTTGTGGCATAAAGAATAATAATTTCTAATATCTTGGCAGCTAGAACGTTTGGAAATGCGTTTTTGGGGCGCGCGTTTTGGGCAAGGAATGTTGCTGGTCATAGTGAATAAAGGCCCAGAACCTGATAATGTAAAGTTTCATGACGATTGGTTTTTCAATTAATATTTACATTTATTTTATACTAGCTGTGCCCCGCGGTTTCACCCGCGGCAATTTCGGAGTTCCCGCGGGAATTCCGGAATAAAAAGTACCCTTTGTCCTTCTCTGTAGGTACCCCTGACAACGTGCATGCCAAATTTTATCCAAATCCGTTCAGCCATTTTTGCGTGATTGAGTAAACATATGGGAGGATAAGAGCTCGGAAGCACATTTTCATCCGACTAGCTTCAAATTTATCGTCACTGCTCAGCTCCTATGTATCTTAGCGTTATGTTATATAGCTTTAGCTTATAACCTGCCCAGGAGTATGGACTACAATCGTACCAAGTTTGGTAAAAATCCCTTCAGTACTTTTTGACCCATGCGTGCACATACAGACAGACAGACAGACAGACAAAAAATTTACTGATTGCATTTTTGGCATCAGTATCGATCACCATTCATCCTCCAACATTAATTTTGAATATATGTTCAATTGACCTCACATTGACAGATTTTTTTTTTTTTTTTTTTTTTTTTTTAATTTATTGAGGTTAACAAACGGTAGTCACATTGTTACATAACTAAAAAGTAATAAAATGCAACTAGTAATAAATGTGCCACCAGCACCGTCAACCACATATTACTAAATATTACCATTGAGATGGAGTAGCAAGCAATCTATAGGTACAAGTAAGCAAGTACAAACAGAACAGTAGTACAAAAGTAAATTTGATGTGTTACAGTTTTAAATACTTTTAGTTGCCTTAATGATGTTATGTTTAAAAACAGCCACTCTTGTACCAAATATATCTATATCAGAAAAGTATTTGTTATAAGATTCTACAAGCCGATACAGTGGTGATCGCTTCCCCGCATTTGTCCGACAGATAGTGATAGAAAACAGTTTATTACACTTACGGGAATGCGATCTAGTAGGAACCTTGTAACATAATTTTCGAGTAAGTGGAATACAGTCATATCTATTGTGGCACAAGTCATACAGCAACATGGTTTCAAGCTGCAATCGTCTTGCTTTAAGTGTAGCTACATTGTATTTCTCTAATAGTAAGTGGTAACTCAAACGATTCCTGGAACATTTATAATGCATTTTTCTAAGATATTTTTTTTGTACAGATTCCAGCGCATCTACATACTTATTATAATATGGACTCCATACAGAGACAGAATATTCGAGTTGAGAACGTATCAGAGATTTGTAGAGAAGTAGGAAAGTAGTTGGTTGACTAAATTTAGCGCAGGTGCGCATTACAAATCCATATAATCTATAAGCCTTGTTAATAATGTTCTCTATGTGAATGTCGAGGTGCAATTTTGTGTCAAAAGTGACTCCTAGATCCCTAATAGTATCTACTATATCAAGTGTTTGTCCACATAAAGTGTAAAAGTATTGTATAGTACTACGTTTTTTTGTGAATTTTATTGATTTACATTTATTTATGCTAAGAGATAGTTTATTTAAATCACAATAGTTAGAGAAACGATCAAGATCTTGCTGAAACTTAAGTTGGTCTTCAGAATTTTCTATAGTATGATACATTTTTAAGTCATCAGCGTATAGTAGGAAGTTACAGAAGTGAAAACATTTATGTACATCATTTATGAACAAGACAAAAAGTAAAGGGCCCATTATTGACCCCTGGGGTACCCCAGAACTGACAGAGACAAGACTAGAGTAATACCCATTAATGACAACTTTTTGAGTACGATTAGAAATGTAAGACTTAAACCAACGCCAAAGATTTCCTCTAATACCATTATACGCCAATTTTTCGAGGAGTATTTTGTGGTCTATCCTATCAAATGCTTTTTGGAAATCAGTATAAACACTATCTGTTTGTTTATTAGCATCTAGTGCCTCAAAAAGATCAGTAGTATAGATAAGCAAATTAGTTGTTGTTGAACGCCTTTGTACGAAACCATGTTGTTGCTCGATAATAGTACCATGTAGGCAGGGATAAATTATATTATGAACAAGTCTTTCATACAGTTTTGATAGTGCGGGTAATATGGATATAGGGCGGTAGTTTTCGACGTTATGTCTATCACCACTTTTATATACTGGCACAATGCGAGCTGATTTCCAGATGACCGGGAAATAACCCTCACTGAGACAGCGGTTGAACAGATAGTGCAGTGGTTGATGTATCGCCAGTGCAGTGGATTTGAGGAAGATCGGAGGTAAATTATCTAAACCAGAGCCCTTTGAAGTGTCTAACCTACGTAATGCTTCGAGTATAGAAGCTTTTGTGATGTAAATGTCACCGATGATTAAATCAGAAGCAAAATTTGTGTCTGGAATATTTGTAACATCATAACTAGATTCAACATTAGATTGAACAAATACTGATTGAAAAAATGTCGAAAAGAGGTTACATATGTCGGTGGGGTCATCGGTACTTATATTATTATAGTATACATGATTAGGTATCTCATTATTATATTTTTTCGAATTTACAAAGGTCCAAAAATATTTTATATTATCACGTAAACTGCTTTCAACAGAACATATATAATTGCGGTAACATTTATTGCAATTGCGCTTAAATCTATTTCTATACATGCTAAACACTTCATAATCCGAGATATTTTTATATTTTTTCCACTTAACCCAGCTTTTATTTTTATTTTTATAGATATGTACTAACGACGATGAAAACCATACTGGGTAGTGAGAATTTTTGACTAATTTAGTAGGTATATATTTTTTAATGATATCATATATATATTCATAAAAGGTTGTAACTGCACCCTCAGCGGTTGTTTGTTTGGCGAGTTGATCCCAATCCACATTACTTATTTCATGATTTATTATGTTGTAATCTGCTGCTTTGTAATTAAATTAAAATTGACCTCTCTACAGTTTTATTATACTTAGGTATAGATATAGATTTTTCAGTTATAATTAAGTAGGTAGCTACATGTACGCATGAACTTTATCGATGGTCTTCGTTTAACCTTACACCCTGTATACCTAAGTACCTATAAGCATATCCTTTTAATAAAATCCTCGGGCTCGATCGAGCGCTGCTCCCGCTCACCTGCAGCGCGATGCTGAGCGATATGAGCGTGAGGCTCAGCACGAAGTAGGGGTGCAGCGCGAACGACTCCCACACGAGCCGCAGCTGGTTTACGTTGGCGGTGAACAGTGCCAGGTCCATCATGCCCTGCGCCAGGTTCTTCCGGTACTGGTACGTGTTCATGTCGGCTGCGGCCTGCCCACACGTCATTAATACAAAGGTTTATGGAATTAAGGCATAGAACCAACTTCAGAGCCCTTATTCACTACGAGCTGTCCCGCGCGGTTTCACCCACGGTAATTTCGGAGTTCCTGTGGGAATTTAGGGATAAAAGTAGTACCCTAGGTTACTCAGGACTACCGTAGCCTTCTGTAAGAGAAAGAATTTTCAAAATCGGATCAGTAGATCTAGAGATTACCCCCTACAATGTCACGAACCCACAAACTTTACCTACCTCAATAAAATATTAGTAGCCACAGCTATAGGTAGATTCTTATTTTATAAATTACTTATAATAAACTCGTACCTCTAACAGGGCTAGAACTTAGCATGCCAGCCTTTGTGCATGACCTATGCATAAAAGCTAAAGTGGAACTAAAGTGGACTTCGTCACCTCGATCACGAAAGAGAAGAAAAGCTACGAGAGAAGCCGAGAAACGCTCGAGAGAGCAATAGCCGAAAGCACTCAGAGACTGGACGTTGTATTCCAGCAAAGTTCTGGTCCAGTCGCCGCAATGAGTGGCATAGGAGGAGGGGTTTTTAATCCGTGGGAGTCGGACACTTCCTGCCAGTATGGGCTGGCAGGGGTCCTGACTCCTCAAGCAAAAAAAAAACCGGCCCTAAAAGTAAAGGATAGAGACGAGTGGGCATCTATGGAGGTGGCCTTCACCCAAATTGGGGTTCTTGCACAGCAACCTAATAGTGCCAAAATTTAAGAATAAGTTAACTATTTATGCAGGAAATAAAAAGGCCTTTTATTTAATTTATTTATTACCTCCATATATGTCGGCTTAATGCTGGGAGAGCCCGGTCTCGAAACATCGTCAATCGCTCCAACTGGAAATTAATAGAATCATTCAAGTGACTTAAGTCGTTTATAGTGTTGATATAAAGTAACGTACTATATGTATCTGATTTCAAATTTTTTGCTTTAGATTTTACAATAATAATATAAAATAACCCACTTCACAACACACATCTATGTACCTACTTGATCTCACTTGATCCCACAGTAAGCTATCAGTGGCGAAGGTACCATAGAAGCCGATTCCCACCGGCTTCCCTTCAGAAGTTGGGAACACAACCACTCTCTCTACGGTAATTTAGAAATGGCACAATCAGTAATTTTTGTAGTCAGTATTTCAGTAGAATCTACTGAAATACTACAAAAATTATCTCTACTGAGTAGAAAACATTACAAAACGCCTAAACTATCAACAAAATTTGCTCTTCAACAACAAATTGTTATAAAATAAGCCGCTGGCGCGATCGGCTTTTTGGCAGTTAAACTTCCATACAAAATAATGCCGTGACGTCACATCAAGGTCGCAGGCAGCCGGCTAAAGTAGCTACTTTGGTAAGCCGCTGCAAATCGAGTTACTCCCTCCATCTCGCTCGCACGCACGCATTTTTTATTACTATTTCAACAAATATCCTTATTGGTCCTAGAAATTAGAAACGAAGCGGACATTCTGTGTTGACTGTTGACAGACTACTTGAATTTATGACGAAAAAATTTAAAATTTATAGGTCTTTGAATTTATTAGTTAGTTTCATGTATTAGAATTTATTTCTTCGTATTAAATAGTAATTAGTATTATAGTTGAATTTTTTTTGTTGTGTGTAATGATAGTGAAAGCAGTTACGCAGATGTACGTTGAAATTAGGTATTTGCGGTAAGTAGATAGTTTAATAAGTGGAAAGTACGTATTTATAGTAGGTACCAAATAGATTTCCGGCTTGCCTCTCTCAGTATTTCACCCTTCGCCACTGTAAGCTATGCCATTATCTTACATATATATTATAGGAGGTATAATATATATGTAATTCTATGTAGTATATATATGCCACGTTAGCATAGCATAGAATATAATACATAGAATTATATTGCATCTATATTATACCAACTATAGATACATACTATGCTATATTGAAGGAATGCCCAGACTGGAAACTGGAACCCTGTGTTCATCTCACAACGTCCACCCCCAGCGGGAATCGAACCCGGAACCTCACTTCTTACATGATAATACGTAT
The DNA here is from genome assembly GCA_907165275.2 of Zygaena filipendulae. Lineage (NCBI taxonomy): Eukaryota > Metazoa > Arthropoda > Insecta > Lepidoptera > Zygaenidae > Zygaena > Zygaena filipendulae. Next base: position 11,270,771 of record OU015664.1, read on the forward strand.
ATATATATTATAATCAAGTACAATTTTCGTCAGATATGGGCTCGATTACATAAAACGAAACGGTTACAAATAAGCAAATTATCTATTTACGACAGAATGCCTAATTTTAAGTTCATTGTTATTAAAGAAGTCAACTTTTGTTATTATAATGTAACAATTGCAGTAGGTTCTAAGTTTGGTAAAAAAGGTGAATAATTTCTATCCAATTCAAATAGTAAACTCAAATGATCATGACGTACACTCGGTTCCCGGACTTACAATGACACTTCAAAATATGACGATAAGTTTCCTCACCTCGCCCTAGTTATAGTAGGTATAATACGTAAACGATGGTTCAAAGTTTAACTGAGCGGGTTAGCACGTTAAGCACTACTAACCGCAGATAAGTAGGTAAGTGTTAGTTTAACCCCAGGATTCCCGGTGTTGTAGTCTACAATTAATAAAGAACCCAGCAAACGAAGCACCCGGGTCAGTATCGAAAACTGAGTCACAAAAGCAAATTTGACATTCCTTAGGAATAGTTGAGAGTCATGGTACATGATTCTTGGATTGTTTCGCCCTACAAAGGGCATTTGACTATAATTTGTAAAACCCAGTTCACCTAGCTATCTACTTGGTTATCGGAAACGCATGCGCCGTGCAATGATTGTCAAATAATTAGCATTTTGCGGGTTACGCGGACTGTTACTGAGAAGAAAGCTAATTTTTGTTTCAAATAACAGTATTTATACTGAAATAAGCAAGGGTCTAAGTGTCAATCTATCTATAGAAGAAGATATACAACGTGTTAATGAATTATTTGAAAACCTGATACACCCCTTTTAAAAAAATAAATAATAATATGATTAAAATATATTTTATGTCGAAAAAATTTATATTTTAAAAGGTGTTCAACACTAGCTGTGCCTCGAGGTTTCATTCGCGGTAATTTCCGAGTTCCGGGATAAAAAGTACCCTATGTCCTTCTCTGTACTCCTGACAACGTGCTGAACGGATTTGGATTAAATTTGGCATGCACGTTTTCAGGGGTACAGAGAAGAACAAGGGTACTTTTTATCCCGGAATTCCCGCAGGAACTCCGAAATTACCGCGGGTGAAACCACGGGGCACAGCTAGTGATATTATATTTTGTTAAATTTCCCTGAGCCTCGATGTTTAAACTTCTAGAGGTTGTCTATGGTGGTCAATAAATAGTGACCGGGTTGATCAAATCACTGTCTTCCTCATTTTACTGTGACATTGATAGTGTTTTTATAGTTAAGTTTTATATAACAGTAAGTACCTAAGGACACAAAGCTTCGGCATAGAATTTTGTTTTGTACAATACACGATTGTTTCAAGTGTGCAGTTACGTCCCTCGGTTAACTTCTATTCGCACATACCGCCACCCTCAGCGAAGCGACGACGGGAGGTAAGTAACTGCAAACTTGAAATAACTGCATAAGAAATAATAATTATGATAAACCTTGTGATAAACATTAGCTACAATAATTTCACTTCACCAAAACCAGTTATTAAAGATCTACTGATAGTGTTACTTGAATCTTTCAACATTTAATTCTGCCGTCGGCAAGTGAATGTCCCACACCCACTTGCCGAGTCACAGTGAATTTGAGTTCAGTTACCTTCCTTACTGTCTGTATATGGTGACATTCGAAGTGCAGCTGATTTTAACGACACCGCAGCATACCCTGCAGCAATAATATCTTAATTTGCTCTTTATTATGGCTTCTTTTCATTTTCGACAGCATCAGTAATGTAATGGTTATATATAGTGAACTAGCTGTTACACGCGCGGTAATTTCGGAGTTCCCGCGGGAATTCCAGGATAAAATATAGATAGGTATAAACCTTTATCATGAATCAATCTGTGATCTGTCTATTGTTGAAAATCGCATGAAAATCCGTTGCGTCGTTTTCAAGATCAGACAGACAGCGGGAAGCATTGATATATTAAAAAATATATCAATATTAATATATCAATGGCGGGAAGCTACTTTATTTTAGGTATACTGTGTAGTGAAGTGACACCTACGCCAGTTGTCGCGGGTTCGGTCCCCGAAACAGGGTGAAGATTTATGTGATGTGGGTACGTTAGTTTTCGCCCTGAGTCTAGGTGTTCAATACCATGTAATATTACATATGTAATATTATATTATAGTACCTATGTAATATTTAAAAAAAAAACCCTTATTAATGTATCAGTCGCTTATCATCCATACTACACGACACACGTTCAGCTCAGTTTGGAACCCAGCTCTGTGCGATATTAATGTCCAAGGATTATCACTTTTATAACTCGACTATATACGGCAAAGTAAAAGTCAAACGGAATTATCAGTTGTGCTCGTTTTTTTTCTTCATAACTCTATACTTAACTTAATCGTTTTAAAAACGTGTGTGTTCTGAATGATCGTTGGTAACATTAATGTATATTTACAAACTAAAAGTAGTTTTGTATAGTGCCAAGGACAGAAAATGCGTTGTGGTGCGCTCGCAAATGAAACAGAGTGGCAGCGTTTTTAAACGATCTTACAATTATACGGTGACATAATAATATTGATATTATATTATTATAATATATTAATATTGCAAACAATGATTGAAAACACAATGAGTAAGAGTTGACAGATGAAAGTGGACGGAAAGGTGATCTCTAGAAGAGGAATCCTCAATCTCACCGATTGAGATTGAGGATTTCCTCAAATAAGTATAGGTAGGTAAAATGTGAGTAGTGTCTACGATCCTCTGCTCCAAACCAATGCTCACTTAAAACAAAATCGTGCAACTTTGGTCTCGACTCTCGATGAAGAATACTATAATTGAAAGAAAGAAAGAATGATTTTATTGAAGCCAAAAGGACACACAATTACGATTGCCGCCTTTTTTTGGAAAAAAAAATATATATGGATGTGGGGACCCTCACGTCCCACGACGCTGGTTTTTTAGTCAAGACCATTGCATACTCCCATTAAACCCGTATCCAGCGCACGCACCATCCAGGTTGATGCAATTTCACGGGTGGTGAAACAAATATTACTGTCTCTCAAGCGCATTGTTTCAATTTCGAACGGAACTTTGAATGAAACTATCGCTCTAGGTTATACATATGTGTAACCTTTCTGCTATGCTTATAGGCAAAGATACAAGAGTATCTAATGTTTTGCGTTTGGCTCTCAGCGGGGTTAGCCAAGTTGACATTCTACAATCGTTAACGCATAGAAACAAACTAAGCAACGAATCGTCATGTCACTTGGTCAGCCAATCAAAACTCTAGTTTTCACGTAGTTACGCAAAACCAAAGTTTTTATTGGCTGGCCAAATGACGATTCGTTAATAATAATCGTTACTTAGTTTTCTATGCATTAACGATTGTGTTTGCAGAGGCTAGAGGGGCAGTTTCGGACGAACATTTTGCTGCGTCAATGGTATCTAATATCTATCTATGGATTAACTACGTGAAGTGAACCAGTCACCGTTTCCACCGTCGATGTCGTCGAAGCCGTCACCTTGACCGTCGCCCATGCGTTCCTCGAGGTCAACTGTATCTTTTCCGCTGTCATATCCATCTGAAAAAAAAAATTCAACAAGAACAGATACCTATTGCGAACTGACTTGGCAATTACGAGTTACTTTTTGTTGGTACTTTAACACACAAACTAAAACTTGCAATACAGCACGATTCGTAGATATCGCACTAGTATAGTAGGTATTATTGAACTTAGCAAACTTAGCTAAGTCGACATTCTATGATCGTTAACGCATAGAAAACTAAGAAACGGAATCGTTATGTCACGTGGTAACGCAAAACTGGCCTTCAGGGCCCTTATTCACCATAACACGCCGCGCCAAGATAAGACGCCGCAAAAACTGTCTTTCTCTGTTACAAAATTTTATCAAAATCCGTTCAGTAGTTTCGGAGTCCATCGCGGACAAACAACGTTACACGTGATTTATATTTATATTAAGACTAGCTGTCCCCCGCGATTTCATCTGCGGTAATTCCGGAGTTCCCGCGGGAATTTCGGGATAAAAACTATCCTATCTTTTAAGTTGGACCATATTATAAATGGTTACAAAATTTTATCAAAATCCGTTCAGTATTTTCGGAGTCCATCGCGGACAAACAACGTGACACGTGATTTATATATATTAGACTAACTGTCCCCCGCGATTTCATCCGCGGTAATTTCGGAGTTCCCGCGGTAATTCCGGGAAAAAAGTGCTGTAATTTACGGTGATTAGCTGTTCCCCGCATTAATTCCGGAGTTCCCGAAGGAATTCCGGGATAAAAACTATCCTATCTTTTAAGTTGGACCATATTATAAATGGTTACAAAATTTTACCAAAATCCGTTCAGTAGTTTCGGAGTCCATCGCGGACAAACAACGTGACACGTGATTTATATCTATATATTAGATAAGATAAGATAAGATTATTCAAATAATAAAATGGTAATTATTTATCATTACTATTGAATATTTTACCCTTATCAATATTGACCACATCCATGGGCACACCGCAAGTTCGCTGTGCCTTGTGAGAATCACTGCTGTTATTGTGATTGCCTGACTGTGACGTAATTTATACCCCACGTTTCAATTTCTCTTGCTGTGAACCGTTGGCATATTTCCAGGGTATAAAAATCTAAATTCTATTTTAGTCCCTCAGATAGACTTCTTAAATGAAGTCATTAAGTCCATACCTACCTTGATCACTTCCCTCGAGCTTCTCTCCTGACTGCGGTCCGCCATTGACGCCACCTCTTCCGTCACCGCCGCCTCCATTTTCCAAAGAGCTATCAGTGTCATACTTCTCATCCGATTCTGGCACTGGAATACACAATCAGTTATTTATCAAAGACGCGATTGGCGCAGTAGGTCACCATGCCTACCCGCTACTCAAAGGTTCCGGGTTAGATTCTCAGTGGGTATATCCATAACAGTACCTTCTCTCTGTAACAGCTTAGTTAAATTTTATAAAATGTCATTGATGGTGCCGTATCTTACTCGTAACTTACGAGTAAGATACGGCAGTCGTAAGTACCTAATATTAAATCTCTTCAAAATAATAAGGTAGTAAGGTAGGTACCTCAGAATTAAACTAAACTCTGGGGGATGCAATTGTTTTCCATAATTATAATATAGGTATACATAATATGTCTATAAATTAGTGTGAAAATGGAAAGTTTACCGGCTAAAGGTGGTTTGTGTATCGTATCCGATCTTAGTGTTGGTAACAGAGGTTGAGTGACGTCATCTTTGTCAATCTGCAACAAAAAGTAAATAGGTAAGTACTAATTTTCATTTTCAATTTTTTATAACAAGCTTTTTTAAGACATAGTATTTCATATCTGTGCTGGCCTGTTAACCGTTGAGGAGTTCCCACGATTGAAGCCATGAAGCCCTTAGAATTATGTGACAGAGAATTCATGCTTGTGCTGCAAACATTGAGCAGTGAGTGTAGCGACCATGTCGTGGTCAATTGGAACTGGCTATCACAATAAAATATACAAAATTTCTCTATTTATCTGGAGCTAATCCTATAAATCCATTTAGATTTTAGATCATGCTCACCGTAAAAATGCAATTGTCATCGAAACTGAACCAACATATAAAAAATCAACTCTAGAGGATAGATTATAGTTTGATTCCAGTTAGGTACCTATGTACGTACTGAAAAAAATTGTCTCGGGATTTGACTATGTAGTACCTATGAGTATTGGCACGCGCTCAGATTTTCTGTTAAATTACTGAGAAAGAAACCGAATTTTTGACTATCAAAATAGTTTTTCCTGTTGAATCTGGGAAGTGTATTACTCGCACACAAATATAGACAGTAAAATCTGTGTATGATTAACTGAAACGCATAAATTACGTAATATAAAGTACCTATAGGTTGGTACTTGAAACACATACAAATAGATTTTTTATTCATTTCATCTATGAAGGTCAAACATCATTAAAATTAACGCTAAAAACTTGAGTCAACGAATGTGGGCAGAGAGCAATGAACTGCTTCAGATATTTTTCTACTACACTACGTATAGAATATTCAGATATTTATCGGTGAATACCTACTGTGTTTTTTATTTTATCTGTGTGTCTGTGTATCATAAATACGTAATAGCTTGGATGTATGATTTATAATAGTAGGCTGTTCGGGGTTCCTTCGAGAATATATTTTTTTAATATTTAGGCTCAGACGAAATAAAAAGTCTTCGTCTGAGTATTTAGGCACCTGGAGCGTTTGGATTTGTGTTTTTAACCGATTTCCAAAAAGGAGGAGATTCTGTGTTTTACTATAGGTATACATGTTTTTTATAGGTTCACCGATTACTCGAAGACGGTTGGACCGATTTGGAAAATTGTATTTTTGTTTCAAAGGGTGTTTCCAAGTTGGTCCCATTGTCACCAAGTTGGAATCTGATGATGGGACCTTGGAGAAATCGAGGGAACTCTTCAAAAATTATAGGCACACCTATAGCGATTTGGGTGTGTTTTATAGTAAATCGTTAATTTGCTTTTTGGGAAGCGCATTCTGGGCAAGGAATGTTGTTGGGCAATGAAATTCTACAAGCGCAAACATTTTTACAACCTTCATCCTTGACTTCGGAGTGTTAGACATAGGTACAATATTTTCACGTTTGTCTAACTAAGCCTTGGCTAGTCACCATACCGCAGAAGACTTATCTTAATTCCGGCTTAGACTAAAATGAACAAGTCACGTCGGTTGTGTTTTTCATTGGCTATTTAAATTGAGTGGAAATGTGGGTTCAACTACTAACATAGATAACCATCTTCTATCCCAATTTTATTTTACATGAGGACAGGTACATGAGGTGGGGTTAAAGATTAACAGCCTCACCTAAAAAAGGTACACAATTTTTATTATAAGAGTTCACATGATTTGGTACCTCCTTTCTGACTACTTTTTTTCTTCCATTCAGTCATCTACTTTACGTCGAACTTTAGAAGATCCACTAGATAAGTCCGTAACAAATCTCTACTAATTTTATAAAGAGGATGATTTGTACTTTCGTTTTTTTATTACGAATTACCTCAAAAACTACTGGACCGATTTCAAAAGAGATATTATCTATGTCTACTTTAGAATTTAGATTAGGCACTAATTATGTTTGTTTCTTTTTCTTGTGTGTTGTGCTGAAATAAATGAATTTTCTTCTTCTGCTTTTTAAAAATTCCTTCACCATGCTACATTATCCCTGACTTTTTATTTCGTCCGAGTCCCTGAGTAACATATAGGTTATATTGTAACGCGAATTTCCGCGAAAACTCCGAAACTACCGCGGGTGAAACCGCGGGCCACAGCTATTCTATCTGTAAACAGTTGTCAAACTATTACCTACTAGCTAAATTTTTATGTTCGGACATTAAAAAAACGTGTAGACACAGCCTTCAATTTCGTACTTAATTATGTACAGATTACAGACACGAAAATATTCGATGACGTTATCCTTTATGCTACAGGAAAACCGGTTCTTCATCTTATAATGTTATCGAACCCCGAAATTCTTCATTACTTCAAAGTTGAACTTACGTGTATTCTATGGTGATTATTATCGTCTCTCATATTAATAACATGAACATCGGATTTGACTTTAGGATCTTTGGAGTTTGCATCAATCATGTCTACAAAGTTCGGTTTGAGTCTCAAATCCAATATATCCTTTGAATTATCCATAACATCGGCATCACTGAACGTCTGGGTTTTTTAGAATACAAAGTTTTCAATGGAACTTTATAGTTTTCACTGAAGCCTTCAACGCAAGCACACCGCGCGCGTTCCACAGCGGGCAGTGCCGACCGCGTCCGCTCCACCGAGGTACTGTATTGTTACTGATGAATGATGTCTCTACCACATTGTGTTATGCAAACCTTTACCGGTACCTACTCTCTGTGTTCAATAAGATCAATGACGTAGAGATTTCACCAAGGTTAATTGTTGTTTTATACTGTCACTGCTTGACTAGCTGTTCTCCATGGTTTCCGTCGCTTGGATCTCGGAATGGGGATGTGGAGTACTTTTGGAAATCAAAATTCTAATTAGTCCGTCAGTTAGAAAATAAAAAAACAATAGACACGTACACGTATTTTTTGCTTTTTTAAAAAAATTAAAATATACAGAGATAGGGTGAGGGGGTCGTGACGTCACTAACCGATAAAACCGCCATACAAACTGTCAGAATAGTGACGTCACGCGAAATTTCAACTCAATATATCGCCGTTATTTTATGATTATGTAAAAAAAGAAAAAAATACGTGTCCAATATTTTTTAATGATCTACAAGACGGAGTAAAAATAAAAAAACAAATTTTTAACAAAAAAATTAAAACCGACTTCCAAAAACACAAAACTAAAAAAGCTTAAAAATAAAAAGCTAAAAATAACAAAATACCGATTTAATCCAAAAGACAAAAACATACGTAATATTATTATTAGTTTGTGCTACCACTGATCGATTTGAATTCGGTGACAAGCCCGCTGGTGTCCGCCCACTTGGGTTGTTCTGCTCACGAAGAGCTGGTGGCGGGAGTCGACTTAGCCCATCTCCCCCCTCCATATTTGGCTTGTCACCGACTTCATACCGATCAGTGGTAGCACAAACCAATAATAATATTAAGTATGTTTTTGTCTTTTGGATTAAATCGGTATTTTGTTATTTTTAGCTTTTTATTTTTAAGCTTTTTTAGTTTTGTGTTTTTGGAAGTCGGTTTTAATTTTTTTGTTAAAAATTTGTTTATTTCTTGCTTTTTAGTGAGTCGGTTTGTAATTTATCTAAGTTACAATAGCCTACTGTCAACTGCTCATAACCTTTTACAAAATATTGCTTTTCCCGATGCAGGGACGTTAATTTTTGAGGAGTTCTGCTGGTACACCACCATCAGTTCCACTTCACCATATACATTGTGACGAACATAAATTGTTTAGAAACCACATTAAAGTTAACGAATCGGAATCTGTGAAATACCTATTATTTAGTTGTTCCGATGACCATCTGCGGTCTTCATCATCAGTTCCACTTCTTCAAATTTTACTTTCCAAAAGCAAATAAACGATTTACTATAAAAAATACTCGAATCGCCATAGGTGTGCCTATAAATTTTGAAGAGTTCCCTCGATTTCTCCAAGATCCCACCATCAGATCCTGACTTGATGACAATGTGATCAATTCGGAAGTATCCCCTTTCAAACAAAAAAACAATTTTCCAAATCGCTTTAACTAGAACCCCTGAAATACGTATTATTTTTGAGTAGTTCTGATGACCATCTGTGGTCTTCATCATCAGTTCCACTTCTTCAAATTTTGCTTTCCGAAAGCAAATGAACGATTTACTATAAAAAATACCCAAATCGCTATAGGTGTGCCTATAATTTTTGAAGAGTTCCCTCGATTTCTCCAAGATCCCATCATCAGATCCCGACTTGGTGGCAATGGGACCTAATTGGGAGTAAACCCTTTCAAACAAAAAAAGAATTTTCTAAATCGGTCCAACCGTCTTTTTGAGTAATCGGTGAACGTACATAAAAAAAAAAAAAAAAAAAAAAATAAACATACATGCAATCGAACATAGAACCTCTTCCTTTTTGGAAGTCGGTTAAAAATAGTCAACATGCTTATTCCCACGGAATCTAAGTAGGTATACTAATATTATACCTAAAGCTGAAGATTTTGTTTGTTTGCTGGAACGCGCTAATCTCAGGAACTAGGTAGGTACTTATCCGATTTGGAAAATCCTTTTAGTGTTAGATAGCCCATTTATCGAGGAAAGCTATAGGCTATATGTATATAACACCTACTGGCTGTTCCCCCGCGGTCGCACCCGCGGTAATTTCGGAGTTTCCGCGGGAATCCCGGGATAAGAGTTCCCCTATGGGCTATATATGACACACAGGAACAATGGAGCATTCTATTGGTAAAGGAATTTTCAAAATCGGTTCGGTTAATTTCATTTATAGTTTTACACTATAATATTATGTTGTTCCCTCCGGCCGAGATCATAATCGAGATTTATTTTGACACTGTACCTAGTATGGCTCTGCTCACACTACATATACATATATCTACTAGAGGCTTCGTTAGCGTTAATTCCAGGACTTCCTGGGGAACTCTTTATTCCCGGATTAAAAGTAGCCTGTTCTTCGTCATCCCTGCTTTCGACGTTTTCGCTATCTATCTCGTTCTATTCAGTGGTTTAGGCGTGTAAAGGTAACAGACATACAGAGTTCTTAATATAAGTTCAGTATCTATAGATTATGTTTGGGACAAGTAGGTAGGTACCCACTTATTCTTTCAAAGGACGCCATTTATTATTCAGTCAAATCTGTAGTTAGAAATTTTTTATTTTATTTTTTATGTCATAGGGGGCAAACGGGCAAGTGGTACACCTGATGGTAAGTGATTACCGCCGCCCATGGACATCTGCAACACCAGGAGGCATGCAGGTGCGTTGCCGACCTGGAATGGGGATGGGATACTCTGTGCGACAGGCGTTAATTTTTAACGTGTTTCCGTGTGGTTTCCATACCATCTGTAGTAAGTAAACGCTTCACAAATATTATTATGCTCTTTGAAACTTTGCTATTCTAATTTACTAAGGTGAATAATATTTTTTCATTACTCATACTCGGACGGAAAGTAGGTCTGAAGTTGCCTGAGAAGCGGGTTGAAAGTAACCCTTTTCAGCCCTAGGGAGAATCGCTTTCAACTGACAACTGTCAAATTATTAAAAAAAAACTAGGTCTATTTTCACATTTCTATTGAACCATGTTTCAACTTTCTATACAGCCAGCGCGATGTAAAATTGAAATAACGTAAAGTTTAAGTAGGTATTAATTAAAATAAAATTCAGTCACTTTTTCTTAAGCTAATTCCTATTTATATTTTTTTATTTTCTTTAATTAATACTTAATAATTAAAGAAAATATTTTTTTGGGTCGCCACAATGTTTAAATACCGCATTGATACACTAAATACTTACATAAATAAAGTAATTAAAAAAATAGGTTTCGGAGGTGCCGCGGGAATTCCGAGATAAAAAGTACCCTATTTCCTTCTCTGTATCCCTGACAACGTGTACCTATGCAAAATTCCATTATGATCGGTTGAGCTGCTGCGGTGTGAAAGCTTAACAAACAAACATGAGACTAGGTAGGTACTCTATTTTTAACCAACTTCCCGAAAAGGAGGAGGTTCTTTATTCGACGCATGTTTTTTTTTTATGTATTCTATTCTATAATATGTACCTATTCTAATTTTTGTCTGGATTATCTGGATAGTGTTTATTTTATTAAATAGGTAGGTGAGAGCAAGCATAGTGTTTAGACTCTAGTGTGGTTATACCGACATAGGTATACTATATTATATTGTATTAGGAACATATTCATAAAATGATTTCACCGCTGATAACGTAGCCGATTGCAGATAACTTATCACAGCAATAGTGAGACGTAGCACCCAGTACCTACTTCACCTCCAATAACGAGGCTCAGTTGATAAATCTGCTAGTTGTTGCGACAACGTCATTTTTGTACCTCGCGTATTTTATTATTAAAGATTTTTGTGTTAAAGTTTCAAGATGGGGTGCGGTGAATTCTTAGTGAAAACTATATTGTTCATCACCAACTTATTCTTTGCGGTGAGTCGACGCCATCTTAACGAGCGTGGACCGGTTTATGTGTTCGCTTGTCTTTCTTTCAATGGATCGATGTGTATGCACAGAGGGTGAAATGTAGTCATGCAAGACAAAAAAATATACCTCTTGGATCACAATAATAAGGGGATTCCCACATGTTTCCAAGTCACGATGAGCGAGTATACGATACTGTATACATATTATATAGGTGTGCAAGAACGCTTTATGTGTAGAATTGCACGACTTCTGCATGAGGCAGCAGTTGGAAAACCACGACTTGGCGTAACCAACTTTTTATTACGATGCATCAGAGATTTCCACACGTAATTGAAATTGAAAATAACTTTATTTGATATAATACACAAAAAAATGCAAGTTAAAAAACATAATTATGATTTTAATGTACTTAATCTAGTAACGGTCCCAAATTAATTTCGGGATTACCCTCGAGAACTCTTTATTGTATCGGCATAACAAGTAGGTACCTATTCAAAATGTTAAGTCAGGCCATAAATAACTAAAATATATGCCAAGTTTTATTCAAATGTGTCCAGTGATTAATGCCTCGTTGATTGTAAAACTAAAGCCTGCAGCCCCCTCAGATATCATATTATGACAGGATCATCGAATGTTATTATTCAAAGTAGGTAAAAAGGAAATTTTCTCACGTGACTCATTGCGATAGTACCTAGTGCACCTAAATTAAGACTTATAACAAGTAGGTTTACCTACTCGTATGTTGAAAAAAATGTAGGAATACTAACCAATAACATAACCGCATTGAAAGATTAGATAAGGTCTATACCGGCCAACAAACAGATAAACGCTAGTTCCAAGATAATAGGTGTTCTGAAACAAATTAGTGATACAAAATCACTTTTTTTTTAATACACCAATTTTAGAGGCCTACTCTGCTCAATATTCTGCACCACTTTATCTATGAGGCCTAATCAGACCAAAAATATTTATACTTTTTGATCTAATTTAAAATTCTGATAAGGAGACTCCTCAATTATTTGCTAGCTGTTCCTTCCCGTCCCGGGGTTTCACACTAAAGAGTTGAATCACAAAAAGATCCTAGTTTCTCTACTGTCAAATAAGCTGAAATACCGATTTTCATGGTTCTGAATGGAAGTGTGAGTTCGGCCGATAGTCCCAAAGCTTCACTTCAAAATCAGCGTTGAGGCAAAGCGGTGATGAATCCGTCGAGACAAGTGATTCTATAATTACGTATAGTGCAGGTGCGGTCACTTGGAGCGAGTGAATTCGACTTTATTGCACAATACACAATTTTATTATGTGTATTGTGTATATTTAATTTCCCCAGGTCGCGGGCTTGGCCCTGCTAGCTCTAGGCGTAGTGGTGCAGCTCCGAGCCAGCGATGTGGTGTCGCTGCCGGACTGGAACATCGACCTCGCGCCCATCACCACCATGGTGGTGGGCGGCTTGGTGTTCGTCATCGCCTTCTTCGGCTGCTGCGGTGCAGTGCGCGAGAGCAACTGCATGTTGGTCATAGTAAGTACATTCAGTACACAATTTAGTATCGCCAAAACATGAATACTTACTGAAAGTAATCACCAGTCATCTCAATAACATCAATAAGATTTCAACCTTACATAACGTTCGTAAAGACAATAAACCAAATCATTTAAAATAATTACTGTAAGCTGTTTAGGAGATCGTAAAGGTGCCTGTATAATATATTACATAATGTTTAAATTCTCTCCCGTTTCAGTACTCAATCTTCATGATCATACTGATGATACTGAAAGTGACTCTGGCTACGTTGATCTTCGTGAACCTGCAAGCGATACTCGAAGCCATACCAAAGTGGCTCAACGACACTTTCAACCAAACCAACATCGATACCTTCCATGCGATCGAATCTGCGGTAAGCACTGATATAACCCCACCAGCGGCACCGTACAAGAGAACTGATCCAACTCCCCACCACCGCTTCGGGCGGGCGGCTTGCCTGCACACGGGCAGGGTGTGCATTTGGCGTAGGGCTCGCGCCGACACGCGGCGAGTGGCAGAGAGAGCTCCACGGTCAAGATGATATTGTCCAACATATACACAGCAGCATGAACCTTAATCGAGTTCCCGCGGGAACTCCGAAATTAACGAAGACCACGGGGAACAGCTAGTATTTCTAAAAATGGTTTTCATTAAGGTTTTTTTCTTTAAAACAATAACTCAATAAACATTTTTGGTTACACCGTCGGTTCCCAGTTCCACTGCTGCGGCACGAGCGGTCCCCAATCATACCTGCCCAACGTCATCACTCTGCCGCCGTCGTGCTGTGGCGAAGAGACCTGTAATATCGTTAACGCGTACCCCGGTTGCAACACTGTGATTGAAAAATTTTTCAATGACTTCGGTTTGGCCGTCGGATGCATCGCCATCGTTGTCGCTGCGATTGAGGTGAGCCTTAACTACGAAGGGCCTTTACTTCCACTGGCCACATGGCTTAATGACACGTAAATTTAAGTAATGGAAGTTAAAAAGCATAAAATAGTGACAGAGAGCGGTGATCATGTAATCTGTTCCTATGATTTTCATCTGAACCCTATTAGAATTGTAGTAGTCAACAATAATAGATTTAAGGGTCCTTCAGCTAAAATTAGATATGATCTTGGTATTGGTCATCACGTAATCTAGATAACACTGATCTTAGATGAAGAGTAACAGACTAACTTTAATATACTGCGTCCATAGATTAGTGAGTGAGGACCTAACAATTATTTGGAATCACTGATGTCTCTAACTGCGCGTTCAGATATTCTAAGAAGTGCCAACTGCCTTCTCCTTATTAAACGTTGCATATCTTGCCGTGCCTTAGCAGATTTCGCTTAACATCGTGGCACGGATCCAGTCTAGCTCTATGCTGTAGATCAAATGATAGTGAAATGACATGCGACGATGGTAAACTTGCTCTCGTAGTAGGTACATGGCTGTAAATAACTATAATTTTGTGTTGCAGTTGGTGGCGGCAGTGTTCGCTCTCTGTCTCGCGAATCACGCGCGCAACAAGAGCAGGAGGGTCCGCTACTGAAGGACCATCTCCTACTTCATCCTCGGCGCTGGTGACTTCACCACCGGGCCAGTGAAGCAGAGCGTCTTGCGTGGAGTTTGATGCAGTTTTTTTTATCATAAGTTCAATGTATTTTAGTTAAGTTAAGACAATTTAGTCATATTAATATGTGTTACTTATACTACAATTCTTATTTTTTATTAGCGATTAAAACATTCATATTAAGTTGTTTGATTTTACTTTCACCTTCTAGTAATTACTGAATATTGAAAATGAATTTACTATAAACCTACCTAAGCATTGTATCGACTCATTGTCAATTAAATAAAATAAAATACCTAAATAAATAGTTAGTATTTATATATTACCTACACTTGTGACTTTATGATGTTTGAAACACGAAAAAACAAGACTATGTCTTATCACTAACATACCATCCAGACATTTTTAAATCAATAGATTATGAAGCTCATGTTAAAATGTAAGAAAAATAAAAATAAAAAACTTGTTTTCCAAAAGCTCTTAAAATCCGAGCTCTTGAAAGATAATCTCCCTCGACAAAGAGTCTGAGTAAATAAGTTTTTGCGTCAATGTCCGAGTTCCAAAAAGCGAGCTTGAAGATTTTTTTGCAAGCATATTTAACTAACTATGAATACGTTACTTACATACTTATATCAACTCCAGGAAGTTAGCCAAAGTCATCATAAATTATTGTGAACTATTACCGATTTTAATCGTATTTCATTCATTGCATGCTACAGTCATTTCTACGTACCCGTTGACTCATCCGCTTACCAATTAAACCCTCATAGTCATAAAATACTCAACATACAGCGAGGTTATCTCCTATCTGGGCTTAACCTGGGTACTATCTTTATAATGAAACGTTGCTTTTGGAAACAAGCATAATATTATCTCTGATAAAACAACGCTATCAAAATAGCCAGTTCCAGCTAGTTGGTAAAACAACACGTTAGAGTATAGAGTGCACTTATTTTTAACAATTGTCTCCTCATTTCATACAACTGTAAAATAGTTGTGTTTATTACCCGAAACATGTGTTGCGCCGAGTTCATAGTAAAATATGTTTTGTTCTTCGCCAATTTTGTGTTTTGTGTAAGTACATAATATTATATCAACATCAACTGTTTCGCTATCAAACATTTTTAGTGTATTCTATTAGAATCTATTAAATATTTCTTACATATAAATATTACCTATATGCTATACATCTTATATATAAAATTCTCGTGTCACAATGTTCGTTCCCATACTCCTCCGAAACGGCTTGACCGATTCTCATGAATTTTTTTATGCATATTCAGTAAGCCTGAGAATCGGCTACTATCTATTTTTCGTCCCGGAATTCCGGCGGGAAATCCGGAACTCACGCGGGTGACCGCGGGGCGCAGCTAGTATAATATAAATTAGTGATAATCGCCCCTAAGTTCAACGCCTCTGTCATAGAATCATAGTAAGGATCTGTTGTGTAAGTTGGAATCTTGGGCTTAAATTGCTTTTCACTTGGCACAATTATAAAGTTTGTAAACCCAACACAACATCATTTGTGTTAAATTTTGGTACCAAATAAACCTCTATTCTATTCTATTTTATTTGAGACGTAGAAAATAATAACTTTGTTGTTTAACTATCAGCTTTTGTGATTTGAGGTATTTCCTCAGCGACTTTAAAGATTCACCAAGTGCCAGCGTAATAGGGATGTTGACGACTTTTGAAAATCAAAATTCTAATTAGTCCGTCAGTTAGATAATAAAAAACAATTGAGAGTTTAGGGTTGGGGCTTGTGACGTCATTAACCGGTATAAGCCGCCATACAAACTGCACCGGTGATAACTGTCATTTTTTGATTACGTAAAAAAAATACGTGTCCAATATTTTTATGAATCTACAAGACGAACTAAAAAAAAAAACTTGTCATCTAGCCCATTTGTCCTAGGACATTTTTTCTATCCAGTGGTATATTAAAAATTTCACCCTTTTTATTCCAGTTGGCAGGCCTGGCCTTGGTGGCCTTAGGAGTGGTAGTGCTGCTCCAGCTGCCAGATGTGTTGGGAATACTCGACCATGTAGACGTGAATATCCAAGCTATCCCCATATCCGTGATCGTGGCGGGTTGCGTCGTCTTCGTCATCGCATTCTTCGGCTGCCGTGGAGCTATTAAAGAGTCGAGAGTTTTGCTCATTATGGTAGGTATTAAAGTGTTCAAAGACTTTTGATGAGGCATTTTTGAAGTATCTATCTTTGGTGGGCCGTCTTCTTTACTCAACTATGGTACTTGTCGTTTGGTTTGATACAGTGTTGTGACACTTGTAAAAATTATTGTAATTGGTAGCCTTTAATTATACTTAACGACCCGATTGGCGTAGTAGATCACGATGTCTGCTAATCAAGAGGTTTCGGGTCAATTCCCGGTGGGGGTGCACTTTGTGTGATGAACACAGGGTTCCATTTTCCAGTCTGGGTGTGTTTATACAATCTATACAACGTGTTAGTGAATTAACTGAAAACTAGAAAATAGTTTCCTCGGAATCAACTAGCGAATCAATCGCACTATGTTTTAATATAGGTTATATTTTTTAATTTTTACTAGCCCAAGTCTAAATTATTTATAATTCAATATTTGGCGCGTACGCCGCCCGCAGCAAAAAAATTCGAACCGGTAGGCGCGGGCGTAGCGCTTGGAATTTCGTAGATAGATCACCTACAAACTAATGTTAAATAACTTTTAAAGTATACATTTTTTCGACATAAAATATATTTTAATCATATTATTGTTTATTTTTTTAAATGGGGTGTATCAGGTTTTCAGTTAATTCATTAACACGTTGTATATGTAAAAAATATATGTAATTCTATGTAATACATACAACGGTTGCTTGGTATCCTCGACTCAAGCTAATAATAGCTTACTGTGGGATCAAGTAGATCTGTGTGTAGTGAAGTGGGTTATTATTACAAAGAAATGTCACTATAGTAACGTTAGATAATAATTCCTTTGGTGCTAGAGTTAAAATATGAAACAGAAATCGTAAAGATTGACTGATAGAGAATGGCACTATCTGTTAGAGTTAGTGAGTATAGTAGTACTTACCTATTCTTTGGTGACATGATGGTATGGATCATGGTAGGTGTCATCGACATTCTGTTTTCCCAGTACTGCGTGTGCATGGGCATCTTGGCAGCGCTGAAGATCGCTCTGGTGGTGATCCTGTACCAGAACTTATCGGACATTCAAACCACAGTCAGCGGATGGGTGTCGGACGCCTTTGGGATGGAGCCCTTCAACAATGCCTTCTCAGCACTGGAAGTTGGAGTGAGTATTACAAATATATTTTGGTGCCCAACATTAATTTATACATATAATACTAGCTGTGCCCCGCAGTTTCACCCGCGGGAATTCCGGGATAAAAAATACTCTATGTCCTTCTCTGTACCCCTGACAACGTGCATGCCAAATTCATCCAAATCCATTCAGCTGTTTTTGAGTGATTGAGTAACAAACATCCAAACATCCACACTTTCACATTATAATATTAGTAGGACTAGCTGTCCCCCGCGATTTCATCCGCGGTAATTTCGGAGTTCCCGCGGGAATTCCGGGAAAAAAGTACTCTACGTCCTTCTTTGTAACGAAGGGTTTTCCAAAATTCAACAAGAGGGTGAAATGGGGGTTCGAATTTGTACGGAGATGCACTTTTCCACGGTCTGATAAAGCTGAAATTTCTCATTTCTCTATAGCTCTTTTGTTAATAGCGCACTTGCAGCAAATTAATTCTGACTTATTTCCTTATAGTTCGAATGCTGCGGGACAACAGGCGCCTCGTCGTACTTATCAACTGACCGACCAATACCAAACTCGTGTTGTTCCGCCGAAAACGCCTCTAGTGCCACAGGCTGCACTACCCAGAACTCCTTCGAGGGCTGTTCCACCGTAGTGGGGAACTTCTTCTCGACCTTCGGCGAGGCCGTGGCAGCTATCATCGTTGCCGTCGTTGTGATTGAGGTAAAGTTTGATGTTAAAGTCAAAGTCAACTGTCAGAGCCGGGCCCACCATGGTTAGCGCCTAGGTGCGAAACCAGTAAAGCGCTTCATTGCTTCTTGATTCTAGGCAGATCCTTAACCCTCCGTGGTTATATGGGGTCCAGCAGACCCCACGCAGAAAAACAAGACCAATTTACTTTCTTCAATCTGGCGCGAAACTTTATTTTAAGATTACCTCTAACTAATCCAATGGATTTCTTTTTTTGTTAAGATATGGAAATAGTTAAAAAAACAATAATAAAAAAAAACTCGCAAATTTAGATTTTTTTTTAAAAAATCATGTCATTTTTTTCATTTGGAGGTGTGACCAGGAAGGGTTAATCTAGGCAGGAGGGTCGCGTTATTGGGTTATGCGTGAGCACTGAGCACGTACCGTTATTTCCGTGCAAGTTGTTTTTAATCCCGTATATAATTTAAACGCTACTGAAAGCTGAAAAATACGCTCTCAAAGGTATCGTGTTTCGCTCATTGAAAGCATACCTACTAACAATTTGATAGTATCACTATACTGACTGAATAGTAAAATACGTAAGAAATTGTAAATTAACGTCCATATCTAAATATCTAATGCTTATATTTTATCCTACTCTGACGATAGTTAAGATAATTTTAGGCTTTTGATTGTCGCCGCCAGCGACTCGCTGGCGATTGATTTTATAATTTTGTTCATTGATAAGAAATGTTCAAAATATTTCCTATTCTAATAAACCTTATTAAAGCAAGTAGGTAGGTACAGTGGGCCACATAGACAAGTATACCACCTTGTAAAAAATATACTGTCTGTAAAACGTCTTTACGGTGTTATAAGTTGCCGTTTTTGCAGCTCCAATATTCGTTTTTAGCTTGTATTGGAATTTGGAAAAAACGGCAACTTATAACGTCATACAGACGTTTTACAAACAGTACAAATTTTACATGGTGGTATACTTGTCTATGTGGCCCACTGTACGTAAAATGGTACTGAATCCAAACGTGCCACAATATTGTTCAAGTGGTAGGTAATTCTTTATTGGGAAAAATCACGCAGCTAAGAATAAAAGTATGTAATTTGCAATTATTTCGCTAAATAAAAAGTGTGTCTAGGTTTGAGGTCTCAAAATGTTTATACGTATTTACAAGAAACTCAGACGAAATTTCGTCTGAGCTTTCACGTTTATCATCTGTGAAAGAACTATGACATTATTATCGACTCGCTATACTACTACATCCTCATCTTATTAATTTGTTTTTACAGGTAATTGCACTGATCTTTGGATGGTTCCTATCAAGCTCCTCTAAGGATAAACGTAGGTATTAGAAGACTTGTTTTATAAGTTACCTATATACATTATATTATACATAAATATATCTAGATAATATATCTACTTGTATCTATTATTTTCATTTCTTTAAAAAAAGACTGTACTAGGTACATAGGTACACCATACATATATGTAACGAGGGGGCGTAGATATGCGTTTTTTTATTCTGTTTTGGTATTCCATAATTTTATTTAAATAATGTATTTTTTACCTTTTTTATTACTTTTTATATTCATTCTATACTGAGACTTAGCTATAAGCAAGGTATTTATATACAAATGATAACATCCTATTATTAGTACCGTAATTAATCTCAAAATAAACTATTATTTATTTCAACAAAACCAAGTTTAATTTACTCACTGAAGGAGGTCATAGAACCCTCAGCTTCACAACTACGCGTACGTGACAACTAATAAGGCTTTATAAAGTAGATACCAACACCAAAACACAACAGTAAAAAGTTCAAACTAAGTAAGTATTTGCAAGAAAATAAGTTGTATTATAGGTACCTAGACGGTAGTATCTCTAAGTAGTTTGTGGTACCTAGCTAGTGACCGCGACTCCTCTCATAAGTAGATAATCATTTTCGTAAGTATAGGAACGTTGACTTTCCTGTCACATATTTAGTTCCCCCTACCTAAATTTTTCGTAACATTTTAGGGTTTTTTAATGCTCGTCAATTCTATCTTCTTCTTTAAAAATAAAAATTAATAAAAATAAAAATGTATGTCTGTCCTCTATGCGTTTCGAAACCATTGGTCCGATTATGATGAAACTTTGGCGGGTTGTCCTGCCTGCGTCCGCAAAGACTCACGCGGGTGAAACCGCGAGGAACAGCTAGTATTTTATAAAAAACCTATAAGTAGATACATTATCTGGACGCAGATAAGCAATAACATGTTAATCCACAAAATGAAGTCATTGAATGAGTTAGAGAACGTTTTTCAATTATTTTACCTTATTACATTAAAAAATTTGACACAAAATAGCGCTATAATTTTAAAACTTTAATTCAATCAAAATTTCTCCAGTGTGGTTTAACACACTATTGCTTATCTATGTCCATCTATGATGTGACAAAATCCAACTTTGTATAAACTCTGTACAAATCGGTCCGTTTGCGCGGAGTCGTTTTCCCATGATGACCTACATAGAAACTCAAAAACATTTTTTTTCCAGTCTATGTATTTATTTATTTTTAACTAGCTGTTCCCTGCGGTTTCATCCGCGGTAGTTTCGGAGTTCCCGCGGGAATTTCAGAATAAACTATACGTACTTATAAACCTTCCTCTTGAATGTATATTAAAAAACCTCTGTATATTAAAAAAACCGCATCAAAATCCGTTGCGTCGTTTTAAAGATCTAAGCATACATAGGGACATACAGACAACAGGAAGCGTTTGTTTTATTCTGTGTGTGATTTTATTGAGTGATTTTATTTATCGTTATAAAATGAAGAAGGAAGACATATAGAAGAATATTTTGCTATAATATGTTTATTATTTCTGAAGGTTTCTGTGTCTACTTCGTTGAGTGAAAGTGCCGCGGCCCGCGGGGACTTCAAACTTTCCTTCAACGAAAGTGGCATGAGGTGCTAAGTTGTATATTTATATGCTAAATTATTATTATGTATGATTCATTATTTATTTCACAATAACAATGTAACGATGTTTCCCACTGGGTATTTCTCCAGCATTAAAGGTAAACATCCTCTGCTTAGGTACCTTTTGTAGCGTATCAAAGTATAAACTACTTACGATCATCGTGATAAACGATTCGCTAGACTATTGATTCCTAAAGAGGTCCAGGTGGACCCCCAGGGGTCCACGGGAGCCCGACAGGGGTCTACGCTTGCGTGGAAAAAAAATGGGGGTCCACAACTGTTGGATGAAGATGCTTTTTAGACTGACCTTGAAACTTAGCTTAAATGAAATCCACTCACAGCATAATCAAAACAATATAAATTTTAACCTTTTTTTCGAAAACTTTTAACCCGTAGGTGATTGAAAAATAGCCACAACACAGATTGCCATAGATATATACTTTTTTCGGGTTTCGGAAGTAAGTTAGTAAATGTAATAGCTGCAGGGGGTCCACCAGATCCAGCAAAATGTTTAAAGTGGTCTATGAGAAAAAAAAGTATGGGAACCTCTGCGCTAGACCTTTATTGCGACGCCACAGTCTCTGCGGCGGCGGTGGCGGCTGCGGCAGCGGCAAAAACAACATGGTAAACAACATAAGAAGTTGGCCACAGCTCGCACCGCTTATAGCTGTGGCCTGCCAAGGGCAAGGTGTAAGAGTGAATGTAAGGTGAATTTATTTTTTTGTTTGTTACGCTTTCACGCCTTAACTATTCAACCGATCATCATGAAATTTTGCAAGGATACAGGGGAACTGCGAAACAAACGCCGGTGAAACCGCGGGAACAGCTGGTTTTATTATAAACTAGCTGTGCCCCGCGGTTTCACCCGAGGTAATATCAGAGTTCCCGCGGGAATTCCGAGAATCACGCGGCGATTCACGCGGCTTGCTAACCGCCGCACTCAGAGTCAACTTTAATGATTAGATACTTAGTTAAGTATAGATTTTTAAAACAAAACTGCCGCAATCAGAGACGTTCAGTAAATTAATGTTAGTTGGCATTTAATGAGATGTAACTTAATTAATAAAATGCCTATTAACATTAATTTATTAAACTTGACTGATTGCGACAGTTTTGTTTTAAAAATCTATACTTAACTAAGTAATCATTAAAGTCGACTCTGAGTGCGGCGGCACAGATAATATAATGCGGCGGTAAGGTGTTTTAGCCAGAAATGTCTCAAGATAAATTTTATTTTATTTGCGTGCTATGAATGTAGGTAACGTCAAAAGTTTGATGTGCGGGCTGCCACATAGATTGGCCACCAGGAGATAACACAAGTAGGCGAGTATCTCGAATGTAATCAACAAAAAATAAAAAGCATCGAAAGTGCTCAGCTAGAAACATCGACACTAAGTTGGCTGGCGACACAATAACACAGTTCAACGTTCCCAATATATGACTATACCTAGTCGTAATGTATTCATAGGTCATTCCAAAGTTGGCTCTTATAGATACAACTTACCTACTCGTATACTTAGTTACCTAGTTCATAATATCTTAGTCGAAAAACTGAAAGCACTTTAAAGATATTATTGGGTGTTCGAACCAAATAATATTGTAACATCCATGGTCGCTGACCTCGGTTCACACAAAACTGTATCGTATCGTCAAGCGAAATAATACCAAATATATTTTTTTGATACTAATTCTGAAGCATTTAAACCGCTCTTTGCCCGTGGCACAGATAATATAATACTATACCCGTGGTACGGTTCAGTTGTCCGGTCAACCGGACTTTTAAAGAAACTAGAATCCAAAACGACTACTTTAGTGTTTCTCAATAAAACTTTGTTTTTTAATCAAATCGGAAATAAGTACTAATAATAAAAAATGTCATACTTAAAAAATTAAAAAAAAAATCATTTCCTATGCCGTTTCTAATTATTTTAATATTATTATTTTATTTTAATGTAAGTAGGTAGTTAGGTACTTTTTTCATGTTACATGCAGATGCATAATATCTTTTTCATTACTCATACTCGGAAAGTAGGTCTGAAGTTGCCTGAGAAGCGGGTTGAAAGTAACCCTTTTCAGCCCTAGGGAGAATCGCTTTCAACTGACAACTGTCAAATTATTAAAAAAAAACTAGGTCTATTTTCACATTTCTATTGAACCATGTTTCAACTTTCTATACAGCCAGCGCGATGTAAAATTGAAATAACGTAAAGTTTAAGTAAGTATTAATTAAAATAAAATTCACTCACTTTTTCTTAAGCTAATTCCTATTTATATTTTTTTATTTTCTTTAATTAATACTTAATAATTAAAGAAAATATTTTTTTTAGGTCGCCACAATGTAAATAAAAAATACTGGCTGAATAGCTAGCCGGCCAAAGAAAAAGAAATAGGTGGGAAAGTGTCAAGCGACTATGCGATCTTCACTCATTTTTTCTTTAGCTAATTCCTATTTTTATTTTGACTTTCCTTGCATTCGTAATGAAAAGCACAGTGTTACTCTCGGGAGAAAGACTTATTTAGTCCCTAGATCTATTGGCGCCCTCGCTATACGCTCGGGACTAAATAAGTTACTTTCACCCCTAGGATAACAATGTACTATTTCATTCGAACGCGTTACTCGGGAGACGCTATCGCAAGACATTTGAAGAAAAGGTTTATAGCCATCCCTCCAACGTGCACCTCCCGGATAGAGCGCTAGAGTGACAAATGACACCAGAATAAAGTCTGGTACAAACTCTAATGTCATTGATCTAGGAAGGATCTAGATTTAGGAAGAAAACAGAGGAGTACGTTTGTATATGTGCGGGATGAACTTAGCCCTAGCTTCCTCTTAAAGAAATAGGATGTCCCAAATCGTTCAGTTTTCCCTCCCCGAAAACGAGAAGGTACGACACGGCAATTTATGGCTGTTAAATTTTTTTTGTTGAGTGTTCAAATTGTGACGAAATATGCTATGTTTTAGTCATAACGTCAAGAAATTCTGCGGATAGGTGTTATTTGCTACAAAACTTATGAAATGCCATATACTTTTCGACTACAAAATAACCTATGAGACTACATTTTTTATTTTAAACCAGTGATTAGATTAGCGACAGTGTCGAGTGACCCGCTTCTATCAAGACATCGCTGTAACGGAACCACAAGAGCTGTGTATTAAGTTGACCGGATGGACTCTATCTAGCCTCCGACCATAATTCGTTATTTTTTTAGTCTTTACTAACACTAGGCATTAGAAGCTTTGTGCAACTTGGAGCTGTTTACAGCTTTATAGAAATGTAGGTCGCTTTGATTTTCACTAGCTTTTCAAAACGTGTAGCTACATGCAAAATTTAAGGTACTTATTTTCCCGACACTTCCAACAATTATATTATTCAACCAATTTACACAACACCTTCACAAATTATATACATATATACCTTCCTCATGAATCTCTCTATTGGTGAAAACTGTATATGAAAATCCTTTCACTAGTTTTTAAGTTTATCGCGAACAAACAGACAGACAGACGCGGCGGAGGACGCGCTTAGCTTATCGGATGCCTACGTCATACAAAGAACACACCCTCCAAGGTCTCTACGATCAGCGGTTTAGGCTGTGCGTTAATCCATCAGTTATTCAGGACAAAGTATTTTATATGTATAGATATGTAGTGATTCTGTAGGTACTTAGAAGGAGCTACATGAATCCCTTGGTTAAAGTCCCCCGTAGAAACAAATGAGTAGGGTATAGTTGGGTATAGTGAATAGAGGTTTTTTTTTTATCTTATTCTTTCTGGGAAAGAACTGTAATAGTCTTGCGATTCCGGAAAAAACCATGGAGGCCAGAACAGAGACCAGAGACGATGTGGACAAGAGTCGTGCGTAGGCAATGTACCTAGGGTTTTCCTGACATGTCTGGATATATTTTCTTTAATAGCTTATCCGAGAAAATTTGAAATTGTTTCAAATTTTTTAATATGGAAATGGGAAATTATAAGGAGTTTTGGTAAGTACCTACGTACCTTCCTAACAATAGGTAACAAAGAAGAAAATATAACGATGCAAAACAGAAAGGAATACAAATGCGTACGTTATAATTTAGAATCGCATCATGGACATGGGTGCTGCGACTGTAAATATAACGGTGATGTTGAACCGTGTGTCAGAGAGCCAAGATCACGGCAGACGTTGCACCGCGATCTTGCAGTTGCATCGGTGGGTTCAACGAACTGTTTACTTTTTTAAGCCTACAATTTCCACAGAGCGCCTCTGAAACCCGTTCCTGGCTTATTCCAAAAATCGATTGCCGATGGACGCTCGTAAAAATAAAATAAATGCTTGTAATAAAACCGATGTCGTTTGTATATCTAAATATCGTTATTTTTCGTCTTCAATCATAGATTGCCAAATAGATAAGGTATCCTTACATATAAAAAGTCCTCCGTCGGGTTATGTCTAACTGTCTGTCTGTCCGCGATAAACTCAAATCTACTGAACGGATTTTCATGCGGTTTTCACCAGTAGCGATTCAAGAGAAAGGTTTATACCGTAATATACGTAAAGTTTATCCTGGAACTCCGGCGAGAAATGCGCAATTACCGCGGGTGAAACCGCAGGAGGCCGCTAGTAGGTACAAAATTCAGTCTTTATCTCTACTAGGAAAAGATAGGTAGTAAGTTGTTAACAAGTAAGTTCAGATGTCGATTCATTTTAAATTTGATGCATGTATTATTTTTAAGAAATTTTGTGATGCCAAATAAAGTTATGTCTATGTCTATGTCTCAAGAGCAATCTCCGGAACTACGGAACAGATTCTAAAAAAACTTTTACTAGGAAGGTACAGTATCCCTAATATGTCAATACATATAGCGTTTAGAGTTTCCGATCAGCACAAAAGTGAACCCCAAAAATTCGAACAGTGTCAAAAAACGTTGAATCAATAAAACCTTAGCAAATTATTTAACTTTATTGTACATAATATATGTATATGTTGTATATACTTTCGGGTTTTCTTCCTCACAACTAGGGTTGCCAACTGTACTACAATATACATATAGGTAGCATTGGACTATATATTTTGACTGTGTACTATATGTATTGAAGAAATATATAGTAGGTACCTACGCAAAAAAGCTATATATCGGTCTGTTCTCATACACAGTGGCCAAAGTGCATGAAAAAAATACCTTTAAACTAGGTACATACTTACCTAATTATAAATATGGGAAAACAATTAAGTTTGTATTTGTCTCGTTTGTTCTTCTTTTATACACTAGTGAATGGACATAATGACAAGGTATAAAAATCAAAATTCTATTAGTCCATCAGTTAGATAGTAAAAAAATAATAGACATGTATTTTTTGCTTTTTCGAATTATTGAAAAAATACTTAGATAAAATGCATTACAACTTAAGAGTGGGTTGCAAAGGAATTAGCAAACTATAAAGTGTACCTAGGTGTGACGTCACACGGAATTTCAACTCATTGTATCGCCGTTATTTTTTTAAAGACATTTTAAAGACGTGTCCAATATTTTTTATTAATCTACAAGACGGACTAAAAATTAAAAAGTCATCATGCCTATTGCATTAAAGCAAACGTATGGAAAGTAGGTATCTACTATATTCACCCAAGCAAGCAACCCTACTCACAAATGTAAAGTTTATGTAAATAATCAGAGCTTTAGAGACGATCATACTGTTATATTTATATCTAACGATCGTTTATTACCTGCTTTATAATCACAAAGTTAACGGTGCCTACGTCGCGTTTACAAAAAAACACGTTCGATCGAAATGGGCTCATTATTATCAGAGTCCAATTTTTGATGATAACCGCCATCTGATGATCATTTGAATAAATCAATTTAAATTGCCATCACATCAAATGCAGAATTAAAATATACTAATGCCGTGATAGAAATACGAGTATAGGTATATACCTACCTACTACATCCAACTCCACACTAACAAGAAGTTCAAAGGAGGAGGAGAAAAAAGTTCAACTTTATTCGGACATAGATAAGCAATAATTGGTTAACCTAAACTGGAGAATTTTGATTTACCCAATCATGTTTTACAATTATATGGCCATTTTGTGTCATTTTTTTTTATAATATGTTCAACATTTTGTTGTTATTTAAACAAACTCCAGTTATAGCTGTTGCATGGTGCATATTTTTAACAATGTATACGCAGTTCCTCAACGTTTCAAAATTTGCTTTTCCTCAACGTAAAAAAATCCACCGGGAACTGTAAATTTTTCCCCAACCTACTCGAGGATCTGAGTATCGAATTTCTCAAATAAATAGGTATCTAAGTAGGTAAGTAAGAAAGAAAGAAGGAAGAAAGGAGTTTATTTTTAGTATAACAGTATAACCACAGGTCTAACTTATACTAAGCTGTAGCCGGTGCAACCCGTATACTTACGTGTTTCACTCAATCCCTTCAAAAAATCGTTGACATTAGAATATAAGGTGGTAACCTGGAAGATATCGCTTCATAAAGCCGCCCTTGGAGTCACTTGATACTTAGATATTGTTTTTTTTTGTTATTGTACTGTTTGTGGTGTTCAATAAAATGTTTTTCATTCATTCATTTCATTATGATCACCTTATATGAATGAATTATAGTGCAACATTAATTTTAAGTTCAACGATCGACAAATTAAAAGTGTTAACATGTAGTTTTGATGCCGACTGTACCCTATTTAAACAGTGGCACTAACGTCCCGTCCATTTCTATTTATGCAAAAAATCACTTTAATGGCATCACTTATCCGTTTAATGGTTCATTAATGATACATAATGTGGGCACAAAAAATACACATTGACAGAAACATTTAGCGCCAGAAACATACATACGGAAAGCGTCAACACGGCTGCGCGCTGCGCCGGCGCCGGCCCGCTCGGCACCGTTACACCCGCCGTATAAATGCAGAACCCCACCCGAATACTTCAGTATACCGTACGAGACGCCATGAGGTCGTACGCGCATCTACTATTCACGTTGTTTGTGCTCCACGCACGCGCCGCCACCATCCCGGACAATGTTGCGCCCGAACTGGAGAAAAAACTAACTGAAGTCTTCAACGAAGCCATAAATGACGAATCGGCACCCGCCGTCAGCGTACCCGCCGTGCAAGAACAGATCGATGAAGTTAACCCGGTTAAAGATTCCGACAATAAATTAAAGAGTGTACAGCCTATTGAAAACATTCCGGTCACGATCGTCGAAGAAAATGTACAGCCATTGTTAAAGAGCGACGGCGAAGATTGGTCGCGAAACAACGAAGTGGCCCCCGAAAGTGAAAACGCGTTCAAGCGAGTAGAGATTGACCTAGCTCACCCGGGCGACCCGGAGAGACAGGAACATGAGACGCAAAACCCTGAACAGTTCGACGATGAAAAACTTAGCACACTCAACATAAGACAGGCGATCGCAGACGCGCAGAACGTGTTCAATCAAGGGCTGCAAGGCGTGGGCCAAAACATTCAAAGCTTCTTCACAAACAATAACCAAATTGCTAATATCCAAAATAGCATACAAAATCTACAAAAAAGTTTTAATGTACAAATTGAGAAATTGAATGAAACAATCAAAAGACTGTGGAAGCCGCCAGGTTCCCAAACGAGATCAACCATTGGCGGGGAACAGGATAACACGCAATTGGAACAGATTCAAACTGATCTCAAGTCGTTGCAAGACAGATTCGAGACTGGCATCAATAACCTAGCGCTCGGTGTTCAGAACATCGGCAGCCTCAAAGCGGACGGCCCCACTCCCTCTAATCCATCCAACGCACAACCAGGTTCAGATGGAGGTTTCGGAGGTTTTTTCCAATCTATCGCAACAAATTTCCAAAATTTCCAGAACCAAATGTCGCAAGGTTTCAACAACATCTTTAATAATATCCAAAACGTATCACAGCAGGCCCCTCCGTCTCAAACGAGTAACGATTCTCCTGCCAACAACGGTCCGGGCGGATTGTTCCAAAGCTGGCTTCAAGGAGCGGGGAACATTTTCAATTTTGGATCAAACCAGCAGCAATCTGGAACGAGTCAGAGTGGACAAGATTCAGGACCGTTCAATATTTTCGCTCCAATCGTTTCGGCGTTTCAAAATAATCCAATTTCACAATTCATTTCGAACATCAATAAGCCCTCATCTACTACAACCGTTCAACAATCCCAGACCTCACAACAAATCAACAATCAACAACAATCAAATAAACCTTCCCAGTCTGCTTCTAGTAAGCCGGATACCGGGTCGGCGAGTGCCACTGAGGCAAGCAAGCCCAGTGGATGTGACAAGTGCGATTCTTCTTCATCGGATACACCGGACACAGATACTGATAAAACCGACGACAACGACTCAGATTCAGATGACAGCAGACATAAGGAAACTACAGCCAAACCATCGTCACCGAGGCCGGTCATAGATGCTATACAAAGAAATCCAATCGTCAAGGGCATCTCTGACGCTGTACAGAGGTTACAGGGCTCAGTGACTCCTGTTCAGAAGCAGAGGATCGCTGAAGAAGACGAAGAGTCGAGCAAAAAGATACCATTCGGCGGCGGTGGCCATGGCGGCGATCATGGCGGTGGACCCGCATCAGGTGTGTAAATGGCCATGTTGACTAATTTTTATTTTTAAGTCCGTCTTTTAGATTATTAAAAAATATTGGACACGTATTTTTTCTTTTTTTACGTAATCAAAAAATAACGGCGAACATAACGGCGATATATTGAGTTGAAATTTCGCGTGACGTCACTATTCTGACAGTTTGTATGGCGGTTTTAGCGGTTAGTGACGTCACGACCCCCTCATCCTAAACTTTAATGCGCTTTATCTCTGTATATTTTAATTTATTCGAAAAAGCAAAAAATACGTGTCTATTGTTTCTTTTTATTTTCTAACTGACGGACTAATTAGAATTTTGATTTTCAAAAGTAGTCCACATCCCTATTAATATCGATTACTTACCATTTTATTTATTCATACCATCCTTTACAATGACTAAAGTATATACCTAGGTAATAGTTTAAGTATATTAATATTGTACGTACTTATTTATTTCGATTTTTATTCTTAACTGGCGGCTCCCCGTGATTTCATTCGGAATAATCCGGGATAGAAGTGTCCTAAAAGTATTTTTTGATTTTGTGTTTTGTTTTTTGAGAAGAAGATGTACTTGATCCTTATAACCTACTTAGTACTAGCTCGTTCCCCGCAGTTACACGCACGCGCGTTTTCGGGGATTCTTTGTGTGGGATAAAAAAGTAGCCT
Organism: Zygaena filipendulae; assembly: GCA_907165275.2. Taxonomy (NCBI): domain Eukaryota; kingdom Metazoa; phylum Arthropoda; class Insecta; order Lepidoptera; family Zygaenidae; genus Zygaena; species Zygaena filipendulae. The sequence continues at coordinate 11,301,698 of OU015664.1, forward strand.
ACGCCCTTCCCGAATTTTATCAAAATCTGTTCAGAGGTTTATCAGACACAGGTACCATCGCATTTAAACCTATTACCATCTATGATGTTAACATAGGTGCCATTATTTGGATATTTATACACTGTACACACATATTTATACTTATTAACTACTTATATTTTTTATATGTATCTCAAATATTATTTATCATGTATTTATAGTGCATGTTTTATTATATATTTTATTTATTATTTACCTTTCTATAGTGACAGCGTGGAGTAATTTCGTCAACGGTCTCATAGGTACGATAGGCGCGGCGATAAACGGTACCGCAAGTACGATATCCACCGCAGTTAATTCCGCGATAAACACGCTGGGTACAAATGTGCAGGTATTTGACGATGAATTCAGCTTTCAATGTCTACGTCTAAAATCTATATTTATACTTCTAATCGTATTTTTAAATAACCAATCGTTTTAAAATATGTTCTGTTATGTATTTTAACTAATAAATTAAGCAACTAAGTAATAATAATAGGTAGGTACATGTTCATTGTCTAACCCCAGCTTTTTAAGGAGATATGACTAATAATAACTGCAAAAATTAATCACGGATGGTGGAAATACTCCACGTCTCTTGGAGCAATAGTAAATTCGCGCCATTCCACGCACAAATCGATTGGTTTTTTTTTTGTGCTTCAATCCCGAACGGAATTTTAGATGCTGTATGTGTTAATAGCGACATTTCATAGTGTCACTATCATAAAATCCTTAATAATATTATAAATTCGAAAGTGAGTTTGTTTGTATGTTTGTTACACTCTCACGCCTTACCTAACTGCTCAACCGGTCATCATGAGATTTTGTATGCACGTTGTCAGGAGTACAGAGAAGGACATAGGGTACTTTTTATACCGGAATTCCCGCGGGATCTTCGAAACTAACAAGAGTGAAACCGCGAGGAACAGCTAGTATATTGTAGTCTGTGACATTATAGGTAAAAATCCCGTGTCATGATGTTTGCTCCCGCTAATCAGACTATGACAATCAAATTCTAGGAAGTATAGGTATAATTTTAATTAATTATTAAATGACCAACTAAAGGAAAGTTCTTATTTTTTCAAGAAATTTTTTTTTTTCTGACATTCTGAACAACTTATCAGTTGTTATATTATGCGTCTATATTATTTCAGATGCATCCCCAGTCTTAGTTCCTAGTAACAAATTGTTAATAATAAAAAAATTCAATTCCAGGAGATAATAACGGCAGCGTCGGGCTAGCGGAAGAGATTGTCTCTGTAAAAGAGAAGAGTTTGCAGACAGAAGGTTCCTCAGACACCAACGGAGCTGAAGGAGTCATTGAAGAAATCAAACCGGTTGCTGAGAAGACTGAATAGTCATAGTGTGATAGACAAAGAGATTAATAGACAAATATTTTATTTATATAATTTATAGTTTTAAATATTAAAAACAAAAGAAAAAATACTGAACATAAAATATCATTATGATGAAATTTTATTCCATATTTTTTATTCTTCACTAGCAGTTCCTCGCGCTAATTTCGGACTTCGGAGTTCTTCCGGGAATTCCGGGATAAAAAGTATCCTGTGTCCTCCTCTGTACCTCTGACAACCCATTCGGCCGCCTACGTAACTTCTACGTAACTGGTTTCGTTGAAAGAATTAATTTACCTAACTAGAACGGTAGAACCTAATAAACTAGTAGGTAGGTCGAATCATCGTTAATTCTGCAAAATTTCATGATGATCGATTGAGTAATTAATGTAAGAAAGCTTAACAAACAAATAAACAAGGACATGAACTCCGAAATTACCTACCCCGGGTGAAACCGCGGGGAACAGATAGTAAATAAATAAACATAAATACCTACTAAATGTAAATCTAGGATTTGGTTTAGGGGGGAGGGGCAATGTTAGTCGCACCACGAATTTTTTTGAATAGGTATACCTACCATTTTTCTGTCGCAAGTGCCCCCCCAAAGATCCGCGCCATACTAAATAGCCGCTGAAACACGGACTGTCTGTCAATCCGTCCGTCTGTCTGTCTGTCAGTTTGTCTGTCTGTCTGTCTGTTATGCTTTCACGCCTTAACGGCTCAACCAATCAGCATGAAATTTTGCATACACGTTTTGAGGGGTACCTACAGAGAATAGGGTAGGGGGTATTTTTTTCTCAGAATTCCTGCGGGATCTTCGATATTACTGAGGGTGAAACCGTGGAGAACAGCTAGTACCTAAGTAATAAATTGATATTAGATATGGGTTATAAGTAGGTACATAAATATTACGTACGAAATTACATGACAAGATATTATAAGGTCTTTGACTACAACCAAGTTGTGAAAGAACTTTGTTGACATTGGCGTAGTTGACACTGTGGCAATGTCGATTGTCGTGGCCAAATCATAGAATTGATATTTTTCATGAAGAGGTAAATTATAATAATTATGTTGGCCACTTCATGATATGGCGGCCCGATCATTGATAGAAAATTAGAAATCGTGTTTACTGTTTGGTTAACTACTATTTTAAACGCACAGCTACAGCCCAGAGAGAAGGTAATCACTACGTGCTACAGCCTACACATAGAAAAAAAACAAATTTGCTGACATGTTGACAATTTGACATTTGACATAGTTTGACATCGGACATTTGACAAGCCACAAGTGACAACGTAACGTAGTTTCCCAGTATTTTTCGAAGTCTTCGCAAAATAACGTGTTTTGAGTTTTTCATAAAGTTACAAAATACAAAAATATTATTTAAGAACTAAACGCACCGCGCACCCATAGCTTCAACATGAATGGTTTAACTTTGAGAATAAGTTCAGGAGGGAATAAAAAATCGAGAAACACATCCGATTTCAACCCAGTTCTGATTCCACACGAATTAAAACAAAGTTTTTGTAAGTTGTACCTTGTTGTGGGTACCTACCTAAACAAAAAATTAGACTTATTTTATTTAATAAAATTATATTAAATTGTTGAAATTTATTTGTCATTTAAGCTTTTCTAGTTAGAAAATAGGTTTATGAAACATCCGCTGAAAAAAATCTTCAGCAACCTATTAATATTTTTGTTTTAGCCGAATTGAAAGGTATTTATGAAAATTTTGTCAACTCCGATTCCGCAAATAAACAATTGGATGTTTTAAAAAAATTAAGCAGCAGCACTTCTAAATCAGATGATCTAATAAGATTTTTTGTGATCATATTTTTGGAGGCTCAAGCAAAACACCCTGTGAAATGTTTTGTGACTAGGTTGGTTTTATTTTATTTATTTGTCGCTTTTACAGATAGCTAGGGGTCTAAGCACATCTAAGTAAATACTGTTTCATAACATAAATTTGTAGAAATTAAAATTGACGTAGTATTTAGGTATTTACTTCCACTATTTAGTATTTACATGAAGATATTATAATAATTTTGTCATGCTGATTGAATTTTAAATTAATTTTACATAATATTCTATTATGTGCCTATTGTTGAAAACTAAAAATCTTGAGATGATTGCTATACTTACCACTCCATTTGCAAAACTACCCTGAAAATGATATCAAAAATTGCTACATTTAAATTTTTATAGCATACAACATTTCCTCGTGAATGTGCTGAAAAATACTATTCTCATGTTTTTTTGCACCTTAATATAATATAAAAACTCTTTGCTGAGAATAAAAACATTACCACACAAGTGCAATAATGAAAAGTAAAAAGTATTCTTGATAACCTATGAACTCAAAAGTGGTTAAATAATAGCCACTTTACAAGCAAGTAAAAAATCAAATGTAAATTTCCATGCCCTACATTTAAGATGAAAATAAAATTATGACAAATTTTGACAGATACGTAACAAAAAACACATCAGTCCAAAAACAATTTGCTGAAATATTAGCAGTACAAATTGAATCAATCATACAGAGAAAATCAGGGGCTTACAATGATTTTCTTCAAGTGGTGTCGAAGCTGGCGACATGCTTTGAGAACTTCCCAACCGGAGTGGAAGCCGTGAAGATCATTGAAGTGGTGGTTGCGGAGTATCTGAAGTGCAGTTTGGGTTGCTGTGTTCGTACATTGAGGTGAAAGTCTACAAAATATATTGTCTACGTTTTATAATTAAGTTGTGGGGACAAAATAAAGGTTAACTACAATATTCACTTGCAGAGAATCACAAGCATTATCACCGACAGAGAAAACTGAAATGTACAATTTAGCACACTTGTCTGTACGACTCCTGCTCCACATCCTGCAGAAATGCATTAACGATAACACTCGAAAGTTCGACTCTATGTTCTGCGCTATAACAGAGTTAATTGAACAGCTGTTGCTCGACGTCGATGCGCCAATGGACACTAAGTCTGTGTGCGCTAAGTTGTACTTGATAATATACATGTTGGAAAATGGGTCTGAGTCTTGGAGAGAGGTTTGTGAAACTTTTCATTGATTCATATTTTTACCAAATACAATACAATGCTATAATTATACAACCACAGAAAAAAATAAGGAAAAATAAATCAATGGGCAAATAATAAAAAAAATCACTGGGGTGGTAATATAAATAAGCAATTGAGATAATTAGGATAAATATAATAATAATAATACTTGAGATAATTAGATTTTAATTAGCGCTTTCTTTGATCACTTGGTTAGTAGTGGAAAAAAATTTAGTATTTCATTGTTTACTCCTTTAGCTGGTCGCACTCAAAAGACATATATTATGTCACCTATCTGAACAGTTTTACTAGCTCAATGCATATTTTTGGATTTTTCGAAGTTGTTTTGTTTGCGTTAGTCTTTCATTACGTCCTATTAGATCTTTGACAGAAAATTTACCAATGAAAAGAAAATATGACGTTGCTGACCCTTAAGACGTGCCTATTAGAGTCTTATTTCAAAAAGGAAAGTTTGTTTAGTTTCTCCAACCAAACTTGCCGGACGTGCGCATGCGACGCTTGTGCGACGACGCGCCGGCCCGGCTGGCGCTGCTGTCCGCCGTGGCCACCACCGTGCCCGGCCCGGACCTGGTGGGGGTGGCGCCGGGGCAGGAGGAGGAGGCCGCCGTCACGCTGCTGCTGGATCAGATCATTCGCATTGGGGATAGGTGAGGAACCCTCTCTCGTTGATTGATTTGATTATTAGATTTTGATGGACACATACACACATCCTCTGTTTTCCAATTACAGAGCATAATAGAGCATAATGCGACTCAGTGGCGCACAATACCGAATTGTGCTAATGCGTTCATACTAATTGCCGTAGCTGAAACATTCAATGTTGAGCATTATGCCACATAATGCCGCTTAGTGCTGTAATTAGAAAACAGGGATCAATACAGATTTGAGGACGATCACAAAAATCAGCTGGCTTGGAAAAGGCAGTTGTAAATATCTTTTAACTAGCTCTTCCCGCGGTTTCACTCACGTTAATTTCGGAGATCCCGTGGGTATACCGAGATAAAAGTACTACCTTATATTTTTTTCTGTACCTACCCTTGGTGGGTAGGTATGCAAAATTTAATGTAGTTTCTTCCGCGTTAATTTGGAAATTCCCGCGGGAATCCTGTGATAAAAAGTAGCCTATGTCCTTCTATGTACCCCTGACAACGTGTATGCAAAATTTTGTGGTGATCAGTTGAACCGTTTAGCCGTGAAAGCGTAACAAACAAACAAACAAACGAACAAACTCACTTTCGCATTTATAATATTACTAGCTATTCCCCGCGGTTTCACCCGCGTTAATTTCCGAGTTCCCGCGAAAATTCCGGGATAAAAATTACCTTATGTCCTTCTATGTACCGCTGACAACGTGTATACAAAATTTCATTATGATCGGTTGAGCCGTTAAGGCGTGAAAGCGTAATAGACAGAAAGACAGAAAGATACACAGACAGACAGTCAGTTACTTTCGCATTTATAATATTCGTAGGGATGGTGATTAATAAGAATTATGGCTTTTAATAGGGTTTTACTGCAAAACAAGCAAAGTATTTGATAGCCAGTTCGGTCGCAGCAACCCGTCGGAGCCGACGCTGTCGCTGGGCGCGGCGCGCGCCGTGCTGCAGCTGAGCCGCGCGCTGCGGGGGGCGGGCGGCGCGCGGGCGGCGGCGCGCCGGGCGCTCGCCTTCGCCGCGGCGCGCCTCGACCACGGCGCCGACAGCGTGCGCCACCTGGCGGCGCAGGCGCTCGCGCATCTGGTGCACCACGCAACAGGTGATCACGCGTTACAACTTACAATACATTGGGAGACCGAATAGGGTATTGCCCTTTTTTTTTAAAACTCTTTAAAATTGACGGATGAATCTTTATAGTAACCTGTAAATAAATAAATAATCCTGAGCTCGTAATAACCCAGTGAAATTGTTATTACAATTTTATAAAGCTGATAAATGCCTCAAAACTTTTTATTTATGATTATTATTTTTGCGCAGAAACGCTAGGCGCCTTGCTTTCAGCTCGTGACGTCACTCCGTTAGTAATCAATACGACTGCAAAAGATATAGTGTGTTCCGATATAAACTGCAAGCACTGTTCAACGTACGGCTTCGTAGTATGCATTAAACTAAATTGATGTTATACCAAGTGCTCGCAGTGTTTACTAACGGAGTGACGTCACCAATACGGCGAATGGCTTTTTAAAATAGATTAAAAAAAAAACTATTTTAAAAATTGAATTATAAAATTTACCTTCCATTTTTATGAATTGATATTGACGCTTCTCGTTTACTTTTTCCGAAATCTATCAATATTTAATTAATGCATGCATTTTTATGTTTTTTCTTACATGGTGTAAAATACCGTATTTTCAACTATAGAGAGTAGTGATTAGCGTTGCTCTAGTAGCTTGCGCTGATGATGATGATGAGTAAGATGACTAAATTTTAGTTTTTAGTCCCTCATGTATTAAGGAATTTGTTTTGTGCATAGGCGACAGCACTGCCCTGGACGAGTTGTTCGCGACGCTGGGCGCGCTGGACGTTGGGCGGCGCGGCTACTACGCGGCGCTGGCGGCGCTGGCGGCGGGGCTGGGCGCGGCCGCCGTGCTGGCGCGGGCGCCCGGCGCGCCGCAGCACTGCCTAAGCGCGCTCGCCGACCAGGCGCTGCAGGCCAGCGTGAGTGCAAGGGGCTGGATCAGTGATGTGCCGGCTCGGTGCATATTTGGTGTTAAGCAAGCGCGGTCGCAGGCTAAAATTTGAGGGGGGGGGGGGGGTCACTAATAATATAATATGTCGAGTAAATTAGACTATATTGCACAATACACAATTTTATTGCACATATTATGAAAAACAATTTGATTTTGCGAAGATCCGCGGATACGGATCTTAACTTTTTTACTCAGTGTCCGTAAGTCTGGCCTTTGGAACGATATGTTGACGCCACGAGATGCTTTGCATGACAAGACATGTTTAGACTTCCATTGCGCGGGTCTTTTATTTTTTTTATAGTATCTGAATGAACCTATATAAGGTGTGGCAAAATTAGCTGCAAATATTTACAGGGTTGAAAGTATACACTTGCACACTGTTATAAACATATTCATTCATAAATTTTAATTTCTTCAAAGTAAATCAATTGAAAAAATAAATAAAAACAATCTGTCGCCGTTCAATCGCTTTCTATACACATCGCCGCGCGCCGGTATCTCAAGGTCAATGACCTGAGTACTATACAGCTGATGCTTCGCTCGCTGTGTGCGTGGCGCGTGCCTTATATTAGTGCGCTACGTGTATTGTGTACCTTGTGAATGTAGTTTGTAAGGGTGATGTATTTTCAATGAATTTATGTCCTCATATTCTACTAACTTTTATTATGAATTTTTCGCATATTCTGTTTGTTATAACGTATACTTTCAGCCGTCTAAATATTTACAGTCAATTTTGCCACACCTGATATATAATAAACCAAATAGATATGCACAGTCTGGGAAGTGGAACCCAGTGTTGATAACACGAAGTCCTGGAACCTCTCGATAAGCGGGGAATTGTGGTGACGTACTGCGCCGATCAGGTGGTCGTTGGAATCATTTGTGGGCCTGTCACCACTCACCAGGCGACGACTGCGCTGGAGACGATGCTGGCGACGCACGTGCAGCTGTGCAGCACGCAGGAGGCGCACGCCCGCTGGGTGGAGCCGCTGCTGCGGCACGCGGCGCGCCCGGCGCTGGATGCGGCGCCGCGCGGCGCGCTGGGCCGCCTGCTGCGCCGCGCCGTCGCGCTCGACCCCGCCCTGCTGCAGCTCATGTGAGTGCTGTGGTACTCCACCTGCTCGATTACCAGCAATACTTACTTAAAGGTCTTTATTTGGACGCAGATAAGCAATAACATGTTAACCCACAATATTAAGTTATTGATTCAAAACGCTTTATTGAGAGTTAGAGAGCGTTTTTTAATTATTTGTTTACCTTAATACATTGTTTAAATACCGAAAAACATTTAAACATAAAAAAACGCTGAAACACAATGACGGTATGATTTTAAAACAAGAGTTATTCAAAATTTCTCCAATGTGGGTTAACACACTATTGCTTATCTATGTCCATTTAACAAGTAATATAATTTACAGCACATACCTGACACAGTCAAGGAAATAGTCTCAACATTGACGGCCCGATTGGCGCAGTAGGTCACCATGCCTACCCGCTAACCAAGGGGTTCCGGGTTCGATTCCCGGTGGGGGTGGACTTTGTGTGATGAACACAGGGTTCCATTTTCCAATCTGGGTGTGTTTATATATCTATAGTATAATATATAAGTAATTCTATGTAGTATATACCACGTTTGCTTGGTTTCCATGACACAAGCTAATAATAGCTTACTGTGGGATCAAGTAGATCTGATCTGTATACACATCCATACTGGAACCCTGCCAGTTTCCAGTGTGGATGTGTATATATATATTTATACTAGCTGTCCCCCGCTATTTCATCCGCGGCGCCCCCAGATACCCTTACATGAATAATGATTGCCGAATGTTATATTTCAGATGTCCGAAGATAATGGAATCGGACGAGAGCAATTTGCAGTACACGCTGATGGTGCTGGGCGTGGTGCGGGGCGCGGGCGGCGCGGTGGGGGCGGGGGCGGGGCCGGCGGGGGTGGGCTGGACGCTGGTGCTGCGCCGCGCCGCGCTGCACCCGGCCGAGGAGGTCTGTCTGACATAGAGAATTTTTTGTTGTTGTTAAATTTACTCCTTTTGAAGAAGACAAAGGAAACTTAGTCCATACAGCCAATTCAGTTGTTTTTCTTCTTCTGAAGTTATTTACATCGAAATGCATTGCTGAAATACAGATACAAATAACTTCCTACGGAGCATTCCGTTAAGGTCCAAATGCGAAGAATTGCTCCCAGAAGTGTGTGGAAAAATTGAAATGCATTTCAATGCTTTACCAGGAAAGGTTTTTTTTTTGTATTTAAAACGAGAGTGCGTGACATGCGTACGTAACCATCGAAACAACTCGAATGACGAAAAATCCACCGCATCCGCTTCAAATATGTATGTTTGGTGAGTGCGGTTGCCCCCGCATGCGCTCTCCAGTCATCCTCCTTGAGCGATAACGATCATAGATTGGCAACTCGGCTGAGGTGGCTGGTGGCGCTTCGCCCGCAGACGCGGCTGCTGTCGCTGGCGCTGGTGGTGGAGTCGCCGCGGTCCACGCAGGTGTTCCTGCGCGAGGAGCTGGACCTCGTGCGCTGGTTCCTGCGGTACAACATCAACGCGCAGTCGCCCAACTTCAGGCAGCAGACGCTGGCCCTCTTGAAGAAGGTAAGCCGGGTGACAAACCTCATTAATCATAGATTTACACCCGATAAAAGCTGCCATTTCCGGTTTTAAACCGGAAAATGGCTGCGATTTGATTGTCCATCCATGGTCCTGGCACAAAATTAAAACATAAATCTGTCTCCAGTTCACGAATCGCTTCGAAGACAGCTACAAGGTGCTGCTGCGGCAAACTGAGCCTTGCGAGTACGGCGATGCGGTGCGATATTACTTGGAGTTCGTGAACCGTGTGCGCCGGCAGTGCTTCGCGAGCCTGCTGCCCGACGCCAGCTACAGCCGGCGGCACGTGGCGCTGTGGCTGCTGCGCTGGGCCGAGCTGGCTGACCTGCCCGACCTGCCCGACCACACCAGGTGCGTAGGGCAAGGTGACCCACCCAAGAGTTTTTCTACCCAACTACCACAGATGCTTAGGGCAAGGCGACCCACCCAAGAGTTTCTCTACCCAACTAACACAGATGCTTAGGGCAAGGCGACCCACCTAAGAGTTTCTCTACCCAACTAACACAGATGCTTAGGGCAAGGCGACCCACCCAAGAGTTTCTCTACCCAACTACCACAGATGCTTAGGGCAAGGCGACCCCACCCAAGAGTTTCTCTACCCAACTACCACATATGCTTAGGGCAAGACGACCCACCCAAGAGTTTCTCTACCCAACTGCCACAGATGCTTAGGGCAAGGCGACCCACCCAAGAGTTTCTCTACCCAACTACCACAGATGCTTAGGGCAAGGCGACCCACCCAAGAGTTTCTCTACCCAACTACCACAGATGCTTAGGGCAAGGCGACCCCACCCAAGAGTTTCTCTACCCAACTACCACAGGTGCGTATGCAAAATTTCATGATGATCGGTTGAGCCGTTGAGGCGTGAAAGCGTAACACACAAATAAACAAACAAACTTTCACATTTAGTAAGGATAAATAAATAATTTGTATAGCTGAGTATAGTTTTAATTTTTATAAAAATAGGCCCCGAGACTTCTTTGGCCACAATAGAGATTGACGACTTTTGGAAAGCAAAATTCTAATTAGTCCGTCAGTTAGAAAATAAAAAAAACAATAGACACATATTTTTTTGCTTTTTCAAATAAATTAAAATATACAGAAATAAAGCTCATTAAAGTTTAGGATGAGGAGGTCGTGACGTCACTAACTGCAAAACCGCCATACAAAATGTCAGAATAGTGACGTCACGCGAAATTTCAACTCAGTATATCGCCGTTATTTTTTGATTACGTAAAAAAAGAAAAAAAACGTGTCCAATATTTTTTAATAATCTACAAGACGGACTAAAAAATAAAAATTAGTCAACATGCCCATTCGCTATTCTTCGTAAATCGGATTACAGATTTGACCGTCTATGCATGCCCATAGCAATCGGTCCCTACACATTCTGGTCGCACGTCAATAATCAGCGCATTTCGCAGGGCCTGGGAGGAGGAGTACGTGGAGAAGCTGCTGCAGCGCCTGGAGGACAGCTACGAGAGCAACAAGCAGCTGGCGCTGGAGGTGCTGGCCGCGTGCCCCGGCCGCCTGCTCAGGGTGCGGCACCACACGATCACTCCTCGAACTCTAACAAAGTCAAAGTCAAATAATTTATTCAAATTTGGCCCATAATATGGCTTTTTTTGCCATCAATAAAGTTACATTTATTATGACGCACCCATAAAATATCCACCCTTCACAGCTTCCTAGTGCTATGGCTGAGGAGAAGAAGCTGCGCAACAAACTTCAGTAGCACGCTGTCAGTTTATAGTTATAATATAACATTAGTGATTTCAATTTGCAAATTAATTATGTTAGAACAATAAGCCGCAACCAGCAATAGGCTATACGGTACAGACCACAGATACATTACAAGTTAAACTAGCTGTTCTCCGCGGTTTCACCCGCGGCAATTTCGGAGTTCCCGCGGGAATTGCGGGTCAAAAACTATCCTATCTTTCAAGTTGGGCTAAATTACAACATAGTGACCAAATTTCATCATGATCGATTCAGTAGTTTATGAGTCCATCGCGGACAAACAACGTGACACGTAATTTATATATATTTATTAGTAGGGATGATGAGTGAATTTGTATTACAGAGGAATACTTACTCTGTGAGTTTGGAGTTGAGCGCTATAATCGGGCAAGCGTCGTCGCTGAGCCCGTCGGAGTGCGCGGCGGCCGCCTGCAAGCTGCAGCTGGTGGCGCGCCAGCTGCCCGAGCGCGTGCTGGCCGGGGCGGAGCGGGCGGAGGGGTGAGTGGCCTGTGTCGCGCTCTACAAACTATGGTGGAGTTTGTTGCGCAGCTTCTTCTCCTCAGCCATAGCACTAGGAAGCTGTGAAGGGTGGATATTTTATGGGTGCTGTCATAATAACTGTAATTATATTGACGTCAAAAAGAGCCACATTATGGGCCAAGTTTGAATAAAGGATTCGACTTTGACATAAAGAAGAGAGTTTTTTTTCTTGTTAAAGTTTACCCCTTTCGGGGAAGGCAAAGGAATCTAAGTCCATACAGCCATTTCAGCCAGCTCTGTTCTTTGATTCAAATGTCGTCCGGCTGGTGAGATTTCTGAACATACACTAATGGTCGAGTCCCCCGCGGATGCGTCAGAAGCTGTCAGAACCATTCACTGCGCACGTGTTTCAATTGTAGAATTGTACGCTTGTTCGAAATTCAAACTTTGCACTCGTTACAAAAGCGCATTGCTCTCGCGTTGACGTAGTAAATACTGGTCATCGGACGCGCGGACGTGATCAAATGTGTGCATAATATCTTCGCCAGCGACTGGGACCCGGAGGCGACGCCGTGCGCGGTGTGGTACGCCGCGCTGGCGGTGCTGCGGCGCGAGCTGCGCGCGCAGCTGGCGGTGCTCTCCCGCAGCGTGGTGGCGGCGGCGGGCCGCGCGCCCTCGTACGGGCTGCTGCTGTGCGCGGAGCGCGTCTTCGCCTCCGTCGACCCACTGTGAGTGCCCTTTACCGCCACTGCGACGGTGCTGTCAACTACCCTACCGCTACACCGACGGTGCTGTCAGTTACCCTACCGCTACACCGACGGTGCTGTCAGCTACCCTACCGCTACACCGACGGTGCTGTCAGCTACCCTACCGCTACACCGACGGTGCTGTCAGCTACCCTACCGCTACACCGACGGTGCTGTCAGCTACCCTACCGCTACACCGACGGTGCTGTCAGCTACCCTACCGCTACACCGACGGTGCTGTCAGTTACCCTACCGCTACACCGACGCATTTTGCTCACGAGTGTCTCTGGCGTAGGGCGATATCGGGGTCGGCGCGGTGGCGCGCGGCGGTGGGCGCGGTGTGGGCGCTCTGCGAGGAGGCGCTGGCGGCCGTGGCGCCCGTCGTGTGCAGCGCCTCGCCCGAGGGACACCTGCCGCTGGACGGGGACGGGGACGGGGGCGGGGGCGTCGCCTTCACCGACCACGGGAACTCCGCGTGAGTTACATCGTACATCGCTAACTTTAACGCATGTGAAGGCCTATGAATCAGGACAAGAGAATTATGCTGCGATTGTAGCGAGTATTATTTACCCGGCCAAAGAGTAAAAGTAAAAATAACGTCGATACATCGAGTCGAAATGTCGCGAGAGTAGTAGTGTTCAACTGGTTCGGTTCGCTTGTGTGAAGTGCCTTAGGCATTAAGTCCGCCTTTTGTACATAAATGTGCAATAAAGTTCTTTAAATAAATAAATAAATAAGTGCCACAGGTGTGACTGCATTGATATGATAACTAGCTGTCCCCCGCGGTAATTCCGGGTTACAATATAGCCTATATCACTTAGGGATAATGTAGCATTCTAACGGTGAAAGAATTTTCAAAATCGGTTCAATGGATCTAAAGATTACTCCCCCTACAACTTCACGAACTCACAAACTTCACCTCTTTCTAATATTAGTAAGAGTAAGATTGTCAACTCAGCTGAAAGGGTAGTTGTTAAAAGAAAATGATGACACGCCTGTCGTGCCATCGGCAGCGCGTCGGCTAATAGAACGGTACATGTCCCCCGTGCTAGCGGCGTGACGCTGCCGGACGGGCGGCTGGTGACGGCGCAGGCCGTGCTGCTGTGCGCCTGGCGCTGCGTCAAGGAGGTAACACCAGCTTTCATTACTAATAGGGTACTTGCATGATTTTTTTTTCCAGTCTATTTTAAAGATATATATATGGCCTACTTAAACAAAGCAAGAAAAAGAAAAAAATATATGCATAAATTAATTAAATAGAGCGTTTCAAAGTTCCTACTTTTGGCTTTACCGCCAAAACGCGGATTGACGTCACTACTTAAAAATTACGCCTTCCAATTCCAATTTGTTGTTTTTAATGGCTCCACCGTTTTGACGATGATTCTGCCAATGTCGCAGTTTGAAAAGTCACGGCATAGGAGCGGCATAGAATTGATTTGATTATCCTTATCAATCTGTGATAAAGATGTCACTGTCGTATTGACAGCGTGATGTGACAGTGACAGACAGATAACTTCAATATCCAAAAGCGAAATTAAGGTTGAACTATGTCAAATTACTTCTAAAGTTCCAGAAAAGAATTGAAATGCATTTTAAAGTAAAAAACTTCAGAAAAAATAAAATATGTGTTGAATGTATGGACTTTGTTTCTTTTGCCTTCTTTTGCCTTCCCTGAAAGAGGTAAATGTTTCTTAAAAAAATTAAAGTGACGTAAAACGTTAAGCGTGGCAGTGATTGGTGTTTCGTTGCAATGTTCCGTTTCACAAAATTAAAAGTTGAATATTTTGGAAACTTGATAATTTTTTAGTAAATCTTTCACGATAATGCTTTTCTAAAGCTCTATTTTTGAAATATTGACACAATTTTTTATTATAAATTTCATCAAGTACCCTATGAGCGAGCTGAACCTATTATACTTACAACGGATCATACCTAAAGGTCATTGACCCGCATAGGTGACCACATTCTTCACCCGCTCTGTGTTCTTTAGTATTTGAATCGATTTCAATAGCAATAAGATTCAATGACTCAAAAGCGTCTATATATTTCTGCTGCTGACTGTACGTACATTTACCCAGCGACACTGGAAATATACGAAACTGGGTTGATGTCCCTTCTATCTGGACATAGATATTAAGCACACTGGAGAAATTTTGAGAAAATCGTGTTTTTTTTTTTTATTTTGAAGGAAAACCTTACGGCTTATGTTACAAAATTAAAATTATAGCGCCATTTTTTGTCAACTTTTAATATGTTCAACATTTTGTTGGTATTAAAACAATGTCATGAGGTAAACACATAATTAAAAAACGTTCTATAACTCTCAATAAATCGTTCTCAGTTACTTATCCATAACTTAATTATATTGCTTATCGGCGTCCGTCTGTTCTGTGCCTCGGCAGGCGTCGCTGCTGCTGGGCACGCTGTGCTCGCGGCTGACGGTGGAGGGCGAGGGCGAGGGCGAGGGCGAGGGCGGGGGCGGGGGCGGCACCCTGCTCCCCGAGCAGCTGCGCCGCGCCGGCGAGCAGTTCACGCGGCTGCTCGCCGAGACGAAGCACCGCGGCGCCTTCGAGCAGGCCTACGTCGGCTTCACCCGCCTGCTCGCCAGGTCAGCTCGCCCGCGGCCGGTTTTAACAACACCGTTGGTGTGGTGGTTAGGTGACCGACAACCACGCCGGGTGTCGCGGGTTCGAACCTCGCATCATTATGTGATGAAGGTCGGTGATTGGTCGGCTGGGTAGGTATGTACTACAGGAATATACATATACCATAAGTATATAGACTAGTTGTTTTCTGCAGTTTCACCGGCATTAGTTTGGAGTTCCTGCGGGAAAATTCTGGGATATAAACTAACCCTAGTTTGTCCTTTTCCGTAACCCTAACAACATTTATGCAAAATTCCATGATGATCGGTTGAGTTACATTTGCATCTGTTCGTCCATGGTAATTTCAGAGTCCCCCTAAGAATTCCGGAACAAAAACTATTGTGTACTATGTCGTATTCCAGACTATATCTCTGTGCCGAATTCCATCCAATTCTGTTCAGCCGTTCTGGCGTGATTGAGTAAGAAACATATCATTCTATCCGTCCATCCACCCGGACCGACGTCGCGGGACGCCATTGCACGCGGGCGCGCACACATCACACCACACGCCACAAACCACACACTTCACAGTTCACACCATACAACTTACACTTCTGATCTATTTTTTTTATATATCTGTAGAATAGAAAGGAAGGAGCTGATAGTAGATAACAGCTAGATCGATAGTTAACTGGATGAGATAATAATGGAACGGATAACAGAACACTTCGAACACGCAGGCAAAGGTATGACCGAGACTATCAGCTGAGCGACACATCTAGAACGGACTAGAAACTATTACAATTAGTTGCACCGATATAGAAGTTGTACAGCATACCAGATATCCGTAGGGAACACGGAGCAGTGCCTGGGACTTGCGACCCAGGTGTAGGTTTAATGGGGCCCCTTTACAATGCATGAACGCTCACCTCCACTGCCCGTGCTCCCGACTTAAGCAAACCTCTGGAAACAACTAGATGACACAGCACACGTAATCACTATAGCCACTCTAGATTGATACGACACTGATACGACACTATAACTGCACTGAACCGAACACAAAGTAACAATGAACCCGTAGTGGTTATATACTCTTTGAATGAACCGTCGCGCGTCGCTTACGCATACCCGCATTTTATAACAAGTTCTAACAAAGACGAGTCGGCAAAAAACAAAAAAAATGGAGTGGAGCGGGGGAACGATTTTACTACAACCGCTATTCGACAACGGGACGCAACAGTTATTTTTAATGAATCTACCCTCACGCCGACATATCTTTTTTGTTCTTTTTAATGTGCTGTATAGAGTTAGCTTTCAATAAATAAATAAACTAAGATATTGGTGTGTGCCTGTCGGCGCAGGCTGTGGCGCTGCCGCAGCCCCGAGCTGCACGGGCTGCCGCGCGCGTGGCTGCGCGGGCTGCTGGCGGGGCTGGCTGGAGGCGAAGCGCCCGAGGGGCTCTGCGCCACGCGCCGCAGCGCCGGCCTGCCCTTCATGATACAGGCACGTGCCGGGGCCCGCGCAAGGGGGACACATTCAAGTCGTTCATATTACCAATAAACTCATTTCTTCTTCTTCTTACACACATATATTGTGTAAATTTGTATCGGCTTTTTTCTCAATTTAAATAAATAGACACACTCACAGTAGTAACAGCCCAAACCTCCACCAGCCTGTAGGCTTGCTGCTACGTCGGGGCGGGCTGCGGGAAGGCGCGATGTGGACTTTATAAAAAAAAACAAAACATAATAGATCAGCGCTGATTATCAGTTGTGGCATAAGAAGCGAAGGAAAGGTTAGAAGGTTGCCAATACTTTGTTATTGCGGTAGGCTCATCTGCCAACACGTTGTTATTGCGGTAGGCTCATCTGCCAACACGTTGTTATTGCGGTAGGCTTATCTGCCAACAATTTGTTATTGCGGTAGACTCATCTGCCAATACTTTGTTATTGCGGTAGACTCATCTGTCAACCCGTTGTAATTGCGGTAGGCTCATCTGCCAGCACTTTGTTATTGCGGTAGACTCATCTGCCAATACTTTGTTATTGCGGTAGACTCATCTGCCAATACTTTGTTATTGCGGTAGACTCATCTGCCAACAGGTTGTTATTGTGGCAGGCTCATCTGCCAACACTTTTTTATTGCGGTAGACTCATCTGCCAACACTTTGTTATTGCGGTAGACTCATCTGCCAACACTTTGTTATTGCGGTAGACTCATCTGCCAACACTTTGTTATTGCGGTAGACTCATCTGCCAGCACTTTGTTATTGCGGTAGGCACATCAGCCAACACGTCGTTATTGTGTCAGGCTCATCCGCCAACACGTAATTGCGGCAGACTCATCTGCCAACACGTTGTAATCGCGGCAGGCCCTAGTGACGACGGAGCAGGAGGTGGACGGCAGCTCGCCGTGCTTCCACGAGTGCGTGCGCGCGCTGCTGCGGCTGGCGCGGCCGGGCGGCGGCGCGGCGGGCGGGGCTGCGCGCGCGCACGCCGCCAACATCCTGCGCGCGCTGTTCCGCCACTCGGCGCTGGACGAGAGCGTGGCGCGCTACGTCGAGGAGGGCTTCGTGGTGGCGCTGCTCGGCTTCGACGGGGACACGTGGCAGGTGGGCGCGGGCGCGGGCGCGGGCGCGCACACTAGCTAGTAGATACCCGTTACGGCGTTAAGGACCTCCGACACAATACAAATAGATCGGAAATGTGCTTTGAAACTACTTAGATTACAAAATACAGACAGAAAGCAACACTATTCCGGAGTTATAGGATACCTACTTTTTTGTGTCATACTTCCTGAGGGAGTTACAAAATTTATGTAATCTAGGTGTACTAATAATAAGTAGTACGTATAGACTCGCCATTCGTCCACTATAGTTGAAATAAAAAACTAAGTAAACAAACCCACTCCTGGGGTCTCATCGTGCGCCATACAATCATTTAGTTCAAAGCTACAATAATATTCCTCTACATGGGTTGCATAGGGTGGGCGGGAGCTAATCTCTTCGGACAAAGCCTTCGTATAATTATGATAGAACATCACATATTATAAAAAGGAAAGAATATTTATTTTTTGTTTGTTTGTTTGTTACAATTTAACTCAAAAACTACTGGACCGATTCAAAAATTCTTTCACTGTTAGAAAGTTACATTATCCCTGAGTAACATAGGCTATATTGTAATTCAGATTTCCCTCGGGAATTCCGAAATTAACGCGAGTGAAACCGCGGGGAACAGCTAGTCCTTTAACATTTCGGCGATTTTTCATCTTTACTCGTGTCCCCAGGAGCGCAACTCCTCGACGCTGCTGTTCAGCGCGCTGATGTCGCGTGCGCTGGGCGTGCGGCGCAGCAACACCATGACCGGGCGGGTGTTCTCGCACAACTACCCCGAGCTCTACGGCTACATGCTGGTCAGTGACCCGCCCCCCACTCGTCCAACACTATGACATGACCAGGCGGGTGGTCTCGCACAACTACCCCGAGCTCTACGGCTACATGCTGGTCAGTGACCCGCCCCCCACTCGTCCAACACTATGACATGACCAGGCGGGTGGTCTCGCACAACTACCCCGAGCTCTACGGCTACATGCTGGTCAGTGACCCGCCCCCCACTCGTCCAACACTATGACATGACCAGGCGGGTGGTCTCGCACAACTACCCCGAGCTCTACGGCTACGTGCTGGTCAGTGACCCGTCCCCCACTCGTCCAACACCATGACCAGGCGGGTGGTCTCGCACAACTACCCCGAGATCTACGGCTACATGCTGGTCAGTGACCCGCCCCCACTCGTCCAACACCATGACCAGGCGGGTGGTCTCGCACAACTACCCCGAGCTCTACGGCTATATGCTGGTCAGTGACCCGCCCCCCACTCGTCCATCACCATGACCAGGCGAGTGGTCTCGCACAACTACCCCGAGCTCTACGGCTACATGCTGGTCAGTGACCCGCCCCCACTCGTCCAACACCATGACCAGGCGGGTGGTCTCGCACAACTACCCCGAGCTCTACGGCTGCATGCTGGTCAGTGACCCGCCCCCCACTCAACCAACACCATGACCGGGCGGGTGTTCTCGCACAACTTCCCCCCGCTCTATGGCTACATGCTGGTCAGTGACCCCCCCCCCCCTCTCCTGACTCCCCACGCCCCATCAGGTGCAACTTCTCGACGCCTGGCAATTTGTTCAATCTGTTAAGAAGCATAGAATAAATACTAATTACTACCTAGAGAACCGCCAGTCTCCGCCAACAACCGACTGCCGCTTGCGTTCCTACAATGTTTTTATCAAAATAAGAGTATAAAGAATACTGACAATTGAAGTTTTATTTTACTCTCCTGTCGATTCGCAGAAGAAACTGGAGCAAATCTGCGAGACGGTAGACGAGGCTCTGCACCCGTCGCTGTTCCCCATCCTGCTGCTGCTCTCCAGGCTCTACCCGTCCGCGCTGGAGGGGACCGTCTCCAATGTGAAGGTATGTAGGTACAGAACGCGATCAAACTTCCTGAATACTTATCTTCTTTTTGGAAAAATGTATCGAAATGTATCGAAATTGTGGAGTTGTAATATACTGTAAAATTGTTTAATTGTTTTACAGATAAATACTTGTCCATTATTTTTTTTACTGTCTCGCTGAGGGATTAAATAGAACTTTTTAATATTCATGGCCCCAATTCTATTCTATGGACCTATGTCTATTATCGAGGGCTCGAATAGGGATGTTGACGACTTTTGAAAATCAAAATTCTAATTAGTCCGTCAGTTAGAAAATTAAAAATCATTAGACAAATACATATTTTTTCATTTTTCATATAAATGAAAATACACAGATAAAGCGCATTTAATGTTTAGGTTGGGGGCTCGTGACGTCACTTACCGCTACAAGCCGCCATACAAACTGCACTAGTTAGTGACGTCACGCGAAATTTCAACTCAACGTGTCGCCGTTATTTTTTGATTACGTAAAAAAATCAAAAGTACGTGTCTAATATTTTTTATGAATCTACAAGACGGACTAAAAAATAAAAATTAGTCAACATGCCCATTATGGTGATATACATTGTAAAATCGTGTAATTCTTGTAGCGAAAAATACGTGTCCATTATTTTTTTTACTGTCTCGCTGACGCGGACGGACTAAATAGAATGTTTTAATATTCATGGTCCCAATTCTATTCTATGGACCTACGTATATGTGTATTATCGAGGGCTCGAATTACTATTTAACCGGCGTTTAAAACGCCCCGGCCGGCAGCTGTCGTCGTTCGCGCCGCTGGTGGGGCGGTGCGCGCGCGGCGCCGTGCTGCGGGCGCGCGCGCTCGCCGCCGCCGCGCTGCGCCCGCTCGTCGCGCACACGGGCAGGTGAGGGGGGGGGGGGGGCAGGGGGGACAGGGGGCAGGGGGGGATATACAGGGTGAACGGTGAACGGATGAAGAGAACTTAAACACTTTGTTTTACCTATGATAACAAACCATACATAACTCATTAAAATATTATAGTCACTCTTTTTAATACACATACTTGATATTATTTATTATTGATTGGTTGTAATGGTTGGAGCGTGCGCCCGCAATTACTTTTTACTTATGTGGTCTTGAGTAAAAGGGGCTCTTTGAAAACCAGCGTTGTCTGTTATTCTCAATAGGCAACACATGCTGAAAGAGCCCTTTTGGCATGTATGAGTACCTACTTTTTTTGTATTTTTTGTTTTTATTTTTTGTTTGTAAATGCATGTCAATAAAGGATTTATTATTATTATTATTATTATTATTATTATAAACCAAATTTATAAATAAACGTATTAAAAAAATTATTCTTAATGAAAATAAGTGTGGTATAAGTACGTTATGTGTTTATCTATTTATATCTAGATATATTGAATAGGAATCGAATACTGAATACCCCATCTCAATATTTTCTTCGTCTAATCTGACACGCTGTATTCCTTTTTTAATGTTATGACACAGATATATACCACACATAGAGGAAACGTTTGAACTGTTGCGCGACACGACTATCAAGAGAAATCATTGTCACGGATTATTGTTGCAGGTGAGTCATAAAAAAATGAATTTATTGACATTCAAAATATGTAAACAAGTGAACGGTTGATTAGTCGCAACTATCCGTCACTAGATGGGGCTTATCGGTTATTTCACAAGGTTGCAATTAGTGTTGCATCTTCAATGACCAAAGAGAAATTTAATTTTAAAAACCATCGAGTTCAGAAGCAAGGTTTGTTATTGACTCTCACTGACCCGAGTGTAAACTTAAAAACAGCTGGATATAGAATTTAATTTTATTCATTTATTTATACTATTAAATTTATAACCTAAATAAATAGGCTTTGTATTTTTTATGTTAAAATATAGAAAGTAGAAACCATAGACACTTGTCAATATACATTGTGTTTCTACTTCTACATGCATTTTCAATAGTAAAGTCATCGCGTTGCTGCGTGAGAAATGGCACTTCAACAGCAAAACTATGTGTCGCCCCCAGCTGTCGAGCTTGCTGGGCGCGCGGCCCGAGGGGCTCACCTTGGGTGAGGAAGCAGCGCGGCGCCTCGCCGGCAGCGTGCGCGCCTCGCGCTGGCTGCTCGAGCAGGCCGTGCCCCAGCCGGCCCCAGTGCCCCAGTCAGCCCCAGTACCCCAGCCAGTGCCCCAGTCAGCCCCAGTGCCCCAGCCAGCCCCAGTGCCCCAGTCAGCCCCAGTGCCCCAGCCAGCCCCAGCACCCCCGCCGTGCTACCCGCTGGCGGACGAGTATCTGAAAGTCATCAACTTACTAGTGTTCAAGTGAGTACTTTGTCCTAACAGGTTTTTAATGGAAATCTAAAGTATAGCAGTATGCGTCTTGGCGGTAAATCCGACCTCGTATACCGTGACGGCAAATGAACTCAAAGCCGCTAAACCGTCACGCCATCGGTCTCCCTAGTGTGCGCGTGCCTGTATGCAACACACTTCCTTGTTTCCTATGTGTCTTTTTATTTTACTTTGTTTCTTTATCAGTAGTTTTCATTAATTATAAATTCTACTATCAACTTTGATTTCCCACATCTATCTGATGTCTCATGACGACCAATTTGTAGGTACTATGCACATAGGTACTACCTACAAAGTGCATGGATTATAATCTTCTTTCTGGTCCTAAAACTCACACAGGTACTGCATAATTATGATATAGTAAAACTTATCAATTCTTTTCAGGTTTCCGTGTGTCATCGACGATGAATTCCTCATTAAAATCGAAGAGAGCCTGTACAAAATGTTGTTTACCACAAGTGTACCTACGATCACTCTAGGCAGAGAACTTTGTCTGGCGAACGCGGTGTACCTGCACATTATTGTGTGCAGCAAACTGAACGATATCGATAAAATCATAGACGTCGTATACAAGAGCCTCGCGCACGAGTGTTACGAAGTGGCACTGAACGTGATGAACTATCTACTCCTGCTGCAGAAAAAATTGGAAACACACGATTGCAGATTCATAGAACACTTAGAAACATTGCACAATGACAACGTACTGAAGCAATTAAGACGCAATTCTAAATACGTAGACGCTCTGTGCCGGGTGCTGAGGGAATGCAAGTACGCGGAGTGCAAGCAGAAAAGCCTAAAACTCCTCACCCTCGAGCGCGATACAGAGAAGCGGATAGTCGAAATAAAAATAAACAAAACCCAAATAACCGACGAGACGACGATACGGACGCTGTTCGAGTGCATCGAGCGCGAACACGAGAGCACGAAGCACATATACTTGGAGTGCTTAGCGAACTTCGCCCTTAAGAGGCTGCGTCAGTCGAACGTCGACGAGGGGTTGTTCCTGGAGATTTTAGAGGTGATATTCGCGTGCAGCTCCTCGGAGAACGGCGAGGAGACGAGGGCGGCGGCCGTGGGCTTCCTGGAGGCGGGCTGCGAGGAGCTGTTCGCGCTCCAGCTGGACGGCTCGGGCGTGGGCTACGAGTGTGAGTGTCGGGGTCGCTAGGGCCTTATTTATTTTTACTAAACGGCACCAAAGTAAGTGCACAGTGGGATTTTTGTACGGAACTTAATAGTACTTTTTGTGGCTACTTGTTATAAGGTCAAAATTTAGTCTGTCTTCTTATGTACTTTCGCATATAGTTTAGAGTAAAATATACATATACTAACTGTCCCCCGCGATTTCATCCGCGGTGTTTTCGGAGGTCCCGCGGGAATTCCAGGAAAGAAGTACTCTGCGTCCTTCTTTGTACCCCTGACAGTAGTTTACGGTGATTAGCTGTTCCAAGCATTAATTCCGGAGTTCCCGCGGGAATTCCGGGATAAAAACTATCCTATCTTTTAAGTTGGACCATATTATAAATGGTAACAAAATTTTATAAAAATCCGTTCAGTAGCTTCGGAGTCCATCGCGAACAAACAACGTGACACGTGATTTATATATATTAAGATTAAGATGTTTACTGTTAAAATGTACGTGAACGTATTTACTATATTTATTATAGCTCTCAAGAGGTTCCAGGTTCGACTCCCGGTGTGGGACTTTCTGTGACGAACGCAGGGCGTTAGCCTTCTATCATAAATGTGAAAATTAGTTTGCTTGTATGTTCGTTACAATTCACGACTTAACGACTCAACCGATCATCATGAAATCTTGCACACACGTTGTCAGGGTCAGGGTACTGAGAAGAGCATAGGGAAGGGTCCTGGAATTCTCTCGATAACTCCGAAATTAACGCCGCTAAAATCTAAAATCTTAATTCGCATGCATGTTGTCAGGAGTACACAGAAGCACATTGGTTATTTTATCCTGGAATTCCTGCATGAACTCTGTAATTACCACGGGCGAACCCGCGGGAAACAGTATACCTAATAATATGTAGTAGGTATATACCACGTGTTGCATGACTTCGTTATTTGTACATATTCGAAATGGAGGACTCTCCAGTCAAACCAACCATTTTGCAGGCAATTATTTTTTCGAGTTTATTATTCAATTATCTTAACATTTCAATAAAAAACATTACTGTTACTCAGCCAATTTCGACATCCCACCAAATAAATGTTTTTCACCTACTCTCTTCAACAGCTACCCGTTTCGAGATTTTTCTCAGGGGAAAAGCTTGGGAGTCTCGTCGAACTGAACCTACTCACGAAGTTTCAGCCTGTTATTATTCACTCAGAAAACAAGGCGTGGGCTGCCGGACTAGTAGTTTAGTGAGCGGGATCATGTTCATCTGTGCGTTGTAACGTGTTGTTATTATTATTATTATTTATATCGTAATGTGTGTGTGTGTGTGTGCGCAGTCGCGTTCAAGTCGACCCTGCTGGGCAGCCTGGCCGTGCTGCTGCAGGACGAGGACGCGGCGCTGCGGCAGCGCACCGCCGACGTCGTCGTGGCGCTCACCCAGGTATCGCACATCACTATACCACAGTTTTATAAGTTAAAACAGTATGGAAACTGCGTACGTACACACGGACCGAAGAAAACTAAGGACCGTTAACATTTATCGTCATGCGCTCAAAAATGTTTCACGACCGCATGGCGACAAACGTACCACGAGGCACGAAGTTGGTCGTTTACGTTTATTACATAGAAGCTTTTATCGGGTATTACCCATCCCTATTATTTGCTTCAATCTTATTCTAGTTCAGAGATTCTTATCGCTGCACTCAGAGTCGACTTTAATGATTACTTAGTTAAGTATAGATTTTTAAAACAAAACTGCCGCAATCAGACAAGTTTAATAAATTAATGTTAATTGGCATTTAACTAATTAAGTTACATCTCATTATATGACTCTGAGTGCGGCGGTTAAACTTATTTCTTTTACCGCCCCTTTGAAAATTAATTATTTCTCAGTGCCCCCAATTTTTTATACACTCCTAAAATAAAAATAAAAAAAACAACTTTATTAGGTACTTATATGTATAATTTAGTTATAGTTTGCTATATTAGTCGGTGCTGGTGTTTAAAGTTACATTCTAAACTAGACATTTTTACCAGTGATAGCAATTCAAACGCATTTTATAATATTGAGAATATATTTTTATCAAATTAAAAAAGAATATAGATAGGTAATTAATTTTAGTTTCAAAACTAATCTAATGAGATGGATGGATGACGATGATTTTCAGCAAGTTTGTTGAAATCAGGTTCGATTTTACTCAAAAACAGTCGTAAGTCGCCGCCGCGTTCGGTAACATGCTCTTTTTAGTAAACAGCTAACTAATTATTCGATATTGAGTAGTAGGTGGGTTTTCATTTTAGTGAATTTTAAAACATAAAGTAAATGAAATTACAAATCAACCTTCCCCCCTAAACCGCGCCAACGCCCCCCATTTTTATCTGGGCCCCTTAACGCCCCCCTTTAGGTCTCCAACGCCCACAAGGGGGCGTTATCGCCCACTTTGAGAAAGACTGCTCTAGTTGATTCGATACATTGTAAGAGAGAAAGGTGTTCGCTGACCGTGTCCTGTGTGGTGTGTGGTGTGTGGTGTGGTGGTGCAGGGCGTGGACGGCGCGATGGTGGCGGCGCGCGCGGGCGAGCTGCTGGCCGAGTGGGCGGCGGGCGCGCTGCCCGGGGAGGGCGCCGCGGCGGCGCTGCTGCTGCTGGCGCTGCTGGACTTCCGCTGCGGGGCCGGCGCCGGGGGCGCGCCCGGGGGAGCGGCGGGAGGGGAGGACGACGACGCCGACGTGAGTTTACACACACATCGCCGCACGGCGCAGTCACATTGCACACACGAGCACACCGGTGGAGCTCCCCCCCCCCCCCCCCCGCCCACTGCTGCCCGCGGGCGACTCGGGCAGGGGGCGCGGCTGGCGTGGAGACAGTTCCACGTCCAAGTTAATACTGTCCGACACACGCACAACAGCCCCCTCGCCACTGCGACAGGGCGGGGGGGGGAGGCAGACTGTCGTTGTTCTATGAATGGCGCTTGAAACAAAAACCGATTCTTAAATATATAACTGGATCAGGCGCCTATCAGTTGCTTCAACTGCCTGTTTGAATTAAAAATAAATAATCTCCGAAACGGTTGAACCGAATTTGATGCGGCTTTCACTAGCAGATAGCTGATGTTATAATGAGTAACTTGGCTACTTTTATCAGCTTACTTGCAGAGATTCCGAACTCTCACAGATCCAAACCGCGAGGCACAGTTAATCCCCACTAATATTATAAATGCGAAAGTAACTGTCTGTCTGTCTGTCCGTTACGTTGTCACGCCTTAACGGCACAACCGATCACCATGCATACACTTTTTTCCCGGAACTCCCGCGGGAACTCCGAAATTAACGCGGGTGAAACCGCTGGGAACAGCTAGTTTAAATAATCTTTTTACTTCGTACACCCCAGTGGCGCGTGTTCGAGCAGGGCGAGCGGCGCAACGCGTTCCTGGAGGAGTGCGCGTGGGGCTGCGCCTGCGCCGGCCTCTTCGCGGAGCACTGCGCCGCCGGCGGCGCGCGGCCCGAGGGCGCGGCGCGGGCGCTCGCCTCCCGCCGCGCCTACGGCCGCGCCCTGCGCCGGCTGTGCGGCCCGAACCTGACGCACTTCCTGCAGCTGTTGGACAGGGACGGAGCAGTGCCGGAGGAGCGTAACGGTGCCTTCGTCAATCCGAAAATCAAACTGATCGTTGATAGATTACGAGCGCCGGAAATGGACGCTGAGGAATGGTGACTACAACCACAAACAATGGTGACGACAAAACTATTTATAAAAACATGAAACTGATCAAGAAAAAATGCTTTTTATTTGGTCCAAAGTAAAAAATTTGTAGCAGTAGGGGGAGCACGAATTTTTTCGCTATCGTCTAGTCGATATCGTCGTAAAGTCAAAGCGTTTTTTTGTATGGAAAATGAACGACACTGGATAGATGGCGCTGTTCATTTTCCATACAAAAAAATGCTCGATAACGACTAGACGAGAGCGACAAAATTCGTGCTCCCCCTACTGGTCTCGCAATTCGGATTAATAAAAAAAGGATACTTTTAAGCAAAGAAATGTAAAGTTAAATATTTTTACACAAATTTTTGTCATAAAATTATCATCGAAGAGTTTTATATAGGCGTATCGAACACTGTTTTAACGGATGCGTTTATGAATTTTATTATTGAATGTGTACATTGGATTAGAACTTAGTATAAATTGGAGATTTTTTTTTTCTATAAATAACTGTTCTGTAAATAATATTACTATCAATGTTTTGTAATTATGTAATTGTGTAAGGTATATGAAAATAAAATAAATGTTATCTTTGTTATACTATATATCTGGTTTTTTATTTACAAGCCTAAACACATATTGTATTCCAAATTCACAGGATTCGTACAAAACCACGTATAGAATACACACACACACATATTTTTGATACAAAATATTGTAAGGAAGTGTTTAATGTGTGATCGAGCTTTGATAATCACTTGGATAAGCAATAGTGTCCTACACTGGAGCCATTTTGAGTAAATCGTGTTTAAAATTATAGCGCCATTTTGTGTCTACATATTTTTACGTTTAACATTTTGTTGGTATGTAAACAATGTAATAAGGTAAACACATAATTAAAATAACGTTCTCGAACTCCCAATATAGCGTTCCGTATCAATAACTTCATTTTGGGGGTAACGTGTTTTTGCTTTGCTTTGACCAAAAACCTGATCCATGTTTAACGTTGGAGTTTAATGTTAGGCAGTTTTCTTGCCTGAATCGGTTTGAATCCGAAGAAGAACTGCTCAAGCTTTTTTTTGATGCCAAAGTACGAAACCCGCATTGAATCGCGATTTGCTGCGAGGAGGCACGCTTGATGTCTGCTTAGATGTTGTATCTAAACAATGCAATACAGTCCTCTATCAGTGACATCAAAAAAGTGCTCAACACTGCACACTTCTTCGCCTGATTAGCACAGACTTTTACCTACTTTAAACTTAAATATAAGTAAATCGATTATTTGCTCGCAACTGGGAATTGAACAAAAAGGTAATCAACCTAAGCTGTACACTACTGTCACTTATTTGATTGTATCTCAATTCTTTTTGAAGTTACAAAAATAATGCAATAGTGGGTACGCCAGTGTAAATTATGAATGTCTAAAAACGGATTTTCTAGAAAATACTAACACAAACATTTAATACCACTTCCAAACAATCACGATCATGTCAGCTTATTCCTCACTATCCTGTGCACTTGGCCCGCTACGTGGCTGTTCTTAAACTTCACCTTCTGTTCATTTTTGTTCTTAACTCTGTTCTCTTGCAACATCTCTTTCATCTCCTTCACACTGCTCTCCACTTCTTTCACACTTTTCTGCGTCAGTCTTTTCGGTTTGCCGCCGGCGCCGTCGTCTTCTTCGTCATCCTTGAACAAGTCTTTGATTGACACAAGTCGATGAGAGTTGCCGACTGTAATTAATTTCTTCAAACTCCTCGCATTGTAGTCCTCTAAAATACTCAAAAGGCCCCAGCTGTCGGTTCTCGCGCCCTCCATACACGCTTCCAACTGCCACGCTGCGTTCTTCATTTCCATTTTCAACCGCTCGCACTCTTTCATGGTAACATTTCTGCTGACGTTGAGAGATTGGTCCAACGGATTGACGATGCATAGTGGTTGATAGGTAGATTTTCTGACTGGCGCGCCTTCGATGACCGATATGGCCTGCTCGTCGAAGTCGAACTGTGCGTAGAATTCAAAGAACTGGGTCAGCAGCGTCTCGAGGCTGGCCTCGCTCTGTCCGTACGTCTCTGGAGGCAGCAGGTTGAGGTCGCGCAGGAATGCGCAGTTCAAGTTGTCTTCTGCTGTTCTCTTGTCTTCATCCCCTGCGGTAGTGAGAGTTATATATATTATTATTATTTCACGAATATTGTCGACCATCAAACAAACATCTTAATTTTAGTGGAATAAATCCGTCACAAACTCAAACTCTACCTCTTTATAATATTAGTGTAGACTAGCTGTCCTCTGCGGTTTCACCCGCGGTAATTTGGGAGTTTCCGTAGGAATTCCAGGATAAACTATACCTACGTATAAACCTTTATGAATCGCTCTATCAGTCTATCTATTGGTGAAAATCGCATGAAAATCCGTTCAGTAGTTTTTGAATTAAATCCGCACAAACAAACCGGCAAAAGAATCGAATCTCTCCCTTTTATAAGTTTAGACTTTAGATTATCCTCAAGTCTGAATCCTCACTGGCGCTGTCGACGAGCAGCCTGAGCGGCGGCAGCACGGCAACGGCCGGCTGCTGCAGGAAGAACAGCACCAGCAGCGTGAGCGCGAAGTTGGTGAGCCAGGGCCCGGGGTGCGCGCTGGTCAGCGCGGCGGCGGCGGCCCAGCGCCGCAGCGCGCCGGCCAGCGGGCGCGCGCGCGCGTCCAGCGCGCCGCCCTGCCACAGCAGCTCCGACATGTGCACGCCCGACCTGCCGGCGCCCGGCCCGCTCAATCCTCACTCATTGACCCTGACCTCACTACACTATACTACACTACACTTCTTCAAACACATACTGTACTAGCCGATTTACTCGCATTCATTGAGTTAAAGAATAAGTAAAGTATGATAATACTAGCTGCACCCCGTGGTTTCACCCGCGTTAATTTCAGATTTAAAAAGTACCCTATGTGTTAATCTGATGTATAAGCTATATTATTATAAAGTTTCATTTAAATCCATCCAGTAGTTTTTGCGTGAAAGAGTAACAAACTTACAAACATCCATCCATCCATCCATACATACATACTTACAAACTTTCACGTTTATAATATAAGTAGGAAGTAGGATAGCAATGAGCTAGGTAGCTGATCGAAAAGTAAGTCATGACACAAATCATAACTACCCACATAATTCACTTTGCGGTAAAATAAATATTTACCCACACTAAATCCTTACTAATAGTATAGATGCAAAAGTGAGTTTGTTACGCTTTCACAGCTCAACCGATCACCACGAAATTTTGCATACACATTGTCAGCTGTGTTAACGATTTTAGAATGCCAATTTGGCTAGGGGGGCAAATTAGATATCAGATCAGTTTTAAAATTTGGAGGAGATTAGTGATGGTGGTTGCAGCTCACATGTTGTTGTAGCAGAGGTCGCAGTCGACGGCGGCCAGCTCGTGCGCGAACTTGACGATGGGCACGCGCGCGAGCGGCACGCGCTGCACGCGCCGCGCGCCCGCCACGCGCAGCTCCAGCAGCTCGCCCAGCAGCTGCACATGCCGCCGCGCCGCCTCGCCGCGCTTGCCCTGGTACACCAGCCGCCGGCCCGGCTCGCGCTGGAATCCACCCCGAGAACCTCATTGTCTGTCTCCATGTGCAACTTAAACTTTAAAACTTCTTCACACATAACACAGTCGTTAAAACTTCGTCAAAATTAAACAGTGCATTGAAGTAGGAACTCCAACTGCACTTTAACTACATGCAACTATAATTTAAACTGAATTAAATTACCAATTCCTGGGTTAGAAGATTGGTGAGTGAAAGATCCACATCACATCCCATTTTGCCAAAACCATTCACCGAAGAGCCGAACGGTCTTACAGCTATATTTGCATATAGACTGGAAAATACACACTCCAACTGGAAATAACAATAATTGATGTCAATTTTGGGATCAGCATGAAAACTTACATCCAAATCCTGACTTTTCCTGTCCTGTTGTTTGGATGTTTGGATGTATGTTACTCAATCACGTAAAAATGGCTGAACGGATTTGGATGAAATTTGGCATGTACGTTGTCAGGGGTATAGAGGACATAGGGTATTTTTATCGCGGAATTCCCGCGGGAACTCCGAAACTACCGCGGGGCACAGCTAGTATTATTATATGCAAAGATAATTTGGATATCATTCAAAGAAAAAATACAAAATTAACTAAATTTCAATTATACTATCAGTTTTTTATTACAATAGTTTGTTAAATCCCACCAAGAAAATTCTCACCTGCCTAGCCACCATGAACCTTAATCGAACACCAAGATCATTCAGTGAAGTCCTATCATATAACAGCTGTATCTGCTCTGATACTGACGAGCTTCTCCTCAGCTCCTCAAATAGTACATTATCATCAGCAACTTCATTCCCATCTTTGATAACAAGTGACTTTGATTCAGGAACTGTAAATTTTTGTTTCTTGCCACCAACAGATCTAAACCACAGAAATGGTGACTGTAACGCCATGATTTCACTATCGGCCTGGTGAGAACTACAATTTTGTAAAACTTCCTCGAGGTTCTGTTCAGAACGAAATTCGATAAGCATGAAGTGCTGCAAAGACAACAGATTCGTTATAGAAATTTAAACATTTAAGTTAGGCAGTTTTACTGAAAGTGATAGTATAATTTGCGATTGTAGTCTCATCACCTCATCTGATGCATTCCTGTAGTGATGCACGCCATTGATTTCGGTGTATTTTGAACAGTAGCCATATAGTTCTTCAAAGGAAGACTCTGAGTTTACTTGGACGACGAGACTGCGCCGCGCTTCAGCTCTCCTCTGAGCAATAACCTCGTCAAACGTTACGAATTTACTGGGAACATCTGACATGAAAACATTGGAGACATAACCTTAAACCACCTTGACATCAATAAACAAAAATTTATTAATTATACATTACCTGAAAATTTTCTAAAACCTAAAAATTTACGAGGTTGTGTGATCCTTATTAGTTTTCCATGTAAATTTAACTTGTTTATGTGCTTTATTGATTTGTAAACAAACATTTTTCATTTCTTGGATATCTCAAATAACTTTTTTTTTAAGTTTACCCGTTTTAGGGAAGGCAAAGGTATACAGCATACAGCCAGTTCATATGTTTTTTTTTCCTTTCAGTTAGTAGTAGTAAGTTATTTACTTTAAAATACATTGGTGAGATGCATTTCGATGCTTTGCCGGAACTTCTGAAAGCAATTCATTGGAAAACTCTGTAGAAAGTTAAATAGTAAATCGATCACCTCCCAGCGAACACCCTATTTCATCTTATTTTACTGTTTTCTTCCCCCTTTTTCACTAATGGATCACTATTTTTGCAATCTCACGACGATTGCACAATATTAATTTGTAAAACAAAGAAATAAAACTGAGGTCCATTTTGCTCTGATCCCGCCAACCAAAAGCGAAAGGCAAAAGAAAGGCCTCCTTTCGGGAAAGGCAAAGGAAACTTAGACCATACAGCCAATTAAGATGTGTTTTCTTCTTCTGAAGTTATTTAAGTACCTACATTAAAATGAATCGGTGAGATTCATTTCGATGCTTGTGTTGTCAGAAGTTCAGAACTTCTGGAAGCCACTCTTCACAGTTGAACCTAAGTTGTATAGTAAAACAACTTTCCATTTCCTCTTATTTGACAGTTTTCATACACTGAAGATTACTATTATGCAGTTCATACATTAATAACCACGATAAATAAACTTTTAAAACAAAGAACTAAAACTAACATCTATTTCTGCTCAAATCCCGCCAAATTCTGCTCAAATAACCTTTTTTTTCAGTTCCATGAGCTTTGGAACCTTTAATAATTAAAATAAAGCACAAGTAGCACACTAGGTTTAGGTTTTATATAATATTTATTATTTTTTTAATTTATACTGTAAAAACCTTTTAAGGTAAATGAATGAATAATAATAATAAAAAGTTTATTTTGGCCCTTACTTGCTCAAAGATATAATTTTAGGGGTAATTTTAGGCTTCCAAAATATATTCAATATTCAAAATATATTTTTCTGATTTTTATATCTATTTGTTTTGTCATTAATTATTACTTGACTAAGATTTTATCACTGAGCAAATAATCACTATGTTATTGTTATATTAATGCCGTCGAATTTTTGATATTACAGCGAAGATGTTTGTGTAAAAAAATTTAAATAAAAGGTGTTCAAAGTAAAAAAAGTCTAACTATTTTTTACTAGGATCAATAAGAAAGCCGTTATTTCAAAATTAGGATTTTCATAATTAGCAACAATTTTAATCGTTATGAATCTTCTTGATTTTGTAAAGTTACGTAATAACAATCAAGAGACATTTTTACTTTTGATTAAATTTTTTTTATAAGACCAATATTTTCGCCCATAACTCAGAAGAATAATTGTTACGAGGCCCTTATAATTTCGAAACTAGCAAAAATCTTGGCACTATTTATTCTTTGTTTTTGACAATTGACATACCCTTTTTAAGTAGGCACCTCAGAAGAATAGTAGAATAGGAGGAATAGTAGAATTATTCTTCTGAGGTAGGCACCTAAATATTTTGCCAGTCCCAGAAGGGGCGAACATAAAAAACAACAACAATTTAGAGTTGGTAACACTGCTGAGACTGTGTCAAACGTGTCAAAACTCAAAGCAAAAAGTTTTATTTTGAGTCTGTCAAAACGGGAACCAGGAATTCACAACACGATAATGTACGACACTGGAATGTACAGCACTGGAATGCGCGACACTGGATTGTACGACACCGGAATGTACAGCACCGGAATTGGTGACACCGCTCCTATTGGTCGATGAAATCACGCCTCCTTTCTTTGTGCTCGTTTACGTTACTTACCTAAATACTGGGTCAAGTTATTGTTAAATACGGCACATATATTTTATGTTAGATTTTTTGGTGATGATTATTAGGTTTCATGTTAGTGTTTATGCCCATTACGTTATTATGTTACAGTCTATAGGCAGGATAATCAAACAACGGACCACTCTATATATTTTACTGTATAGACTTAGAGTACAATACACTAAATCTGGTCCCTTAGTTTACACCTTATAATTATTATTTCCACGAGCTATGTGCCCTATACAGATTGTACAGATTATAAAAGTTACGAAAAGAAAGGAACCAAAACTGTATTAACTGGCGAACGGGAAGCGACTGGCGAGCGGTTAGCTTCGCCTGATTTACGTCACCTTTCCTATACCTATCCTATAGTAGGTGCTAGTGTGGCGATGATGCCACTATAAGCTATTTATTGAAATAAGTAAAAAGTAATGAGAACATTACTATCAAGGCCACATCATGAACAGATTTCAAAGTAGTATACCCGACATTCTTTATTAGGTTAGGTTCTTACTGATGACCAGGTCTCGCGAGCCGAGCGAGCGTAGCGAGCGTGCCGCGGTAGCGGCCGGCGATGCGCTAAAGACAAAATAAGGTGACATTTATTCGATTAATAGGGTACTTGCATGAAATTTATAATAAGAAATTGTGTCAATATTTCAAAAATAGAGCCTTAGAAAAGCGTTATCGTGAAAGATTTACTAAAAAAAATTCAATAGTTTCCGAAATATTCAACTTTTAATTTTGTGAAACGGAACGTTGCAACGAAACACCAATCACAGCCACGCTTAACACATGACGTCACTTTTATTTTTTTTAGGAAAGATTTACCTCTTTCAGAGAAGGCAAAAGAAACTAAGTGCATACAGTCAACGCATATTTTCCATTTTCTGAAGTTTTTTACTTTAAAATGCACCAGTAAGATGCATTTCGATTCTTTACTGGAACTTTTGGAAGTAACTCGACACAGTTCAACCTTAATTTCGCTTTTTGACATTGAAGTTATCTGTCTGTCAGTGTCGCATGACCCTGTCAATGCGACAGTGACATTTCTATCACAGATTAATAAGGCGTAATTTTGAACAAGTGACGTCATTCCGCGTTTCGGCGGTAAAGTCTAAAGTAGGAACTTTGAAACGCTCTATTTCATTAATTTATGCATATATTTTTTTTCTTTTTCTTGCTTTGTCTAAGTAGGCCATATATCTTTAAAATAGACTGAAAAAAAAATTTCATGCAAGTACCCTATTCTTAGGTGTGACCACGAAGTTTCGATATATTATGCAAAAAAAAAGAATATAACAAGTTGTAACAATTCATTAAAGAGAAAAATAATAATTACGTTACTAAATATTACACTTGGACTTGTTATTTGAATTTCCATCAGATTTTGAGACAGTAACTACTAACTACCTACTACCTGCATTGTATTGAATACTACTAAACGGAGCACGAAGTCGGCTAGGCCCAGGGGCGGATCCAGGATTTGGTTGAGGTGGGGGCAATTTGGTTGCACCATGAAATTTTTTGAATTAACAGGATAGACAAAAAAGTCCATTAATAAAATTTAAGTGCTTCATATTGAGAGCATCTGAATTGAGCTTATGTATGTATTATATTATCTGTGTGTATGTTTCGCGATTTTTTAACCGACTTCCAAAAAGGAGGAGGTTACGCATTCGGCTGTATGTTTTTTTTTTTTTATATTACTCGAAGGTAGGGTTGGAACGATTTCGAAAATTCATTTTTTGTTTCAAAGCGTATACTCCCAATTAGGTCCTATTGCCACCAAGTGGGATCTGATGATGGGATCTTATGGTTTAAGAATCTTTATTATCCTCAAAAGATCTTGGGGAAATCGTGGGAACTCTTCAAAAATAATAGGCACACCTATAGCGATTTGGGTATATTTTATAGTAAATCGTTCATTTGCTTTCGGAAAGCAAAATTTGAAGAAGTGGAACTGATCATGAAGACCACAAGTGTTCATCGGAACTACTCAACAATAATAAGTATTTCACGGGTTTCGATTGGACCGATTTAGAAAATTGATTTTGTTGTTTGAAAGGGTATACTCCCAAGTTGGTCCCATTGTCACCAAATCGAGAACCTGATGATGGAATCATGGAGAAATCAAGAGAACTCTTCAAAAATTACAGACACACCTATAGCGATTTTTGTATTTTTTATAGTAAATCGTTTATTTGCTTTTGGAAAGCAAAATTTGAAGAAGTGAAACTGATGATGAAGACCACAGATGGTCATCGGAACTACTCAATAAAAGGTATTTCACGAGTTCCGATTCGTTAACTTTAATATGGTTCCTAAATAATTTATGCTCGTCACAATGTATATGGTAAAGTGGAACTGATGATGACGTACCAGGAGAACTCCTCAACAATCAACGTCCCTGTCGTCCCGTCGGTAAAAGCAGTATTTTGTAAAAGGCGATGAGCAATTGACATTAGGCTATTGTAACTTAGATAAATTTACAAACGGACTCACTTGAAAGCAAGAAATAAACAAAATTTTAACAAAAAAATTAAAACCGACTTCCAACAACACAAAACTAAAAAGCTAAAAATAACTAAATATCGATTTTATCCAACAGACAAAAATACACGTAAGTTTATTTTTGGTAGTTATTACCAGTAGTTATTATACCAGTACCAGTAGTTATTATTGGTTTATTCTACCACTTGACTACTATTATTATTTGAAGTCGGTGACAAGCCAAATACGGCGTAGGTACATGGGCTAAGTCCAGTCCCGCCACGAGTTCGTTGTGAGCTGAACAACCCAAGTGGGTAGACGTAAGCGGGCTTGGCACCGAATTTAAATCAAAAAGTGGTAGCACAAACCAACAATAGTATTACATGTATTTTTGTCTGATGGATTAAGTCGGTATTTTGTTATTTTTAGCTTTTTAGTTTTATGTTTTTCATATTTAAAAAAAATGTGGTGTCGAAAACGATAGAGCTTAGGTAGGTTTAGCGGTTTTTGGGTACGATTCTCTGTAAAATCAAAGTTTTTTTAGTATTTCATTATTTTCAACTTGTACTTTCATGCATAAAATAATCTACATGGAAGCTACAACAGATAAAAGTAAAAAATGAAAAATTTACGTTCCAGCGAATCTGACCTGAATTAACAACTTTAAATTAAAATTTTGTAGGTTTGTATCTATAAAGTGATAGGAAAATAATGGGAAGTGTTATGGTTAATAGCGATTTTTTTACTAAACTGAGAAAAAATACCATCAGAGGTGCACATGTGATGTGATAAAAACGTGTTTCGTGATCAGAAGAACAAAGAACTACCTAACTACCTGACGTAGCTTCACGACCGACATAAAGCAATCTGAAACTTTCTTTGAAGTAAGTCGGTGATTTGGGATCCCTCAGCACTTTAAAGATGGTACAAAGAATATGTGTAGTGCGCCTGGCGAATATGTAAAGCACACACATTTTGCAGCCGCTCCAACTTATCGCGTTACTATGTCTAGTTGTTGTATACGTATGCTGTAAATCTTTGTGTTGTGTCAAATAAAGTTTTTTCAATTTCAATTTTCAATTTCAATTACTCTTCTGTCAGATTCATACAGCACACATCGGCGTAAACAAAAAGGAGAAGGTTACTCCTTGGATTAGTAAAATGAGGAGAAAATTTGGGAAATAACGCAGAAAACTCAGAGAAGTGAATAATTTTCGTCCATATGACGAGATTTCGGAAAAATAGGTACTATTGAAAAAAAGATGTTTTTGACAATAGATTTTAAAATTTACAGTCAACAGAAGAAAAATTTGATAAGTTTTGGAAATTTGCCCAAATTTTTTTCCAAATCCGAATTCATCGCGCACCGCACGTGATAAAAGTCGTCGACTATTTTTTGAGCACAGAGGTATCTACAATATGACGGGGAATAAAAATCGAAATTCTATTAATTCCATTTAGTTCGTCAGTTACATAATATAAATAAATAATATGGATAGATTTGCTTTGAACGTGGAAAAAAGTAGAAGAGTTAGGTACCAACTAGTTTTGGGAAGTGAAATCACAATAGGTAGCTTACTTCCAAGTCTCAAGGATGTTGGATGAAGTTAAAGAAAAGGGATAGAGAAACTACATATATAAGGATAATTGTAAAAACATATAAGTATACAGCCAAACACAGAAACTTCTCCTTTTAAATGAGAAATATACCATACGGCACGTAGTTTCAAAACAGAAAATTTGTTTTAACGAGAAAGAATTGACAGATTTTGTGTTTGTTTTACAATAATAGATACAAACTTCCAGTGGCGAAGATACCATATAACCCGATTCCCACCGGCTTCCCTTCAAAAGCTTGGAACGTAACTACTCTCTCTACCGTAATTGAGAAATAGCATAATCAGTAATTTTATTTTAAAAGAAGACAATCATTACAAAACGCTTACACCATTTTAAAAGTAGAGAAACATTAAATAAAAATAAATAAAATAAAACATTACAAAACGCCTACATATTAAGTCAACAATACTTGCTTTTCAACGTTTAACAACGTGTTACTACTTGCTAGTAACTCGCAGGCACGATCGGCTTTTTGGCATTTAAACTTCTATACAAATAAACGTCAAGAATGACGTCACATCTCAAGGTCAATTCAAACCCCAGTAGAACTCTGGCAAGCCGACGAAACAATGTTAGAAAATGCGTGCGCGTGAGCGAGATGGAGGAATACATGCTTTCATTCTCCGTCTACGACATGCTTGCATCGCTATCGCTCGTAGAAATTCGTAACGACTCGGATATTTGTTTTGACTGTTGACACGACAGACAATTATTTGACGTATTTAGGTAATTGCATAATGCACCTGCGTCCTGCATTATTCACCATCATTGCATAAATGCTTAAATTTGTATTTGAATTTATTAGTTTGTTTCATCTATTACAATTTATTTCTTGGTGTAAAATAGTGATTAGTATTGTATTGTATTGTATTGCAGTTGGACTTTGTTTATTTGTGTTGTTGTAGTGAAGTGAAAGCAGTTAGTACCTACGTAGACGTACGTTGTAATTAGGTATTCCGCCGGTAAGTAGATAGTTTACTGTGTAGAAATTAAGTAGGTATTTAAAGTAGATTTGCATTAGGTATACTTGCGTTGCAAGATACTGTTTCAATACCTGAGTGCTTACACGTATAATTAAAGTGTACTAAAGATACATTAGCTGTCATCTGCCTAGATACAAGACTGAAGCCAGGATGCCAATCACAGATTTTCGGTAA
Source organism: Zygaena filipendulae (assembly GCA_907165275.2). Taxonomy (NCBI): domain Eukaryota; kingdom Metazoa; phylum Arthropoda; class Insecta; order Lepidoptera; family Zygaenidae; genus Zygaena; species Zygaena filipendulae. The sequence continues at coordinate 11,340,803 of OU015664.1, forward strand.
GAACTCAAGACTTTTTGTTCCGGGTTACCTCTCTCAATATTTCACCCTTCGCCACTGCAAACTTCCATAGGGGTTCGTTACGAACTAATAATTTATAGAGTTTTAAAAATGAATATTTGTTCGTTCATTCAGGTTCATTCGTATATTTCTATTCAAATTACGATGAAACTTTGGTGAAAAGCCACAACCTTGCGAAGATTTTTCTAAGGTCTAATTAAAGTAGGTACGTATTTAGGTCTTCAGGGGGGGCAATTGCCCCCAGTGCCCCCCCCTGGATCCGCCCCTGGCTAGGCCATGAAATCCGGTGTCGCCAATTCCGGTGCTGTACATTCCGGTGTCGTACAATCTCGTGTCGTGCATTCCCGTGGACGGAGAATAGAATGGACGAGCTGCTAAAATAATAATAATTACAAGAGTGAGAAAGTGCGAATGTTAAATACGTAGGTGCGAGCTGGACGAAACAATTGTTTTTGGTCTCTTTCTTGCGTATCGTTTATTTTTGTCTGCCTACATTTGAATTGTAGGCAGACATCTACGGTGCTCTTTGTTTATTTTGATAAAAAACGTAGTTTTTTTCAATTATTGAAAGCTAAACAGACTTTCATATCGTGTTTAAAGTGTTTATTTTTGTTGTGGACATAGTGTTATGTTGTATTTTAGGCTGTAAGAGCCGTAATGAAAGGAAAACGGAGAATGTAACATTTCATCGGTATGTAATGATTTACTTTCATGTAAATGTGTTTTGTTTATGCAAAATAGCAAATATGTTCATAATAACAGCTTTGTGGTATAAATCGTATAAATATAACAAAAAAATCAACATTAGTTTGCCTTCTTATTTTAATGTATAATCTTGCCAAATTACGTAGTCCTTATTCCATAATGGCGACTATGTCGTTACCACAAATTAACTAGAGTCGTTATCATGCTTTCCGTATTAAGTCGGGTTATACTACAACAAAGGTTGCTAGTTTACCCAGATTAATTTCCCAATTTTTCATAATATTAGGTACCTATGAGGTGTAACAAAATTATTTCGACCAAGTATCGTGCCAAGTGCCAATCGTTTCCATCATTTGTTTTTCTTATCAACCTGGGACAAAATACTGAAAGATTCTAGTCAACTATCTCTCAGGCGCTGTATTTTAAAACTTCGGTGTCGAATTGAATAAGTTCAATTTGACCGTCAAGAGAATAACGTGTACTGTACCCTTCGTGTGTAAGACTGGTGCAAAGTGAGTCTAAGCTGAAAAGCTTGCATGCTCTTGACTGTATGAGTAGTGAATGAAATAAACAATTTTATATTCAATTTGATTTGGAAATTTTAGAATATTGGGCCTGATGACTACATTGTCCACGTCATATTATTTTTTAATTTTTCATGTTAATACAGTTTGTATTCTATATTTTTTTTTTCTTTTTCAGATGTCCTTTTAAATCGGTTAATCTTATTAACTGGATAGCAAGCACTGGTCGTGTAAATTGGAAACCAAATAGGATTCAAGGATTCGTTTCAAGTATTTCCCAAGCAGTTTCTGTTGAAAAACTTACCTTACTGACAATGAGAGCAGCTGGCGCGAACCAATAAGCAAGCAATAATAATCGTTTCAAAAACCATAAACCAAGCGCGCAACTTTTATGATGCCATGACGAGAAATAAGCTGGTTTGCCTCATCCGTACCGTGCGCTAAGGAACTTAAGTTCCAATAAAACTTTATTTGCACCTACATAGTTTTCATTTCACTTGCTCCGCTTAAATTATAAATCCCCTTGACACCTTCACGAATCGATGATAACCTATCTACTCTATAAAACTACATTTTACTTCCCATAGCTTTTTCATCACCAAACAAGCTAGATCTCCCTGGAAATTGGAAATAATTTATTTAGTGGTAATACTGGTAGTTTACATGTGTGCATAGGAAGAATATCACTTTCTCTTACCCTATCTATACGCGAATAGCCTGTCCATTCTATTCTCCGTCTACGTGCATTCCGGTGTCGCCTTTTCCGGTGCTGTACAATACAGGGACTCTGTCAAAACTGACAAAACTCAACTTTGCAATTTGCCTTCCCCCAAAAGGGCAAACTGTGGGTAAAACTCTTGTCTAGTTAATTTGTGGGGTAATTTATCTAGTTAATCTGAGACCCCACTTTCCTATATGTTTACTCGTCAGTCGTCTGTGACTGTCTGTGACTCTACAAAAAAAAAGCAAAACTCAAGTGATTAATAAAATATATATACATGTGCAGTAATATTATTATTATGATGAATTTAACAATGGGTACAAGGATATTGCAGCGACATGTTATACCTATCGTTTTTAATTCACTGAAACGGCCTTACCAGAATTCAGAAAAAGTAATTTGCGCTCGAAGTTATTTTGTGTCAATTCCTCAATATGCTAAGAGTAAAGACAAAGGTAAAGATAAGAAAAACAAAGGTGGTAAAGTTGAGATCAACCCGACAATGATTTCGGAAATAGTACCCTTAGACAAACTCAAAGAGAGATGTAATGCAGCAATTGAAAAAATGAAGGACGACTTTGCTAAGAATCTCTCGTTGCGCTCCACCACTGGCTCTATAGAATCACTCCCCGTCAAATTTGATGGCAAAGTGTATGAATTACAGGAACTTGCTCAAATCGTTAAGAAAAATCCGAAAACAATTGTTATAAATTTCTCTTCTTTCCCTCAGGCTATACCTGATGCATTAAAAGCCATACAAAGTTCAGGTCTTAACTTAAATCCTCAGCAAGATGGCACAACACTTTTTGTCCCTGTGCCTAAAGTCACAAAGGAGCATAGGGAAGCATTAGCGAGGAACGCCAAAATTTTGTTTGTTAAATGTAGAGATTGTATAAAAGATGTAAATGTTGATTTTGTCAAAAAAGCAAAGAAGCAGAGTGGAGTATCAGAGGATATTATATTCAATGTAAATAAGCAAATAACAGCATTGTGCGAAGAGTTCCATAATGAGGCTAAGCAGATTTATACAACAAAGCATAATGAGTTAGTTGGTAAATAAGTTTAATTTGCATTTGGATGTTTTCGTCGTGCAAAAAAGCTGCTATATATTATGTAACTAGATATTAAATTACTTACAGAGCTAATTAAATATAACTGTTTTCTTTTTGTAAATAATTATGTCAACATACTGTCTGTAGATGAATAACTATGGAACTTGTGGAAAAAAGAGTAATAATTAGAAGAAAATATAAATGTCAAATATATATCTATAAGTTTTACTTATTAATGTTTTCTTAATTATCACTAAAGAAAATATAAATTTCTGAATATAAATATTATGGTGCAAAGGAGACAAATCAATAAATGGCAAGATTTATACTTGCTACATATTAAATATTGATATCACAAGCAATCAAAGACGTTCTATATAAAATATCATTGCAAGCAATGCATAAATAGAAGAAGCACCAAGATCTGGACACTAAAACAAAAAATTGACCATTTATTTGATCATGTCCAAACTGTTAGAGCAAAAAGTTCACCAAATAAGTTCTAGATAACTGTTGTTTTTTTACTGTGGTATTTTTTTTTATTTAAAGTTGAGTAGGTATTTTATTAAAATTACAAAGAAGAACTACAAATAGTTGAAATTTTCACTAGTATTAAGACTTCTAAAGTAAATGTTTATTTCCTTTATAAAATTTTAAGATCGTATCATAAACAGAAAATTATTTAAACATTAACTCTTATAACTTGAAACTACTACATCTGAAGAAACTCGACAGCAACTAATAATAAAATTATGTGTCTACCTCAGAAGGTGTCTACATAATATTAGTGTAGGTACTACATGCTATACTACACTACACACACACGTGGTATTCTTGTATAATATATTAAGCTACGATAATGTGGACTTATCGTGTTATGTCTGTACGCACCGTAATATTGGGCTTGTAGACAGAAAGTGAGAAATAAAATAATAGGAATCCTATAACAAAATTAGTTAATCTGTTGGTTAATGAAGTATTATTTTATTTAATTTATCGCGCCTCAGATATAACCTAATGATAAAATAAGAAAAATAAAATTATTCAGTTCATTAACATAACATATAGGCTCAGAGTAAATATACATATAGGCCACAAATTAATTAGACTTATGTTAGACTTATGTCTAAAGACAGATAGGAATCTGACAGCATTTTGAGGGGTCGTTAGAGATCCACCAATCACAGAGCCCGACAGAGCCACAGATAAAATATTAGTGTTGTCCATGTCGATAAACTTTATCGATACTAGGGATGGGATCCTGTGCTCGTATCGATGGTATTATAGCTTGTTAGGATTAAATATTTTTTTTTATTTTAAGAGTGTGACTGACTTGTATATGTTTTTCTCTAAACATGTTAATGAACTAATTGTGTTTAGAGAAAAACATAAACAAGAACAAATAAAACTCATAAATTTCCTAAAAACTTTATCTTTAATTAAGTATATAAATGTTATTAACATTACTTATACTATTAAGGATAACAACAGCCATCTTTGTTAATTGTAAATTATTATACTAGACATAAATAGGCAAATAACAGTTATCAGCTTGATTTTATTAGAAAATTTCGTAAACAAACCGTTCCCAAATTAGTAAACAAGAAAATAATCAGTAAATATCATAGAAGTAATAAATAGCTAGTTATGAAAATGCTGTTACATTGATACACCAACTCCTAAAATTCGTGTGTATTTCAAATAAATCAAATAAATGCGTTTCATAATTTGTTTTATAGAGTAGGAAAAAATGGTCTGATATTTTACTTCAAACCAAGACACGCCAGACAAAAACTGTGAAGCGAAAATGGTTTCCATGTTTCATCACAAAATTAATCACTGTTCATACTTCTGAATCTTATATTCTGACCTAACTTTATTTTTGTAACTCTCCACTGTTTTCGTCTTGACATGAATAGAGCGCCTACCTACCAAAGGCGTCTGTTGCCATATTGAAAAAAAAAGAAGAACTCAAAAGGCAATCAACTAAAATGATTACCGTTGTGTTATATACGTTGTACGTTACGTTGACGTTGATTGCTCTAAAGCGACCAAAAATTTTTTTAAGAAATTAACAAATATCTATGAAGCTTTTGAGAGTAATAATCCAAATAGTTTAATATTTCCTGTATTAGAAAACGAATTTGTTTCATGATAGCATCCTTTCATATAGACTCTCAATTTACTAATGTCACCAGCAGGGTAATTATGTAACTTTTGTTGCTATCATATTTCAGTTTAAATCAGAAAAATTGCGATTTTGTGATTAATTAATCATGTTTAGGCAGATTCAACTTTTGAAGTATGATAATTTTGGTTGATTACTAGATATTTTAGGTGTCAAAACCTGCATAATATGTATTGTAATCGCAAAACCGCCATGTTTTTGATTGCGACCGAAAAATTATAGAAACAAAAGTTACATAATAGGCCCTCAACTTTCCGGGCGAGCAGCTCCGCGAACCGTTGACATGTCGGTCGAAGCACTGCTTCCGCCATGTCTCGCATAGTCTTCGATACAGGTCGACTATCCCCATGCCTTCCTGTAATAAAAATCATTGCAAAATGTGAAAATTTCCTACTGTGTTGACAAAATAATATTTTGGCAGTACAACTACCCTAATTGTCTTATTGTTAAATGTAATACTTTTATAATTATATTTTCTTTCTGTGAATTGCATGCGATACAATATACATGTCCTTACTTCTTGCATATAAAACATTATGTATACAAAACACTATGTGTATAAAAGCAGGCAGCAGAAAACGCACAGCCCATCTACAGTTCATACCATCGAGTGCGATAAAACAAAGTATAGTAACCTATGTTAGGATAACACTTTATGGAAGGCACCTGTCATCAAAACACCAATAAATTCCGTTAAGTAGCTCTTGTATGGTACAAGTATAAAACAAATCAAAACCATTTCTAAAAATCAATGTTTTGAGTTCTGCTAGTGTATGAGAGTATAGATATTATATTATCAGTATTTTAGTTGTTGGGGATTAAAGAGTTGCTGTATATAAAATAAGCGATCCACCCCGGCGTCGCACGGGAGCATTTTCGAGGAAAGAGCTTAGCTTGATTTCTTCCGAAATCTTTAACAATTATTATCGTTATATTTCACTTTTTTCTTGAGTCAATCTATCTATTGACGAGAAATTAAAATCCGATGCGTAGTTTAAAAAATTAGATTAGTTTAAAAGATAAACGTACAGAGGGACAGACGGCAGGAGGCGACTTTGTTTTATACATACTATGTAGAAATATAAATATACCTTTAAGCTCAAATGTAGCATCATTCAATTACGCTCTCTAGGCATCATCCCGAAAACTCTTTATGCAGCTTGGAAGGTGGATCACTGGTCACAAAGAAGTATTTCTGGAATTCCCCGTCTATGACATAGCTTTACCCACATTCTGAAATTTAAAAAAAACACGATTTTCCATTATGACTCTAGCTGTTCCTTGCGTTAATTTTGAAGTTCCCGCGATCCCTTTCGGTATCCTTGAGAACGTGTGTGCAACATTTTATGAGGATTGGTAGAATAGTTAATGTGTGAAAGCGTAACAAACTCACATTCACATTTATTTATAGTATTATTATTTAACTAGCTGTACCCCGCGGTTTCACCCGCGTGAGTTTCAGAATTCCCGCAGGAACTATTTTTTTTTAAATAAAAGTAGCCTAAGTTACTTCTTATAACATTAGCTAGCTGCCAGTGAAAGTCCTGTTAAAATCGGTCTATCCGTTTCAGAGATTAGCTGGAACCAACAGACAAACAAAAATTTAAAAATGTTTTTTTTTTTCTAATATAAGTACCGTTAATACTTTTATAATATGCATTTAGTGAAAGCTGTTAATTTGGAATTACAAACAGACAGTTCAATTTTACCTATATGTATATACTAGATCTATAGACTAGCTGTTCGCTACGGTTTCATCTGCGTTAATTCAGAGTTACATGCTACACATGCACACAATATTATTGTTACGTGTATAACTAATACTGAATGCATATTATATTTCTCAATTCTATCGTGAGTAAGAAATATGGATTGGATTTTCAGCTGAGACCCAACGCACAGTCGCACTGTTGGCGGCGATGATGATGATGATTGCATCAGTTCCTGGGGAACTGAAGTAGTTGTCGCCGTCGATGTCGTTGTCGCCATCGCCAGGGCCGGGCCAGTGCCGCGTGCGACAAACATTCGAGTTCATGTCTGAAAAAAAACGATGATCAAATGTTATGTGGCACATATTTTCGCATTGCGATAATATTTTTCGTGTACACTTTTAGCTCCCCAGAAGATGTTTTCTCCTTTCCAGTTCGAGATGGTATGTGTACAGTAAAAAAATGCATTATTTTGTATCTCTAGTTTGACACTGCTTAGTAGGTTCTTTATACTACGAAAAAATAATACTTTATAATCAAAATTTGAACACTTTGTCACTAGACATGTTCACAAATAGTCCTTTTTCATTTTAGATATTATCGTTCGTATAAATGATAGAATGTACATATTATCACTAATCACTACATATTATACAACAAAGTCCCTCGTTGCGTTTTGTCTGTTTGTTCACGATATACTCGAAGATTAAGTAACTGATTTTCATTCGGTTTTCACCACTAGATAGAGTGATCCATTAGGAAAGTTTAGGTATATGGATTGCCAAAGTTGTGTAAATTAGTTGAAAAATAAGTGTCGGACAAAGTACAACTCGATCATCATGAAATTTTGCATACACGTTTTCAGGAATAGGTACCGAGAAAGACAAAGTACTTTTTACTCCGGAGTTCTCGCAAGATCTCCAAAATTAATGCGGGTGAAACCGCGAGGAACAGCTAGTAATAGATATTTTAAAGTGGTCATAGTTGGGTGCACTTTTATCTTTGTATAAAAGAGATATTTTGGAAAAAGTATTTTGTTACGCTTTTGCGATTTAATTACTCAACCGATCATGAAATTTTGCATATGTACACCTTGTCAGGGGTACAGAGAAAGACATAATTATATGGTACTTTTTACTCTGGAATTCCCGCAGGATCTCCAAAATTAATGAGAGTGAAACCGCGCGGAACAGCTAGTAATAAATATTTTAAAGCTGTCATGGTTGGGTACATTTTTCCGAGTACATTTGTACAAGAGATATATTTACAAAGTAGGTATCAGAAATACACTGGCACTCTTACTGTGTTTGGAGAGAGCTGCGCTGTGTGAGGGCTGTGCTGTCGTCTTCGTCATCGGTCGCGTTGCTGTGAGCGATGAATAATCGAGTCCATGTAAACCTAAAAAAAGATTATGATCAAATGAAATAAAAAGAAAGTTGGGACAATTGCGTAGTATATTTTTATTTAGGAAAAATTAAACAAACAATAAAAATGACAATCCGGCCAAGTAAATGTCAGATCTATTCTCAGTAGTTCAATCAACAGTTTAATTGATTGAAAAAATCAACGTTTAATCAATCGGAAATTTAACGTTAATAATAAAGTTAATTCTAGAAAATATTCTAACTGTATTTTTAACCAACTTCCATAAAGGGGGAGGTTCTGAATTCGGCTGTATGTATGTATTTTTTTTAAAGAATTTATAATAAGGTCACTAATTTTACTATCATGGAGATGTTACGAGGAGGTTTTTGTAATAGACATTAGTCTTAAAAGATAAATACAGAAAACTATTCAATTTATTTGTACATTAGCTGTTCCCCGCAGTTTTACCCGCGGTAATTTCATAGTCCGCGCAGGAATTCCGAGATAAAAAGTTATGTCCTTCTCTGTACCCCTATGCATGCAAAATTTCGTGATGATCGGTTGAGTCGTTAAGGTGTGAAAGCATAACAAACAAACAAATAAACAAACTCTCTTTCGCATTTATAGTAATAACCTAGTATATTACTATTAAGAATTATCAAACATCGTAATTTATTTCTTAAATAGTCAGTTTTTTTTATTGATCTAGGTAAAAAAAAATATAATCTGTAAATCCTTACTAATATTATAAATGCGAAATTGAGTTTGTTTGTTACGCTTTCACGCTTTAACGTCTGAACAGATATTCATGAAATTTTGCATACATGTTGTCAGGGGTACAGAGAAGGTAGATACATTTAACCCATAATTCCCGCGGGAACTCCGAAATTACCTTGGATGAAACCGCAGGGCACAGCTAGTAGATAAATAAGTACCATAGCTCAATTATTATTATCAAAGACTTTAAACTATTTTTAAAAACTCTATAATTGGATATGGTTGCTGGCATTAAAGTATATTCTACTTGGTTTTTTCTAAATTACATAACCAACACACCATCCAGATATCTGCATTTTCACAACTCTATACTCATAAGTTTTTTCATGGTAGTTACTTGGCTACCATGAAAATCCTTCCAACTCCGTTTAGTCATTTTAGCAGAATGCACATAACATGCATACAGACAAAAGAAACACAAAATTGAAATGCAAAAATAATTATTTTGGACTGCTGAAGCAAGAACCTAGTGCAATAATATCCTTATAGAATCCCTAAATAAAGTTTTTAACGTACAGAAATACAGAATAGTTCAAGTGGAGTTTGTAAGAAAATGAATTCATTTCATTAAGAGTTCCAAGCAAATTACCTGTATGATCAACTGGCCTTTTTTGAGTTACAGCAGCTCTTAGTTCAGGACAACGCTTCTTTTCATTAAAACCTTCAAACACTATAAAATTAAAAAGATTTTTAATTTTTTTGAACTTGATTACTCAGACACTTTTTTGCTATATATGTAGCTTAGTTACTCTGGAGTATATGACAAAAAAATTATATAATTAGAATGCAACATCTTTACAGCGTTGCTATTACAATTGTAATCAATCATACTATATTTCTATAGATATTTTAATATCATATCAGCTTAGACACTTACCAATACTAACGGGCTTTGAGGGCTTGCCAACCCTTATCTCTTCTTGGGTAAAAAAGGTTGAAATAGCATTTATTTTGCCATTTACCTCCCAATTTTGTATAATTTTCAAAGTGCAGTTTACATATTCATTGAGAAATCCTTTTAACACCAATGATTTTAATTCCAGGCGATTTACTAACTAGAATATCATGCAAAGTATCTGTTAAATGGTTATCAATAGGGAAACAATATAATTTGTTGTTGCCCTTAGATGAACAGATAGGGATCATGCAGTTTTTGTAGGGCATTGTCTGTAAATAAAGAAAAAAGTCCATTAGGCATCTCAAACTAGATATATGAAAACTAAAGTGATGTTGGGATATATATTTTGCTACACAAAATAATACAAAAAGTATTTCAAAATATATACCCACTAATAAATGGAAAAGTTGAGGTGGTTCTTTAAATCAAATCAAATATTCTTTTTAAAAAAATAGATTTAACAATAATTAAAATTTAAAAATGAAATAAGTAAAAAGTAATAAATGAAACAGAAAAAAGGGGTTGCCTCATTACTTAAAAGATATTTGGACATAGATAAGCAATAGTGTGTTAACCCACACTGGAGAAATTTTGAGTAAATCGTGTTTTAAAAGTAGGAGCGCCATTTTGTATCAACATTTTCTTTTTTTAAATGTTGATAACGCGTTAATTTCGGAGATCCCGCGGATTCCGGAATAAGAGATAGCCTATGTTCTTTTCCATGTCAAAGGAAAAGAACATAGGCTACCTAGATTGAGTAACAAACATCCACACTTCCACAATTATAGGTAACTAGCTGTGCCCCGCGGATTCACCCGCGGTAGTTTTGGAGTTCCCGCGGGAATTCCGGGATAAAAAGTACCCTATGTCTTTTTCTGTACCCCTGACAACGTGCATGCCAAATTTCATCCAAATCCGTTCAGCCGTTTTTGCGTGATTGAGTAACAAACATCCAAACATCCACACTTTCACATTTATAATATTAGTAGGACTAGCTGTGCCCTGCGGTCTCACCCGCGGTAAATTCGGAGTTCCCGCGGGAGTTCCGGGATAAAAAGTACCCTATGTCCTTCTCTGTACCCCAAATTTCATCCAAATCCGTTCAGCCGTTTTTGCGTGATTGAGTAACAAACATCCAAATATCCACACTTTCACATTTATAATATTAGAAAGAAAGAAAGAAAAGGCATTTATTTGGACACAGAGACAACACAATTACAATTATTTTATACAAACATGATTTAACAAAAAAAAGTATATAGTTATATATATGACAATATTATGAGACAATGTTAGTAGGACTAGCTGTGCCCCATGGTTTCACCCGCGGTAATTTGGGAGTTCCCGCGGGAATTCCGGGATAAAAAGTACCTTATGTCCTTCTCTGTACCCCTGACGACGTGCATGCCAAATTTCAACCAAATTCAACCGTTTTTGCGTGATCTAAACATCAACAATCATCTAAGCATTTTTTTTAATATCTCGAGTTCCAGATGGAATTTCGAAAAAATCAAAACATGAGTATCTAAGTTAGACCCTTAGCAATACAACAAAAGAAACCACATTCATTTTGGTGAAGCAGGTTTTACGTAGCATGAATACAAACATAAAACGGTATTTTTTACTTCTATATCACTCATAGTGTCGCCTAAATTTATTTTTCTAATTTATCTCCCATGTACAGACATCGACCTGTTACAATTTTATTATAATATGTATAGATATTTTATATTCAAACTTATAAACAAGTAATTGATAAACAAAAATCACATAAAATACAAACTTAGGAGATATAAATTATACTTTAATACACATAAATAGACAGTCAGCTGAATAGACAGCTTAAATACAAATAACAATAGATAGGTATACATAATTACTACATACTAGCTGTTTCCCATGTTGTCACCTGCAGTAATTTCAGAGATTCTGTGGGAATTCCGGGTTACAATATAGCCTTGGTCACTCATGGATAATGTAGCATTCTAATGGTGGAATAATTTTTATAATCGCTTCTGTAGATCCAAAGATTACCCCCTATAAACTTACAAACTAACAAACTTTACCTCTTTATAATAATAGTACCTAGGTACCATAGACACATAGTAACATCGACACATCAATAGTAGTAGTTAGTAAATAATGATAACTGGGTTAAAAAAAAATACTTATATCACAACACACAACTAACATGAGAAACCAAGAGTATAACACAAATTATGGTAAAGATTTACAATGTAATGAATTGTTACTGGATTAGCCTTTGGCAGCCTTGCGGCGATGAATGGACCTGGCGCAACATATGGAAACGGGAAACAAATTCCACAAACGATAGCCACGATGTTATAGGAGTTTGGGATGGAACGCAAACTGATGCATACGAGCATACTGCATTCTAACCTACGACACCCATACTAACTTAACTTTATACAAAATCTGTAAAAATCTAGAAGATCCGGAGTTTAGATACATAGTATGAAGCCAAAAATAGGTTCAAATAGTCAGAAATGAAACAATCATGTTAAGTAGAAATTGTAACTCACCAATCTTTTCAGGCGCTGTATTTTACCGTTAGAAGTTAAAATACGTCGAATAAATTGAATCCTACGCATAAAAATAATGCTTATAAGTAATAATGCGTATAAATTTAGATTACAAATGCGTAAGTAAGAATTTTTTATAAAAATGAAAATCAGAAATTTTTTTGAAGAAATTTTACAATCTTTTTTAAAGTGATGAAAAAGCGTTGATTAAGAAGGCAATGAAAAGTAAATTCATACAGCCAAGTCAGATATTTATAAGCAACTCAACTCAACAAAAAATTGAAAGATTCCTATGGTTCAAGGTAACTATGTCGAATCAAATCCAATCAAATCAAATGTTTTTTTTATGACTTTGGATTGGTTGTTACGATCACTAAATCGTCAGCTGGTTCATATCATAACGAACAATTTCTTCTATAAATTACTGTCAGTTTGGAATACAGCCTCTACCTCTACTACGTTTGTCAAAGTATAGCAATAAAAACATAGCGTGTTACAGCCGCTCTTAGGATAAGGGTTCTGTTCATCAAAACACTTCAAACACTGTAAAATTAAAAAATTAAGACAATAATAATATTTTTTAATATTATTTAACTAGGTACTAATTTTTTTTTTGCTATGTAGCACTAGAGTTTTGAATAAAAAATTATATGTATATTTTCAAAATTCAGTTCACATAATTATGCTTTGGGAAATCCTTTTAACACCACTGATCTTAACGCCAGGTTTACTAAATAGAATATCATGCCAAGCATCTGCCAAACGGTTGTCCGTAGGGAAACGATATAATTTATTGTTGCCCTTGGATGGACAAAGTACTCTATGTCCTTCTTTGTACCCCTGACAGTAGTTTACGGTGATTAGCTGTTCCCCGCATTAATTTTGGAGTTCCCGCAGGAATTCTGGGATAAAAACTATCCTATCTTGTTGGACCATATTATAGATGTTCACAAAATTTTATCAAAATCCGTTCAGTAGTTTCGAAATCCATCACGGACAAACAACGTGACACGTGATTTATATATATTAAGATAAGATAAGATTATGTATAATTATGGCGGTGATTGCATACATGATACGATCTATATTTGAACTGCAAGTCAGCAGAAAAAAGGCAGTTTTCTTACAATTTTATTCCAGCCAATAAAACTGCATCGCAATTATCAATCATTACCTACCCGCTATCTTAATCTTCAAGGTTGTGATTGCAGACGCCTTTTTTAAAATTATGTCTACCACTCTTTAATAATTTCACACAAAAATTAAACGTTAGTAATGCAATCTTATAATTACATAGCTTGCTAAAACAAAGGGTTCCATTCTGCATCTTTGAAATTAACAGTAAGTTACGTCTCCAAAAACAATAAAAAAAATATATCGCACAAATCTTGTAATCTGTGGCGTAGACACCGTTCTATCTCTTTCTCTCTAAGGCATTGGTCGTTTTTTTTTCTCTTTCACTCTAAAATTTTGGTCGTTGTATGGATGATTCTAAGGCCAGATATAGGCAGCATATAGGTATCAATTTACTTGAAAACTCGCGGGATGGCAGCATGCTGCGGTTTTCATCGCTTCTCCATATCAGATAATAATTAAGAAAAAATCCGGAGTTTTGGCGGGATTTGAGCAGAAATGGATGATAATTTTATTTCTTTGTTGTAGAAATCAGTTTTTCGTTATTAATATTGTGTTAAGATGGTGGATTTTGCATAATAGTGATCCATTAGTTATGTACAAAGTGCGAAAACACTAAACTATGAAATAAGATGGAATGGAGCCGGGAGCGTCCGTCGAGAAGTTTTCGTTTTACTATACAACTTCACACAGAGTACTACTAGTAGATTAGAGTAATTTTATTGTTTACTATTAAGGTTCAAGTATGAAGAGTTGCTGCTAAAAGGTTCCGTCGAATCAAAAAACTAACATCTGAATTGGCCGTATGCAATAAGTTTCCTTTGTCTTATCCGAGAGTAACAATAAAAAAAAACACTGATCATCACTGACGTCAAAAGCAGAACCAAATAAACAATCGCTTCTCGGCCTTATGTCTAAAACCAAAGTGTAGTAGTAGAAACGGATTTTGGGGAAAAATAATCTACATACAACTTGGCTGTATGGCTCAAAAGCCCTCGCCTTTTCACCCCTTCTGGGACAGAAGGGGTGAAAATAAAAAACAACAACAAGCAGTCAGCAGATTTAAAAGACAACCTGGCTGTATGGACTTCGTATGAACTTATATTCCTTTGCCTTTCCCACAAATGGTAAGCCTTACAAAAAATTATTAAATGTCATCTGTCAAGTGTCAACTGTCAATTTCGAATTTCATTTTTCAGTTTACTTCCGACTTCAGAGTTGTTTTCTATTTTGGTGTCGTATAAAAACTGTTTATTATTTTAGAATGGATTTTTTAAAAAGCAAACTTAATAATAACTACGATAGAGTAATGCCGCGTGTTAAAACTCAGTCGGTTTCTACTTTAAAATCGAGTTCTCGTGTGACACGCCATGAAATACCATCTTCGGTACGTGTTGGCGCGAAATCCTCTAATTCAAATTTGAGTTCTGGTATTTTTAGTGAACTTCCTACGGTATTGAATGACTATGTTCCACCACCTCCTTTGAGCGATGAGAAGTCTGTTAAAAAGTCTAAAGTGACTAAGCCGAGAAAGACTATCAAATCTTTGGATCCGGCATTATCACCTCCCCGAACGATTGAAAAACTGAAGGAGGCGAAGGCGAGTGACCGATCTCGTTATATCAGGACGCGAGGCTCGGCTCCCTCGGTGGTGTTCCGTGATGAAGACAAGTGGTCAGCCTCGCACGTTCGACAGTGCTATTCGAGTCGGTCCCATACAAGACTGAAGGAGTTAAAGGTACTTATCTTCTCATCAAGTTATAAACCAAGGGAAAAAAGATGCAAAACTTATCGAGCACTATTAAACGTTTTTTATGCTATGTTGAAAGCTTAAAAAATATTTTGTTTCAAATGGCCAGATTATTTTGCTTCGATGACAGAGCAGCCATACCACACTATTAGTAAAAAATTTGTACTTGTTTTCTAAGTAGTAGTAAGTTTATCAAGAAATTTCCAGGTGGCTTAAAACTAAACAATGAGTTATGGAAAGTACATACATATATTTAAAACATTTAACAACTAAGAAAATTTTATTAACTAGTTATAGCTCATTTCGACAAGTAAAGTTTCAACCTTCTCTAATATAATTGGTAATACAATTGAATAAACTTCCCAGAGTAAATTTAAATTCCCAAATAAATTGTCTTTTTTTTTACAAAGTGTTTGTTTGTTGTAGGATGAGATTAAAGCATTTGATGAAACAGATAAAAAGTTGAGAATGCGTAGTAAGCTATATAAGCAGTGTGGCATAATGTTGGACGACTTGGGACAGGTGGTTGCCGATAAGTCTGTACAAGCTGATGTTCACAATGACGGTAAGGATTCTTGTTCACATGCATAAATACACTGATCTATCTATCTATTTACAACTGGATTGACCCAGTAGTCACCATGCCTCTGCTAATCAAACTGGGCAAACCCAGATCACCCTTGATTAGCAGAGAGGCATGGTTTCTGGTGAGTCTTACTTTCCAGTCTGGGTGTGTTTATGCATAGTAATTAGTATGTCCAATATAGTTTAATGTAGTATTTATCACATTTGCTTGGTTTTCAAGACACAAGCTAGAAAAGTGAAGGATCTGTGTATTGTGTGTTGTTATTATTTTATTAATTTTGTCTTCCTCATTTTTTATATAGAACTGATGTGACTTGTTCAATGTTGTGAAAAAGACATCAGTTTATTAAAATAAGTGGCTGTTTTCCTAGTGTTAAGAAAATAATACTTAAATTTAATAAAATTTAAAATGCTGTCACACTAAATTGCAATAAGCAGACAAGATTTTCTGTACAGTGCTATGTATATTAAAAATCGACAGTTCTAACATTATTAACAATAAGCGCCATCTCTCACAATTCATTGAGTTACTTTTAATGACTCCACGCTAAGTTGAAACTGTACAGTTTGGTTCCTAATATAGCCTAAGATGGCGTTAGTAGTTTAATTGTTTGTTTAAAAATAACACTTTTGTAGCTTTTTTATTTAATTGATTAATTAGTATTATATTATCTGTGATGAAATTAACCCTTAATCGTGGATAACCGTCAGAAATGTTTTATACTTTTCCTTCATGAGGGATGAGTAAGTTGGTTGGTTGAGAAAAACACGGCAGTACATATTATTTATCATAATATTATCTCCCACGAAGGGTTATTAAACTCAAAATCTGTTATCTTGAAAATCTAGTTTTCTAGTTTGTGTCTTACGTAACAGTTTTAAGAACACATTCGACATTTTCGTTGGTATTCTCAAGTAGCCGAAATAGCTCAGTTGGGAGAGCGTTAGACTGAAGATCTAAAGGTCCCTGGTTCGATCCCTGGTTTCGGCAGGTTTTTTGTTTTGTTATTTTAATACGTATTGTAAATGGGCATGTTGACTAATTTTTATTTTTTAGTCCGTCTTGTAGATTATTAAAAAATATTGGACACGTATTTTTTCTTTTTTTACATAGTCAAAAAATATCGGCGATATATTGAGTTGAAATTTCGCGTGACGTCACTATTCTGACAGTCTGTATGGCGGTTTTAGCGGTTAGTGACGTCACGACCCCCTCACCCCAAACTTTAATGCTTTATCTCTATATATTTTAATTTATTTGGAAAAGCAAAAAATACGTGTCTATTATTCTTTTATTTTCTAACTGACGGACTAATTAGAATTTTGATTTTCAAAAGTAGTCCACATCCCCATTGTAAAACAAATATTGTTGCTTTTATTTCAGAAACCGAGCCTGATAATAGAAGGTGAGTGTGTGTACTTAATTACTATCGTTAATTATCTCCTACAACACATACACAACATACAACATAGTTATAATTTTATCAGATTAATAAAAAAATGTCCACAATAGTCAATTAATACGACAAATTGAAATAATAAAACTTATTTTTAATGTAATATCCTTTGGGTTTAACCCGAAAATGGCGGGGAGACCGGGTTGATAGCCCATCTAATAATGTCAGAACGTTTTTTTTTACACTGCCCCCTTATGGGTATGCACACTCTCGCGCATTTAATTACTGCAACAACAAGCAGTTTGGCGCATCTCAACCCACGTAGGTAAGGCCAAAGATGTTATAATAATTATTTTGGGTAAAGCTCGTAAAATGCGCGCGAAATATGCGCCGCCCTCGGAGATACATATATAAATTGAGCACCTACTTTAACGGTTCCGTTTGAAATTTTTTGTAAACTTTGAAAATCGTACTGTTCAAATGATCTATACTAAATAAAAGAGTAGAATCCGCGATTCTGTACATTGAATATTTTTCCTAAAATTGAGAGGGGTGATAAAAGAAGAGTAACCGAGCCCAAAAAGTCAAAGTTGAAAGAAAGTAACCTTCCAACAACACGGTATAGGTACACTATGTACGACAAGATTGTACCCGGACAAAGTTCTTGTAAAAATGGATTCCAATCAATACTATCAATCTTGAAATCAAACTAAGCATAATAAATGTTAATGATGCGTATTAAGTTTTTGAAATTCTTTTCTCTCTGTCTGTCTGTCTGTTCGCGATAATTTCCGCATCTACTGAACCGATTGTCATGCGGTTTTCACAGGCAGATTGAGCTTAGCCTGGAGCTACATATTATAGGCTTTGTTTCATTGAAATCGGATGTCGGGAGAAAAAGTTGTTGTATAAAAACGTATCACGCAGGTGAAACTGCGGGGCACAGCTAGTAATTAAAAAATCTGAGTGCGGCGGATCGATCATACATGCTGTCAAATACCTACGTGTGTAACGTTTTAGTAATATGAATACTAGCCTTACGTGAATTAACGCGCACCAAACACTTGCAGACTGCAGTTATAGAAGGTTAATCAACTCGGTACTTGAGTTTAAACCCTTTTGTCAGGTTCAGGTCTGATCCCAAGCACCATGATATGTTGATTGCCCATCTATACTTGCAGTAAAAGGGCGCGAGGGACGTATTCGTGGCGCGTACGCCAGATGTGCACGCACTCTAAGAGATCGAAATGCAGGTGTAGCGAGAGCAGGATGGGTGATGTGGCTCGACCACCACCAAAAGGGAAGCTTCTCGCCGGGTGATGTGGTATGCCCGGGGAACCGCGGCTCCGGTCTCCGACTGTAGATCGTCGGAGGTCGTATATGTATATGCAGCGCAGTGTGAAAACTTCGTTAGCGCGATTCAGGCCTTCCATATAGCTGATATAGCCAGTACTTGTCGCTTCGTTGTAGTTCGTGATTTGTGCCGTAGAGGTCGCCACAGTACTCCCTCGCAAGACCGGAGGTCTGATAGTCTGAAGCTCAGTATTCTCGATTGTCACTTTGAGTATCTCAGTCGGGAGTGCATTTCACAGCATTTCTTGCTCCGTGGTCTGGAGTGAGTCGAGACCGTGTTGAGCCGTGCTCGTATTCTGCGGTGAGTGGAGACTCTTGAGCCATGTCGACTTTTGATGGGGAGTTCGATGGTGATGAAGGCTGCTATCAATCACGCCGGGGGTCATAATATCCCCCGCGACTTAATTTGCAATTTTTAATAAGCACAAATGTTACTTCATGTGTAATGTAAAAAAAATAGCAGTTATTGTATAAAAGAAACAGTGAAAGATAATAATAATCACCGAATGACAAAAAAATTCAAAATCCTCAAGGCCCTTCAGTCTGGATTTTAGTGTCCTTTACAAATAGATGAAGCATTTCGCCAGCACCGACATCGCCTCTTTAGCTCAGTGGTAGAGCACTGGTCTCGTAAACCAGGGGTCGTGAGTTCAATCCTCACAGGAGGCATCTTCCTTGCGACTTTTTGACTCTCGTTTTGTCAATAGTTTATATCTGCATATATTTTTGTCGAAGTTCTATTACAGGTACAAGCACTAGTTTTTTGTTGTTTATGTAGTAAAGCATTACTAATCACTATACATGTTTAATTAATGACTCACTATACTAAAGGCCTTAAATAAGTATTTGAGAATATTTTGTCAATAGTTTATAAGAAAATATAAATCTTATTTGCTTTATTATTTAAATTGACATTAACCCCTAAAATAGTAATAACTAATGAGTAGGTATTTACTATAGAACCTGATTTTTTTTTCTCTGACAAATAACAATTTATTTTAAACTAGAATACGGTTCGCACCAACAGTAGTTATTACTTATTGGTTAGTCAATACGATGAAAAATACACCTCAAAGTCTTCAGTTAGAATTAGTTGAGAAACCAACGGGATCTCATGTCGTGACGTCATTCATAAACCCCAGCTGTAGGTACATAATATTATGTATTACGATTATGATACAGATAGTGATTTCTTAGAAGCGGCCTGTCCTTTCCCAACTTAAGCCAGGTACAGTTACGCCGACAACCGTTACACGCCAGTTGTTACGAGACGTGCCCAACTACCTGACAGTGCCCTGTGCCCTTAGGAATAAGGTCCGTTAGAATCGCTCAAATAGAACAGGTAATAAGTAAACCGAAATAATTTTAGTCACTGGCGACAAATTGTTTGTCCTTTACAATGCAGGTACGGCGGCAGATGGAGTTTGACGGCTTTTTTTAAATTTTATTAATTCTTTGTCTACGCAGCGCGTAGTCTCAACGAAGAGTTCTAGAATAATATTTTATACAAAAAGTTCTTGTTTTTGCGTTGTTGTGTAATAAGATCCAATTGAGAACTGAATAATAATGAAAGGAAAACCTCGTAAATAACCCACTAGTAAAATAAAGGATGCAATTAATACAGTATTCACGGTGATTGACAGTGTTCTTCTACTAGACACTGAATTGCCTACTGCTAGTAGGTACCTACTAAATATGTTTTGTAGACTGATAAAACTAATCCCTCTTCTAACCGAGTTGAATAATAAAACTCTACGTTCCATGCAGACATGCTGGCTTCTCCTATACTTTGGATAAAAGGCTAGACAAGAACCAGATAATCTGGCGAAGCTCATTTTCCATGTGCCAAGCAAGAGAGAGGAGTCTTGGTAGGTAGAAGGATATTTTGGTGGATAAAAGGAAGTCTTGGTAGATCTTGGTATGTCTCCCCTCTAACATGGACTGAATCGGCGAAAGAGGCCACCAGAAATACTATCTATCTGATGAACGGCGATTCATCACGTACAAGACATCGTCGCCTGGCGGGCGCACGACCAGCTCTTTGTTGGTTTTGTCACGACTCGGTCATAAGGAATCGACGAGGTAGGAAGACTGATCAAATGTGTCCGATATCACTAACAATTGGTGTTACTAGAGGTCAACATTATGGAAAATTAGCTATGTTTTTTGTTTAACCGCCAGTAGTTATACTAAAGAAACTCCGAGCCCGCGTGAAGATTTGCAAACACTGGCAATTTGCAAAACAATACGATAAAGATCTTCTTACATTTGTTTTTGGCGGAACGAAACGTGGACGCAAAAAAAAATGAGTTCAAAATACGGCCTTGAGCAGGCCTCTGGCCAATCAGATTACACAGCGTAGTATAAGTAGGTACAAACCGGCACGAAAGCTTCCTAAGAGGTGCCAATTCTGTCACTCACTGTCGGCAAATCAGTGTTGATATTGAAAACAGGTATAAGTGGAGCCACCACCGCGCCTACATAAAACATGGGCATTTTATTGACACAAGTTCTGACAGCACAGTTAATCAAGCGGTTATCCTGAGCGATTATCGATGGTAATTTTGAAAGGACGAGGCGTCACTCGAGCCAGAACTGTCTACTTTTTCTTCTATTGTGGACCGTTGCCGTTGCGTAACTACGGCAAAGTGCCAAATGCCCTTTTGTCCTAGTTGAGAAATAATATTTTATGGTTAATATTTTGCCCTTAAGACAAGAAATAGTTTTATTTTTACTTGTAAAATATACTTACGCACACCTGAGAAGGTACTAGTTACAAAAACTTTCGGACGTCGCGTAGTAATGTACCGGCCTGAGACACAGCGAGGCTAGTTTCCTAAATTTTTTTTTTTAGTCCGTTTTGTAGATTATTAAAAAATATTGGACACGTATTTTTTTATTTTTTATGTAACCAAAAAATAACGGAGATATATCAAGTCGAAATTTCACATGACGTCACGCCTCGCTACAGTTTGTTCGCACGTTATAGCGAGCTGTGACATCACGACTCCCCCACCCTAAACTTTAATGCGCTTTATCTATGCATATTTCCATTATTTTAAAAAAGCAAAAAATACGTGTCTTTTATTTTTTTATTATCTAACTGACGGACTAAATAGAATTTCGATTTTTTTACCCAGATTTTTTTACTAGCCTATTATCATGAAAAAAAAAAATCACATGTATTTGTATAAGATTGTATGAAAAATGAAAAACTGCCTGGTTGAAATTACCAAATTAATGTCAATAATAAAATTATAACGCGAACATTATCAATGGGTATTGATAAACGTACGTCCGGTGTCGGCGTCACGTCCGTTTCCGGTTCGCGGGCGATTGGCTCTATTCCAGCTGGGCTATTTATGACCAGCGAGCTGACAACACTGAATTCCAACTTGTCAGTGAAATAAGTGACATTGTGAACATCTCGAAGAAGAAGAATAATAAACCAACACAACCCGATAAGCTCTCAGAACTTCTAAGTGACCCAAATTTTTTCAAACCGTTATATAAATTCATAAGAAATACAGTGAATAATATTTAACATTATAATTATCTACTTCTAAATATCTACGTACTAAAGGCTCCAAAGGGCGCGTACCCAGGGCCGTAAAATTATAAAAAAAAAAAAAAACGTTTGATAGCCGAGCTTGCCGAGTCATTATCGAGTGAGTCGACTAACATGACTATCGTTACTAATATTATAAATTCGAAAGTGAATTTGTCTGTTTGTTTGTTTTGTTGTTACGCTTTCATGGCTAAACGGCTCAACCGATCACCACGAAATTTTGCATACACGTAGTCCCCCACCCTAAACTTAGAAGCGCTTTATCTATGTTTATTTTCTTTAATTTAAAAAAAGCAAAAAATACGTGTATATTATTTTTTTTATTTTCTAACTGACGGACTGATCAGAATTTTGATTTTCATACCCCGGAAAATACCCAATTTCGGGATATCCTTAGGAACTCTTTTTATTGTATAACGTATTAACAAAAAATGTTAAGTACGTTATTAAAAGTAGCGTATTAAGCGTGAAATGGTAACAGGCAGAGTTACTTTCGCACTAACAATATGGATGGATCACTAAAATGTTTTCACACATTCCATAAAAACTTGGCACTCGATCTTGGTTAGCATACTCGTATAATTATTATTGAAGTTGGCATCTCGTTTCGATTTTACTTGACCGTATTAGGGCAGCGTTCCCGATACTGTGCATTTCGAAGACGTCACAGTGACGCAGGTAGAGAAATACTGAATGAAACCAACGTCATCAGAGATGTAGGGCTCGCCCAGTAAATTGAGGAAGTTGATTTCGAGCTAGCACTAAAAATAACCGTCCCTTTTCATCTGCGTAGTGTTTCGAAAGAGTCCCGTCGAGTTCAGATGGTCTTAGAGGTGTGTTGACGTAGTATGTACCTATTTCAGGAGGAATGATTCAATCCACGTTGATGCTGTGCCAATATGTGCATTAACCGATATCAGTTTTAGATGATTTGCCTAATAGATAATCACACACTTTGTATCTTGGCACGTTTCGTTTACTATCCTTCACAATTTCATTGTAATTTACGTATTAAATTCATAAGTTATGTTTTATTTAGATTCGAATTCTCGTCAACTCGGCGTTACATGAAATACTGAATTCGTTTTATTTATATTACACCTGACAATGTTGACCTTGCACCGTGGTGCAGCGAACAAAATTAATTCATAAAATAGACGAAATTTACTTCGAGTTAAAGGAAAGGACTTATAAATTACAGTGTGGACTTTACTATTACTTATTGTGTTAATCTTTTAGAGTACCTATAGTTCTTAGTGACGCATCGTTCGAACGGTGCAATTAGAACTCCGAAAATTTGAAAGCTTCAACGATAAGTCCGCTATGTAGCTTTTATTTAAAGACTAAAGTAGTGCCAACATCCTCAAAAGATTTTCCAATCGTGCCCAGGACATTTGCGCTGTTAGCCATCATACCATTAGGTAACGCTGCGAGGGCTGTTGCGAATTTCCAGTCACGACTCACAAGCTCGGCTTTGTACGGTAACTACAAATAAGGAACAGTCGCCGCAAGCACTATACGAGTAGGAACTGCCTCTTGGAATCTAATATTATTCTTAAGTATGTTATTCCATGACCGCTTCGGGGTGAAATAAAATTGACTTTAAAGTCTGAAGGTAGAATTTGCTAAAACTATAAAATGAGCATTTTTATAAGTTGGAACCTGAATATGCTTATTGTTACGAGAAGGTACTTTTGTAATGTGATTTTTTTGTAGTCGTAAGTAGACTGATAAATAGGCAGTAGAAAACTTCATTTTATTTAGCTTATAGCTGTTCCCCGCGGTTTTTTCGGAGTTGCCGCAGGAATTACGGGATAAAGTACCCTATGTCCATCTCTGACAACGTGCATGCAAAATTTCATGATGATCGGTTGAGCCGTTAAAGCGTAACAAACAAACAAACTCACTTTTTGCATTTATAATATGTATTAGTAAGGATAACGTACAAACTTGAGCAACGATATCTCAAATCAACGAACAAGTTTTCCAAATCTTTGTTATGATTCTTTATCGCTCGATCTCTAACGTACGCGTGGTATGCGAGTCTGCTTTGCGGTGACCAGGCGAGGAACAGTGTAGTACAATAATGGATTATGGCCGGTAGGGCACGCCCTCGGGTCACCGACCGGGTCGTCGCCCCTGACGCAGCATCCACCTCTCTCCCACCTTCCCCGTTGTCATCTTTCAACGTTCCCGCCGCTAGCGCAGCGCAACTCGTTCTACCTTGTGGAATACGTGTACCAGACCGGTGTGAATCAACATTACCGAAGAGCCATTGTAAAACTGTTTGCAAATTGCTTTTTTTTTCTTCCCGAACAATTGAAATCAGTACCCCAACGAACACATACTGTTTAGTATCTTATTCTGCGTTATGAAGAATTCTGGACAGATTTTTTTTGCTAGTGTTTCAGTGGTCTCATCACATTTTATTGCTCTTTAAGTTTCGAAAATCGTAGCTAGAGCATTTCAAATAGTTGTAGGTCTTCGGTTATATTCCCAGTCGTCTCTATAGAGTTTTTTATAGTGAAAAATAGGTACCTAGTCACGTCTCGACGGGTCACGTTCTGTCTAAACTTTCGGTCCAATGTTCCTTGGCAAACTCGGAGCAATCAACGTGAGATGCCTTCACATCGAATAAGGTCTAAGTAGGTCCTAACTCCTACCTACTTGTTACTATGTAATACTCAGGGTTTTCTAGCGACTTCGTCTGTGAACAATTTATTTTTCATGAAAATTTATCTCTCCCTCTCTCTATGGTTAAAGATGTGATCCTTATCTTGGCTATGTTTAATATAACTAATTCAAAGTATATAGTTGTCTTATTAAAAAATAATAAAAATGGCCGCGATTAAAGACAGTATCTCAACTAATCTCAAGCGATAATGCCATATACCTAATAGCAATATGTGTAAACATGACAAGGAGTCACACTGCCGATGCCGTTAGTTGTACTTGGCTCGATCAAGTGAAAGGCAAGTTGGCCCGGCTGCGCGCGCGCCGCACCGCGGCCGCGCCGCCGCATTCTTCCGACTCACATACCTTTCGAAGCTGCTTCAAAACCATTCTCATTTTCATCACACCTAGCATAAATATAGTCACGAACTTGTGCTTGTATTGTTGAAAATGACGACTCATCAGTCTTAAACCTTCTTGACAAAACGTTTTCAAATAAGTAACTAGTTCCTTCGATCTCTTTGTCTAGTCACTGTATTTCTTTCTTTGAGAATTAACGGGAGTCGGGACCTCGAGCCAGAGCTGTCTGTATCTGCCTGTCTGTGCACGCACGACGAAGAACTCTGTGATTATTAATTTAATTGAGACAGGACCTATACCCACTGTTATAAGGCCTTTTGGTTCGTGAAAGAGTAAAAAATTTCGTATTTAGTCTTGAGGTGATATGATAAATTGATATTCAATTTACAGCATGCTTCAGTGTCCCATAAAAGTGAAAGAGCGTCGAGATGGTTTTGACCTTGGTCATGGTAACGATTTGCATTATAATGTTCCAACAGCAGGTACCACGTGCCGATTCGTTATAGATACGAATAAATGGATATGTTACGTATTCAGTTGGCGGTATTTAAAATTTATTCTGCACATATTGTAGCAAAACTATATGTGTCCTCGATATATTAAAGGTATTTAAAAGAAAATAACATAACAGGTCTCATTGTAAGTATAACTAACCGTATTTGCATAATTGTACGCGCATCACTCAATAAAGCTACGCATCAGAATAAAATAGAAGTTAATTAAAACATAGTTCTTGTCATATCGCTTTGGTTTGGTGCAAAAATAAATATCCAAGATCTTATTCAAAAGTTGTGTGCACTACTTTTGAATACTCTGCATGCACCCGCGGAAAACACTTGTTAAAAAACAAAATAGTTGGATTTTTTTATCGTAACCAACTGTCTCCTTTGATGCAAAGCGACGATATGAACTAAAATCTTACACGGTCGCGAGTTAAATACACTGCATATAGTCAAAGATGTCTAAAATCTAACAAATTCATAGCTAAAATAATAAAAAAGGAAGCAAAACTCTTCGTACGGACTGCGAATTGATGAAATATCGAACTTTTTCGATTTCTTCAAGGTGAAAAGACAATTTTAAAGGATATATGGAAAAGATGTGATAAAACTATAAGAACAAGTAACAATACTAGGTGATCAGACGATCACCATGCCGAAAGTATCTCTAGGATCTGCCCACTCGCATAGCTAATGACGTTTGGGCCAAAGACGACCTAAGGGCGGAATACAAATGGGTAGTTAGTAAAGTGTTCACGTCTCTGCGCCTGTCGCCACGTCGCAGCACAGGCGGCGGGGTGCCGCTGGACTGGCAATAATGTGGTCTCAACGCTCTCAAGTACTAGGCATGTACAACTGTAGAAGTAGAGAAGCGATTCCGAAGAATACCTTTTACCTTGCTAGTAACCAGTAACAAATTCTTAATGCATTCGCTATTTCGTGGTAAAGGCCAACTTTTTTACTGTATTCTATTTTTGTGCGAGTAGGTAATATTGCCAGCTTTTCCTTATTCTTGAAGGAAAATGTAATTTCCTTAATGTAAGTTTAATAAAATATTAAGTACCTACTTTTCAACAGGGACAATGGACATGTGATATACAATGTTGCTTGTACACAATTCTATATTCTGACATTTGACGCCTTGTATTTAGTGGCATCCAAATCACCACCATGTAGATATTATTAGTACCCGTGTTAGCAATAGTTTAGGAGATGAAGATTTTTTATAAATTTTTCATAGTGGTCAAACTTTACTTTGCTCAACTACCACCTGAAAATTAGGGTATACCTGTGTTTTGTTCAGATGAAAATGCTCTTCAAATTTCACAACATGCCGCTTTAATGTACCGTGACAAATCATCTTATATGGTGCAGATCGGAATGCGCGAACTAAGCGTTTGTGGTGATACAACAACTCTACATACTGATTTATGAAGGTGACATTGAATCTTGCTCTATAACGCGAATTGCGTTCCAGTGCGTTCCTACAGAAAACGCAGTAGGTCTTCGAAATCTATTTATAAGTATACGTAGGTAATATACAAAAAAAAGCGAAATACCAAATGATGACCTGACCTATGATGATGCTAAAATTTGACAGATAGTTGCGGAGTAGCCTCCGGCTTAGAAAGGATTCTCACCCCACCGTTCTTTAAATGGCAGAACCCCAGAGTTCACGTGAGTGAAACCGCGAGGAACAGAGTATGGAAATATATGGAAAAACAGAATCACCCGGTCAGTGTGCACCTTCCAAACCGATATGCCTGGAAATATGAAACATTACACAAGGTTTTTGTAATGTCTAATGTTAAAATCCATCTAGGCAAACACAATGAAGAGTTTAGAATTGAACACCTCTAAGTTGAAAAGGGTGAAAGGCAAATAATATTAAAGGGAAAAGTAAGTCTTGTAGATTTGAGGTATTTATTCAAACTTTGGTTTAAATCTTTCGCCCAGTCTCTTCGTGCAAGTCTTTATTTTAGCAATCTAACGTCTATTACCTAATGCATTGTTATAAATTTCTGTTAAAGCATGCAGAATGTGGAAAGATGTTACAAATACAAGACAAAAAACGACAGCTTTGGGAAAAGATATTATCGTATTCGTCTACAAGAACAATGTAGTGTTCGTTCACATGTGGCGTTGGAGAATTGAGTGTTACTAGCTAGTGGTTTGTAAATAATTATCACGTTGCGAGCAAGCTGTGATGCAAGCATCTGTAACGTTATCGATGGAATGCAATTAAACGTGTTGTTTCGCCGTGACGGATGGCGTTATCGCGGCGACCTTGGCAGTGACACTGCACGCGCGAATTGTGTTCTGCCGGGGCAGCCTTGAAACGCGTCACAGCACACAGCACGAGGTACTCGCCGTACGGCAGGTGGAGGGTACGCCGATAATGTGCCCGACGGCTGGAGCGTGACGGTTGCGTGCGATATGGCTGCTTAGAAGTAAAAATATTATACAATAGAGCAGGGATGTAGGTAATTACATCCATGTAGGTATTGTTTCACATTATGTAGATAGGATCACATTTGGATTGGTACTATATAGTATAAAGATAGATATACTTAAGAAACTTGAATAAGCATTATTAGTTTAGTACCTAATTATTAGTACCCAACTTGTGTATCAACACCATGTTACTTTTTTGTTTTTGGTTAAATAAAAAAAAAAAAAATAAAAAAAAAATAGTGAAGGCGCGCTTAAGCAGAGCTCTGCTGGTGCGATGGACACTCAGTTGAGTGTGCCAAATGCACAATCGAATGCAAACCTCTCCGAAATCTTAACATGAATCTCGTTTTAGAAGCCTGTTTAGAATGTAAAATAAAATGGCAGTAACTGTTCTTCGAGTAATGAAAGGAAATGGAGTTCAAGGATAATTTGCTGGGTCAAGGGTCTCACAATTAATGTAGGTAGACTTTCCATCTTGACATAATAATTATGTTGTATCTACTCTAACATAGGATAAACTCTTCGGATTTAGCATGTATTTTTAGCTATTATTTGCTTCGTAATAATAGTAGGTGAGCAAAAATGGCGATATCTAACAGACGTGCTGTGTGATCTCAGCTATCCCACAGCACAGGAGCAAGGAGTTAAGGAGAATATACCCCGAATAATGGGATCAGGGATGGGGAAAGAAGAAGTAGCCGATTGAATCAGGAACAGTTCTAATGCGCTGCTAAAAAATCAAGTTTCACAATATTGTCAACTTACTAACGTCTTGAGCATGTATATTTCATTGTGCATAAATTGCATAATAACAGCAAAATTTGATAGATTGGTGCATGGGTATGTCATTTGACTTCATATATCGTCATTGGTACCCATTGAACTAATATTACATACATATAGTAACTCAATGTTGGTACCTCACTTAGCAAAATATGTGTGCAAGTGCTGCCGCTCGCTTTATTTACTTTATCGCTAAAATTATTTATTTCGATCATGTTATTGATCTTCTCTGCGTGTTGTATTTGCAAATCTTCCGTCGACCCGTGTTTTTTTATCGCTAAAAAATTTTACGAATGAACACAATTAATATTAGTTAATTCAATGGAAACGATTAGGAGCAGTGACTTTGTTCATGTTTCGAGTGATTTTCCTGCTACAAGTATTTCTGTCGGTACGTGCCATTATTATTATAGGCGGTATTTAGCGCAACCGTTTTGGTGTAGAAATTTATTTGTATGTAAACAAGAGTTTGTAAGCCTTCTAGCGTTTAGTTATTCATGCTGGATAAGTGTTGTTCGGTATTAAAATTGTTTTTGTTGTAATACGCCTTTTCTCAGTGTTTTTTGTTTGTTTATATTATTATTAGTACATTAGCTGCGGTCCAAAGTTCCACAAAAAGACACTCCGTACCATTCGTCCGTAGCATTTCGTGCGTAAACACACTCCGTAGAGGCTTCGACCGATCCATATATTTTATTTCTACAAGCTATTTGGTAATAATCTTTTATGTTAATTTTTCCTAGTTTCCATCTTCGCTCCGTTTATAATTATGTCAGTGGATATCCTTCTTATATCGAGTTGTGTTTTCAATACTTTTAATACATATGTTAGGACAGTCTGTCGTTCACTAAGTCTGCTGAAGGTCGTGAGAAGATATTTATGTAGGTTATAGCTACCAAGTTGATCCCGGTCCGGATATTGACGTTCTTATATTATGTAGTCCTTGTCCAACGGGCATGTGGACTAATTTTTATTTTTTAGTCCGTCTTGTAGATTATTAAAAAATATTGGACACGTATTTTGTCTTTTTTTACGTAATCAAAAAATAACGCCGATATATTGAGTTGAAATTTCGCGTGACGTCACTATTCGGACAGTTTGTATGGCGGTTTTAGCGGTTAGTGACGTCACGACCCCCTCACCCTGAACTTTAATGCGCTTTATCTCTGTATATTTTAATTTATTTGAAAAAGCAATAAATACGTGTCGATTGTTTTTTTATTTTCTAACTGACGGACTATATAGAATTTTGATTTTCAAAAGTAGTCCACATCCCAATTCTCCATTGAGCAGGAAATGAGCCTATACACTAAGGAACTATTTTAAGATTATTTTGACGAAGGCAATTTTATCAGTCAGTAGGTAAATGTCGTAAATCTTACACAAACTTAAATAAATAAATAAATAAAACAAGAAGTTTTACCAGCATGATAGGTCTGCGCTTCGTGGTTTTCGAGATATATATTTATTTCTTTAAGCTTACACTTTTTTTACCTCGCCCTAGTGCATGGGGAGCGTACGTCGTTCCAGTAAGTAGGTACCATATTATATTATTTCATTATTATAGCAACTACAACATCATTAATATCGAAGCTTTGTTTTGCAATGCAAATCCTTGATCAGTATACTGCTACTGCCTCCTGACCCTAGTTTACAACAATTGGACATAGATAGGCAAAAGTGTATTAATCTACACTGGTAAAATTTTGAATGAATCGTGTTTTAAAATTATAGCGCCATTTTGTGTCAACATTTTTTTATATTTAACAATTTGTTGGTATTTAAACAATATAGTAGGGTAAACACAGTCATAAATAACGTTCTCTAAATCTCAATAAAGCGTTATGTATTAATAATTTAATTTTGTGGGTTAACATGTTACTGCTTATTTATTGCGTCCAATTATATTATTTGCATGACATTTTTGTGGAAAATCCGCATTGGACAAGTAACTAATTTGATTTCATGAAACAGATCCATATAATAATGTAACCGCAGATAATGCGTTGAAAATGGTCGTGCACTAATGTCATTAAACTAATTCTACAACACTTTCCGTAAAGTTATTTCAGCTTTAGGCTCAGACGAAATAAAAACTCTATTTAGTCGGAGGCTTTAGGACTACACAAGTCCACGTCGCTTTTAACGTCAATATTGTTAGCATTTACGCATCTATACCATATCTATACACGTAAGTAAAAGTATATACGGTACTTACATTAAAAAAAATCTCTGTCTATCTGTCTAATTTCTGAATCCCCTAATTTCTGAAACAGCTGGACCGATTTTAACAGGACTCTCACTGGCATATAACTGATTTTACATGAAGTAACTTAGGCTACTTGTATTTTAGAAAAACCAGTTCCCGCAGGAATTCTATTCTACTAGCTGTGCCCCGCGGTTTCACCCGCGTGAATTTCGGAATTCCTTACTCCTCACAACATCAGCTATCTGCTAGTGAAAGTCCCGTTAAAATCGGTCCAACCGTTACAGAGATTAGCCGAAACAAACAGACAGACAGACAGAGAAAAAAAAAATTGATGTAAGTATAGTATACAACGTGTTAATGAATTAACTGAAAACTAGAAAGTAGTTTGCTCAGAATCAACTAGCAAATCGATCGCACTATGTTTTAATATAGGTTATATTTTTTCATTTTTACTAGCCCATGTCTAAATTATTTTTAATGCAATATTAGGCGCGTACGCCGCCCGCAGCAAACAAATTCGAACCGGTAGGTGCGGGCGTAGCGCTTGGAATTTCGTTGATAGGTCACCTCCAAACTAATGTTGAATAACTTTTAATGTATAAACTTTTTCGACATAAAAAATATTTTAATCATATTATTGTTTATTTTTTTAAATGGGGTGTATCAAGTTTTCAGTTAATTCATTAACACGTTGTATAATTTCGTATGCATTTAGTGAAAAGCTGTTAATTTGGAATTACAAACAGACACTTATATTTTATTTATATGTACGGATATTGTATAGATTATAATTCTATGCACATACTCCACTGCTTATACAGGTTTACTTGTATCGCCATCACACTTGTTCGCTGTCCCGTCCCGTATTTAATGGTACACTCTTTGTTATTGTCAAGGTCAGACTGCTGTGACTCATGCCTGCGTACAAATACCTAGGTACTGATATATTTGAATAAGCATCGTTGTAAGCGTTATTTTATTTGCATTTTTTTTTCCCTGAGGCCCATAGGTATTATACAGTGAATTTTCTTTTTTTTTTGTACTTTGAGGAGTGCTTAAAGCCTTGACTAGAGTATGTCCTTACGTTCCATTATTTAGTTTAATTTTAGTATTTATATAAAAGTCATAAATCATAATCAATTTTGTTTTTCGAATTACTATGGCAGCACCCATAAAATATCCGCCCTTCACAGCTTCCTAGTGCTATGGCTGGATAGAATTTGACACGAAATATTTTTCTGTTTTAACTGGTTAACATTTTACACAAGGAAAAACCAACATCGATAGTACAAGGTCAGCGTCGGCATATGTAGACGTGCTCCCGTGCCGTAGTGTTGCTTTGTGTTTTAATACTCATGACTTGAATTACAATGGGGGCATTTGTTCTGTTGCGGTAATGTTAAATATCGTTTATATATATCTGTTTTTTTTATCACGGCAAAGTCACTCGGGCGACAACTAAACGAGCGAGCAACAAACAACCAGTCTCACAAACCCGACTACGTAATGATAATAATTTATAAAATTACGAAACGTTATTTACGAAACCATATCCGGAAACTTGATTCTTTATATAAAAATAAAATAGCTATTAACTGCGTTGTTGTTCGTCTGTAGCTACTCCTATCTCGACAAGGCAATGGTATAAAAATACGTTCACTTCGTGCTTGACCTTATTGCTTACAAGCTAGAGCGGCTCGATCGCTGAGAACGTTCGTAACGCGATGTGTTTGGGGGAGAGAGGGGGGGGGGGGGGGAGAGGGTAATCGCGCCTTCACGTCACCGCTACCAGTCACCAGTCACCACTCAAGTGGGCTAAGGCCGATCGTCGAACCAACGCCGTCTGACCACTCACGACTGCGGCCATGTCAACGAGACCTTCCAATCTATGCATCGCTTGTTCTGCCACGCTCGAGTTCCTACCACTCGGCTAGATATTCTCTGGATCTTGTCGAAGTGGTTTCTTCTTTTTTGCTCACTATTAGCCTCGGTCGATGTGAAAGGCGTCTGCCTCTAAGAGAAAGACGGGAACGTTATAGATTGTTTTGGTATTCGGTAACTTCATATTATCATCAGCTGTTCTGAGTTCGGACACAAAATTGACAACAAGATTAATCAAGTCAATATTATGAGAAAGTTCTGAAGCCGTGTTTGTGTTCATTTTTGTTTTGTAATTTCTGTCTTACAATTAGAATTTTCGATTATATTATTCTGTGACCTCGAGTATTATATTTATTATAACGAAGTTTTTATCAGTGTCATATGCATGTAGTGTGTACCCACACCAATTTACCGGTTCGTCTGCTGTCAACAGATTACAGTTACACAACGCCGGGAACGTATCTCCGTCTATCTGTGGGTGCGTTGGGTGACGCTTCTGTACAGTTAGCAGTGGTAATATGTAACCACATTTTGTCAGTCTTTGCTATTTCGATAAGTCATTGACCGGTGGAGGCCTTATCGTAATGCACGCCCGTCGCGCTCGATATTCCGATCACCGTTCAGCAGCCATTTTGGTTTCCAAGCAAAAAATTATTAATTTTCGACAGAGAACCGTGTTATATCTTAGGAAATGATCTAATATGTATTGTCATTGGCGTTTTTTGCCATAATAACATGTAGTACCTATTATATTATCTGTGGCCATAATTATAAAATGTGTAGAAGAAAACTTATTTTAATCACTAAAACGTCGTTGGCAAAATTAAATGCGATAAGTCGCGATAGAGGCCATAGTTGATTTGAGGCATTAAGTTCGCCATTTGTACTATTTTGTGCAAGAAGAATAAATAAATAAATAATTGAAGAAGAAGAAGATTCAATGACTATCAGAAATGTTTTTTATTTGAAGGTGGTAGCTACCAGCCGGGCACTAGAGATCGCCCTACCACCATGCTATGGTTTCCTCACGATGTTTTCCTTCACCGACAGCTCAAGCTCATTGTTAGGGTTTGAACCTACGCCTTGCGGCGTTTGATCCGAACGCACCAACCGCTGAGCTATCATCGCTGTTTACATATACGTGTTTACATAATTATGTCTGCCGTTGACTGTACCTACTCGTTGCTTATTGACGCTTGTTATATCAACGGACCATTGCGGTGTGCCGTGAACCGATGCGCAGCGACAGTAGTAGTGGTAGTAGTGGCACATCTGGTTACGTGGGCCCAGCCCAGCCCCACCAGTGGGAGTTGCACGTATGTAGGTACATTCTATAGATTAAGGTCGCGTTGCGTTCTCGTGTAAAGCTATTTGTGTAAGCGGTCGTCAGGGTTGTGTCCTGTAGCGTTCTGCAAACGTATTTCTGTAGTTTTAGTCGGAATTAAACTTTAAATTTTGTCTATACTCTATAGGTTTTATCATTTTTTAATGTGGTATGATACGGATTTATTGAATAGCGTTTACAGAAGAGCATTGGTACTTGTTGCAGTTTTGTTCACTTATCTGTTGTTTCGTCTGTATTTTCGAGATACCAACATACTATCAAGTAACATGATTTGGAGAATACTTTTCTTTTTATTGCTATCTTGTTCCGAAATCTGATTATTATCTAATCTAATATGTATTGTTTTAATTTTGTATCGGGCAGCTGTAACTGTTTGTAACTGTTTTTAACGATAACTTTGATAATGTTCCCTGCAAAATAGATTGACGTATTGACCAGCTCATAATGATTGCTTCGTTAATTTCGAAGTTGCCGCGAATGTTCCGGTATTAAAAGTAGGTACCCTATGTCCTTGTCCATGTACCTACCATTTAAATTTTTGAAAGCGAAACAAACAAACTCACGGTCACATTTATAATAATAAAGATAAGGATTAACGGTATAACATTCGTGCATCGCCAACCCTGCACGGCAGCTAGTGTAGCCATGGCGTGCTGCCGGTCGTCGACCCGGGCGCTCCGTGACGCAAGCACGTCAACTTTCTAACCGCGCAGCCGCCGCCGACGTCAGCGCACCGACGGCGCTCTGGTTAAGGCCGGCTGTGCTGTGCTACCTTCACCCGGCTCAGCCGCTGCTGTGCCACCTTCACCGGCGCAGTCTCGAAATGTTACTTCATGTTTAGACACTTTATTATAACTTATACTGTATAGCTTATAGGTATATATTACATGCTCGCTGTACCCCGCCGTTAATTTCGGAGATTCGACGGGAATTACGAGATGAAAAGTGCCCTATTTCCTTTTTCTGTACCCCTGACAACGTGTAGTATGCCAATCTTAATGCAGTTTCACCCGCGTTTCGGATTTCCCACCGGAATTCCGGGATAAAAAATGCCCTATGTCCGTTTCTGTACCCCTGCAACGTATATGAAAAATTTCGTGATGATCCATTGAGCCGTTGAGGCGTAAAAGCGTAACAAACAAACAAACTCACTTTCGCATTTATAATAAGTTACTAGCTGTGCCCCGCGGCTTCACTTGCGGTAATTTCGGAGTTCCCGCGGGAATTCCGGGATAAAAAGTACCCTATGTCCTTTTCTGTACCCCTGACAACGTGCATGCCAAATTTCATCCAAATCCGTTCAGCCGTTTTTGCGTGATTGAGTAACAAACGTCCAAACATCTAAACATCCACACTTTCACATTTATAATATAAGATAGATAGATAGATAGATAGATAGACAACACTTTATTGCACACCAAACTAAAAAAAAGTGTTTACAAATTTTCCTACATTCAACTTAAAGGTATACAAAAGGTGGATTAGTAGGATTAGTTAGGATTACACTCATTGCGGCATGGTGTCCAAGGTGACCACTTCGTTAACCCGATCTTCAACTTTGTTCTTAGTATAATTCCTATGGAAATGGTTGCTAAACTGTTAGAAGCCATGATTGTCTTCCTCCTCCATCCAAAAACAAGACAAATAAGCCTGTTTGTTGCTACTCTTAGTAGGTACCTACTATTTAAAAAACTAAAAAAAGACACAAAAACCTTGTTGGAATGAATACAGTTTAGGTATGTATCCGTTAGTAATGGGTTCGTAGGAGGAACACGAGCGCGAGTGATTGTGCAAGCGAAGCGAGGGCAACGCTCTCATATAATGGAATTTTATTTCTGTATAGTCTTTGATTAATCGACGCCTGTCGATGCTGCTGGTGCATCTTGACCTCTTTACCTGCCACTAGTCTTGGTCACGAGGCTCACTCGGAATACATTATGATTTTAAACGAGTGATTTCAAAATTCAAAGTGGGTACCTACGTCTAGCTTATAATCTTAGTATTTAGTCTTCAGTTAGACAATAAAAAATAATAGGCACGTATATTTTTTTAAAATGATGTAAACATAATTAATTATGTAGATAAAGTGTATTAAAATTTAGGAGGGGAAGCGCTCGTGAGTTCGTGACGTCATAACGTCGCGTCGTATAATCACTGTAGCAAGGCATGATGTCACGCGACATTTTGACATAACATAATGTATCGCAGTATTTTTTTATTAGGTACGTAAAAAAAGAAACAAATCGTGTCCAATATTTTTTATTAATCTAAATGGCGGACTAAAAACTAAAATTTAGTCCACTAGGCTATTACGGTGTCCCGCGTATGTCCGTAAGTTTTTAACGTAATACTTTCGTAATGCTATGTTTGATGTTTGGACCCTTTGTTATTCCTTTTAAAAAAGTGAAGGACGACAGTTGCCAGTCTTGACGGGTCACACAGGAGTTTCGTAGGTAGCGTATTTTTAACGTTCCACCGTTTTCGTTTTCGTTTTTATCCACAGTCACGTACATACACGCTATCGTTTCGCTTTGCTGCCGAGGCCGGGACTCGGTCCGGGTGGGGTCGCAATGAGAGCGGCCGGCGGAGCGTGCTGTTTGAAGGTTAGGTTAGAGTCAAACGTGAAAATTACGCTCTCTCTATAGAATATGGTTCAGTGAAAAATTACAATCAAATTGAAAGTTTCAGTGAAATATTAAGATTATTAAGATTCAAATATAATTTTTTCAAATAGACCTCTCACGAAGATAATTCTACGTAATGGTAAAACACTAAATTTTATCAGAGTATTCACTATTCATAATCTAACACCTGAGTTACGCGCTGGTTCAAATAACACGACTATTCCAAAAATTTGCGAGAAAAATTAAATGGATTTTCTTTTTTTTGGTGATACTGCGATTACCAACTACTACAGCTATTGTTATTACTTATTGTTATGAAATTATGAATTAATTATGTAAAATCGCGATTCGCGCTAACTGCAGCCACACCTCACCATGTGGGTCGATAAACGGTACGCCAGACTTTCTTTTTTTATTTCTTACAACTCCCGTCAAACCGGACCGGACCGGACCGCTTCAGCTTCGCTCAGCCAAGTTGGCTTACTTGTCGTCTCTCCCTCTCTCTCTTTCACTCTCTCGGACGTTTTAATGCGTCTTCTCGACACTCGAGGATAGGGTTGCTGTCCGTACCGGCACCTGTAGGGGGAGCACGAATTTTTTCGCTATCGTCTAGTCGATATCGTCGTAATGTCAAAGCGTTTTTTTGTATGGAAAATGAACGACACTGGATAGATGGCGCTGTTCATTTTCCATACAAAAAAAATGCTCGATATCGACTAGACGAGAGCGACAAAATTCGTGCTTCCCCTACTGTATACAACATACAAATTATACATAGTAGCGTTCTTTATTTCAGTCAACTGTACTACATTACCACTGTACTGCATATATAATTTAAAGAAAGATAATATATACCTAATAAGAAATAACTATTTATTTTAATCTCTAATTCAACTGTCGCGCTTTTTATATTATCTGTGACTGGTCTGGAACGCACCCGCAGAGCAACACGGGGAATTTCAGAACGATGCGCATACGCGGCCACAAAACGTCAACTGTCAAACTGGCAATAATTTGTTGATGAATACTGCCCGATACATGATGATTAAAACTAAATGTGTACTTTTTGCTCTGTATTTCCCAAAAGTATATTATCCTATATTTTTGCATCTTTCTTAGGAAAACTACTTTTTTTTCTTCAAAAAAAGGTGCCAACCCTACTCGAGGCCATTGTACGGTGTATACTGTATACCTTACAGACATGTAAATTTTATTATATTTTATGCTTTAGCAAACGTTGAGAAACCCTCTACACGCGTTTAAATTCAAAAGGTTGTTGATGAGCGTCAATATAGGTAATAGACAGTAGACTCATATATTTAGCTTTTTAAATTAATCAAAATATACTTAGATAAATCGTATTAAAGTTTAGGAGTACCGTAACGAGCTCGTAACGTCATAATATGCTTTACGGGATCGTGACGTCACGCAACATTTGGATTCAATGACTGTGTCGCCGTTATTTTTAAATTACGAAAAAAAAAGAAAAAATACGTGTCCAATACTATATTTATGAAAATTTAAATATGATTCAGATGCTCCGAATGTTTATAATATGTA
Organism: Zygaena filipendulae; assembly: GCA_907165275.2. Classification (NCBI taxonomy): domain Eukaryota; kingdom Metazoa; phylum Arthropoda; class Insecta; order Lepidoptera; family Zygaenidae; genus Zygaena; species Zygaena filipendulae. The sequence continues at coordinate 11,379,479 of OU015664.1, forward strand.
CGTAATAAATAATAGGTAACGATTAATTATATCTGTAATATTTAATTAGACCTGAGACTACTGCTATATCAAAAACGTTGTTATTATTAAATATTATAAACAAAATAAAAATTATAATAATAATATATTATAACAATAGAGAAACGTTCACTACATACTAGTTTGGACAAAGTACCCCTCCATGGATCTCCACAATGACCGGTATAATAATTATTATTCTTCTCCAAACTCGGCGGTTTAAGCCACTTGAATACTTAATCATTATTAGTACCTAATAGTTATGTGGCGGATATTAATTTTCGGATCTGGATTTATAGATACGGACACGGACACATGAACAACGTTACAGTAGCTAACAAGTTTCAGCTGTTGCGATTACGGAAATGAAATTATTTCGGATTATCCGAGAGTTTCGGATAGTTTTAGTACCTGCCGGATGTTACATCCATTTTTTAGGAATCGATGAAGGGAAATACAAATAATTACAAAGTCAACCGGCTAAAAACAGTCATAAATTGTTTCATTAGCCGTATCTAAAATTTAACAAACGTTTTAACTTCAATTTTTAAATTCAATCGATTTTTTTTTCGGATATCTGATAGCTTTGGTTACGATTACGAAGCTATTTGGCTACTTGACAAAAAATTTTTTTTAGTCCGTCGTGTAGATTAGTAAAAAATATTGGACACGTATTTTTTCTTTTTTTACGTAATCAAAAAATAACAGATACATTGAGTTGAAATTTCGCGTGACGTCACAACTCAGTGCGGTTTGTATGGCGCTTATAATGAATATTGACGTCACGAGCCCCCCACCCCAAACTATAATGCGCTTTATCTATGTTCATTTTCATTAAATTGAAAAAGCAAAAAATACGTGTCTATTAGTTTTTTATTTTCTAACTGACGGACTAATTAGAATTTTGATTTTCATACCTTGGAGAATACCCAAATTGGGTATTGGGTACTAATCACTAGACATGATAATTAATTATATGTCAATTTAATCGGAATGATAAAGAAATTACTTTGAATTCTTCTTTTAATGATGTTGTCTATTACTTATAAATCTGCCAATAACAATTTCTCAGTAATAAAAATAAATTATCTTCTTTAATTCACGCGAAACGTCAACGAAAATGTTAGATTGTTCCCCAAGCTCTAAAATAAAACACAGTTCAGTCTCTAAAACTAGTTTCTTTCGCAAACAAAATGACTGCTGAATGGTGATTAGAATACCGAACACGGCACGCGTCCACTCGATACGACATCCACCCGACTATAACCTCCTTCCTACTGATGTTGCCCAGGGTGATGTCAGTCACAGATAGCTGACTTCACCTAACCAATGCATCATAATATTGAGTCTAGTCACATGTTTAGTACAATTTACTCCTTTCGGGGAAGGCAAAGGAATCTGAGTCCATACAGCCAAGTCAAACGTATCACTTTTCTGAAGCTATTTACATTGAAATGATTGTTAGAAATGCACTATTGATGCCATAGTGTAAAGGGGCGTCAAAAGAAGTAGCATGGAAGTATTCACTCTTATATGCATTGCATGAGCCCTCTCTACTCCAGAGGGGAGGGATTGAAAACCAGCGCTGCTCGGGACCTAGATCACGACTCACGAGCAGCTTACGCTGAATCACTTCCTTTTGACTGATTTTCTGATGGCAATAAACAATTTTATTATTATTATATGACTATGACTATACTAGCTATGCCCCGCGGTTTCACCCGAGTTAATTGAGGAAAAAATCTACTAAAATATATTCCGCAACTAAACATTTACGCAGCGTACGCAACGGAAGCTCTCAAAAATAATAATATTTTCCCCGTTTTCGCAACATTTTTCATTGCTGCTCCGCTCCTACGGGTCGTAGCTTAATTTGATAGCCTTCCTCAATAAATGAACAACACAAAAACAATTTTTCAATTCGAACCAGTAGTTCCTGGGATTAGCGCGTTCAACAACAAACAAACTCTTTAGCTTTATAATATTAGTATAGATACGGTACTTTCCAGACACCACACACTGTTTTTGCCACAGCTCCTTTACTTCGCAGTATAGCTTACGGCAATCCGTGCAGATTGTGCACGAACATTATTCATCTATCTAATTTCCTTCTAAACATTGAATTTGTAACGCCAGATCATACTCAAATTAACTTCTTCAGTGAGACGAACTAGATGCTTCTGGTTGAAGCTTCTGTTAGTTTTGATATTTGTAACTGAATAAGATTTCAAAATATATCTCGTGTCCTACTGTATATTATAATAATTCATTCGCGACTGTGTCCATCAAGTCACACATTGTCAGGGGCACAATTATTTTAAAAGTTGTCATATTTTATTAGAAGTACAAGAGCTTACTGTCAAATCGTGTAGTGTCAGTCACATACGAGCGGAGTGGTCCTCTTGCATCGCTTTTCATCGTTATCTACTGTTATAAATCTTATCGCAATACAATTACAGCGCTCGTCATGTGTAGAAATGAGGGAATATTTGTTCCAAGGCTTTGTTTTAACGTTTTTATTTATACTGGGCATATGTAAATAATTAAATATGCTGTATTCTCGACTCCTTAGTTTCTTTATAAGTAATATTACTTATATTAGCTGTATCCCGCGATTTCATCCGCATTCAACAAAATTCTATGCACATGCAGCACATGACAACAATTTGAAACAATAGGATAAAATGTACCCTAGTCCCTATGTCTTTTTCATGATATTCGGGTGAGTAGTTAAAGGCGTGAAAGCGTAACAAACAAACTCATAAGTCACATTCGCGTTTATAATATTAGTAAGGATCTCCAGGAAAATAGTAATTTACAATTCACCAGTGGTAGGTATCTTATGCAAATGTAAAGGCGCGTTCACAATGGTGCGGTGGAGCGTGTCGGTCGGCAGGACGAGAAGCGTCATGTCCCGCGCCGCCTGGCCGCGCCTGACCGCGCCGCGCCGGTCGCCGAGCAGCGCAGCGTTTGCGCAACGTGCGTGACCGTTCCGTTCGCCGGCACAATGACTCGCATTCGACTTATTATAATAATAGCTAGCTTTTTTCTTACAACAATACGGTTGCAAATTAGCTTTATAATGCGGTTAGCTTTTAGATGGACGTGAACGTGTTGTGAAGGTGATGCTTTCATTGCTTTGCCAATGTTAAATGTGTTTTTAAACAAAATATGTATCAGTTTCTGCTGAGAAATATGTTAATTTATTAGTACATAAATATCGTTTAGTATTTTGCGTTTAATTCTAAAAAAAAAAAACATTTGAATTTTAATGGCAAAGCGACTCACATGTTTTTTAAAACTTATTTTAATGATATTCATAATTTGATATTAATAGAAAATATAACGTGAAGTCCGTTAATATATCATATCGGTGATAGACAGTGAGAATGTAACTATAGACGATTTACCATCTATGGGTTTTGAATTATAGTTTTAACTAGCTGTGCCCCGCGGTTTCATCCGCGTGAGTTTCTGAATTCCCGAAGGAATTCTTTTTTCTAAAATAAAAGTAGTCTAAGTTTCTCCTTATAAAGTTCACTCCAGTGAAAGTCCCGTTAAAATCGGTTCCGCCGTTTTAGAGATTAGCCAGAACAGACGACAAAAATTTTAAAATGGATTTTTTTATGTAAGTACCGTATATATACTACATAGTTGTTAATTTGTTAACTACATACAAACAATCACTACAATTTTATTTATATGTATAGATTTGCAACACGAAATGTTGCTAATTGCCGGCCGCTCGCAGCGTGATACCGTGAAGGTGGCGCAAGTATTGTGCATAACTTGAAACACTGAATAAATTATTTTTTCCCTGTATTTTCAATCCGTTTGATGATTTGGTATACAAGAAATTATAATTGGTTATCAGTTTATTCGCAGAACTCTTAATATCTACAGTTTTAAAATATGAAATAGAAATAGAACACATATATTTGTGCTACTGTATAGCGAAGACAAATTACAGCAAAAATATGTCTCTAGTAATAAATAGTAGTGGTGAAACTTTTCATGCATTTTTTTAAAGCTGTTTTGGGAACATAAAAATATATCTCAAAATCCATTAGGAATAAAATTTAAATAAACACCGGCAATTGCAATATTAATGAGCATTTGCTTAAGAAAGCGCATCAGTGGTAGCGCTTGATTCGCAGAGCGCAACGTGGGATTGCCCACCCGCTGCCGTGCCGCCGCACCACGCCACTGACCGACACTTACCCGAGCGTGACCGCTCCGCCAGTGTGGAGACGCCTTTTGTAATTTTCCTCTTGCGGTCAAATTTCCACATTCTTTATAATTAGAGAGGAAGGAAATGACAATTCTGTCTTGTACTCCTACGAACTATTGCAAAATATAATAATATAACAGTATTATATCAAATTACATTTTATTTATACGTACCTACGTAATGTTTCCACGACACGAGCTTATAGCTTAGTGTGGGAGATCAAGTAGATTTGTAAAGTGGATTATTATTATTATTATTATTATTATTATACTCATTTAAATACCTAACAGTTAAGCTTTAGATTACTTTGAAGATGCTGTGTAAGAGACAAACTGCTATGCAGTTTGGCAGACTTTTGTAACATGCCATGTATTTATATTTTTGGTAAATAAAAAAAAAAAAAAAAAAAAGTGAAACCAAACAATAGACAGATCTAAGCTTTAAATAATAGATAAAAAAAAAGGAAGGGCCTTACATTCGAACCACTATCCGAAGGCTTTCAATAATAATAATCTTTGCACGATATATTGGTACTCGCTCAAATGCACACAAAAGCACAAAAGCTTTTTGCGATTCCGATGACGCCCTCGCTGAAGGGTACGAAGGGGAGGGAGGGGTGTCTCGGAGTGGGAACGATTTCGAATCACGATTTAGTTGAGCGCATCTGCCCGAGCCGTGCTCGTGCGTCCTTCGCCCGGACGCTAGGGGAATACCTAATGGCGTACTCTAGACAGGGATGAATTCTACCACTGTAAAATCTGTTTAATTATAATAAATATATTTGGATGAAAAAGTGTTACCTTTCTTGTAACTGTCTCTTTTTGCATGAAATCTCGTGACTTCCATGATTTTATGATTGAGATCGAAGACAATAATTAGCTTGAAGCCCCATGTCTGCTATATGTGTTTCAGCTGTCTAAAATTATTCCTTCGTTGACATCGTTGACGTTTTTGGTAGTGTACTACTAACTGACATCTAGTACTGATTTTTATTAGTATCATGACATCATGTTGAGCTTAAATAACAGACTTAAACCATCGTAAATCGTAATGGATGGGAGCACTGAAATTTTTTAAAAAGTCCAGTCGTCATATGTTTATATTGGCAACATCGTAATAAGTGTAACAAGTTTTTGTAACGAATGCATTTTCTTGAAACATGTAAACTATCATCCAGTTTTATCTAATAAAAGCATCTGCTACAAGCTACAAATGAAACGTATATAATGTAATGTGTTTGTAGTCGAGCATCACCCACGTAAACAGTACTAACCTAGTGTTGATGTTAACTTCACTGTTTTATGCTCGGCTTTTGGCAAATCTGTACCATCGTCAACAACCTACGTACATCCGTCTGTTAATTCTAAAATCTCTCGATAAAATCCTGTATTTTATGATCTTATCTAATTATCCACATGAACAACAAACTAGGATTAGTTGGCAATCTGCTTTCTTATAAGCAAAGTGTTGACAATATTTTTTATTTATGGAAAAAAACATGAACAATATAGCTTGTTTTGCATTTAAGAATTCCCTCGGAAATTGTAATTATTGTAAAATTTAAAGTGTTTTAAAATCCTAAGATCCAAAGTAAATTATTTAGTATACAGATAAATCCAGTTCCATGAAAATCTTTACAGTCTTTATAGAGCTGAAAAATATGCATACAGACAAAAAAGCTCTCGGATTTATTATATTTATTTGTATTTAATATTTATTTACAGTGAATTCAATTAATAACAGCTGCTATACGTAAGAATGTAACTGTAAATTGACTCTGTACGATCGATTTCTCTTTAGCTTTGCTTATTGGTTATCTAACGGAATCCATCCAGCAGCGTCTCCCACGCCTTTCGCTGCGCTTGTAAATAAATCCTGCCCCTGTAGCATGCTTCTCCACTACGTTCAATCGAACAAGTGAGATTACAGCAGTCAAGCGCAACGTCGCGTTTTATCATCTCACTAGCTGTAATTTCGGAGTTCTCGCCGAAATCCCAGGGTAGACTATACGTAAAAACCTTCCTCTTGAGTCACTGTATCTATTTATGAAAACCGCATTAAAATCCGTGGTGTAGTTTAAAAGATATAACAGTATAGATGGCGGAAACGACTTTTATCGACTGTTTTATACATACTATGTAAGTAACGAATAAGATTTCCGACCACGACCACTCTTTCTCCCAACTGGTGATGTAATGTTTGCGTGGCACGAGTATAATATAATATATCTTAATCCATGAATCACAAACGAGATTCTCCACATCCTGATTCATCTGACTGGCAATGTTTTGAGAAGTAAGGTTATCTGGATGATATCATCGGAGATCGTCATTGAATATGCTTGTAAAGTTTGCGACTCTGTTTTAAGTGCGTCGTTGAGATCATTAAGTTACGTAATACGTAATTATAGGACGTCTTAATAATAAAACGTCTTTTCGAACTTTAACGTTGTCCGATTGATGGCTGGATACACTGTCTGTTTGTTTTAAAATTTTCCTACTCCCAGCGTCGAGAGTCAGAGACGCGAGACGTTACCACAGCGTGCGATTGTATACGTAAATTCGTGAGCACATTGCCAAACAAAATGATGATTTTGCGTCAAATGTTGTGTGTACGACGTTTAGCGACGCAACGCAAACAGGCCTAAGTTCTCATGCAAATGAGTGGTTTGCGTCAAAAAAAAATTAATATATTTAACATGATTATGTGCACACGATTTTCGTTTTGTATGTTTCTGTGGAAACTTTTGCTCGATCTACAGTATGTATCATGAATTGAATCAACCGGTGTCATGGAAAACGAAACCTTCGAAAGTTTTGTACGTGCTGGATGTAAGAAAATACTGGAATTTTGATTGAACCGAGATGAAATATTTGATGGGTCACAACAACAACAATGTAAATAATAACTACGAGTAAAACTTCACTGGTAGGTAGATGTTGCTCATTATCCATTTCTGGGTTGATCAACAAGGCAGACCCACATTCTGGTAAAAGGAATGCAAGATTGTCGATCGTGAAGATCCCCGATAGAGAACTTTGTCCAGCAGTGGACATCTAGCGCTGATATTATGTTGATGAAAGATCACTTTATAGCTAATGTAATAACCTGACGTTTGCATTTGTTAAGGAAACTTTGTGTTAAAAATAAATAAGTAAGTCTTCTCTTCACTATTCGTGAGGTTTCGTGACATATCATGCTTTATTTGGATTTTAATTAATGTCAACAATGTCATGGATGCCACATTGTAGTAGCTGTTGTTGAGTGGATGCCACAATCAGGACATGTACGCATGCTATTTATCAACCACAATTACATATTTCTCGTATCTCGGAGCAAATAACTAATAGTAAGTACGTACCAACTACCAATATAAAAAACACCAAGCCATAGGGACCAAAGTCATCGTTGCAAAATTTGCCATGATTCTCGATGTTGACAAATGAGTATTTATTATAACTAGTTATGCCCCGCAGTTTCACCCGCGTTAATTTCAGAGTTCCCGCGGGAATTCTGGGATAAAAAGTACCCTATGTGTTAATCTGATGTATAAGCTATATTATCGTTAAGTTCCATTTAAATCCATCCAGTAGTTTTTGCTTGAAAGAGTAACAAACATCCATCCATCCATCCATACATACTTACAAACTTTCGCGTTTATACTATTAGTAGGATTACGGTGTGTAAAGACTATTTCACATGTCATATAACTTGTGTTATAATAACACGTCCACACTATGTGACATTGTTATTCAACATTGCAACATAAAACAAGATTGTACCCATTGCCAATAATAAGTGGCCATTATTTGGCAGTTTCTAGCCTGTTCTATTATAGATTTCATAAACAAAGTGGCACAAACAAAGATAATAATGGTTACAGTTCAAAATCCGCCCCTGTCGGCTCACACCTACTCGGTCGCAGGCATGACGTAGTGGGGGTACGTTTCGCGCATGCCAATGCTGTCGACGGCCCGCGGTGCATGCTGATGTGCGGCGAGACTCGAGTGAATGCCTGGGCCTGTACGAGCGGCCCTCGGGCACGGCTCGACGTGCGCTGACTCCTGACTCCGCGATGAGGGGCGACGGTGCTGATAGATTTATCGTTGGACGCGATTCTGATGGATTCGCTTTTAGTTTTTACCAGCTGTTCTTCGTGGTTTCACCCGCATCGATTTAGGAGTTTCCGCAGGATTTCCGAGATAAAAAGAGTCCTATGTCCTTCTCTGTACCCATTCCGTACCCCTGATAACGTGTATGCAAAATTTCGTGGTGATCGGTTGAACCGTTTGCCCGTGAAAGCGTAACAAACAAACAAACTCACTTTCGCATCTATAATATTAGTAAGGATATTGGTTGAAAGATTAAAAAAGCCCACATTCTGTCTATTGGAATTCCAAAGACAAAAAATCCCTATACAATAAACATGTAAGATTCGCTTCGATAGTCTTACCGCCGCGCCGCACGCAGAGTCGACTTTAATGATTACTTAGTTAAGTATAGATTTTTAAAACGAAACTGCCGCAATCAGACAAGTTTAATAAATTAATGTTAATTGGCATTTAACTAGTTAAGTTACATCTCATTAAATGCGAAATTAACATTAATTTATTAAACTTGTGTGATTGCGGCAGTTTCGTTTTAAAAATCTATACTTAACTAAGTAATCATTAAAGTCGACCCTGAGTGCGGCGGTTAATTATGTCTATTTAATGGATTTCAAAACAAGTCGCTATACGAAGGAGACGACTCAACAACCCGTTCTAATGTTTATTTTATTTTTAGCTGATTCCGTTTATGTAAACGTATAGAATCGTCGAGCTCAAGTATGAGCGAATGGGAGTTCATTTTGGTGTCGTCTCTTGCGATGCTGTACAATGTACATATTATGTAGTTCAGATAATAGCAGCGATCGCTTAGCTCAGGCCTCAGGAGCAACAGATCGATTTTCAAATATGCCATGGTATAATTTTAAAATGGAACCGCTAACTAAAGTGATCATTGTGGAATGTTTCTGAAGCCCGCTCCACATTCCCGCGAGAATCTTGCGAGAAGGCGAGAAAACCACGAGAAACGGCAGAGAACATCGGCTCCACATTCAGGTACTCGTTATTTTCTCGCGTTCTCGCAAGATTCTCGCGTGAATGTGGAGCGGGCTTCAGGAATTTTTGGCCGAAAAATCGAAAATGGCACTTCCGTCATTTATCTTCGTGTCAATAAAAAAACTTGTAAGTGGATTTTGTTCTGTTTCATCGTCCTTGCTGAAGGCACAATAATTTGTGAAATATGGTTTGTGGATGGATGTTTTTGATTGGACGCAAAAAGTTATTAAGTAGCGAGCTGATTTCTTCGGTGCGGTGTCCTCCGAGAACTCCAAGAAAGATTATGCAATATATAACAGCATGGTTTGCAATCTAAAAATACGAGATTCGAGTATATTGCACAATCATTACGAATACAAGAATAATCATAGAGCATAGCAATATCACGATTCAATAAAACTGACTAGTTGAACCGTAAACTTTTGGTTGAACGAACTGACGTAATAAACAAACTGAGCAGTAGAGCCTAAGTTGTTTCAAAAGTATTATTGTACACCGTGCGTCATTGTTGTACTCCAGCCGTTACCTACTCCCAACTCCTAGCATAGTACTTATCGCACCCATTACACGAGGCAGATTTCCAGAACGCAAGAATAAGCGGTTTTTATTTTTCCTTTTAAGTTTTATTAATAAAAATACACTGCCTTCAGCGTCATATTGCCCTGATGAAGGAGGGGAAGAATTACGAAGGTAAAATGGTACTATAATTATAACACACTAGCTTTTCCCGCGATTTCATCAATGATAACTGGACGCAGATAAGCAATAACACCTTAACCCACAAAATAAAGTTACTGATACAGAACGCTTTATTGAGAGTTACAGAACGTTTCTTAATTATTTGTTTACTTTATTACATTGTTTAAATATGTAACAAAATGTTGAACATAAAAAATGTTGATACAAAATGGCGTTATAATTTTTAAAACACGATTTACTCAAAAAATTTTCAGTGTGGGTTAACACGCTATTGCTTATCTATGTCCAACTTCGGTCTTGCCGCGGGAATTTCGGGACAAGGTAAGTAAACGGTCCGGGTGCCTTTCATTCAAATCCGTTCCGTTTTTACGTGACAAACATACAAACTTTTGACATGTATAATATAAGTCACCTGAAGAGTAGGCACGCAAATGTTTAACAGCTATTACATAACAAGATGAACATGACACGCAAACCAATGTTATGCGGAGTTCTACACTAGTATTTGAATATAAACTATCAGTACATAGTATAAAACAAAGTCGCTGTCTGTCTGTCCCTACTCCCTACGTATGCTTAGATCTTTAAAACTAGGTAGGTACCTACGCAACGGATTTTGATGCGGTTTTTTCACAAGTAGATAGTGTTTCCGGAGGAAAGTTTATTCGTATAGTTTATCCTGAAATTCCCGCAGGATCTCCGAAATTACCGCGGCTGAAACCGCGGGGACAGCTGGTTACTATAATTACTATAATTTGCACAATTTTCCAACGATTAAATATTATGATCTCGCGTTTTTCTGTGTTACAAGAAACATTCCACTGTGCACTGTGTTTTTTTTTGCCATCGCCCTACGATTTCGTCGTATCCTTAGGGATTATTATAACTCTGTTATTTGAATCGATTGCGTCATGTACATACATTTACGAGTGATGTGAAAAAGGCATCAGGGAAGGGATGACCTTGAAGACATCTGCGGCTGGCAGATGTGAATACAACGGCGCGGCGTCACCTAAAAGGCAGGGGTTTTTTGTAACCGTCCACCTCTTCAGTTATTTGCACAGATCTCCACTTAGACTCTATACCCTATGGTCAACTGTTGGGAATTCGCCAAGGTATAAAATTATTTATCTATTTGTACCATGGAGGACGATCGTCCTCGATGATTTGTACCTACTTCAGTAAAGAATATTTTTTTAATAGGGTTGGCGCGTGTAACTTCAACATCTCAATAAAAGAGCTGAACGCCAGACTGCATACGACTGACATATACAGGTTTAGCTGGAAATTGCTGCCTGGATTTGAGAGATTTATAAACATATATTTATTTTACGACTAACAATTTAATGTAAATGGACTTTGTAAACTGACGCCGCCGGTCTCCCGAAGCGTTACGCAGAGATTATGAAGGTGCACTTTCTACATCCTTCATTGCGCTTTTGCAAGTAGACACTTTAGTAATTATGTGTAAGCTTAAAGCTCATTTATTATCAGCCAAATGCCGTCCACTGTTGGAAAAGGACCCTCGGGATCTCCACAACGACAGCTCCTGCGCTAGTCTTATCCAGCTGGTTCCCGCGATCCATTGGTGTGAGATATCAAACCGCGTCTGATAGAAAAAAAGAAAGAAAAAGATAACACACAATAGTCACTTCGTTTTTCTTTATACCAAAGGTTCATTCATACAAAACGTGCCAGCAAAAAATCAAAAAACTATTGGATAAACAGCTGCCCTACCCTGCCCTTTATCCGAAGTTCCGAACCCTTTTTATAATGCACCTGATGTTAAGAACGGCAAAAATCATCTGTAGCTGGCGGAATCAGGCAATCTTTCTGGTCTGCCGACTTTGACACTTTTTCTACTCGTTGTGATTGGATAGGTATGCCTAAAAGTTTTCATTTCCCAATAGCGAAAGCCCGATGGTTGATAATCTAATCTAATATATATAAATCACGTGTCACGTGGTTAGTGCGCGATGGACTCCGAAACTACTGAACGGATTTTGATAAAATTTTGTAACCATTTATGATATGGTCCAACTTAAAAGATAGGATAGTTTTTATCCCGGAATTCCCGCGGGAACTCCGGAATTAATGCGGGGAACTGCTTATCACCGTAAACTACAGCACTTTTTTCCCGGAATTACCTACCACCATTGCATTGTTGCACCATTGTATGTAAATAAGACAACCCGCTATAACTTTTACTTTTTTTCTCGGAAAAACTTCTGAGTCCGAGCAAGGGGTGCATTGAAAACCAGCGCTGGGTGAACATCTGGATTAAGGATGTTCATCCAGCACACGCTGAATGCACTCCTATTGCCAACTGCCAATTTTTTGTTTATTTATTTGGACTGATTTAATTGGCTAAGTTTAATTTTTATTTTTTTGTACACCTTTTTGATGGCAATAAACAATTTTATTCTTATTATTATTATACCGCGGGAACTCCGAAATTACCGCGGACGAAATCGCGGGGGACAGCTAGTTTTATATAATTATCTTCGAATTCTCACTCTGGTTTTCTGAATTTGACATTCTATGTTTATTCTGTCTAATCCTTCCTGTGACCTTGTCGGACCCTATTTCTTGGAAGAAGTAGATAGCGTGCGTTATGGAGCTCGACTTGAAAAAAACTCTGCTAACAGGAAATACCTTAATTAAGTACTGTCAACAAAAGAAATAGACACTGTAGGTAAATATTATTGCATCAGAATACCTACTAACAAACTTTGTGTTTGACTTCATTGCTTCATACAACAAGCCCAAGGCATATTTCTAATCGAATATGTACGGGTTGCATGTACCTAATATTTTAAAAATAATATTATCGTTTAACATAATTTCGTCTTGCACACGGATTTCTTAATACAAATTGTATTTGTGATAGGTAATTAAACAATCAGAACCTCAGAACCAGAAGGTAAAAATTAAAAGCTAGATTTACAATGACTTTATTAGCAAATCAGACGCAGTTATTGCAAGTCTATATCTATTGCTTGGACTTTTTGTTTTGAACGGCAGGCATATACTACGAGCACAACAGAAGAAGTAATATGTATTTATAATACTATAATAAGATGTAATCTGTTTTGTGTGCTTTTTTAATAAATAAAAACAAAAAATCCAATTCCAGTTTAATCTAGTTTACTCAATTCACCTGTTTTACCGACAGTACGTGTTCGTAGAATTCGTATAGTAGCACTAACTGGTTTTTTAATGCTCCATGTCAGACCAGTTAACATTTTCCATAATGTAAGCTTGAACGTTCTTGCACAATACGCGAGAACTTGATGAAGTTGCCAACGCTAATTTATTTCTATGTTGCACAGAGTGTTATTAATTAATGCGCACAACAAGGACTACATAAAAAAAAAAGAAATTTGTAAACATGTACAAGTACATATTGTGTCATGCTGATTCCATATACCTCTAAGTGGAATTTCTTCCAGCAGACCCGCAACACGAAAACAGATTAAAATAGGTGACCAGTACCTTTGTATAAAATACACAAAAATAATTAAAAGAAAAATAATAATAGGTATTACATATAATATAACTAGCTGTTCCCCGCGGTTTCACCCGTGGCAATTTCGGAGATCCCGCAGGAGTTCCGGGATACAAAGTACCCTATACTTAAGGACTTAAGGGTACCTTCTCTGTACGCCTGACAGCGTATAGGTATGCAAAATTTCATGAGATTTCACCGGTGTTAATTTTGGAGTTCCCGCGGGAATTCCGGGATATAAAGTACCCTATGTCCTTTTCTGTACCCCTGACAACGTGTATGCAAAATTTCGTTATGATCGGTTGAGCCATTAAGCCGTGAAAGCGTAACAGACAGACAGACAAAGTTACTTTCGCATTTATAATATTACTAGTGATCCCCCGCGATTTGATCCGCGGTAATTTCAGAGTTCCGGGATAAAGTACTCTACATCCTTCTTTGTACCCCTGAGTTCTGGAGTTCCCGCGGGAATTCCGGGATAAAAACTATCCTATCTTTTAAGTTGGAGCATAATATAAATGGTTACAAAATTTTATTAAAATCCGTTCAGTAGTTTCGGAGTCCATCGTGGACAAACAACGTGACACGTGATTTATATATATTAAGATAGATGGACCAATAAAACTATATTAAGAAGATAAGATGACAATAATCTTAATATATATAAATCACAATAATATAAATTTAAACTGTGTTATTCAATTAATATCAAATAGTATCTAGCTTTTAGACGGGGTTATCCACTTTATCATCACTAATTGTTTTATCACCTATATTTATATGAAAACCGCAATACTGCTCACTGGTACACTGATTGATAAATAATTAAATCTCAAAAAATTACTGAAATTTGGCAAGTAGATAGTTCATAAAGTCAGTTAGAGAGATTTTTTACCCTAGAACCCCCAAAGAGTCGTGAAAATCACACGATAGTATCCCCGGGGAACACTGCAGCTTTATTTAATAGTATCGTCCTACGTGACTTTGCTTTCATATTTCATGCAGTCAGGTTTTTTATTATTATTTGTGCAGCATTTATCGTATGCTTCGTATTGAATTTATGTTTTACGACTTTATTTGTAATTCGATTTATTGTTCACACATACTTACTATAGCCATTGCTCTGAGAGTCATTTATTTCCTTCTATTTATAGAAATTTGGTCACTCATTATATATATACGTAATACGTACTGTTTTCGTACACTTGCGGTTTACTGTGTTATAATAATAGATATTAATAGTTCAATTAATATTTACATTGAAATGTTTCTTCCTTTTAACAACTTCACATCCCAGGGTTTTACCTGCATACAATTTTTATTTTCTTCTGTTTCATCCGCTAAAGTTAGGATTTCCGAAAAGTCTCAGTGGTTACTATAATATATCTTGTAACTGTAGTATTGGGTTCTCGTTGATTTTAATCACAGAAGCTTATATTGCAATTCCAACTGGAATAGAACCATTGAAAAACAGTTTTTATTAATTTTAAAAGATGCGGTCTTCTAATGTACCTATTTATTGGTTCCAATGATTCTAGTAATGGCATTACATTGTGTACCTATTCTCATTTAAATATTATACGGATTAAAATACTGTAAAGTCAATCCGTTGCCGTCTTATCAAAATTATACCAAGTGCGGTATTAATATAGCTTTCGTCACAATCTTGCCGTTGCCACCACGTGATATGGTGTTGCTCAAACAAGGATGTTGGTTCAGGTGTGCGTTACGTAACCGTGCCATGTTACAGTACACCAACTATACTGCTGTCAAACCTCTCGTGTACAAACACTATATGACTCATATACAAGAACATTCGCATGCAAATTCTGTAAAATGTAAACAGCTTAGCAAATGTACAAATAATGGTTGGCAAAAGAGATAATTCATAACAACACATGTCGGCATATATATTCCGAAATGAGTAATAGCGTTTGAAGACTTCGAAGTACATTAATATCATCCATGAGTAGGTACGAGATACGATTAACATCCAATCCAATATTTAGAATCCAGGTAATTTAACAAAAAATGACATCAATTCGAAGACATTAACATCCAATCCAATATTTAGAATCCAGGTAATTTAACAAAAAATGACATCAATTCGAAGACATAACAATAAAAATAGGTGAACAAAATATGGCTATACCTACAGAAGGAGCTTTGAGAATTATTATTAGTACTAAATCTCAAAACGATGCCTTTGCGGCTGAGTGAACGCCTAATTTTAAGAAAGGAAATATTTTAGGACAAAAAATCTATACTTACAGAAAGAGTTGGTCAATTGTATGATTTTATAAAAGTGAAAGTT
This sequence comes from Zygaena filipendulae, assembly GCA_907165275.2. Classification (NCBI taxonomy): domain Eukaryota; kingdom Metazoa; phylum Arthropoda; class Insecta; order Lepidoptera; family Zygaenidae; genus Zygaena; species Zygaena filipendulae. Next base: position 11,395,351 of record OU015664.1, read on the forward strand.
ATTTGAAAAGACTGTAAAGTCCGTCGTAAATTATTCTCCCGTTAGATTGTGCTCGACGGGACGTCAATGTGCGTGAAAAAGAGGTTTGACTTCTTTTTTATGCTAATGGACATCACTTTTATTACTTCTAAAAGTTTTAGAATTTTACCGCCTTGTTTGAAGTTTGAATTTTTTTTTTTTCACTTGGGACAAATTTCACTTTTGTTTATGGTGTTGGTATAGTTCGTTTAATCCTAATAGGTAGGTACTTGTGCTTTCTTTTGAAAAAGCTCAGTTATATCTTCTTTCTATCTTTTGTTCGCGCGATTCATTGTGTGTGTGTAGTAAACAAAAAGTATTGTTTTTTTCTAACAGCCTTTTTTGAAATTTGAAGCCATACTTAACAAAAACAGCCATACACGTTCATAAACTTAAACAATTTAATAGAGACTTCTGGCAACAGGAAAAATATAGAAAGAAGATTCATATTGAGTGTTTTCGGAAGACAAAATCAGAACTTCCACCAACATTCTACTATGACAGCATCAAAAATTGAGGTGTGTAAGAAAAAAAAATGTAAGTGAAGTAAACAGTGATTAGTGTCAAGAGACGTAGGTATCTAAAATAGTTGTTTATTTATACAACGTGTTAATGAATTAACTGAAAACCTGATGCACCCCATTTAAAAAAATAAACAATAATATGATTAAATTATATTTTATGTCAAAAAAATTTATTCTTTAAAAGTTATTCAACATTAGTTTGGAGGTGACCTATCTACGAAATTTTAAGCGCTACGCCTATCGGTTCGATTCTTTTTTTTGCTGCGGGCGGCGTACGCGTCAAATATTGTATTCTAAATAATTTAGACATGGGCTGATAAAAATGAAAAAATATTAGTGCGATTGATTCGCTAGTAGATTCTGAGCAAACTACTTTCTAGTTTTCAGTAAATTTATTAACACCTTGTATAAAAAACATGATAATTATTACCGTTCTCAGCAACGGTGACCTAGTCCAGTAAATGTAACCATTATTCAACACAAAGGACACTATCGCCCGTGCTGTGGTTATAAAGAATTGACCAAATAACAAGTCTATAAGCCGATGATTGTACCCGTTGTGCTACGAGACGAATGAAATCAAAGTGTAACGAGATAATGCCATAAACGCGAAAGTTAGTAAGTATGTATGGTTGGATGGACGAATGGATGGATGGATGGATGGATGTTTGTTACTCTTCCACGCAAAAACTACTGGATGGATTTAAATGAAACTTTACAACAATATAGCTTATACATCAGATTAACACATAGGGTACTTTCATCCCGGAACTCCGAAATTAACGTGGGGGAAACCGCGGGGCACAACTAGTTGCTTATAATGCATTAAATTTAAATTTATCGAAACAATAACAGGAGAATATTGTTGCGTCATGTTATAGAAATAGCTTAGGCAATATGCGATGCCATGCTGGTCGCGGTGACCCTTTTCGTATTGTGTGCTAATTTTAATGTTAAATACTAGTAATATGCATGGTTTTCAGAGTTCAAAGCTATATTTTCGTAAACTGCGCATCTAGGACTTTGTCTTTTTGATTTATAATCTTATAATCTATCTATCTAATATATATAAATCACGTGTCACGTTGTTTGTCCGCGATGGACTCCGAAACTACTGAACGGATTTTGATGAAATTTGGTCACTATGTTGTATTTGGCCCAACTTAAAAGATAGGATAGTTTTTATCCCGGAATTCCGGCGGGAACTCCGACTCCGAAATTACCGCGGATGAAATCGCGGGGGACAGCTAGTAATATATATAAATCACGTGTCATTTTGTTTGTCCGCGATGGACTCCGAAACTACTGAATGGATTTTGATAAAATTTTGCAACCATTTATAATATGGTCCAACTTAAAAGATAGGATAGTTTTTATCCCGGAATTCCCTCGGGAACTGAAGGACATAGAGTACTTTTTTCCCGCAACCTCCGCGGGAACTTCGTAATTACCGCGGATGAAATCGCGGGGGACAGCTAGTATATACATATAAATCACGTGTCACGTTGTTTGTCCGCGATGGACTCCGAAACTAATGAACGGATTTTGATAAAATTTTGTAACCATTTATATTATGGTCTAACTTAAAAGATAGGATAGTTTTTATCCCGGAATTCCCGCGGGAACTCCGGAATTAATGCGGGGAACAGCTTATCACCGTAAACTACAGCACTTTTTTCCCGGAATTACCGCGGGAACTCCGAAATTACCGCTGATGAAATCGCGCGGGACAGCTAGTAAAATTATAAAACTTCATGTCCTGACTGATCCATAAAGTACACAGCCCAAGTATCCTTGTAGAAACTTTTTTTTTCACGAGACTCATTTTTAAGTAGCTTTGTAGTTTCTATGAGTTTTTATGAGTGTACCTATGAATGTTACTTTCGTCTCAGTTATCTATTCTTTTTTTGAGTTAGCTAATTTTTTTTGTAATAAAATTAATTTGTTATCTCAAGCTGATTCATGATGTATAACATTGATTACAGTAAAGAATTTTTTTATGTCATCGGGCAAACTTGCGTTTGGCCAGTCTTGTGATAAAAATAATAATAATTACATAATACAGCTTATAAAAGGAAAATTTTACGTATTGAACGTGTGCGTTGTCCAGGAATAGAGTTTGTTTGACGTCACTCCCCGTGGTCGGTACCACTGTCAAGGGCACGCGCCTCGCTCCATCTGGATCGATTTTTATTATCTTTTTGATATCTGCTTTTATCGATTTCATATACATACCTATTTTATATAAGCTTTTGCCCCTGCGGTTTATTTATTTTATTTATTTATTTATTCTTTATTGCACGATAAGTACAAATGGCGAACTTAATGCCTCGCGGCATTCTCTACCAGTTAACCATTGGGTAGACGGAGAGATATAGAAGATGGGGTGTGCAAACAAAACAATATATAAAATACTTAATACAAGATACTAATAATTAATAACTAAAAGCCGCTGTTCACTATAGATAGAGTAAGAATAACCGAAAACGTTAAAATACGTGTTTCTTTGGAAAACCCAAATGCCGGTTGCTCTAACTTCAATACTAACAGTCCTTCCATACAAACTTTCACTCCTTTTTCACATTAGAGATTGAATTTCCAAAAACCCTTTCTTAGCGCTTGCCTGGCCTACATATTGTGATGGCTTATGGTACTGCTCCACCTGCGTATTAACGCGTAAATTAGTGCGCTAATTTAGGCATTACGTAGATGAGGCCAACATTTTAAAGGGTTAACTTACTAACATTACCATCAACGTTGACGTTAGACATTAACTTCAACCTTAACGTTAACGCAGGTGGAGCAGTAGCATTACATCAAGAAAGGAAGTCTTGGGCTACATTAGGTAGGTACATAATAAAAATTTCAAGTTTCTTTTCCCGATTGGTTTGGTATTATCTATACATATAGGTATATATAAAAATAAATTATATATTTCTCTTGGTCACGGCATCACTCGTGAACTGCTAATTCTGTTTTTGTTGTTTGTTATTGTAAGAAGAATTATGAAAGAATTTTGCGAGTTTCTACTGGAATTCGAACGGTTAAATACCGATTTAGACGGGACTTTCACTAATAATTAGCTGATGAAGGAGTAAATTAAGACTACTTTCAAGTTCCTGCTTGAATTCCGAAGCTCACGCGGATGAAACCGCGGGGTACAGCTAGTTTATTATATTTATCTCAATCAATCCGTTAGTTGCCGTAAAAGTAAAAATTTTGTGATTTTATTACAAAAACTTACCTACAGTTCTTATTATACGTATATGAACTTACGAGTGGTTTTCCTTGTCATGACAACACTTAAGATATTACGATAAGCTTGGCTTGTTGACTAAATTTTAGTTTTTAGTCCGTCTTGCAGATTAGTAAAAACTAAAAACATTTGAACACGAAATTTTTCTTTTTTTAAGTAGGTAAAATAACGGCGACACAATGAGTCGAAATGTCACGTGAGGTCACGCTTTGATGCACTTTACCCCTATACGTGGTTATGACGTCACGACTCCACTTCTTAGCTTTAATGCGCTATAACAATTTTTCCATTAAGTAATTTTAAAAGTAAAATATGTAAAGGTACGTATCTATATTTTTTTTCATTATCTGATTGACTAAGTAAAATTTTGATTTTCATGTTTTTACGCGTTAGTGGTTTATAAAATATTATACTTCCAGTAGATTCTGTTTTTATTATTCTAGTACAAACACGTTTTAAAAACCTGTTGGTTAAGTTCATTATGCGCCAGTTGCCGTTCATTAGCTCGCAAGGACGAATCAGATTGCGTTATTTTTATTGAATTTAAGAATATCACAGTTGGTAATATTTTCAACGATGTTGGAAATAAACACTTGCCACATAGCACTGTCGTCAAATCGTTTATTTTCCCAAACGTTGATTATAGACAATAAAGAGGTGGTGGACTGGCGGTGTACCGGTATCCCATCTAGGGTTGCCACCCGTACTTTATTATATAGTGTCGTACTTGTATTTCAGTCAATTGTAGGTACTTTATATTATAGAAAAATAATATAGTAGTTACGAAAAATACAATATTTTTATCCCTAATTCAACTGTTGTGCTTTTTTATATTAACTGTGATTGTGAGTGTATTTCAGAATTAAACGCATACGCGGCAAAAAAAATCAACTGTCAAACTAGCAATAATTTGTAGATGAATGCTGCATTGCTGCCCGATACATAGTGATCTATACTAATATTATAAACAGCAAAAGTTTGTGAGTTTGTGACGTTGTAGTGGGTAATCTCTGGATCTACTGAACCGATTTTGAAAATTATTTAACTTATAGGAAGCTACAATGATCTGGAGTGTCATAGGATACTTTTATTCCGGAATTCCCGCGGGATCTCCGAAATTCCCGCGGGTAAAACCACGGGGGAACAGCTATGTCTGGATCTACTGAACCGATTTTGAAAATTCTTTCACTTATAGGAAGCTACAGTGAATTTGAGTGTCCCGGAATTCCCGCGGGAACTCCGGAGTTTGTGAGTTCGTGAGATTGTAGAGGGTAATTTCTGGATTTACTTAAACTATTTTAAAAATTGTTTCACTTATAGAAAGTTACAGTAATCCTGAGTGACGTAAGGTACTTTTTATTCCGGAATTCCCGCGGAAACCCCGTAGATTGTGAGGTTTTAGGGGGTGATCGCTGGATCTACTGAACCGATTTAGAAAATTATTTCAGTTACTTATAGGTTGTTAAAGTGATCCTGAGGGACATAGGGTACTTTTTATCCCGAAATTACCGCGGGAACTCCGGAGTTTGTGAGGTTGTAATCTGGACCAACTGAACCAATTTTGAAAATTCTTTCACTTATAGGATTTTAAACTGATCCTGAATGATATAAGGCACTTTTTATTCTGGGATTCCCGCGGGAACTCCGAAACTACCGTGGGTGAAACCACGGGGGTTAGCTAGTTTAAAATAAATATGTACATTTTTTTCCTGCGTTTCCTATTCCTAAAAGTACTTACTATATTTTTGCATCTTTTTTCGGAAAAATACTATATTTTTTCCAAAAAAAAAGGTGGCAACCCTGATCCCATCCTCGCATCACGGTAAACAAGCTTATGATGAATGATGATCTTAATTATGTTTTTGCCAAAAAGTACTATTTTAGTTGTTTGGTACCGTGTCTGGTAGCCATAATAATAGGCAAATGTACCTACTAGGTTTGCTCAGTTTTGGACCGAGTAGCGTTGTGTGATAATGTCTGTGTATTATTATTATTATTAACAAGGTATCCTAGTATGCAATCTTCACTATCTACATGATAGGTATTCTTACGTAATCCTAGGAGACTGTACCTAAGCGGTGGCGTTAGGCGAGTGCCAAATGACGTCAAAAGCGAGAAACACTACGGGCCGGTTATTCAATATGTACCTATATGAAATGTGAATTGGTCAAATAATTTATTTTTCTTAATTGGCAATGCGCCATTCGCGGATCAGGGCGTTGTAACCGTTTGAATGATACACGACCGCAAATTCAGCAAACGGCTCTGTGATCACAAACATCACTGATGTCTCCATCGTAGATAATTGCTATGATACAATTTTATATTTTATAACTCTATAAATATGTAACATTGACGTGCGAGAGAGCCCACTGTGGCCTGTTTGCAAGATTAATATCTGATTCTTTGCTACATTGCGGCGGGCTCTTTTACTACATTGTGTGTTGTTAGTGTCAACATATATTTCTCCGTTTATCACCGATCGTGGTTTGTTTCTGTATTTATCTTGTAGTTCCACATCGTTTGGCTGATTGCGGCGTCACTCTACTCTCCTCTGCCAGTTTAAATATTTGCGTTGTCTTTAAATTAACGTTTATTTTACGCTTCGATGCTTCAAATATGTTCTCCCCTTCATACATTCTTATTTACAACTAATAAAATCGTCGTTTTATTAATCATATTAACAAATAACAAGCACCTAATTGGATGATTTGTAAAAATTTCGTTCGTAATGGACGTATAAAATTATATTTGAAGTCGAACGCAACCAGTAAAGTTGTTCTAATTTTAGAAGGGCAGAATGGTTACGTCTTAACTTGTGTAGCGGGCATGACGTCGGCAATCTTGCTGAATGGACTGACACGTGCATTTATATCGAACTTCAACTGCTGGCTCTAAACCACAAGGGTTTTTGTTAAAAACCTCTCACCAACAAAAACCAAGTGGTTCCAAATAGGACATTGAACGGAGGCAATATTACTACATATACTTTTTCCAAATCCTGTAAAAAATATTTAAAGTTAGATTATAATAGTCTGTCTTCTCATCTGTGTTGATATGAAAACGGCCATTTTTGGCGGTTTCGCGAAACTTTTTTCTTCATAATAATATTACGTTGCAAAACTTCAGTATTATCATGAATGAATGTGAATGAATGTATTTATTTTGCATAGTCTCCCATCGATTTCTTTGGAAATGATTTAACGCAGTAGGCTGTAGGTGTGATTTTTCCAGCGGATGACGCTAGCTTTACCACCTGTGTGTGACTGTGGTCTGTGACCACAGATTTAGGAAGGGAAGTGGCAATTCAACGCGGTAACGCTGCGAGGGTCATAGGATCTTTTGCGCCGGGAGTAATCAGCGGCGGGCTATTTGATTGAGGTAACGTGTTCAGTTACAGTAACTGGAGACATTTAATTGTTAAGTGGTATTATATAGTCTTATCCAATATTGTAATTTTGCAATCAAGACAGTGATACCGGTTGCAAGTGACGGCGCGCGGCGTATCAATCATTGTGTCACCTGCTTTATACAACCTCGGTTGACGTCAGCTGCTGTGGGCTCACCGCCACCGCCGGTGGCACGAGCATTAGGTTTACGTAAACCAAACTCCTTGTGACGGACGGTTCGTTTACTGTCGATTCTCTGTTCATCGTTGGCAACAAATATAATATGTGCAACAATTCAAAATATTTGTATGTAAAGTATCTCCACTAACTGTGGCACCTTTCCATAAATAACCTAGAATGGTTGAATTTCAAGTTTTGTGACACGTATTGTTATATTAACACCTATAGCGATAATAACCTATACGGTTAATCGCTGAAAACGGCCTTACATGTTTGAGACTTTTCGGAACTCCTTCAACAGGGGTTTATCCTCGCGGCAAATCAAAGAACTTTTTGTCAAGTATAAGTTTCTTTTCTTTTGTTTTTACTTTCCTCTTTAACAACATTCCGTAGTGTTACGTCACGAGATCAAGAACACAGACATCAAGTTGAATAAAATGAACTCTCAGCAGCCAGCAGTAGCAGCAACGTGTCTCAACTCTCAAACGACGGAAATAATAGTCACGCGCAAGCAGCCAAGCGGCCGCTGGCGTGGGTATATGATTTAGATAAATATAGGCATTTGAAATTATGTTTTCTTTATTATATCGCTGTCGGCGAACTGGGTGATCACAAATGACATCAATATAATACATATTTTGCCGCTGGACATAGAGATTCTTCTGATCGTAATTTGTCATAACAAATATTTGTTCTTTATAACTGTCCACTGTTTCCTCTGACTGACATCGGCATGAATAGTGCTCCTACTGACTGACACCAAGGCGTCTGTTGCCATATTGAAAAAAAAAGAACAAGAACGAATGACACACCAAAGTTTCTCGTTTCTCATATCTTCTCTTTTGTTAAATCTGAATCTGCTTTCTTAGCGAGCGGCAAATGTAAAAAAAATATTATTTATTATGTTTTGACTCGATTCAAATGTTATGATGTAACATAACGAATAGTTTTTTCAATAGTTTTTTTGAGTTTGTACCTACTCATGCCAAATAAATCATTTCCTTACAAATTTCACAAAATTGTACGCATATTTTAGAATCGGTTAGATCCAGATTATCCCATTCAGATATACATAGATACAAGTAAACAAAACCTATTTATGACATTGAAATCGATTGCGAAGTTTGCATTATTAGCTGAAGCTAGATTTCTCCCAATTTTCGTTTGTACTTTTTTGAACGAGTATCATTTTGTAGAGTATCTAACAATGATAACCGACAGGAATGTCAGTAAACTCCCGACCAAGTATATTATAGCTATCTCAAATAATTCTTAAACTACTGAACCGATTTTAATGAAACAATGCTAAGAACCATCTCGATTAAACTAGCTTTTAAACAAAGAAAACCGCATCGATATCGCTTCATTCGTTCGAGAGCTACGTTGCCACAAACAGACACACACACACGCACTTAGACACGTCAAACTTCTAAAACGCCGTCGTTTTTGCGTCGGGGTTTAAAAATATGGTATTTTTCAGAGCCGTTCCGCTTGATGTATGTGAGTTCTCAGACGGAGTCGTAAGAGGTCTTACGAGTTACGACACGCTATCGTCCAACTGACGTCACGAGAGATTGTTTCGTAACTGAAGCTCTGTAAAATAAGACTCAGTATGTCACTTTCTAAACTAAATTAAAACCAACATTCTTTACAGATCAGTTCTCAAATCGAATTCTTCAGTGCACTTATGATATATGATTATGATTATATGCAGTTTGATTCGCCGAGAGTTTTAAGTTTAGAGAGTGGCAGATATTAAGAATCACCATCACTTTATTATCCATATCGATCTTCTCCTTATCTCCAAAAACTTTCCTATCATTAATCGATATCTATCCGCATCAATCTACGCTCGTCGGGCGCAGGTATACCGCGCACTGATATGACGCAAACGAACCAAAAGTGGAATGTTTATGTGGTCGGGAGGTCGTTGGTTTGTGACGGTGACGTCATTAACCGATGCGTCAACAGTTAGACTGTCCACTTTCGCCACACGTGGTGGTAGTGGGGCGGATGGAGGGAGGGCGCTGCTACAGCTTGCGGATGCCGCCTTGCGACCGCCTCCGGCCTCTGAGGATTTCCAAGCGCGCAGAATTTTTCAACAAACTTATGTGCTTTAGTTGAGGCTATTTGACAAAATTTTTAGTTTTTAGTCCATCCTGTAAATTACGGAGATACGTTGAGTCGAAATGTCGCGAGACGTCACAAGCAGGTACAGTTTTTGCCTGCATATGACGTTACAAGCCAAATAGAGAGTGGGTAGATGGACTAAGTCCACTCCCGCCACGCGCTCATCGTGAGCAGAACAACCCAAGTGGGCAGACACAAATCAATAATAATATTACGTGTATTTTTGTCTTTTGATCGGTATTTTGTTATTTTTAGCTTTTTATTTGGTATAATGCATTTTTTTGTTTTTGGAAGTCGGTTTTAATTTTTTAAGATACAACCATTGTATCCTATTTTGGTATTGCCACGTTTTAGTTAAGTGCATGGTTGTTATTGCGCGTTGGTGTAAGTTTACCTGTCAAGTGCCAACTCATCAGTTAACATAACATAAATCTCAGTCGAATTTTGTGTTTCCGGATCCGACGTGATTTTACACAAGATGAAAAATATAGTAATTCAAATTAAATTCGACTGTTATAAAATAATTCAAATTAAGTACATAACATTCGTTGTAGCATAGATATAGATATAGTGATATGGAGTACGTAATAATTATTATTTACTAGCTGTCCCCCGCGATTTCATCCGCGGTAATTTCGGAGTTCCCGCGGAGGTAGCGGGAAAAAAGTACTCTATGTCCTTCTTTGTACCCCGACAGCTAGGCTGTAGTTTACGGTGATTAGCTGTTCCCCGCATTAGTGCCGGAGTTTCCGCGGGAATTCCAGGATAAAAACTATTCTATCTTTTAAGTTGGACCATATTATAAATGGTTACAAAATTTTCTCAAAATCCGTTCAGTAGTTTCGGAGTCCATCGCACACAAACAACGTGACACGTGATTTTACAGATTATTAACGGTTTGTCCATAATTCCTATTAAATGCTATGTTGTTTATTAATATGTCTTCAATATTATGACCTCGATTAGTTTCACAATATCGACGAATTTCGCTAACTCGCAGATAAATAAAGTGCGTCATATAGTAGTCGGATTAAAACTATGTTGCAATTAAAAATAAGCAAATATTGCTAAAATAAATTGCGACATAGGGTAGTTTCCGGGGTATGAAAATTAAAAGTCTATTTAGTCGGTCAGTTAGATAATAAAAAAATAATAGATACGTGTTTTTTGCTTTTTCAAATTATATTATTGAAAAAATACTAAGATAAAACGCATTAAAGTTTAGGAGTGAGGGCTTTTGACGTCATAACGTGCTATAAACTGTAGCACGGCGTGACGTCACGCGGCATTTCGACTTAATGTAGGCACCTCCGTAATTTTTTCATTACGTAAAAAAAAATATGTGTCGAATATTTTTTATCAATCTACAAGACGGACTAAAAACTAAAATTTGGTTTACAAGCCCAATCTTATTTTCGATTCCGGGTTATTTTTTATAATCTACCTACTTGCTGTTTTGGTTAGTTTCACCGGCGGGAATTTCAGTTTTTCTCAGTAAAATTACACATTTTTTGTTTCTAAAACAGGTTTTGGGAAGGTACTACACTAGCTGGGACGTTTTACGTACAATAAATTTTAGTACATGCTCGATCGAACGTGACCAATAAAATAAACTCACTTTCGTGTCAGCATTACTTTATCGTCTCGAAATCTAAGTATCAAAGGTCGTTAGGCATTGAAGATTTAATACATATTGCAGTATCGAATAAGCTGACTACGTTCATAAAAGCAGTCTTCGTTCGAAAATAGTAAACATGTTATTAATAAAATGATGACATTCGAGGTCGGGTGGGTCAGTTTATCGTCTTAAGCGATTTGGACCTTGTCGTCGTCAAGACCACACATGACAACGGATAGAAACAGATAGGGCCATCAAATCAGTTGAATATAAAAACAGATTAAAAACCACTGTCGCCGGTCGCGTACACAAACGTTAATTGGCTACTTGACTAAATTTTTCTTAAGTTCGTCGTGTAGATTACTAAAAAATATTGGACATGTATTTTTTCTTTTTTTACGCAATCAAAAAATAACGGCGATACATTAAGTTGAAATTTCGCGTGACGTCACAACCTTATCCTGAATAATGACGTCACGAGTCCCCCACCCTAAACTTTAATGCGCTTTATCTTTTCATTAATTTGAAAAAGCAAAAAATACGTGTCTATTATTTTTTATTTTCTGACGGACTAATTAGAATTTTGAGTTTCATACCCTGGAAAATACCCAATTACCCAATTAACTTAAAGAAAATGTATTAGAAAAGTCTTTCGGTTCTATATTGAACTAGGCTGTTTTCAAAATTGACTGTGCGTGGAATATTGTAGAAAATACATTTGGGATACCAGCAAAGACATATGAGCGTTTGATTAAAAACCGCGGTGCACTTGCTGCGCCTACATTGCGTCTCTATTTGATTATATTATTTTCTCTGCGGTCCAGAATTGTCGTCGTAGACGTTTTGAACTTAATCTGTGTGATGGACTACAAAGCAAAAACAATGTAATATAGGTATATTCTCTCAGCGTTAGACTAGCTTTTCCCTCGATTTCTGCTACACTTTTCCTCTTCGCTTAATAAAAGTTGCTATTCCTTGGTAAAAAGTACTAGTAGTAGGTAGTAGTAATTTACACAAAACATTGACAAATTATAAACCTATACCTTCCCCATGAATCACTTATCTAATAATTATATCTTTTGGTGAAAACCGCGTGAGAATTCGTTTAATGGTTTTTGAGTTTATCGTGAACGGACAAACAGAGTAAACAGACGCAGCGGAGGACTTCGTTGTATAACATTATGTAGTGATAAGCGGGACGAGGGTTTTTACGAAAATGAATCGATTGCGCGTCGCTTAACACTTCACCTTTCCACTCAACCTTAGATAAATCGAATTGTTTTCTCACATCACAATCTTCAAACAGGTCTTCAGAACGATACCCTCTTACGGTATCCAGCTGTGGGGCTGTACCGAACTGAGCAACGTGAAACGTTTCCAGAATAAAGTGTGTACTCAGAGGACATGAAAAGCATAAATACTACTTTTTAACACTAAAACACTAAAATATTTAGTAATTTAGTGTGACAAAGTAGTTTGGTAAAAAGTAGTTTTAGTGTTAATGACCCAAAACTATTTTTTAATACAGAAATTCTGTATTTTATTGTTAAAAAGTGCTTTTCATGTCCAGTATTGTAAATGCACCCTGGTCCCTGGTACACAAGAAACGACGACCACCACCTCGAAGTGGAATCGAAGAAGCGAAGATATGGACTAAGACACACGTCACACGTCTGCCAATTATATACCTATTCACATTTACATTACATTATAGGGATGGAAGTGTGCCGATGCTCTGGTAGTTCGTAATTTAAAGGGAAATGCTCCGAAGTGCAGCCTGTAGAATACCGGTAAGCTCGCTGCCTTCTGTCGATGGTCGAGGCTAGGAAGCTTGGCTCGTCGCCAATAAGTCGCCTGGCACAACGCCCTATTGAGTCCAATGCAGCCAGCTGATGCTTGGCAGATCCGTCCCACAGATGGCAACAGTACTCCATGCCCAAGCGGACTTGGGCTATACACAAGCTCAAGAGTTGTTCGGATGTGAACTACTGTCGGTCTTTATACAGAATGCCAAGTCTTTTAGCAACCGTTTTGGCAATGGACTCAATTTACCTATGCCTGTATTCTAAATTGTGGTACAATGGTTTGTTTATCCTTTGGGGTCTATCATCAGGAAAAAAGTCGCCACAACCCAGGCTCGTTGTAGGAATATTCCTGTTGACCGCAGAGGTCAGTTGTATCGCCTCGGCCGGCCGTATCAGCTGTTACTACAGCGCGGCGGTGTTACGTATGAGTCTGTTTGTGTCAAACGTGCATAATGGATGATAGCAACTCGACTCGATAGCAACAATGACACTTGCTCGATCAGTGGCGTGTTGTGTTGATTGTGTGCATACTGATAATGAGCGGAGCCAAGCGATGTTACACTTGTGTCACATCGATACTATAAATTTTTGTATGTTTCTTTGTTTGTAATGGATAAACTCGGAAATTATTTATAGGACATCATCTCGGGATTCCATCCATCCATCATCTCGGAATCTAGCTGTGAAAACCGAAGGTTAATCCGTTCAGCAGTTCCATAGGTTAGCACGAACAGACAGATAACAGACAGAAAAGAATATTACAAACTTTTTTTGTGCTTGATTACTTTTCCTTTATCGCACCTTTCAATTTTTGGTAAAAATATTCAATTACAGAATCGCGGACTCTTCTCTTTTATTATAGCACTACGGCTTCACCCGTGGTAATTTCAGAATTCCGCGGGAATACAAGGATAAAAAGTACCCTACGTCCTTCTCTGTACTCCTGACAACGTGTATGCAAAATTTCATGATGATCGAGCCGTTAAGGCGTGAGGGCGTAACAAACAAACACAATCACTTTCGCATATACACATATTCAAATTTATATTCAAAAATTCTTTATTAGGATTTGTTGTTACAATCTTCTAATTCTTCTTCTTTATAAATAAAAATGAATGTTTGTATGTCTGTCCTCTATGCGCTTCGAAACCATTGGTCCGATTGTGATGAAACTTTGGCGGGTTGTTCTGCCTGCGTCCGCAAAGGTTCCATGAGCCCAAAACTCACGCGGGTGAAACTGCGGGGCACAGCTAGTCACTTATAATAATCGTCAACAGGTTTTTTAAAACTATGTATAAATGACTGACTCATTTATACATTGTTCCTAGACCTATGGACATTGCACGCGGGGGCGACTCGGCCCGTTTTATTTAGTGTTTTCATCACGCTCGTCGCTACTAGCAACCACGCTCGTCACTTTGATAGCACGAAATGTCATCACGCAACTAGACACGTAGCCAACACGCAAAGTACTTAATTATGTATGTACTAGCCGTTTCCAGCGGCTCCAACCGTGTTAATTTCGCAGTGTCTACGAGAATTTCGGAATTTTTCGGAAAACTTATAGAAAACTCATTCAAGTCGATGTCATTGTATGGAACTTTTACATTACCTGATAGGCCAATGACAATATGTAACTTGCTTAGACAAAGAAATGTGAATGATTTAGGTTATAGGTACCTTTAAAAAAAGAAAAAAAAAAGTTATAGGTAGTAGGGTGGAATTTTCAGAATAAAAAAGAACTACTTAGATATAAAGAAAAATCTAATAATTACCTAGTACAAACAGCTCGAAATTACTACCTATTTGAAGTATGTAGTCGTTATCAATGCGATTTCAAACGAAGAAGTGACAAAACCTGCTTTCGACCAAGTTGCCACTGTCATGCAAACAACAAGAGTATATAGAAAACTATGGCTTTGACTCGATGATAAGTAAGTTGTTTGTTCGCGACCGGTTTTAAATAAATGTTTCGGTAATCTAGAAGCACCCATTTTCAACAAAAGGCAAAAGGTCTAAGTTCAACCGAGGTATACGGTTTTAGCGTGACTCCGATATCGCAGTTGAGAGGCCTTGGCGTGAGAACGTTGCAAACGGAGCGACACAAAATGTCAGTCTTCAGGATATCAGCAGCGGCAGCGGTTTGGCTAGCACTGAAGTAAAATTCGTGCCTTATGCTTGCAAAGGGCAGAACCATATGAAGAGTTCGGTTAAATTTATCCTTGAACATAGTTACTTGAGTTTTTAAAGATTCTAAAACTTTTATTATAATCTTTTTATGTTTCTCAAACCAGCAAGATTTCAATTAGTAAACTCTTAGCGTTCTTAGTTCTTAGCCCATAGAATAAAGGATGATATCTTTTATATCACTACGTACATATATATCAACTGAGCATACCTAACGCTGGCTTATACCTACTGGAGTAAATCAATACAGTTCCATTCTATTACCAAAGGTTAAGGGTTATATAGACTAGTCTTTGAATTAATAGTTCACGACTTCACAACAGTAAGCGTAAGCAGTGTGTAGCCATTTTATGTTAGGCTAAGAAGATCGTTCTCATGTGCGCGTCATAGATAGTAGGTAATTTCGCGCCGTTCCACGCACACGATTGCATGGTTTTTTGCTTCAATTGAAGATGGACCTTTAAAGTATCCTTGTTTTACTATTACTCTTTATTTACTCTTTCTGTAGGCGTCTTCCGATTTCTATGGGACCAAATGCGCATGCGCCGTTTGTTGCGAACGTCCGCAACTTAGCGGGAACAATGTGGCTTCTCAAGCTCGCACTCTCTGCCATTGTGTTCCTGCTAAGTGCTGACAATTGAAACGATGCCGATGGTAAATCGTTGTTACTCCTAATAGATAATAATGTTCATGAAGCGGACGAATCATACGTTTACGTTACGTACACATTACGTACGGACGTACGGACGTATACGTTATTAGAGATTATGAGATATTCCAAGCTTTATTCAGAGATCCCACTACCTTATTAAGCTCTTTTACTTTAAAAATGTACGAAAGTACTAGAAATATCATATGTGTACAAATTTAGATTAGGCACTGTTTATGTTTGTTTCTTTTTCTTGTGTGTTGTGCTGAAATAAATGTATTTTCTTTCTTTCTTTCTTTCTTTCAAAGTATGACTAAAACCTTTTTTAACAATACTTACCGCTATAAGAGGTGGTGGGAGGACTCTGGAGCTAACAAGTAGTTCTTGCGATATGCGAGAGTGTTAATTTGTTAGAGCATTTGGGATTGTAGCTGAGTAAATGTAGCTCATACGTGTGTCTGTAGAGGGTGCGTGTTGGCGCTACGCTTTCTAGCGATAGCGTCGCGTGAACGTCGCCACGACGCTGCCAGCGCACGCTATCGGTTAATTCATATTAATATCATACAGAATCGCGTGATCACTGCAATGATGTTCCGACACGAGACCGGCGCGGCGCTATCCCTTCGTGTTGCGACGTGATAGAACTGATATTATTACTAGCTGTTCCTCGCGGTTTTACCCGCGTTAATTTCTGAGTTCCCGCGTGAATTCCCAGCTAGATTCTATTCCATGTCCTTCTTAGTACCCCTCACAACGTGTATGCAATATTTCACGATGATCGATTGAGTAGTTAAACCGTGAAAGTGTAACAAACAATTAAACTCACATTCACATTTATAATAGTAAGAATTATTATGTCGTTACTTGATACAACAGCTACTGCTGTTATGTTAAGATCGTCGTTGAAAAACTCGTTTGAGCACGTATGGAAAATTTTTGGCATGATTATAGTATCCGAAAGACTCGGTCGGATCGATGTTACATTGACTTTAATATGTAGAGTTAGAATTTTTCAAATTTTTTTTTAAGTATTTTGTTTCTACACAATTTTGTAATTTTCTCCTATCTAAATTTCCTCTTACTCACCACCGTTCATGCTGAACTAGAGTCATCTCAGACAGCAAAACGACACTCGGTTCTGCTCTGCTCATCAATTTAGTCCTTGCCGCTCTAAAATCATCACTGCATGTGTCTGATGAAGCCAACGCCTTTCTTTATAATCTTCAGCTACCATTCCAACAGTCAACGACTTCATTTACCGTCTACGTATACCTATCTACGCATGTCGCATATCACTTGCCCATTTCCATAGTACCTAGTTAAGTGTGTTTTCCCCCATATGTTAAAACAGTTTAAAACTATTTCCATATCGTCCGCTTGCCCTTATCTACGTTGAGGAGTGATGGAGCACCTCCTTAAACGCTATCGTGTTGTTGGAGGATGGTAATGTGACGGTGACGTGCGTCACGCTAGGCCGCGGACATCGTTCGCGTGAGCCACCGTCGCGTCGTTCAATGGTGGCGGTCACGCCAGCGATGGGGATAGATGAATACCTACGTTGGATTCATGGTGTCCTACATCCACTGATGAATAAATATAATATATGAAATTAGCATGAAACAAATCTAAAGAGTCAGCAGATGTTTTGACACCTAAAAAACACCAACGTCGTCTCAAGTTGGCAACAAGACAAGATTACCGAATACCGAGTTCATTTTGCGATGATACGGATATGAAGACTGAATAATCATGTGCTGACGAAGTCCCTTTTCATGGCTACACAGGAAAAAATGATGAATGTCCGGGAAGACATGACGAAATTTAGCCTATCTGTTGAGGATATTTACCACCAAAGCAAATGACGCTTTACGATTAAAATTAAATGTCGACATCGCATAACGGGAAGGAATCTGAACAAGGAAGTATTTTCCAAGGGCGCCACGTGGTGATGTCATCGTATCTATCACCATACCCTAGTTACGGACTACGGTACATGCATTTCCGTGCTACTTTTGACCACCCAAACTTTTTAACACCTTCGTTCCATCTTACTCTTTATTGCTATAGCTGCTTTTTGACCATTTTTTGCCGTCGTTTAATGGTTTTTAAACATTTCCCGCCGCTTTGTATTTGGAGTTTTTATCCGTTCCTATTGTTATTATCTCGATGTCGTCCGCCACCGTTATCCACGTCTGTTTAGTTTTTCTGTGCCATTATTAAAATACAGGCGCCTCCTAACTTATTAGTTTCGGTTTTAATAATGTCTCTAGTTTAACAAAAAATCTTTTTGTCTGAAGAATCTCCGCGCTTGGCTCTAGAAGCAGTTCTATTGAATCTTTTGGAAATCATACAAACGAAAGTGAAAACATCCGATTCTGTGATGTTGTTCGGCGACGGTTATACGCTTGTATATTCCGATCCTTTCATTATGTATGCTTATATCGTAGGTACCTACCTACTGTTTTATATTTAACTTACAATGAACTGAGTAATAATGCAGCCCTTCTTTGTTACAGGTAAGCCCGGAGGAAGTTCTTTGTACGCGACGCTTTGTTTCTGAGATTCCCTTCCACTTTTTCCTTTGACTGACCTCAAAACCGTTATGGATTTTTTTTGCTCTTAAGTTCGTCGAATTCGGTCAAGTATTTTTACTTGGAATATGCCCAAGAACATTATTTCGAAAAAAAAAATATTTTCCTTGTAAAAGATGCGAGAAAGAGATAACACTACGAATATTCGCTTTATCGCGTGATTACCTACTTGATCCAGATTTTACTAAAATTCTACTGTGACAAAATTAAATAATTTTGTGGTGGTGGTTTTTCCTTTAGATTGTTATTATATGGGTAAGTATCAAAATTTCTTATTTGTGCTTTTGACGCGTGAATGGTATGGTATGGTATGGACCACAATAATAAAAAAGCAAAAATATTTAAAATATAAAATATTTACAATACCTTACATATAGGTATTCACGAAAGCTAACTTATTTCAACAAAGCCAATCGATTTTTAATCTATCGCCTGGTAATAAATGAACAGTCGTTGTAATTATTTTTTAAATTACACAACAGTTTACTCTTGTTGATTCATACGGGAATAATGTTTAATTAATGCGAAATACCTACATACTTAATTATAATAATTAATGAGGCGTTTATAAATACCGAAAGTTAAATATTGTCACGTGTTATCCGGCGTAGGTACTCTACATAATATGATATTATAGTCAATAGGTACCTACGTCATGCGGCCGATCCGGTCGCTAGTTGTTTTTTTTTTATCTCCCAAACAGATTGGTACACGTATATGTGTACGTTTGCGATGTCCAAAACTGGTACGCCGAAGGTCGACCGCTATCGTACACGCGAACAGTCGAGAGTGGCCCTAAAATATATTCACTGACTAGCTGCGCCCCACGATTTTACCCGCGTTAATTTCTGAGATCCCACGGGAATCGCGGGATCAAAAGTACCGTCTTTTTCTGTAGGTACCATAACAAAAACGTAAAACAAACAACGGGTACCCCTGAGTCCTGACAATGGGTATATTGTGTTAATTTCAGAGTTCCTATTGCAATTTCGGGATAAAAAGTAGCCTATGTCCTTCTCTGTACCCCTGTCACCGTGTACACA
This sequence comes from Zygaena filipendulae, assembly GCA_907165275.2. NCBI lineage: Eukaryota > Metazoa > Arthropoda > Insecta > Lepidoptera > Zygaenidae > Zygaena > Zygaena filipendulae. The sequence continues at coordinate 11,414,741 of OU015664.1, forward strand.
AAATTTCGTGGTGATCGGTTGAGCCGTTTATCCGTGAAAGCGTAACAAACCAACAAACAAACATACTTTCTTTTTCATTTATAATATTAGGGATGGAATATCTGGGCGACCGGGCTTCGCTCGTAGCGCCGTCTGTTGTTAAGGGGAGAAGCAGTACCAAACACTCATTTTTCGTTGCATTCAAACACGGATAAAACGATGTCTAAAAATGAAACCTACTAGTCCCCCCCGAAATCCCCTGCATACTTTCATGAAAATCGGAGCCGTTTCCGAAATTTCCGTTATACATATATGTGTAAGTATACATATAATAAGAATTGCTCGTTTAAAGACAGTAGATATATGTAGTATGGATACGTTGTCTGTTATATTCTGCCGTATAAATTGTGCTGATCATACCTATGCCGAAAAATACACAACTCGCACTGATGCGAATGATTATTTATTTATTCCTTTCAATATTCAATGTTTCAAAACGGCTGAGATAAAACCTGTTGTGAATCAAGTCTAGAATAGAATGCTTCACAGGTAAAACCAAGCGTACATTTCAGTACGCTCAACGGAGTTTTTTAACCACGCTGCGCTGGTGTTAAGACTTCATTCCATTTGAAACGTTCACGTGGTATGTAGCTGAGTTCATATTGAGATGCACTTGGAAAGTTGGTAAAACTTGTGCAACAGGAAAATTTGTTTTATAATACCTACGCGGTTGACTGGGGATTTCGATTGAATTAGGTAAAATAAAGGGGGATAAATATACATCAACAACAGAACTGGTTTTTTCGATAGGTAGGATATTCGTTTGGTTCAAATGAATTAGATATTACCTGTTCTATATTGTACATAATAATATAGTGAAGAATAGTAATCTTTTCTTTTCATTCAATATCAATTTCACTCCGTAAAGTTAAAAAGTACTCATAAGCTTTGTTTTCATAAATAAGTAGGTACATAGATATGCCAAGACGTTAGCCCGCTCCATATTCTCGCGAGAATCTAGCGAGAACGCGAGAGAACCTCGAGAAACAGCGGAGGACATCAGCTCTACATTCACGTTCTCGTGGTTTTCTCGCGTTCTCGCGAGATTCTCGCGTGAATGAAGAGCGGGTTTTTTTATCTCTTGGGTTACGTGAACATATCCTGAGAGAATCGTTTATAAGCGAGCGTAATTAACTCACTAAAAAAAAAAAAAGGAAGGGAAAGATTCGTTCGCTCGTAATTAATAGGAGTACGAAGTTGATCTCGGAGCGCTACAATGGTCTCGGGAACTGACTCACTGACATTTGACACAATCGCACACGCAAGAGTCGCGTCGCGGCACGCAACACGTGGGAACACGGCTTCGTGTCGCAAACGGAACGTGACAAACACTAGCACGGTTTCAATGTTTAGATTTAATAATAAATAATATTATTATTATATTTTGGAATATTACATACTAGGTAGGTACCATGTAGGTACCTATCCATTTGAAATCTATACATCTATACAAATTGAAGTGTCTGTTTGTAATTTCAAATTAACAGCTGTAAACGATTAACAATTGTAAACGATTTTAAAAAAAATTCTGTCTGTCTGTTTTTTTTCGGCTAATCTCTAAAACGGCTGGATCTATTTTGACGGGACTTTCACTCGCAGATAGCTAATGTCTAGGTAGGTACTTAAGATTTCCGCTGTGGTGCACAGACAACCAATGTGATTCGAATAGGAATAAAATTTTACAGCAGGGGCCTCGTGCAGTACACACGCGTCACGGGGCGTATAACGCAAAATAATACAAAGTACAACAACAAATTGACCATTACCTAACATTACCTTATGGCTGAAGACTGCTCGCGATCTAACACGAATGTGAACTCTAGTTCACATTCGTGTCACAGGCTAAAATAACATTAATTAAAGGATGGAATTTGAAGCACCAGCTAATTGCCTCTTTAATACGCACACCAAAAGAAATCTGTTTGCTAACAGAAATTTGAAAAATAATAATAATAGGCTCATATTCGGTTTTAAATCACCTGTGGGCTGTGAGTTTAAAAAAACGCTAAACGCTGCGCGCCATATTTGAATATAGCTGGAAAAGGCGCAAGATTTACCTAGACTAGAATCTAGACGATATTGACTACGTGACGAAAATGTTAGTCTAATATTTCTATCTAATAGTAGGTATGTAATATCATAATTGTATGGTAAAGTGATTGTCTGTGAGCGGCAAGCCGAACGGCGATGGAGAACAAAGATGGCGGAGGCTGTGACGTCAAATGTGCGCTTCCTTTCACGCCGCGCCGCGCCGCCTTCACCTTGACATTTGAATCCGATTCTGAAACGTGTCGGCGACGCTCGCCGGCCGCCGCTCGCTCATCCGCGACTCACGACGCATAATATAATTAGAACCCAACTAGGTACTTACTACATATTCGCAATGCACCTTTTTTTGGTCGAGTGATCGTTAGCGACACATATGGGGTTCGCCGATGACGTATTGTGTCCATAAATAATGCTCAAATGCTGTTTGTTTATGCGAAACACGAATTGAGACAGGTTAAAACTGCAACAAAATCTACATAATTGTTTTATTTACGAATTGGTCACTGTATATCATAGGGATGAAACGCATAGAGCATTCGTTTAATTCAAAATGGCGTTCAAAATTGGGGCACAAAACAACAATTTTGCAATGTGTACGTGAAACGACACGAAAATACGTTAGCATCCCTCTGCGTACTATGCATAATATATATTTTATTCTATGGTATACCTACACCGTATAAATGAAACATGTTTTCGATGGAACTATCAGACTTTTTTTATTATTTATTTTTTAATTTATTTATTCAACAAAAAACAGCTCATGACAACAATTTGAAACTTATTTCATAAAACCTTCATTAGGCCATTAACGTAATGTTACCAAAACTTATACACATTAGCAATAGACTAAAATAATTTTAAAGTTGTTTCGAATCGCAAAATATGTAAAAATTTATGTTGTGTATGTATGTGTATAGTCGCATGAGTGTGTGCATAGTTTAGTGTATATCGGTGTACATTCTGAATATTTGCGTCGCGTCGTAATAAGAGTATGTCGGTATACTTACTAGACATTATGGTGCCTCGACAATATCACTGTAAACAAGATAAAAGTATCTCCGTTCTCTAAATACATCCTCTAGGTATTGAAACCGAGTATATTATAATAATCCTTACTAATATTATTAATGCGAAAGTGAGTTTGTTTGTTTATTTGTTTGTTTGTTACTATTTCAAGCCTCAACGGCTCAATGGATTATCATGAATTTCTGCATACACGTTGTAGAAAAGGACATAGGGTACTTCTTATCCCGGAATTCCCGCGGGAACTCCCAAATTACCGCGGGTGAAACCGCGGGGAATAGCTAATGACTAAATATTTAGTACAAGCTAAAAGTTGGTATTTTGTCCAAAGTATGTACTTACCTACATAAAATATGGGTGCGTGTGTGTGTGTCATTAAGTATTATAAATGCCAAAGTGAGTTTGTTTGTTTGTTACGCTTCCACGACTCAACCGCTCAACCGATCATAATGAAATTTTGCACGTACACGTTTTCAAGGGTACAGAGAAGGACATACGGTACTTGTATCGGAATTCTCGCGGGAACTCCGAAATTGACGCGGGGAAAATTCGATGAAATTTTGCAAACACGTTGTCTGGGGCACAGAACCACAATAATATAAAAATGACTTAATAGTACTAGCTAAAAATAGGTAATTTGTCCGAACTAGTATTATAATGTACAAAATGACCCAAATAATTTTTATCCAAGGCATTGACGAGATATAAGAAAGTGATTTTCAGCTACACAGGTGCGACGTCGTCCGTATCAACCGGCCAATCATCTCGCACAGGGAGATAGTGTCGCGATTAGGTTTTATGATAATATGTAAAATGTGATCTATTTCGAGGGCTACAACACCTATCAGCCGAGGCTACATATTCACTATAGATAAGTTAACGAAATTGACGCAACTCCACACTCCTCTTATCGGCCGGTTGTGGAAACAATAGATATTAATTTTTAGGCTGCTATATGCACGTGATAGGACTTGGTGCGGCAAAAGATAACGGTTGAAACAACAACAAGCGTTTTAGGTCGTTTTGGTTTTTTTATCATTTTTATTTAATTCTGATTTTTTTTTTTATTTCACTACTTAGTACTGTAGTTTACATTACCCACTTCATTTGGCACGGATTCCCCTCCCTCACTTTGACTTTTCTACATTCATCTTTATAATACCTACTTGATGAATAAGTTTTTTAAAGTCTATGTAGATTTAGTCATTACTCACTGTGATCGCGAATAAATGTGTTCTATAGCATATTATTATAACATACTAGCTGTGCCCCGCGGTTTCACCCGCTTGAGTTTTGGGATCAGGAACCTTTGCTGACGCAGGCAGAACAACCCGGCAAAGTTTCATCGCAATCGGACCAATGGTTTCGAAACGCATAGAGGACACATACAAACATTCATTTTTATTTATACATATTTAGTGTTTTTGTGGAGACCTAATAATATTTGCCTAGCATTGTTGACTTTATGTGCCTATTATTTATCAAAGAATAGAGATTATATGAAGAAGCGACACTCTCTGCCTCCTACCATTTCATGTCTCCTAATACCCCGCGAAAATGACCTTGGTAAATGACCGAGGAAAATTTGACACATGTATAATCTAAATGTAACAATCATTATTATTCACTGACAGCTGACAGTGACTGTCAGCTCGCTGTCAACCTACGATACGCACACACGCACAACACGTGTACAAGCCGGCCGTCTTTACTTGTGAGACAGTAGGTACTTGAATCAGTTCATTTGTATAAAGTGTCACCGGGATTGTACAACCATATATCTCGTACTTTAATTTTGCTTTATGTGTATGTAATGTAGGTAGGTATATGCACTTTTTGTTTTCGTCTAATTTATCTCCAAGGTTGTCTAATTTAGTTTCATCCGGTAACGCAGTCTTACAAAAAAATATCGTAAACATATTATCAGACACCGATATGATAGTAACGTTTTAGAAGGTATGCGTTTGTACGGCCATACGATAACAGTTGTACCTAAGCTACGTGTATGCGTTACTTCAATATAAATACCTATATGTAGGTACCCGACTCGACAAACAACTGATAAGTTGATATGCAAGTTTATCTGCTAGGTACGTACTCTGGAGAGATAGCGGCTGAACACACATTCCACGAAAGTACTGGAACTAACATAATGTCTAGTGTTTTCGATGGTTGGTTTGTTACATTGTTTGACCTCCGTCCACGCGAGGATACTCTATGCCCTTATTCAGTAAGACCACCAACATTTCTTGTCCATAACGCGCTTCCCAAAAACGCAATCCCAAACGTTTCAGGTGCCCAAATAGGCCCTGATTTTATACACAGAGGTCTAGCTTTTTCCCGCGGTTTCATCCGCGGTAACTTTCGAGTTCTCGCGGAAATTCCGGGATTAAAGTTACTTTATGTCCATTTCTGTACCTTTGAGAACGCTAGAGCGTGACAGCGTAAGGGCGGCGCCACAGTCTGCGGCGGCGGTGGCGGCGGCGGCAGCGGCAAAAACAAATGGTAGACAACATAAGAAGTAGGCCACAGTTCGCGCCGCTGATAGCTGTGGCCAACTTCGTATGTTCTCTACCATTTGTTTTTGCCGCCGCCGCCGCCGCCACCGCCGCCACCGAGACTGTGGCCAAGGGGTAAGATACAAGCCAACTCACATTCGTATTTATTATAGGCAATATTCAACGAGCAATAATATACATTTTATATACCTACCTAGTTAAAACTTCGTTTTTTTTTTATAATTAGAACGCTTACTTGGTCGTTGTTTTGACAAATTGTAAATACATGCGTAATTCACCGAGGGTTCCATACACACTTAAGGTTTATAAATATGCTAATCAAAATATTCGATGTAAATGATCGTTTATGCTGCATATCTTTTGATTGCGGTGACAGAAGCTTGATTTTTTCACAACTTCAAAGAATTGCAGACCTAACGATAAGTATTTGATATTAATTTTGACAGACAAACATACGGACAACGATGTAATCCTATAACAGACGGACAGACAGACGTCTGTCTGGGAACACATAGAGGTAGGTATCAACTCGAAATTCATATCAAATACCCCTAATAAGATCACATCGTTATCCTTCTGGATGAGTTCCTTTTTTCCTTTTGAGGTAAGGAACCTTAAGATAATTTAATTTGTTCGAAGTAGGTAGGTAGGTACCTATTAAATTTTCTTTCAATTTTACATTTAGTATGACGAATCGCGACTATTATCACGTTTACACATAACGGGCATGTTGACTAATTTTTATTTTTTAGTCCGTCTTGTAGATTATTAAAAAATATTGGACACGTATTTTTTCTTTTTTTACATAATCAAAAAATAACTCAATATGAGTTGAAATTCCGCGTGACGTCACTATTCTGACAGTTTGTATGGCGGTTTTAGCGGTTAGTGACGTCACGGCCCCCTCACCCTAAACTTTAATGCGCTTTATCTCTGTATATTTTAATTTATTTAAAAAAGCAAAAAATACGTGTCTATTGTTTTTTTTATTTTCTAACTGACGGACTAATTAGAATTTTGATTTTCAAAAGTAGTCCACATCCCCATTATAAAAATAAAAATTACATTAATTACACATACATACCACATACATACGACTTAATTAACTGGGTAGGTATCCTACCAAACTAATTAAGTTGTTTTTCCCGTTACAGTTATGTTCCTAATAAGTGTTTCGCTATATTTTTAGACGTAATTTACCGAATTTTGTGATAAGTAATACATATATGAAAAATATATAACAAATATTTATAATCTACTATACTCGTACATATACCTACCACCTACTCTAAATGCTTAATTGGGTGACCTCATCGACCGATAAAATTGCAATGCCATAGCAAGCACACTAATATAATAAAAGCGAAAAAAGCCCCGTCTGCCTGTTTGTAGTATTTTAATTTACACGCCTTAAGTGCTCGACAGATTAACCTGAAATTTTGCATACACTTTGTCAGGGGTACTTACAGAAAAGGACACAGGGTACTTTATATACCGGAATGCCCGCGGGAACTCCGTAATTAACGCGGGTACAACCGCGGGGAACGGCTAGTAATGAATTTTGAGAGTGTGACAGCCACAATCGCTGTCGATCTCATGTCATCGTCAACACACACACAATCAAATACCAAGGACAACAAATATGCGGTAACATTCAGGCCGAGAATGAATTGAGCAAACATACTCAAATTTTTCTCCTTAGTTGACATAGAACCTTCGACCTCCGACTCTTAAAGGCGCTCCAATTCTTAGAGATGTTTAAAATATTCAGTGTTCAGTTTTCAAGCGATTTGATTTCGCCGAGCCGAGAAGACAATTTTTTTAGTTTAGGCAACTTTCGGATAGTGACCGTAAATCACTTAAAGTTTTCTGTACTTTTGTGTCTTTAAAGTTGCCTAAATGCCTTTGCCGGGGTGTGAAAATCCAAATTGTATTTAGTCCGTTAGTTAGATAATAAAAAAATAGACACTTATATTTTACTCTTTAAAATTAATGGAAATGTACCATTTGAGTTAAAGGAGTGGAGGCTCGTAACGTCCGCGTCCGCATCATAACCCCGTATAACCTGTACCGGATCGTAACGTTACGAGCGTTACGCAAAGTTTTTCGAGTTTTCGACCCAATGCATCGCCGTTATTTTATAATTAAGGCACCTATACATAATAAAGAAAAAAAACACGCGTCCATTATTTTTTATTAATCACTTCATGTCGTACTATAAACTAAAATTTACCTGGGTACTCACCTATCTCATTGCTTTATTTAGTAGGCCGTGTAAGAGCGCCTTAAATAAAACAAATTTTGTATTCATTTACATACCAAGGCGACAAATACGCAAACGACCATAGGATTCTTACACAATGTGTGCTAAAAAGTTTCATTCTATGTGTGAACTAATAATTTTCGTTCATAGCTGGAACCAATTTTGAGCTTCATAAAACCATCACATTCAAGAAATATGATTACAATCGTCGCTTTTAATGCTCTTGTTTCGGTTTTAAGCAAAATTCAATCTGCAAAAATCCGCATTTATTTTTTGATAAGCAAAAAATGCGCTAAAGAATACCTACCTTGCGATTGACAATATTAGTAAAATATAATACAGAGAAGTACATAAGGTACGTTTTGTTCCGGAATTGCCTCGGGAACTCCGAAATTACGGCGGGCGAAACCGCGGGGAATAGCTAGTAACAGATAATGTTGATTTGAATTTTTTACTACTGGATTTTTTTTAAGAATGAAATTTTTTTGAGGCGTAAGATATTTAGTGGAGGTAAATAATAGGGTCACTACGTCACGCGTCGGTACTTGTATTATGATTGTATAACAGTAATACTCCAATTGTAATCTATACATAGCTAAATAAAATGCTTTGTCCTGAATGTGTGACTGACGCATCAACGCACAGCCTAAACCGCGATCGTAGAGACCTGAAACTTGGAGGGTGTGTTCTTTGTATGACGGCCTATCCGATAAGAAAGGATTTTTGAAAATTCAACCCCTAACGGGATTAAAAAGGGGTTGCAAAGTTTGTGTAGAACAATTGCGTATTCTCCGGGTATGAAAATCAAAATTGGAATGGTTCGTCAGTTAGAAAACATAAAAATAAGAGACACGTATTTTTTGCTCTTTCAAATTAATGAAAATTAAAATAGATATAGCGCGTTAAAGTTTAGGGTGGGGGACTTGTGACGTCATTATTCGATATAAACCCCGTACAAACTGCACCGGATTGTGACGTCACGCGAAATTTCAGCCCAATGTATCGCCGTTATTTATTGATTACGTAAAAAAAGAAAAAATACGTGTCCAATATTTTTCATCAATCTACACGATGGACTAAAAAACATTTAGTCAAGTAGCCAATTACGTAGGAGCTTCGAAATTATCGCGGGGTGAAACCGCGCGGGATAGCTTGTCGTATCAGAAAATAGGTCATTTGTCGTTTAAAAAACAAGAGCATTATCGCTGCATGTAACATTGCGGCCAAGAATAATAATAATCAAACCAATGAATTTAATATGACCGTATACGTATAATATTATTTTAATGATTGATAAGAGGCTGTTATCAGTCACGCGTGGTAGGTAATAGGCGTGCACGTCACAGTCCGCTGTATCCATGCGGATTGAACTAACGCCTAGGGTCGCCAACTGTTTTTGAGAAAAACAACGTACCTATCACATTTTTAAATACCCAGGGAAAAATAAAGTAGGTAATTGGAAGAAAAAAAACAGTATGTTTCAAAATTGTATTCACTAATTATTGAAGACCAACAACAGCGCACACACAACAACAGTTACAGTTTTTCCTTAAATTGGAAGTTATCTTTACAATCCCAGTATATTATAAAGAGTTATCTATCTATCTATATTAATGAAAAAGCAACTAATTCCATGTGTTGTGTTAAATAAAGTTTTTTCAATTTCAATATACTTAAGTAATTAATTTTGCACGTCGGAGTAAAGATTGGAAATAAAGTATTTTCACATGCTTTATGCAAAAGTATAAAGTATATATTTACCAAAAATAAAGTAGGATACGTTATTATAAAGAATAGTTGGCATTGGCAACCCTACTTACGCCCAAGCATGGTTACAAAACCGATGTTTTTGTTGAGATTTCAGCAGATAGATACATAATATACGAGTGTATTTATCTGCTTATTTTCGTCGGAAAGCAGTTCCCGTTCAAAGCTAGTTGTGCTTACAATCTTCGAGCCCCCTGTCACATGAGGTGAGCTGTGGCACAGCTGTGGTCGAACGCTTCTAACAATAAAAAAAAATCTCGACTATTTGCTTAAGACAATATTGGCCAAGAGAGGAAAACACCGAAATTGACTTCCATTTCTTGGTGACGCAGGAGTTATTATTCACTAGCTAACACCCTCGATTATTTTTTCGTGAATTTCGGTACACCCTCGGCTTCGGGATCTACTTATGCATTTTCCAGAAGTGAAAAGCTGTTTATTTATGGTGCAATAAAGTCAAAATAAGGTATATCAAATTTTTCCCGCGGATTTGCGAGTGTTAAATGACGGGAACCTCTATCCCTAGGAATAACAGTATCATACAAAAGTGTTATTAATACAGAACATGTTGTGTGTGCCAAATTTCATCCGAATCGATTCAGTCGTTTATAAAACTAGCCGTGCCCCGCGGTTTCACCCACGTGCGTTTCGGACTTCCCGAAACCGTTACAGGAACTCCAAAGTAGCCTAATTTACTCCTTATAACATCAGCTAATTAGCAGTGAAAGTGCCGTCAAAATTGGTCCAACCGTTTCGGAGATTCACCCGCGAGAGATTCGGAATTCCCGTATAGGAACTCCAAACTTTTTATAATTCTTCTTCTCCTTACAGTAACAAACACAACAAAAAAAGAATTATCTAAATCGGTCGAGCCGTTCACGCGTGATGCCGTGACCAAGGGAAATAGGAATTAATTTTTAGATTCAGGAATATACGGGTGTATGTTCCTGAATTCAACTACTTTCGTGATACGTATTTATATATAGTATCAGTAGAATATAATTATATAGGTGCTTATTGTATTTGTCAGCAGATACCTACCTATTTGGTTCGCGAATTTACCAACCGGCTCTCTTATCGGAAATGTGTATAATTTTCCTGAAATAACAAGCACATAATATAACTACATAATGTTATGTGTTGTGATATTATCATAGTTAATATAAAATGATATTGTTGTGGAAAGTTCCTCGCCGGGTACAGTTGGCGGTTGGCGCGGTCGATAGCGCTTATCGTGCACGCGAGCCCGCCATGCTAATGTAATGTAATGTAAGCGCTAGTTGTGACTTCACTGGCCCCTTAACCAAGTTGACAACAAGAAAACTATAGAACGGAATGCTCATGTCACGCAAAACTGGACTTTGAAAAAAATTTTTTAATTCGATTGGAAGATTTCATGTGACCACGTGACATGGCGATTCGTGCCTTAGTTTTCTATGCGTCAACGATTATACTGGTAAATAGTCAACTTGGCTAAGGGGGCTGGTGCAGTGAGCGCCTGTCGAATGTGTGTAAACAATACAAAACAACCGACGTACTATACTTGCTATCTATTCGTACACTATGTACCTACCTACTATGGATGTCTGCTGATAATTTATAATTGTTTATTACAGTCTAACACGTATTGTTCTATCCACTCTTGATACACTTATGACGAGTTGACACCATCAGAATTTATAGAGCACTCTGACAAAATGGCTCTGATGACTGTTTGGGCCCTTTGATTTGGAAAAAAAAAACTTAATTCAACATGTCACATAAAGGCAAATAGTAAAACTATGCATGGTAAATGAGGAACATCAAAATAGTTTCGAGACAACTGATGAAACTATATACTTCCTCTGTGGCAGTTGACGAGCGAGCGTATTATGCCAAAAACGAATGAAATAAAGCTGCGCGGAAATAGATAAAGTAAACTTTTATTTCAGAAGTGGGATAAAATCCATCTATACATTGAAAGTAAAGCGTTATAGGAAAACACATTTGAATTTTTCCACCTTTACATACAAATATGTATGCGTCAAAGTTTAATCGCAACCAATCCACCTCACAAGTTACAGTGGTTTCAGAGTCGATTTCTCTAGGTATTAGTTAAATTCGGAACTTATTCACATTATTTAGCATATTATGCCAGTTACAATAATATAAATTCATGGGTAAAAATACACTTCTCACAATTGTGAGAATATTATGATATCGAGGTAAGGATGCTCGATCAAAATTTGACAAGTTCGTCGTGTTTCTAGAAATAAAAAGATATTTAAAAAAACATATTTATACACGATCGCAACAAATATTAGATAGATACAGACATTTTGACAAGTAGGTAATCTGATGGTAGGACGATAAACTCCACCCATGATAAATTGAGCGCACATTGCATAAGAGATAGAGGACGGAAGCTCGCGCCATCCGCTATAAAAAATGAAATGTGCTTCTTTATATTAATATCATACCTACTTGCATTATATTTCATTATCTTGCAGGCTAAATCCTAGAAAATTTCTGAATCGGCTGTATGGATTAGTTTATTTTGCTTCTCCCAACAGTTTTTTAACGTGTGATGTGTCTGTGTGTGTGACAGTGACAGTTAAGAGAACAACGTCACTTGTTTTGACGTTTCTGACTTAATGCCTTCTATTCTATCTCATTCTCTCGTAGGCAAAATCATATTTATGATTTTAAGAATATGTTTGTCTATTTTTACTTTTTGGTTTCATCTATGGAGTGTAGAGACAAGAGTACCATCTCTGTGTTTGAAAAGTGTCCGTCGAGAAGCATCAAATAGTGGTGGCGCTACGGTAGCAAAAGACGAATGTTAAAGATTATTTTACTAGGAGGGCCATAAGTTACTATAGATATTAAATTTTGCAACTCAGCACACTTAATTCCGCTTTTAACTGCTAAATTCTTAATCATTCTTTCTTGCTACGCTAGCACTTGTGGTGAGTTATTCAGTTGTAACTTACTGTTTACAGCTGGACACTTTCTCGGCATGTTCCCCGTATAAGATGTTTCTCACGTAGTGGTTATAATATACTCTTTGATGGTTCTCCTTACCTCTACCCTCTGTGGTTTCATCGAATTTTCAAATCCCAAGGTGAGTAACTCACTCATAAATCATATCTTATAATAAATTTCATTTGAAAAGAAATCTATAGGTACATATAGTAGAATAGGGTAAATGCTAATTTTTAATGATAGTTTGGCAGCATTAAAACCTAATTTCAAGATGATCGTTAACAAATAAACAAACAAACTCACATTTTGTTACATACTAGCTGACCCCGCGGTGTCACGCGCGTTAATTTCGGAGTTCCCGTGGGAATTCCGGGATAAAAAGTACCCAATGCCACTCGGGACTCTACCTTATTTTCATATATGTAAAAGAATTTTAAAAATCGGTTTAGTAGACCCAGAGATTACCCTCCTACAACATCACAAGCTCACAATTCACATACTCACAAACTTTACCCTTATAGGTACTAGCTGTCCCACGCGGTTTCACCCGCGATAATTGCGGAGTTCCCGCGGGAATTCCGGATTACAATATAGCCTATGTTACTCAGGGATAGTGTAGCTTTCTAATGGTGTAAGAATTTTTAAAATCGGTCCAGTAGTTTTTGAGTTAAATCGTAACAAACAAACAAAAATTCTAATTTTTCTTTGTAATATTAGTATAGATTTATGAAACTAGCCACTAGGTATCTAAGTCTAACGTTACGAAGGACATGCGAGCGGCAGACTCTGATTACACGATAACGATAGTACCTACCGGCACCTAATGCTGAATGATAATGTAGTGCTACGAGGACTTCTACGAAAGAGGCGTGTGCATCACCGGCCGGCGGCCGACTGACGCCCATTGACTTTGATGATCGGTAGATAGATACTACGAGTACTTTTACATAATAGGTATAATATGGCAAGTTTTACTAAGAGTACATATCAATTTTGTCATCACATGATTTTCCAAATATCTCAAACAATACATAAAAAGGTATTGTTTGGTATGGTACCTTCTTTTGCTACAGGTATGGATATTTACACAGAACAGATAGAAGCGACTCCTCTAACTTCCTTTGCAACCGTGCCGCGTCTACCCCACACTCTCCTATATTATTTTATCTGTGGTATACGAGTATACCTTTTTTGCGATAGTTATGGATGTTTACGATATTTACAACCAAAAAAAAGTGTTTATCCGCAAATAGAAGCGATACGGCGATGTGTACGTGACTACACGATGTATAATGTATTGCGTATCATCCTCGGCTCGCCCTTGAGATGCACAAACAAACAGACTCGGTTCATGAGAATCGATAACGACGACCATATTATAACTGTAAAGTTGTTATGTAATATGTATACTGGACATGTACCCACTTGCTGATTATTATTTTGTAGCTACTCCAGTAATTTATTTTACCATTCTTCAGTTTCTCAAATCAGTTCTTCCAATTTATATAAACTAACTAGCTGTCCCGCGCGGTTTCACCCGCGATAATTTCGAAGTTCCCGCGGAATTGTTCCATACGAACTTTGCAACCCGTTTTCATCCCCTTAGGGGTTGAATTTTTCAAAAATCCTTTCTTATCGAATGCCTACGTCATACAAAGAACACACCCTCCAAGTTTCGGGTCTCTACGATCGGCTGTTTAGGCTGTGCGTTGATCCATCAGTCATGCAGGACAAAGCATTTTATATGTATAGATAGATGTAACGCAATATACCCAGGTAGTCAGCACTAACACATTGAGGAGTGTTGACGGTGAGGTCATCATTCCAGCTTCATTGTTTAGCTCGGGAAAACCAAGTTCATTGACGTCTTATGTCAAGCGTGCCAACATTCCACATACAATATGACGGAAATGCAGCGATGGCAATTCGCTCCTGTAGTAATCCAATGAAGCAGACACCTGTCTCTAGCGCATTGTAACTTAATAGCTAACCTCGTCACATTATTCGTTGGCATTGCTTTATCGTCGTTAAAGCCGTACCGAACACACGCGTCTTCGTTATTTCGGTCATCTTTCAGCATCTACATATTTTGAACCCTGGGCCAGAAATGTTATTCTACTTCCGGAACCACTGGTTAAGCAACCTTCTCATACCGTTTCTCTTCAAGCTTTGACATTGACAGAATCATCGTCAAAACGGTGGAGCCATAAAACCACGGATTGCAGTTGGAATAATAGTTGCCATATTATAATAAAGAAAGAAGAAGAAGCTACTGGGCTAACTAGGCTTACTTCAAATCAAATCAAATATTATGTAATGTCACCAAAATTTGTAGGTGTTTACTACAAATCGGTATGCGATAGATTTTGATAATTGTCACTATATTATCATGTAAGCTTTTTATCATATTTTTTAATTTATACAGTATGACATTGTTATGATTAACATCCATTGAACCAAAAACTCAAGATAATAGAGCTTGCCTCCGAACAAAAATGATTTTGCTAATATTTTCGCAGCTACGTATGCATGGAGTTACTCTCAATTTATATTTCGATTTTCCATCTATGAACTATGTAGGTAAGACATTAATAGTCAGGTCATTCGAAATAAAGCTATGCGATTTATCAACAGTACATATCCATTGCGTCTCTTAATACGAGTTTATATACTCGTAATCTATTAGGTCATAAACAGTGCTTTGTTAATGTACCTATATAATGTATTTAAGAAGGTCATGTCATCATACCGTTCCGCCGTCATTCGCAGCTCTTACGTCAGTTCTATAACATATCGTGTTCGGCTGGCGCACGGCAAGGCCTCGCTATCTGTCCTTATGTCTGCACCGAATCAACCTTTCGTTAACTGTAATACATACTTTTATCATTCCCCTACTGATAACATGTCTCAGCTAACTTTATTATTCCGTACTCGGTGTGTGCTTTTGTGAATAATAACACTTTTGATGATGTACTCGCATTTTGTTCAGTTTCAAGACGGTACTTATAAATGATTAGTCATGATTGCTCAAGTGTTTTATAGCCAGGTATAGTTGCCGAGGCTATTTTCTCGTGCGAGTTATGTATAATCATCTGTAAGTAGCTAGGTAGGTAGGTGCGTGTTTGTAGGTATATGATCGATCGCCGCTCCGTGACGAAGCTGTGTTACATTTTGCGGTTTGCCTGTTTATTGCAAATGGGAAAATATCAAACAATAGCAAAAGAACATTTCCATGTAACTCGGTTAATTAATCAGTATCGGCACGGTGGAGGAGTGACTAAATAATTGTAATATGTACATTTATATACTATAATATTATATTGTACGCCAACTCATGCCATTGTTTTTTAATCACATTCTATACTTACCGTGTGTACACTGTACAAGTATACCTACATACAGTATTTTCCTGTAATTACAAATATTTCGTCATTAGTATTTACATTCAGTTAGTAAGTATAAAATTTTATTCCTTCAGCGTCATACTGAAATATTTTAATATTATCAATTAGGAATATAACAAATTCGTTCTGTTACGAACTCCGTCAGACTCAGTTGAGGTAAAAATAAAACTTCTCTCCCTTCTAATTCCTTTCTTATCCTAAAACCTACGTCCTTGTTCGAATAATAGAAATCTGTATACAGTAGAATCCGTTTATTATGATTCCGCCTATATTGACCAACCGGTTATTATGACGTAATTACACCACGAAGTTTGGTTTTCATATAAAATTCTTTATAAAAAGTCGGATATAATGACTTCCCTTACAGTGACATGTCGCTTATTATGAGTGACCCATTTTTAATAAATTATGTCCGGTTATAATGACAATAGTATTAGAGACTGTTTTTACAATAAAATGAAAAAACAAAAGCAGTCAAAAATTACAGATTTCTTATAGTAAAAAATACACTTGTATGTGTTATAAATATAATGTGCTGATTATGTACAATTTTGATTTTGATTTAATATGTATGTAGACATATGTATTTACTATGTTTCTGTATTAAAATACTTAAGTACATACATATTTACATAAAAAAGGTTTTTCATTTCACAAAACGTTTTGTATGACGTCCGCTTATTATGACGTGTTTGTCAATTCCTTTCGATGTCATAATAAACGGATTCTACTGTACTAATTATTTATTTTAACTTGTTGTATAACATTGTACGAAAGCCGTAGTTATCAAAGTTAAGAAATTGTTAATCATCATAGATCATTGTACACGAGATTCATCTTAGAGGTGTTGTGAGTAGTTGTGAGTAGAATTCACAAGGCGCTGGTCCCATACGGTGGACGGGTGGGCTGCACCCGGGCGTGCCGGGCCAAGGATCCTGCGACCCGGTCGCCCGGCGCCGGTTATTGATCTCTGACCCAGCCGCTACACCCGGCAGGCTGGCGGGAGAGGAGCGCGGCTGCGAACTGCACGCTACGCACGGAGTAGGTACCTATTCCCTCCCCGACGAAGTTCATTGTTACGTTCGTTTTATGCTTGTTGTTATTTTGATTAGTCATTATAATTAAACCTATATCTTCATCACATAAAAGTGATATTATATAGAACAGTCTGTTTTTGTGTACTTAGTTGAGAATAAGAATATATTGAACCCCAGAAAACTCTCAGCTTCGATAAATCTTTATATTCCAGTGCGGTTTGTTTATATATCACACGAAACTCAAATTTTTCTGCAAAGGTGTTATTATAAACCGTTACGCTCCTAAGTAAATATTGTGTTACACCACCCGCTATTCCACAGTTGTATAAAAAAATTAGATCAACAGACAAAGGCCTCCACGAAATAGGCAACCAGGCCAAGGATGCTGCCGCGATCCCGTCACAGCCTTCTTGACATCCGCATCTACTCGTATATTGGATAAACATAAAGGCTTAACGTTAACATGTTGGAGGTAAAAACTTTGAGATCGTTGAAAAAACAAAACAATAACAAAATCCAATTATAACCAAGTGACACTAAGATAAAGGTTGCAGCTTTGGGTAAAAATTATCGACTTTCAAATTATTCCCATAGCGCCCAAAGGAGTTTCACCGCAAAAAAAAATAGTATCTGAAAAAGTAAATATTTCAGTCTGTATTTGTCACTTCCACAGGATATTTTACGTTTGTAAATTGTGACGTGACGGAAGTTGGAAAATATAATATTATAACGTGCAATGCTGCATATGACATGCACTCTGCGATATACATTATGCAAGACTAGCGTGAAATATTTAAACCCCTTTATATCTTAAGACCTACTTCATGTAGCTGTCACCCGCGGTTTGACCGGCCGGCGGTAATTTCGAAGTTTCCGCAGGAATTCCAGTATAAACTATAGATATAAACCTCCCTCATGAATCATTCTATCTTTTGGTGAAAACCGCATGAAAATCCGTTCAGTAGTTTTTGCGTTTATCGCGAACGGACAGCGGAAGCGACTTCATTTTATGCTATGCAAAAATGAGTAGTAAAGGGGTAGACCGTACTCGGATTAAACAATGGGGCCAGGGATCACTTTGGTTTGCTACAAGGGTGGTCCGTGGTCCGACCACTATTGATTCTGCATAGACGGACTGATAGTTTGATGTACTATTACACACACACACACACACACACACACACATCACAGTTTTGCTAAACCTAGATTGAATAACTTTTCCGTGGAACCATTATCTGCAGCAGTTTAGGTTACATGAACTATTCGTATTCCGCTTCCTAAACTGCCATTATGGTGACCAGTAATGGCAATTTAGGAAGCGAAAAACAATACGGACCGTAACAAGCGTAGGCTTAAAGTTTTTGATTGCCTCTAAAGTAGAATATAGGTAATGTTCTGTTTACTGTAGACTAGCATAAAGGAAAATGACCCTTAATTTCGAGTAATTACCACACTTGCATTCGATCCTCATATGTTTCGATCAAAATGTTTTCGCTCATCTATATGCTAGGTTCATGACACAAACCTGTTACTTTTGCACTATGTAATCTAATAGCTGTTACCGCGCACCTACATACTTTGCCGTGATAGACGCTCCGCCGTCGAGCGGCGCATCGACCGGCCGCTGGGTCCGGATCAATCGGGTTGCTCATGCGCACTCGTCTCCAACGCCCGGTCGATATCTCGTGGAGATTAAACGTCAGCCACCTCGCACATTATTCGAGGCTATAGCTTGCTACGTTATGATAGGTCTAAATATTTGGAAGTAGGTACTTATTCCTCGTTTCTTCGTATTACGCGTGTTCTATCATCACGGCATCGACATAGTCATAATTTATGGTACATCATAGTACGTCGGATAGACGTCAAGTGCTTAACAGAAACTTTGGTAATACATAGTTGCAAACATTCAGTCAATATCTCCAAGGAGTCATACAGAACTGATACCTTTGATTTTAGGTGAACATAATATTAGATAGGAACTAGCAATATCTTTTACTCGAATTGTATGTATCACCTTTTTAGTGATCTTGACACTAAAACGTTATCAGATACTGCGTCTTTGTTCAGTAAAATCTAGCGAAGTAATCAAACGAGTATTTAAAAGAAATCAAAGATATCTTTTGTTACGAGAGATGGATTTATGTATGCTTCTGTCTTGTTGGTATTGATTATACATATTTTTATCCATAAAATTTTCTTGTGTTACCTTTGTAATTGAGTATCTACTACCTAGTGTAAAAAAAAAGTATTAATGAGTAGTTAAATCTTGAGGAACCAATTTTTTTTTTTATATTATTAACAATAAAGGTTATTGAATTTATATAAATAGATTTTTCAAATATTCTTATGAGGCAAATTTTTCAATAGACAGATAAACATTTAGCGTTTTCGTGATAAGAAACTGGTTCCATTTACAAACTAACTTGTTCGATTCACAAACTAATCCTCAAGTTGGCCTACGAGGATGAAAGTTTGGCCCTAAGTCTAGATCCCACAAACGCTACAATTAGATTTTTCTCGAGCATATTTTTTATTGAAATCTCTAATTTCTTACTACTCATGACACAAATTCTTATTCAGTTTACATTAAAGTGTTCCGGATTTAGCACAACGTAAATATTTGTTTCTAAAATCATTAGCGTTGTCAAACGTACCCCTAAAGCCATTAAAATGTAAACAAATCTACTAATGTGTCATAATGGCTGTCCAGGGATAGACCAAGCGGTGAGGGCGTGACGTCACGAATCGATACAGCCGTTCCCCGCCCTCCTTCATACCCCTCAACGTTACATGGTGATGTAACAGAGTATTTTCTAGAGGCTATTGTGTCTTGACTCATGGTACGTTGAATCTTGAGTCATGGTACGAACCAATTTGCTATTAAGTCCGTTTCAAGGGTAACTAGTGTTATCGCGTCATAGGAACATATATATTTATGGCAGATTTAACATCTGTCAGGGACTTTAGTGTACTGTTATCTATAACCAAAGAATAATCAAAGAAACAAAATATTTTGAAGAGAGCAAGAGACATGAGATCCGCTGATGTAATGTGATGTTTTAATAGTACATTGTTATCCTAGGGGTGAAAGTAACTCGAGCCAATAGATCGAGGGACTAAATAAGTCTTTCTCCCGAGGATAACACTGTGCTTTTCATTACGAATGCAAGGAAAGTCAAAATAAAAATAGAAATTAGCTAAAGAAAAAATGAGTGAAGATCGGATAGTCGCTTGACACTTTCCCACCTATTTCTTTTTCTTTGGCCGGCTAGCTATTCAGCCAGTATTTTTTATTTACACTGTGGCGACCTAAAAAAAATATTTTCTTTAATTATTAAGTATTAATTAAAGAAAATAAAAAAATATAAATAGGAATTAGCTTAAGAAAAAGTGAGTGAATTTTATTTTAATTAATTTACGTTATTTCAATTTTACATCGCGCTGGCTGTATAGAAAGTTGAAACATGGTTCAATAGAAATGTGAAAATAGACCTAGTTTTTTTTTAATAATTTGACAGTTGTCAGTTGAAAGCGATTCTCCCTAGGGCTGAAAAGGATTACTTTCAACCCGCTTCTCAGGCAACTTCAGACCTACTTTCCGAGTATGAGTAATGAAAATGTTTTTTTAATATTCCGCTATGACAATTGCAACCTATGGTTTGTAATAATCTTTAGGTTTTCTATTTTCCAATGGTATTCGTAGTTGTGTTTGTTCTCAACCAAACCATTCGCACAAAATGATCTATCGTCGTTGAGTGCTTGAGTATTGGTGGTCTCAGTATGAGCTAGGCTCAACTGGTTTTTCACCCGTTCCACTGGTCACATTTTCGCAAACCTGATTCAAGTATACTCGTATGACCTCCCATTTCACTCACAGAGCTGTTTGAAATGTGTAGATTGATAGATAGTTTCGATATAGGATTTATTTGTAGTTCCTAATCTTGCATAGTTTGCTACGCAGTAGAAGGACATAATAGAATAGAAGACGTTTATTTGGTACCAAAATGAAGCATTGTACGCAAATAAAACATTGCTAAAAAATGTTGAACCTTTGAGATGAAATTTAAATCACTGATTTCAAAAATAAAATGTGCGTTGTCAAATTCAATATCTTCACTAATATTGTACCTGAATTTGGTATTTGGTAAAGTTTGACTGTATGGGGTAATCTATGGAACTACTAAGCGGATTGTAAAAAATCTCATAGTGATAGGAAGCTACAGATCCCTCAGTGACTTGTGGCTATTGATCTGTCGGAGTGGAATATGACTACGACAGATTCTAATATTACTACGCAAATCTCGAATAACCTCCGTTGACGGATTTAATATCGATGCTAAAATTACTCTTGTAGTTTGTTTTGTATGCGTTGATAGTCCAAAAATTCGCATTTTGTCGATAATTCATCATACCTAGTCCCTAGATATGTCTATGTATAGGTAAATGCTAACTTGGAAGCAGCTCTATAGAATACGCCCGTGCGTTACCGATCGCCTACTTCTATCGTCGAGTTCCCTTTATCTTTATCCCTTTCGTGTTATTCTTCAGTATTCGCTTCTGTTGTTTCACATCACACTTAAAACTCATTGTAGGTACATTACACCAAAATAAACAAAATGTATGTTAGTTTATACGTAATATGTGTCGGGTAGCGAACGTAAATAAACATTGGCACGTGGTCCAGGAGCCGGCGACGCATGCGCTCTGTGCTGTAATGTAACCGACAAGGGATCGTTATTGATCGCCTCCACACTGTCCACCCCGACCGACACAATATTGTACGTGACGATAGAACATAATCCATGTACAAATTTACGAGTAATTACCGATCGCTAAGCTCTATTAAATTTAAAAAAAATATACCATCCTTTACTCTACCATAGGCAGGCATAGGTTGGATTGAACTTCGCATAATTGAAGCGTAGGTAAGTAATAGGTATAGAACAGATTTTCCGCTTAGCGATTCGTTTCTCGAAATTTCGAAAATTTAACTTTTCAAAATTCATTTGTTTTTCTTAGAACAAAGTTTAAGGAGTAAAACATGTAAAAGTTCATTTTTCGTCACGGCTTCATACGGCTGCTCTAAGGAAAAAACAAAGCAACTGTATTTTTTTTGAGTTTTATTGTATTTTTGCCTCTTTTCACGCATAACGGACTTAACGAACTCAGTTTAATATGGAAAAAACGGCGTTCTAAGTCGTCCACGGCACTCACGCATTTTTTCCATAATTATAAGGACCTTTATTACACGTTTCTATAGCATCAGTTTTTTTCGGTGCTACGTTGACTTGATATGTTTGTAGCTTCAGTCAGTTTCCTGAATATATACTAGCTGATGCCCGCGGCCCTACACGCGTGCGTGGTATTTAGAGGTGCGGTGGGTGTGCCACTATCGCACCAAAACGTCGTGGTTATATACTCTTTGATCGCACCCACAGGCCACACCACACTACGCTTTAAGTTGCAATTAATGGCTATAATATTATGTGACGACGTATTATGAGGTTTCCGTTAACCGACTCCATGAAACGATAATATCAACCTTGCGGAAGAAATTCTGTATGTAAGAATGAAAACCGCCTCAAATTCGTTAGATACGTAGTTTTAGTAAACAAAAAGACAGACGATGATAACGATTATATTTTAAATACTTACTAATAAAAATTTAACGAAAAAAGGGTAAAATTTTATTCAAAAATGAAGAAGAATTGAGTTAGCGCTTCTGAATATTGAGTTAGCGCTTCTGAATATTGAGTTAGCTTCGTGCGATGAAGCAAAAAAGACTCCAAATGTAAATCAGATTTACTTGATTGCGAACTCGGCCGCTCTACGCAAATTGGAAAAAGGGAAATTTAGTGTAGCCGTGTCTCTTTGCTTTAGCATTGGTGGTGGTTTAGGTGTTTTACACGAGTACAATTTTGCTGTTAACAAGGTGGGGATAAGTATAATAGAACCAAAATTGTCCTCTTTTACCTGTATAATTTATTTTCGATACGACAGCAAAACTCAAAATTTTAAAACTCGCTAACGCCTACAGATGAGTAGAAAATACCACCTCAGATTTTCAAAAAAATTATTCTGCCAACTGACTATGAATGAGCTGACTTCAGACGGTCTAAAAGAAATACTTATACATAACTAGATGTCTCCCGCAGTTTCACCCGCGATAATTTTGGAGTTATAATCTATTGGTGAAAACCGCATGATAGATCCGATCCGTTCAGTAGTTTTGAGTTTATCGCGAACAGACGGAGGAAGCGATTTCATTGTATACTATATAAAGAGAAAGATATTATATTCTGGTGAAAAAAACTATTTTGAGTCGAAGTTCTTTGTAAAATTTGAAACAATTTTGAAATCTGGAATTTTAACACCCAAACATTCCCCACCCAAACACCCAAACCCAATTCCAGATTTCAAAATTTTGAAATCAAAACAATTTCAAAACAAAACAATTTTGACAGATATCAAAATTGTTTTGTTTCGAAATGAAGCTTGTTTATTTCACCCGGCCTCACATATTTTTTGATACTATTCTATAGTTTTGTTTTAACATTATAGGACACTGGACAAGTTTGAAAGAACAAAAATAATAAGAAATACAAGATTTGCATTTAAAATAGTCATAGAATAGGTACAGTACGAATTTAAAAACTAAAAGTTAATAAAAGGACTTGCTACCGGGTGGAATGTTGCCACCTCGTTACAAATCGCTATATTCTCGTGAATCATGGAATTACAGTTTATTGTGTTCTGTGACCAATATTATTTTCATTTCCTAAATGTAGAGTTGTATTTACATATTACAAAACAACTCCTAAGTACGGTTCCTAAGAAACATGTTGGCCTCAAATGAAATTATTCTTCTACCTACTTATTTATACGTTTATTCAAATGTAACTAATAGAGAAGCCTTTTTTGTTTACCTGACTAAAGTGGCCACGTAACTGTTTTTTCTTCAATCCTCGAACGGAGCGCATCATACAAAAAAACGACAATTCGTTATTATTACTAAAGCACGAGAACAGAAACATGGCGGAGCGATTGCAAGAAAAACGATGCGACGCGCGACGTTGCCGCGCCGCACGCTCGGCTGAGTCGTCACGTGACGTCACGTCTCAAGATGGCCGCCGCACCGGTCGCGTCCCTCGTTCCTGGCTTCCAGCCGGTTCCGTTCGTGCTCGCCTGCTATTTAATAATAATAATTTCTAGAATAATATTATAGACCTCAGAGAGGAAGCCGAGTGAGAATTTATTGAAATTTAATGCATTAAGCACGTCGAGCTTATACGTGATGCCATTGATTGTTATTCTACAACAGCAGCTGTTTACTTTCGTTGAATATATACCGACTGTTAGCGGAATCGAGAGGCCAGTGGAATGTAATAGCGAAAAGCCTGTGTTACACCAATGAATAATTTTTAGTTTACTCCAAGTTTTAATGGGGATACATAATATATCGACTCCGTTTCATTCAATCATTAATCCTGCAGAGCCAAAAATAACATTAAAAAACCGATATTTAGTATGATTACCTACCTACGTCAAGTATTCGTCTTTATCTCGTTCCGTATCCTTTATTGAATTCAGTTTTGGATTCCCTCTGAAAACAAAGGCTTGAGCTTCGGATCTTTGAGTAATTTGTGTCTTCACTTTAAAATTGTGGAATTTTGTGATGAAGTAGCTCGATTTTGTAATTTAATGTAATTTGTGTACGCTTCTGCATAGGTGC
This sequence comes from Zygaena filipendulae, assembly GCA_907165275.2. Classification (NCBI taxonomy): domain Eukaryota; kingdom Metazoa; phylum Arthropoda; class Insecta; order Lepidoptera; family Zygaenidae; genus Zygaena; species Zygaena filipendulae. Next base: position 11,439,544 of record OU015664.1, read on the forward strand.
GCGTCTCATGTATGTATCGGTTTCTTTGTATCTAGTTTGATAACTGATAATGATAAGTGTGTTGTTGGGGTCGAGTGAGTGAGCAGGGCGGGTGTAACATCCGCGTCGCGGCTAACGGCTCGCCTTCGGCGCGTCGCGTCGTCGTGCTGCGCGCGCTGACGTCACCGCTCGATAATGGCCGCCACCGCCCCGACCCGCCCCTCCCCTGGGCTCTCGTTCGCTGCCGCAACCCGAGCTCAGTCTTCACTCGACTCGCTCACGAAGCGAGTGCCTTTCAAATTGCGTTAATATCAACCGACGGTCCGTGGATCCGAATGTGAATCTGCCCAGTGTTCCCCGTGTACCATGGTGACAGTGATTTTTTTATTATAACGAGTTAATAATAATCTGTGACAATTTTCAAAAGAAACGAAGAAAATCGATCTCTCGCCTTCCGCACTACATACGGCGGCGAGATGTCGATGATGCAGAAACGCCAGCACTGCTACTTGTGCGATTTGCCCCGCATGCCGTGGGCGATGCTGCACGAATTTTCGGAGGCGGTTTGTCGCGGCTGTGTGAATTATGAGGGAGCAGACCGCATCGAAGTGGTTCTCGACACTGCCAGGCAACTGAAACGCGCCCACGTTTTCCAAGAAAATCGTGGACCAACACACGCGAAAGGAGGTCACCGGCCACAGCTGGATACCCATCAGAACGGTGCGGAGACTGCTCCCAGGGGTCAGCCGGCGCCGCCCGCTCATCACACCACTACCACTGGCTTCACGTTGCATCACGCGCGGCCCACGGCTAATGCTGGCCTTCTGGCAGAGTACGGAAGTCGACGCGATGAGCACGACGGCCGTCGGCTGACACATCTGCCCACACACCATCTGTCGACGCATGGCGGCGCTCGGCTTGCGCCCGGACTTACACTCAAACGACCCTTGGATGACGACGACCATCCGAACCATCACGACCCTCCCAAGAGGCTTATGGAGGAGCACCCCAGGCCGCCACTGACACGCGGTGAATCCCTGCCGGCGGTATCGCTGGCGGCTCCATTTGCACCGGAGCGTGTCTTCAAACAGGAGAAGCACCCTATCCGCACTCCGTCATTCGATGCAACTTCGTTCAAAACAAATGGTGAGATGTTTTTTTTTGCTAAAATCGCTTGCTACTGTTTGCTTTTCTTTAGGTTTTGTTTCTTATTGCTTATAAGTTAAAAAGCAATTACTATTTAGCATTTAGCTTATAAGGAAATACCTTTGATGCATGATTTGCATAATTCGCTTACAAATGTTTCAGTAACCAGGACATTTTTGTCTATTATAATACCGATTCCAGAAGTCTATTTTATGTCTATATCATTCCTTAAATTTATCATAAATTTTGTCTGCATCTACTTAATTACTAGATAAATGAATAGCACAAAAGAGAACAGACCCATTAAGGTGTAGGTATACAGAACTTTGTCTTTAACTTTCAATACATAAAAGAGTTTTGCTCATTCTCGTTGCCATTTAACTAACTCACAATCAAAATGAGTACTTGTTATGTTATCTGTTGTCCTCGATTGTCAAATAAGAGTTGATGAACATTAATTTAGAAAATTGTGGAAACAAGGCAGTTCAATTTTCAACTCAACAAAGACTTTTATATTCAAGTTCTAAATGATGTAACTAAAGAAATCCATTGTTTATCAATAAATAACAAAGTGGGTTATTACTTTTATAAAAATAGTATTTAAGAGTCACGCGTGGTGCGATAACGTAGATGATAGGCAACGCCGTACTCGCATAATGTGTGCGTGCTCAGTCGGCCGATCGGCGTCGGTGGCTGTTTTGTTTTGCGCAGGCGTCCGCCACGGGATTCATATCTAGGTAGGTGCATTAACTCAGTCCATAAATACGAAACCAGTTTGACTGGTTGAGCGTTCTCGAAAGCGAGCCCGCGCCCGCGGCCTCTTCGCGGTTCGCACACTAACTCAACTGCGTACTGATACCCGCACACTGAACGCGTTGCGGCGCCCCGTGCCGTGCCGTGAATGCATGCACGAGCACGACACCGAGCGGCGTGGCAACGTCGCGTGACGACATTTTCGCCCGCGTACGCATTTAGGTAAGCTGCTTCGGGCGAAAAAATATAGCGTAGGCAACGCTTTGGCAGAGCCGTTCGACCACATTCCGTCGGTGGCGTGGAGCGAGTTCGCGATCGGCCGTCGCCTGAGCCACCCGATGAAAAGGTCACCGCTGGTGACGTCATCCAGCGCCAAATGGGCCAACTCCGCACGACCCTCGCGCCCTTTGCACGTTACATCAATGAATAATAAATTAACACAAATTTCAGTAAAACCGTTTCCGTCAATACCTACATAATGTATTAAACGTATCAGGCGAAAACAATAATATCGTCAAAGTAGACACTTAAGATTTAGAGGATCTCATAAAGTGAACAGATCTCTTAAACATAATGATCAGAATAGTTAGAAATGTAAACTAGAAAAACTTGAAAATGTAAAACAAAAGCAAAAGACGCGAGACGCAGCCGAGCTTATATTAGCTTTTATATTTGTACGAGTTTAATTCACACTAAACGTTTCACAACTTAGCAACTGCGGATCGTGCGCTGCACACATGCGGGCCCCACACCGGGAGACGTTTGGCAACGTCGCCGCGCCCGTCCGTTCGCGTACCGCGATAATAATATGACTCGTTGCACATTCAAGTGTGCCACTGTAGTCACCGGTGCTATTATTATTATTGCTTTAACCTACCTGTCTACTGGCGGAGTCGGGAGGAACGGATCGCCAGCACATATGCCACGTTGTGTGACCAATGACACACCGCCGCTCGCTACGTAAACGCGTATTTATCACACAATGCTATTTATATTACATTATATGTATGCGTGTGTGGATGTCGTGTTTACTATTCGCCGGTCCACCGCAAACGATGTGTCATCCAACATTGAATGTGAGGTTATTCGGACAAATGAAATGAAGTCTTTCGAATGTGGCACGTCGCGACTCGCGAGGCGGCGATATATTTGCATGCGGTGACGTGACAAGCCAGATACATAGCTACACTACATAGCACCGCTAAACGCTGCTCCATTTTGTTTGTGACTTGCTGCTAGCCTGCCTGATATAGTTTTATAACGTGATCGTTATCCAATTACGTTTCTATCGTTTACCCGCTTCTTTGATCGTTGATAGACAAAAATATCGAGTGTATTTCGATCGTTTATAATTCGAACGTTTGGGCATAATATGGACTTTTGGATATTGTATATGTGAAATAGAATGGTTTTTATCACGCTCGAAATCTCCACAGGATACAGTAACAGCGCACCTTTGACTAATGGGTCAGCTGGATCTCCGATCGGACGTACGGCCGGGTCCCCTCCGGTGACGGGCGCGACCGGCGCAGGCCAGTCGCCGATGGCCGCGCTGATATCAGTGGCGGACACCCTGCCGCCGGGCTCACCCCGCTCGGCGGGTGGTTCCCCGCCGCAACCACCCCAACAGCGCTCTGCCAGTCGCTCCAGCCAACACTCGCCTAACTCATCAGGTAACGGACGGGAAAATCTTTGAAGATCTCTTAACGTCTGGTTTTAAAAAGTATACGATTGCATTATTGAAAACGATTTAATACTCGAATTCGTGTATCGTTCCTTCGTATGACGGATCGGACTCGGGCGGGCGTCCGATCACCGCGCCTGATCACCTCACGGCGTGGTACCCGACGACCGCTTGCGCCCAAACCGTCTCGCTACCGTCTGCTTTGTATTTACAATATTACCGCTCCATATGAATTGATGGATCATTTTCACGACGAGCGTTGTATCGTTTTCCGTATGATAGTCGATTAGCAGACAGTAGCTTAATATTTGTCCTCCGGTGTGGCAGGGTCGAACGGCGGGCGGCGGTCGTCGGGCTCGAGGCACGTGTCGTCGACGACGTCCGTGTCATCGACCGAGGCGGGCGAGGGCGCAGAGCCCGCCGCCCCCGCGACAACCACGCCCCTGCTCAAGTGCACCATCTGCCACGAGCGGCTCGAAGACACGCACTTCGTCCAGTGCCCCAGTCAGCAGCACCACAAATTCTGCTTCCCGTGCTCCCGCAACTCCATCAAGCAACAGCAAGGAACGGAGGTTAGTTCAATCTTCTGTAAATACCGCTACCGAATCGTGTTTACACAGCTTGCGTTCGAAGAAAAAGTCGTCTGAACATTTTGAGTAAACTCCGTCTCGTTCGTTTCAGGTGTATTGTCCGAGTGGTGACAAGTGTCCCCTGGCTAACTCGACGGTACCGTGGGCGTTCATGCAGGGTGAGATCGCGACGATCCTAGGTGAAGAATTCAAAGCAAAGCAGGAGCGGGAGACCTAGGGCAACGCGGTGCCGCCCCGACTCTACCTCTTGTCCCTCTCGTTGTGAACGGGAGGAGTGTTGCCGCGGCACGAGGCCGCGTGCGTCGCGTGCGGCGCGCGGCTCCGCGGGGGGCGCGGCCAAGCCACCGCCCGAGGAGACCGACCACTTGTCTGTAACCTTGTATATAATATACTACACTGCACACTGCGGCGCGCTCGCTAGCGGGGCGCGGTGATCTGACCACCGGCCCTCGCGCTCGGCGACGCGCTCGTTGCTCGGTGTCACCGAAATGTTAACCGTATTCGGCGTATCTATTGTCCACTAACGTTTTTAATTACCTAATTCTAATTCGTTGTAACTTTTTTATTTAATATATATTATTTAATTTATATATCGTATAACCAGCAGGACCGCAATGTGAATGTGGTACATATTATGTATACGTTACGAGAATTTTTGTTGTATTCGTTAAATTCTATATGGAATTTTTGAATTGAGCAATTGAACTTTCATCAGATGCCATAAGCTCAGTTAGACCGAGAATCATATTGAACGTGGCATTTATTTCATGTGATTATTTTCGGTACCTGCTCTGTACCAGTCTGCGCGATCGATCGTGAGTCGTGAACTCGTGACAGACAATTTTGAACGAAAGTAACACCAACGTGGTTAATGAACGCCGGTCCTTGTAAATTTGTATTACCCACAATCATTATGGCCCGCATACGGAATAATCTTCTTTTTAAATATAAAGTTAACTACATAATATATTCAGAGTGGCTCGAGTTCCGTTTGTCTTGTTTGTATTCGACGACAAAATTCGGTCTGATGATAAGACGTGAGGAGTTAATTTTTTATAATAGACGATGATTTTTTAAGTTCTTGTTGTATTGGAAAATCGATTCGAAATTTCTATTTGCGACGACTAGCTAATCGGAGCTAGCGGGGAAAAAAGTGTTTGAGCTATCGGTTTTGTAAGGATAAGTTAACGCCTTTCATTTGGGAGATAGTGACGTGCATATTGCAAAATAACTGTCGGCCTTGTTAATATTATGTAATATTATGTGTATGTAATACGCTGATGCGTTGTTTTGCAAAGTGCGCGCGGGCAAGCTGCAGTATTAGCGGGATCGCTCGGCGTGCGCCGAGAGCGTACCTAGTCATTTTGTGAAAAATATCAAATTGTCATTACCGCGAGCGTACGCGGCCGTTATAGGAACTCTAAAACTCGCTGCTATATTTGTATAAAGTGAAGTAATTATCATTATGTATGTCATTTATAATGTTAAACAGTTTGTAGTGTGTGTATCAATTTCGAAGGCTATCGGATAGGCCGCTCCGCTTGATCGGAACTTTTTATTTGCGTTACATTATTTTTTTTCTCTTACTGCATTATCTGTAGGTTACCAGTCACTACTCCAAGTAGTTTTCATGTTGAAATGCTACCGTATCCGTAGCAAATACATTACCTATGTGGATGCCAAGCGTTTCAATTTTGACATTAATAAAACTCTTCCAGGACCATGGTGGTCTATAATATGGTGGATCTATATCACGAGTGTATAGATTTTTGTGTAACTAAACAACTTTTTGATATAAACAAATGCTGACTTTGTAAATATTATAGGTAGATTGTTAAATTTTACATGTTCTTTATTTATTTTTAGATATTATTGATGTAAATACGTATCATGTATATAAATACTTTGTCTATTTGTAAATATATTATTAAAAATATTGTGGAACAGCCGGCAAATCTCGAAGGCTTTTCTCTCCAGTATTATTAGGGACTGCGAGCCTTGTAGTCGATTATTACTTTTAATTAATACATAATATTATATATTATGCCTCTTTCGAATCTTGTAGGTGCTGTCAGTGTTATTGACTTTTACATTGTGTTTTTTGTTTTTAAATATTATTGTTTTCAACAATATTGTCCCCAGTGATTCTGTTACTGATGTCATTATCTGAACAAAAATTGTTATCTGTAAAAGCTCAGCGGTTTTTGCTTAGACAATGATTGTGTCAACAGGTTGAACTAGAGTTGTGCCTGATAGATTCGAAATTGATGATTGCCTAGTATTATCATGGGGAACCACCCGTGTTATCGGGTTTGTCAAAATGTTAATAAATTAGATACCGCCGGCGATGGCAACGGTACATTGTAAGCGCAAAATGTTTTATCCCTTTAACATGTTGAATATGCGTCCTATAATCTTGTTTGCTTTTCGTTGTTATAATTAAAAAAACATCACTAATTGATTTTTTTTAACCCGAATTGAATTATATTAACGACACTACCAGAATGTATGTATACTTAATATCTTGAAAATGTACTAAAATGACTAGTTTTTTTTTATATTTTTTAATTTAAATCCATAATTATTGAGCATTATTAACGTATATTTAACGTGTTAAAGTGTGTATAGTCCGCCTTTATCTATAGGCTTGTTTGTAGATGTCGCGAGTTCGACAGAGAAAAAAATGTATAAAATATAATATGAGACTTTGTCTCTTTCTTACTTGTACCTTGTAAGCGAAAAGTGAAATAGCTTCGATTAAGGTGTTATTGTAAATGTTGGTGAAATACAATCGATGTGGTTTTGTAAAATTTACATTTCATTTCAACCCAAACCCCTCCACTGAGATCCCATGCAGGATCAAGTACAAAATCATATAATTACTAATACGTCATATTTCAAACTACATAATTATTATAAAAAAATAGGTACTGATTGTCCAGGGATATAAAGTATGACTGGTTCTGGCCCGTAAAGTAGGTATATGCGTGTAAATTTTCGAACCGTTTGCTTCGGTGAAATGTAAAATCGGTGCAAACGACAAACACAGTTTTGCATATTTTATAATATTAGTAATCAATAATCGTCAGTAAAAAAATCTACAGTATTGGCTTCTAACTTGCCTCAAATTTATGTGATATTTCACCATCGATACATTAAAAAACCCATTTCACATCATTGATGCTTGGGCGTCATTGGATACAGTCCAAAATAATTAAATTTTATTACCTCCGATGAATTCTGTTTTGAAGCATTTAATTTCAAAAGATGGGATAGGAAGAAGATTTTTCTAAACAACTATTCCTAATTGTTTTCAGATCGCAACAGTGGAACAACCGAGAGGATGCCAGAGCCCCTTTGCCTGACCAACAGATGAGATCGGACAGTTATCGCTTCCCAGTTGATAGATATTTGGTAGGTGTCTAATGTCTATGGTACCTGTAGTGTTTAATATCTCCAAGTCTACATTTAAGCGGATGTTTATGTTTTCCTACGCCTTAAAAGCTCTGATAATTAATTTATAATTGTGAATCTTATAGTATTTAGATCTGAAAAGTCCCACTAGAGGCTATAATTGTACCGCCAGGCTACTACAACCAACTTAGTATAATAATAATAATAATAAATATTTATTTCTTTCTTTCTTACATGTAAATAGTACAAGGTTGAGGTCTCCTTTTAAGTAGAAAAGTACGAAAAGTATAAATGATTATTAGTAAAAAAAAGGCTGATTAATTATAAAAATGTTCTGTAACTGTTTCAGGTTAATAGCGGCACAAAAATTGAAATGGTTAATATAATAGATGACGAAATTTGGAATCCCGAGCCAGCATTGAAACCTGAAGACGAAATCATACTAAGAAAGTTGCATGAAATGTTGCAATCAACGGCAGACGACCTTAAACTACTTACAGGGGAATTATCTAAATTCCATGAGCCAGGAATACAAGTAAAAACGTCTCCTACTCCATTAGATGAAGAATTTAACGAAAAAGTTCATATAGAAGAAGTCGTTAATGCAAAATTTCATGGATACAAAATCGTTGATAAGACTTCATTCAATAAACCTGCAATGAAACAAGAAAAAGAACGGCTTAACAATGCTGTAATTAAAAACTGTAACTTTCAAAAACCAAAAGTAATGAATACAGGAGTCCAAGCAAATTTTACACCTATACTTAAGAAACCAGTTGTAAATAGGAATTTAGGAATAACTCGTACTAGAACCATGCATATCGATGAAGATAAGAGTAAAATTAGTTCCATAAGTACTAAACAAAGTAATGTTAAAGCAAAAAATGATCTTTCGTCTGTTGTTTACAATGAATTTACTTATAAACACGTAGAACCTGAAACTAAATTGAGTACACAAAAAAAACTTAATATTCAAGAGATGCCTAAAGTAAGCATACGGAGTGAACTGAAACAACAAAAAGTTTTACAAATCGATATTTTACCTGATAAGCAGGATGTAGATAAAAATACTGGCGATAAGAAAAATGTCACTGTTATTGCAGTTGAACACAAGTCTCAGCCTATGAAAACAGATATCCAGGCAATTTCTACCAACGATCTTAGACCTACCAAGCCCATATTTTCATGCAACCAAAAACCTTCAAGGAAAGTATCTAAAATGTCAACGTGCGAAAGTAGTGAGTCTACAAATAATATTAGTTCTGACGCTCAACATAGATTAAAAACCCATAAACAAGTCTTAAATACTATGAGAAGTTCACCCAAAAGTTCTGCTAGGATCGATAGAAGTAAAACAAAAAAGACTGCTGCAGGAAAGAGACAGTTAGATAATAAAACACAATTAGAAGAATGGAAAAAGAAATTAAACGTGGTATATGGCCAAGCAGCAAGTTCAAATAAAAATTCGAATTCAAAATCTAAAACTTCAATTAGAAGACCGTCAAAATCAGTGCATCCTGTAAATACAGTCGAAAATCCTCATAAAGTATTGAATAACGCTGAATACATACCATACGCTCAACTAACACTAGGCGGGGTTAGAGTAAGTGATATTGAGAAAGAAATATCGAATTTACCAAACAAAAATGAACTACCTTTAAGTCCTATTTTGGATAAAATTATAAGCCGCGAACATTCGTTTCATAGGGACAGTCCTAGGGAAAATAAATACAAATCGAGTCCTCGTATCCTTACGACATCCGATGAAAACTTGTTGCAAGAAGTGTTAGATATAGAAAAATCTGTTAGCAAAACGCTGTCAAAAAATGATAAAACCAAATCATCTGACAAGTCTTCTAAATTAGTAACAAATATTGACAATAGTAGTAGTGCTAGTAGCCATGAAAGTTATGCTGATGATTTTGAAGAAGAAAAAACTGATCAGTCAATGCATTCTGAAACAAAAGTTTCCTCCAAAAATACAATTCAAACTGGAAAAATTATTTCAGTTACGAAGAACGATGATAATAATGTCACTGAAACCTCAAATACTAAAGATCATTACAACCTAGATCAGAGTGAAACAAAAATACGAGATGCTACTCTGTCAAAATCTTTCAATCTATCATTTAAAAATACCGTAGATGTTTACGAATTTATCCATTCTGTTGAGACCCAGGAATCAGCGACACAAAGCAGTGCAGCACATAGAATATCGCCTAAAGAAACCCAGACGTCTCCTAGAAATGACAAACCAAATATTAAACCCATCCATAATGATTTATGGTCACCTATGGATCCCAAAGGTGAAGTAGAGAAAATGTTCAAATTAGAAAAAGAGTTTATTAAAAAGTTGATCATCGATGAATACGGTGATCTGTTACAAAAAAATTACAATAAGCCTTCTACGTCGAAGGAATCTAAAGAATCTGACGATAAGGAGAGAAACATAGCGGCTGCACAGAAAAATACACAGACGTCTCCAGCACATGTGAAAAGTGTTACAACCTCGCCTCCGCGTACCAAGACTAGAACAACGTCACCTTTTGTACTGGCACTGACAGTAGATCAACAGACTAGCCCAGTTGTTATAGAAGAAAATGTTGACGTTGACGGTGCTGATGATCTTGGTATATCAATTAATTTGTCATCACCGCGTTTTAGTTTGCGCCTTCCGAAAACTTCTCGTGATGTGCTGTCTAATCTAGAAGTAAGTAGACGTTCTTCTGAAGCAGATAAAAAACAAACTAATAAAATTTCGAACCAATTAAGAAAATATACTACGAGTAGTTCCAGTTCCGCAGACGCAGAAAATTCATCTTCGGATATAAGCAGTCTGGGCGAAGTAATACTAAAAAGAAGGCTACGGAAGAAAATGTTATCGTTTTCAGAAACAAGTACTTCGTCTGTCAATTCTAAATATAGTTCCAAATATTGTTCCGGTGGGATATTGCCTTTAAGGAGTGAAGGAGAAGTGAGTTTGGGACAAGTTGCACAGAAAAAAAACTACAAGAGTGAGGGTGAAATTAGTAAAATGGATTCATAGAAATGGCTACAAGTTGTCTATGGTTGCGTGTATCGTAAAATAGGTTTGATTTGTTGGCATATTGTATTTTTTAAAATACTGTTTAGGCTATTGTTCCGGTAAAATATCGCAGGAGGAGGCAAGACAAACCGAACCGAGTGCAGAATATAATAGCTGTGTAAAACAAAAAAACAAAGACGAAAAAGAGCCACCCAAGATTGTTTATCGAAATATAGTGGAGACAAAGTTCAGGTTGTTTCGGTGAAATATCTATAAATGAATATTCTATGAAATTCTAACTAATAATATAAATGCGAATGCGAGTTTTTTGTCACGCCTTAACATCATGAAATTTCAAGTACACGTTGGCAGAGATACACAAAAGGACAATAGCTTTCAGCGGGAAAGTACCTATTGTTTCCGAGGGATACAAAATTGATTAACTCAATCCACATCAACAAGAGTGGAGCCGTGAACAAAATAATGTGAGGGTGATTTGAGACAAAAAGAACTACCTACGGGTTAAGCTTGATCGAAAGAATCGTGAACAAAGTTGAGTTTGCTAGTCAGTAGGTACATGCTAAATATATTATGTTGACCCAAGGAGGTTAGACCATATTGTTTTTGGTGGAAGCTATATGCATTTGACTTTGGAGTTAAATAAGACAAATTCCGCAAAATAAAACCCAACAACAGTGCAGAAAGTGATTACGCGGCTTCTTAAAACTAATTGTTAAGATAAATAATAGGAATGGATCTTGAACAAAGTTCAGTGTTTTGGTCATTTGAAAGATTTTATTCCATTAAATCATTCCTTATGTGCCTTAGTAATTAACGTAGTGGTTATATACTCTTTGGTAGTTAACCACGAAAACCATTACGTGTTAGGTACCATTTTAAATACCTACCTAGTACCTACTAGTTTAAAAAAAAAATTCGTTATCTCCAACTTCCCGTAATTTCTGTTTGCTTCGTCTAAAGTACAAATCAATTTTATTTGTCGCAATGTTATTGTGATAGATGTTTATAATAATTAGGTTTATATCGATTGTCATATTTAAGATAATTATATTATTGTTTGTACATAATATTACTATTATACATAATGCATTAATAAGTTAAGGTAACCGTTTTTCTTAATTAGGCTATTTGGTTTTTCTACGAGTTCCTCAGGAATAATTTGTTTGTATGAAACAATAAAATAAATGTTACAAAACTTGTCATTTTCATTGAAATTATCACACCAGAATAATAATGCCACGGTTTTCTTGCATAGTGCTTAGGTATATATACTACTATCTAATGTAAAAGAATAACAAAAAAAATAATTTGACATAAATTAGTCATTTCATTACGAGTGCGGAAAGTTACATAAGCTAAAAAGCAGATTCTTTAACTTTCAATTTTTACTTTCCTAAAAAAAATCTCTATCGAGCTGTACCTATATTTTGCGGATTTTTGCTATGGTTTTTTGATATATTTTGTGGGTATACAATAAAGGTCTTTTATTTAAACCGAAACAAAAAAAGTTTTATCACGAAATGATAATTAAATAACAATTATGAAAACCAAATCATTCCATTCGAAAGTACTTCTATTTTTTGGTACCTCCAAACAACTTTTAAGTACCTACCTATCCTTTATCCAATAGCTTATGATTGGTTACCCTTAGGGGTTTTAAATTATTTTCACTCGTTAGTCCTTGTGTTGGTCCTTAGTCCTGCCAAGTGTGCCAACTAACGCGATTACGCGACTTTGCGCCATTCTTACCTCTATGTTCGCGCCAGTCGCCTGAGTCGAGTTTTTGATTTTTTTAAATGAAATACTCATTACTCACTCCACTGCAGTTCCACCCATTTCTATTTATATTAGGGCAACGTATTTCAAAGAAAAAAGTATTTCGTTTCGGTTTTACCGTTTCGACGGTCGGCTGCCCTAGGGAAAAATAATTTTTTTTACAGGAAAAACGAAAATCTGTTTATTTAAAACAAACCTTCCATAGTTTACCGATTTTCTTTATTCTAATTTCTCTAATATTGAAGCCGTTATTGCAACTGAATGCGCAGAAAAAACGGAAATCGCTTTATTTAAAACAAATCTTCCATAGTTCAACGATTTTCTTAATTTTAAATTCATTAAGACTAAAGCCTTTTTCATGGTTGTGAGTATGTAGCAAGGTCCGTTACAGAGAGAAGGTAATCACTATGGTCCGTTATGCGTGAAAATCTCGTGAAAATAGGGAAAAATACAAAAACAACTCATTTTGAAAAAAATGACAGTTGCTTTGTTTTTCCGTAGAGCAGCCGCGGTGATTCTGCCAATGTCAAAATTAGGTCAATGTTTGAAATGTAAAATGTCAAGTCAAGATTGTCAATTGTCATTTTCCAATTTCCACCGCTTTGGGGGTGGTGCTTGGCACAAATTAATAAGACTTATGTCTGTGCTTGGGTGCTCGTTTAATAATTAATTTCTGTTTAGTTTGTTTACTATGTTTATTGTTTGAACAATCTAACAAAGTGAAGAGTACTTTACCACTTTGTTCTCTTTGTTCTCTTATTCGTCTGTGACCACTACGAACAAAGCGGCGATTAACTTCACGGATACATATTCGTTTCTATCTTTATTAATCGGGTGTCTCGCCCTTGCGCACGCACGCTCGGATGCGGCGCTTTTTGTTATTAACAATGAATTTTAAAATAATTCTATTTAGTGTGCTCAGTATTGTTGGCGAATCATGGGGTAGATCATCAGGATTGGGAGACGGAGTGGGCCCGGGATACGAATGCGCGTATTGCCAGCCAGAACAAGTGCATATTGCCTTCGGAGGTACTGGAATTAAATTCCTTTCTTAATTGAAATTAACTTGTACTTTATCCTGCTATAAGTAGGTACTTTATCCTGCTTTAAAAGTATTCTTTATACTATAATTTATTGTTGTAATTAAACTAAAATTGTTCTTTAAACCATACATAAAAGTTACTATGCTAACTATAAAAATCTATAATTTTACAACTTTTAATGATATTATTTAATTATTGCCACTAGAGGTGAGTGAGCCTGGAATCTCGATATGGTAGAAAAAATAATTTGGGGTGTCTTATTTTATTTTATCTGTTACTGTCAATGGGCATGTGGACAAATTTTTATTTTTTGTCCTGTAGATTATTAAAAAATATTGGACACGTATTTTTCCTTTTTTTACGTAATCAAAAAATAACAGCGATATATTGAGTTGAAATTTCGCGTGACGTCATTATTCGGACAGTTTGTATGGCGGTTTTAGCGGTTAGTGACGTCACGACCCCCTCACCCTGAACTTTAATGCGCTTTATCTCTGTTTATTTTAATTTATTTGAAAAAGCAAAAAATACGTGTCTATTGTTTTTTTATTTTCTAACTGTCAGACTAATTAGAATTTTGATTTTCAAAAGTAGTCCACATCCCTAATTCAATATAAATAAAATGTTTTTTTTTTTTATCTTGTACTATATATTAATTATTATACATGCTTATATTCTATATAAGGGTATTTAAGGGGTAAGCAGAGTCCAGAGACTTAATTGCCATAATCCTTTTACCCCATCCACATTCATAAATGCCCCTTAATAATGGTGCACCCGAAAGAATCCTAGTGCTGAGTAAATTTTACAGGAGGAGCAAAAAACCGGAAATCACTTTATTTAAAACAAAGTCATATTTTACAGATTTTTCTTAATTTTACTTGCTCTAAGGCCTATGGCCTATGCCTACAGCCTTTTTGATGGTTGTATGTAACACCGTCCGTTATGTGTGAAAAGTGGCAAAAATACAAAGAAACTCATTTCAATAAAAATGTTGTTGATTTGTTTTCCCGTAGACCAGCTGTACGGTGATTTATTTTTTATTCTAGACTTTCTTTGTGTTATTTAGAAACTGAAAAAAAAAATCATAATGAAATTGAATTGAAATTGAAAAAACTTTATTTGACACAACACAAAGATTTACAGCATACGTATACAACAACTAAACATATGTATAACAGGTATTGAGGGTACACTTCTCAACCGACGGACAGACGCCGCCAGCCGAAGATCTGTGGGTGGACTCTATCCGACGACTGAGAAATGGACACCTACTTAAAATAACGGAGACACTTATTTGAATATTGTGATAAGACACCGTATTGTGACAAAAAGGCGGCCAGCTCAGCATAAGTCGGGTGGTTGTAAGGACCACCCGGCACTGGTCTTCCGCTGGAGCCCTGCGGAGGCGTCACGGACGCAGGCAGACAAATTTATACACAAAATGAACAAATACTATATATTACTACATACTACTATATACTTAATACCAATGACTATACATACTAATGATTACATAGACTATTGTAAATATATACTGATTGTAATGATTACTTGAATGATAATTGGGTCCAGTGGGAATACTGGAATTTGTCAGCAATTTAAAGTAGGTATGTACTGGGGACTCAGATAACGTTATCTCTGACCTAGCATTAAACCACCCACAGAGTTTGAAGTAGGTATTAAATTTGTTTTACTCTGTAGTAGCTTTGGTAGTAGTAGCAAGTATTGAAATTGTGAACAATGTAGGTTCATTTCTAATGCCCTGTGTTTGATAATTCCTTATTCACATAGTCCATTATCACCTAATCATAGTTACAGTCTAAATTGGTGAATATAAAAACATAGAAATACTATGGAAAATGAAAACAATAATGTTAACTAATGATTGTCTGCAAGTTTTTGTCCAGTCATAGTGAATATTATACTTTATCAAACTAGCTGTCACCAGTGGTTAAAATAATGGTTAAATATTTTTTTTCACCTAATTTAATGCATGCATTGCAATGAATGTTCTAATCTATCTATACTATAATAAAAGAGTAGAATTCGCGATTCTATACATTTAATTTTTTTACCTAAAATTGAGAGGTGATAAAAGAAGAGTAGCCAAGTCCAAAAAAAAAGTTTTTGAAATTCTTTTCTGTCTGTCTGTTGGAAATAATCAAAAATCGGTAGGTACCCAGGTTCCAGCTATACTTGGAACAAGTTTAGTACATCAAACTCTACGTTGGAAGAGGTCGAAAGGTCGCGTTTTATTTTTGTAAGCCCCGACCGCACACGCACGGATCTTGCGTCCGGTTGCGCGATAAGGTTGACAGATAAAGCACCCAAAAGCTATTCTATTGTATGGAATTGACGCCTTTGTTTGTTTTGCTAACCTTATTGGGGACCGATCACGATAATCGTGCTTATGCGGTCGGGGTAATACGTACTTGTATTCTGTATCGTATGTACAATCAAAACTCGACCATATACTTTATTTCTTTTGACTATGTTGTTTTGTCTTGTTTCTGCGACAAAATGACGAGGATATTTTCATTGAAAATAGGTTTCATGTTATTTTCTTTCACTGTGTAACGTACAGTTAATATCTTTTTTCCTACACCTTGCCTAAACAAATTTCATGAAAATTTTTCTGGATCTCATGGTTTTAAGAATAAATAATAATTATCAAAAGCAGATTTTCAACTTGTAAGTGGTGATTAGCCAACCAGGCACTAGAAACAGCTCTACCACCATGCTATGGTTTCCTCCAAAGACATTCTAATCCTTTTTCTTCTTCGACAGCTCAAGCTCATTGTTGGGATTTGAGTTTACGCTTTGCGACGTGTGATTCGAACGCATTATATGTAACTGTCATCGCTGTAAATCATATTTTTCCAGACAAAACCAACGACATAGTAGTGACATGGTCGACTTTCAACGACACCGGCGAGTCGCGGGTCCAGTACGGGGTGGGGAAGATGGACCGGGAAGCCTCGGGGCGCAGCACCCGGTTCGTCGACGGGGGCCCGCTTGCCAGGGTGCAGTGGGTGCACCGCGTCGCACTGAAGAACCTCCAGTTCGACACTAGATACGGTGAGATGGCGCCATGGATGGTGGAGTTCTCGTCCCTTATTCACAAGGCGGGATTTCTTTTGGACCAAGGAGATCCCTTTCTGCCACATTAAAAACATCGTTCATCTGTTAGCAGTTCGGAATCATGCTGCCAAGGGCCTTGCCCGGTTCTGAGCAAATAAACCCTCAACGGGAATCTCTGCCCCAACAATGGGGAAATTAAAATGGATTTTTGTGTGATTTTATCCATCTATTAATCTACTAGTTGTGCCCCGCGGTTTCACCCGCGTTAATTTCAGAGTTCCCGCGGGAATTCCGGGATAAAAAGTACCCTATGTGTTAATCTGATGTATAAGCTATATTATTGTAAAGTTTCATTTAAATCCATTCAGTAGCTTTTGCGTGAAAGAGTAACAAACATCCATTCATCCATCCATCCATCCATACATTCTTACAAACTTTCGCGTTTATAATATTAGTAGGACATCCATACATTTTTTCAAACTTTTGCGTTTATAATATTAGTAGGATTTAAAAATTAAAAGATAAAAAAATAATGAATAACTGGATACAGGCACCTATCAGTTGCTTCAACTGCCTGCCTGAATTATAAATAAATAAGTTTATGTGGATGATGTGATAGTGATATTTGAAAAATTCCGAGCAGTGTACCACTGCGGCTCCGAGTTCGGCTGGTCCGAAGAGTTTTCGTTCAAGACGCCGCCGTCCGGCGAGGACTGGGTGGTCCGCGCCGCCATATACGGGGACATGGGCAACACCAATGCACACGTAAGTCATTTATTATGATCATAGAATTATACGTAATAAAGGCATAGAACACAACACACACACACACAAATACACACTAGGTAAAATATAAAAAATGTGACTAACTGTGTCAAGGACGGGGCAGGGGTCAAAAATCACGAAATTTCAAATTAGTATTAGTAGATGACCCCGAATACACAGTCATGGAGTTTCCACTGTGGTGGAAACAGCTTACTACATCTCTCGGCGCCACTCCAGTACGTTATGACGGCCGATCGAGTAAATGTGAGATTTGAGAGAGACGATTTTATTAAGTTCGTCATCACCAGCTAGATGAGAGTAGTACAGACGTACAGTAAGTATCTGTAGTTGATGTAATCTTTTGGAAAAGCCTTTGTCCAGCTGTGAATTTATTTCGATTGTCAAAATTGTAACACGTGTACCACATAGGTACTTTTGTGCCCTACAGAGTTATCTTGTTCTTGTGTTCAATGCTCAATTATTTTGTTTACTATAGTGATTTATAATAGCAGGGCGCTTTGCCCATTTATCTTGTTTACCTTACCCATTTATCTAGTGTACCTTACCCATTTATCTTGTGTACCTTACCCATTTATCTTGTGTACCTTACCCATTTATCTAGTGTACCTTACCCATTTATCTTGTGTACCTTACCCATTTATCTAGTGTACCTTACCCATTTATCTTGTGTACCGTGCTTTTTAATATCGTGTACCCATACCCAATGAGTTTGCGTGCGGCAGTCGATGTCGTACCTGCAAGACGAGGCGCAGCGAGACCACTTCGACCTGGTGCTGCACGTGGGCGACTTCGCCTACGACATGGACACCAAGAACGCGCTAGTCGGCGACGAGTTCATGCGCCAGCTGCAGCCGCTGGCCGCCGTCGTGCCGTACATGACGTGCCCCGGCAACCACGAGGAGAAGTAGTGAGTACTCTTGTGACCTTCCCCTCCCAGAAGGCGTACTTAGGAGAAGTAGTGAGTACTCTGTGACCTTCCCCTCCCAGAAGGCGTACTTAGGAGAAGTAGTGAGTACTCTGTGACCTTCCCCTCCCAGAAGGCGTACTTAGGAGAAGTAGTGAGTACTCTGTGACCTTCCCCTCCCAGAAGGCGTACTTAGGAGAAGTAGTGAGTACTCTGTGACCTTTGCGTTAATTTCGGAATACCTGCGGGAATTTTAGAACTAAAAGTAGTCTAGTAAGTAGTATGTCCTTCTCCCAGCGCCGTCTTAAGCATGCGGGTGCAGGCTGGTTTCATTTATTCATTTCTCAAAATTCTGTAATCCTTACTATTATAATTGAGAAAGTAAGTTTGTTTATTGAGCTTTGCACGCACTTTGTCAGTGGAAGAGCGAAGGACATAGGGTACTCGGCGGGTGAAACTGTGGAGAAAAACTAACTAGTCTACAATAAATTAAACAAATAAAAAAAAATTTAATGCAATCATCAGTAGTGTTTTATATTATTGTATATTATTTTTTAATAAGTATCAATTTATTTTATTGAAATGAAATAAAATGAAATTGTTTTATTGTGAGCATAGGTAATACAGAGTTCTAAAATACCGTAATATGTAGTGAGACCACTATATTCTGCCTAAGGGGGTATACAATATATTTAATAATTTATATTTAAAAAATAACATTACAGTAAAAATATATATAGTATAGTATTTTAATGATTATACGTTATTATATAGAGATCGACTTGCGTACACCCCTTATGACTGCGCTCTGGTACACCCGCACCCCTTGAACCCCCCGGGTAACGACGGCCCTGTCTTCTCTGTACCCCTGACATGCAAAATTGCTTGATGAACGATTAAGCTGTTAAGGCGTTTAAGTGTAACAAACACATATCATGTTGTATTGTAACCTTAATAATTTTCCCGTTGCAGCAACTTCAGCAACTACAGGAACCGCTTCTCCATGCCGGGCCCCCACGAGAGCTTGTTCTACAGTTTCGACCTCGGCCCGGTGCACTTTGTGTCCATCTCCACGGAGTTCTACTACTTCCTGCAGTACGGCCTGAAGCTGCTCATCAACCAGTACGACTGGCTCGAGAAGGACCTGCAGGAAGCCAACAGGCCGGAGAACAGGTCGGTGCCTGGGGATGTGTGTCTTGGATGTGAATGTGGCCACATATACTGGTTTTGAACACCGTCGGTTGATTAGATTTCAGAATTGATTGTTAAGTTGCCCTTGCAATGGGGATGTTGACTACTTTTGAAAATCAAAATTCTAATTAGTCCGTCAGTTAGAAAATAAAAAAACAATAGACTCGTATTTTTCGCTTTTTCAAATAAATTAAAATATACAGAGATAAAGCGCATTAAAGTTTAGGGTGAGGGGATCGTGACGTCACTAACCGCTAAAACCGCCATACAAACTGTCCGAATAGTGACATCACGCGAAATTTCAACTCAATGCATCGCCGTTATTTTTTGATTACGCAAAAATAGAAAAAATACGTGTCCAATATTTTTTATAAATCTACAAGACGGGCTAAAAAAAAGAAAATTAGTCCACATGCCCATTGTGAAACTTATACCTATGCACTATAAAAACATAATATCTTCTTATATTTGAAGAATAAATGGGAGGATGTGTAAAAAAGGGGAAATACTATTATTTGATTGGACTTCTGCAGTGTGAAACCAAAACTGCTAAAACTGATTTAAGCATTCAGTTTTTCATACTATTATGTTGAAATGCTATGCATATGTATAGATTGTTATAATTATAACAAAATAGGTATTTTTTTAATTCTTTTTAATTCTATGAAGATCGTAATATGATTTTTGGCTAACCTCTTTGACTGGGGTGCCATAATAGTTTGTCAGACTTTGTAAAAATAATACAAAAGGGTCTCTAAAATCAAAATAAAACCAATGTATGTGACCGCCTGGATGGTAATTTGCTTGGTTAAACAATGAAATGACAGCTTTCAAGCTTCCATTCCTAGCTTGCTCTCTGAATCTCAGAAATTGCTGTATCGAGTTAATACTAAAAAGTGCACTACGGTCGGGGCGGGTAAATTAAAAACTACCCCAAATGGTTGGGAGAATTTGCATGAAAAAACGCTTGCATGGAAACCGAATTTGGCACGATCGATGTGAGAAAATCTGAATTATATTCAACAGAGAGAAGCGTCCCTGGATCGTATTGTACGGTCACAGACCGATGTATTGTAGCAACCGGTACGACTCGTGCTACGGCGGGCTCCTGCCCAACCGGGTCGGGCTGCCGTTCGTGGGCCGAGGTGAGTGAGTGAGTGAGCGAGCGAGCGAGCGAGTGAGTGAGTGAGTGAGTTGCAGGGCGCGGCGGCCGTGGCTGGTGCTGTACGGGCACCGGCCCATGTACTGCAGCAACTCCAACGACGCGGACTGCAGCTACGAGTACACGAGGAAGGGGCTGCCCTGGCTCGGCATGTTCAGTGAGTCGGCAATGCGCCTTTTGAATGAAACGGACCGATTCAGTCAGAACTTCAGTATGGATACCCTGTCACTGCCATGTTTTGGTAGCCTTAACTTACCTCTAGCGCCACACGTAGGCATGATGTCTTCTATAGGGTATGTTCCGGTATTACTGATAGCACTGTAAAGTATGACGTCAATTCTGTATACTGCGGTCCTTTATAGTTCACTATACTGGTTACTGTTTAAAACGGAACACAATCCAGTATACTGTCATTCATGGCATTGTCATGTCACGCTGTAGACCACTCATTGACGAATATGACGTCATACTGCCTACTGCGAATACTACGGCAGTATACTGTCTGCTATAACGGAACGAATTTCCCGTCACTGCGAGCACTGGGCCAGTGCTATCCGTAGTAACGGAACATACCCGTAGTGTTCGAAATACTTAAAATTAAAGTATTAGATTTATTTATAAATCTAAAATATGTGTGTGTGTATTACTATAAGTACACGTTAGCTGAGTTCTGTAGGTACTTTAATCAATAAATAGACAAAAGTCCAGTGGTTTGTTAGTAACCGAATATTACGTGTGTGGCGCCTAGGGCACGTTTTATTTACGGGGATGGCGGTTAAAGAATAAAAAAAAATTATCGAGCGTAACGTTTTCAAAAGGTGTTTCGGTCTCCCAGGTAGCATTAGATCAACGCGTTAGCAGTTTTTTCAAAATTAATTAGTCACACTTTGAAACACCATGTCTTGATCGAACCCACAAACAACAGCTGGTATTTGTTGTTATGCAAAATATCATGATGATCGGTTGAGCCGTTAAGACCTGAAAACGCAACAAACAAACAAAGAAATAAACCCAAATTCACACTTATAAATGGACGCAGATAAGCAATAACATGTTAACCCATAAAGTCACGTTACAGAACGATTTATTGAGAGTTACAGAACGTTTTTTAATTATGCATTTACCTTATTACATTGTTTAAATATGTAACAAAATGTTGAACATAAAAATGTGGACACAAAATGGCGCTATAATTTTCAAACACGATTTACTCAAAATTTCTTCAGTGTGGGTTAACACACTATTGCTTATCAATTTCCAAATAGTAAGATAAATAGTAGTTTGGTACGCATAGTACAAGCTCTGGTTAGCTTGAGGGCTGGGAGCTAAGGCTAGACGTCGGTGCTCGCTGACGGAGTGGCCGCGCTGCTGCAGGCCTGGAGCCCCTGCTGAAGCAGTACGGCGTGGACCTGGTGGTGTGGGCGCACGAGCACTCGTACGAGCGCACGTGGCCGCTCTACGACCAGCGCGTCTACAACGGCTCCTACCACCAGCCCTACGTCAACCCGCGGTGAGATGAGATTATTACACCGTCTGACTAGCAATGTTGAAATGTTCATGTCAATGTTCATTAAAAATTGATATCCTTGGATACAGACGATGGGGATATCCGAACACGGATATTGGGTGGTGACGGATTACGGATAGTGGACGCCACTTGACGCTTTGCGTGACATGTTTCGACTTGCATATTGTATGCGTGGCTCTTTGGTTTGTTATATCTTAATGGAGTTTATTGCTTTCTAATCACCTATATTACAGAATTTCATCTATCTGTTGAACATCAACAAGGTAAAAAATCTGTAAAAGATCCGCCAAAATAGTAACGGATACGGATCTTTCTTCTCTCCCGGATATCCGCGGATACGAATACGGATCGGATGTAATAGAATTTTGACTTTCATAAAAAAAATAAAATGACGGAATTACAAAAAAGATCACAACTTTTTTTGTCTAATGAACGATGAAAACAAACTTTTTTTTGAGTTTATTTTAGCAAGAGCAAAAGGAAAAATATGCTTATAAGTGTATAAGTAAATACAAAGAACTTCTGCCGCAACTGCGGCGCGGGCAGAGCCGCGGGTGACTGCTAACTAGTTCTAAATATAGTTGTGTTCGTGTGACAGTTCGAGACTCTTTCAAGGCAGGGTAACTACATTTCAATATTTGTTGCAAACTGCATGTACAAAAATGATTGAAATCTTTTTTTTTCTCAAACTTGCTCGGATACAAAAAAAAAATATATGTATGTTGTGAAAATCCATAACTATCGAATCTTCAATTTCCAATTTTAAACAGCTATATATGATAGATGTAGTAGACTTACTACATGTATTTGTCATGTTGTTTCAATATGGAGATTTTTTTTTTGTGTTGGAAAAAGATAATATATTATGTTGAGAACATAATTTGAATCAATAACAAAATGAGCTCAAGCAACGGGAGTACAATCCAAAAAAGTATCGTATCAGTTGTCTGGGAGAACAAACTCTAAATTAGTTATTAATCAATATACCAACATGCATATCATCAACTAAACTCTCAGTCGTTTTGTTGAATCATATTTGTTTGTTCGTCTGTCTGCCAGGGCGCCAGTGCACGTCATAACCGGCTCGGCCGGCTGCCAGGAGCGCACGGACCCCTTCCGACGTGAGTAACAAGTTTTAAACAAATTCGTCCGTTAACTACTGGGGGCTAAAAATAAGTTTGAGCTTGTATGCATTAATATACACAGAGACGACAAAATGTCCGCGCAAGAAAAACTGTTATATGGAAAATATATACGGGTTTCTTTGATTAATACAGTTTGGTTGGCGTGTGAGCTCACCAATTTGGATTTTTTCAATCAAAATTTCGTCACAGTCGGATTTGTGTTTCGTTTTTCGATAAATCGATTTTATCTATCTACGCCACTTTTTATAAGGACATTTGTATGGAACTGTGAATCTAGATACAGCGTAGCTATAGTAAGCTTTCCAAGAAGTGCAAAATGAAAGAGAGAAGAGAAAAAGAAAAAAAAGAAAAAGAGTTTTTCAGTCTCAATCAAAAAGATTCAAGTAAAAAAACTTAACAAAAAATAAAAGTTTAACAAATAGAGTAATGTGAAGGAGGTAATAAATGTTTTTTTCGTGGGTGTCTGGTCGCAGGTCACCCTCAGCCGTGGTCCGCGTTCCGCTCCAGCGACTACGGCTACACGCGCTTCAAGGCCTACAACAAGACGCACATCTACTTGGAGCAGGTCGGTCTACCCACTATACTGAGAGCAACATAGAGGCTTGTTTGGTAAAGTTTGCGACCAAAAGTTCCCCACCGAAGATCGGTCACCAGCATCTCTGCTACCGGTGTTCAGTTGGGCACTATATTTGGTCAGTAAACTCTTCCGTAGTTTGCATTCAATTGACGCCGCGCGGGTCACTGTGCCTGCTGGTCACTGTGCCTGCTGGTCACTGTACCTGCTGGTCACTGTGCCTGCTGGTCACTGTGCCTGCTGGTCACTGTACCTGCTGGTCACTGTGCCTGCTGGTCACTGTGCCTGCTGGTCACTATGCCTGCTGGTCACTGTACCTGCTGGTCATTGTGCCTGCTGGTCACTGATATTGTGTCGCCAACATATCCTTCGAGCAACCAAGAGGTTTCGGTGATTTCTTTCCGTGTACAGTGTACACTATACGCATGTGCTAGCGGTTCAGTCAGGTTTCTCAACGACTACTTACAATTCTAGTTTTATTTAGCTGCCACTCGCACCTGCGTTAGTTTGGGAGTTCCCGCGGTAACCCCGTGAGATTTGTTCCGACAACTCTTGGCTACACAATCTACCTGCCAAACAGTTCCATAGGTCCATGTTGTTTCGTTTCGTTAGTTTTATCGACAAACCTAATCATATCAAAGTGTTAGAAAGAGAGGATCAATATATTTTTTACTTAAATTATTTTTTAATCCCAGCTAAATTATTTAAGATTTTTATTTTTATTTAGAATATTATTTTAATACTAATGTACCTACCAAGAGTTTTAGGTTTATATAAGTTACAGAGACGTAATCTGTCCGAATAAGTAAAATAATAATTTTGCTTCTTGTTTTAGGTGGACGTGGACCAGAAAGGGAAGGTCATCGACTCATTCTGGATAGTGAAGGACAAACACGAGGCCTACTTCGATCTACCTTAAACCAGAAAGAATAAAGCACATATTGCTACGCGTTTAGTTTTCAATTTTTACGAGAAATAGTTAAAATACACAGTCAAATTATATTACTGTAATAGTTCAAGAATCTCACAATGCTTCTATTGCACCTGTATTGTTCGAGTTTTATGTAAATAGGTATATTTTAATCTAGTTACTAAATTATTTGGTTAATTAAACTTGTACAAAAATCGCGTATTTTTTATTTTAATCCCGTCGCTGTAGACGCTGCAATTATTTCATAGTTCTTATCGTTAGGGACCGATTAAAAGTGTCTCTCTTTTTAAGGTTTATTTTTTATTATTAATTATTATTTTTAGGATATCTCCAACTTACCTTTGAAAATTGCCATGGATATAGTCAGCTTTATTTTTAAACAAGGCGGCAAGACCGGCGTGTAACGATCGGCGTCAGCAACCCCCCACGAAGACCTCAGACAGATCACAATAAAAGTTTTCGCGTTAACCGCCTGACTTTTTAGCAAAGTTATTTACTTTATCATGGTTTACTTTTATTCCCTTTCGATTTAGCACCCCCTTTCAGACTGATGTTATTTATGGAGATTTGGTAACGTTATTGCCATTTGCAGGGCGCCAGTGCACGTCATAACCGGCTCAGCCGGATGCAAGGAAGGCAAGAATCGCTTCCGGCGTGAGTAAACTCAATCTTTTCAATAATTAGTAAATCATCCGAGAACGTTAAGTTTCTTCATTGCTGAGTTTTTCCGGATTTGCCAGTATTGTCATACAGTGATTTTTTTTTCAAACAATCTTTTGGCCACAGTAGTATTTTTGTTTTACCTAAGCAACTCTCGTGATTATTATTTTTTTGATCTTTGATTTCATGACTAAACCGCTTTGATATAATAAAATTGTGTTTGTTTTTTATTCGCAGACCACACTTACGAGTGGTCAGCGTTTCGTTCTCAAGACTACGGCTATACCAGATTCGAGGCGCACAACAAAACCCACATCTACATGGAGCAAGTAAATAATGTTATTTTTTGTTTTAATATTTTAAAGCAATCATTAAATCTGAAAACTAAGTATTTTTAACGATGATTCACCCAAAGACCGTTTCGTTTGTAATTATTTCGACTACCGCCCAGAGAAACTTTATTACGATGATTAATTAGCTAAATTACCTAACAGAAATAATATTTATTTATTTATTAAATAAAAGTGGTGTAACTATTTTTTATTTATTAAAATATAAACTATATAGATACATGTTGTTTGACCAGAAGGAGCATCTGTATTACGTGAGTTTGGCTGCGACGACAGCACCATTAATGAACTCTTTTCTTATTTCCAGGTCTCAGTTGACTTGGACGGTCAAGTCATAGACCACTTCTGGCTAGTGAAGGATAAGCATCTATCGTTCAACTATGTGCCATAATAGCACCCAGCGGCGGATATGCACACTAGTCGCTAGGATATTAAAATTTTGCCGCCCTTACTGACCTCTACCCTAGTTCACAATCAAAAATAATTACATTATTTTCTTCATTTAATGAATTAACTGAAAAATAGAAAGTAGTTTGCTCAGGATCGACTAGCGAATCGTATGTTTTAATATAGGTTATATTTTTTTCGTGTTTACTAGCCCATGTCTAAATTATTTATAATACAATATTTGGCGCGTACGCCGCCCGCAGTAAAAAAATCCGAACCGGCAGCCGCGGGCGTAGCGCTTGAAATTTCGTAGATAGGTCACCTCCAAACATAAAATATACTTTAATCATATTATTGTTTATTTTTTTAAATGGGGTGTATCAGGTTATCAGTTAATTCATTAACACGTTGTATATTATGTTATTATTTAATATGATGTGTCAGGTGCTAGTTTTCGGGTGAAATTTTAGCCCCAAAGCCGTCTAGGTACTCAGCCTACTGGTAAATCCGCCACTGATTGCTCCATTCTAGTAACTTTAGATCATGCTCGCTAAGCTATCATGATTCTGACCTTAATATAGCTTAACAGCCTAAAAATAGTTACAGAAGTAGGAATCAAACCAGCGACAGCTTAGCAGTCGTTCGCTGATGCATATTGCATTGGTCATTGAGTTACGAATTACGATGCTGTCAGAATCTAAAAAATATCAATGTGATTTTTTTACTTTTTTTGAGTTTATTTTATTATTAAAAAACTTGTGATAAAAAATATAAATAAATAATGTTATTTTAAGGCTCTTTAGTTTGATATAGAAATGGTAGGTACGTATGACTAGTATCTTACGATAAATAAAAAATAAACTGGTTTGTGAACAGAATTTCTTTTGTATGTTCATTAATAATAAAGTCTGTAGCACGTAGTGATTACCTTCCCTCTGGTCTGTAGAAAAACGATAAACCTCCCAAGGAGTTTTGAAAAAAAAAAATCTGACAAATAAACGTGACAATGGGGACTTCCACAAATTAACTTGACTTATGGCGGGATTTTTAGCAGAGTGGATGTCAGTTTTATTCTTTTGTTTTGCAAATTAGTTTATCGTGATTAATATTGTGTGAATATGGTGGATTTTGCATAATAGTGATCCATTAGTGATGAACAGTGTGCGGAAACAGTGAAATAAGATGAAATAGGGCGTTCGTGAGGAGGATTTCGTTTTACTATACAACTTCCCACAGAGTGTCCTATTATGGTTCAACTGTGAAGATTTGCTGCCAAAAGTTCCGGTAAAGCATTGAAATGCATCTTACCAATGCATTTCGATGTGAATAACTTCAGAAGAAGAAATATACCACTGAGTTGGCTATATGGACTAAGTTTCCTTCTGCCTTCCCCGTAAGGGGTAAACTTCACAAAAAAAAAGACGACTGACAGCATTGTCATTTTAATGACAATTGCCATATTGCCATGTAAGTACCTACCTCAGCTACCAATTAAATGAATTAAATATTAATGTGTAAATATTTTTTTATTTCTTAGTTCTTTATTTTATTTTGGAAATCTCATGATTTCAAAATATATCTCGAGTTTTTTTTACTTCAATCGCGTTGCTTTGTCTATCAAGTTGCCATTTAATAAAAAAGAAGAAGATGAAGAAAAATTTTTTTTTCAGGGTTCCTGGTCCAAGAGTTTTTGGACTTTAGTTTTCAATTTTATTTTAGATTTTAGCACTTGACGCATTTTGCAAAGAAAGAAGTAATATAAGCTAAGCTATTTTTGACTAAATATCAACACAAGCTTACCTATTTATGTGTTAAATTATTATGAGTCAACTTTCTTCAACATAATTTCAGTATATAAATAATGGCGCAACAACAAATAGGTACATAGTGTGGAAACAGTAGTACCTAGTATTTCTTTATACTTTGTTCAAATTTGGTGAGCTAAATTAACTGTATTTAATGCTTTATCAGATATTTTAGATACTAGTCGCCTTACGTTTGCTGGTGGATTCAACGAACAAATAGAGGAAATACTTAAATATGTTAGGCTTGCTAAATATCAAGTGGAAGAGCTTGAGAGGCTGTACAGCGATCTGGAGGGAACTCTGAACTATATCTGGCCAGGTAAACACAATATTCTAAAATACAAAACTAAGGGAAATTCTAAATAGTCTTGTTGAGGTTTCTGAACTCGCATTATTTTCTTTTCCAAAAAATAATGTGAAAAACAAAAGTAAGAAGTGTGAAGCCTATTAGTTGGTTTTTAATTTGTCATTAATATTTGAATTACAGGTTGCAGAGTGATTCCTTTTGGCTCTATAATGACTGGCTTAGGAATACATACAAGTGATGTGGACTGCTACATGGACCTACCCAATTGCTTTAAAACACCTTACGGCAACTACGTTATGATTGCTAAAAAGGCCCTCATTAGAAACTTCACATTGTTCAGAGAAGTGTTCGCAATACCCAAAGCCAAGGTTCCCATTGTGAAGTTCTTCCATATGCCCACACAACGGTACTGTGATGTTAGTTTTAAAAGTCCATCCGGTGTGAGAAACAGTCAATTATTAGCTTCTCTGATGCAATCGGACCAAAAAATAATGTATTTGGCTGTGATTATTAAATATTGGACAAAAGTACATTTATTGAGTGGCACAGATGCATTTCCAAGTTACACGCATTTGTTGTTGCTTGTATACTATCTACAACAAGAGGGTATCTTACCTACAGTAAAGTCACTGCAAGAAAACATTAAGCCACATATGGTTGATGATTGGAACACTGCGTTTAAAAGAGTAAAAACTGTGAAACCATGTGAAAGTCTTTATCAGTTACTCGGTGGATTTTTTCAATTTTACAGTAATTTTGATTTCAAATCATACATAATTTCACCGTTTTTAGGGTCTTGTTTTAATAGAGAATTGTTTAAGAATGTAAATGATGTCCCTTTAGATTTTAAATTGTATAAGCAAAATGTAGGTGTTAAATGGCATAAACCATTCAGACTCGACTTAAGCTTATGTGTACAAGACCCTTTTGACCACAGCAGGAACTGCTGTGTGTCCGTGCGTCCACCAGTAGCTGAAACATGGCAGAATTACATTGCGCATGCAGCTAAACTATATGAATCTGAGGGTGAGGACACATTTCTCAAAGCCCTGTTTACCACTCGTCCTGGTATTTATTGTGATCCAGGTGTTAGACCGAATCAATTGCAAAGAAAACCTAAAAAAAGAAATCGAAACAAAAAATTAAAAAGAAATGTGGGTGTTCTGTCATGGCATCGTAAATCTGAGAAATAGGTGTAATATCACATAATACTAAGCCATCACTGTATATTTTTTTTATTTTGCAATTTTAATATTTTTTTAAGTAAAGTTATTAATACCTACAATAATAGGTAATTTTACTGTATATAGTATATACTATAAACATATTGACATTATAAAAATCTATGCAGTGGGGGCTTCGTCTCTAGGGCCTAGGCGCCACCTCCCGGAATGACATTTTAAGTACCTATTTATTGTTTAATCGTTTATATTTTAACATCTTATGTAAATAAGAAAAATACCCTATGTAAGTTCTTGTTTCACATCATTTGACATTGTGTTTAAATTAATTTTGGGTAGAATTAAGCAGTTTCTGATGTATACATATGTATGATTATTCTTTTCACCATATTTGTTACATGAGTACCTAATGATTGTCCTATGCTGTCTTATTAGAATTATACATAGTTCTCATTTTCATAAAAATCTATAGTTACTAGATATCTAATGGCTTTCAACATTTAACAAAAAGAAAATACCTAAGCGTAGAATGGACAACCTCCTCCTTTTTGAAGTCAGTTAAAAAGAGAAAACTGTGATGGTCTTTGGCAAACATTACAATATGTATCATGATCTTTGATATATAGAGACTTTTGATCCTTATAAGAAAAGAGTCGATTGGCATCAAAAAAGGTTTTGTGTAAAATGATCATTTTCTTGCTGACTGTACATTTTTTCCAAAATCTGTAAATGCAGTTAAGAATATCTTAAAAATTTATGGATAGTCTCCTAGTCTCCTTTTTCCTGTAACTATAGCGGTTAAGGTACCCTGCCCTTACTGTCCCGTCTCAAAAATTCATCCTGTATAATAGGGTTTGGAGGCGAGGCTTATCGCTACGCTCCGCTCCGCTCGTGGCTTTCGTGGCACGCGTAGACCCGTAGTAGTGGCTTGCCGCTTCTTATAAAGTTGGTTTCAACAAAGAAAGTACAAAGAAAAACATCGTGTTATCGATATGTTGGTGTTTATTGATAAAATATACGTGATAATAAATATTATCACCGAGTTTTAAGTTCATAGATCAACGGGAAGTAGGAAAATACTAAAATTTACAAAATGTAAAAAGGCTGGCATTGGCGGCTTCTCATGTCTTTGTTTTCCGATGTTTACAAAAAAATACAGCTTTCATCTACTCAATGAGCTCTATTCAACGATACCCTACTCGATTCGGTTGATAAACAAAAAAAATTTGCGCCCCCCTTTAGCTATATTGCCCCCTAAAAATCCTTAAAATATTTTTTGACATTTTTTATAGCTTTGGGTCATCAATAAATATAATCAATATAATATGTGTACTGTAGGTACAATTTGAAGACTGTAGCTTCGACGGTTTGGCTGTAAAACCCGTGTGACAGAGGGTTTCGCGTAAAGAACCCTAAAAATTAAAACCACAATTTCACAAATATTTTGCAAATACTATTCGTATTTTTTTTTTCTAATAAACAATATTTAACTAAATGTTGTAAATCTGCCTTTGTTCACATGAATTTGCACACCAATGTAGGTGATAAAGTAGGTACTTAGCACCTCAGACGAAATAAATTTTGTCTGAGCTTAGCACACAAAACGGCTAGTAAAATATTATATTTTTTCTCATACTTATCGTTACTCAAACCTATTTTTTTTATTTACATTTATTTCGACTGTTTACAAACCATCAGCTCTATTCTGTTCGATTAAAAATACTTAACATAATGTAGCATCACGTGCGTCGCCATATAGAGCTTTATCATTAAGGTCATCCCAAACGCGATACCGCGCGTCGGCTGCGGGAGCGGCCACACAGCGTACACCAGCGTGTGCAGCACTCGCCCCACGGTGTACGCTCGGAATAACAGCCTGGCAACGAAGGTATACGGCGCGGTCGTCAGGTACAAAGCGCCGAGAAGCCAGAAAACCGGTATGTTTTCCAAGTCGTTGCGATGCGCGCGCCGGATCCTCTCTATGACGGGGTCGTCGAACTTCACTATGCCGTTCGCGTGCTTCGCGTCCTCTATGTTGGCGAACACTCCCCGCGCAACCCTACTGCCGGAGGTCAGCGCTGACATCGCCAGCATTTTCAACGCTAATATGGTCGAGTATAGTATGAACGATTGTACGATTACCGGCTCCACTGGTTCATAGAATCGATATAAAGCGTCCAACATTTTTTATCTATTGTTTTGCGTAACGTGTTTTACGTGAGACAGTTCGCGGTGCACTGAGTACTGACTGATTGGCGGCGCTGGCGGCTGGCCTACAGTCTACACTACAGTGCTCAGTGCTGCCGGTCCGTTCAAGCGGTTGGCGCCAAAAAATGCGCTAGATTCTGTTAGGTAGGAATCCCGGGAAATAGCAGTAAATTATTAAAATATGATTATGATGTTTTCCCGCTTACTTAATCTACAAGTGTTGTTTTTTTTAATACTATACTTTCGAGTCTCGAAGTCAATAAAAAAATTGCAAAGTTTATTTTAGTCTAATTATAAAGCCTAGGTATTTGCAGTTTGTGGCAGTAGAAGAATAAGTAAAGTAGCTATGGGATAGTATTATAATCTGTGCTATGGGGTTTGTATATTTTATATCTTATATTTTATAAGAAACGCTCTCCCCCGCCGTAATTCTTCGATTAACTATACGTATAAAGTTATAAACCTTCTTCTTGAATCACTTCCTCTGTCGATGAAAACCACATGGCGTGGTTTAAAAGATCTAACGGTGCGTACAGACTATGTAACATGTTATATAACACGTCCACATCATGTAACATTGTTATACATCGTTGCAACATAAAACAAGACTGTACACATTAGAATAACAATGCAATATAACAAGTCAGTTCTCGTTCTGTAGTGCTATGCTATTCACCGTGTCGTTGAAAGGGCGTTTCACTAGCTGCGGCAGCGACTGTTTTACTTTTAAATAACAAACAAACAAATAGAAACGAACGTGACTAAGTTATATGTAGTGTACGCATCGTAAGCGTACAGAGGGTCAGACGATTTGAAAGCGACTTCAAGGATTTGGTAATGAATAAAACGGAACGAAATTTTAGAAAAATACTATAAATCAACAAATTTATTGACATTATAATTATTACATTAGGCTACACTTATAAATTCTAAAGTTATGTTTGTATTGGTTCAAAACTATGTACTTATTACTTAGGGATTGGAGTGCAAAACATAGAGAATCCCTCCTGATACGCTATGACCAAACACAAAAAACGCTTTAGATGTCGAAAATCACAAATTAACACAATATGTCTAATTTTAAATGTCCACTTAGGTTCAGATTGCATTATTTTATCTGTACTAAATTATACAGGAGAAATATTTGATTTATTGTTTGTTTAATGCGATTGTTTAACTCAAAACTACTGGAACAATTGCAAAAATTCTTGAATTAGAATAGGTAGGCTAGGTACATTATCCCTGGATAACAGTCTATATTGTTACCAGGACCTTTATTCACTATGACCATAACGCGCAACAAAAACTGCTTCTCCCTCGAGCTCAATGAAGTTTCACTTAAAAAAAAATACAATCACAACATACCTAACGGCATAAATACTATTTATGTGTGTACTATTTATTTATGTAGTGGCGTATGTACCATAGAAGCCGATTCCCACCGGCTTCCCTTCAGAAGTTGGGAACACAACCACTCTCTCTAACCGTAATTTAGAAATGGCACAATCAGTAATTTTTGTAGTAAGTATTTCAGTAGAATCTACTGAAATACTACAAAAACTATCTCTACTGAGTAGAAAACATTACAAAACGCCTAAACTATCAACAAAATTTGCTCTTCAACTACAAATTGTTATAAGCCGGTGGCGCGATCGGCTTTTTGGCAGTTAGGCCCGCCGCCCATTGTGACTTTTTGTCGACGTGACTTTCTGTCACTTATGAAAAATGTACTGAGGTCACCGTATTGTCACGTCACCATAATGAGCGCACTCAGTATAGTTTTCATTGCACTTGACTATAGACGCCTAATGTTTGATTTTGCGTATTGAATGCATTCTGGCAACTAGCTGAGGTAAGATGAAGCGGGGTTGCAACGCCGTGATTGGCTAATTCAAGGTCACACGCGCTAGTTACACGCCGTGATTGGCTAATTCAAGGCCACACGCGCTAGTTACACGCGCCACGAAACGTTGGAAAGAAATAGATTAATTTACGCAACGGGAAAGAATGAGACGGCACGATAGGTTGAGTACTTTGTTTTAAAACCACGACCAGTGAACCGTGAACTCCGTATTTGCGAAAAAATTTGTTGATTTCCTTGTTTCTCAAAAACAAATAAAGATAATAGTTACTTACAAGTGAAATGTTATCCCATCTTTCTCCATATTAGATGTGTTGCTTTTTTTACCGCACCATTTAATGCTACACTGAGGCATTTTGAGTTTTTTTTAGCACTTCGTTTATGCACTCCGATCGTGTTGACAGGTCACAGTAGTGGTCGACACTGATTGAGTATTTCCGCGCGGACATTTATATCGGAACTATAAGTCAGATGTGTTGTCAGGAGCCATTCGCCTGTTATTAGGCGTCTATGGGCTGTGTGGTCGATGGCCGCTGCAAATCGAATTACTCCCTCCATCTCGCTCACGCGCACGCATTTTCTATTACTGTCTCAACAAAAATACCCTTATTGTCCTATAATAGAAATTAGAAACGAAAAGGACATTCTGTGTTGACTGTTGGCGTTTATAAAGAAAAAATTGAAACTTTATAGGTATTTGATTTTATTAGTTAGTGTCACGTATTAGAATTTATTTCTTGGTATTTATTTAGTGATTAGTATTATAGTTGGATTTCTTTTTGTCTATAAAGTTATGTCTATGTCTTCTTTTTGTTGTGTGTAGTGATAGTGAAAGCAGTTACGCAGACGTACGTTGAAATTAGGTATTTGCGGTAAATAGATAGTTTAATAAGTTGAA
Organism: Zygaena filipendulae; assembly: GCA_907165275.2. Classification (NCBI taxonomy): domain Eukaryota; kingdom Metazoa; phylum Arthropoda; class Insecta; order Lepidoptera; family Zygaenidae; genus Zygaena; species Zygaena filipendulae. The sequence goes on from OU015664.1 coordinate 11,473,937, forward strand.
ATTACGTATTTATAGTAGGTGCCAAATAGATTTCCGGCTTGCCTCTCTCAATATTTCACCCTTCGCCACTGTTAAATAGTATTAATTTCTATTATTTTGGCGTCTGGAGCGATTAGAATACAGAACTGTGTTTTTTGGGACGCGCGTTAGGGGCAAGGAATGTTGGTCACAGTGAATAAGGTCCCAGGACTTTTCGCGGAAACTCTGAAATTACCGGGGCACAACAGTAGTAATTAATATAGTACGTGGCAACACGGTGGTGCAGGCCGACCGCCGAGCGGTCGTACCGATGTCGATTACTCAGTTAACTTATTGTAAACTTGTATTTTCCTGTACACCCGTCGTCCTTGCACCGTCGTCGGCCCCCCCGCGGCTCGGGGCTCCCTCGCTGTCCGTGCTCGAGTCGGACCCCCCGCTCTCTTCTTTACTGTCGGCGCTGTCGTCTCCCGGCGCTTTCGTCTTCCTCTCCTCGTCTTCGTCGAAGTCGACCAGCTCGTCGTCGCTGGCCGACTCGTCGGCGTCGGGCGGCGGCGAGGCGGGGCGGGCCCGCGCCGCGCCCGCCCCGCCGGCCCGCGCCCGCGCCCCGCGCCGCAGGTGCGGCCGCAGCAGCGTCCCGAACCAGAAGTCGTGGTACATGAGGAACCGGCCGAACTCCTTGAACGCCTTCACGTTGCCGCGCTTGAGGCGGACGGCCACGCTGGCGCGGCGCGGGGCGTCGCTCGTCCGCAGCTCCATGCCGAACTCGATGTGGACCGGGGGGCGGTCGCTTTTCACGATCTCCTCGGTGATCTGCGCCTCCCGCGCGACGAGGCCCTCGACGTCGTCGCCGTCGTCCGCCAGCTCGCCGCGCCTCCTCTTCCAGATCGGCTTCGTGACGTTGCCGGTGTAGCCGTCGCTCCCCCCCGCCAGCTCGAGCAGCAGCATCCGCTGGAACACGGCGAGCGCGACGCCCCGCAGAGGCTCGCGCCAGTCGTCGGCCGCGATGCTCTCGAGCAGCTCGTCGGCCAGCGGCACCTCGTACTCGGCGCGGAACCGTTTCGCGGCGACGCTCTCGGGCGCCTCGAGCAGGATCCGCCGCAGGAAGGTGTCGCAGGCGCGCGCGCGGCTCTCGCGGTAGGCGGCGGCGGCGAACTTGACGTGCTCCTTGATGTCGGCGAACAGGCGGCTCGGCACGCCGGAGGTGACGTTGTGGCACTGCTCGAAGGGGTCCTGCACGCACAGCGCGCTGGCGGCGCGCAGGCCCGGCCGCGTCGCCGCGTAGCGCCGGTAGCGCTCGAACTCGGCGGGCAGCCGGCTCGGCTCGTGGAACGCGGCCTTCGGCACCGCCTCGCCCAGGTACGGGCAGACCACGGCCGCGTGGAACGGGAACGTCGCGTAATACTCGAAGAAGCCGCCGGCGAGGTCGGCGACCGACGCGCCGTCGTCGGCCGGCGGCAGCGGCGCGTCGTCGAAGCCAGTGTTCCAGCCGTCGACGAGCCGCTCGTGCGCGGGGTCCCGCTGCAGCGCGGCCACAGGCGGCAGCAGGCGGCGCGCCGGCCGCTGCAGGTAGAACAGCAGCATGAGCACCAGCGCGTAGTTGGTGAGGCGGCCGCTGCCGGAGAGGCGCTGCACGCGCGCCCAGTACTTGAGCAGCACGGCCAGCGGCAGCAGGCGCGGGTCGGCGCGCAGCAGGTGCGCCAGCAGGCGGCTGTTGCGCACGCCCAGCGGCGTCTTGAAGCTGACGTCGCAGGCGGTGCGCGTGCGCAGGTGGTAGCACTTGACGATGGGCGTGTTGGCGCGCGGGATGGCCAGCACCTCGGCGAAGGCGTCCGGCCGCTGCTGCAGCAGCCGCTTGGCGCGCCCCACCGGGTTGCCGGGCGGCTGCGGCTGCGCCGGCGCCAGCGCCTGCCCCTGCCCCTGCCGACACGCGCACACGCTTTAGCATTCGGTGTATGTACGTATGTGTGTTGTGATTTTTGTGTTTGTGTCAAATAAACTTTTTCAATTTTAAACACCCGCGTGTCTTCCTCTCCCGCATTCCTCAACACCCCCTTTGTGGTATAACACCTTTAACATACCTTCCTTCACTAACTATATCTACTAACTTTTGTGTTGTTGTTTTTTTTTTAGGTAAACTCAGGCTCTTGGTTAGTATCAATCCCACCGAACAAGCTTGTACTCCTTCGTTTACTTTCAACTACGTGACATTGACGGAGTCACTATGAGTAAAGCAATACAGTGGAAGCCATATTTTAAAAGAAGAAGAAGAAGATTATGAATCTTTCATTAAAAATATCTGGTTGAGTTCAAAACTTTAATAAAAAAAACCACAAAAAACATCAAAATACCGTTAGTTCTTCAACTGCCTGCCTCAATTATAAATTCTTACTTTTATAAATGCGAAAGCATGTTTGTTTGTTTGTTACAATTTCACGCCGTAACGGCTCAACCGATCATCATGAAATTTTACATACACGTTATCAAGGGTACAAAGAAGGACATAGAATACTTTTTGCTGCGGGATTCCCGCGAGAAATTAACAAAGGGTGAAACTACATTAAATTACTTATACCTATACTACACGTTGTCAAAGGTAGGTACTAGGTACAGTTTTATAAATATAGGGTGGTACTTTTATGTCCAAATACCCGCGGGATCTCCGAAATTACCGCGGGGAACAGCTTGTCTATACTATAAAGAGCAAAAGGTTTTAGTAGGTGATCCAGAGATCTACTGAACCAATTTTGAAAATTCTTTCACTTATAGGAAGTAAAAGTGATCCTGAGTGGCATAGGGTACTTTTACTCTGGAATTCCCGCAGGAACTCCGAAATTATCCCGGATGAAACCGCGGGGGTCAGCTAGTAAATAAATAAATAAACTATTAGCGATGATATTAATCGCTCCGCCAGCCCACCTGGTCGTCGAGGCCCGCCAGCGCTATGAAGCAGTCGGCGTCGCTGGACTTGATGCCCAGCCCCGTGGTGATGGAGCCGAACGGCAGCGCCACGCAATCTGGCAGGCACGAGGCGTTACACATATACTGTCATACATTCTTTACCAGCAATATAGATAGAATAGAATAGAATAACATTTATTTCTGCACAACACACAAGAATAATAAACAAACACCCAAGTTATCTTGCATGCTCTGCTGGAAGGGGCACCAACTCAGCATTAGCTATGTGTATGTACACCCAGCGCTGGTTTTCAGTTGATCAGTACATCTATATGCTATAATAAAAGAGTAGAATCCACGACTCTGTATATTGAATATTTTTAACAAAAATTGTCAGAAACCAATAAAAGAACAGTAACCAACCACAAAAAAAAGGTTTTTAAAATTCTTTTCTGTTCATCACAATTATCCGAATATACTGAATGGATAGTCATGTGGTTTCCACTGGTATGGCCGGTTTACACTTCCGTAAGTAAGTAAGATCCATGTGTGGACGCCGGCCGGCAAGTAACTAAGTGAAGAAATGTATTTATAAAGAAATAGCACTATTTGTACAAACCTCTGTGGTTTCTTGTGCTATTTTATGTCAACCATAAATTATATTTTTAAATTAAAAAAAAAAAAAAACATAATAAAAATAATGACATAATATGCAATAAAACAAAACAAAAAATTAAACGAAAAATCTTATAAACAATTGAAACTAAAACAAATAACAATGAAAAAAAACTAAAAAAATATGTGAAAGTCATGGTCCGCGTAAAATGGACCACACTCAGCAATGCTGTGACACCCGGTGCGAGCCACAGCACTCTTCCGTGGGTCCAGTTTGTTGAGGTCACGGACACCAAGAACTCCATAACATAACAACTTACTTATGGATATTGACTGTTTGGAGGTTGTTTACTATTTCTCGAAGTAAGTAAGTGAGTAAGTACAACTTATGGAAGTGTAAATCAGCCATAAGGCCCATCTCCACTACGCCTGCGGCCCCGTCCCCCGCTCACCGGGCCACTCCTGGCGCAGCGCGTCCTGCAGGTCCTGGTACAGCAGCTGCACGCGGTCCACCTCCTCCTGCGTGAGGCGGATGCTGGCCAGCACCCGCTCCAGCTGCTGCTCGAAGCTGCCGCTCAGCTCCAGCTCGGCGGGCTGCACGATCTCGTCTGGGGGCACAGCTGCACCGTTACGTTTCGGCCTCCTCGGCTAGTCGACATCTATAATCGTTATCTCTACAGAAAACTAAGGAACGTTCCAACGTTCCATAAAGTCTAATTTTCCAAAATTGGACTTCTGATTCGACGATTTTACGACCACGTGGCATCATACGTTCTTTAGTTTTCTATAGCAAAAATGATTATAGAATACCAACTTAGCTAAGGGGGTTGTTTTTACCGTTAAGGGTGTTTTAATAATGTTTGTACATTAGAGCGAGTATAAACTATCAGCCAGAGTGTTAATAACTAGCAGCAGTATCTAAATCCATATTTACAAATATAGCAAAACTATGATTAGATTATGAAATTTTGAATATAAAAAAAATGGTTTTATACAAGGGATCGCAAGACTCAATTTCAAGATTTCTTTCGCAAGATTCAATTGGAAAAATTATGCTTACTAATATTATAAACGCGAAAGTGGACATCCATATGTTTGTTACTTTTTCACGCAAAAACGACTGAACGGATTTTAATGAAACTTTATAATAATATAGCTTGTACATCAGAAAAGCACATAGGTTACTTTTTATCTGAGAATTCCCGCGGGATCTCCGAACGCCTAGTGATACAATAATGAAATGAAATAAACTTTATTCGTTACGACAACCGTTAATATGCATACACATACATACATATACACACATACGTATTACATATATATGTATACATACACTTCTCCTTGCTCTTGGGGAACGCTTGCCGCTTGCCGCGCCTCCTGCCGCCGCGCTCCGCGTCGGCCTTCAGGTAGTGCTCGTTGTGCGGCTTCAGCTCCACGAAGTGCCCGTTCACGTCGACCTTGCCGGAGGCGAGCAGCGCGGCGTAGGCCTCCGCGTCCGTCGTGAAGGTGGCGCGCGCGACCGGCGCCTGCGCCCCGCCCGCCGCCGGCGCCCCGCCCGCCGCCAGCTCCACGGTCGGCTGCAGGCCGTGCCTCCTCAGCGCGGCCACCAGCTCCCTCTCCGTAGTGTACGCGGGGAAGCCTGCTCGATCACACGCAACGATTAAAAAACTGAAAGTGTGCACCGCGTTCCTTTCAACATGTCTGCATCAAATATCAACTTTATCAAGAGAAGTTAAGGTTCAAAATATTGTTATTGTGCACGTCAGTTTTTAAAGACTCAATGCTATTTATTTATTTATAACAGTTTATGGTCACAGGTACAGTACAGATGGGATGTTATTACAAAGTATATGACAAAGTATTACAAAGTACTGTGACCTGTCATTTAGACGTGCAAACATAAAATTAAAATTTCATAATGCAACATAGTACAGTAACTTAAATGATTGCCCTGTGGGCTCTTTAACAAAGTAAACTGAGCAAAAATAAACACATTCTCAAAGTACATATATCTATACTAATATTATGAAGAGGTAAAGTTTGTGAGGTTGTAGGGGATAATCTCAGTACATAATATGTAACATAGTATGTAGCATAATATGTACAGCATTAGTACATAATATGTAAGTAAATTACCTGTGATTATAATACGGTGATTCGGAATATTGGGTTTAGTGTCGTTTTCGTTCTTCTTGTTCCTCTGCCGGCGGGGCGGCGGGCGCGCCCGGCCCCTCGGGGGCGCGGCCTGCTCCGGGGCGCCGGCGTCCCCGGGGGCGCCCGCCTCCGAGGGAACAGCTGGGCCCTCCGGTGGGGGGGCGATCGTCGGCCCCGCAGCTTTGGGGGACCTTTTCTTAGTCTTGCCCGAATTGTTAGAAACGTTAGGGGCACGACGCGGCTGAAACGCGACGGCCGCATCACTCGTTGAGGCACCCGCAGGATCCGAAGATATTTTCAGGCCTCTCATTAAGGCGTTGGCTTTGGACATCGACTTTTTCGGCGAAACGGGTCCGTTCGATGGCGCTGGCGCGTCGCTTGTGGCCGGCGGAGGTGCAGGCGCAGGCGCCCCCTGGAACGCGTACACGCCCGGCGGCGCGGCCTGTTGGGAGAACAGGTACTGGGGCGGGTGCGGGCTCATGCTGGGCGGGCTCTGGGGCGGCACGGGCACGGGCGCGGCCGCGGCCGGCGGCGACGTATCGCAGTAACTCCTTTTCAAATCCATCATGGGTACAGTTTTTCACCTGCATAAACGACAAAGTAAGTTGAGCAACCAGTTCTCGTATCATCTAAATCTAGTCTAGATCTTATTTCCTATTGCCATTAATGCTGATTGCAATGCTAAACTGTTCCGTTGCTGAGGTTTTTATATAATTTTATTACACTAATAGTTTAGTATGTTACATTGGGTACATTAATCATTTGTCAGTTGACATATTTAGTCAATTTACTACAAACTAAGTTACCAACCGGTGCTGACTTTGATGACCTTATGGAAATATTCCGGCCTCAAGTATCCTGCGTCGTCGCCGCGGGTCAATATCACTCCATTATCAGACTCAAAGAACTTTATATCGTTTTCTAAAGCCTTTTTGAAGTCGACAAAGATGTATATTTCGACGTTACTACGCAATCCACTTATGACTGTTTCGTTTTGCGCCGTACCCTTGGCTAAATGTATGTGCTGCCTTCGCATACGATGCAAGCCACTAGTTTTAATCAGTGGCCAACATTTGAGGTATGTTCCATGGACAACTGTATTGTATTTTGGCTAAAATACACAACACAATTATGTAATATGTGAGACTAGATGTCCCGCGCGGTTTCACCCGCGATAATTTCGGAGATACGTATAAACCTTCCTCATGAATCGCTCTATCTATTGGTGAAAACCGCATTAAAATCCGTTGCGGGACAGACAGACGGAAGCGGACGGACCGGGAAGCGACTTTGTTTTATACTAGGTATGTAGTGATACTATTGGCGGATTGGATTGGTGCAAATAGTCTTCTAGTGCGAGGTCCTGGTTTCTATTCCCAGTCACGGTTCGGCAAATTTTGTGTGAAGAACATAGGGGTCTGCTTTTAGTTTTGATGTAATTTGTACCTTCTTTATAATGATTTATTACTAGCCCTTGCATCGGTATTACTTTAATTTTTTCCTCAATAGATTATTACACCCAATGAAGATTACAAACATACAAATTTACAAGGGGAAATAGGTTTAACTACGATAGAACTGTTGTCCGTGGTTTCACCCGCGTTAATTTCGGAGTTTTCGCGGGGATTTCGGGAAAAATTACCATATTATATCCCTGAAAACGTGTATGCAAAATTTCATGATGATCCATTCAGCCACTGCGGCGTGAAAGCGTAACAAACAAACAAACTCACTTTCGCATTTATAATATTACTAAGGGTTTGTAATTTACGAATTAAGGGATACCAATAATTTTTTTTTTAATACCTCTAAAATGGGAGTAAGTTCGGAGTCTGTGATGCAATTAAGTGTATGTCCCTGGTTGGCTTTGACCTCTACAGCTTTAGTACATGGATTGACTCTCAATTTGAACCTTTGCTTATCATTGCTGTTTACAACTCTTTCTATATCAGTTTTAGTGTATCTCCCTTTGAAATGCTTATGCTGCAATAACTTTTCCACATCTACGTAACCCTCAGGGCTAGAAAAAAAAAATTATTAGGTAAATACTGATTATCAGACGAGCGGTAAAGTGTAGGTGTTTGTTTATTAGTTAATTAATTAATTAACCAGCAAGCTTTAGCCGTCGCAAAACTGGTGATGGAGCTAGAGGCGATGAGAGATAATAAAAATAGTTAAGAGTATTTTTATACAAGGTCAAATTGGCCAGGCAGGGCCCTGAATCCTGATGAACTGGTCATAGTTACACCTACTTTTCAAATAATCAGCCAAATAGTTGTATTTTTTAGCAGGAGTAAGCAGGTTAGCAATATAAACATGGTGCTGACTCAGAGTTTTTATTTCGTCTGAGGCTGCTGACATATTGTTATGCTCTACAGTGTTAAATGGTAATCCAATACAATGTAAATAATGTGCTGACCTTTGCGGTTTCACCCATATTTTCATGGGCTTTAACTATAAAAAAAGTGAAATAATGTGTATTTTGGTTGAAAAGAAAAGCTGAAATATTTATTTCTATGATATTAAAATTAATTACACTAACCTTCCCCACAAACTTTAGGGATTCAAGTTCTGAAAACTTTTTTGTGTTGGCCAACATTTTAATAAGAAACTTTGCGTGAAACCAATCAGGTTTTAAAAAGGCTTCTAAAATATTAATTGAGATTAAGTTATAGTTCTAATGTACTTAACTATCCATTCAATTGTATTCAAACTGAGTTCTTTGCCTTCATTAAAAAACGTAGTATTAGCTAGTCTATTGTATTGTTACACCTGTTAAAGCACTTACAGGGTCAAACTGGCACCACCCACTAAAAATTATCTGCTAAGAAATTTCAATAAAAAAGAAATTAATAAGAGGCAAGAGCACATGTTTGCAGCATTAATAAACTTCAAAATGTGCCAAAATGACCACTTTTGACAGTTTGTACATAAACTTGAAAGTGATGTTGTATTGTGGCTGTTGTTTTCTAAGATATAAGTTCTTTTGTTTATAGCTTAATATGTATTGCCCATTTTCATATAGACAAGAATACATATAATCAGTTACTAGAATTGTTTCATAGCAATACTGACAAGATACATCCGTCCCAAAAATGCATTTTGAAACTTTCTAGATGCCAAGATATTAGAAGTTATTATTCTTTATGCCATAAGAAACGTTGTAAATGTATTTTTTTTTGCAGTAAAACTTCTTTGATTACGAGGGAAAGACAGTTTATGTGGTGTCTTATCTTAGCGCAGCGTGTTATGGTCATAGTGAATAAGGGCCCTGGACAAAGATTTCTCTTAGTAGGTATAATTTCCCAGTTCTGTTTTAGGTTTTATTTCATTACAAAGTTAAAAGTTATGCCATATCATAAATGGTCTACCGGAAGAAGTAGTCTTGGCACCTAACATCAACATATTTAAAAACAGATTGGATAAATATTTGATACAATTAAAAGTTAAGAAATAGTGTATAACTGGATACAGGCACCTATCAGTTGCTTCAACTGCCTGCCTGAATTATAAATAAATAAATATCAGTGGCGAAGATACTATATAACCCGATTCCCACTGGCTTCCCTTCAAAAGTTTGGAACGTAACCACTCTCTCTACCGTAATTGAGAAATGGCATAATCAGTAATTTTATTTTAAAATTAAAGAATCATTACAAAACGCTTACACCATTTTAAAAGTAGACAAAAAAAACAAAACATTACAAAACGCCTACACAATACTTGCTCTTCAAGGCTTTTCGGCAGTTAAACTTCTATACAAATAAACATCATGAATGATGTCACATCTCAAGGTCACTTCAAACCCCAGTAGAACTCTGGCAAGCCGACGAAAATCGAGTTTTACTGATTGCTGATAGGTACAATGTTAGAAAATGCGTGCGCGTGAGCGAGATGGAGGAATACATGCTATCATTGCTATCGCTCATAGAAATTCGTAACGAATCAGACATTCGTTTTCACTGTTGACAGTTTACAGACAATTTGACATAGGTAATTGCATAATGCACCTGCATTATTCACCATCATTGCATGAATGCTTAAATTTATATTTAAATTTATTAGTTACTTTCACCTATTAAACTTTATTTCTTGGTATAAAATAGTGATTAGTATTGTATTGTAGTTGGAGTTGTTTATTTGTTTTGTTTGTAGTGATAGTGAAAGAAGTTAGTATGCAGACGTACGTTATAATTAGGTATTCCTCCGGTAAGTAGATAAGTAGTTAATATGTAAAAATTAAGTACCATTTAATGTAGATTTGCATTAGATATACTTGCGTTGCAAGACAGTTTCAATAGGTACCTACCTCAGTGCTTACACGTATAATAAAAGTGGACTGAAGATACATCCTCCAATATTTCACCCTGCGCTACTGTGCCATATTACTACTTATTGCTTTTACTCAAAGATTTATGATGGCACAGATTTTAAAATATTAGTCTAACTACTAATCTAACCTAGTGTTGTTTGGGTGGCTGGTAACAAGAGTAAAAGTTACAACAATTTAGTTACAAGTTCAACTAACCTTATAAGCAGCCCTTCCTGCACGGCCCCGTGACGAAGCAGCCACGACAAAAGTTTGCTCAATTTAATGTCCTTACTATTCCTGCAAATCACAGAATCAGTTACGCTGCTTAAATTCCAAACAAATTCAAATGCGCTCAAACGCAATCAAAACGCTTACGCACATTAGCCGCACAAGCACCAACAAAGAGATATAGGTACCTGTAGTCTGTACCTAGCTAACCGATTATTCGACAAGTGGCAATATTTTTGTAAAACTGAATTCGGAATACCTCATGGTAAGTTCACACGCGTGCGTTCAACTCTACATTCAACGTGCACATTCACATTCACGAGCGTGTAAACGGTACGCCCGAGCCCGTGAACGCGCCTGTGAACGTGAATGCCGCGAATCGGGCAAGTGTCGGTTTTTTGGCAAAGTTCAAAGGGTGAATGTGCGGGCGCCCGGTGACTGTTTACACGCGCGCGGGCAGTCAGTCTGTCCCGCGCTTTCGCGACGAGTGGATCTTCATTCAACGTTGCTAAGAAAGTCGCTACGATCGGATATTACAATCGTTCATAATTTTGTTTCTTTTTCCAATAAAAATAAGTTAAGCCAAAGGATATGGCAGCAACAACACCGAGATCCTCGCTGCTCGCCATTCTGGCACTGACTGACACGACGGCGTGCGTGTAAACAGCTTGAATGTCCGCCGGCCCGGGACGGGCTGCATGCCGCGCAGCCCGCCAGGCAGCCCGCCGGGCTGCACGGCGCGCGTGTGAACGTAGCATCAAAATAAGCAGTTCCTCGTTGTTCTGAAAAAAGTAAAAACATAAAAATCTGAACGAAACGAACTATCTGAGAGACAAGTCCACAAACTCTTGTGCAATGTGCCAGTGTTGCCAACCCCAAAAATATTTACCCCTAAAAGTTAAGTCAAAAACCCCTAAATCCCCCTAAATACAATAATATTATTAAAAAAAAATTTATAGTAAATATCAACGCCAAGATTTTTGCCTAGTTTCGAAATCATTAAGGTGAAATTATTGGTCTTAAAAAAAACCAATTTAATCAAAAGCAAAAATGTCTCTTGATTTTTTTTTTCGACCAATCTTATTTTCGTAATTACAAAATGAAGATTTATTATCAAAATGCTAATTATAAAATTCTTAATTTTTCGAAATTACGGCTTTCCTATTGATCTAAGAAAACAAAATCGTAGTAAAAGTATCGATCGTAGTAAACCTTAATAAGACGCTCTGTGGGAAGTTGCATAATGACAAACTCCCGACGAACGCCCCATTTTATCTTACCTATTTCACTGTTTCCACACACTATTCATCACTAATAAATTACTATTAATTTCACTACACTCACACAATATTATTAACGATATAGTAAGTAAAACAAAAAAGAAAACTGACGTCCATTTCTGCTCAAATCCCGCCAAAAGTTCTAAGCATAGACAACGTAATCACCTATACCTATTATGTTTATGGTAAACACTGATAATAATAAGAAAACTAGATGTCGATAAGTCGTTAGATCAACAAATAAACATGATTGGCTAGATTGCTTTACTTTAGGTCTTATATTTTTATACCTCTATTTTTCTTGATGAAAAAAATATAAGAATTAAAAATTTGAAAAAAATATTATATATAAGACAAAAAAAACCCCTAAAAATACCCCTAAAAATATGATACCCCTCAAAAAAATCCCATCGCATTCATTTTCCCCCTAAATCTAGGGGGAAAACCCCTAAGTTGGCCACACTGCAATGTGCTGAACAAGTGGTAGGTAGGTACCACAGGTAGGTACTTATGTTTTTGGAAAAAAAAAACCGCACAAAGGTCACGAACTTTTTGTTAAAGTTACCCCAATGCGGAAGGCAAAGGAAGCTAAGTCTATACAGCCAATTTTTTCCTTCTTTTGAAGTTTTTTACATCGAAATGCATTTCTGTGATGCATTTTGATGCGTTATCAGAATTTTTGGCAGCAACTCCTCACAGTTGAATCTTAATAGGACGCTCTGTGGAAAATTGTATAAGTAAAACGAAACCCTCCCGATGAACGCCGCATTTCATTTTATTTCACTGTTTCCACACACTGTTCATCACTATTATGCAAAATCCACCACATTCACACAATATTAATCTCGATAAACTAATTTGCAAAACAAAGAAACAAAACTGACGTCCGTCACTGTTAAAATCCCGCCAAAAGCTCCAGTTACAAACTTTTTTTTGTTAAATTTACTCATATATAAGCTTTTTGATTTACCCCAATGGGGAAGGCAAAGAAAGATAAGCCAATTCAGTTGTATTTTTTTTTATTCTGAAGTTATTTACATCGAAATGCATTGGTGAGATGCATTTCAATGTTTTACCGGAACTTTTAGCAGCAAATCTTCACAGTTGAACTTTAATAGGATCGTCTGTGGGAAGTTGTATATCAAAACGAAAACCTCCCGACGAACACCCAATTTCATCTTATTTCACTGTTTCCGCACACTGTCCATCACTAATTGATCACTATTATGCAAATGCGATCAAATTTTGAAATTTTTTGAAGTAAAAAACTTCAGAAAATGAAAAATATGCGTTGACTGTATGCCCTTAGTTTCTTTTGCCTTCTCTGAAAGAGGTAAATGTTTCCTAAAAAAATAAAAGTGACGTCATGTGTTAAGCTTGGCTGTGATTGGTGTTTCGTTGCAACGTTCCGTTTCACTTAATTAAAAGTTGAATATTTTGGAAACTATTACTATACTATTTTTTAGTAAATCTTTCACGATAACGCTTTTCTAAGGCTCTATTTTTGAAATATTGACACAATTTCTTATTATAAATTTCATGCAAGTACCCTATTGTAACCGATTTAAGATTCCCTAAATTGGAAGTAGTGTATTAAGTACGTGGACGATCGATGAAATGAAACGTACAAAAATCAATGACAGTTTCATAGACAAGAGCGAAGGTGGCCATAGAGTTAGGTCAGCTGACTTCACTTTTATCATCGGTCTTGTGATAAGTTTTGTTCTCCGCCATACTAAGCTCGTCTTTTCCGTCTTTCTTGTCCTGTAAGTTGGGGATTTTATTTTATTTTCTGATTTTTCATTTAACGTTTTAGCTGTAGCAGTGATTGTGTTTTTAGATATTTACGTTTTATTTCTCCATTTTTGGTAAGCTACGCTTAATTTTGCTTTCATCAATAACATTATTGGCGTCGCCTTTTTAATGTCACATAATTGGAATTTGTAATGAAATAATGTTTTATGAAGCTACTAGATAGTAGACATAATATCACAACTATCTATGTCTCCAAGATTTTCTCTAATCACGGGTTTGTAATGGAACATTTGTCTGAGTTCCACCCATTTATCATGTCTTTGCAATTAATCGGACCACTGGATCAAAACCAATATACTTACACTTATGTATCAATAAATACCTACAATCGCTTTTAAACTTAATGCTCTTCTGCAATGCAGTGATAAGCTTTTTCCATCATTATTTTCCATAAGAACCCGATCTTACTAGTTATCTTTTATTTATGATAATTATATTATTGTACATATATACTATGTATAATGGTTGGGCTATAGCCTAGGTAAGTATATTATTTCTTACAGACTGTGAAAAAATTATTTTTAAACTATAAGATATAATCTTTGTTGGCATTGAATAAATCTCTCTTTTAATCAACTTATGTCATTGCATAGCTATGGGCACATTTATCAAATATCCTTGCCCAATGTACAGTGTATGGACGACTTCATCAAATGTAATGGGAACACTAATATTATAATAATAATAATAATCCACTTGATATTAATCAAATATTTATGAAACATGTACATTGGACAAACCACCCTATGCTATAGGTACTTTTGATGAATAAAATTATGTTACTTAATTGAGTTTGTCCCATTTTTGCAAAGGATGTTTTGTTAAAGTATTTTTGGTACATAAGAAATATCTAACACTGAATTAACTTATTTAAAGGTGTTTTCTCTCTTTTTATCAACTGTTCAACTATTTGATTTTACTTTGAAAATTAAGGTATCTTTTAATTTTTAAAATGAAAATAAAATACAATATACTTTATTAAGGCAAATATTGAAATAATTGAAAATCTGGTACATTTTATACTAAAGCAACTTATAAAAAAGTGAAGGAATCCTCATGCCAAAGGTGGAATGGTTGTTGTTCGGAACAACACTACTGCATGACGTCATCGCGCGGTGCGCGCACGCCGGTCTAGCGACGCATCGATATTTTTTATATTTCATTACCGCTACGAGTCGTCGAGAGATCAGACATACGGCGTAATCATCTGGTGACCCCGACGTGATTAATAAAAAATCTCGTATCAACCTAAAAAAAAGGACATAGTCTCTTCGTACTACAAACGTACTATCCTCAAGGAACTCGCCAGCCAGCAGCTGCAGCCACAATTCCGAGGGAAGTGCCAGTTTTCCTTTTTTTCTACATTCCTTTCTACCTTAATTTGCGTGAATATCGCCGAGAATTCCGCAAGAAAAAGTTAGTTACAATTTATTCAACCTTGTAGGTAGGTAAAATATTACCTATTTTAAATTCATATTTCGATTCATTTATCAAATTGCTTATATAAAACAGCTAATTCATTGTTGTCAAGTGCATTTCTTCATTTCATAAATCACATTTATCTAGTAATTCCTTGCATACGCATATAAATAGTGCAATCGATGCCCTGTGCGACACAGTGTTTCGCCGTGTCGAAATACCTACTTGCTTAGCTTAACTTAGTTTCTTCTTCATCGCGATTCTAGATTTGCTACCTATTAGAATATATTCTAAAACATAGTCGCCACATACGAATTCCAGGTTCACTCCGAGTTTAAGCCGGTGGATCGAGTAATCATTCCGCGAGTTCGACGGTGCTTTCCAACAACCGCCGCGTGCCGACATTCCTCACCGGCATCGGAACCAGAGTGTTACTCCGTGCATCACGCATCTATCGTAACGTACCGACTTAATATTACTTGCTCGATCGTTTGTACGTACAATACCCGGGTACCCTTACGTGAATTAGTACAACGTCCTTTCAACTGATTGTGATACGTTTGTGTGTGCAAGATGAGTGAGTTATCGCAACTTATTAAGCAAAGAGGTAACATCAGGGCGAGGTTAACATTATTTCAAAAGTATTTAACGCCTTTGATGGATTCGAAAGAAACTAGTACTTTAAAAACAAATGAACTTAGTCTTAGACTTAATAAAATGCGAGATTTGTCATTGAACTTCGAAGAGGTTCAATTACAGATCGAGATGTTGGATGAAGACAGCGATAAACAACTGCAAGAACGCGAAGCAACGGAAAATTCGTTTTTCTCTTTAATTGCTCAAGCTCAGTCCTTGTTAGACTTTTTGGAAAAAACTAGCAAAACTGAAACTTCATCCAACAGTAGCAAGGGTTGTCGTCATTTAAAACTACCCGCAATAAAAATACCGCTTTTTAACGGCGATCCAAATAAGTGGATTTCGTTTAGGGATTCATACTTGTCTCTTATTCATAACAATGAGGATCTTGATGACATCAGTAAATTTCATTATCTTAAATCGTACCTAGAGGGCGTTGCCACTTCGGTTATACAATCAGTATCTGTGTCCTCTAATAATTATCCAATCGCTTGGAAACTGCTTTGCGAGCGCTATGATAATAAGCGACTGTTGGTCAATGAACATCTCAAATGTTTATTTTCAATCGAACCGTTGCAAAAAGAAACTGACAGCGGCATTCGTAATTTAATTGATAATTTGTCTAAAAATCTAAGTGCACTTAATTCTTTGGATGAACCCACTGACCAATGGGACACTATTATTATTTACATGGCGTCGATGAAGCTAGACAGCGTCACAGCTGGCAAATGGGAGGAGTTTCGAAGCAATAACGACTCGCCTACGTTGGAGGACTTTTATTCGTTTCTGCGTCAACGAGCAACAGTTTTGGAAACTTTAAATGCTAGTAAACCACACAAATTTGAGAAACGTCATAGCCTGCCAAAAATGAAATCCTTTACGGCTTCGTCGGTGGAGTCTCCTCCCAGTAAGCGATGTGGAATCTGTAAACAAGAACATAGATTATATGAGTGTAATAAATTCAAACATTTACCTATTGATGAGCGTATTACTAAGATTTCTTTATTAAGGCTATGTACTAACTGCTTGCGTAGTGGCCATCAGTCGTACCAGTGTAGACTGAGCGGCTGTAGGATTTGCCATCGAAAACACAATACATTGTTACACAAACCACACGCACAAGTGTCAACACATGAAAATAATATACAATCTGTACATACAACGCCATCACCAAACAACAACAAAACAAATAAAAATGAAACGTACTTACCCAATCCTGATGACGACTCCACAGCATCCAGTCCCTCCACCGTCGTGTCGATGTCTGCTGTCTCCACCAATCAAGCTCTTCTGTCTACGGCGTTGGTCAAGGTGACAAACAAGGACAAAACATTCATGCTGAGGGCTTTATTGGACTGTGGCAGCCAATCGTCTTTTATCAGTAATAGGGCCCAGCGGGAAATAGGTTCCCACAAAACAAAGGATTACTACAGGAATGTCTCCGGCCTTGGCAATACCACATTAAATGTAACCGAGCATTGCACCATACAGATGCATTCATTGCATAAGCCGTTTAGCGCAGCTATAAAGTGCTTTGTTCTACCTCAAATTACAGATAAGTTACCACATGCCACATTGCGTATACAAGAGTTAGGTATTCCTGACTACATCGAACTAGCCGATCCAACGTTCCATCAGCCAGCCGAGATTGATATTTTATTAGGCGCTGATATATTTTGGGACCTAATCGGATCAGGTAGGATCAGTTTAGGATCGCAACGACCTGTTCTACAGGAAACGCAATTAGGCTGGATAGTGGCTGGTCCCACGGGGGGGAAATATTACAATGATAACAATCAAAAAATAAATTGTCACTTTTCACGGGACATTCGTAATCAGTTAGCCAAGTTCTGGGAACTTGAAGAAATCCCATCTAACAAGCATTATACACAAGATAATTATTGTGAACAGTTATTTAACCAAACTACTCATCGCGAAGGTGACGGTAGATTTTGTGTTCAAATTCCTCTTAAGGAATCCATTGAGGTTTTAGGCGAATCGTACAACATAGCCGAAAAAAGATTCTTACAACTAGAGCGGAACTTAAGAAACAAACCTGAACTCCGAAAGCTTTATCGAAATTTCATTCACGAGTACGAAAGCTTAGGACACATGACCGAGATTTCGAAGCCACCATTTGGCTGCTACCTTCCACATCATGCTGTAATCAGAGAATCCAGTGAGACAACTAAACTCCGTGTGGTCTTTGATGCCTCCGCCAAGACCACATCGGGAGTATCATTAAACGACATACAACACGTTGGACCAGTGGTACAGGATGACCTATTTTCAATACTATTGAGGTACAGACAGCACAAATATGTGGTATCAGCCGACGTGGAAAAAATGTACCGCCAAATTTTGGTGCATTCCAGTCAACGGACTTTACAGCTCATCCTGTGGCGCGATGAGCCTTCGCAACCGCTAAAAATATTTCAATTGAATACGGTAACTTATGGTACGGCTTCGGCGCCGTTTCTGAGCACAAGGTGTTTATTGCAACTATCGAAAGAATGCAACGACAAGGTCATATCTCAGTCAATCAAGGAAGACTATTATGTTGATGATTATTTGTCAGGGGCGGCATCAGAGGCTGAATTACGTAACAAAATTGAATCAGTGACATCCATTCTTAATTCAGCATGTCTGCCTCTGCGAAAGTTCCGAACCAACGCGCCATCTATCTTTGATGATAGCTCAAATACCTCACTGCCAAAAAATTTGGACCTTACCTCACAATCAAGCGTGTTGGGCTTGAAATGGGATCCACCTAAAGACATCCTATGGTTTCCAGTAACCATACAAACGGATCAGAAGGTAACTAAGCGGACCATCTTGTCCAATTCAGCCAAGTTATTCGACCCACTAGGTCTACTGGGGCCATGTACAATCATTCCAAAAATACTACTACAAAAACTCTGGCTCTCAAACCTCGATTGGGATGATTCCGTAGGTCGTGCTGTGAAAAGGGAATGGTTAACATTTGTAAACAATTTGAACGCCATATCAAAAATTGAGATTCCTAGATGCGTCATCATTAGCGAACCAGAAGTCATTGAACTACATTCATTTTCGGATGCGTCTCAGGTAGCTTACGCTTCTGCAGTTTATTTACGATCTATTGATGGCGCAGGACAGGTCCTTGTCAGGCTACTTTGTGCTAAAACCAAAGTTGCTCCAGTGAAGACCACTACGATACCTCGTCTTGAGTTATGCGGTGCATTGCTTTCAGCACGCCTAAGTTCAAAGGTGTTGACGGCACTTCGCTGCAAGGTAGACAACGTTTTTCATTGGACTGACTCAACAGTGGTTTTGTGTTGGTTATCTTCTCAACCTAACGACCTAAAACCGTTTGTAGCAAACCGCGTTGGCGAAGTGCAAGAATTGACTGCTTCGGCTTCCTGGAGACACGTTCCTGGAACCCAAAATCCAGCAGACTTAGCATCCCGTGGATGTAACCCGAGGCGAATCCAGTCAGCTACGCTATGGTGGGAAGGACCTCAGTTTTTAAAGGAAAACCCATGTAATTGGCCACAAATGGCAACCATCGAAAGCATGTCCAAGGAAGAGTTACCTGAAAGAAAGTCACATTCTAAATTATTAAGCACAACAAATTTACAATCTACAACTACACTACACACTACAATTACTTCACTCGAAAAACCTACAGCAGATCCTTCCAGGTTGGTGAACTTTGAAAGACATTCGAGGTTCACTACCCTGCATAGATCCATTGCTTATGTTCTACGATTTATTAACAATTTAAATAGAGTTAATGCTAGAACTACAGGGCATTTAACTCATAACGAATTAGATTTATCTTTACATACTTTAATAAAGTTGCATCAAAAAGAATGCTTCTCAAATGAAATCAAGCTACTAAATTCTGGAAAAAACTTACCGTCGAATTCCCACGTGCTATCCCTCAGTCCATTCGTCAATAAGAATGCCATACTGTGTGTTGGTGGCCGCATCCAAAACTCTAAGGAAACGTATGAAAGAAAACATCCCATATTATTAGAATCAAATCATAATTTTACTAAATTGCTATTTGCTCATCGTCATAAACAGCTGTTGCATTGTGGACCTCAACTGTTGCTCAGTGACCTTAGGAACAATTATTGGCCTTTAAGAGGCAGGGTACTAGCTCGTAGTACGGTCAACAACTGCAGATTGTGTAAACTTAT
Organism: Zygaena filipendulae; assembly: GCA_907165275.2. NCBI lineage: Eukaryota > Metazoa > Arthropoda > Insecta > Lepidoptera > Zygaenidae > Zygaena > Zygaena filipendulae. The sequence continues at coordinate 11,493,460 of OU015664.1, forward strand.
GAAAGCTAAAAGTTTTAATCCCATAATGGGAAACTTACCTGCTTCGAGAGTCAGCCCAAGCCTTCCATTCCAAACCAGCGGAGTTGACTTCGCCGGCCCCTTTTTCATAACTGACCGCAAGGGTCGTGGGTGTAAAATAACTAAATGTTATCTGTGTTTGTTCATTTGTTTTGCAACAAAAGCTCTGCACCTTGAAGTGGCAAGTGATCTAAGCACAGATGTTTTCATTTTATGTTTAAGACGGTTCATATCGCGTAGAGGTAAGCCATTAGAACTGTATTGCGATAACGGCACAAATTTTGTAGGCGCAAACAACGAAATCACAGCCTTTCTACGGTCGAGCAACGAAAACATATCTGGTTTTGCTGCCGATGAAGGTATAAAATTTTGGTTCTCACCGGCTTACTCTCCCCACTTCGGTGGGCTTTGGGAAGCAGGCGTTAAGTCTGCTAAATTTCATATTACTCGCATATTAGGTGACAAACATTTAACATTCGAGGAGTTGTCGACTTTATTCACGCAAATTGAGGCAATCCTCAATTCCAGGCCATTAACTCCTCTCTCCTCTGATCCTAATGACCTAAATCCTCTCACTCCTGCGCACTTCCTGATCGGCCGACCACTGACATCGCTACCTTCAGAGAATCTTCTATGTGCAAATCTAAATAGACTCGACCGATACCGATGTCTCGAAACTATGCGGCAACACTTCTGGGAGCGCTGGAGGAACGAGTACCTAAGCGAGTTGCAGCAAAAAACTAAATGGCGTGTACAGCAGCGAGGACTTCAAGAGGGCGATTTGGTGGTCATCAAGGAGGCTAACGTCCCACCATTGAAGTGGCGAATGGCTCGAATCCACAAACTGTATCCTGGATCAGACGGAACAGCAAGAGTTGCAGACGTCTACACGGCGAAGGGCATCATCCGCAGAGCTGTCCACAATCTCTGCTCCCTGCCCGAACCTACCTCACAAGCAACACCTCGAAGCCCTGGAGACTTCGAGGGGGGGGAAGATGTTCGGAACAACACTACTGCATGACGTCATCGCGCGGTGCGCGCACGCCGGTCTAGCGACGCATCGATATTTTTTATATTTCATTACCGCTACGAGTCGTCGAGAGATCAGACATACGGCGTAATCAGTTGTTTATTTTAAGTTCTATATACCACATATTATTACTAACACATAGCTGCTAAGTACTTACTACTAATGTTGATTAGTTACTTGTTACCTAATAAATAAAATTTCTATTCTATTATACAGATAAGACAGCAATTTCAAAATGTCAAGCCAAGGCGGTTTGAGGAAAATCGCCCACGAGGAGAATGAGGAGCGATTCGGATATGTGTTTGCCGTGTCAGGCCCTGGTGCGTATGTTGCTTAATATTTACAACATTGCTGAAAGTTTTATCCTATTAGCAACTGATAGCGGAGATGGAGTCATGTTGATAGTAAATGACTACTGATTTAAAACTAATCATTTTCCACTGATATCATGGTAATGAAGATAATAGGTGAGGTGATAGTCATAAATTGTGTTGTCCGGCAGTGGTGACAGCGGAGAAGATGTCCGGCTCGGCTATGTACGAGCTGGTGCGTGTCGGTTACAACGAGCTGGTGGGGGAGATCATCCGGCTCGAGGGCGACATGGCCACCATTCAGGTATGAGTCCCGCACTAAGCTCTACATTTCTCACTCTATTGGTTTTACTAATTTCAACATCAAATTTTTTCATACATACCATGAAATGCGCATGAATTACTAGCGCCAAATATACAAAATGTTTATTACAATAAATTTTATGTCTCATGCTCATATGGATAGTAGGTAAAGATGGAGCCCCATCTTATAAGATTTACGACATGATTCATGATTCAAGTACGTTAGTACATATACTTCAATGTGATTCAACAAAAATTGTTAAAATTATTGATTTCCAACAATAAGCTATTTCACTGTTGTTGGAATGTTGATATCCAATAATTACACTCGAAAATATCATTGATAAGCATAACATAAGCGAAAAAATCAATAGATTTGTTTAAAAAATAAAATAGTTATAAACTGTTTAATTTTGGCTATGTCTGTCTCTTTCTAAAAAGGAATTTTGTATGGCGGTTATAGGGCGCTACTAGCCGAGTGACGTCATAGGACTGTAGCGCTTTCATTGTCTAACTTGAACTTTTAAAGAGTCATGTCTCTGGAAGTACAAAAGATATTTGTAAAAGAATAATGTTATTATACTACTAATACATAAAGGTTTATAAAATAATAATAAAAATTTACACTAAAAATCCCTAGGGCATGTTGACTAATTTTTATTTTTTAGTCCGCCTTGTAGATTATTAAAAAATATTGGACACGTATTTTTTCTTTTTTTACGTAATCAAAAAATAACGGCGATATATTGAGTTGAAATTTCGCGTGACGTCACTATTCTGACAATTTGTATGGCGGTTTTGCGGTTTAGTGACGTCACGACCTCTTCATCCTAAACTTTAATGCGCTTTATCTCTGTATATTTTAATTTATTTAAAAAAGCAAAAAATACGTGTCTATTGTTTTTTTATTTTCTAACTGACGGACTAATTAGAATTTTGATTTTCAATAGTAGTCATCCCTGATGGAAATTAGCTATTTTTGCCACTATCATGGATTAAAACGAACAGTTTAAATCTCAAAGTTCTTACAGGAGTAAAAGATCTGACTATAAGAAATCATTTTTTCGGATATATTAGGTACATTTTAAAATAATGGAGAATGTGTAAAATGTGGAAAATAGTAATTTTCGATACAAATTTTGGAGTGTGGTGTCAAAAAGTTTATACAGGAGTTTATATTTTTTTACTTTTTCTATCGGGACTAGCGAATAGCAGGTTTCTTGGCTTTTATATTGACAGCAACCTGAACTGGAAACATCGCGTTGAGATTCTTTATGATAAACTGAGTGGTGCCGTGTTTGCGATGAGAAAGCCTAAGCCAATAATCTCCCCGGACGCACTATTGCAAATTTATTACGCCTATTTTCATTCCATCCTGTCGTACGGCATAATCCTGTGGGGAAATTCCACAGACTCGGACAAGGTCTTCAGGATGCAAAAACGAGCTGTGCGTATATTAGCAGGTGTTCAACTGGGACACTCGTGCAGAGATCTTTTCACTAAATATAAATTAATGACATTATATTCACAGTACGTATTTAACATAACAATTTTCACGCGACGAAACTTAAGTAGGATTGATGTTCCTGGCAGAGTACTCCGACAGACTGTCAGACTTAAGGTGGTGCCACGACGGTTGGTACTGATGATGATGGACAGAAATCCGCGTGTCATTGGTCCTACGTTCTACGAAAAACTACTGGACATTAAGAATGAAACCTCGGACGAGACATTTGTGCGCCGACTGAAAAACTTTTTATTGGAGAAATCATTGTACTCTGTAAAAGAGTATTCATGACATTATTTATTATTAAGGTAGAACTTTATTTAAAAATAAATTGTTTACCTATTTATTTATTTATTTATTTTGGTATAAGTTGACATTTTTTCGTTACAATTATTGTTATCAAATATTATTATTTCAAACTTTTAATTGTATTGACAATCTCTTTAGTGAATTTATTTAATTTTGACATAAAATGTAAATGTAATTTTTAAAGAGAAAATAAATATCTATCTATCTATTTCGTGTCATCATGAATATATTTTAAAAGGGCTTTCATTAAGTTACTCCAGATCTCTAAGCCACAATTTCACACAGAGAGCCGGCTTGCACATGCAAGGGCTTGATTGCACGCAAAATGTAAAATTGAACACGAAACTGTGACGTTGGGTTTCACGTAACGTGTAAATCACCGCGATAACATAATCGATCTCTCGTGAAAACTCGATAGTCTTTATCTAGTATCTACGAGACGCACTCAAATGTTCCGCTCGGCGTTCCATCATCTCTCGATGACAACAAGGGCACCCAAAAATACGTGATAGATCTAGATCGGGCTGCGGCCACCACTTAAATTGCGTACATGGACAAACACTTTAAAAACCTCGGACCTAAGTCCTAATGTGTTATCATGAGCTTTTTTCCCTTGGACATCGTTGAAATGGTGCTGTTGGCGTTGGATTTTTTGCAGCGCCGGAGTTATTTTTGACCAACAAAACAATTTGTTTTGATTAATCAATTAGGGAACACTGGGACTGTTCTTGAAAGTCCCTTCCGGGCGATCCGCAAACACCTTCTAAATTAGGAAAACCACATTGGTCGGGTAAACTAGGAGAATGCAGGGAATCACGAACAGATGGCAGCTCTGGAATCTAGATAGAGGCTAGACTAACTATTAATATCAATCATCTGCTCGAGAACGTGTTTAATTACTAAATTAATGAGCATAAGTTAGCACTTTATCACCTCTCAGTGAGAAGTGAGTCCAAAAATATGATGGTTGGTTTTATGGTTTTATCCGTGTTAGTTTCATAATACCCACGAGAATTCCGGGATAAAAATGTTCTGTAACCCTGCAAACGTGTATGCAAGTATCGGTTGAGTAGTTAAGGCATGAAAGCGTAACAAATACAACAAACTCATTACTCATTTTGTAATATAACTTACGATTTACGGTCAGACTGAATACATAGTACACACTAGGTACGGAGTTTAAACGGTTTGAATTTGACATGTGGTCACTGTTTAACCTTAAGATTTTATAATATAATAATATTTATAATAATATTTATTTATTTTTATTTGTTTATGTAGCGACTGCAGGGTTAACGCACACAATCACGACAGTTGTTAATATGTGACAACAACAGTCTATTTCTATTTCTAATCAACACAATTGATTGGATTTGATTCCTTAGAACTTTGTGCATTGGAGGGCGTGTGTCTGGCGATATGACGAGAGTGCATTCTGCATCAGGTGTACGAGGAGACGTCCGGCGTGACGGTGGGCGACCCCGTGCTGCGCACCGGCAAGCCGCTGTCCGTGGAGCTCGGGCCAGGTATCCTCGGCTCCATCTTCGACGGCATCCAGCGCCCGCTGAAAGACATCCACGAGCTGACACAGTCCATCTATATACCCAAGGGTGTCAACGTGCCCTGCCTCGCCAGAGAGACCGATTGGGAGTTCAACCCCTTGAACGTTAAGGTGAGAATGTTTTCAAACTTTGACATCAAGAGCGGTAGGTTAAGGTGGGAGTTATTTTGGAGACATTTTGACTTTACGTAATTACGCATTGGTAATGCTCTGTCCGTCCCGCAGGTGGGCTCGCATATCACCGGCGGGGACCTGTACGGCATCGTGCACGAGAACACGCTGGTGAAGCACAAGATGATCCTGCCGCCCAAGGCCAAGGGCACCGTCACGTACATCGCGCCCGCCGGCAACTACAGGGTCACCGTGAGTATACACTACACTACACTTTTTTTTTTTTTTAAAGTCATGGATGCAAGTCCTTAAAGCAAATACTTACACTTTTATTGCCAGTACTGCCAGTTGTCACATAACAAGTACCATAATATGTGGCAAAATAATCAATCCTTTGACACTACTTCCGGCGCCTATTTCTCAATCTGACTCCTTAATCTTAGTTTTTATTTGATGGAACGAAACGTTACAACGTTGCACCAATCACAGCCACGGCTTATACTTCACGTCACGATTTTTTTTGGAAACCCAGGGAAGACAAGAAACTAAGTGCATACAGCCAAGAAATATTATACTTTTTCTAAATTTTTTTTAAATTAGAATGCATTGTTAAGTCGTGCTAATGCGTGTGTGTGTGCGTGCGTGCGTGCGTGCGTGCGTGCAGGACAAGGTGCTGGAGACGGAGTTCGACGGCGAGCGGCAGCAGTTCACGATGCTGCAGGTGTGGCCGGTGCGCCAGCCGCGCCCCGTCACCGAGAAGCTGCCCGCCAACCACCCGCTGCTCACCGGCCAGCGCGTGCTCGACTCGCTCTTCCCGTAAGTCTTTCTTTCTCTCTCTTGCTGTCGCCCTTTCTCTCTCTCCCCCTCTCTCCGTCACCCGGAAGTAAATAAAATTTCAATAAAATTTAAATAAAATTTTGAATCTATACTAGTATTATAAAGAGGAAATATTTGATTTTTTGTGTTTGTCTGTTACAATTTAACTCAAAAACTACTGCACCGATTTTAATAATTCTTTCATTATTTGAAAGCTATATTATCCCTGAGTAACATAGGCTCTATTGTAATCCGGAATTCCTACGGGAACTCTGAAATTATTGCAGGTGAAACTGCGCGGGACAGCTAGTAAAATATAAAACCGTTCCCGTGGTAAACTCGATGTTTAAACTATAAACACTCTTGAGTAATCATTTAAAATTTCAAATCAACACTACTTTTCGAGTTTTGCGATTACAAACATACAGATGCTGTAATGATCTACAACGGCTTTGAGTATTGAGTAACAACCTGCATAATGTAAATGTGCTGGTATAAATGTATTTTCTTTATCTCTCTTCCTCTCTCTCTCTTTCTTTCTGTCTTTCTTTCTATAACGTGTCCCCCCCGTCCCCCAGGTGCGTGCAGGGCGGCACCACGGCCATCCCCGGCGCCTTCGGCTGCGGCAAGACGGTCATCTCGCAGGCGCTCTCCAAGTACTCCAACTCGGACGTCATCGTGTACGTGGGCTGCGGCGAGAGAGGTGAGCGGGCAGGCCCCCTGGGGCGTAGGCCCTGGGCCTAACGACAGCCTTGCTAGGGTCGATGTATGCACTCGCTGTCTGCCTCAACGCCACAACTAATAAATACTAATTAATATGGGGTTTTTGTGTGTACACTAATTTAAAAAAAAAACACGATGTACACACTTCAAGAATTATATAATATTGGGAAGCGATCTTTCTACCGTAGCGGCGGAGCTGACAGCTCGTCCGCAAAGTTTGCTTACAGGAAAATAATTTTCATTCGAAGTCAAGAAAAATTAGCCCTGGCCCCTTAGACTTTCGTCATGTCACGTGGTCTCGTAAAACCGTCTATTCAGTGCTACGTTCCTTAGTTTTCTATAGCGATAACGTTTAAAGATTTTGCCAACTTGATAAGCGGGACTTTACTTTCTTCTTCTTATTGGCTTTCGCATATATTGCTTTTAGCCAGTTTCAAGTGAAATAAGTTAGTTGAATTCACAAATAAGCGTTTAGCATCGTTGTATGGTTTGAACTTGTACGCCAAGGTACTGAATAGACTACAAGAACTTTCTCGGAGCTCTTGGAGGATACCGAAGAAATCAGCTCGAAATGTCATATATCTTCTTGAGTACACCAAAAACTCACTGTGAAAATTATTGTCCAGTACAGCACCATAAAACACAACAAAATACACTTTTAAATTTTTTTTATTGACACGATAATAAATGACTGAACCGCCATCGTCGATACCCGCCAAAACCTCGGTTAAAGGGGGCTGTTCTTTTGTGAATACGTTCTATATTCGACTTTTTTTTAAATAATAGTGGTGGTGATGGCTTCAATTTTTTTTATGATATCGATGTTCATGTTCTGTGCTTTCCGCCGGCCAGGCAACGAGATGTCGGAGGTGCTGCGGGACTTCCCCGAGCTGAGCGTGGAGATCGACGGCGTCACCGAGTCCATCATGAAGCGCACGGCGCTCGTCGCCAACACTTCCAACATGCCCGTCGCCGCCAGAGAGGCCTCCATCTACACCGGTATGTGGTATTAACTCATATATCTATATTTGTACCTAATATAAGATGTCGCAAAATTAACTGCAAATATTTACAGGGCTGAAAGTATACGTTACACAGGATAAGCGAAAATATAATAATATAAGTTTTTCAGAAATTAGGAGGAAAATAAATTCATTGAAAAATATTACAATTATATTTACAAGGTACACAATACACATAGCTTACTAATACGTATACTAGGCACTAGCTATGCACGCAGCGAGCGATTCATCAGCTAGTAAGCTCGATCGGGCGACGATGGCGATGTATGCTAAAGTGATTTAGCGGCGAGCGCCTTCACAGGTTTTTTTTATTTTTGAAAAAAAAACCCTTTTTTATTTTATGAACATGTCTGTAAAGGAGTATACTTTTAACCCTGTAAATATTTACACCTGACTTTGCCACACCTTATACAGTGTGAGTCTGGATAAAGTGTACAAATGAAAATGAGGGATACTATGTTCAATTTTATCGACGAAAAAAATAATAAAAAAATTAAAAAAAAATTTTTGAATTTTTGACGATTTTTTTTAAATTTTGGTTCGCGTTAGGGTTCCCCTCGTAAACAAAACACTATAACTTTTAAAATAAACAGTAGATTGTCAAGATAAAAACTGAATTATGATCAGAGCTTATGGGGCGTCTTAATAAAATCAAAATTTTTAATCAAAATTATTTACAATTCAAAATAATGGCGTTTATTTAACAAACAAAAGTATTTTTTTGCACAGTTTTTTCAGTAATTTTAAAATTGCTTAATAAAATGTGGTATTAACATACATTTTTTAAGGCTTACAATTATTCTACATCATACTAGCTTTCAAATGGTAAAAATTTTACGTTTATAACTTAATCACAACATTTTTTATGAAGTGTCAAAGAAGGCCTTCAAAGTATGGTATTTAATGAACAAAGGCGCGGTGAATGTTTAGGGTACATTTTATTGCATTTCAGGTAAAAAAGTTTTGTAACTGCACGTGGGCTTAAGTTTAGGGGTACGGGAAGAGACCAGTGTTGCCGTTTTAGCTACTTTGTAGCTAGATCTAGCGGATTTTGAACGTATTTAGCTACTTGAATTGATCATGGTTTCATACATTTTAGCTACTTATTATTACTTAATGCTCCATACATTTAGCTACATTTCAGCACAAAATGACATAAACTGGCAACTTTTACGACAGATTTAGCTACTTTAATACCAACTGAGACCATGTCTCAAAGCTAGACGTCTGGTGCTAATGGTTGGATCAGCAAACAAATCCCTCAGTACTGCTTGTTCGACAGACACATCAATAATCACTTCAGACTCGCGGCGGTCTCTGGCATTTGATCCAAGTCCAACAATACATAATCTTCGGTGGACTTCTTGGAAGTTCCGAGCAGATGGCACCGGTCGCCTGTTAGGAAACGCAGCTACGTAAGCAGTGTGAGCGGCTCTGGCTCTACCTCGTGCCATTCCATAATAAAACTCAATATCAGCGATGTGTGCCGGCGGGAATTCAGTTAAACGCGGCATTATCTCCAAAACACTAGAGAATGAACTAGAGAAGTTGGTTAACGAGAGTAATGACGAAACGTGTAGCAGCGGCGAGTAATTCGGAGCGACTGTCTTTGTTTGTCTCTTCCAGTGTTGCCGTCTCAGTTGGTATTAAAGTAGCTAAATCTGTCGTAAAAGTTGCCAGTTTATGTAATTTTGTGCTGAAATGTAGCTAAATGTATGGAGCATTAAGTAATAATAAGTAGCTAAAATGTATGAAACCATGATCAATTCAAGTAGCTAAATACGTTCAAAATCCGCTAGATCTAGCTACAAAGTAGCTAAAACGGCAACACTGGTCTCTTCCCGTACCCCTAAACTTAAGCCCACGTGCAGTTACAAAACTTTTTTACCTGAAATGCAATAAAATGTACCCTAAACATTCACCGCGCCTTTGTTCATTAAATACCATACTTTGAAGGCCTTCTTTGACACTTCATAAAAAATGTTGTGATTAAGTTATAAACGTAAAATTTTTACCATTTGAAAGCTAGTATGATGTAGAATAATTGTAAGCCTTAAAAAATGTATGTTAATACCACATTTTATTAAGCAATTTTAAAATTACTGAAAAAACTGTGCAAAAAAATACTTTTGTTTGTTAAATAAACGCCATTATTTTGAATTGTAAATAATTTTGATTAAAATTTTTGATTTTATTAAGACGCCCCATAAGCTCTGATCATAATTCAGTTTTTATCTTGACAATCTACCGTTTATTTTAAAAGTTATAGTGTTTTGTTTACGAGGGGAACCCTAACGCGAACCAAAATTTTAAAAAAATCGTCAAAAATTCAAAAAAAAATTTTTAATTTTTTTATTATTTTTTTCGTCGATAAAATTGAACATAGTATCCCTCATTTTCATTTGTACACTTTATCCAGACTCACACTGTATGTATGTATTTGACGATCGGCCTTCTCGCTAATGGAGAGTTTCCTTATTATCGCCATACGCGCGTTGCCCGGCAGGCATCACGCTGTCGGAGTACTTCCGCGACATGGGCTACAACGTGTCCATGATGGCGGACTCCACCTCCCGCTGGGCGGAGGCGCTGCGCGAGATCTCGGGCCGCCTCGCCGAGATGCCGGCCGACTCGGGCTACCCCGCCTACCTCGGCGCGCGCCTCGCCTCCTTCTACGAGCGCGCCGGCCGCGTCAAGTGCCTCGGCAACCCCGACAGGGAGGGTGAGCGCCCACACGCCCACACGCCCACACGCCCACACGCCCACACGCCCACACGCCCACACGCCCGCACAACCACACGAGACACCGAGATACTGGCCAGTGGACACTTGACATTCGACATTGACACTGCGGGCACTGGACACTATCGACACTCACACTGGACGCTCGACGCTGACAATATAGATACTCGACACTGGACACGGAGCACTCCACACTCGACATTCGACATTGACACTACGGACACTAGTCACTCGACATTTGAGCCTCAAAACTTGACTCTCGACACTCGATCCTAAACACTCGACGCTCAACACTCGAGACTTATCAATCGACACTTAACACTCGACAGTGACACCCAACTCTCGACACTGCACACTCGACCTTCACTCGACACTCGACGACACTGATCACTTCATGCGTAACTATTTACTCAACATTCAACACTCCTCGTCACTCGACACTCGCCACTCAACACTGACACTGGACACTCACATTGTCTACCACACTGCACACTTTCCACACTCTAGCCTAGCATTAGAACTCGTTGTCGAAGTTGATAATGAATATCCCCCCGCTCCCCCCCGGGGCAGGCTCGGTGTCGATCGTGGGCGCGGTGTCGCCCCCCGGCGGCGACTTCTCGGACCCGGTGACGGCGGCCACGCTCGGCATCGTGCAGGTGTTCTGGGGGCTCGACAAGAAGCTGGCGCAGCGGAAGCACTTCCCCTCCATCAACTGGCTCATCTCATACAGGTACCCCCCCCCCCCCCCCACGCACTCCGAGGGCGACATCTTTACACACAAAGAAAGTAATTTGTGATGTGCCGGATCATTTGAAATTTACATATATCCGCGGATATATGTAAATTTCAAACGATGCGGATACGGATCGTAACTCTTTTACTCAATCGGTGTCGGTGCGACTGACACCAGTCTTTCTTTTGTTTTGTTTATGTATATCTGAATGGAATTATTTAATATTTTCTTAATTGCTACCTAATCACTTATATTTAGAATTTCATTTATGTATTGAAAATTAATAAGGATACGGAAACTGATCTTTCTTCTCCCTCAGATATCCGCGGATACATCCGCAGATATCCGGCACATGAATATGTTCTCACTTCTCTTCCTGTTTGTATTACCTAATATCATACCGTTTACGGTTGCGATTTGCAATTTATACTTTTAACTTTCCCCAAAAATTCTTTGTCGACTCTATATTACCAGTATATTTTCTATAAAATTACGTGTAAGAAGAAATTGAAATGACATAATATATCTGTGTGTTCCAGTAAATACATGCGCGCTCTGGACGACTTCTACGACAAGAACTACTCGGACTTCGTGCCGCTCAGGACTAAGGTGACGTCACATTGATATCTCTTTTACATTATGGTTGGCAAGACCCCCCTTTTTTCCTAGGAATTTTCTTGCTTCTCAGCGTGTCTTGAGCCTGCAATCTCGACAGCTTATCGATCTTTTTTGGTTGATGACTTCTTAATAATAAAATATTATAACGATTTTTCCTAGTCTCTACAATTTAAATATCATTATTACCATATTATTGAACACAACTGTCAAATTGACGATTTCTCTTGATAACTTATCGAGCCTTTGGGCTTGTCTCCTCACAGTCCTCACGCTCACAGTTCTGGTTACGACCCTCCAGGTGAAGGAGATCCTGCAGGAGGAGGAGGACCTGTCGGAGATCGTGCAGCTGGTGGGCAAGGCGTCGCTGGCCGAGACCGACAAGATCACGCTCGAGGTCGCCAAGCTCCTCAAGGACGACTTCCTGCAGCAGAACAGGTTATTACCAGGAATTACTACTACCTAATGTTGGTGTGGAGAAAAAAACGCGTCCAGCTTCTATTGGAATGCAGTTTTCGCATATTACCTATATATTTTGATTTTTTACTTTTTAGGAAACTAGTCAACACAAAAGTGGTATAGACAGAGAAAAGTCAGGATAATAGGAAATAAGTGATTGTACTGTACAGAGAGTAGAAAGATATATGACTGCAAGAAATAAGAGTTTAGTGTTATGATAAAAATAACAATTTAATTATATCTGTTCCAGAAATTAGTCCCATACATCCAAACATACAATGTTGTCTATTCACTGAATTCCATGAACTTGCATTATTTGTTTTCAAATATTGATCTCGTTGTCCAGCTACTCGTCGTACGACCGCTTCTGCCCGTTCTACAAGACGGTGGGCATGCTCAAGAACATCATCTCGTTCTACGACATGTCGCGGCACGCGGTCGAGTCCACGGCGCAGTCCGACAACAAGGTCACGTGGAACGTCATCCGCGACGCCATGGGCAACGTGCTCTACCAGCTCTCCTCCATGAAGTTCAAGGTGCGTGCGGCGCGGCATACTGCAGTGCGGTACGGTACGGTGCGGGTACCCCACGGTCCGGTGTAGTACAGTGTACGGTGCAGGGTACGATACGGTCCGGTATAGTACAGTATAGTACGGTGCACACGGTTACCTAACCTAACGAAGAATGACGGGGTGCTCTAAGCTCTACCTAAAGTCAAAAAGTACCTGTACAGCCCAGAAGAGATAGATTTTTTAAATAAGGACTGATGTCATATTCATGAGATCCTATTTTGAATTGGGAGTTTCCCACAGAATTTCTTTGATGTCCCGATTCCAGTGACATAATATTTAATGTCTATTGCAGGACCCGGTGAAAGACGGCGAGGCGAAGATCAAGGCTGATTTCGATCAGCTCTTAGAAGATATGTCAGCGGCCTTCCGCAACCTAGAGGATTAAGCACTTCCGACTTAACATTATTACACAACGAGCGTCGCGCGACTGTGTCGTCTTGGTCCGATGAATTTCCGTAACAAAAGTTCCATTTGCCATGCTAACGCACAAAAAAATTGGCAGTATAGGCTTTGATGCCTTTGCCATTAGAAAAAACCACGAGGTGTCATTTTGCGCGCCTTAAAAGTGAAGTTACTTGGAACAGTATCTTCGAATCGTTCAGTAAATTTGAAAAATATTCAGATTCATCGACAAGACAATACAGTGTTGTTATGGATGTATAATAACCCCAATATCTGCGGCGGCATTCTATTCGTAGAGTGTGTATAGTTTTACGAAAAATATTATAATAAATAATAATTTTATTAGCGTTTGAAAGCAAAGTGGTTCAAAACTATTGTTGAATTTTTTTTATTATATTAGGACGGTTAACTTGTATTCCTCTAGTAACAATCGCACGCTATACCTTACTTAAATTTATAACCTCAAAATATACCGCCATTTGTAAATAATAAAACGGGAAATAGAAGTTGGAAAATCAGTCAAATAGTTTGGTTCTGGTGTGCGAATCGTTGCCTTATTACATGTAGTTGTTATTTTTAATTTTATTATTGAAAAACATACCCATTTATTTATACACAATATATTATAATTAAATTTTCACTTGTTGGTATAAAACTTATTCAGTGTGGTGTGTGTTGAAATTATTGTACCGAAGAGACCCTATTTGCATTCCACTGTATATTTTAGATGTTTTTATTTTAATTGTGACAAAATGTGGAAGGAATTGTGACTGGTATGATTGACAACAAAATTGCACGGGCAGTTACATCTACTTTAGATTTATGTCTGAAATAAGTGACTTTTGTTGTCAACAGTACAATATTCAATTTCTAGCAAAACACGCTATTACGTTTCAATAAATTTATTTTTCGCTTATTTATCGTCTCTTAATTTATTAATTATTTATGATACTATGTATACAATCATGATTTTATTGATTTATCTCACAGTATTATATTATTGTATACAGCGCCATTGTATCCCGAGTAAGAGAATGCATTGTGTTTGAGTGTCACGTTACGGCGGAGCGAAACTGCTTATATCGACCAATGAGAGCACACTATTTAGATGACGTCACAAATGAGTCCGAATACTGCGTTATCATTGGTTGAAAATGTTCCCTTTGCAATGATGTACAGATTAGATAATATGCAATAATGTCTTAATGTATCTATAACTCTGTACTGTTAGAAGTTACGTGTTGTTGTAACGAAAGTTATATGATAATAAAATGATAAATCTATTTAAGTGTTGTTTAATTTTTGGGAGACAATTACTAAATTCTTTACAAAAATTGAGTAGGTACCTATTTATTTATTTATTTATTTATTTATTTAGTACACAAAACAGTTTACAACCGAAAATAAATAATAAATACATTCACAAAAGTAAAAGAGCTAGATTGCATACCAAGATAAGTGTACATATTAGAGTAAGGGCATATTGTATAGTACTATAAACGACCAAAAAAAAAATATATAAAAATTAAAAGTATACTATATAAAATATATAATAATATTCAATAAATATATAAAAATAAAATAAATAAAAATAAACAAAAGGATTACTACTCCAAGGAAACAAGGATTACCTGACAGTCTTAAGAAGAGATGACAGAAACTTTTGCCTCTTGGCATCGAAGATGTCAAGGTCCTTGTTCACCTTAAGCAATTCGTTGTATGTTCGACACATTCTGACTAATGGGTTATAAAAAGAGGTATTGTTTTTATATGTACGTAGTACAAAAGTTGGCGAAGACCGGGTCATGTGGCATGTATTAATGTTTATTAATGATAGGAGATATGGAGAATCAATAATCGAGTGCAGTAGTTTATACAAGCAGGAGAGATCAGCCACTTTACGTCGGGTTTCGAGAGAAGTAATATTAAACTTAGATAGTTTTATGACGTAAGACAGGCGTTCTCTACCCAGGCTATATCTAAAGCAAAGTATTTTCAAACATTTTTTCTGGACATTTTCAATGCTAGCCGTATGCACAGAATAGTATGGGGACCAAATCGGAGAACCATATTCCAAAATACTGCGTACTAGACTCTTATACAGGTATAAAAGGCTATTATGTTTCTTGAGACTTTTTGTGACTCGAGATATAAAACCTAATATTTTATTAGCTCTTTCGATTATGTAGTCGTAATGATGTTTAAATGTCAGCCGTTCGTCAAAAATTACTCCCAGATCCTTTACCGTTTGTTTACGCATCAAAGTTCGACCGTTCATCTCATAATTATGTCGTACGACATTATGTTTCGAAGAAAATGTTACGACGAAACACTTTTCAACACTTAAGTAGGTACATTCCATTACTTGTGCACCAGTTTTCGATCTCGTCAATATCTTTTTGAAGCTTAACACAATCGTCAATACTGTTAACTGAAGAAAATATCTTTAAATCATCAGCATAAAAAAGAAATGGACTCGATAAACGGCCGGCAAGATCATTGATAAAAATGTTGAAGAATAGAGGCCCCAAATGGGATCCTTGAGGTATCTACACCAGAAGTTATTGTTAAAGCAGCAGATTTTAAGCCCCCAATAGAAACAAGTTGACTCCTATTGCTTAAATACGAACAAACCCAGCGGAAAAGACTACCTTTAATGCCGTAACAAGCCAGTTTATGACACAGTAACGAATGGTTAACCTTATCGAACGCTTTTCGGAAGTCTGTGTAAATTGTGTCGACTTGGCCTCGCGATGCAAAAGCACAGCACAAGTAGTTTTTATATGCAAGAAGGTTACTTATGGTAGAACGTTTTCGAACGAAACCATGCTGATGTTCCGATATACAAGATTTAATAAAATTGTAAATATGTTCATATATCAGAGACTCAAACAACTTAGCCATGGAAGACAAAATACTTATAGGACGATAATTTTCACACATAGATTTACGGCCCGACTTTAGAATAGGAACAATATGCGCAGTTTTCCATGCATCGGGAAAAGAACCAAACGTTAGAGACTTATTAAAAATCATGCAAAGAGGTGTAGATAGTTGCTTAGCACAGCGTCGCAGAAATATTGTTGGTATTCCATCGGGACCAGCACCTTTGCCCTCGTCTAGTTTTTTTATTTTAGCAAGAATGTCCTCCTTACTAATACAGACAGAAGAAAGAACACTATCACTAGCGCCATCTAAATATTCAGTAAAAGCTGATGGTGTGGATCTACTCTCATACACAGAGCCAAAATATTCAGAAAACAAATTACAGATCCCCAATGTATCAGAAGAAGATTGTGATTTATAGGACATAGTTTGAGGTAAAGCATTATGACCCTTTTTAAATTTAACATAGCTCCAAAATAATTTGGTGTTATTTTGTAATGAATCTTCGACCGATGAAACAAATTTTGTGTAGTTAGCTTTAATTAATAATTTACTTCTAGCACGTAGGCAGGAAAATTCATCATAATCTCTAGGATTACCGAACATCTTGAATCGCCTATGCACCTTATTCTTTTCTCTTATTAAATTTATGAGAGATTTCGAATACCATTTGGGAAAACCATTATTTTTTTGTGTTAGCGGAGTATGTCTTCTAATAATTATATTTAAAGTGTCGTAAAAAGCAACGGTACACTGATTAATATCCTGACTTTCAAGGACATTCTGCCAATCCACAGTATCAAGTTCATTTCTAATTTTTTCATAGTCGGATTTATAAAAATTTGGATATTTTGATTTTTTATTATACTTCACATATTTGTACTGGATGATCTTACAGTAACAACAATAGAGGGGTGGTATTTGTCAACTTTGCTCAGTGGCAGAACTTCACGAACACTAATATCTTCAGAATTACTCAAAACAAGATCCAACAGGCGATTTTGAATATTATACACTTTATTGAACTGAACGTAGTTGCAAAATGAAATAAAATCAATCAAAAGTCTAGATTTACAATCTGCTGTATCACCTGGCAGCAAAGATTCAGCACAGTTAGACTTAGCCCATGCAATATTAGGAGCATTGAAGTCTCCAATCAACAATGTTCTGTTTTTGGCATCATTAGCGACGAGTGAAACTCTTTGACAGTTATTATAAAACGCTTCCAACTCTCCAACAGACAAGTCAGGTGGCAGGTAACACGTGCATATGTGTAGGGCAAAGCCGTTTTTATCACCTAAAATAACGCTTACCCACAGATCTTCAAGGTTACTATCCCATGTGGATTGACGAATGACGTTGAACCTTTTTTTAATAGCCAGAAGTACACCTCCACCCTCCTTCTTCGATAACTGAGTCGTATGGCGATCGCGTCTAAAAACAATGTACCGATCATCTATTATCTCTCCTTCAAAAACACTTGTATTTAAATTTGTCTCGGTCAAACATACAACATCATAATTATAATTCAGTACATTAAGGTAAAACTCGTCTAACTTCGATCTAAATCTATTTACATTTTGATAATATATGGAGAGCTCGGTTAAATACGAGGAAGCTAAATCATATATCCAAAATTTCTCAATACTTAAAAATATAAGTAAATATATATATATAAATATAGAAATAAGAATAATATAAATAGATAACTATAAATAAAAACAGGTAAAAATATATAGATATATTACAACTTTGCTATAGCTTCCAAACAATTTATATATAAAGCACCACAGTTATCGTCTTTACGTACATACACCTTTCCATACTTGACCCAAACGTATTTATATTTTTTTTCTCGAGCAGCCTTTCTAGCAGCGGCATAAACTTGCTTGCATTCAGGGGCGAGATGCTCTGACACATAAATACGACGTTTATCACAAATAAGACCAATGTGTGATGTGTTAAGCATGTCATTAGAGTGCGCCTTGTTGTATCTTTGTGCAGCCGAAAGAATAATGTCACGGTTGCGCGGTGAAGATAATGTTACAAGAATATTTCTAGGTCTCGCAGATTTCGAGTCAAACTTGGCGACTCGACGACAAGAATGTATGTCTGTATCACTTAATTCAACTTCTAATGTAGCACATAGAGATTTTACAATGGTTAAAACGTTTTCTGTTCGACTCTCTGGCACTTCTTGAATCTCAATATTTCGATCGCGAGATACTTTTTCCATAGAGGCCAGTCTGAAACCCAGGTTTTTTAACTCACTTTGTAAATAATTATTTTTGACCTCGAGAGAACTGATCATTTTAGCTCTATCACTGATCTCTTTCTTGAGTTGTAGTTGTTCAGCAGCCAAAAAGTCTGTTGTCTTAGTGAAGTCGTCCTTAAAAGACTGCAGTGCGACGTCCATTTCCATAGCAATCATTTCCCTGATATCCTCTTTTAGAACAGCGCGCAGGTTTGTCATATATGCAGAAGCAGGAGACAGTTTCTGGTCAATTAAATTACTCATCATTTCCAGCGTCAGAGGCTCCAGCGGCTTAGAGCAACCCGCGCTTACAGTAATGACTTCCGTCTGATTTTGAAAAGGAACGCAAATTTCGAGGGGACTCTGGGGTTTAGACGGCCTGACTGGAGTGCCTTCGTTTATTTTACGACGAGTTACATTATTACACGAGGGACAATTCAAGGACGCCAAGTCAGATTGATTATCCTACAGACCTATTGATTATCCACCACCTGTTGGATTGTGTCAACATCGTTCCGATTGATTAGCTTCACTAGAGAAGTTTCACTCGAATAATCCATAAATGATTTAAAACAAACCCTTAGTTCTGCTATAGATCACGTTGGTCTTTATATGTATTTTGCTAATCAAGATATCAACTATAGAAATGAATAATAAAAACAAGTAGGCCCGATTTAGGTGGAAGAAACTCAATTTTTTGCCCCAAGCTAATCTTAATTGAACTATGAAAATTGTATGATAATCTGAGCTGTAGTTTCGGAGATTAACCTGAACGGACACGCAGATTTTACCTCTATATACGCCATTTTTTAACGTTCTATTTATCACTGGCTAGTTGGGACAGTGAAAGTTTACAAGCTTAAATTTTAAATTACAGTGAATTTGTCACTAAACCTAGCTGTCTTCTTACATGCTTAGTTTTGCTAGAACGCAGTGATTATATTCTCATTGATATTCTCTTTTGCTTTAGCAAGTTGGAAGGCGAGAAAAGGTGAAAAATTTATTTAGAAGATTTTTACTCGATAATTTATAACAATCATGACTAGGTCGAGGTCACGCTATTCCAAGTACGATGAGCCAAATATGAGTGACACAACTCTGCTGGTGACCGTTGAAGACCTGATCAATATGTGTATGGGGCCCACTGAGGTATGTTCAATCTTTAATTTTTGCCGATTGACCATTTCAATTTGTCTTATGAACAACTAACTCATGGTATTATAAGAATAGCTATTTTAATCGCATGAATTTCGGGAATACTTTGTTTCGGGATAAATGTATCCTATGTTACTTATAATATAAGGATGCTGTAGATTTCACAAGCGAAAGAAATAAGAATTTTTAGAATCGATTCAGTGCGTACCTATCTAGAACCAAAGAGATTACAACAAAAAACAAATACATAAGATCAAAACGTGTTTCGATATGATTTGTTTTTGAATAGTTTTCAAAGGAAATTCTTTAATACTACTTTCCATTCTAACTTACAATTTATATAACTCTCTATAAATAACAAATGTTAAAGAGTTTTTGTCGACTTATTTTTCAGAAAAATGTCGTCAACTTTAAGATGTTACAAACTGTTCTACACATTTTAGCGCGTCAAATGCGCATGCTTGAACAGCGAGTCGAAATTCGCGCCGCTGAGGAGGAGCCGAGGGGCAAGCGAGGCTCCGACGTCTCTTCAGAAAGTCTGTCTGCCAAGGAGGAAAGACATGCGAAGAGTCCAAGACAAAAGTCACCGAAAGCTATGGCAGGTATCAAAGAAGACCAAAAAGCCGAACGTGCTGCTCAGAAAGAAAGAGAAAAAGCAGAAAAGGCAGAGAAAGAAAGAGAAAAAGCTCTCAGAGTTGATCAAAAAGTAAAAGAGAAAGCCGAGAGAGCCTCCTCGAAAGAAAGAGAGCGAGCAGAAAAGGCTGAATTGAAAGAAAAAGAAAAAGCTGAGAGGGCGTCGTCGAAAGAAAGGGAGAAGGCTGAAAGAGCTTCCTCTAAAGAAAGAGAGAAAGCAGAAAAAGCACAATTGAAAGAAAAAGAAAAAGCGGAGAGGGCTACGTTGAAGGAAAAGGAGAAAGCCGAGAGGGCTTCCTCTAAAGAAAGAGAGAAAGCAGAAAAAGCTGAAATAAAAGAAAAAGAAAAAGCTGAGAGAGCAGCTTCGAAGGAAAGAGAAAAATCTGAAAAGGAAAAAGAGAAAGCCGAGAGATCAGCATCTAAAGAGCGGGAAAAGGCGGAAAAAGAAAAAGAAAAATCAGAAAGGTCTGCTTCTAAAGAGCGGGAAAAGGCGGAGAAAGATAAAGAAAAAGCGGAAAGATCTGCTTCTAAAGAGAGAGAGAAAGCTGAAAAAGAAAAAGAAAAAGCGGAAAGGTCTGCTTCTAAAGAGAGGGAGAAAGCTGAAAAAGAGCAAATTAAAGCTGAAAAGGAAAAGGAAAAAGCAGAAAAAGCCGATCAGAAGGAAAAAGAAAAAGCTGAAAAAGAAAAAGTAAAAGCTGAAAAAGAGCAGGCTAAAATTGAAAAAGAAAAAGAAAAAACAGTAAAAGCTGAACAAAAAGAGAAAGAAAAAGTAGAAAAAGAACAAACTAAAGCAGAAAAGGAAAAGGAAAGAGCTGAAAAGGAAAAAGAAAAAGCTGAAAAGGCCGAACAGAAAGAAAAAGAAAAAGCCGAAAAGGCCGAACAGAAAGAAAGAGAAAAAACAGAGAAAGAGAAAGCGAAAGCTGAGAAGGAACAAGCCAAATCTGAAAAAGAAAAGGAAAAGGAGAAAGCTAAAGCCCAAAGAGAAGCAGAGAAGGAAAAAGACAAAGGAACGAAAGAAGTAGGAAAGAAAAAAGGTGAAGCGTCTTCTGGAACTAGTATTGCCATCAAAGGTACTTACTTAATAATTATAATAACTTCTAAAAAATAAGGTAGGTATAGTTGAGTAATAAAACGGCGCATACGATGATCATCACAATACTCATTACTCATGGTACGGTTTTAGATCTTCAG
This sequence comes from Zygaena filipendulae, assembly GCA_907165275.2. NCBI lineage: Eukaryota > Metazoa > Arthropoda > Insecta > Lepidoptera > Zygaenidae > Zygaena > Zygaena filipendulae. The sequence continues at coordinate 11,514,813 of OU015664.1, forward strand.
GCAAAACCGAACTGTTACTGGCAACGATTTTGATTTATAAAGACGTCTCTTTACTACTTACTCTGTTAAAAAAAATTCTTTGATAATACCTGAAGTTAATTTAATGTATTTAAAAAATTTCAGAGGTGGATCGTAAACGGGAGAAGATTCTAGTTGGTAATATTCGAAGTTAATATTGTTCATATTATGCGATGTGATAGATTTGCATTTCTAACAACCAATTGTTATTTCAGTGGAAAAGGGGCCTACTACGCGTGTTGGTAAGAACTTTACAGCTATACTTTAATTAGGACATAAATAACAGAGTCAAATTCAAACACTCCAAATTAGTACAAAACTACATACTGAATGAAATCAAAGTATATTTGTCACTTTATGTTGCTGATTTTTAAAACTGTCAAGGAAATATTAACAATATGGCAATCTTTACTTACAGATTCTCGTTCGAGCATAGAAGTGGTGACGCAATCGCAGTTCGCGATACTAGAGGCTGCAGTGGGCGAGTTGAAGGAGAAAGCCAAACCGCTCCCTCCTTTAGCGCTGCCAGATAACCAGAAGCTGAGGGAAGACCTGGCGAAAGGCAGCGCTTCGCTCACGGATACTATGCAAGCTATGCAGGTTTATAAACGGGTTTAATTGAATGCCCTCGTTTTTTTGACTCCATTATGTTGGAGGTGGAGAAAAGCAATTATGCAGTCTGTTGAGGTTTATTATACAGCCTACGGAAGTTTATAATAAACGACGTTGACATTATTTTTTGTTTCTGTCTTTCCACGAACTTTCGAGGCAGGTGGACGCTCGCGTGCAAGCGGCAGAGATGGCGATCGGGCGTATGTCGGACCTGCTCACGCAGCTGGCGCTCGCCGGAGCCTTGCCAGAAGATGTGGCGGGCAAGGTGTCGCAAGTCACGCACGACCTGCCCGCTGCTGGAGTAAGGGCTGACGCTGGATATGAGCGAGGTGTTAAGGTGAACCTCTGGTTTAATTGATCTTAACTTTAATGGGAGCATTAAACTGTTATTGACTAATAATATTCTGAGGTGGTTCTCGATTTGTTAATCTCCGTTAATAGTTCTGGAAATTTTAAATGTTATGGTTATTTTTTCTTTAAAAAAGCTCAACTGCAGGTCGGTACTCAGATCTGATAAGATGCACTCAGAGATGAATGGTTAACGTAAAATGGAACTCTCGAAATCATTAAAGAGAATTGTAAATCGTCTGTGGTCACGATCATTCCTATCATGCTAATGAAGAGTTCAATTTTGGAAAACCCGTTGTGTTTTAAATATTTTGATAGCCTGTGAGCTGAGTGAGAGATGAGCCTAATCTTCTGTAGGTATATAGGAAATAATATAATTTCCAGGCGGATAAGTCGCGTGTTGCAACCGCTCGTAAATCGGTGGCCATAAACGAAAAAGCGATAGGCACGGACGGCGATACTGGCTATTCCATGAAGGCTGAGACTACGTCGATAGCCTCGCGCGCCAGCCAAGTGGGCCGCCCTTCCACCATGGTGTCCAAGATGTCAACGCCGTCCATGGTGCCCGGTGTCACGCAGAACGAGATGAGGTTGAAATGAGGTCATATTTTAGTAATATGTACAGGATGGCAGTTTCACCACTTCTAAGACGCAAGATCCTGTTAAGAATTAATGCTGGAAAAACTGTGCTTTATGATTTCACAGCACTGTAGATGATCATACATTTATTTATTTATTTATTTATTCTTTATTGCACGATAAGTACAAATGGCGAACTTAATGCCTTGCGGCATTCTCTACCAGTTAACCATTGGGTAGACGGAGAGATATAGAAGATGGGGTGTGCAAAACAACAATACAAAACAAAACAAAACAACAATACATTACATTCGAGTATAAGTGTATTTTAAGCTCACTACATAAATGTTATTGCTGGTTGTCCTGAACACCTGTATCTTTTACGTATCACAGCTAAACAAACTGCTGGACGGATTTAGCAATACATATAATACAACATAATATACTAGGTATATGTTGTTAACAATATTTTTTCTTTTTTATTATTTATTTACTTAGAAAAAGAAATCTTTTTCAAAAATTCCATGTTGTATTTCGTTTTCTCATGATCAAACGTTCTTTTTCTTTTGCTTATAATTTACATCAATTGTTTTTCACGATTATAGCGATGCCTTAAGAGCTTTGAAGGACGAACTGATGAAAAATATGAATTTGCTGACTGTGAAAGCTACGGCTGTCGCCGACAATGCTCTTGTTACGGCCAAGGGTGTAGGTGAGGCAATTAAACCTATTATATTATTGCAATATATACTTGTACTAATTGGTCCAACAATTAAATAATTGTGATAATTATCTTCTAATCCCTTTAAAGCCGAGAAACTGGATATCGCTCTCAAACTCAACACTCGTATAACGAATTTAAATTCTTTGGTCGCTGATTATTCGGAGCAGTTGACAGGTTTCGATGCAGGACTTGCGACTCAGGTGAAAATGGTTTTACCAATATTATAAGTGTTTTCAATAAGTAGTAAATTTTCAGAGATTATTTTTTTTCGGAATATACCTACTAGATGCAAAGTTTCCGAGAGCAAATGATGCAAGTGCAAGTGGATTTAAAAGGCGGCTTATCTCTGTTGGAAAACGTGAACAATAACGCCGAAACTGCTGGTTAGTTCCTACCATTATAATTAAAGTATAGCCCAATTTTATAAACATGTTAGTAACAACATACGGATTGGTTTGAGCTTTTAATAATTTTGCTCTGAATTCATAGGTGGAAATTTCTGGTTGGTTATGGGAGGATAAAGCATTTTCTTTTATTTATTTCCTCAAAATTACTCTTACTTAGTTACCTATAGAGGTATTTGAACTGGTTTCAAATCTTTGTTTATTGGAATATTGATATGCAAAACTTACAACTCTATCTATCTCCTTAAGTACGAGCAGCTTCAGTGGAAAATTACTGTTCTAAAATAAAGACGACATTTCCGTATGTTATTTGCATTAAAGCTAGAATAAGAGGTCGAGATTTAAATCCAAATATGTGGTGCAGCTGTGAAAGAGCTGAACGAACGCTTCGAGGGCCTGGTGCTAGAGCTGGACCAGACAGTGCACTCGCACCAGGCGCTCACCGACCTGCAGAGCCAACTGGGAGACGAGCTGCACGTTCGTATTTATCACCTTTCACCTTTCGTTTTTCGATTACTAAAAGACTCACCATCTTATACTATGGTCCGCTATTATCTGTGGACACTTCAACCTTGGGAATTTAAGTGCTATATCATCATCCCTTCCCATACTATCAATAAAGCGCGCGAGGAGCGTAAAATTTTTCTTTCAGTGAGAGCCACTATTTTCTGTCATTTCCAGTTATGTAATTGCTAAAATCTTAAGAGCTCGTTCATCATCTATTCGTGACTAGGTGATCTGGATTTTTCAATCCATCAAACGATTAGCTCACTTTAGAGACGTAAAAATAAAACTACAAAATGGACCAACAACTATGGATTGGATCTCCCACCTCACTTAATATACATAGTTGTTTTTTTCTCAAAAGTAACATTTTAATTAGGTATACATGATAGAATTCATTATTTATGTCATGATATCGACGCTCTGTATCGATTAGAAACATTCCAGCAATTTACATGATCGTAAATGTCGTTGTGTCCTCACCAGAGCCTGGTGGAGTGCGTGGAGATGCTTCGTGAGCAGAAGGCGGATCGGGACGAAGTGCAAGACGGATTGCGAGACAAGGTTACTATAGAGAATCCCGTGACCCGTCGTATAGAGTAGTATATATACTTTTTATGTTAGAAAAAGCAATAATTTCTTAAAATATCCTTTTTTCTTAATTCGCTACTTGGTTTCACTGTCAGCTCTTTAGTTGTATTTCTCTCAAAGTAAGAGACGTCCACTTCGTCGAATGTCCACAAGTTTCCCTGAACGTACAGTTACTCACTTGCCTAAATTTCCAATTTCCAAAACCTTTTTTCTTGAAGGTTTTTTTCCCTAAATCTTCGTTACTGTTGGTATTTCCACAAATCACGTCTCTGCAGAGCTCTGCTGTTTCCACATTATTATTATGATGTTAATAAACCGGCGCAGGCTGACAACTCTCGACTTGCGGGGCTGATGACTGAGGCAGCCTTCGCGGCGGTGCGCAAGCAATTGGAGAGGCGGCTGGAGGTGTGCCACGACAAGTTCAACAAGCAGGAGAACACCTGGATGGTGAGACAACAAGCTCAAAACCTTCAAGCTTCAAACCTATTTGCCTTTATCATTACCGAACAAACTAGGAAAATGGAAGTCCCACGAGGACCATGGTGGACGATCCCATTATGTAGGTATCTTATTTGGTTAGACTACCAATCAGATTGGCCCGTGTGAGAAATTAAATTTAGTAAAAATTTACAGTCAAATTGTGACTTTTTGTGAAATGCAAACTTGAAACATCCGATTTTAGTTTAATTTTTGACTCAGTTTCATTGGATAGGTACTAATTTGGTTAGTTTTCGTAGGTATCTATGTTGGACTAAGAAGATGTGTTGTAATGTGAAAGATTATAAAAAGTGGTTATCGTCAGCGAGCGATGAGAGACCTGACCGGCGTGGCGGACGGCAAGGCCGACCTGATGCAGCTGCTTGGGGCTCGCGACGAGGCGCAGCAGAAGCTGAGGGAGCTCAAAGAACAGCTGGATAAGCTGGAGATGATTCTTGGCGAGCCCAAGGTCAGTGTCAACTGACTGACTGACGCGGAAAAATGAATTTCATTTTCCTTCAAGTACCTAAGGATAGGTAGTTCACGGTGTAGGAAAAGGTTGCTAAAATACGTATAATAATATCTAATGTTGAACTAAATTAAGTCTTCCCGTCTTATTGGTTTATGTCATTTCATTCTTAAAAGGTCTCTCAGATTCAATGGGTCAAAATGAAATGTCTCTTCTTGACTATTCATAAATATTCCATAGGAGTTTAACCAGCTATTACAGCATGCATCTGTATGTATTGCAGTCTTAAAAGGAGATGTACCTATCTACTTAAAACAATTCGTCTAGCAATAAGGCCACCCTTTGACCTGTATTTAATTTATATATATTGTAAAAAATCTGTGTAGTACATTGTATTGTACTGTACTGTAGATCCTTCCTTCTTGTTTGTTAAAAAAAAAAGTACGGTCGCAACCTCGCCACTCTGAACAGTGTGCAAGCGAACCGTCTCTCGCTGCTACTATATAGCGGGGCGTGGGGAGGCACGAAGTGCTGACATCCGCTGGGATGCAATAGTATTCTTCGTTGTGGTGTGATCGGTTAGGCGGCGATGTTGACGCGTAAGCTGGCTCGGGACGCGGTGTGCGGCGCGTGCCAGCTGCCCGCGCTGATGGAGCCTCAGGACGCGAACTCGAGCGCGCCCGCGCCGCTGCCGCCGCTGTACACGGCGCACGCCCCGCGCCCCGCGCCGCAGGGCGCCGAGGAGCCGTGCCTTACGGAGCTCGCGCCGCCCCCGCACGCCGGCGCCAAGTGAGTGACAGCTGCCCCCTTACAGCGTGGACAGTGGGCCACATAGACAAGTATACCACCTTGTGAAACGGCAACTTATAACGTCATTTACAAGGTGGTATGCTTGTCTATGTGGTCCACTGTACCTACCTACCAGACTGTTGTAAACAAGCCCCAAATCGAAGTTTTCAACAGCGGTTTAAAACAGAGCGAACGGTTGTTTGCAACGAAATTACGGGCGACTGTCGCGACGGACAGCCTCCCGCCAAGGTCACCTTGTGGGGAGGGTTGTTTAAAACAGTCTGGTACACGCTTTAGTAAGAAACGCACCATAATGTCACGTGGTCACGTACAATAGTCCAACCAAAAGTTCAGTTTTGCTGCGTGACCACATCACATGACAATTCCGTTGCTTAGTTTTCTATGTGTTAACAATAGGGTACTTGAATGAAATTTTTTTTTCAGTCTATTTTAAAGATATATGGCCTACTTATCCAAAGCAAGAAAAAGAAAAAAAATATGCATAAATTAATGAAATAAAGCGTTTCAAAGTTCCTACTTTAGATTTTACCGCCGAAACGCGGAATGACGTCACTTGTTCAAAATTACGCCTTATTAATCTGTGATAGAAATGTCACTGTCGTATTAACAAGGTCATATGACACTGACAGACAGATGACTTCAATATCCAAAAGCGAAATTAAGGTTAAACTGTGTCGAGTTACTTCCAAAAGTTCCAGTAAAGAATCGAAATGCATCTTACCGGTGCATTTTAAAGTAAAAAACTTCAGAAAATGGAAAATATGCGTTGACTGTATGCACTTAGTTTCTTTTGCCTTCTCTGAAAGAGGTAAATCTTTCTTAAAAAAATAAAAGTGACGTCATGTGTTAAGCGTGGCTGTGATTGGTGTTTCGTTGCAACGTTCCGTTTCACAAAATTAAAAGTTGAATATTTCGGAAACTATTAAAAATTTTTTAGTAAATCTTTCACGATAACGCTTTTCTAAGGCTCTATTTTTGAAATATTGACACAATTTCTTATTATAAATTTCATGCAAGTACCCTATTGTACATGGTCAACTTGGCTAAGAGGGCTGTGGTGGCATTTTTTTCATTAGAGATTCTGTAAATGTTCTGTGGCGACCGCTACACCACAGTACTGGCTATATGGAAGTCCTGAATCGCGCTTACGACATTTTCCACACTGCGCTGCATATATACGACCTCCGACGATCTACAGTGGGAGCCGCAGTTCCCCGGGCATAGCACCTCACCCGGCCAGCTTTCCCTTTGGTGGCGGTCGAGCCATATTATCCATCGACTCCCGTTACGGTTCAAATCTGATCTGGTACCTACATAAGTCCACATGTAACCTACATGTAGAGCCTCGGCTCTACCCTTTACCGATCCGTGACTATGTAAATGCCAATGTTATTTGTACTCTTACGTATAGTACTGTAGGTACTAAGCTTTGGTACTAAGTAATATAATTTAGCAAAGACAACATACCAATACCACAGGCTCTATTCAAATTCTACTGCATTGTTCTTATATTTAGTCCACGTTAGTACCAGAAACACCTGCTAAGAAACCTGACGCACGTTATTTCGGGACAGCAAATGACTTTGGATTCAGAATATCTATTGGCTCTATACTTTGATTTCAAAGTCAAGTGCTGTCTATAGATTGTCAATTTGGGTAAGGAAACTGGATTTTTCTCTGTGCTGCATATGCACGCTCACTGGGCACTCCGCAGGGCGCACATCTGCCAGCGCTGGGTGGGCGGGTCGCACACGCTGGTGGGCGCGAGCACGACGCGCGAGGTGGCGGCGCCGCCCGCCCCGCCGCTCGCGCCCCCCGTCACCAAGTACACCGCGCCCGGCACCGACGGCCGGGTGAGTGTCTACGTCACACCACAGCAGGGCTAATATGTAACTCATGTTACTATCATATTATGTCGGTTTCAATCGGTTTTGCGATTTAGATTAATAACCCAACCAACCAAATATACTTCTATACTATACTAATATTATAAAGCTGAAGAGTTTGTTCGTTTGTTTGGTTGACCGCACTAATCTCCGAAACTACTGGTTTGAATTGAAAAATTCTTTTTGTGTTGGATTGTTCATTTATCGAGAAGGGCTATAGGCTATATACATCACTCTACGACTAATAGAAGTGGAGCAGCAATGAAAAATGTTGCAAAAAATTATTCCTTTTGAGAGCTCCCGTTGCGTACGCTGCGTAAACGGTTAGCTGTCTAGTAGGTTTTTTTCTCAAATTGGAAATTGAATTTACTGAAAAGAAAAGAATTTAAAAAATTTTTTTTTGGGCTTGGTTACTCTTCGTTTATCACCCCTCTCAATTTTAGGTAAAAATATTCAATGTACAGAATCGCGGATTCTACTCTTTTGCTATACTATAGATAATGTATCTTTCCTTAATAGTTGTACAAGATGGAACAGGAATGCCAGCCATGCGTGGAGTGCAACGAGCTGGCGCCCGCGCCTGCGCACGCGCCGCCGCGCTCCGACGGCGGCGGGGATCACGGTACTTATCACTACTGTTATTAATTTAAACTCGATAATAGAATAGAATAGAATAATTTTTATTGCGCAACAGGCACTCACTAAGTTTACAAACAAATTTATAATTTTACAAATTCATCACAAACAAGGCTTAGATGGTCCAACGCCCGGACGGATTAGCGCAGTAGGTCACCGTGCCTACCCGTTAAACAAGAGGTTCCTGGTTCGAGTCTCAGTGCGGGACTTTGTGTGATGATCACAGGGTCTGGGCGTCTGTAGCGGAATATTGATTTCCGCGACACACATAGTTTATCTCGGTTTTGTGTTGTAAAGTTTTATTATAAGAATAAAAATCTTAAATATGGAAAGCTGATCAGATCTCTTGCCTACTCGTCGCTTGTGGGAACTCTACTCGCTACTACTCTCTCTACTATCGTTAAAAAATATATCACAAACAAATCTTTTATAATATGGACCTACTAACCATTTGTTATATTACCTTGCATTACAGAAACAAAGGCGGCGACGTTGCGTTTGGTTATGAAGTGAGGTATGTTGTTACGTGGATAAAAACAATATTTAAATTAAACGCACGCTGTACTGAAATAAAGTACTGTTTTCAAATAATTATTGTCTTTGATTTGACACGGAAGAAAATGAGACAGGTATATATCTAATGCTGTAGTTATTGTTCTGAGTATCTAATCTATATAATATGTATATGTCAGCGTCAAATTGTGAAAACTGTTAGTTTGTAAAATAACGGTAATATTATGAAATTGAGTATAAAAATCGGTGGTGGTGGACGCTCGCACATCAGAAACCGATACCATCCGACTCTTGCGCTCACAGTTCAAACTTTACCTAACCTAGGATGTCGGGCTGCTCAAAAATACCTCTTTAATGCCGATCGTTTATAATCTAACGGTTTTTACAATTTTGTTGTGTGGTATAAGCTGTAAGGAATAGAAGAAAATGAAAGAAATTTGGAGTTCTTGCAGGAATTCCGAAACTCACGCGGGTTAATCTCCGCAAAGGTTGGAACGATTTTGACGGGACTTTCACTGCTAATTAGCTGATGTTATAAGAAGTAAAATAGGCTACTTTGAAGTTCCTGCGGGAGCTCCGACACTTACGCGGGTGAAACCGCGGGGCACAGCTATTATAGTTTGTAATAAATAAAATAAATTTACAAGTTGAACGTAACGTTTATTTGAAATGAAATAAATAAGTACCATAGATTACTAATAATTTAAATTTTTAAATAAAGCGTATTTACAACTTAGCAGCGTTATAATAATTAAGGTATAAATACTTATTGGTCTATTTTGGAATAAAGGACATAAACACATAAAATAGACATCATCTAGTTGAGTTCTACGATTCAATCGATATACTAACACATAGGTTATATTTAGCAAAGGCTTAATAACTGAAAATATTTTCTTTCCCCCCTACTAATGTTAACAATGAAAAAAAAAATCTGAAATTCATATAATGAAATATAATGGAAGTTTAGTCTTTCCCTCTAGAAGACAAATAAAGTTAGTCTACAATAAATTAGCAACTCGTAAAATACGAAATAAATAGAATATATAATTATTATTTGGTAACAATAAAAACTACAATAGTACACGGTGCGTCACGAACGAATACAGGGTGATGTTAAACGTAGAACAATTTACAGATACAATACTATCTCTCAGGAACAAAATAAATATGGCTGACAAGTTCAAATCCAGTCATCCTGTCATCCTCTTTTTTATAACTCACCGTATAAGCAATAATAAATTAATTATACAATAATTATTATTTTCAACACCGTCATCATCAATAATATAATTTTATAATTTAAAAATAAATAGAATAAATTAATTATTTTCTTAAACAAAATCACCATAATCATTTCACTGGGAAATGTTTCATTGTAATTATTAGATACCTACGTAAAATTAACAATAAAAACTATGTTCCAACTTTATTAATTAGTTGGTCAGGACATGATGTGTCCAATTTTCATACGACACAATATATTTTCACGGCGCTTTCTTTCAACGTTGTAAATGAACAGGGGCCCTATATCCAATAACATATCTTGCCCATAAGTAACGCGCGTCTCAAAAACACAATTCCAAACCCTCCAGATATTAATACTCTGTAAAATATTAGAAATTAACATTCTGTGTGCCATAAGACACATTGTAAATATATTTTTCATTACTCATACTCGGAAAGTAGGTCTGAAGTTGCCTGAGAAGCGGGTTGAAAGTAACCCTTTTCAGCCCTAGGGAGAATCGCTTTCAACTGACAACTGTCAAATTATTAAAAAAAAACTAGGTCTATTTTCACATTTCTATTGAACCATGTTTCAACTTTCTATACAGCCAGCGCGATGTAAAATTGAAATAACGTAAAGTTTAAGTAGGTATTAATTAAAATAAAATTCACTCTTTTTCTTAAGCTAATTCCTATTTATATTTTTTTATTTTCTTTAATTAATACTTAATAATTAAAGAAAATATTTTTTTTAGGTCGCCACAATGTAAATAAAAAATACTGGCTGAATAGCTAGCCGGCCAAAGAAAAAGAAATAGGTGGGAAAGTGTCAAGCGACTATCCAATCTTCACTGATTTTTTCTTTAGCTAATTCCTATTTTTATTTTGACTTTCCTTGCATTCGTAATGAAAAGCACAGTGTTACCCTCGGGAGAAAGACTTATTTAGTCCCTCGATCTATTGGAGCCCTCGCTACGCTCGGGCGCCAAACCCCGTCTCGGGACTAAATAAGTTACTTTCACCCCTAGGATAACAATGTACTATTTTTGAAGTGAAACTCCTTTGAGCAAGAGGGAAAACGTGTTTTAGTCACAGTGGATAAGGGTCCAGCACGAAAACGTGCAAAAAACTAGCTTGTATGTTCACAATCGCTCAAAAAAGCTCCATGTGTCGAGCACCGAATTTGTTGAAATCATTATTATCATCCACAATTCGTCTGAACTTTCACAATGTAGTCTGTGGGTGCACAAGTTTGTGCGGTTGATTTTCATCCGTCTCGATCCATCTTCTTCATCCATCGGCTAATGTTGGTCGCAGTGGAACCTCGCGCAGTCGTGGTCTCTGCTCGCCGACATGACGTCACCGAGGTGATGCGCGATGGGAGTGGGGTCTGCGCCGCCGCGGCTGATCCTGGAGGTGGAGACCAGTTTTGAAAGTTGACAGATAGGATTCAGTCAGATTTGATAGCGTTGAAGGCTACATTCTATAAATAAAATCAAAGTGTTTGTAATATCGAGATAATTGCGTCCTATATTGATTGATAGGTGCATATCTGATATCGCAGTCAAACAAGCACCATCCGCTATAAAAAATTAAAACTCCTGAGATATTTAATTTTTAAAGAAATCAAAAAAGAAAGAAGAATTGTAGTAGAATATGTAAAATTTAGGCTACGTAAATCTAATCTTAGGCTACGTATCTAAACGTCAGGCAAAAAAGGTAATAAAAAACATCGCGTTCAAGTCCCGCGTAATTTTACATAATATAATACGTAAATACCTACTAATTTTTAATGATCTGCATCTGCATCAATTAATTATCTACAGCATTTAGATAAACTTCATATCAAAAAGTTTAAAGAAAAAATGGCTTCATCTGGCGCTTTTTGCTTAAACTTTTTAGTTTAAAGAGTCAGTTCTTATTTTACTTTTGTGTACCTTACATTGTAGCTTCTTATTTTTGTGCATGTTGTGGCGACCTTTAATTATTGAGGCAGCGATTAACTTTTTATTTTTATAATATCTCTTAACTTTGTTGATCGTCTGAAAATTAGTGTTTGTCCATGCAGGACCGGTGCGGTATGGTGTTTTGCGTGAGTAGAATTTACCATTAAGACGTGAGGTAGGTACAATCTGTCGATCGCGGATTTCAAGTGGACACACTAGCAGTATTCTAATGAGCAGGTTTTTGTTGCGAAAATTGTCCTCTGGGCATTACGTAGACGTACTCAGCATTCAAATATAAAGTAGTTTGCAATATTTTTCTACATGCATAAAATATAGGTACGTATACAGTGTTGGTTTGGAAATTGCAGGCACTTTAAAGTTTAGTCATAGAAAAGAATCGTGTAGTACAGTTATTCTAGACACAGAATTAATGAGTCTAGAACCGCATTTAGCGCACGTCGAGTGATGCGTATTCACGGCTGGTGGAACCACCTTACGATGTCTTGGCTCGAATGCAATTTCGTATCGTATGCGTTCCATGCACAAAAATTGTTTTTGTGCTGTCAATTTCGAATGGAATTTTGAATGAAATTAATCTCACTGTGACTGTATTGATCCGGGTCATAAGCTACTTACGCATAAGTATATCATTGAAATCTGTCTAGACGTTTTAGCGTTATGCGTGCACAGACAGGTGTTTTGGCCTCCATCGTCTTTATATAAACTTCCAAAAATATTACATGTAGGTACCTACAGACAGACTGCCCCGTTGTGCCCGTATTATGTATGTGGGTACCAAGTTTCGTTCGGAATGCCGTCCCATCACTTTCACCGGCAACTGGCCACGTGACCATCACGCGAACACCCGGCCCTCATCGTTTCCGAACGCGAAGCACCCGCGGCCACGACACCAGCCAAGTTATGCAACCAGTCATGTTACGTGGACACCGTCTTTTCTGGCGGCATGCTGTCTGCCGTTATTAAAATTATGTTTTCTTTTGATTTTTAGAATCTCGTCGCAATTTTAAACGAGTACCTATTTCAAAATATCACTGATACATCACTGACGTACCTACATATTTTTTGAGCTTACTCCTTAAAAATCGATTTGCGAATTTAAGGGCGATGGTATTGAAAAATTATGAGCAGATACTACCCAGTGAAATAGTGTAACGTATCGCTTTTTTTAAATTTGGAATGTTTTTGAGGATTAGGTAACGCCTCAGGGTAACGCATGGCTAGGGTTTAACTTGGATGGCACCGGAAGTTACAAAATAATTTAAACATAGGTAGGTATGTATTTGTTTTTGGATTTTATGTAGACTCCAGCCGAGCGTAGTAGCTGACTTTTTTGAAATCTACAGAATAACGACCAAGGTTAAAATATGTTTGAAAAAACTTTTCAGGACAGCTTTTCATTCTCACGCATGTTTTCATACTCACAACAGTACTCTTTTTTTTTTCTTTTCTATTCAGTTCTATTTTTAACTTTTTGTTAGTCGGTTTCACAAATGTGTGATACTGCGGTTCATCAAACGATTAAATTGGTTATGAGCATAGAGCAAAAACTTTCTTCAAGTAAAATGCGGACTCGGTGGTCTTGAAAAGACCTCAATTCATGACGTCATGTGACCTCATAATGTGTAGAATGCACCGCAACATTCCTTCCGCGGCATCGCGGTCGTCCATAGCAGCGCGCATATTTATGATTTGACACAAATATTACATTGGTTGGTATTACATAATTGACGTCATTCGAATACTAATTCACGTATTGAGTTAAGTAGGTATTTACGATTTGTTTTCTAAGCGGTGAGAGTTTGTGCCAAGGCAGAAACAGGTATGGACGCAGCAGGAGCGAAGTCGTTGACTGAGATACCGGCTAATACGTCAACACTCGTAGTTTCTCTCTTATTATTACGTATTTTACTTCATTAGAATGCTAAACTAACGATATAATATGTCATCATACAAACATCAGACCAACTTGTACCATAAAACTATCATAATATATTAGGTAGCTGTGCCCCGCGGTTTCACCCGCATGAAAGGTTTCTAGGGGAAGGGGGGGCATGACGGGGTCGTGAGGTAAGACGGGGTACTGCACATATACAAGAAACCAGACGTTTGTGGATAGAAAGCAATAAGGCAATGGGAAGCCTCATTCGACCAACGGTCAGCGCGAGAGAAATTGTGAGTGGGAGTGCAGGCGTTTTTTGTTTACAAACGAAAAACTGTTTTAACGTTTTGACGATAAAATTTTGTGTAAGGTCAAACGTCATCATATTAAGGTAATTATGATCACCACATTTATGTCTTTTTGATCTTTGTTTACTAGTATTGTTTATTTTGATATGGTATGTTGTTTGTATGAATCCGTTAAACATTTTATAAGTAATATTTATTTTTGTTCAAATTTACCTTTTGAGGCAAGATGGGGTATTTGGTGTGGAGCATGATAGGGCATTGGGGCAAAATGGGGTTGTGGGTCTGGGTTCATTTAAATTTCTAAATAAATAATATTGGTTAATTTTCTTTTAGGTTAAATCGTGGTACGTACTTACAAGAAAAAAACCAAAAGAGGAGAGTGGTCGACAGATGCTATTAAAACAGCTATAGTTAAAGTTTTAAGCAAAGAGATTGGATAAAAAAAATTACTTCTGCATATAAAGTGGCTCAGACTACTTTAGAACAATATGTTAAGAAACTGAAGGAGAGTGGTAAAGTTACTATTAGTTTACCTTTTAATCTCGAAAAAAACTACATTTACACCTAAAGAAGAAGACGAAATAGAAGAATATCTGAAATGTATCGAAAACCATCTTTTTGAACTAATAACTAATGAACTGGAACGTCTAGCATATAAATTGGCAGTTAAAAATGGCAAGACAAAAGGTGTGGACAATGAAGATCTGGAGGAAATACACATTTATTTGTTTTGTGAGAATGATAAGCCTAACCCATCTTGCCCCAATTTCACTACCCCATCATACCCCATAGTATGGGGCAAGATGGTTTTTCATAATGTTTCTATTAATGATTAATTATTAAAAAATGTGATAAGTTGATATTTCAAAGACTGTACCAAATCATAGTTAGATTAATGAAATAACGTGCCATAAATTAATAAGACTAATAAACACAGTGATTATGCTGTATTTTTGTTATTTCCCTTAGCTACCCCATCATACCCCCCCTTCCCCTATACAACAACTTTTGTTCCCGACATCCGATTTCAATGAAACAAAGTCATATATAGCTCCAGGCTAAGCTTAATTTGCCTGTGAAAACCGCATGACAATCAGTTCAGTAGATGCGGAGATTATCGCTAACAGACAGACAGACAGAAAAGAATTTTAAAAACTTTTTTTTTGGGCTTGATTACTCTTCTTTTATCACCCCTCTAAATTTAAGGTAAAAATATTCATTGTACAGAATCGCGGATTCTACTCTTTTATCATAGTATAGATTATGTCATAGTCTTTATGCTTTATTTTTAAATTGCCGTAGCTCCTCTTTCCGTGAACCGTTTGCGACGAAAGAAAGCTTTTATTTGAAACTTTTTAATGTCTCGTGCGTGATGCGCACTGAGCAATGAGTGTCAATGCATAATTTTCGTTTAATTGTCGTCAATGTAATGATTCGCCTCCAGTCACAACTATATTTTTAAGCGACTTCAAAAAAAGGAGGTACCGACCGACCAACCGAAAGTGCATCGCAATTTATTTTAATGCTTATTGAAAGTGCCGGTAGGTATTGGTAAAACGATCATGTAACACATATTACAGTGTAAGTCAGTTTGTGCCCGTCGTGTGGTCCGAATTGTCGTGCACCGGCCTGTGTATGATCACAGACGAAAGAGAAAGTGATGAGTCTATATTATCTATATCTACAACAACGAAACAAGACTTGTGTTAGGGTTGATGTAGAAAGCTAAAATAATTGAAATTTAATTTGTAATTATTCTATTTAATTCGTATTATTCGAATTCTTTTTAGTTAAATAGCTATTCAAAGCTAATGTCTTTATTGGTGGCGCCATGTTTGTTTGGCGGGCTTTCACGCCATACCCGTTTGATTCGGAATAATACTCCTTGTTTTTTTGTATATCCTGCACTGTCATTGGCTGACGAATGAGCGCGCAAGCCATTAGCCAATAGAAAAGCTCGATCGAGTTGCGCGATATTCAAAAAGCCGCGCGCCGTCAGCGAGTGACAGAGCTCGAGAGAATTACGCGGGAATTGAACTGCGGGTAGGTAGGGGCAACAAAACGTGGTATGTGGAAGTCAGTCGAGTCTAGGCTACCAAAACGTTCGGTTGGTTGATATTTCTATCGTACAAACATTGTGTTTACTAGCATAAAGTGGAGTGATATAGTTGTAAAGTGTAATAGTCGTGAGGTGTAATACTTGTGAAACGTTACAAAGGAAATATTATCAAATAATAACGATTTGCTAAATTAATAACGCCTTGTGTATTTGTCTACCTAATTCCTTTAGTCAGTTTACCCTCACACTGCAGAGTATTATCACATTTCAGAAGTGCGAAGACAGCGTTTTCTTTTTATAAAACGTAAGTACACGCCCATAACAAAAAGGATAATAATATGTATTAATATGTAGTATGTACCACGTTTGCTTGGTCTCCACGATACAAGCCTATAGCTTAGTGTGGGATCAAGTAGAGTGTTGTGAAGTCGATTAAAGGAATGTTGTTTTTTTTTTTTTTTTTTTTCTTCAATATTTTTATTTTGTATGTTATGACCTAATACGGTTTATTTCATGTTATTTTTATAAAGTTTACATCTGTTACGTGATTTATTAGCTTTTTCCATCGTGATAATTTAGCCATGGCTTTGCCGTGGTACATCTATAGGGATAGGTATACTATAGGATAATAATAGACATAATAGTATGGTTAATGGTGAGGTACAAAATACTAGTAGATGTTTGAAATATTTATCTTACTACCTACCAAATGTAATTTGCTTTTTACTAATTCGTTTTTTTTCTCTCTTTCGGCACTTGCGAGTCAAAGAATATGGAGTCACCACTCAGCCGTCGAAGTCGCAGCCGTGTGAGATTTCGGAGCCAGGGTCTCAACGGACTAGAAGCAGTCTTGCAACCAGGTGAAAGGCAAGTGCGAACGGGCAGGCGCAGCATGCACCAGCTGCGAGACACTACTCACACTGAGCAAGACCAGAACCAGGAATCGAGTCAAGAGCGGGTCAAGTTCCTGGAGACGCAGTTTCTTCACGAAAGAAGACGACATCGCAATGCTGAGGAGCATCAGCGATGAACTCCCCATCACCGAAGTTGTGCCCGCAGTCGCAGTCGAAGTTGTTGCGTGACGCAGCGCTTGGATTCAATCCCAGCTAGCGAGAGGCAACTACGGCGGAAAGTCGACCGACACGATCAACGAAGGGAGCAAAAGCACAGGCACGAGCGCCGTGCAGAGCGGCGTGACGACGCGGGATATAATGAAAGGTCACGTAGTCCTTCCATACCTATCTAGAAAATATCTTTTCGACATGTTCATTGTTTAAGTCTATGAGTGATGGTTTTTTCATTTCATGCATCTACTCGAGACTTTCGTTCATTTCAAAAAACAGATTACAACAATATTTTGCCCAATTTCGATCCATCCGTGAAAAATCAGCTCATTGGTATAGGTATGGCTAAAGAAAGTAAATGAATGTGCCTCGGTTTATGCATGGGATGATGAAACTACAGCCTTCTTTGCTATGCAAAAACTTCAAGGCCTAGCGAAGACATGGTACGAAGGTCTGAACTTTGTCCTTTGTACATGGGGTGAGTGGTAAAAGAAACTACTTGCTGCATTTAGGTCTTAGAGGATATACGAAAAGGCAGATATAACGAACTATTAGAAGTTTATTTTTATGAGAAGTTGGTTCTAATAAATTGTGTGACATCGTTGATAAGCGTGCAGTCAATGTCTCATAAATACATGGGTTAAGTGATAGGACTTTGAAATCTTTGAGCCTTTAGATCAATTTTTATAATACCTAGTTAGTGGCAAAGACTAATCAATCCAATGGTGGTATAGACCGATTCAAAAATAAAAATCATAGTTCGAATGCTTCCAAATTCCAAATTCCATAACAAGGTGCCAGGTCGTCTCAGTCAATTGGTTGTTACAGCTATAGAGAGAAAGGGCACAGTTATCCTTATTACCCAAAACCTCTTATTAGGTGTACTAAATGCAATAAAGTAGGCCATACAGTAGAAAAATGCTTCACTACCGCGATAGTAAAACTGAAAAAGCTAGCAGAAATGCCGACAGTAATATCCCGAAAACCATGTGCATTGATTCAATTAGTCTCAGAGAGATTCTCAATCCTAGCTCGAAGTTTTCTCTGTTAATTCTCAGCTACTATGTAAGTTTAATTTTGATTATTAATAATTGCACCCTACTCTTTTTGTCTTGTTATCAATGCCAGTGGTTAACTGGTAGAAAATGCCGCAAGGCATTAAGTTCGCCATTTGTACCTTTTTGTGCCATAAAGAATGAATAAATAAATAAATAAGTTTTAAAGGAGGTGACTGTAAAGTACGGTATGTCTAAACATGTTATTTTCGATTTTGAAAGTGAGGTTACCTTAGTTACTGAGTCGCTTGTTCAAGAGTTAGGATTGACCCATGATCAGATATCGTCATTCATGAAAGGGTTTGGTAGCGGAATGGTGCAGTCAGTCGGAGTATCACTTGAGATAGCCGTTGATGGAGTAGTAGCTCTAGTTTCATGCAATTTTATTGGAGATATAGTTTCTTTATTGAAAGGTCAATCTTATATTGATAGGTCACATCATAGTGTATAACAGTGGCGAAGGTACCATAGAAGCCGATTCCCACCGGCTTCCCTTCAGACGCAACATCTCTCTCCGTAATTGGGAACGTTGTCAGGGATACAGGGAAGGGCTTTTTATACCGGGATTCCCGCGGGAACTCCGGAACTTTTCGCAGGTGAAACCGCGGGGAACAGTTAATAGTTTAATAAGTTGAAATTAAAGTAGATTTCCGGCTTCCCTCTCTCAATATTTCACCCTTCGCCACTGGTGTATAAGGATGCAACTGGACTCCGGTTTATTGACTTTAGTAAGGAGATGCCTCGTGTTCTCGTGTTGATGGCGGGAAAAGATGAGTCTTTGATTAGGCGAGCTTAGTTGGTGCAGTGAAGCTTTTTGGTGCAGCGTCGGTGAGAACCAAAGCTGAACTGTCAAAGTCAAAAAGTCAAAAGTCAAAAGTCAAATCCTTTATTCAAATTCACCGTGTCTTCCAGAGGTCACCTTTTTATTAAGAAATAGCATCGTAGGTAAACCGAACGAGCAATATTTCACATATGGAGATCTTTACAGGTACAAGAATGGCTTGGTCAATGTAACAGTAGTCCCATGTTCGAGTTTTTGTAAAATTTCACACAATAGGTACGATTTTGTGCCGTGCGGGGAACGAGTCAGTCAAGTAAAAAAAAAAATGTAATTGCAGTGCCGGTTGCTGCAATAGTTGAGCATAAATAAGATGAAAGTCAGGTTCGTGTCAATGATAAAGTTTCCGATGAGGTGAAACAGAAGTTGCTGAATATATTTCATTTATATTAACATTGTTTTTCCTCGTCGCTCAAAGGATTAGTTTGCAAAAATACGACCAAAATGAGTATAGAGCTGAACAGTGATCGCCCTGTTGTCTATCCTTCCTATGGGTTGTCTCATCACGTACGAGACAAAGTTCGTAACAGGTTAAGGAGATGATGTATGCAGATATAGTGACACATATCGATGACAGTGGGGTGGGTGTTGGAGGAATATTGTTACAGCGTTCAGCAGGGTATGAAAATTTCCGTCAAATTGCATACTAGAGTAGACAAACTTCTCCGGAGGAAAAGAACTTTCATTCTTATGGACTGGGGACTCTGGTGGTGATATGTTCTCTGCGAAAGTTTAGGGTATATTTGCTAGGAAAACAATTCAAAGTCGTCACGGATTGCAGTGCACTGCGCTCAACCTTCACGAAACGTGACCAGAATACCCAGGATAGCTCGCTGGTGGCTGTATTTTTTTAGGAATTCGAGTGCACCATTCGAGTACAGAGCAGATACTAAAATGATGGATGTTGATGTACTATTCCGCAACCCAACAATAGACACCGAAGAGTCGTTTCAGAAACAGGTTCCTGCAGTAATATCTATGATTAATAAAGAATACTGGTTTCATACGTTACAGCTTAGAGATATGGAATTAGATAGGATCCGGAATGTATTAAGTAGTGGTCTTGATAAAAAAAAGACTCCAGTACATTCGAGATAATCTACGTACTATTTTTAAACGAGCAATTCTTGTACATAATTATATATATACTAGTTGTGCCCCGCGGTTTCACCCGCGTTAATTTCAGAGATCCCGAGGAATTCCGGGATAAAAAGTACCCTATGTGTTAATCTGATGTATAGGCTAAATTACTGTAGAGTTTCATTTAAATCCATCCACTAGTTTTTGCATGAAAGAGTAACAAACATCCATCCATACATACAAACTTTCGCGTTTATAATATTAGTAATAGTAAGGATGTATACATATAATCTGAATCTCGGAAACGACTCCAACGATTTTCATGAAATTTAGTATGCAGGGGGTTTTAGGGGCAATTAATCGATCTAGCTTGGTTTCATTTTTAGAAAACGTCGTTTTGTCCGTGTTTTCAGGCAATGTAAGATGAGTGTTTGTTTTTCTACTTAACAACACATGGCGCTATACACAACAAGCGAAGTTCGGTGACCCAGATATTTATATCATTAAAGAAAATAAGCTGTTTCCATACATAGGCGGTGATGGTCAAAACCTTTGCTGGGTTGTGTTAAAGGGTGCAAGGTGGCAAACATGTCGCATGAATTATGATGACATCGGTAATTTAGGAATGGAAAAGACGCTAGAGAGGACTAAGAAACATTAGTTTTAGTAAAATAATAGATTTGTGAAGAAATACGTAAATTCATGTATTGAATGTGCGTATGCGAAAAACAACTGTGATTCTCGTGAACTCCCATGAAACGATGAGAGAAACGAACGAGAAACGAACTCAATAATGACGAAAACAGTAAAAGTTTATGCCACCGTTTGTAGGTCCCTATCGAGTAGCTATAGTTCTAGGTAGAAACAGGTATAAAGTAGCCCCTATATTTCTGGTAGGTACAATTAGTACACATAATAAGGCCCCACAATGGTCGCAGCTGACCGCATCAAGCCACGGATCCATATTACAGTGCTCGAAATCGATGACATTGTGACTCGGACACAGAGCCAGGTGCGAGCGGTAGTTGCGGTGAGAACTAATGTTTTGATAGATAGATAGTGAAGTTATATTATAAGTACTTGATCGATTGTTTGTATTTCTTATATGACTGTCTAAGAGAAATACTTGCCGATAAAATATTTCGTTGTTTCAGATCAAGCACGAGAATCGATTGGTTCGTGTCTTGATGAGAGTAAAAACGCCCCTCTGTAGTCACAAGTTAATCGATCGTCTTGTGAACTTCAGTTGGAGTGCCCCTGATTTATCGATCGTTCAGGGTTATCAGACAGATCGTGAGTATTTTGGATAATCGATCGTTCCGAAATACAAATCGATAAAATCCCAGTGAGCAAATATTTCGGATAATCGATCGTTCCGAAATTTTGTTCGATGAAATCTCAATGAGCAGATAATATAATGTCGGATAATCGATCGTTCCGAAATTTAAATCGATAAAATCTCAGTGAGCAGATATGTCGGATAATCGATCGTTCCGAAAAAAAAATGTAAATAATTAATTAAATTAAGTTTAATAATATAATTAATTTCAATGTAATCACAAGTGCACAAAGTTGAATTCGATTTTCGTCTTATTAAATGCATATATCGCCTTAATTTTATACTATTAACGTAGATTTTGCCAATAGACTTGTGTAGGTAAGTAATGCGAGTAATATTACTCGAGTGATATCACTCCACGAGGTGATGCGACATCAACCATTACGCGAGAGAGACAATAATCACACTAGCACATTGTAATATCTCAGAATGTTAACGACATTGAAGGATATGACCGCTACACGAGGTCCATTCTCCTTTAAAACACGTCGGGTACTGTAATGTAAGTAATGTTTGTTTGATTTTGAACGCTATGACACAATGCGTCGAGTAAAGTTTGAGTGATACTAATGATAAAGTGATACGTAATGTTTGAGTTATAAGTAATGGTTGCGAGTGATATCACTCGACCGGAAAAGTAATACCTTATCACAAATCACACTGAAATGTGATGATTTTCGCATGTCTAGTTGCCAATAAGTGATGTAGTTTTTTATAAGTAAATATTGATTATATTGTAACTAACGAATCCCTTCGTTTAAGATAATAATTATGTAATTTTTATATAATTTCCATTGGTGATTCATTGCATTTTGTTTGCAGCTAAACTAATATCCATTAAAAAAAATGTAATAAAGAGGAAATCTTAGTAGGTACTAGTATAGTGTATAATTGTATTTCGCATAGTTATCCAATTGTTAGGGTGCCACCTGGCGTCGTGTGCAGGGACTCACACGATGTCAGGACGGTCGATTGTTAGGGTTGATGTAGAAAGCTAAAATAATTGAAATTTAATTTGTAATTATTCTATTTAATTCGTATTATTCGAATTCTTTTTAGTTAAATAGCTATTCAAAGCTAATGTCTTTATTGGTGGCGCCATGTTTGTTTGGCGGGCTTTCACGCCATACCCGTTTGATTCGGAATAATACTCCTTGTTTTTTTGTATATCCTGCACTGTCATTGGCTGACGAATGAGCGCGCAAGCCATTAGCCAATAGAAAAGCTCGATCGAGTTGCGCGATATTCAAAAAGCCGCGCGCCGTCAGCGAGTGACAGAGCTCGAGAGAATTACGCGGGAATTGAACTGCGGGTAGGTAGGGGCAACAAAACGTGGTATGTGGAAGTCAGTCGAGTCTAGGCTACCAAAACGTTCGGTTGGTTGATATTTCTATCGTACAAACATTGTGTTTACTAGCATAAAGTGGAGTGATATAGTTGTAAAGTGTAATAGTCGTGAGGTGTAATACTTGTGAAACGTTACAAAGGAAATATTATCAAATAATAACGATTTGCTAAATTAATAACGCCTTGTGTATTTGTCTACCTAATTCCTTTAGTCAGTTTACCCTCACACTGCAGAGTATTATCACACTTGCATAATAACGCCCAATACTTAATTAGGTACTTAAATATAATGTAAAATCATGAAAATTAAGAGCAACGTTATCGATTGCTCTAATTTTATTTAACTCGTGGAATGTTTCCTAAGGAAATTTGAGCCAAGTCACAGAATCGTGAGATTCGGGTGGATGAAACAAGATGGAAGTGTCAGTAGGTAAATAGTAAATACTTATTTAATAGAATAGAAGAGAATAGAAGTTTATTTGGTGCCAAAATTAAACACAAACTTAGGTAAATAATTTAGAACCTACTAGTAATCTATTCATTGTGAATTATAAGCATTATTTATGTGTCAGATGTTGTCGCGAATGCGAGTTTGTAAATATTTGAATATAAATTTTAATATAGTCACGTGGGTAGAATATAAAATAATCTTATGAAAGAGGGTAGGGCACAAGATGGCGATTATTACCTGCGCCAGAGCTGTGTGTCCGTCACAAAAGTTATACTACGCTGGATAACTCGTGAGTTTCATTATTTCATTACTCCTTATCATATCTGACCCCTTTATACTGACAATGTCCATGTTAATGTGGTAATTGAGATGGCTATATTATGCGAGGCTAAAAGGGGCGGCTTAATGGGGAGAAGGGTGGCCGTTGGGGGCTTCGGCCCACGATTACATCTCTTACTAACTTAGCATGGATGTCATAATTTATATGTATCATTTAAATAGCGAAGCAGATTATCTCATATCTTGCCAATGACATATTCGATTTGGCAACATGGTGGAGGTACTGGGATCTGATCTCATGACCTAGTAAGAATTGTTTTCACTAAAGAAAACACGGTTGGGATTTCAATAAAGAAATCAAAGTTTTCAGTAAAGAAAACACGGTTGGGATTTCAATAAAGAAATCATAGTTTTCAGTAAAGAAAACACGGTTGAGATTTCAGTAAAGAAATCATGGATATAAGTAACTTTGTCATGGTGTGTTGGTCTTCAAAAGAAAACATGATGCCAAAAGGTACCTATCAAAATACGAGATAAGTTTTCATATGAAAACGGGCGGCGGAAGATTTTACAAAATGAGTGCACTCGAAAGCAATTTAGTTTCCCGCCAGTTGGGATAAGCAATATCGCCAACACATTTAAAAACAAAATGCGTTCGAAAGTTCGGATCCTCTTGTGAAAGCAGGATAAAGTGACACACAAAAGCACGGATGGTAATGTTCGTGTGGCAATGGTCCGTACTATCGATGGGACAGTTTTGAGGCGCTCGATAGCCCATTTATATCCTTTAGAACTGGACAACGAAGTGATGGTACAAGCCAAAAAAGGGATATTAACCAATAATGTAAAATATGACAAAAATATGAACGCAGACGGGTCTCCAGTAAAGGAGACAGAGTCTCCAGTAAAGTAGACAGAGTCTCCAGTAAAGGAGACAGGGTCTCGACCAACGAGACAGGCCAGAGAATTGATTACAAAAATGACAAAGTTATTGCTGGCAAGACAATATTAAAGTCTTCGCCGGCGGGTGTGTCGCGAATGCGAGTTTGTAAATATTTGAATATAAATTTTAATATAGTCACGTGGGTAGAATATAAAATAATCTTATGAAAGAGGGTAGGGCACAAGATGGCGATTATTACCTGCGCCAGAGCTGTGTGTCCGTCACAAAAGTTATACTACGCTGGATAACTCGTGAGTTTCATTATTTCATTACTCCTTATCATATCTGACCCCTTTATACTGACAATGTCCATGTTAATGTGGTAATTGAGATGGCTATATTATGCGAGGCTAAAAGGGGCGGCTTAATGGGGAGAAGGGTGGCCGTTGGGGGCTTCGGCCCACGATTACATCTCTTACTAACTTAGCATGGATGTCATAATTTATATGTATCATCTAAATAGCGAAGCAGATTATCTCATATCTTGCCAATGACATATTCGATTTGGCAACAGATGTCAACCAAACGTTTATGAACTTAAAAAGTAAAGGGTATTGGGTAATAATTACCTTCTAAGTTAGGACACTTTCAGCCACCTGACGTTATCGACTGATTGTTATCACGATCTGTTGACGGCGGCAGATGACCCAGGGAGCCATCATAACCATGGACTAAAAACTAATCACTTTCACCTAATGTTTCTGGCACTCACAAACATCGCCCGTTCACTTTTTACAACGTTATTTGGTGTTAACATTTACGCAATGTGCGTATATTTGCTTACATTCGCCTCGGAGGAAAGTAATTGCGTAATCTGCGACTGCGACAGTCTGAAGCGGCGTTTATTGATGCGGTGACAGTGTGTGCTGACCTATCCTATATCATTATATATACAAATGAATTGATGTTCGTTTGTCTCGCTAAAACTCGAGAATGGCTGGACCGATTTGGCAAATTTTGATGTTGAAATATTTGTGGAAATTCAGGGAAGGTATAAAAAGTAAATTAGGTTAATTTGGAGTTCCTGCGGGAATCCCGAAACTCACGCGTGTGAAATCGCGGAGCCCAGCTAGTCAATTTATATTATTGCTCACGGTCCCACTAAAACGCTTCTAAAGGAACATCGACTTGGAGACTGGGACATATAAATTAATGCATTAAGATTTGTTGTTTGCGAAGACCTAGCAAAACAGTGTACTTACATTTTCAGTAGAGACCCCATTTTCTTCTCCATCGTGAATAAGGAATCCGAAGATTGAGATGTCAGGACTTTGCAGAATGTGAACTTGGCGCATTGCGAGTCCCTCCAGTCGGTCTGCCTGACGAGATTCATAGCGGCATCTGTCAAAGGCGACGTCGCCATACTGCTGTCGATGTTCTGCAAGTCCTCGTCATAGTCATGATCCAGTGATCTCTTCACACGTCTCCTCTTCACCCTTGTTAGAGGGGGGCTGGTGTAGTAAGGTTCGTGGAACAAGGTGAAGACGTCGCGCTTAGCTCTATGCTCGCTCCCATCTCTGGACATCACCACATACACTTGTTCACTTGGCATTTTATAGTTGTCATCGTAGACCTGCTGGCTGCTTATGAATTGTTTGTCGATATCGTAAGGTGAACCTTCCAATGATCTTTTATGTTCTTTCTCAAGTTCGTCGTTAATTTTGTCTTCGCTCAAACCCGCACTGCGCATTAAATCTACATCCAAATACCTTCCGACAGCAACTGCGCCAAGTCCTAGCGCCGCCCCACCAGCCATGAGGCCGAGAGCTGGTAACATAGCGGGTGCTCCCGATGCAGCTGCAACTACGCCGATCTTGTCCTGAGCGTATCTCTGAGACTCTACATAATTGGACGGATACAAGCCCAAGTTATGAGAAATCTTCTGCGTTGCTTCAACTATAGGATCGATTACGGGTTGCGTTACTCTTGCGATAGGGTCGAAAATAGGTTTGGTGAGTTGATGCACGGTCTGACTCGCGGTTTGGATGGTGTCCTTCATCGAATCTGTAATTTTCTTCCACAAAGATGGCTCGGGTACTCGCTTCACATACCCGTAGTTGTAAGGATATTTTGGACCATGACTGTAGTCGTAGTATGAAAACTTTTTGTATTCGTCTTCGTAATACTTGTTCAAAGGTTGCGAATTAATTTGCGAGCGTTGTTGGCCATATCCGTTGACAGGTTCCATGGGATAAGGATGGGCACTCTTTGGCACGTTTGTATAGTATTTAACCTGAGGATCTTTTTCGTAATACTCAACGTTGTGATCTCGAGTCGCCTTAGCTGGTTGGACGCCGAGCTCAGGATGTGCGTATTGAAGAACTGGGTTCCTTACTCTCTCGTCATAGCTTTGTTTTGAATTTTTTGGCGTATACATGGCTGAATTAGGGAACGAGACATCACCAGGGTGCTGTAGCATTCGCCTTTGGATGTGACTCTCTGCGTAGTCCATGTCTCCATTGTTTGCTCTCGAACTCCGTCCGCTGAAGTAGTCGCGTTTAGCTTCCTGCTCGTTTATTTGTTTGATATATTCGATAAGTTTTGAATTGGCCACTTTCGAATTGTCGGCTTTAGTGAAAGGACCATAGCCGGACTTCAGATAGTAGTTGTCTTTTTTCTGCTTATATGAATATGTGGAGTCACTAGAGTAGGGACTGATTTCGTCACCGGAGTCTGAGTCGTAATTTATATTGTCAAACTTAGTAAAGGGTCCATTTTTCGGCATGAAATTATCTTCTTTGGTGAATGGACCAAAACTTTGGTGTTGCTCCCCACCTACATCGGGGTAGGTTTCGAGTTCTGATATAGCTTTTGGTGGGGTATATCCTTCGGGATAAGGAATCAATTCGCCGTTGACGACTCTTGCGTTTCTCCAAGTTTTCTTATCCGATTCATCGTCAGGCATTCTCACTCCTTGGATTTCTGGAATACCGTCGTCACCGAGAGTAAGGATAGATCTACCTCGTTTATTGAACTTTTCAATGGCTCTGTAAATCGGTTCAGACGTAACCATTACTGGATCAGGTATTTTAAAAGACTTTCCTTCCCCGTCTGACACTTTTGTGCTAACCACTTCTATATACACAGGATTTCTATCATTTTTCGTTATTGGATTGTGAGGGTCAAACCTATACGTTTTGATGGGTCCTCCGTAATCCTTGAAACTAGTGGAAGTGATGTAAACTTTTTTATTCTCACTTTTCTTTTCATTATTGTTAGTAGGGTAGTAATTTGAGGTTTCAAGGTCCAGGTCAGGTTTGGCTCCATTTTCTTGGATAAAAGATTCTGGGTATACCGACACTGGCGACCAGTTTCCATACTCCGCTTTGACGTCGGCGGGTTCTTCTGTATGTTTTTGGTGTCGGTTCATGTAGTAGTCGTATCCGGCGAGTTCACTGCTGACCGGGCCGAGGAAACTCAGCTTCCTCTGGTCTCTCGACTCGGTTTTGTTTTTATTTTCGCTAGTCGTGATGTTCGGTTTTACGTGTGACACAGTCGTTTTAATTGGCACAGTTGTTGGCGCTGACGTGGTGCTGCTGTCGTGTAATGTTGTTGATTTGTTGTCTTTTTTCTTTACTATTAATTGGGTCAAATGACCGGTCTTTGTTCTCACGTTGAGTGTTTGGGTTTCATGTGGGTTGAGACTTCTTGACACTTTGAGTTCTGTTCTCGTTGTCTTTGATGGCAGGATGGTTGTGCGGATTGCTTTCGTGGTAGTTGCGTTTTGTTCACTGGATTCTGCCGCTGTGCCCAAGTGGACACTGGCCAGCCAAAGGCAGAGGAACGCGCATATCCTTAATTGTCTTACGGGAGTCATCTGAAACAAGAAACAATGGTGCAATTTAAAACACAATGGTCACTTTAAGATGTTTAGATGTTTTAGTTTTAACAAAAATATTAGAATTTCACATTTATTTTTTGCATTCTCTGCCAGTCAAACTTCAAGATCTGCAGAAAGTGTGTTTGGTGGTGCTTGTGAGGTCTTAATAATTATGAAGTAGGTATATATAATACGTAATTCGATAATACGATTAATACATAATAAACAAACTGAACCATAAACAAACTATAAAATACTTATATATAATATGTAATTTATGTCTCGGTGAAGTGACGGAGTTCACAATATTAAAGTAAGAAGTAATAAACGATAGATGTTTTCTCATCTTATAATGCAGGTATATTAAAACTGTTTCAGAAAGTCTGATTGGCCCCCGTTTAACTGCCGACTGAGTACACGTGATTATGAAAGCGACTCTATTACAAATTAAGGTTGATTTACACAATGTAGCGCTACAGATCTATGAAATAACCAAATGTTTTAGTTTGATCAAAACTAAATGGTAATTTACAAATGGAGCGCCATTTTTAGTTAAATATTATGATATTCCTTTAAAATAATACTAAAATCCTAAAATTATACCAGAGTCAGAGTACTTTTTAAAATAATACTAAAATCCTAATCAGAGTACTTTTCAAACTCCTTTAATTTTTTGGATCGTTAATGTAAGCTTTAGCAAGAAAACAGCTTTTCGTTATTGCGATTACAATTTTCTTAAATTAAGAATATACTTTTTTTAAAAGGAAAAACCTAATTTTATTTATGTATTAGATTATAATTAGGTAAGTATACATATATCTTACAAAAGAAATTATTGTTTGGAAGGTAATGAATTATGATTCTGAAGGAAACTAAACACAACCATGTGAAATTTTGCAAAATACAGTATGAAGTATCTGAAGAAAATCCAATATTTGTCGCTTTCGCCTAGCTTCAATTGGTGAGCCAGCCGATACGTGTCGGCGAAGATGAAATGGCGCATACATCGACGTAGCAATACGTGGTAATACCTACTTTGCGAAAACACAACGACCGCCATGATTGCTGTAAGTATGAAGTGGAGGTACGTTGTCAGTTTCTATTTTACGATCGGTGGTGAAAATAGCGAGGAGCGATTCGAGTCCCACAGATTGCAAATGGCGATGCGAGGGAAATTTCGGTCCCAATGTCAGATCAATAAGGTTGAATAATAGATTTATTCAAAATAAATAACAGAAAAAACTTAATAGACAAGTTGACAAAATTTTAGTAGTATTACAAGTAATATAAAATATTAAACACGTATTTTTTCTTTTATACGAAATCAAAAAGTAATGTCTCGTCCTGCAACAGTTTGTAGGTACGTAGTTATGACGTCACGAGCTGCATCGCTGAGGTGGGTACTACGGTCTACGAGCGTCATCACAACGAGATCTTTTGTGCCATAGCGAATAAACAAGCTGTTCACAAACCGAACAAGACATTTTGCAAACAAGGAAATATGACATTGACTCGATTTGAACATCTGCTCAAATTCACTTTCAAATTTATTAGAGCGCGACTCATTTGGGCGACCCTGGCTGCTGCGGGTACCGGCCATGGGGCATTATGTGTTTTATAAGTAAACATAATTTTGTTTAATTAAATATATATATTTGTTTGTTATGTTAATGAGTAATTGCACCTGTATAAAGGTCACTACTTAGTAACTTATGTAACGATCAGTTTGAGGAGGTCGAGCGTGAATTCAATGACTCATAATGTGACTTTGACGAAACGGATGCTTCATGCTAGAATAGAAGGAGGAAGTTGGAGCCGATTTAACTATTTTCTTTGTTGTCAATAAACAAAATTACGTTGAGAATAGCTTAATATATGTATATAGCGGTTTTACTTGCATGTGTTTCGGGATTTCCTCGGGAACTCTATGTTGTGCCATGCCGTTACAAAAAGTATCCATATGATATATGCTATTTATATTAAGTTTTATATAATATGTTGTCTTATTAGGATTAAAGGATTACAATAAGTTAAGTTTTATTGTAATCCGTCTAGTCTTAAAATTATTATCATTGTTTAAACCGATAAACAAACAGACAAACATTTCATAAATGCTGGAAACGGCTTCCATTGTTTGTCCTTAACATACTTATTTATATGTTTATATTTTTTATAATGGGGATGTGGACTACTTATGAAAATCAAAATTCTAATTAGTCCGCCAGTTAGAAAATAAAAAAACAATAGACACGTATTTTTGCTTTTTCAAATAAATTAAAATATACAGAGATAAAGCGCATTAAAGTTTAGGGTGAGGGAGTCGTCAGTCGTGACCTCACTAACCGCTAAAACCGCCATACAAACTGTCAGAATAGTGACGTCTCGCGAAATTTCAACTGAATATATCGCCCTGAAAATTTCAACTGAATATATCGCGTATGTTCTGAGATATCGCCGTTATTTGTTCTGAGATATCGCCGTTATTTTTTGATTACGTAAAAAAAGAAAAAATACGTGTCCAATATTTTTTAATAATCTAAAAGACGGACTAAAAAATAAAAATTAGTCAACATGCCCATTATGTATAAGTATCTTGTTCACGATGATACGTACCGTGTGACACGGTGTTGTCAAATGAAAAACCCTTTCTTATTTCCACACAAACTTCTCACAGTATTTAGAAACTCCGAGCCGTATCGGCTGCAGCACACGTCACGGCAGGTTTTCCTATTGTTACACATTTGTATTTAGGTCATCGGTCTTTGATTGCGATTGCTGTACCGACACTATGTGTACACGAATGTATTTTCTCGAGTGTCTCAGTGCGTTTTTGTGCGATGCGATCGATTGCGATCGGCGCCTGCGCATGGGAACGTCGCGTCGCGCCGTTGCGCAATGTACTCTTAAGCTTGCGTAGTTACTTATCGCTGTTAAACCTTTTTTATCTTATGAAGTGCATGTTTTAGCAAAGCATTACATGTAACCTGAGATGTAACCACATGTAACAATAAGTTTAATGATGAAATAAAACTGAAGTGTCTGTTCATAATATAAAATTAACAGCTTTTCACTAAATGCATACGAAAGTATATACGGGACTTACACCAAGAAATCTTAAAACTTTTCTCTATCTGTCTGTCTGTCTGTTTGTTCCACCTCTCTGAAATCTGAAATCTTCTCTGAAATGGCTGGACCGATTTTGAAGGGACTTTTACTCGCAGATAGCTAAACATTGAGGAGTAACTTAGGCTACTTTTTATCCGGGAATTCCCACGGGAACTTTGCAATTAACGCGGGTGAAAACGTGGCAAACAGCTAGTAAATAAATGATTTTCAATTGTATTTTGTCTATATTTGGCTCTTTTTAATGACAAGGTAGCTGACCACTGCCCTAGAGGATAGCTGTACGTGCCGGAAAAAGTATTTTACATGACTTTCTGACCCTAAAATAATTTATTGTGCCAAAAACACATCATTCATCAACGTATTCCACTCATCAGTGTGGAAACACATTAAAAATAAACGATGTCTATTTATGGTTGGCACAATTGTGGATCTTTTCACGTCGCACTGTATGTCCGTGTGAACACACGGAAATGGAAATTTCACTTTTTTATTACCCCATCGGAGAGATTTCCTTGGTTTTGCTCAAACAAAGCGTGGAACTAGCCGGCGCGGCGGTATGTTGTTTACTCGCTGTCTATCCACAAGTTACTGACCGACAACTTATATATAGGTATAATATTATGTCACACGCAATTTCTTCGAAGCGGAAGACCCAACGAACGTTTCACCCGCGGTAATTTCAGAGATCCCGCGGGAATTTCGGGATAAAAAGTACCCTAAGTTACTCGTTATAACATCAGCTATCTGCCAGTAAAAGTCCCGTTAAAATCGGTCCAGCCGTTTCAGAGATTACCCGGAACAAACAGTATAGACAGAGAGACAGAGAAAAAAAATTTAAAACTGATTTTTTGATGTTAGTACCGTATATAATTCCGTATGCATTTAGTGAAAAGCTATTAATTTAAAATTACAAATACACACTTAAATTTTCTTTATATGTCTAGATAATAATATATATTATTAAGGATTGAAAGCAGCAGCATTTTCTGTCCTCGGTATTATAGCTGTTTGTAAACGAACGGATGGTTCAGTTGCCCTGCGACATGTACTCGTACATAGAGACGATTCTCGTGTCTTTTATCACGGTTGCATCTCTGTGCACAAACTACATTATGATGACGGAACACGTGTTGGTTTGTATTGTTGATGATCAGATTGGAACACCAAGATAATTGTTTATGTTTGCGGAATCTTTATTCACATTGCGACTAGATTTTCACATTGGAGATGAAAGTTTCGATTTTTCTTCTCCACTTTACAAGTTTTTCACTGACTTGTTTAATCCGCGACTCCGCTCGCACATGCTGTTTGAAAATATCGATTGTTGCACATCATTTTGTTTAAAGGCTCTCTTATTCTCGACCACGTAGAAATTAAATATTGTCTTTGTTGTAGAGACCACATTAGCTCTTGTCTGTACCAATTTTTTCAAGCAGGATTAATCGATGACCACGATTGATTAAAAAGAGTAGACCTATGAGTAGATATCAGTTGAAGTAGACAGCTCTTCATTAAAGCTGTCAACTTTAAATAACTAGGGACCGCCAAATTTAAATTGGTTGATTAAGTAGGTACATATATGTAATATGTATAGTTAAAGCAGTATTTGTATGGCTACTTAGCCACTAACATTTGAATTTGCCGCTTCAACTAGGCTATAAAAAGCTTAGGGTATTCCCAATCAATCAAATGACACCATTTTTTAAACAGAATCAAAATTTCAATATTAGATACTTAGGTACATGCTAATAACGTGTTGATGTGGAGATTACCGAAGATTTTCCTGTTCGTTAAAAGATGCAAGTTTTATTCATTATTATGCAAAACATTGCACACATTAACATAACAAGATAATCTAAATGTAACGCTGAACAAACAACACGTCGATGTTTATCTAACTTTGAAGTGTCGGCCAGTTAGATATAGCGGAGGTTTAAACGTTATGCGGTGTGAAGTGTGCTTTAAGTGTGGTTTTCTCCGTGCGTTAATTACTTACCTACAAATTGTACGGGCGTCCGCTTGTTAGCAGCCCGAGAATTAGTTTCCGTTTGTTAATTAAACGTATTATTATGCTATACTTCGCGATAAGTATATTAGTCAAGATAATTATACTGATGCTGTGAGACGGTGCTGAAGTTAAGCATTCAGAAACGAATGTTACGATGGACTGGAGAAGAAAAAGAAGAAGAAGTTTTTATTATCTCTTCTGGGGCAATAAAGCATATTTGATTTGATTTGATTTGAAGAAGAACAAGAAGAAAAACAAAAATTTGACGACCCGATTGGCGCAATGGTCACCATGCCTGCCCGCTAATCAAGAGGTTCCAGGTTCGATTCCCGGTGGGGGTGGACTTTGTGTGATGAACAAAGGGTTCCATTTTCCAGTCTGGGTGTATATATATATGTAATAATATGTGTAGTATATACCACGTTTGCTTGGTTTCCACGACATACATATATATATATATCTATAGTATAATATATATGTAATAATATGTGTAGTATATACATCGTTTGCTTGGTTTCCACGACACAAGCTTATCTATAGCTTACTGTGGGATCAAGTAGGTCTGTGTGTTGTGAAGTGGATTATTATTATTATTAGGTAGATCTGCAGTCGGTTAAAAAGGGAAGCACATCCCATTAAATGTGACGGACACAGCACCTGTTCTAGTAGGTTTATAATTAAATTGATGTGTCGATGAATAATGTTGGTTTATTAAACTGTCAAACATTATAATGGAGTTTTAATTAATTAACAAGAGCATGACTCAATAAGGAAACGCCCGCGGAACGAAAGCGACCGCGATGCGCGCGCGCGGCGCCGGCGGCGAAGTCTGTGTTATAGTTACACAGTGTACGTAAAATATAAATATATTTACAAATTACATATATACTAGCTGTGCCCTATAGTTTCATCCGAGTGCATGTGTAGTATAAATATTGAAACAATACTGAATAGGTACCACGTTTGTAATTTCACTTACAAACTTACTTAGGCAACTTTAAGAAAAACAGTGATATACATAATTCAAACTTAAGAAACAAAGATAAACTCGTTGTGCTTAATACTAGGCTCCATAAAATTTCTAACGGACAATGTATACGCTTTTATAACAAACTCCCAATCAATTAATAAATTCAAGACTCTTGCTAAACTCAGATTATGCGCTAAAGCGTATTATATTGTCGTAGACTATTTAGGTAAATGATGCAGACGTTTGGGAATCAATTGAATAGAATAGAATAGAAAAAAGTTTATTTGATACCATAAAGGTAAAATAAGTACAAGCGTGAGTGTTAAACTAGAATAGTTGGTACCAAAATGGCTACCACTCAGCATTATGCCGTGGCACTAAGTTCCACGACGGTGATTTTCAGTGGCGACCGTAGAAGGGAGATGGCTTCATACTACCAATAAGACCGTCCACAATCTACATTTCTTAGTTTCAAAGATAATTTAAAAAGTAAAAGTAGAGTATGTTGCGTAATTGCTCTACCTGCCTATTAGTTTACTATTAAATTAATATTTTATTTTTGGTACTCCTAATTTATAAGTAAGTACTATTATAATCTTATTCATAATACAAAAAAGACCGCCCTGCTGAGTTTCTTGTCAGTTCTTCGCAGTAGAGGACGTATTCCGAACTGATGATAATTTATAGTTCTAAGAACCTGCTGAATATTTTATGTAATTGTAACAACCAATCCTAAGTGTAAAAAACTTTTGAATTTGAATTTGACCAATGCTAATGAAACTTTATAACAAAGTTGAGAGTGGGTGAGATCAATGCCGCGTCGTCCATGGTGATTGGTCATCGTTTGTGCCCGAAACCAATAAATGCCTCAGTCATTTTGACTTTTGAGTCCGTTAAAAAAAATAACAGACCAATAAGACAAAAAGGTTAAAAAGTGCTCTCTTGTTTCCAACTGTCTTGCGTGTTGAAGCAAATCCAATGATAATACTATTTTGCTCTTGCGGCGCTCCCGAGTACCCACCCGGCGATGCACACATTGCACATAGGGGCGGGTGGCTCAACTCTGGTATTTTTGTTCGATATTGTTCAAAATTCTATTTAATCCATCAGTTAGATAGTAAAAAAATTACCGACACGTATACTTTGCTTAAAAATATGCTTGGATGGCACGCATTAAAGTTTAGGAGTGGGGACTCGTAACGTCATATGCATGTATAAACTACTAGGTTGTGACGTCACGCGACATTTTGACTCAACGTATCACCGTTATTTTTGATTACGTAAAAAAAGAAAAAATACGTGTTCAATATTTTTTAAGACTCTACAGGACGGACTAAAAACAAAACGAACAAAGTACTCACAAAGCGTTTGCATTTAGCATATAATTATATGAATCTAGTGAGTTTGTGTAAACTACAATTAATTATTTATATTTTATTATTGCAGGTGGGTTCGGCGCCATTTGGCGCGTAATCGGGAACTTGCTGCAGTAATTTCCTGCAAAGATTTTATGATTGCGCGCGTTTGGCCTTTATATAATTGTTTTTATTTGAAAGGTTCCTTATTATCACTGTTATTATAATATTAATATTAAATATAATAATAAAATGTACCTATATTGTATCCCCGCGGTTTCTTTTGCGTTCATTTCAGAGTTCAGAGTTAAGGCGTGAAAGCGAAGCGTAGCAAACGTACGTTGGCTTGTCAAACAAATTTTGATTTTTGGTCCGTCTTGTAGATTAATAAAAAAATATTGAACACGTATTTTTTCATTTTTCACGTAATCAAAAATAACGGATGTCGCGTGACGTCACGCCGTGCTACAGTTTATAGCACGTTATGACATCAAGAGCCCCCACTCCTAAACTTTAATGCGTTTTATCCTCAGAAGAATAACTAAAGCATAGAAGTAACCTAAATTTAACTAATATAGTCATTTTATCTTAGTATTTTTTCAATAATTTGAAAAAGCAAAAAATAGGGTCTTTAATTTTTTATTAATGTACAAGACGGACCAAATAGAATTTTGATTTCCATACAAGCATGATTAATGTGGAGGCCATAGAAGTAGTCTAACACTGACTTTCATATCTTCGTTTAGTAGAGATTATGTCGTTGTAAAGATTGCCGTAGTTTGCCGTAGATAAGTGTGTTTGTAGTCACGTAGTGATTACCTTCTCTCTGGTTGTAGTGCTTGTAAGTTAGCTTGGCCATTGATAATGTAATACTAGACTAAACTAAGCTAAGCGGTCGCATATTCTATGGATTAAACGATTAAAATATCATACGAGCTTGCAGTGGAGCATGGGATATGAAGTAACAGCTCATCAGATAACTGCCCCCTATCCAAATTGATATTCTATAATCGTTAATTCGTAGAAATCTAAGGAACGGAATCCTTATCTCCCGTGGTCACGCAAAACTAAAGTTTTGATTGGGTTATTTTACGTAACTGCCTAATTATTATAAGTTTTCTTCTGTATTTCTTTAGTTAAGTGAATTATATGTAATTCTTTTAAAGAAATAAATTTCTTAAACCGTAAACCGTGATTTGAACTACACAACAACTGAAATAGTCACACAAAGACTTTCACTACAAAATATAGGTACAAAAAATATAAGAATTTAGAATCTGGAAGGTATACCTAAGTGTTAGTGCCTATACTAATTGCATGTAAGCGTGAGTTTAATTTATATTTTACATAAAAGGATAAATCATATAAAAACCAACATCACGATGAGAAAGTTTTAAATTCTGACAGCCCACGTGTAATAATCGTAGCTTCAACAAAACCCATCAATTACAAGCGCACAAAGCAGTCGGAGATCGTCGACGATAAGATCTATAAATGGAAAAAAATCAATATCGTGTTCGATCGAGTGTTAACAACGTAATTATTACGTTTATAGAACCGGGACCTGACCGCTGACACACACCGACCGAAACGTTCTCGTACATAATCAATTGTACGTCCACGGATTACGTAACCGCAATAGGAATGTACTCGAAATGAAATAAGAAAGCAACGCATACCATTGTAAGTACAAAGCCGATCGGCGCTGACCGAGGTGCGCGCCAGGGCAGTATTCAGAACGACATGCGCACGCGACGAGATATTGCCGGCTTGTAAACTGTAAGCTTTGGAGGCTCCAAAACCATAGCTTGTCTTCCTACTTAGCTAATGCTGAGTTGGTGACCCTTTCGGCAGAGCATGCAAGAAATTCAATAATATATTGTGTACAAATTTAGATTAGGCATTGCTTGTGTTTTTATCTTTTTCTTGTGTGTTGTGCTGAAATAAATGTATTTTCTTCTTCTTCTTTTTCTTCTACTTGCTATAGGTTGGTCGATATTACCCTTGAAATCGCCCAAATTACCTACTAGTCACTGTATTGTAAGGTTTTTTTTAGGTTTTGTTCGAAGATTTGCAGTTGAAATCTTTTCACGATCGTTTCGAAAAAGGGTTCGATAATCTTGAATTTTACGTGTCCATTTCATTGTCCTTACTCTTCTTTCATTAAAAACGAGTGTATCCTCTTGCTCGCGCCCGCTCGCAAATGGTTGCAAACCGCAGACGCAGATATTAGCTTATCCCTGCGGTTTCACTCACGTTAATCCACCCACCCTTCCTATACCTACCTGCCAAATTAAACTTCACAGGTCAAGTAGTTTTCAAGATTTTGTGTTCAGGCAGTGAGTCAGTGACCTTTCGCTTTTACATAATCTTATCTTAATATATATAAATCACGTGTCACGTTGTTTGTCCGCGATGGACTCCGAAACTACTGAACGGATTTTGATAAAATTTTGTAACCATTTATCCAACTTAAAAGATAGGATAGTTTTTATCCCGGAATTCACCGTAAACTACAGCACTTTTTTCCCGGAATTACCGCGGGAACTCCGAAATTACCGCGGATGAAATCGCGGGGGACAGCTAGTCTAATATATAAAATTCTCGTGTCACGGTGTTTGTAATTTAACTCCTCCGAAACGACTCGACCGATTTTTATGAAATTTTATATGCATATTCAGTAGGTCTGAGAATCGGCTACTATCTATTTTTCATCCCGGAATCCCCGCGGGAACTCCGAAACTCACGCGGGTGATACCGCGGGGCACAGCTATTATAATATAAGAAGATATAAGAAGATGCTAGTACCGCATCAGAAGCGGGATAGTTGAAATCGGTTGGGTCTTTCCCCGAATACGTTCAGAATTACGTCCTCGGCACGTGGACGTGCTGCTTCAGTGAAAGTGGCGGTTGC
The DNA here is from genome assembly GCA_907165275.2 of Zygaena filipendulae. Lineage (NCBI taxonomy): Eukaryota > Metazoa > Arthropoda > Insecta > Lepidoptera > Zygaenidae > Zygaena > Zygaena filipendulae. Next base: position 11,553,413 of record OU015664.1, read on the forward strand.
GTCACTCTGCATCGATCGCGGAGCCGGCACGAGAGCCGCCTGCTGCGCATGCGCGGGGCCACCGGCGCGAGCGGCTACGATGGCTCCGACGGTTCCCACGCGGCCGCCGGGTGTTACGTGATCTACCATAACGTAATGGAGCTAAGATTTTGAATATCTAATGACCACAATTATCTAATGACCCGCGAGTTGTTGCTATGCAAAGTCAGAAACAAAACCACAATTTTCTTTGATCATGTGGGGGCCTCTTGTAACGTGGAGTTGATTTCCTTATTTTATTTCGGTTTCCCCGATAAAGTGCACCGAATGTATGTAATATAGTACATATTAATCCTATTAATCCTACTAATATTATAAACGCGAAAGTTTGTAAGAATGTATGGATGGATGGATGGATGTTTGTTACTCTTTCACGCAAAAACTACTGGATGGATTTAAATGAAACTTTACAATAATATAGCTTATACATCAGATTAACACATAGGGTACTTTTTATCCCGGAATTCCCGCGGGACCTCTGAAATTAACGCGGGTGAAACCGCGGGGCACAACTAGTTTTACATAGTTAAAAAGATTTATTTATCATTTGAGCGGGATCAATCCGGATGAGTTCAATGACCTGTAAAGTTTAACAATGGGCCCACTGAGAGACAAGGGTGGGAGTGAGATGGTAATGTTAAATGAGCTCGAATCAGCCTCCTTAGCCAAGTTGACAATATTTATAGTCGTTAACGCATAGAAAACTAAGGAATCAATCGTCATGTCATGTGTTTACGTAAAATATCCAATCAAAGGTCTAGTTTTGCGTGACCACGTGACAACGATTCCATCCCTTGGTTTTCTATTTCATTTTTTTATTTTTGTTTATTTAGGATAACAGCTACAAGTAGGTACATATAATAATTCTGGTTTCAAGATTACAGTATTTGCCAATAATAGTTACCCTTACAGACCCTTAACGAATATAGAATATCAACTTGACTAAGGATACATAGGTATATAATATTGTTACGTGCTAGGGTTCTTTATTCGGAGATTAACACTAACTTTACAAAAACACTAGGTCTGGGGTTCCTAGGTATAGGTATCGCAACACTGAAACACTAAACGACTGATCTCGAAGTCCAATAGTCTCGCCAAGGTCGCAGGTAGTCGCAGGTATCGCTCAAGATTCACTCGTAGTTATCGCTTCGAAAGCTCAAACTGAACTGCCCGTCCGGTTTGGTTGCGCCGTTTATATACCCAACCGAACGGGGCTCTAGAATGTTCGAGTCCGATGTGTTTTACTAGCCACTCGGCCGAACGTTTCTAGAATAGAACTTCTATCGAATTCGCTACTCCAATGTGTTTGCTTTACATTGCGTGTTTTGTATGCATTGCGCGTTTTGCATACATTGCGCGCTATCAATCTAGCTCGACCGCGACACTGCCCCCTTCTTAGAGATGCTCGTCCCGAGCGTCACTATTGCTGCCTTGATAACGTGCTAAGCGGTCGATGTGCACTATTTTGAAAGCTCCCCTTGGTTGACGTTGAATCCGGTACGTCACGTCATTCATCCGGGTAACAACCTTGTACGGGCCTTCCCATCGAGTCTGCAATTTCGGAGATTTTCCTTTTCGACGGATAGGATTGTGTAGCCATACAAGTGATCCCTCCTCAAAACCACTTGTATTCGCCCTCCGGTCATATCTCGTCTTCATGTTCTCGCTTGACTGCAAACCATGCTCCCGAACCAAAGCATAGACGTCTTGCATCTTCTCCCGTAGATCGGAGACGTAGTCCTGCATCGATTGGGGGTCATCTGGAGGTCCGCCTGTCAGTAGATCCACTGGTAGCCGTAGTTCTCTACCGAAATTCACATACGCTGGGGTCGCCTTCGTGCTCTCATGCTCAGATGTTCTGTAGGCGAGTAGGAACAGCGGTATGAATTTATCCCAATCTCTCTGGTGTTTATCAACCAGTTTCGCCAAATTCCTTTCTAGCGTCTGGTTAAACCTCTCCACCATGCCGTCGGACTGAGGGTGATATGGCGTGGTCCTCGTCTTGTGCATTCCCAAGATTTTGCACATTTCCTGAAATAGCTGGGATTCGAAGTTCCTTCCTTGATCTGAGTGGATTTCCAAGGGTACGCCGAATCGACATATCACTTCCTCAACCAACTTGGAGGCTACTGTCGTGGCTTCCTGATTAGGTATGGCGAACACTTCCGGCCACTTGGTGAAATAATCCATGACGACCAAGAAGTACTTGTTCCCTGACTCGGTCACTGGAAAAGGTCCAGCCACGTCAACAGCAATTCTTTCCCAGGGCGCACCAATATTATAGAGTTGGAGGTTTCCGCGGGTCCTAGTTGACGGACCTTTGACTGCAGCACAAGTGGTACATTTGCGGCACCATTCCTGCACATCCTCTCGACAATGAAGCCAGTAGAATCTTTCTCTCACTTTTGTTAATGTTCTCTTCACGCCAAGATGTCCACCTGAAACCCCATCGTGTATTTCACGAAGAACATCTTTCACCCTGGTCCTTGGAACAACTAACTGAAGGTGGAACTCTCTGCCGTTAGGTTTCTCCCATTTTCGGTAAAGTATTCCGTTCTGCAGAATAAAGCTGTCCCATTGGGCCCAATAGGCTTTAGTGACAGGGCTAGTGGGTGCGACCTCAATCCATTTTGGTTTGTCCGCACTACGTTTTTTCCAAGCCACGATGAGTCGAACGTCTTCATCATCTTCCTGAGCTTCTCTCATGGCTTCATCTTGCCACAGTCCCGGAGGGCTCGTTCTCGTAAGCTTAACGGTCAGTTCTTTCGACTCCTGTTTGACACAATGCTTACAATCTTCCGGGCATGGTCTTCTTGAGAGGGCGTCAGCGTTGCCATGGGCCTTCCCACTACGCACCTGTGCGATGACCGTTGCTGGGGCTTTTTTCACACCAGCCAGTACCTGTCCTTTAGTCCTGGCTGTCACACCTTTTCCCTGATTCCCGACAGGGGACAGAGTCTCCTGCCTCTTTGTCAGGTCATCAACTTGTTTCTGCAGCTTAAGGATTTTTTCTGTCACCTCGTTCTTCTTTGGGCAGGAGAACTGCATGTGGCCTCGTTCACCGCATTTGTAGCACATGAATCCAGTAATCTTTAGGGGGGCCTTAATTGCTTTAACTTCCTCAGTGACCTCTCGCAGCTTATGTGCACGCACATCACGCCGTACTGCCTCAACTTCCAATGCATGTGCTAGGGCATCCTTTAGCGAGGCATGATGACGAAGCCCCACTGCAGCCCTTATCTCCATGTCGCGGATGCCATCGACGAAGGCTTGCAGAATGTTTGCGTCTACCATCTTCGTGTCAGCCGTCGGATGTGCCTTGCGGACAAGCTTCTCAATCTCCAGTGCCCACTGCTGTAGTCCTTCTCCTGGACGCTGCACTCTATCGCGTATCTGGGCCCGGAACACGTGTTCAAGGTGGCGGTCCCCATATCTGGACTCGAGGGCCTCCATCAGTTCCTTAAAACTACTTCCTGACCTAGGCAGTGCCTCCAAAACAGACAACGCCGAGCCCCTGAGCGCCACAGTAAGAGCTGTCAAGCTCTGCTCATCCGTCCATCCATTTGCAGCAGCTACAGTCTGAAACTGCTGCCGGTACGCGGGCCAGGACGTAGTTCCGTCGTAAGGTGGCACCTTCACTCTTGGTCCCTGGATTACGCCAACGGCTCCACTTGATGCGATTCCCACAGTTTTAAGTCGCAACAATTCTTTTTGCAGTCCAGAGACAACAGTCTCCAATCCTGTGACCCGCTCCTCGACTACATTCTTCAGTCCAGTAAGATCGGTTTCCAATACTGTGACGCGCCCTCCTACTGAATCGACGTCTTCACGGAGTTGCTTCACTACATTGCTGACCTTACCAACAGCCGCCAAAACTGTGTGAAGATTTTGCTGTTGTTCTTCACGCATCTGGTGCATGCCCTTATTCATGTTTTCCATCATCTTGACCAAACTACATATATCTAGAGCGGATGCGTCCGCTGCTCGTCCCGTAGTCGTAGCCCGGACGTGGTCAGTAGGCGTGGCCAGGTGGGCGGAGCTAGTGGGCAGGGCTTCGACGGTGGGCGTAGTCTGTTGGGCGGAGCTAGCGGTAGGCGTGACCAAGTGGGCGGGGCCAGGGGGCGTGGCCGGTGACCCGGTGGGTGGGGCCTCAGTGGCGGACGGAGCCAAGTGGGCGTGGTCAGTGGGCGTGGCCAGGTCGATAGGCGTGGCCTCAGTAGTGGGCGGGGCCTGGTGGGCAGGGCCAGTGGGTGGAGCCCGATGGCCAGTGGGTGTGGCCTGGCGGGCTGCAGGCGTAGCCCCCGCAGCACGTTGTGCCCTCGTCCTGACACCTTCCTCGGCGATGTCTTCTCTCGGAGTTAGTGGCATCTCCAAATTTCACTTCCGACACCAAATTGTTACGTGCTAGGGTTCTTTATTCGGAGATTAACACTAACTTTACAAAAACACTAGGTCTGGGGTTCCTAGGTATAGGTATCGCAACACTGAAACACTAAACGACTGATCTCGAAGTCCAATAGTCTCGCCAAGGTCGCAGGTAGTCGCAGGTATCGCTCAAGATTCACTCGTAGTTATCGCTTCGAAAGCTCAAACTGAACTGCCCGTCCGGTTTGGTTGCGCCGTTTATATACCCAACCGAACGGGGCTCTAGAATGTTCGAGTCCGATGTGTTTTACTAGTCACTCGGCCGAACGTTTCTAGAATAGAACTTCTATCGAATTCGCTACTCCAATGTGTTTGCTTTACATTGCGTGTTTTGTATGCATTGCGCGTTTTGCATACATTGCGCGCTATCAATCTAGCTCGACCGCGACAATATCTTACGAGTTTAGAGTCTTACAAGTGTAAATCTGTCTGTGTCTCTCTGCGTGTGTGTCTGTGATAAAAAAGCTTTTTTATCTTGACCGGGGGCGAAGAAATCATCGTTCAAACAAAGTTATCTAGTCTCCGCCTACTAGCGGAGGTATTAAGCGTTTCTCACCGGCGCAATAGCTTGCCGGCTAGAGCTGTGACCCACAGCGAGACAGTCGCAACCTGTTCCACTATTATTGTCTCGGAAAGTATTTGGAGCACTATCACTTATAGATTCGGTGGAGATTATAACTTACGCAGAACGTAATTACACTGCAATTTCTAACAAGTTGTTTGTCAGATTGAAGATGAATATAATCTTTTGTTTTTACTTCTTAGTAGTTTAGACAATGGTAATTATCCTAAATACTTTGTAAAATACTAAACGTCACATGTAATGATGTAACATTTTGAAGCCGCTTTTATGAATTAAGAAAACGGTTGCCTAATTCACTTTTATTTTTTAGCGATTGTGAGAACACGGGACAATTTTCGCGCCCTTCGGTGTGAAAAAGAGAAATTATTTAAAAAGCGTTGCAAACAAATTCTGCGCGGAGAGCGACTGACCCAAATACTGACGCAGTGTAAAAGAGGCTTAAGGACTGTACTGACTGTTGGGAAATGCTCTAAGTTGTTAAGAGGTGGACTTAAATCACGAGCAGTTTCCTCTAGTCCAGACGACCCAGAGGGTCTATATCATCTACCTCCATTTCAGAAGGCTTGATCTGCTCCGAAGTTACCTCCCCCTTGTTACCTATGGAAGAGCAGCGAGCGAACTCTAGGAAGTACTAGGTGGAACACAAGAGGTTCGTAATATGGCTAATAAAAACATTCAATTTCAATCATTTAAATTCAATCATTATGACTCTTCCGTCTTTTATGAATTTTGCCCATTGCTCATTAATTTTCTATCCATATTAAGCGTACTTACCATGGTGGTGAATTGGTGATATCATTGTGATAGGTAGTATTAGACATTAGATCGTGGCAAAAAGGTGACGTGGTTCTTTTTTATTTCGCGGTGAAAAACAAAACTCCAACTCTTTAGCTCGCTCTTATAGTGTCATGGCGTTCTGCCGGGATCGATTTTAAGTGAAATAGTTCATTATGTTGTGCAGTATTTGCGTCATTTTGAACAGTCCTCGGTGAGTCGCACGCGCAGCGCCTCGCACGAGGCTCCCGCGCTCGGGTGGACATCTGGCGCTACAATTAGCGAGGAAACAATAAAGCGATTTCACTGAATAAGTAGATATTTATTATGTGCAGCGAGAATCCGGATACGTAATTAGATTTTAAAGTTAGCGAAGATAGCAAATTGCACCGCATTGTATTGTTCAAACTTTCGATCTTAATAACTGAAGACCTGACTAATTAGTTTTAAGCATAACTTTTATGTAGAGCTAACTAAACACAAAAGATATTTCTTTTTAAACTATCAAGATAAATTTAAACATTTTGGACTCACTACAATTTTATGATAGACACACACAAAAAATAGACTGTAACAGTCAGGAGCACAATGTAGGTAGGTTAACCCTTGTTATGTGACTGGTGACTGTGTCTTAGCGATAATTATGATGATAATAAATGATGAGCCAAAGAGAATATAATAATCACTACGTTTTATAAGAAGCATTGTCAACAGTGGAATGATGTAGATGTTCAATGTTTATCCTTAAAGTTAAAAATAGTAAACGTAATTTTTTAAAAAATCTAGGGGCTCAATCATCACAGGCCACAGAGGACAATGAAAGGACAGATGCGAGCACAATTCGTGATTGTAATGAGAATTCCATTATCATTATCCACAAGGGAATTTCTTACTTGAGGTCGTAATTGTGTGTTTAACAATCGATCTATTGCGAGATAGTGATAGACTGCGACCACCAACAATAGCATAACATGGAGATTATGCCAAAAGACACACAATTAACAAACTTAATGCATTTCAGTTATTCACTTCCGCTATAACTCTCCGGTTAAGCGGATCTGTCCTCGATGAATTAAAACCTTCCTTTAGATGCGTGGAGCGATTCCATTATAAAAAAAAAATATTATGATAGCTTGTCTTTGTAGGTATGTCATGTCAAAAAATTGTAAAGGCCATATCGTCTCTTATGATACTGCTAAGAGCAAAACAATGCAGTTATAATGAAGTTATCTTATCTTATCTTATCTTATCTTATCTTATCTTATCTTATCTTATCTTATCTTATCTTATCTTATCTTATCTTAGACAATGGGGTGGGCAAGTAGAGCCTCGGTACTTCAACCCTTGGGAACCTTTGTACCATCCCCGTCCAGTGCTCCTCCCTCTACTCCTAAAATGAAGTTAGTTTTCAGCATCAAAGTGTTCTTGAAAGAAGCACGAAAATAATGGCTTCACATTGGCAAAACCTTGGTCGTTTGCTATAATAATTAATTTCAAACTGAATACCACAGTAAGTTATGTCGTGATGCGTGAATCACATTACTATCGCAGTTTATGCAGGCAACGTAAACTCAACAATGTTTTGGCATAGGAGTGTGTCTAATGGCGTTGCTCGAACATTATTCATGCAGCTTTGTTTAGGTCAAGGCTCGTTTGACGATACGGGTCCCCGCATACCATTCGCTCACCAGCCGTCATTTGTCATCAGTTATCCGTGTTTCGTAATGAAAATATGACAATGGTATTATGCGTTTTTATTATAAACCAATTTTATATAATATTTAGCTTATTGAAATAGAAGACTAGGACGATGTTGAAACAATACAAATGGAAATAAAGACTGTAAACGTAATAAGAGTCTAACGGCCGCACTCAAAGTCGCCTTTAATGATTACTTAATTAAGTATAGATTTTTAAAACAAAACTGCCGCAATCAGACAAGTTTAATAAATTTATGTTAATTAGCATTTAACTAATTAAGTTACATCTCATTAAATGCCAATTAACATTAATTTACTGAACATCTCTGATTGCGGCAGTTTTGTTTTAAAAATCTATACTTAACTAAGAAATTATTAAAACGACTCTGAGTGCGGCCGTATGTGTATTTTAATCGCTACATCATGGACAAAAGCTGCCTCACTCTCTCTTCCGGGATCTTAATTTTAGGCGACGACTTCTGCGCTACTCTCATCGAAATGTTCTTCGAAATGTTGGTTGAATATTACGAACCTCTTGTGTTCTGCCCTATATTATGTACCTCTACCTTTTAAAATGTATTCAGTCTCAAAGCCCTCAGGGGCACTATTTAACTATTTTATATGCGATTCGACGCACGGCTAAGCCAAGTTTTACGATAGGGGTAGGTCTCTGAACGTTGTAAATATTAACACAGTCTTGTCGTTTTTACGGGGCAGGGCTGGAAGTATTATCGAGGGGTTAAGTGATTTAGGGTTGATTCAAGCCCAGCCCATTACTTGCTGGGGATGAGAGACGATTTTTTTTATATTAAAAATCTACAAAATGTGACTTTGATGTCCTCCAAATCTCCAATGCTTGTTTTTATGGAAATCATCATTTTCGAAAATTAACATTATGTGTAAAGAACTACCGTACAAATTAACTGAAAATTATAAATTAAATGGTCATAATATATATAATACGATTGTGTAACATATCCATATAAGTGTAAATAGATAAGCAATAATGTGTTAACCTATACTAGATAATTTTTTTTAAAGATGTTTTACAATTATAGCCATCGATCTTATATGAGATCAATGATTATAGCACCATTTTATGTCAATATTTTTCTATGATATTACTATATTTCTATAAAGCGTTCTGTATCAGTAACTTAATTTTATGGTTTAATGTGTTATTGCTTATCGGTGTCCATTAGTGATGTACATCCAGGGGTCATGCACTGCATGGGGACTCACCGTGCCGTATGTCCCGTCGAGGTAGAAAGTGAAAATATCAGCTGCGCATGCTCGGCGCGCGCCGGTCGGTCTCACTTTCCTCCACACACCACTCTCACTGCGCGGACTCGGGCCCGGACCTTGTCCTCACAACAACTGTATCCTTCGTATTTAAAAAAAAAACCTATATAAAAATCACTTTTTTTAAATTTTCAAATGTGATTCCTTTTTTGTTCGTTTTACAAACGATGCAATGTCCAGTGTCACAGTTAAGCTGACGGGTTTAGTTCGTTCGTGTCGGTCGGCAGGGCTGGTTGTTGCGGTGCGCGTCGGTGTCGAGGCGTCGGGTGCGACTGGCGGCGGCTGGAGAGAGCTGCGCGCGCGCAGGCCGTTGTGTAAGCGCGCGGCGCCCGCTCCCGACCACCGCCTCACATGTGGCCGCGGTGGTACATTACATAACCCGACATTACGCTTCATAATTTATGGATTTTCATGTGTGTTATATTTATATAAAATACCTAATGCTTTCTAATATTAGTATTATTATTTTTAATGAGGTGCGAATGTTGAGTTTAATTAAATTTAATATGGTTACTTAATGTTAAATCAATTTTGCGTTTTAGATTTTATTGCCTTCACTGTTGTGCATTCGATGAAGTGCGAATACTCGAAGTAAATGTTCAAATCAAATATTTTTATTGCATATACTTGTAGAGAGAGAGTAACACATTTACAAATCACGGAAATATTTTAGGCGACAGTTTTGTTTAATTGAGTTTAATTCTCCTCCACTATGCTTCTTTACACATGATGTTAATGTGGTTGTTGGTTGTGACGCAACGCCATCACATGCGCGGGCGCAGCCCGGCGGCGGCGGTAGGTTGGTAATTATCGGAGAAAACTTGCGTGACACTCACTTGAAATCGCCCCTGTTAAGAACTGTCCATTTGAGGATGTACTTACTACAAACTTGTTTATTTCAAATACAAATCTTATACTTGCTATTTTATAAACACATAAGGTGTATCTGTTTGCACGAAAATCCCAACAAAATACGATTGTACTAAATTATCTACTGGTGGCAATGAATTAAAGATATCTAACATAACATAATAAAGCCTTTTTAATGCCCTAATTCATAGAAAATAAGCCTACCCGAAGGCCTAGGTGATGATCACGATAAACCTACGCTGAAAGTTTGTGCGAGATCAATCGAAGGTCTCTTGATTAGAATTGAAGCGTCTTATGAAAAAAAACTAGGTTACCTACTCTAAAAAAAGAATGTTAGGAAAGATCAATACATTTTGCGTTTAGCGGACGGTTAATTTTATACTTATTATTCGTCCGTTTAGTCTCGTATATTGTCTGTGATTTAGTGGACGACTAGCAATAGCCAAAATCTCTAGCAGCTTACAAGTACTGTCTCCCGTAAGCAGCTCTCCGTAAAGTAAACGAGTCGCAGTAGTACAGGACTTCCTATAGACACTATTAAGTAGGTAAATCTCTCTTGTATTTCTCTAACGTTTAGAGAAACTATAATTCTTTTACAGAAATTAATTTCTTTAACCGTTAACTGTAAGAATATACGTATTTTGGGTTCGTCCCTTCATGGTATGTGAGTAGCGAGTGTCCCCACCTCCACACTGGCGCAATTAGCGGGTGTTACCACTGTTACCCACCAGCCCGGCTCTCAGCGGCCGCCTCCAATTGATTCTTTTTTAGCACTTTCCTTTCGCCGCTTTTTGTCAAACAACCACCTGCCTCGGTGACGCGATATAAATCAGATGCATAATCGTCGGTAACTACATGTTCACATGTACTTTGCTAGTTTTTAGCTTTCTTTACACGCTATTATCCGAATAGATGATTTTTCTTTTTTCTTTGTGTATTATAATTATAATGTTTAGACTCTGCTGCTGTTGATCTTATATCAGCGATAGAGCCGAGCAAAAATTAATGTAATCTTGTTAGACATTTTTGTTACACATAATTGTAGGTGTAGATGTTGGTTCCAAAGAACACTGTAATAATAATTAACCAGTTGTTGAATAACCAAGATAACAATTATCTATTTAGGTAAACTTGGAAAGTAAACCATTATTTTTATATCATTCAAAATTTCAAAACACAAACGCGCAGCGGACATCGAACCTTTTGCCGAATTAGTCGTCTCTATGTGTTATGTCGCAGCCAACCACCTTAATCAGCCGTTCAATTAACAGCCGGTGTTTTATATAATATCAAGTAAAATTAACGCCGTTGTTTAGTAGGTATTAGCGCACCACCCACACGCTAAGTCAGGTTAGTTTTGAACTGTGACCGCTGTAGAGCCAAATGGTATCGATCACAGAGCAAATAAATTAACTAGAGAGGACAAGCGCGCCACCGTTGCTCTAACTTGCCCAAAACTTCTTTTGCTGCCATCCCAAGTATATTTACCAGAACATTCTCAAAACTGTGAGTTTTGAAAACAGTGACTGAGTAAAAACATAATCACTAAAAACATATGCACTAAGTTTGGAAACCCTATTCACAACTCCTGATCATTGATCAAACGTTTAGCGATACTTACATCCTGTAGAAACCATAAACTTCTGACTTAATAACTGACCACGAACGTGTGCTTGTCACCCGCTGGACAGATGACGGGCGATTTGGCTAAGCGCAATGCGTGCGGCGCGGCCGGCGCAGGCGCAGCTGACGGGAGAAACTAACTGACAGCGTTCTATACCTAAGTGATATAAATTGCAAGCTTTCAATACCGCTAAAGGGGTGGCCTCTGGCCAAAGTTATAGTTCAGTGTCATTTCTCATTAGCGAGGTCAAAAGTGATTTAACGCATCAGCGATAAACAAAAACAGATAACTTTGTAACTTTCTAAATTCGGTGCATGATGTTTATGTACTAAATTACATTTATCATTACTAAATTGGATATGGGGTCAGTCAATCTTATTTCAAGACCAGGTTTTAGCTACGGTTTTGCTGTGTAATTTTTGTATGTTGTAGGTAATTATATTATTACATATACCTAGTACATAGTTGTATAGTTATATTACGCTTGGGCATAGAGCGCGTAACTTCCGAAGGAATTCTGAGGTTTTCATGTTTGCGGCTAACAGCTAGTTTGTTACATAACTTACCGATGGTGACAATGATAATTGTAGAATATGGTAATTCATGTACCTATAGTATTGGGAGCTTAGATTTGTACGTTTTATCTTGCAAAAGTCGAAAAACTCAACCAATTTGAATTTTTTTTTTTTGTGTTTATAATTGTCAGGACGTTTATTTGTATTGCAGAAAGTTGGAGTTCCTGGTGGGAACTCCGAAACTCAATGGGATGATATAACCTTTTTAGAATTACGTGATAACTATAATTTAATCTAATCTATATCATAATGAACATATTTATATGTTTCCTACATAATCCGTCGTCACTAGATAGCGTAGTGAAATGAGAACCATCGATATAACATCAATAAATCCGCGGCGAGCGTGCGACAGACGGACACACTTTCCAATGAGATAATAATATGAGTCGCAAACGGATTTCCGGCGACAATCGGCAAATATATCTTTTTTGTGGATAACTTGTGAAAAATCTTTCCGTAAGTGGAACTCTGTTAATGTGCCAAATTGACTATTAAGCCGGAATAATTAATTAAGTTTCTGCAATACGAGATTTATTTCCATCAGAGTTCATTTTCAAATACGTGCCTACTGTATCGATCATTATTAGAAAAATGTAATAGAAAATATTTGTAAATGTTTATGATTATTAAAATGTAATCAATAAGAGATAATATCAAATAAAAAATTTACGTCGCGCGTTGATGTCTTTTGTATGAAGCGATAAAGTGTCATTGTTTTGCACGTTTTGTGGAAAAATTACAAAATTGTTTTAATTTACTAATTAGTAGTAGCTAGCTCTTAAAGCATGGTATTTACAAACAAACGCATTTTTTTTCTGTGTTAGATGCTTTTACGCTTTCGCGATTTAAACAATGTTTTCAGAAAAATTTTGTTATGCAGAGATTACGACCCGATTGGCGCAATGGTCACCATGCCTGCCCGCTAATCAAGAGGTTCCGGGTTCGATTCCCGGTGGGGGTGGACTTTGTGTGATGAACACAGGGTTCCATTTTCCAGTCTGGGTGTGTATATATATATCTATAGTATAATATATATCTAATAATATGTGTAGTATATACCACGTTTGCTTGGTTTCCACGACACAAGCTTATAGCTTAGTGTGGGATCAAGTAGGTCTGTGTGTTGTGAAGTGAATTATTATTATTATTATTTAGATATATTAAGTTTCTATTAAATAATTAGTAGGGAAATGTTGTAGACATGACAGTGAAAAATTGAATCCTATAATTATGTAAGTTTACCGCGATAGTAAATTTTGATTTAATAAAACAACAAACAAATAAAAGTTTTTTTTTTATCTCAATGTAAAAAACAGTATTAAACATAATTTAATGTAAATATAATACCTAGGTGTTACTTACTACTAAAATAATATTTTTATTACCATAATTAATAATTATTAGGAAAAATTACAATAGGCTTTTTGACAATTTTTTTTTAGTCCGTCCTATAGAATCATAAAAAGTATTGGACACATATTTTTTCTTTTTTTATATAAAAAAAAATAAGAGAGATACGTTGAGTCGAAATGTCGCGTGACGTCAGAAGCAGGTGCAATTTGTACCCGCATGTGACGTTACGAGCCCCTACTCCCAAATTTTTTATGCGCTTCTTCCAGGTATATTTTCATTAATTTGAAAAAGCAAAAAATATGTGGCTATTATTTTTTTACTATCCAACTGACGGACTAAAGAGAATTTTGAAAAAAAAACCTTAGTCAGATAGCCTATTCCGGAGAAGCAACATTTCCATCATTAAACTTAAACCTAACTGTATTGGTAATCACCGCGTTGACTCCGTGCATCACCGTGCTGATGACGGTGGTAGTGTGCCAGCAGCCACTGCAGCGCCGCTGCGAGGGCGCCGGGGTCCTCGCAGTGGAGGCGGTAGCACTGCGGGGCGGGGGCGGCGCCGCGTGCGGGGGGCGCGGGCGGCGCGCTGTCGATCGCATGATTTATAGTATCAAGGAAATTTTTGTTCGTCTTGTTTTTAATCGATTTTGCTTAGCTTGTCATACTAATATTATAAACGCGAAAGTTGCTATAGATGGATGTACCTATGAATGTTTGTTACGCTTTCACGCAAAAACCACTGAATGGATTTTAATGAAATTTTTATTATTCTACATGACGGACTAAAAATTCAAATTTCGTACACCAGCCAGTTGTAACTTCTATTGTATGTCTACTTACTATTCAATCGAACGCTCAACCTGTTGATACTAGAGTTGACAGATGTGTTCATTTCTTATCATACATTTTCATGCAAAACGAATGCAGAAAAGAGCCAGTCTCGGTTAGAACTTCCATCCTGTTTCGGCGAGACCCGAAACCGAGATACCGAGATATCCCGACGAGAATGTAGAGTGCGCCTTATAGCTTAGTATGCGATCAAGTGAATCTGTATGTTGGGATGTGTTATTATCATTCCCTCCCTGTTCTTGTATGTTACCGTCTGTAAAGATGTTCGGAGCGCAGCTCGCACAGCAGCCGCCGCCGGCAGCGTTCGCTGATCGGCGCGACCGGCGCGACCAGCGCGACCGGCGCGACCGGCGCACGCGCGTCGTCCGCGTCCGACCGCCGGAACGGGCTCGACAAGTATCTGGATACAAGGACATGCTCGCTTTCTTTCAAACTATGTCTTGACAGCCTGATTATCGAAAAAACCTCTTCCCCTTGTATTCTTCCTATTGTAAAAAATAATTAAAAAACATAACAATTCATTCGCGTTGACTTTGCTCTGTCAAAATTGTTATGAATTTCCAAAAAATCTTATATACCTACATAAGTATAAACGTTTAAAATGGTAATTACTAACTTGTCAAACTTTTCTTTCAAATCTATAACTGGACTAATTACAAACATTTAAATAAAATGTATTCGAGTAATCGGTGTACATAAAAGAAAACAAAAACTTAGTATCATATAGGTACAGTTGAACATAAAACCTTCTCCTTTTTGAAAGTCGGTAAAAAAGAGCGTTAAATGACTCATATGACCTGTCAGCGTGTCGCCAACTTATATGATTTTCACATTTTTTTTTACAGACAGCTGGTGGACTAAAGTATGACAAAACAAGGATCCTCTTAAAGATGAATGTCATGATGTGACCGCACTGACTCGACCGGAAACCAGATTGGAATTGGGATGGCCACTTTTCTCGTGAAAGTTTTAAGAGTATGAGCGTGATTTTTAATTTTTTTAGAGATCTAATAATGATAAATCTTACCATACAGAGTAAACTAGGCAAGTTTCTATCTAAGCATGCCGCAATTAAATTTTATAATGTCAAATACTTTCGGCGAATTCATATGATATCAATACTAGGAAAACATACTGAAGATGCGTCAGCTTACTTATAGTACTATAAGGTACTAGTACTATAAGGTAGTAGTAATATTAGTAAGATACTAGTACACTAGGTACTAGTATCGTACTAATATTATAAATGTGAAAGTGTGGATGTTTGTATGTTTAGAGGTTTGTTACTCAATCACGCAAAAACGGCTAAACGGATTGAGATAAAATTTGGCATGCATATTGTCAGGGGTACAAAGAAGGACATAGAGTACTTTTTATTCCGGAATTCCCGCGGGAACTCCGAAAATTACCGCGAGTGAAACCGCGGGCACAGCTAGTAGTAATATATATTATATTATGCACCTATAGTAAGACTTCTTTAATTTGATTTTTTTTATGGCAACATGCTGGGTGTCTGACCATAGCTAACCTGATTTCAATGATGGTCGAAAATTGTAAACACACCGTTAAGATGAAAAACTGTAATTGCACGTTTGATGTAATTTTATTATCTTGCCCTATCTGTTTTATATAAATCTGTGGCCTCTATCGTAAAATGACTGCACTTTTATTGAAATGAACATTTGAAATAAAGTAATTCTCATTGATCTGTAGGAAAATAGCTTCACAGCATTTCATTATATGAAATGATGAGTCAATAAAAACGGCTTTTTATACTGTCGCGTCATAGCGTGAGTGAAGATTTTTTTTTAATATTCCCATTGTTAACTTAAAATGTGTGTTGATGAAAATTGTAAATATGATAGACGTGGCAGCGTCCGGCTTTCTCGCTTGTGTAACACCGGACGTAGATGGCGTCCTTCCGGTGAGTAGCGGAGTTAGAGCATGCACGCTCGCGAGCCGTTACGAGTTTTTGGTAATTCACTAGTTTATTTTGGTCTACAGAAGGTTAAATTAATATGTATATCGAAGATGTTATATATATGTTATGTTATATGTTTTTTTAGCTGTGCCCCGCGGTTTCACCCGCGGTAATTTCGGAGTTTCCATGGGAATTCCGGGATAAAAATGTCCTTCTCTGTACCCCTGAAAACGTGCATGCCAAATTTCATCCAAATCTGTTCAGCCGTTTTTGCGTGATTCAGTAACAAACATCTAAACATCCAAACATCCACACTTTCACATTTATAATATTAGTAGGATAGTAGGGTGATACTATCTGTGCCCCGCGGTTTCACCTACGTGAGTTTCGGAATTCTCGCAGAGACCTCAAAGTAGCCTTAAACCTTTCCTGAACTTCGTCAAATATTTCAAGATCAAAATTTACCAAATCGGTCCAGCCATTCTCGAATTTTAGCGATACAAACGAACAGTAATTCATTTTTATATAAAAGAAGAGAATATACAACGTGTTAATGAATCAACCAAAAACCTGATACACCACATTTAAAAAAATAAACAAAAATCTGACTAAAAGATAAAATTATGTCGAAAAAATTCATAGTTTAAAAGTTATTCAACATTAGTTTGGAGGTGACCTATCTTCGAAATTTCAAGCGCTACGCCCGCGCCTACGTGTCAATGGCTGATTCGATGTCCTTGCTACGGGCGGCGCGGCGTACGCACCAAATATTGAATTATAAATAATTTAGACATGGCCTAGTAAAAATTCTAGTTTTCAGTTAATTCATTAACACGTTGTATAATATGGTATAAGGGAAAGGGTTTTCAGGTGGACGTGGCGAAAAATGGTCAAGGGAATGGTCGGGTTCAATTTTGATACATACTATTATAATAAAACTGTTTTATAGTTGATATATTTTTTATATATTTTTGTTGAACTACAAAATATGTTACAACGTGTAAGGAAAAGTACATCTACAGTAGGTACTTTTATCTCGGAATTCCCGCGGAAACTCTGAAATTAATGCAGTTATAACTGCGGAAGAGCTATTTTAATATATTTTATGCGTTGTTTGTGGGCTATCGTGACTCATGTGCAAGTTTGGCTGGCAGTTGAGTGTTGCCACTGCGCAGGAAATTAACAATCATCATTATTACTGCCATCGATCCGTGTATCTATAGTAATCGATGAACTCGTGCTCGCATAGATCGATCATACGTTGTGTAACCAATTAAATAGACTCAGACTGAATCGTTTGAATCGTTAGTAGATTTCGGTTTCAATCACGCGATCGTTCGTTCGTCCGATGTTTTTTTTCTGTTATATTATTCGAATGGTCACATTATTTAGATTTTTGTGTTAGTTTTCATTAATGAAATATCAGCATAAAATCAAAGATCTAGTATTTTGATTATCAACATCGGTAGTGGCTTTAATTAACGTAAAGTGCTTTAATAAAATAAATAATGAGTTGGGTATTTCACGCTGACTAAATGCACTAAGTATGTACATCCTAAATATAGACAATATTAAAAATGCGAATTTGAGTTTGTTTGTTTTTTTACGCTTTCGCGACTTTTTATCATGGAGTTCGTGAGGGAGTTTCAAAATCTACACGGAAGAAATAGCGGAGAACAGCTAGGACATTATCATCATCGGATCAGTCGAAAGACGTCAGTGAACTTAGGCCTCCCCCAAGGATCGGCCAGTAACGACTGACCAACGAGCGGACCCGCGCTTCCCGCACCAACGGCCACCATTCACCAAGTCGTCAGTGCATCTTGTAGCGGGCCTACGCACGCCGCGTCTTCCAGTTCATGGTCGCCATTTGAGAACCTTCCTGCTCCATTGCTCGTCAGTTCTTCGGGCATCCCTGCCTACTGCCACTTGAGGTTTGCTATTTTTCGGGCTATGAAACTTCGAGCATAGCCCTCTCCACAGTCCTTTGGGTGACCTTGTGCATTCTTATAATATATTATAGGGAGAAGTAAATGATTTGAATGTAACTTACGGATTATTGTTGGGACTGTTGATGGTGACCACGTTGGGGGTGAGCGCGGAGACAAACAACCCCACGGGGATGAGTGTCGTCATCAGCTCAATCACACCCTTCCACGGGTTCGACCTGATGCAACACGTATTAACAGGCTTCAAACCAGGAGGTAGACTATTCAACGTGACTTTACAAAAATAAATCCGAAAAACTTATACATATAACAGTATTAATCGGGTATGTAACTTCTCAATTCGCATGTACATAATATGTTATTTCTGTTCATTAAAGTCCCAAATTACATATCGGTTTAAATGTGTTTTAATGTTCCTGAAAGTTTTGGAATTAATTTATATAGAATTGTCGATATTTTTTTTATTGCTGATCGATTTGCTCCCGTAATAGTGCAGTGGAATGAGACCGGAATGTGTTGCGTCATGGGTGGATATTTTTTTTATGTAGGTAAATTATCTCGCATTTATGTTGCATCAGAATCGTTTATGATTTTATTTCGCACTTGCTAATCCAAGCCGATTGTTTGTTAAACATGATATAAAAGCAGAATTACAAAAATTAATGATTTTATTTCCTGGAGGTGGAACTACGTGAAACACAAAACACCTGTCAATCACTTCGCACTCTCCTCGCCGTTTCACCTTCGTATTTACATTAAAATTATGATTAGCATGTATAAATTATTAATAATTTGTCTCGACACTAGCTCTTTCCATTATATTCCGCGATTCATTGCAGATAGAAACTCTCCTTATGTAATCTCGCACTAAGATCTTACCACTTATAGAATAGTTAAATATTGTAAATTATGATTTGTATTGAAAAGTGAATAGCAATAGTAATATGATTGGTGTCATGATGTACAGATGATAGATCGGTCGGGGATTTTTTTATGAATTAATTTCACTTAATTATCTCCTATTTTCTTTTTCAGATATCTCTAAAAAGGTGAGCGAGAGAACAGTCATCGTCATGATTCATCAAATTATTAAGAAGTTTTAACTCACGGCTTTCTGATGTAGTTTTCCTTAGCTCCATCATTGGTATGGAACACGTGGTGATCCTCATATTTATATTCTTCAGGCTTGTCCGTGAACACCACCGGGAGCTGATACAACCCTCCGGCTGGTACCCGGGCGGCGCCCTCCCCGGGCGGAACTGTCATCGGGACTTCCTGGGTAGGTTCCGATTCGAGCGTAGGTTGTTGCCAGTGTGTTTTCGCTTTCGTATAAATAGGACTTTCGAATTTGTAAGGGTAATACTTTCCTTTGTTATAAAACTCTTTTGGAATGCTGTTGTCAACAGTTTTGTAGCTTTCTTTTGACGGACTGTGGAAAGATTGTAAGATATTGTTTTAAACGGAAAATATCTATTAAAGTGTTTTTCTGATAACAATTACAATTTTATAAGATCAAAAGATTCGGATGTATAACCTTTCTTCTATAACAAAGAGGGATAACAATGTAGAGTTAGATAGTAAAGAATTAAAATTAATTAGCCTGTTTCGAAGAATACACGAACCTACGAAAAAATACTACAATAACTAAATTGCAACTTTATAATCGTAGAACAACTTCGTATTTGGTTCTAAATACCTGCAGAAATTTTTCTTGTATTAACCAATAACAATATATTTTTAAACACTTAAATAGCATAGTACTTATCAATTTGTGTAAAATAATTTACCTTTTATACACAGATGGTTCGTTAAAAACGGGCGTAAACGATTCGTTGGGTGCAGAAGGCGGTGGTGTTAGCTCCAGTCCCTCGTCGATGGTTCCTAAGTGCACGCTGGGCCTAAACGCACTGCTATTATTTCTCTCACCATCCACTGGCTCGTTGTAATCACCATCGGACACTTTACCATCATCACTCTCAGTCAGATTCGATTCAGCGAACGACGTCTCCAATTTCCATATAGTTGCATCTTGTTTCATTTTACTTGTTTTATTTTGTTGGTCGTTGGTTGCGGTTGTGTTGTTGCGGCCGTCATTAGTTTTTGTTACCTTCGCAACCGGGTACAGAGTTGTCACTTTGTGTTCAGTTGGTTCGCGGTCGTTGAACCCCTGTGTTGTGATGCGGTTTTGTTGGCAGATCACGTCGGAAGCTATGAGGAGGATCCACCACGTCCATAGAAGCTGTGATAATTGAACAAATAAAAAAAAGAGTTTCACCCTTTGCCCCCTTGCTGGTTTGGGCTGTATAATAAATGCATAATGCATGCATGCATGCATAAATGTATATATAAATGTGTATAAATAGAATATGCCTCAAGTTTATATTGAGAAAGGAGTAAAAAAACAGCTAGAATACTTGTAAGATTCTCAATAACTGTGAAAGTAAAGTTAGTGGCGATGAGAGGCTAAAAGGTTAAAGCCTTCTCAAGCTAAAAGAGCTGGATCACCGTGCGATTATGGTGACTATTTGTGGCGGAAACTGCAGCTATGAATTTAATTGTTATTAAATTTTAATAACTTAATAAAAAATATCTGTCAGCACCGTTGGTGTAGTGATATGTTACTCTGACTGTAAACCGGGGTCGTGGGTTCGATCCCCGCATCAGGAAAACATTTAAGATTAAAATTGGTGTTTCCCACGAGTTTAGAATATATCATAATTATTCAAATTCAAATAATTAAGTTATTTCGACATCTTTATTTGTGTTATGTGTTAATTATGTATTCACAAGTGTTAAAACCTTTTTTGTAAGTTTCCAATATACACTGGGAGTTTTTTGCTATGTTACTTTTTACTATTAATTTAAATTTGACAATATAAAGAATATTAGATTGACAGACAACATGTCTTTAATTACCTTAAAATACCTATATTTAACCATGGAATATTCATATCAATAATAAGTATATAGGTACCGAATATGTTGTCTGGTACCCATAGCACCAGCTTTGCTTAGTTTACCACTAGGTGGCGCTTTGTGATAATGTCCAAGTAATATAAATATTCATATAATATCATCTTTCAGCCAACAGTGTTTCCTTATCTTTAGGTATGTTTTAGGTATTAAAGTATTAGTTTTAAATTATACAGACCTATGGTAATTCTCAAATATTATATTCTGTGCACTAGCTATAGGATTTCTATTCCTAGAAATTTAAATCAAGGCCGAAACTAAATTTACCAAAACCGGAACTTCGGTCGTCCATTAATTTTGTAACACAATTAATTACTGTTTTTTGAATTTTTCTTAACTACCTACTCTATGAGTAGCTGTGTGTGCAAAAAATGTGTGGAAAATAAAATAGATGTCAGTGTACAATAGAAAATTTTAATATGTTTAGAAGAGTTTCAGTTTCATTTGAAAAATCTGTTTCGGTCGGACACTAAAAATCTCATGACGACCGGTTGGTCCGGTTGAGTAGTTAAGGCGTGCAAGCGTAACAAACAAATGGACGCCGATAAGCAATAACATGTTAAACCACAAAATTAAGTTGTTGATACAGAACTGAGAACGCTTTATTAAGAGTAATAGAACGTTTTTTTATTATGTGTTTGCCTTATTACATTTTTTAAATACCAAAAAATTGTTGAACATAAAAAAAATGTTGACACATTATGGCACTGTAATTTTAAAACACGATTTACTTAAAATTATTATCTATGTATCTATGTCCAAATAAACCTAAATTCGGATTTATAATAGATATTATAGTTAGGAATTAGAATTTACGCGTATAAATCTTAATCAAGTTATCACCCGTGTAGGAAGCACGTAATGCGTATAATTGAGGTGAGGTTTTTCAGCACGAAGGGGGTCAGTGACTTACTGTTTTCGGGTGAAAGTGATGATCGGCGCGGGTTGCGCAACCTGCGCGCGCGCACGCTCGGTGACGTCACGCCGGCCTACAGTGCACGCGATCTTATAATATGCCCCCTTAGCCCAGTCGATAATCTTTGACAACCTTTAACGCATAGAAAACTAAGAAACGAATTGTCATGGCGTCACGGGCTTAAGTAAAATCATCCAATCAAAAGTCCAGTCTTGCGTAACCACGTTAATGATTATTTATTAATGACTATCTGTAACGCGCGGTTTCACCCGCGATAATTTCGAAGTTCCCGCGGAATTATTCCATACAAACTTCGCAACCCCTTTTCATCCCCTTAGGAGTTGAATTTTCAAGAATCCTTTCTTATCGGATGCCTACGTCATACAAAGAACACACCCTCCAAGTTTCGGGTCTCTACGACCAGCGGTTTAGGCTGTGCGTTGATCCATGAGTCATTCAGGACAAAGCATTTTATATTTCAGTCTTTTTAGTACCTACCTACCTAGCCTGGTTAACCCTTTAAAAACTAATACACGTTATACCCATGAGAGTTATAGATAACGCACAGAGAATAATGTAAATGTAGCCTCAAACCGTCGCAGTGCACAGACAAACCAAATTTGGTTTTTGTTGCACTGGAAATATGTGAATATTGTATTTTGTACTTATTGGTTTTTTTTTTAAATAAATAATATGTATAGATTATTTGTGAACTGGCATTTAATAGTCAAAAATTCAAAGTGTTTTTGGTCATATTGATGATATAATTGACCGAAATAATCGTAGAGATAATCCTATGGCCAATGCGGAAAGTGAGCTTCTTTGTTTGTTTAACTTTCACGCCTTAACTATTCAACCGATCATCATGAATTGTGCATAGCGCACACACGTTATCAGGAGTACAGAAATGGACATAGGTCACTTTCTACCCTGAAATTCCCGCGGGAACTCCGAAGTGTTTGTTTATTATTCTTGTGCGTTGTGCAGAAATAAATGTTATTCTATTCGATTCTAAATTAACGTAGGCATCCAGTATTAAACTTCAAACTTGAATTTTTCTTATTAAGAGTTCGAATAAATTCCCAATTCAACTGTACTGGTAACACTATTAGTTGGACATAGATAAGCAATAGTGTGTAAATCGTGTTTTAAAAGTAGGAGCGCCATTTTTTATCAACATATGTTCAATATTTAGTTACATATTTAAGCAATGTAATAAGGTAAACACATAATTAAAAGACGTTCTGAATCGATAACTTAATTTTGTGGGTTAACATGTTATTGCTTATCTGCGTCCAGTTATGATTCATTGTCAGTGGTATTTTAGTCTAAAACGTATTGGAAACGAATACCTTCAAATACACTTACGGCCGCACTCAGAGTCGACTTTAATGATTACTTAGTTAATTATAGATTTTTAAAACAAAACTGCCGCAATCAGAGACGTTCAGCAAATTTATATTAATTGGCATTTAACGAGATGTAACTTAATTAGTTAAATGCCAATTAACATTGATTTATTAAACTTGTCTGATTGCGGCAGTTTTGTTTTAAAAATCTATACTTAACTAAGTAATCATTAAAGTCGACTCCGAGTGCGGCGGTTAGTCTAGGGTCCAGTTTAAAAATTACATGTCCCTTAAGTACTCCGCAACGCCTGCTCCCATTATTGAGCAATAAACGGTGACTATTGCGTCAGGCGCGCGAGGAGCAGGTGGTATGCGGCTCGAGTGAAAGTGTCGACCGCACGAGTTATCCGCGGCCTGTGGTCTGCGGTCTGTGGTCTGTGGTCTGTGGTCCAATCTCCGGCCGGGTCCACGGCGCGAGACCACCGTGGGAACCGACACGCTTCAGCTATTGATTGATTTACTAACGCTATCAGGGTTGCCAGTTGCCGAAACTAATGAAAAGTTGGCAGCCAGAGCACCCGCGTCAACCCGCATACAATATGGTATCTATATTTTGCTATCGTGCTATATACCTATTATAGAAAAATAATATACGTGTAGTATAAAAAATTCTCGTTTTTTTATACTAACCGTGATTATAGAACGCGCCCGCAACACACCATGGGAGTTTTAGAATATGGAAAAACAAATCACTACTATTCCTACTAATATTATGAATGTGAAAGTCTGTCTGTTTGTCTGTCTGTCTGTCTGTTACGCTTTCACGCCTTAACGGTTCAACCGATCATCATGAAATTTTGCATACACGTTGTCAGGGTACAGAAAAGGACATAGGGTGCTTTTTAACCCGGAATTCCCGTGGGAACTCCGAAATTAACGCGGGCAACAGCTAATCACCGAAACGGTTAGAAGCATTTTTACGGAATTTTCACTGGCAATTAGCTGATGTTAAAAAGAGTAAAAAAATATTTGTTCATGAATTTCCCAAAACTATTTTGCCATCAAAACGGTAGCAACCCTGACCCAGCTATCTGCGGTTGCGCAAGCTCTCTGCGCCGCCCCGCGCCCGCTACTCGCTACGGTCCATCTCCGCATTTTTATGTGTTTTAATCATATTCAGCTGTTGCATAACTTATATAATGTGACGATGGGAGTGCTAGGTGTCGCTGCGTGCTTACACCACATACCACATTTTGCCTGTTGTATTTGTCTATACTAATCTATAAATAATACTAATAAATAAATAAATAAATAAACTAATATTATAAAGAGGAAAGATTTGATTTTTTGTTTGTTTGTTTGTTACGATTAAACACAAAAACTACTGGACCGATTTCAAAAATTCTTTCACAATTAGAAAGCTACATTATCCCTGAGTAACATAGGCTATATTGTAATCGGGAATTCTTGCGGTTGAAGTCGCGGGGAACAGCTAGTACCTATTACATACAGACTGTTGTTTTGGTCAACAACGCCCGTCACAGAGGTGGTTGTACTAACGATACTGATGTCAAAAAAAATATAAAAAAAAATAATTATTTTTTCAAGGAAAATCCGAAAAAATTATTTATTTTGTTTATACAAGCGGGCGAGCCTACGCTACCGGTCGTTGACCGCGCGGCGCGGCGCGCATCATATGGCATGCAATAGTACCTACGTACATAGTACCTACATACACCCCGCCTCGGTGGGAACGCGGGCGAATGCGGCGGGGCGGCCGGGCGGCGGGGGCCGGGGGGCGCGGCGATGTGCCACCCCCGCCCCCCGCCCGCCGGCGCTAGCGCCAGCGGCCAGCGCCAGGCGCCAGCTAGTCTGCCTTCCACAGCCGCGGCTATTGCGCGTGCGTTGTTTCTGTGCTAAAATGGCTCGGTCGTTCGCAGGATTAACCAAAAGTGAAATTTACGATTTATTGAGTATTTAGTAATAGCGAAGATGAAGCGAATAGTGTGGCCGAGTGGAGTGCGACGTTTTCAACTCGTCCAAGTGAAACTCGTTACACCATAAGGACTGTTGTTTTTAGTCTCAGGGAATGGGTAACATTCGCTACACCTCGTCACACAACAGGTAGAGGTCAATCTGGGCTCCCTGTTAATGTTCAAGATGCAGTCCTTGAATACCTACTTTCGTGCGCAGCCGCGCGCGAATACCTACCTGGGATGCTGGGCGAAGCTTTGGCATTGACCATTTAACATCGGAGTTTGGTGATCGTTGGATAGGAAGAGGTGGACCCATACCGTGGCCACCACGTTCACCCGATCTAACTCAATTGGACTTTTATTTGTGGGGTGACGTAAAGTGGTACGCATGACGAATACGCCGACACATTAAAACAAGAGATACTGAACGCTTTAGAAGTGATTACGAAGAATGAAACTGTTTTATCGTGATTATAAGACAATTTGCGATGTCGTGCTTCTGTGTGCATCGCGCAACGCGGTAGACACTGAACAGATAAACCGTTAACGTAAAATCAGTGTAAATAAAAAAAACTTTTAGAAGACTTCGTGTTATGTGTAATCAATAATTTGTAAATCACGTTTAATGATTGTAAATAAGTTCGTTCACCTTTTTAAATACGCCAAAGGTACTTAATAACAGCGCCATAGAACTTTAATGGATATTATTAATGGATAAAAATGTCATTTCTAATTTAATAATTTCTAAATTATTCAGTTCCTTTGCCGGTCCTAAGCCCAGTAAAGTATGGAGGGAAAGAGAGTCTAAAATGTGTTGTTTACTTACCGTGATCTAAATAGGTAAAACGTTTGTGCAAAAGTAGGTACCTACCTAAGTAGGTACCGGCGACGACGCGACGCGCGATGTAGCTGCTCGTAGCGCGTAGATGTCGTAGCTCTAGTCTACGCGCTAAGGCTTTACCAATTACCATTTAATGTAAACATTTTTAGATATCTTGTGCAGAGATTTTCTTTTAAATAATGTTCCGAATTATAAAAAATATTTTTTTTTTATATTTTTTTTAGAACCCATATTAGTTATATTACTACCTCCGTTACGCGCGTTGCTGACCAAAACAACACATTGTATAGCGGATTGAGAACTTTATTTGGCTTTTTCTGAACGGAAATAAACTTTTGAGTTTGCTGACGCAAATATGACGCGCTCTCGACTAATTTTTATAGGTTTATTCACTTGTATACGTAATCGCACTTTGACAATCCGATTTCATTTCATTTCTTATATTTGTAAAGGGATCTTATTAGGATTATAAAATGGGTAATAACTAGCTGTTCTCCGCGGTTTTCCCTGCGGTAACTTTGGAGTTTCCGCAAGAATACCAGGATAAACTATACATATAGATATAAACCTTCCTCTGGAATCATTCTTTGAGTTTATGGCGAACAGACAGACATACAGACTCGGCGGAGGACTTTGTTCTATAACATGTTAAAGGCCATCAAAGCACGACGAATTAGTCCCAACGACAAAGCAAGAACATCGTTAAATCAAGTTTGAAGTAAACTATATTAGCTAGTTAATACTGAACAGTGCTTAAACTAATATTACAAAGAGCTAAAGTTTGTCAGTTTGTATGTAGTGGATAATCTCTAGGTGTAATGAAACTATTCTAAAAAAATATTGCATTGATAGTACCTAAGCTATAGAGACAAAAGTATTGATATATTTATTTGATTCTTTATTGCACATAAAATAACATTTTTACAGTTGTTTAGTGACTTAATACTATTCATCCCAAAAAAACAGTTCCCGGGGGAAATCCAAAATGGCGCGGATGAAATCGCGAAGGGAACAGCTTGTAACTATATTTTTAAAAGCATAAAGTTAACTCACTATAATAAACTACAGTGATAGGTTTAATTACAACTCCATTCACAACTGAAGCACAAAACCAATCTACAATTGCGTGGAACGGCGTGCACATGCACGCACACTAGCCTACGTAATACCTATACCTATACGACGTTTTAACCTGAGTTGAAATGGCCTCACTCTGTTTTCCTTACTTCATCTATGCTTATAAATTAGCTAATTAACGTTCTAGAAACTGACAATTAATGACAAGTTGCAACTCACCATAGTGCTCCGCCCATAGAGCCTGCCGTCGACTAGGGCTCGCCGCGTGTATCGCTAGTATTTATAATAATAACTAAAGTGAACAGTCTCGATTGTGATCATCAGGACGTGTCCGCCATTGTTTTGGTTCTACATTTCTTTGCGTAGTGGGAAAACTAGAAGTGGCACACTACTAATCGAGGTTTGGGTTCGCATGTCGTCATTTGTAACCTCTGCAGTTTTTTTAATAACACTAGCTTTCACCCACGTTAATTTCGGAATACCCGCGGGAATTCCGGGACCGAAAGTACCCTATGTCCTTCTCTGTACCTACCCCTGACACCGTGTATTTAAAATTTCATAATTGGACATAGATAAGCAATAGTGTGTTAACCCACACTGAAGAAATTTTGAGTAAATCGTGTTTTAAAAGTAGGAGCGCCATTTTGTTGCAACATTTTTTATGTTCAATATTTAGTTACATATTTAATCAATGTAATAAGGTAAACACATAATTAAAAAAACGTTCCCTAACTCTCAATAAATCGTTCTGAATCAATAACTTAATCTTGTGGGTTAACATGTTATTGCTTATCTGCGTCCAATTTTCAGTTGAGCCGTTAAGGTGTGAAAGCATAAAACAAACAAACTCACATTCGTAATAGTAAGGACGCTATGCGTTTGAGCATTCTTATATAAAACCAATTTATTTGCTGTGCTTGTGACTTGACGGCAGACTGAGGTGTGTCTCTGTGTCAAACTAAACTTTCATAATGTCGAAGCGAAAACACAAAAAAAAGAAATAAAAACTCGGCGTTTCAAAACGCGAACATAAGTTTTATGCAATTTTATCGCTTTGTTTATTTCTCGTTACACCATCCAGAAGTGATTACCGTGTGCTCCAAGTGTTACTGCGCCGGTGAAAATGACAATTTTCTGCACTTTACACGCGCGGCCATTTCCATTCACTGTCGCGCAGGCGTCGGCTGTAAACCAACCGTTAACCAAAGAGTATAGTAATTATACCAAACGTTACACTCATCAACTACCACGAAAGCTTAGAACATTTTAAAAGAGTAATTTAATGGTGTAGATCGCAGCGAGTGGACGCCTGTCGCGTTACTTTTTCGACATTTCAGTCACCTTTCAGCAGCCATTTTGTCAGTTGTGTTGCCAGCCAACTTTTGAGACAGAATTGTGAAATAATATGTTACAGAAAAATTGTCATTGGAGTTTCTCCATAAGTACTTTTAAATGCGATAAATCGCGATAGATGGCACCATTGAAGAAGATACGAGATTTTTAGAGAGAGATTACGTAGATTTTTATTTTATATATTTTATTGTTATGAGTATGACATAGTCTCTATAGTGAGTTTAGTGACTTGGGTCACTGCACTGATTTAGCTTACATGCGATTCGGATATCAAAAATTTAAATGGTACGGAGATGGAAACCTTAGGAAAAGGCTAGTCATTTATAACGTTATCAGTTTCATCGGAAGAACCGCCATCACTGTTTTCCTCTGTGCCACTGCTGGACCGGAAATGACCACCAGCGGGTATGCTCAGCCGTATCCTGCGCGCGATGTCGTGCACATATCTGATTTTCCGTCTGATGTCTCTTATTTCCCTGTCGGAGTTTTCCACCATGTACGTAGTGAAAATCACCAGCCCTGAAATCAGAACGCAATGCAACTGTTTTTGTGTAGGGAATAGTGAGATGCTGAGGTCTATGTCGGTTTGGAATCGTAGAACTATTTATTATACGTAGCTACGGCCTACGAGGTGGAAAAATAGGTCATCAAACAGAATGAATAGGATTTTATGAAAGTGTCCGAGTTTCTCGAGAGTAATATCTTCCTTCATAAAACGAATAAAAAGCGCTTGCAACTCCATAACTAGTGCTAGAAGAGAAACACTACAAGTTACAAAGCTCTTACCGTTTTTCTTTTTCTGGTTCAAAAGCTTTGGACTCTCAAATTCGACCTTGACAAGTCTTATCGCACTCAAAGAAGCTTCACTTAAAAAAAAGAATGTTTTTAAACATTAACCTGTGCAAGCATGTGTTACATTTCAGAGAATCATGTTATCGCCTTAGTCTAGCCTAAAAACAATGTAGTCGACTTAGTTCTTATTGGCTTAAATATTTTAGAAAACAGTAATAGATATTTGCACAGTTGGTAAAATATACTTACACGACCAAGTAAAAAAAAATATGCCTGCCATCCAATCTGACCAGGTGATGGGTTTTTCGAGGTATACCATGAGGAAACTAGCAAGACTCATGATGATCAGGTACACCCCAAGTGCCCTGGTGACTTGCATCCCTAGACACTCCCCTCGCCACTGCAATAAAAGGTGATGTGCAATGAAAACACGAAGAACTGTTCTAAAGCACATCTTCAAAACAAAAAAGGAGTGTTTGATAACTCTGCATTTCGATTATTATCGATTCTAATATAGATTCGCACCAAAATCTTTTTTTAGCCTTAGTGTAATCGCAAATGTATTTTTTTATTAACAAATATGTATATAATACTAGCTGTTCCCTGCGGTTTCACCCGTGTTAATTTCGAGGTTCTCATGGGAATTCCGGGATAAAAGTGTCCATCTCTGTATCCCTGAAAACGTGTGCAAAATTTCATGATGAGCCGTTAAGGTGAAAGCGTAGCAAACAAACTCACATTTGCATTTATAATAGTAAGAATCAAATAAATTTATACTCATTAATGCTACTAGTAGACATTATCACAGATTTATATTTTAAATAAAATTTCACCTCAACGAGGAACGATATCCTGGTGATGCTGCCCGCAGTCACCAGCACCAGTAGACCAGCCGCAAAACAGTAGTAGCCAAATCTCGCCCAAGACAGCTCCGGATTGGAGAAGCCCCTCACCAGAAACGTCGTTATCGCCAACAGGTTCAGAACCTGATGGATATTCACAGGTCAGACCTCTGTGTAGACCCTCATTTATATCGACCCGGAATCCATAGGTTGGCAAATTCTTTATGCAATAAGAGAAAATAATAATAAATGTCAAAAGTCAAGTAAATTTATTTAAAGTTGGCTTACAATGTGGCTCTTTTTGAATAAAATTACAATAATCACAAAAAATTGGTGATTTTTTTGGGCACGTGCAGAAATTTTTTATTGGTGCGTTTTTGTGGGTGGTCACAGTGATGGCCCATCGGCTCAAGCTGATTTTGGCTCGATAGTTGTGCGTGAGGATACCCAAAAGGCAAACTTCCACTGCCCCCTTAGCCAGCAAGTGTTAACCCACAACTATGGCGCAAAATTACTGTGAAATAATATAATTCCAGATAAAAAGGGATAGTGGTACCGATTTTTTGACTTTCAGTATTTTTAGAGTTTGGAACGAAGTTCGTTATTATTTTATTTTTCTTTTGTTCAAATTTTTTTAAAGTTTTAAATGCCAAATAAAGATTCTTTCTTTCGGATACAAATTCTAATTTGCTAAGTCAGTAGGTACTTGCCAAGTTTAATTCAATAATAAAATGCACTGATCGCATTGCGTGAACTCGTCTGCCGGAGACCTCCATTTTGAACGATTGATTTAAACGGACACTCTATCAACTCTTAAAATTAATTATTACACTAAACTAGGAGTATCTAGAGGTAATCACTCATAAGGAACTCATAACACTACTGACTGTACTATTGTGTACGATGTTGAATCTATTAACTGTTTATACAATTAGATATTTACGAGAATATAATGGCCCATTAAACTTTAAAATGTAGGTGCCTAACGTATAAGGTACTTTAAAAAAAAATTTAGACAGATTGATAGATATATTACCGTTAGAAAATTCAAAATTCAAAAGCTATTTATTACTTAGGATTGTTTACAATCACTTGTAATCGTCAGCATGTAGAGGCAGTTTGTAGAGGCATCAAAACTTCTTTCTGAGATTGATCTTGAATCTACAATATATCTTTATGTCAATACCAAAATAAGCATAATTGCGTACATAGATTTTGACTAGATATGTTTGACATCTTAATTTTAATTAAGAACCTTGTAATGGTGTATTTACTTATTTAAATACAGCAACTACCAAAAACACATAACAAATTGTAGTTACATTATGTATATAAACCAATTTGAGTTGCCATGAACAAGATGAAATATACAAAAATATTGATAGCACCTGAGTACACTGATTAGTGCTCGATTTATGATCAGAGATTTAAAAAAGCCGACCAAGTGCGAGTTGTACTCGCGCACCGGAGGTTTCGGACACATTTGTAGCTATGTAGGTACATAAATAGTTGTTAGTACATAAATGCTTCTTACCAAATTTCATGATTCTAGATCAACGGTAAGTAGGTATATAATGGCCGTACTTTATCTCCCCTTGTGCGAGCCAAAACATGCGGCAAAAAACGGCTGATTGGCGCCAATAGAATGTCTTTGATTGGCGCATATCTTTTGATTGCGTTGATTTAGAAGTGATTTTTTCTCAGTTCCGAAAGATTGCAGACCTGAGTATTTCATATTAATTTTAACTTGATAATTCTACGTGCTTCTGAGAATAAGGGTCTTGACAAAAAGACGGACAGACGGACAGATGGGGAACCTTTTTCCGGAAACCTAAAAAATAATGTATTAGATTAGGGATGGTTTTGACCTGTGGTTTTGACCAATGACTTCGCTAGATGATATAGGTACATCACGGCACACATATACCTATTTACTCGATCTCCCGCGGTCGTGTTGGTAGATAGTGTTCGGATATGAAACAGTAGAATCGAGTCTTTTATCTTGTAATAATAATCATGGTCGTAAGCGATATCGCCATTAGCAATTTGATAACGCGTCCTCAACTAGGCAGGTACCGAGTTGCGTTCATTGCGAAAGCGTCATTGCTACAAATTTAGATGTATTGTTTACTTTTTGTGACTAATAGGTAATACAAGTCGCGGTTACAATATGCTTAGAACAGATCTGTAATGATCGGAAAGTGATTCTGTGTGTTGCTGGTGTGAATAGTGTCAGGATGGGTGTGCCAATGGTGCAGAATTGTTGCTATTGTGTCAGCTTGCAGACTGGCACACTGATTATAGGATGCCTGTACACGGTATGTGTTGTTTTTGCTATAAAACACGTCTCTCAGTGCGTGAAAGGGAATGTTATTTTGATAACACTGTATGTAAATATAAGCAGTTATGTGCACTTGTCTGATGAAGTTATGCATTTAAAAGCAAAGTTTCTTAATGTGGAAAGTAATTTACTCAAGTTATCTATAAACCATGGACCAATTAAACTTATTATAGTTTAATTGGTCCATGTCTAAACTTACCTTTAATTCAAATTAAGTTCAATAAAATTAGTGTTCAATACCTCACAATATCTACAAAATGCATTTATTTAAAAAGACATTTTCAATCTTTATAGTATTAGGTAGGTACATATTATTTTTTAATTAATGTCTCTTTATCAGTTATTTGATTTACCTTGTAGATAAGGCTGTTTACTGATGCTATACGTTAGGTAGATTTTTTTTCTTTGTAAAGCGATTTCTTTTTCGTTCAATATTATTTCTGTACCCCACCTGGTAGCCTAGAAGAAATCGCCTTCAAGTGATAAGGCCCTTGGGGCTATTTAAAACTTTATATTTTTTAATAGTTTTTAGTTATTTCTACTGATTGTGGTGCTCAATAAAGCGTTTTTCATTATTTTATTATTTAATAATGATTTGACAAAACCGAAAGAGAAAAAACCCAATTTTCACAGTTGTCTCGCTAATAACATAAACAACGTAGTGGTTATATACCTAGATACTTTTTGCCATAAACTTTACTATAAGCTTGATCTTATTCTTGAAAAGATATCTAATTTTGAAAGAAAGTTTGGGTGTGACACCAACATTTGCATCTGAGTCAACAGTTAGTTAAGCGAATATCGTGCTTTCAGGTGTGGTCCCTGCTGGAGCTGACGGCGTACAGTCTGATCGTGACCCTGCACCCTCTGGGCGGGGAGGGGGTGGTCTCCACGCACAAGTTCGCGCTGTACACCACCGCGGCCGTCGTCAGCGGCATACACCTGCTGAGCTCCCTGCTGCTAGTACTGGCCGCTGTTAAGGCAATTACGATACTTACTTCAGTTTTATCGCTTTTGGAAGTTGATTGCTCTTTAAATTAGGAAGGCGTTTTTAAATTATCACACTTCAAAATGCCAGCTTTCGTTTACGATTGACAATTAATCAGGAAACACATACAAAATATGTTTCTTAGTTTCAATATCGGGGTCAACGCCCGCGATATGATTATTACAGATTAATCGTTAAAATTTCCTATAAGTTTTATCGACGCATAAGAGCGTGTTCTTTACTTAAAGCGAAGGTATACTAGGTACTTTATAGGTAAATCATTAAAATTTTCCCAACCTTGAAGCTCTCTGGAATACTTAGGTAAAGCACGCCTTTTGAAAGACGACCGGATAGTTCACGAGGCCTCTCTTTGTCTTTGCGCAGTGCATGCCATCTGTCGCTGCAGTTATCGCCTACCAGATCGAAGGAGTTGACTCGTTACTCAGCCTCTCTCGTTCAGCGTTCTAACCTAACCTTACTTAACCTATCTTACTTGCAGAAGCTCGCGTCCCTAACACTGCCCTGGACTATAGTGACGGGGATCCTAACCGCGTTCGTCTTCCTGATCTGTCTGACGGCCATCAGCGTCATCCTGCAGGACACCGGCGAGCTGCTGGAGGTGGAATCCGTTATGGTGTTCATTCACTTCTTGAGGACTTGTGAGTTTTATTCAGAGCAGTAAATTTACTTCAACATGCTATGAGTGGTTCCGTCAAATAATATTTTGGCTGGACTTTCACTGGCAGATAACTGATGTTATGGAGTTACTAACTTAGGGAACTTTTGTCAGAGTTTACGCTGAACTCCTGCGGGTTTCACCCACCAAGCACAGCTAGTATACAATAGTTTAGTTGGTAGTTCTTTTCTTCATTCACTTCGTGAAGGGAATGATTTGTATTTCTATGAAGAAATAATCAAATAAACTGAACTGTATCGGCTATAAATGATATCGTCGGTTATCATTCGCAGGTATATCGGTGTACTGCATAGTGATAGTCCACAGCAGACACAAGCAGATGATGTCGGATGAGGACAAGGAACGGATGCAGCACTCGGGGCGGGTGTACCGGCGGGTCGAACTCGACGCTGCTGTTCCGACGACCGCCGAGATGCGCCTCGTGAAGTGAAGCTACGGCAAAAGCCAGTGATCAAATAAACTTTAAAACCAAAGACTACTGAAGTACGGTAAACAAGGAGATAATGACTTTAGTCTGTTGATGAGCAGACTGTTTTGTTGATGAGGCTCAATCTGGACAAGTTTAATCGTATATTGTGATTAAGACTATTCTGTAATAAGTACTTGAATAGGTAGATACTTGAATACCTAAGTAATTAATTTTTATAATCTAAAATTCTGAAATTATAAACATGAATTAATCTAGACTAAGTATAAAATGTTAATATAGGTAAGTACCTACATAAAGATCTAAAACAGTTTAAAAGATTGAATTGGGTTTTTACCCATCTACGAATCATTGTTTTTTTGTTTGACGGTTAGGTATACATTAGTTGTTATAATAAATGCAGATTTTTATTTATTATTGTTATTAAATCCAAAATTATTTGGTGAATATTTTGTTTCATTTCAACCGTTTGTACGTAAGTATATTTTTGCGCTATTTTCATTTATTAATGTATAAGTAGGAAGTTGGAGCAGATAAATATTATTTTTAGAATTTATAGATGCTTGCATAATTTACATAAGTAAGGCAAAGATGCGTTACCTACTTTGCGGTACTCATCAGTCAACACTAGAAAAATGCACACATGAAAAAAATATTAAATACTTGGTGGAACGAAACGTTTCTGCTGTCAAATAACGTGACGTCACCCATTGACGTCTCTCTTTCCTTGGTTTAGTTGTTTTTCTCTTTCTAACAAACCGCGTTAAGTATCTTTCCTCTCATTTTATCTTGGTAAATAAAATTACTTCGGGAGACGGCGACCGAAATATACTATAAATTGAATTAGAATTGTTAAAACTAATGGTTTGATATTTATATTCATTACTATAAAAATATAATCCTCAAATTGTAAAACCACTTGTTGTTTTGGTTGTTGGTTCAAGTCGCGCGCGGCTGAAAAGTCTGATAACTAGGTCTTTAGGAGGTGTTTTACTTTGTGCTGTTGCGCGAGTACAAATAATTGTGGATCAATAACTTGTAAGTTTTACACAATACCTACGTCGTCCTACGTAATATCTTATTATTTTTCATGTGCTGGATCTTTGTGAACGACAGCTGCTATCGCAGTGCTTTCGTGAATATTGACAATCTGTTTATCTACAGTTAATCAGGTAGTGTAGACGAATCTATGTACAATCTTTAACAGCTTCATGGCGAGGAATTCGGGGTAGTTCCCGGTACCTGCGACCGAGGTGTGGATTTAAGGGGCCTCTTCCTACCGTATATACCTTCATATTATGCATTTAGTGAAAAGCTGTTAATTTAGAATTACAAACAGAGACTTCAATTCTATTTATATGTATAGATTAACTTACTAGTGCTTATCAGTGGTTGATCAGCAAGTCTTGAATGGAAGGAGTGCCGAGGGCCATATTGTAATATAATCTTAATCCTGTGTATACCTTCACTGTAAAGTTTCTAGGTATGACTAATTACGATCGGTGAATCTGCCATGGTGCCGTAAGAAGACAATGTTTATATGGCTGTGGTGAAACCGGCTTTAAATGTTGTTATTTTGGCATGACTACTTCTACACTTAAGACCAGTTTCACTTCAGTGCAATGAACTTGACACACTCAGCTTTCAACACAAACTAATATGAAAGAAACTTGTGAAATATTACTATGCTGTACTTACTGTGCCATATTTATGTTTATTGTATAAAGATATTTTTTGTCTCCTATGTCTGTACACTGTTAACTCTGTACTAACCAAAGATTGACTTGTAGAGAAGACTACCATAGCTTTAAGTTTGTCTTTTGAATTGTTTATTGTGCAAAACAAGTTTAAATCAAGAAAATCTTTGATTTGATATCAATTGTTTGTATTTTTCTTAATTTTTATTATAATAATTGGTTAACTCTCCCAATGGAGTACCACTTTGACTTCTTATCCATAGTCATTATCAATGATCATTTGCCAATGACTCAAAGTGTCTTCGTCTTAATAGAGATTAATAATGGACATATTCTAAAGGAAAATTAGGAGTGTTTGTAATATGATTTCTATGTTGACTGTAGAGCAGCTGATTATATTTGTAATAATTTGTGTAACATAATATGTAGAAACTATCCATAGAATAATACATAAACCTTTACTTGTTCCGGTAGAAAGATAGTAAATATATCTACATGTATTTAACTTCATCTCTACATACCTCTTTTACATCCCCCCCTTAGATAATAGTAAAATATGATTATTGATAATTTTGGTTATACTTTTTTATTTTCACAGTATTTTGTTATGGATAGCATTTGTAAGTTTTAGTAGGAAGAAGTAGCAATAGTTCATGTTTGTGAGTATCATCATCATCATATTAGCCAAAAGACGTCCACTGCTGGACATAGGCCTCCCCCAAGGATCGGTATAATATAAAGTTCTTTAAATTGATGATAAAAAGCAAGGTCGTCTAATCCTTACATTTTAGAATTAATTTTAATAAGTAATATCTCTTTTAAAATGAAATATTGATTTTATGATTTATCTGCGACATATCAACAAAGGTACATAGTTACGCTCATTTCTAGAGCGCGCAGGACGGGCAGTGTCCTTGACAAGTTCATCACTCGGCCACCGAGGGCGCGTACTGCGTAGCGGGACTTAGTTGCATACGCCGTACCACAGATAATATAATACTATACTAGTACCCGTACGTATGGACCTTGTTACGAGCGCGAGAGAGAGATTCTTGTAACTTATCATTGTGTAACTTCAATAAAACTTCCAATGCGGGTGTCATAAAGTCTAAAAATCCGCGGGGGCGCGCACTATAATCCATCAAGTTTGGTTATAAAACGATCGATTTTGACCTTATAACTTTTCGATTTTCTTATAACTTTATAATTAAATAAAGCTGCCTTTTGAACGCCAATACGGCGAATATGCGGTTAACTAATCTAAATTGTCATCTCATTATATCGAACTTAATAAAAACAAATAGTAATATAATATAACAAATTGCGCCACATCACTAATTGTGAATTAACAGAGGCTTAATTAATGTTTGAGTAAAAATAAAAACCGGCCACACTAGTTTCTAGTGTTCATTATTGTAATTTAAGCCTATCGGGACTGTATCAAAAGTCGATTGCACAGCGCGCACTTTGAGTCGCACTCTCGCGCGGGTGACAGGTTGGATTCTGTCGCGAATCGCGATGCAGACCATGGAGGTGGAAGAGACGGCGTGAGTTCTTTGAAGTTTTATAAAATTTCGTTGTAGGTCTCTCGATTATAGACTCTCGATTTAAAAAAAAAACGTGTACCTATGTCTTATTCACCGGTTGTCAGTGGCAATTTTAAATAGGTAAGTGGCGAAAGATGGGAGTGCGATGGAAAGTTTGTGAAAGTTTTCAGATAATTTTGGATCGTTTTATTTGGACGGCCGGACGTCTTTAATACTTCTTATCGTCAATATTCTCTAATGCGTCGTGATGGCGTCGTGTGAGGAAATGGTACAAGTGGCGGGGCAGGAAATACACACACCCTTTCCAAGGTCAACCAATGAAACAGCTGTTGACGTGTTGTGTTCCAGGGTAAGCAAACAGCACCGTAGCAACATGGGCATACTCTACGTGACGTCGTTCTGCTGTTGCATGGGCCTGGAGACCGGCGCCAGGGTCATCGGCCTGGCTCATCTGGTACGTGTCGCTTATCCTCCCTCGTTGTCATGGAGTCCGTCCACAGATATTCACAACTGGACAAAAAAAGAATCTCCACTCATTTATTTCCTGTTGCGATAACTTGGAGTGATTGAATTATTGTAATTTGTTGATTATACGTCGTACGATTTGTATGTAGTGAATGATGTAACGAAAAAACAAATAAGCATTTATCTAAACCTCAGAGTAAATGTCTAAACTAACATTATAAAGGGAAAAGATTTTATTTTTGGTCTGTTTGTTCGTTTTTTGTTTGTTACGATTTAACTCAAAAAATTACAGTGGACCGATTTAAAACATTCACCATTACAATGCCACATTATCCCTGAGTAACTTAGGTTATAACCGGTAAATAACCGCGGATAATCTGCGGGGAACAACTAGTTGTTTATAAATATAATTCAGATTAATTCATTATTATAATGGTAGTATATGTAGCCAGCGGGATCTGAGGAGTCGGAAGACGCTCACCAACGGCAAAAATTGCGCTGAAAGATTATGAAAGCTGACCCCTTGTAACGGGACAGTGCGAAGATGAAAAAGGACAAGAAAAGAATTATTGTGATTATTATTATCATAATACTAATAATCACAATAATCACAACACACAGATCTACTTGATCCCACAGTAAGCTATTATTAGCTTGTGTCATGGAAACCA
The DNA here is from genome assembly GCA_907165275.2 of Zygaena filipendulae. NCBI lineage: Eukaryota > Metazoa > Arthropoda > Insecta > Lepidoptera > Zygaenidae > Zygaena > Zygaena filipendulae. The sequence continues at coordinate 11,592,335 of OU015664.1, forward strand.
AGCAAACGTGGTATTATAGAATTATTTATATATTATACTATAGATATATATACACACCCAGACTGGAAAACGGAACCCTGTGTTCATTACACAAAGTCCACCCCCACCGGGAATCGAACCCGGAACCCCTTGATTAGCGGGCAGGCACGATGACCTCTGCGCCAGTCGGGTCGTCAAATGTTACTTAGGATTTTATTTGTCGCCCGCTCGCGCCGGCAGGTGGCGTCCTTCAGCCTGATGGTGGTGTGCGCGACGTTCGCTGGGCGCGTGCACGCGCTCGTGGACACGGCGGAGGACGCCGGCGACCGCCTCTACACCACGTGGTACAGGATCGCGGTCGCCGTGACCGCCGTGGCGGTCGTGCACGTGCTGCTCGCCGCCACGCTCATATACGCCAGCCTGAGGGTACGTGTGCACTCAACGCTGGTCAACGCGTCCGGCTCGAAGGACCGATATTTATACTTCTCACCGGCCATAGGAGTAGAAATACGTATACAAAAGACGCTGGTCAGAATCCGGATCGAAGGACTAACATTAGTACAGCACCATAGAAAGCTAAGAAGGGCGGGATGGTTTGTGGGTGCTATCATAATTATTGTAGTTGCTTGATGTGGAAAAGAGCCGTTTTTGACGTTAATAAAATTTCAATCCTTATAAACCTTGTTAAATAAGGGACATAAACAACGACCTAATCCATCCAGCCGCTCTTGAATTTTGTGCGTGACTACACATTCACACACAGTCATTCGTGCTTATTTAGTTACATTACCACTACCTTTTGTTCAGTGTCCAATGTCTCCGTCTCTGTGTCCCTGACAACGTGTATGCAAAATTTCATGGCTGTCGGTTGAGGCGTTAAGGCGTGAAAGTGTAACCAACAAATAAACTCACTTTCGCATTTATAATAGGAAAAATAAGTTTATGGGTACTATAACGTATTGTGCGCGGTGCGCGGTGCGCGGTGCGGCGCTGCAGCGCAACGCGGCGGCGCTGCGCGCGTGGGTATGGGTGATGTGCGCGCTGTACGCAGCGGCGCTGCTGTACTGCGTGGCGGGCGCCGCCTACTTCGGCCTGTCCAGCTCCGGCTCCGACATATTCGTCGCGTTCCTCGAGGCGCTCGTGTTCTTCGGTGAGGCCGGCTCGGTTCCCCACATATTGGGGATGTGGACTGCTTTTGAAAATCAAAATTCTAATTAGTCCGTCAGTTAGAAAATAAAAAAACAATAGACACGTATTTTTTGCTTTTTCAAATAAATTAAAATATGCAGAGATAAAGCGCATTGAAGTTTAGGGTGAGGGGGCCGTGACGTCACTAACCGCTAAAACCGCCATACATATCGCTGTTATTTTTTGATTACGTAAAAAAAGAAAAAATACGTGTCCAATATTTTTTTAAAATCTACAAGACGGACTAAAAAATAAAAATTAGTCAACATGCCCATTATCATGTACATAGGAAAGTATATCATCTTTTTTGCAATTCCAATATTTGTTTGTGCTTGTATGCGAAAAAGAAATATTGGAGCTGCAAAATCGGCAACTTATAACGTCATGCAGATGTTTTACAAATATTATAAATTTTAAAAGATGGTATACTTGTCTATGGGGCCCAGTGTACAATCTTCTTGTTTGATTACGACTACCTTTTGTTCAGTGTGCTGTGTCCGTCTCTGTGTCCCTGACAACGTAAATTCAAAATCTCATCACTATCGGTTGTGCCGTTAAGGCGTGAAAGCGTAACAAACAATAACATTTTCGCATTTAATAATAGGACTAGCCGTTCCCCGCGGTTTCACCCGCGTTAATTCCGGAGTTCCCGCGGGAATTCCGGGATAAAAAATTCCCTATGTCCTTTGCTGTACCCCTGACAATTCGTGATGATCGGTTGAGCCGTTGAGACGTGAAAGCGTAACAGACAGACAGACAGACGGTTACTTTCGCATTTATAATATGTATTAAGTAGGGAAGTAGGGATTAAACTCACTTTGGTTAGGGTTAATGTAATGAACAAATAACAGCGATGATAGCTCAGTGGTTGGTGCGTTCGGATTAAACGCCGCAAGGCGTAGGTTCAAACCCTAACAATGAGCTTGAGCTGTCGGTGAAGGAAAACATCGTGAGGAAACCATAGCATGGTGGTAGGGCGCTCTCTAGTGCCCGGCTGGCTAGCTACCACCTTCAAGTTGCAAATCTGTCGCCGAGCACCTAACGGTGTGTTCCGGCAGCCCCACTTGAAAGCCAGTTCCCATCCCCATTCCAGGTCGGCAACGCACCTGCATGCCTTCTGGTGTTGCAGATGTCCATGGGCGGCGGTAATCACTTACCATCAGGTGTACCACTTGCCCGTTTGCTCCCTATGACATAAAAAAAAAATGTTGCAGTGTTCGTGGGCTACTGCATGCTGACGGTGCACAGCTACTACCTGCTGCTGCGGAGCTGCGAGGAGATGGACTCGCCCGCCAAGCTGGACTACTGAGCTGCAGCAGCGCTCCGACGTTAACATTCATTTGTTACTCACTTGTTATGTTATCATCACATTCGAGTTCATGAAGCTCGACTACTGAGCTGATAGACCATCACACCGAATGTAGTTATTTGTTACTTGCAATACTTGTTATGTTATCATCAGATTCGAATTCATTTATTCGCTGTGACCATTGTTGTATTAAGTGTTGAGTCAGCAGTTATGTGATCACGACCTTGTAGCTCTTGCGAAAGTGAAACAAGCGCCATCTGATAAAAAAATATCATATCATTTTCTAAGATCTGCCATTTGAAATAGAACGATAGTAGATGGCTTTTGTCGGGATTTTAGCAGCGATGGACGTCAATTTTATTTTTTTGTTTCCGAATTAGTTTATCGTGATTAATGTTGTGTGAATGTGGTGGACTTTGCATAATAGTGATCCATTAGTGATGAACAGTGTGTAGAAACAGTGAAATAAGATAAAATGGGGCGTCCATCGGGAGGTTTTCGTTTTACTATACAACTACCCACCGAACGTCCTATTAAGGTTCAACTGTGAAGAGTTGCTGCCAAAAGTTCCGGTAAAGCATCGAAATGCACCTCACCGATGCATTTCGATTTAAATAAATTTAGAAGAAAAATATCACTGAATTGGGGTAAATAAAAAAAAAACGAAAGGAGATTTAAGTAAAATATGATCAATTTTTGATGCTAATTCTTCAGCATTTAAACTCTAAACTAATTTTTTTTAACATAAATTGCAAAAAATTACTGATTTTGGTGATTTTCAACTTAACCTCATCATTATTATGTTGCAATACTCCAAAAATTATCAAAATTATGTATAGTCTTTGCCCTATTATTTATTTTGTCCCATTGATTTATTTTTTATTGATATTATCATAGAAGAAATAATTGATTGTTATCAAGTTAAGTATAATAAAATAAAATAATAATAATTAATCCCTAACAGGCAACGGCGTGTAACAAACAGACATACAGACAGACACGCAAACTTTTGCATTTAAAATATCAGCCACTGGCGCCAATAGGCACGGCGCATCGACATAGCATCAGAACTACTGTTTAAGTAATCTGTGGTTACCGGTGCTGGTTGCACATAGAATTATAATTATTTTGTAAGCTAGATTAAGTAATATTTTGTGTTCAATTGTTTGGTGACCCAAATAAATTAAAAAAATAAATAAAAAAATAGTTTATTATTATTCTTAATATAGCTATTAAGGTTGTGGTCACATGTAATTAATTACATATTATGTTATCATATGATATGGGACCGTCGACTCGTCCCGCATTACTGATTTTTTTTACTTGAAACTTAATTTTTTTAAACACTTAGAATATTTTATTATTCAACTGCCAATCTTTCATTCTCAGTTTAAGTACTTAAAATTTATTAAAAGTTCTAAAAAAATTTAACCAAAAAGGATAAATAAAATAAAATTAGTATTTAAATTTAAATAACAATTTATAACGTTTGCTCTTAGCTCAGCTCTACCGTTATCGAAATTCCGTCCATTGTAATTTGAACCTTAAGTATAGTGTGTAAGGTTCTAGTTTCAATGGACGTAATTTCGATATAAGGTTAAAGACTGAAAAAAAGATAGTTATATTAATATTATGATACCTATTTGAAATTTTAATATAAATTTTTCTATAATAATGACCCATATGAGCTAGAGAATACTCTCGGCTGCCAAAGTTTGGCTGCGCTATTTAGGATCGGTGTAGGGTGACCATTTGTCACCATACGTTTTTATTAACTATTGACATTTTTGCAGGAATCATGTTTTTAATTTTTATATACCTAGCCATGTAAGTAAGTGGAGGACAATAATTTCATGATTGCCATAAAATTTTATACATTTTACAATTCAATTATATGTCAGAGGATGACCGTATTTCATGTCGTTCCGAATAATGAAAACCACCAAGAAGGTGAAATTGACTTTTAAAAAACGCCATTAGTAAGTGAAATCATAATAATTGAATTTGCAGTCTATTATGTATTATTCCGCTACATTGTTATATTAATATTCTAGAATCTAGACGAACAGATATAATCCTAATAAAAATTGCATTTTTATATGGGTGTAAATTTCCAATAATATGTAATTCATTATTGCATCTTTTATAATGTGCATTTTAATTTTAAAGGTATAAAAAAAACTTAATGACAGATGTCGCTACTAAGTGTCCTATATTTTAGCTAGTATTTTGCGAGGAATTATACCAAAAAAATTTATAGAGGCGTAGCTTTGGAGAGCTGTGTCCAAAAGGTTTTGGATAAAAAATTACTATTGTTTTTTATCATTAGGATCATAATACAGCTATATTATGCATTTTCTCAAGAGTTTTGAGATGGAAAGATGGCGTGGGACACTCAACTCCGGAGTGTTCATGCGCGGGTGGAGGGTGACCACGCCGTACCCCATTAGAGTGCGGGAAAGGGTTGCGGAGTTTTAGTGGCACGCACGTACGGACAAACAACACTGACAAAAACACACATATTATACCGTATATAAATATTATAAACGCAAAAGTTTGTATGTATGTATGTATGGATCTCCGCAATCGAAACTCCGATAAAAAGTACCCTATGTGTTATTCTGATATATAAGCTATATTATTGTAAAGTTTCATTAGAATCCATTCAGTATTTTTGCGTGATACATCCATAGACAAACTTACGCGTTTATAATATTAATAAGTAAGGAAGTAAGGATTGGTTTATTTATCGATACACCAACAGCATTTGAGCGTCCTTTGACAATGGTGCATTTATTACAGGCCTTAACAATTAATTATGTACCTGCCTTAGTAAATATTCATTGATTGCATAGTTTTTTTTATATTGTTGACTCGTAATTTTGGAAAAATTTATAGAAACATATTGTATGTCGCATCGTGGGTCTATTTTGAAAACATTTTAAATCTACGTAGGTTACCTATAATAAATTATTACGTATTATTTAATAAATTTTATTACAAAATATACGGGTTTAAACTATGTACGTGGTGTAAGAAAACTTCTCGGTTTAGGTCAAATTAAGTATTTATGGTATTTCCAATTATGTGAATCCTCTTGTAGTGTCACTGCATTATAAACAAAACTCAGAGTCGACTTTAATGATTACTTAGTTAAGTATAGATATTTTTTTTCTTGTGTGTTATGTTGAAAAATGTATTTTCTTCTTCTTCTTCTTCTAAACAAAACTGCCGCAATCAGACAAGTTTAATAAATTAATGTTAATTGGCATTTAACTAATTATGTTACATCTCATTAAATGCCAATTAACATTAATTTACTGAACGTCTCTGATTGCGGCCGTAAGTCGAAGATAAACAAAACGACTTACTTCTGGTTCAAAGTGGAGTTTATTAAAAGAGCTTTGTACTAAGACTGAATTTGTTTGAGTGCAAACCCATGTTTTGTGTATACCCACATTCCGCCTATCTTGACACTGACCCTGAGGGTCCACATTACTGGTCTTAACTCTTGAGCTCAACAGCGGTCAAACCGGCGCTCACCGCTATAAAAATCATATCTTCATAAGTCATTTAAAAAGAAATTAGTACCACAACATGTAAAGTAGGGCAAATACGATGATTATTCTGTAGCATTAAAACAAAATATTATTTAAAACTTAATAGGCTTGTATCTGAGGTACCTATGAAATAATAAATAGATTAATAAAAGATATATTTTAAGCTTTTTCAAGTTTTTGACAAAATACTAAGATAAAACGCACTAATGTTTAGGATTGGGGGCTCTTGACGTCATAACGTGCTATATACTGTAGCACGGCGTGACGTCACGCGACATTTCAACTTAATGTATCTCCGTTATTTTTTGAATATGTAAAAAATAAAAAAATACGTGTCCAATATTTCTTATTAATCTACAAGACGGACTAAACCTTAAAATTTGTTTGACAAGCCCGCCCATTGATAAAACTGCCAAAAGTTTATGGCACATTTTGTTTAAAATTTTCGATATCAAATTTAAATGCTTCAGTCAGTATTTAGCCTATTCTCCCATATACTTATTTTTAAACGACGAATCTTGAAGATATGCTTTTTTATTGACCCCTGTATGAGCCTTAATGTACTAGTTTAGTGTGTACCTACTAGGTAGCTGTACTCTAAGTAGACTGTTGTATCTATCTTTGTGCTATTTTTAATTTAATAAAGCTGTATACACGTTCTTTGGATTTTATATTACCTCCACGAGAAAACCTTTGTTAGTGAGCCTACCTACGTCGCAATAGAAGACTAGCCCTTTTTAACCGACTTCGAAAAAAAGGAGGAGAGTCTCAATACGTCTGCATTTTTTTTGTATCTTTGTTACACGATTACTCGAAGACGGCGTGACCGATTTTGAGAGTTCTTTTTAGTTTCATAGGTTATACTTTCACGTTGGTCCCATCCATTGTAAAGAAGTCAGGATCTGATGGAGAATCATGGATCATGGAGAAATCAAGGACACTTCAAATAGTATAGGCACATCTATAATAGCGAATTGGGTAGATAAATTGTCACTTTATAAATTACTAGCTGAGCCCCGCGGTTTCAGCCACGGTAATTTCGGAGTTCCCGCGGGATTTCCGGGATAAAAAGTACCCTATGTCCTTCTCTGTACCCCTGACATCGTGCATACCGAATTTCATCCAAATCCGTTCAGCCGTTTTTGCGTGATTGAGTAACAAACATCCAAATATCCAAACATCCAAACGTCCACACTTTCACATTTATAATATTAGTAGGATAAACCAACCCACTTAAAAGCGAAAAATAAATAAAATTTTAACAAAAAAATTAAAACCGACTTCTAAACACAAAAATGCACTACAGTAAAAAAGTTAAAAATAACCTACGTATGTGCTACCTACTGATCATTTCGAAGTCGGTGCTAAGCCAAATAGGTAATAGGTAGGTATACTAAGTCCGCTTCCACCACATTGCAGACACGAACGGGCTTGGCACCGACTTCAAAACGATCAGTAGGTAACACATACGTAGGTTATTTTTACTTTTTTAATGTAGTGTATTTTTTGTTTTGAAGTCTGTTTTTCGACTGAGCGTCACTCACGCGGGTGAAACCGCGGGGCACAGCTAGTATTAAATAAAAAAACTGCAGTAGTATTATAATTATAATTTTATTTTTCACATTTACAATCTCATTTAATATTATTAATTGTATTAAATTATTATGTAGATATAGGTCACACTTGTCTACCTATTAGCCGCCAGTCCCGCGTCGTTGTATAAAATTGAACTTTATCGTTAGAGACATTAAGTACATAATTGCTAACTTAATAAACCGTGGTGTAAGCTCTACAACTTAGAACGAATGTTTCAGTGACAACGATTTTAAGTACCTAAATGGAGAAACTGAATGGACTTAGAACCTAAAAATCATTAACAGCAAGTAACTAGCCCAAACTAGGTATACAAACTTAGATATATATTGAAGTTTCTTTTTATTAGATAGGTAGGTAAGTACCTACGCAAAAAACGAGGTTTTGAAATCGACTTATAAGAAAAATGCAAGACGGGGAACAGCTAGCAAATAACAATGTACAGTGATTAGCTTTAAAAAGGTCAGTCACATAAGTGTAGATTGGATGCTGGGAATGTATTCAAATTGTGTGTTGGTTCGATACACGAGAGCATGTGGATACTATTATATGTATATTTAAGATACATAATATTAGTTATATACAAGAATGCTTAATGATTTGCCAGCAATAAGGCAAGAATATGCAAACTGATTGTATACCTACCTAAGCAAAATGAAACGGTCACATTGTAAAATTCTAAATTTCGTTGTTTTCAAAACATTAATTTAGAATACCTAGAATAGAATAGAAAAAGTTTATTTGATACCATAAAATAAAATAGGTGCAATTTGTCACAATGATTGAGTTTGATCATGATAGATTTAATGCTTTCACTAAGTAGATATCTACTTGTAGAACTATACAGAAGACAAAGTTTATACTTAAGAACATAAGTTTCTTGACACAAAAACGTGTTGGAATCTTATAGCAAAGGTAAAAGTGACAACAACTGTCGATAGTGGTTTGATACATATTTTTGGTGCTGATTGTACCTACCTAGGTACTTTTACAGCTTTCTTCCTGGACATAATAATTATGTGTTTTAACTTTAAAGTAACAATTTTGTGTTTTCTAAACTAAATTAGTGCATGTTTCTGTAAGCGTACCAAAGATAGATACGACTTTGCGCAGATAGGTAGATAATCTTTAGGTAGGTACTATTATAAATGCGAAAGTGAGTTTGTTTGTTTGTTTGTTACGCTTTCATGCCCCGCCGGATCAACCGATCATCATGAAATTTTGCATGCCTACACGTTGTCAGGGGTACAGAGAAGGACATAGGATACTTTTATCCCGGGATTCCCGCGGGAACTCCGTAATTACCGCGGGTGAACCGCGGGAAACAGTTAGTAATTTACAATTACATAGAAGCTACAATAGGTATAGTGGAGTTGTTGAATTTGTTTTTATACATATTACTTATATCTAATTGAAAATAACTTAAATCTCTTATCACTTGAATATTTTTACAAACTCTTTATAATGTGCGAAGTCACAACAAATTGAACACAAAAAGCTCGTAGTCCTATTAAATTAATAGTAAGTACAAACAGATATTAGACCGAATAATTTTCCATTTTTATGTCTATGTACAAAATTTTGCACCTCCAATGTCTATTCCTTTGATTAAATTATATGTTACTTATTGTTTTTGACAGTTCTATTTGCTAATAAGATTGCTAGATGTTATTTGTAAGGTAAGCTAAACACAAAAATACGTTGTGATGCTATAATTTTTTTTATTTACACAGCTAGGTTTCTAGGTTTGCTAAATTAATCTGTTCCTATATTTGTCGAGGGGTTGTCTTTTCTGCCTTAATTTTGTTTCTCATTTTTCCAACGCTTTTTACCTTACTTAGGTAGTATTACTAAAATTATTCTATTAGGTACTTATGAATCTATTAGACTATAATTATTTATTAATTTCAAGTTACACGTAATATCTAACCGCTCGGAGAATTTATACACAACTAACACAACGGGTTACACAGATAAATACTAAACTAAATGTATATTGCACGAAAACATTAGAGGAATCACTGTAAAGTTCGAATTCCATTTAAAATATGCATAACTATGTTATCTAGATACAATTTACAATAATTACACTGGTCGAAAAGTTTTCGTTTCAAACTCAACTGTCACTTAACGACTCGCTCGCTCGGCCAATGGCGTGGCGGCTCGCCGCTGGCTCGACCAATGGCGTGGCGGCTCGTCGCTGGCTCGACCGACGGCGTGTCGCGTGTCCGCTCGGCGCGCGGCGCTAGTAGGGCGCCGCCGCCGTGTGCGTGTGCGGCGCGGGGGGTCAGTACAGGTGGTGCGGCGGCGGCGGCGCGGGCGGCTCCGTGCCCACGTCGATGTCGGCCGCGGCGCCCTCCTCGTCCGCGCACGGCAGCGGCGTGGCGGCGCCCGCGCGGGACAGCTCCCGCACCTGCAATATCAAACACGACCCGTTACATTACACTGGTGGGCACCCACTTCTAACGTACTACCTAAATAGGCCTTCAATCAGCAATGCATACCTACACCAAAGCATCAAAGTTCTATTAAGGTGACTGTAACCTTTCGGTCACCTACGAAACCAATAAAAGCAAACGACCCACCTGCATCAGCAGGTTGTTGGAGAGTATCCGGGCCTGGTGCTCCTGCGCCTTGGCTCGCAGGCACGCGATGCTGTTGTTGCGGAACGCCTCGGGGTCGTCGAAGGAGGCGCCGCCCGGGGGCTCCGGCGAGGCGCGCCCACCCCTCGCTGAAGACGCTGTCGTACTGCTGCCGCCCGGGGAGCTCTGTGCCTGAAGAGAAATGTACCATTACTACGTAAAGAAGCGATTGCGTGCCTCCCAATGCCCGGCCACGACGTAGCAGAAAGCTTAGAGGCAATAGCTGTGCATGTGGACTGCTGTGTGTGTGTGTAAGACAGCATCGACTTGACAGCATCCCCCCCCCGCCATTCGCCGCGCCTCGGCGCGAGACCCACACCGCACGTGCACACGAGCCGCGCACCCGCAGGAGGTATAGTGGGAAGTTGGATCAGTTTGTTCGTGTGGAGTGTCGTGGATGTGCTCACCAGGTGGTCGTGGTGGTCGAGCGCGTGCGACGCGAGCGGCGGCGAGGCGGAGGCGGGCCGCTCGCGGTCGGCGTCGCGCGCCGCCTCGCCCTCCGCCTCCGAGCCCTCGCGCTCGGAGCCCGACTCCTTGAGGTGGCGCGCCGCCTCGATGGACTTGCGGTGCATGCCTGCAACACGCGCCCCATCCAGACACTTCGCATCCATTGCTACACAACGGTTAAACAAAAACATACGATCAACACCGTCTCCTCGAGCACATTGCACCTGTCGGCTGGCTAACACAAAAGGAAATGATGAGAAGTTTTATAGTAATTAATATAAAATATACAATTAAGTCAACAAATATCAACAAGATACCCAGACACCGCATTGGAATAGTGGTCGAATATTGCGTTAGCAAATCCTTTTTAGAAAAACCCCGTTGGGTACACATAATAATATATCGATTTATATCAGGTTGTGGGACAGATGGCGATGTGTGGTATAGAATAGAATAGAATAGAATACACTTTATTGTACACCAAAATAATTTTACAGTGTATAATATCTAAGCGAGCAATACTTAGTATCTAATCTAGTTACATTATGTGTGTCGTAAGGCGACCTGTGCACGGCTGTGACCTGTTTTACGATGAGTTTTTATCACCGACTTCATAATCGCCCGCGAAGGAGGCACGCAAAAAGTGGATAACGCGGCGTGAGGCTAGAGATGTGGAGAAGTTTCGTTACAGTGTTGAAGAGTCGGTCTATTTTATTACAGGCGGTTTATTACCCATTTACAGCTCCAAATGTACAAATTGTATAATGTTAGAAATAACACGAGATTTTCCTCCAGATCATACCTAGACTCTGAGTTCACAACTAAATAATCAACTTTGAATAAAATTAGTCACTCAGGAACACCGTATTTTTAAAATAGCTTAAGTAGTTTTTGAGTTTATACATAAAAAAAAATAATATCCTTTGCAAGTAGGTAGAAGAAGTCCCAAGAAATGAATCTAACAGAACTACCTACTCTCTAACAGCCAAATTAAATTCAAATTACCCATCAAGAGACATGAAAGAGTCGTTGAAAATATTCAGAAGAATACCCGGCATGTCTATGATATCCAACAAGCACGAAGCAATAAACTACATAAGTGAAGCATCCCTAACAATCTTGTGGTTTTAAATTAAAAACTATATAAAACAAATGAACGACGCATCGGTATGCGCCACGAGCGGGGTGCTGCCATTAATCGTGTCTCGACTGGGAGTGTTGAACTTGACAGAGCTCGGAGTTAAGTAGGTCGTTGGAGACGTCTGATGGATGGGAGATGCGCCGGGGAACGCCGTGCTCTGACCACTGCCCCGCATATTGAGACGTGTTGGATGATGAATGTGTTTTACTCTAATAAAGTTGAAGTCAAATAATTTTATGCTGAGCTGGCCCATCTCCTTCCTCTTTATTCAATGTCGCAATAGAAACCTTGGATGGCGCACTATTCATGCCAGTGTCAGTAAGAGAATATAAGTAGGTATAATAGGTACTCACAGGTTGAGGAAGTAGGTAATATATACCTAATAATAAACGCTAACATATTTAATATAACTTATATTATTATTATTTGTATAAGATTTTATTTCTTAAGTTTGAAAATAGTATATAATATAATAAAACTTATGGAAAACTTAAAATAAAACTATATTTTTTATTTATATTATCTACATTGTGATTAAACAAGGTCTATGTAAGACTACATAGAAGCATCCGCAATGCAAAATATCTGAGTTGGGGAGTCTATCTATCAACTTGCCCATTATAAATTCATCACCCGTTCCCGTCACAAGCCAGCTCGCTGGTGCCTGGTGCGTTCCACATCCTGTTTAATATAACTGAGGGTAGTATTTTTACGAGATTTTTACAGTCCAACCGACGTCCTGAATATCTAATCGTAGAGCGCGTTATTTATCGGCGGGACGTCGCGGAATTGAACCCGTGACCCTCGGCGGTGCCGCGCCTCGATGCGTGCGCGCCATCAAATATGCAATGCATAGTGGCACTGGTGGTCGACGCGGAGACGTTATTTATTACTCTGTATGAGTTGGCAATTTTCTGCGTACGATCCCATTTCATTGGTATCTTTATTCAAGCGTTTCTAATTTATTCAATAATTATTCAATTTAATATTTTTTCAGATTTCACACTCGATTAACCTATACAGGTGTGATCGATCTATCTTCGACAAACGATAACGATAGTAACGCACTTTTGCGCAAAAACAATGAATTAATTATTGTTTTATTATTTTTTTCGTTTTATCGTAATCCATTGGTCCTCAGGTCCGGGGGATGCAGGTAAGTACTTCGGCTACATTTGAATAAGTAACATCAATCTGTTTATAGAATATAAAAAATTGTATTTGTTTAGTCCTTCGCAACGGATTGGTATTGTGATCTTTACACATATTATGTATATTTGTAGTTGCAAGCTGGGCGTTTCCCAGCTTGAATATTTTAACAGGTAATTCATAAAGCAACCAACCATACAATTTTGATATCGCTTCAATATTGTTAGATACTTTATAAAAATCACGAGTAATGAGTTCCAGGACTTGGTTGACATTTCGCAGTACAGAAATTCCGAAGGAATGCTTAAAATTTCATGTAGATCGAATCGCGGAGACCAGCTGTAGTTTATTATTAAAAACAAAACACAGTCGTTAGCTCAGTTCACCAGTCGACGGGCGCCATTTGGATTTGTTATCGCACCACGTACATTAGTCCAGCTCCCTCGTAACTTCCAACATTAGTGGGCGCCACAAACCAACCTACACTTCTCTTAACACATATAAATCCACTTGATTTACTCGACGCAAACTTACACCGAACACTGAGCTAGCTATACGCTGTTTTAACAATATGTTTCGAGTTAAGTTCACTGAATGCAACAAATGCATCTTAAATTACTTCATTCGCATTATAGTCTTGGATATAATTCGATTGTAAAATAGATTTAGATTTTCTAAATTTTGGTTTAAAAGGCTTACCTGCAAATGTTGTAAAGGTTCTTTGTACTTTTCGAGTTACTCGTAATCTAAATCATTTCGGAGAGACATAAAAATATAAGTTTTTTTTTTCAAACCTATCGAGGAACCACGTTGGGAAATCCGGTGAGAAAACCTGCGCTTATAGTAATGGAAAAAAATAACATCAAAACAGATACTGCAGTTTTGATTATTTGCATTGATATACGTACATATTTATGTTACAGGCAAATTTAATAATTTGTCTGTAACAAACGACTATAGGTATTTTATAGTGTCGAATACAGAAAACGCGCTAAATTGTGAGTTTTGTGATGGAAAATCAGAATTTCACACTAGCATATTTACGTCTATTGTGGCTACTGTTCAAACTAAACCTAATATGTCGCAGTGGTTTTTGATATAAAAAGAAGCTGCATTTTCTGTCCTACGAAAGAATTATACGATATGACGACCGCAATACCTACATTTGCCTGTTATGTGTGTTTTCGGATAGAATAGAAGAAGTTATACCGTTCTTATGAATATAGAAACGTCTCATGTGCATCGAATTCAGGCTTTTACAGTGTTTCCGTATAATACAAGCTAAGAAAATATGAATAGTGGAATTTGGACTGTGTGCGATGGTTTTAGGTTAAACACTAATACCGCTGAGAAAGTACTCAATTTTACATTACATTACATTGTACTGACATGATCTATAACATTCTTTCCTTTTGTTAATTGAATATCTAGAAACCACAGCCGTAGTAATTTTTGTTTAGGTATATCTACATCTTGATTTGCAATCCAATACTTTAAACTTATGAAGTATGTAGTTGTTAAATCTCTGAAAATGTATAAATATCTAAAATTTAACATTCAAAAGCGACAATGGCTAAGTAAGTAACAATCTGCACATTAAAAGCAATCCTCACCACTCTCCGGGGGGTCTCCGCGAGTGTCCGCTCTTTGCGACTTTACCGACGACGTGACAAAACTAAACATAAGGACATCAATCCAAGTAAAAACTTGCAAACAAGAACACAAGATCAAAGCGAAAACTCTACTCGATTGAAGCATCCAGCTACTTCTGACATGTTCTGTTCAATTTCCCCACAGAAGTCACTTTATTCATTACGCCGCTGGCAAATTTACCATCGACAATCGTCGCAGCATATTTCATAAACAAATAATATCATATTTTTATTGTGATAAAGCGTATATTCGTTCATCTAAAGATTTTCGTGGCAGCAAAGTCGCGTCTGCGGATCCGCAATTGGATGTTGTACTCGAGATAATAGTGATAGTCGCGTGGTGTCACTCCGTGGAGATGAAAGAGAGTTTCACAAAGCGAGTGCATAATAGTTAGATTCTCTAAGGTGCTTGTCCGGGATGCATTTGAGTCCATTTGGCGATAGACCTCAAGTGTCGCCCGCTCTACCTCGGCGCTATACTCGCTGTGTACCTCGGTTCGAGGATCGCGGATCGTCATTAATTCTATCTTCCATCGTCAAGTTGAGTATCTCAAAGGGTTTATTTCAGTGTTAATTGAAAAAAGTATAAAAAAAACACCTGTACTGTGAACCGTGTACTTATAGGTATCTCATTAAATTAATTGGTAAAGTATGGATTGGGGCTCCGTGAAGTATTTCGATCATATTTTTTAATTAAAGTTGCTATCGAGGTAGTGAATATTTGATGATTTTATGATTTTTTTTCAACAAACCATAATACACAGTAATCAATTAATAAATAAAATTAAGCAATTATCGAGCCTATTGTTGCATATGTTACTGTTGTTAAATTTTGTAACCATTTTTCCGTTAAGAAACAATGTAAAAACATCAAGTTTCTTATCCTTGCTTATTCATTATAAGCAACAGTCATTAATTTGATTAAAAAAAAATTTATAACCAGTACATAAGCATTCATCATTTTACAAAAACATAAGGAAATTCAATATGAATACATATTAAAACACAAACACAAACGCTCTCACTCCATTCCTGTCCACTGCTGCGTTCCAAGTATTTACTCGTGTACTTGCAGGTACACAGGTAAAAAACCTCCGTACCTAAGTACAGTTAAGCACATAATTAATATGTAAGCGCGGCGTGCAGCCCTCAAATCTGCGTTAATCAACGCTGAGACAATGCCGCCGCCATCTTGCCAGTGCGGTCCCCCCGCGCGACCCCCACCACCGCAGCCCCCCGCAGCTGCCCCCACCATAGAACCCGCCTCGTGGAGGTTCGAAGGGTAAACTAGGCTGTATTCGTTCATACATTGCCTGGTTAAATACGGATTTGATTTCAAACAGAAAATGACTAGACAGAAACGCGATTTAAACATATAATACAATAGAATTGTGGTGTTGATTATAGCAAAAATAAATAGTGAAATATTAAAAACTAATAATAATTTAAAACTTTTATAAAAACAAGTCTATCAAAATTATTCAAGTGTTCGTAGAGTGCCGCTACGAGCGCGCTACGCCACTGCCTACGCCGAGCGGCGTGCTACGCGTCTCATAGTTTTGTTCAACCGCGGTTTCACCCGCGTGAAAGGTTTTTATGTAACAACTTTTTTTCCCGACATCCGATTTAAATTAAACAAAAGTCTATATGTAGCTCCAGGCTAAGCTTAATCTACCTGTGAAAACCGCATGACAATCCATTCAGTAGATTCGGAGATTATCGTGAACAGACACACAGACAGACAGAAAATAATTTTTAAAACTTTTTTTTTTGTGGTTGGTTACTCTTCTTTTATCGACCCCAGTCAATTTTGTAAAAAATATTCAATGTACAGAATCGCGGATTCTACTCTTTTACTATAGTATAGATATTATTTTATAATAAGAAAGATAAATACAATCAAGGATTGTATTCAAGCATTTATGGTGTCTAAAATTGGTATTGAAGAAGTTTAAACCCTACCTGTGACGCATATTATACAAATATATATACCTACATTAAAAGTTGTAATGGAATATTATTCTATTTGTTCACGTGTTATATTCAAATTATAGAGAAGTTTTATTACATGTGACATCCACCCATCCCAGAACTAAAGGAAATTCCATTTGCAGCGAAACACTACTGAGAGCGCACTAATGTTTGTTCTGAAGCGAAGTAAAACGCGAAGCGGCTTCTCATAAGCTGTCAACACAGTCTCGAAAGTAAAAATAACTATACCGACCATGCCGACTCTATTCACAAGGTTCCAAGGTACATTTTCCCTCGTGACAGTTGCCTTCAAATCGTTTGTGTGGAAAGCTTTTTCGTGTTGAAAAATGAGCATCCGTCCGTGGTTGAGATTAAAAATTACAACAACGCTTTGTTTGCGACTCGAATGGCGAATGCTTCTTGGGTTATAAAGCGTGTTGCGCTGAGATTTTTGCAAGAATAGGTACTACGTAGATAAATGTATCGCATACTAAACTGTTGATGTTTGTATTCTCTGATGGGGAACGTACTACTTGTGCATCTCAACAATAAGTTTTGCTATTAAAACTCTCTTAAAATATATACCGAAACCAAGTAGGTACTACCTACCGAAAATGAAATAGAAAAATGATTTCATTTTCGGTAGGTAGTACCTACTTGGTTAGAAAAATGAATTTTGCACACATCTATTAGGTATTGTTAATAAAATGTCTGAAATAATTAGATCTACACTTAGATATATTATGGTATATAATTTGGGCTTTAGCGTACCCAAGAGCAAAATAAGTATGGATAATTATTTATTATTTAAAGACACAATTAAAGTTTTCTGACCAGCTATTACTGACAATGAGTATGTACTATTTATCTTACCACAGGAGATTTGTATACCGTGTAGAGTCGTAAAGATGAAAGACTACTGATAATTATCACAAACAGCCGATTTTTTTGTTATGAAGAATACTAGATTTTTTTATAGAGATGCAATTGGCGAAATATTAATATCAAACATGAGATGAATTGAATACGTATCACCCAGAACGATTAGACATTTTACCAAGAAATAGAAAAGATTGGCTTGCTGGGGTTTGGCGAGTGAAATGCTTGATTTGAAACGTGACTTTATAGATGCCTCGTTGGAGAACAAGCGATAGCTCTAGAAGCGTTAGGACATTAAATGGTGTTCGTCGGTGTGTCTGCTTGCTTATAGAATGAGGACTCACCGGCGCGGGGCGGTGGTGGCGTGGGGGGGACGGGATCTCGCTAGGGGCGTCCCTCGGCCGAGCGGCGCGTCTCTTGAACAAAATCATCACCATCAGACATTGTCCAAGCGGGAAGGTTCTCTGGTAACGAATCCATCGAGTGACCTTAATTTGGGGAAGGTTTACTATCATCATTCGCCTGTTTCCAATTGCTTAGGGTCAGCGTTATGAGTGCGCTTCTTCTATATCTATATCTATATTATAACTTTAAACTGACACGTGCTGCTGAAGAGTTTGTTGCGCAGCTTCTTCTCCTCAGCTATAGCACTAGGAAGCTGTGAAGGGTGGATATTTTATGGATGGTGTCATAATAACAGTAATTATATTGACGTCCAAAAGAGCCACATTATGGGCCAAATTTAAATAAAGGATTTGACTTTGACTTTGACTTTCCATTCATCCCTTGCACTCGTCGTCTGTCGACTGATCGACCGATCGATCGCGATCGACCGTACGATCGTTTTTGTAGTTCGGCGTTTTTTTAATATTAGATGGTTAAAAATTTAATACAGATTTGACACTTTGCACCCAATGTAGTTTTACTTATGCAATCTTTTTCTTGATATTTATTTGGTGGGTTAAACGGGTAAAAATGTCGATTTCTTAGCCATAAATTTTTGCTAGACCGATCTCAAGTATCGGCATCGCTGATGTAGAGAGTAACACTGTGTTGGAAGGGAAATATTTGCTTCCGCAGAAGAACTAATATAAAACAACACAAATGACTCTACAACGGACCAATACATATACATAATCAATCAATCTGACTGAAGAGGTATCGCTCGCCCTTCGTTTCCCCAAGAACATGTTGGCAACTCAATATCAGTGACCAGCAGGCATAGAGACCGATTCCGCACAGTGTCAATAATGTGCAAACTACGGGCGAGTATACTGACCAAATATGGTGCCCGACCGAACACCGGTAGCAGAAATACTGTTGAACTTCGGTGGGGAACTTTTCGTTCACGAACTTTACCATACAAGCCCCTATTTATCTCTCAGGGTACTACTGGCATTTGTGCTTAGAACGATTAACGGGTACATTATCACACATTGTACATTCCAAGACTATAGGATATCTTGTCTATGAACACACAAAATCTATGATCTTGGATCTATGAACACACAAAAAATACGAAATTCTGTGGATGGTGAGCAACATGACTGGGACCAACTCTGGATTGTACCTTAAGGGCATCGAACCCGATGCTCCTGTGTCGTGACGAAAGCGCGCTAAATATTATCTACTACATAACTAGCATACTGATGTAGGTATACCGGGGACACAACACACAAACACTTACCTTCAAACTCCCCATCTAGTTCCTCATTGCTTCAAAGTTCAAATAGTGATCTGATTGAACCCATCGTAATCGAAAAGCACTGCTGATTTAATGGTTCGCGCTGCATATGTAAATCTCAAGATATCCTCAAGAAATATGTATTGGGATAGCAAGTCACCTGTATATATCACTATCTAATCTTTGTGCATCAAATCACTTCGATCCCTTGAAGGTGGGACAAACTAACGAACACCCTTTCAGATTTTTATTTCTACGCGTCACTAATGATGAAAACGAATGACCTTTGTTTTAAAGCTCTCGAAACTATATTTCACTGGTAATATAATAAAGACAATTTAAAATAGGTAATACGAATTAATGTAGCGAAGTTAAAAGATTGATTTTCAGCCCCAGCGATCGTTACAGCCGTTCTTATCATATTAAGTTAAGCGAAGCTTTTGGTGGGTATATACTATATATATTACTGTAACATATTCCACCACTGTATTCCAATGCGGCGTCGCAATAACATATGTTACATCGCTAGCATCAATTGTAAATCGTGAATGTAGCAGCCTCATACTTTACTTACTTTCTGTGTAACATAAGGCAGATTGGCTGTGTTGTGATCAGGGCCCTTATTCACCATGACCATAACACGATGCGTTAAGATAACACGCCGCGAAAATTGTCTTTCCCTCGTAATGAAAGAAGTTTCACTTCAAAAAAATACATTCTCAACGTTTCTTATGTTATGAGCAAGAAATTTTGATGGTCATAGTGAATAAGGGCCCAGTCCACGTAGGTACTGGCGGTACATTTGATTTGGCCGATTGAGTGTGCATTTTGAACAAAATCTGCCTTATATCGTCATTCAGAGTAAAAATGCTCAAAGTTAATCTATTAAAATTTTATTAAAGTTTGAGCAATCGTACTGTAAAAAAAGAAAATTCATGTTGAAGTGGTTTAATGCATGCACTTCTATATAAACCTAAAAAGTGACATAAAGAGTCCATCTATGACACAGGTCTTCTCTCTGATGAGAATACAAATAATCCCTGTCATCAATGGGCGATACTTCCAGATAAAACCTTATAATCACAGTCGGTCAAAAATGCCGAGCTACTCAGACAAGTTCGTTTTATTTTCATATATTGGCAGAATAAGAAAATGTTAAAATAATAGAGAAGCACAAAAATTCTCTCAATATAAAGTTTCCAGTATTAATAATATTAGTTATTGTAATAAATTGCTTCGAAATAAAATCAGTTTTATCACTATTTCGTAAAATATAAGACGAGGTGAGCAGCTCAGCATTTTTGGCCAATTTTAGATGTTAAATCGGAGACACCTCAAAGTTCACATTGGTAAAGGTTTCTAAAATAAAATCCTTATCCAACAATAGCTAGCTAAACCTAGCTTGTATTATTAACACTATACTTAAACTAGATAGGCTGTCAAGTCTCAATTGTAATCTCCTTTATTCCCGAGAGCCGTAAGCTAATTTCTTGTAAAAACTTGAACATCCCTCGCGAAGTAGGTATCTCCGATCAACCACATCATGTTAAACTACTCGAAAAGGCCAGCCTCACCGAACTCACCGAGAAGCCAGGGCGCGACCGAGTCGTTTTCCTTGGCGCTGTTGAGGATGGTCTCCGGGAGGGGCAGGGAGTGGCGCACCATGGCGCCGTACAGCCCGTACTCCGCCATGATAGTGGAACGGCCCCAGCACTTCTCCGTTTTGCGCCATTTCGCTCGCCGGTTTTGGAACCACACCTGTTGGGGATCGATGGAGTTAGGAGGATTGTTAAAATTGACCACAAAATAACTAAGTACCTAAGTCAAGTTTTCGAAATATTTTCAAGAATAAAATATTGGCTTGTACATACCAATCATTAAATCAGATAAAATTTTCTTTAGGCCTAATTATTTAAAGATAAATTTCTCGACTATCTTTTAAAGTAAGTAATGTCATTTTTATTTTGAAAAAGAGAAGAGGATTTTGACGGATTAGAGAATGAATTTTTACGTTTTTTGTGTAGTTTAATGTTAAATTCTTATCTGTGATCTCCACTTTTACATTAAACACCATCAAAATAAGTTATTTAGATTATTTTAAATTGGAGATGTCGTCAGTTTCAACTGAATGCCGTTTAATCCGGAATATATTTATTTTATACTACATTAATTAATACAACCTAGTTGACGGGACACTTTTACAAAACGTGTGGTATAGATTTAACACTATATCTATAACACAAACGCTCCTCTGCTCAAGAAGAAAACAACCAGATGGCCAGGCCAGCCACACGAGTGCTGCCTTAGCGACGGCGTGGCAGCTACCCCGAGTGCGAACCCAGAGACCACATTCGCTACAATACCTAATAATAACAACAAAGTATAATAAGATTTACAGTTTATTAAATACTAATTGTTTGCATCATCACACTCGCGTCAAGTTGGGAATTATCGCAGAATCTCATCCATATACCGAGAAGAATGACTGCTCTCTCTTCATGGTATAATGATACCATCAGTCGACGGCAGCGGACGAGGACCAGGAACAGAGGAAACCAACCAATTACGGGGAACAAAACGCAACTAAATTAAAATTCACCAGCGGGGACAGTGTGCTGTTATAGGGCTGACACCGCCAGCCAAGGAAGACCCTTTTATAGTGTGACGCGTCCATTCCGGAGTTCCCGCAGGAATTCCAGGATAAAAATTACCTACCCTATACCATTTTCTGTACCCCTGAAAATATGTATATGTAATATTTCATGATGATCGGTTGAGTAGTGAGAGCGTAACAAACAAACTTTTGTTCGCATTTGTTTGGATTAGATTGTTTCACTATAAGTCAAGTACCGGTTACTTCACACCAATAGATTTCGCGTTTTTCCTAGGAACGAAAAAGTCAAAAGTACCTCGGTATATGTCAGAAAACACGTCTATTCATTACTTAAGGCGCGACGATGTTAATGAAAAACAGACTGCGCGAAAATATAGGTAGGAACTCTAATCAACTTATCACTCGACATATAGAAATTTTCAGGGGTACAGAACTTGTCAGGGGTACTGAAGAAAACATAGGGTCATTTTGTCCCGGAACTCCGAAATTAACGCGACTATATTAAATTTTAGCATTACCTCGACAACTCTTTTTTATCGGAACATAAAGTGTCCGGTGAAATTCAGGGATAATGTAGCTTCTTGTCAATGAAAGAATTTCTAAAATCGGTTCAATAGTAGGTACCAAATATTAATTCCCTAAATCCAAACTTTACCCCTTTAGGTATAATATTATAATATAAATTTATGGTTTAATTGGCAACCCTGACGGCAACTCCGCTACACAGAGCGGCGGGAGGAGAGGGGAGGGGAAGAGTGCCGCCTCCCAACTCCCACTTCCACAAACAGTTAGGTAATTTCTAATTAAATTTGTTAATTAATCTGAATGCAGCGCGCGGCAGCACCAGCGCCGCTTGTGTTCTGTGCGGAGCGGCTGCTGGGTGGTGATGGTGGTCGGTGGGCTGGGACTTGGGATTAATTAACGTTTGGGTTTGTTCCGTTATCGCTAAATTATTATCGTACATTAATTAGTAAATGAAGTAACTACGAACATAAATATCAGGCAAAAAAAAACAAAGAATGCGTTGACTGAGAATCCCTACTAATATGTATTATAAATGCGAAAGTAACTCTGTCTGTCTGTTACGCTTTCACACCTTAAAGGCTTAACCGATCATCACTAAATTTTGCATACAAGTTGTTAGGGGTACAATACCCAATGTCCTTTACATTGGGTACTTTTTATCCCGGTATTCCCGCGGTAACTCCGAAATTAATGCAAGAAATGCATCAAATTTTTAATACTATATACACGTTGTCAGGGGTACAGAACTACAGAACTTTTCCCGGAAAGTTAGCTAGTTGAATAATATATTAATTAACAATGTTAATAAATAATAATATTATATTAATTTATTACAATTGTCATATCCAATAAACAAAAGAAACACAACAATGTTCAAAAGGTCCTTCAATCGTTTTAAGTCATACAATGGCAGAAAAGTATTATTAATTAGCTACCTACCTATACGAATGGAAGTGTGTGTACGGAAAGGAGTGAAAAGCTAAGCTAACAGATAGAGTCATATTCGAATTAAGTTTTAATTTATTATTTGCTGTTCCCCGAGGGCTTTTACTCACACTAATTTCGAGGTTCCCGCGGGAGTTCCAGAGTCCCTACTCTATGTCTTTTTCTGTACCCCTGACAGCAAAATTTCATGACGATCTGTTGAGCTATTAAGGCGTGAAAGCGTAACAAACAAACAAACATTCGTATTTATAATACCTAGTAAGGATATGGAATTATTTTAATATCTTCCCAGTATGTTGGGTGCGCCGTGCGGGGCGAGGGTACAGTCAAAAATAAATCTTTCAGCTTATTAGAGTTCCAATTTGTCAATCGCCATCGACTCGAGACAATACTAAGCGGTCGGTAATCGCGCCCAGCCCGCTCGAGCCGCGCGTCGCGCCGCCGGGCTATGTCCGACTATTCTGCGACACTATACAACATTCACTTCGCTTTCACATCAATTTTTTGGAAACTTCCATTCATATGTTTTTTAATATATTAATGGAAACTTCTAAAAAATTTAAATCAAAATTTAAAATATTTTTTTAGTATCAATAAGGGATGTTAAGCTCAATCTATCTGAAGCACAGATCGTGGACGATATCTATTGCCTAGTCGATGACCAAACCCTTCACAAGATAGATCAATGGTCTTGTGAAGATCGCAGGATCAGCTGTTGGTATAGGACTGATCATTGAAAAATCCTTGGAGGCCTTTGCACAACAGTGGACGCTACTAAGGCGTAAAAGCTACGGGAAACATCTAGTAGATACGTTTTTGATCATTAATAATAAGAATCAGACGTAAGCTAAGTTCGTGGGTTCGAATAAGATTGGTATGTGCGTAAAGTTAGCAGCAACAATATGTGAACACTTTGGTCAGTCTTTGAACTATACCTAACAATAAAATTCAATGACTATCAAAAGTGCTTAACTACATATTTCTGCTACTGATTGTACGTAAACGTACTACTGGGTTTCCAGTTATAAATTTCTTTTAAAATTCTAATAAGAATTCAGTTCTAATTCAGCGAAAATTTTAGGTTTCTCTAGGTTGTAATGTGAGTCTGCAACGTTACAGTCCAAACGCGACAAGGTAGGTACGTCTTGATTTTACAGTAGGTATATAGTAGGTAGGTGTGAATCAATAAGTGACTAAATAAAACGGAGAAGTGAATTCTTATTGTGACATTCTTCGCGTGACTTTTTGAACAGAATACCGCAGCGAGCCGGCAAGTTATTGATTGAACGCCTCGCCGCGGCGACGTCGCTGATTGCCGGCCGGAGATTAGGCCGTTTCCGTGCCGGGGAGCTGCGAGCCGATACTAATTGTTGGTGGGTAATCCCCGGCAAGCTCGCCCCGCGGCGCCGCTCGCGCACAATCCCCGCGCACTCCACGCTATTAACAGATTAGTGGCAAACTGTCCCAAATCCCATGAGCGTCTAGCACTTTACCGTAATGAGTGTCGGTGCGACAAACACCTAATACATATTAGAGTTTTAGAGTTGGCAAGTAGGCAGGTAACTGTACAATTTTTGTAACAAGTAGTATGTAATAATAATCTACTTTACTTTTCAATCAAATCCCACCAAATTTATATGGTACCACCGTGGAGGTGTAGGTGCCTGTTTAAAACAAAAATAATCAGAATAGTTTGTTATAAACAGTTCACAAGTAATAAAGATATGGATTAATAAAAAGTGCACATGCATTGAAAACCCCAAATTAATAAACATTAAAATTGAAAAATAACGTTGTTAGAATAGCCTATAATTTTTGCCATATTGTTTAATCTTTGATAGTGAATAGTGATGTATTTGGGTGCAGTGCTTAATGTCAGTGCTTATACAATTTTGGCCGTTTTACTTCTCTTTTACATCTGATTTTACCTATACTAGTTCTTCTTCGATTTTGTCCGCGTCCATACAAATTTTCAACTCAATTATTTTACATGGAAATACAAATACTCAAAGAGTTGTTCATTAATATTGAAAAATGTTAGGTGGGTAACCATTCAAATTTTTTAAGTTTGAATTTCGAAAAATCCTTTGAGTCTACGTCGTCGGAAAAGAAAGCCATCCTTTCTATAGCTTCCGCTGTGGGTTGACAGGCCGTGAGGAAGCTTCTTTATATAGATTACTAGCTGTGCCCCGCGGTTTCACCCACGTGAATTTCAGAATTCCCGCAGGAACTCCCTTTAGGGGGATGAAAAATAGATAGTAGCCGATTCTCAGGCTTACTGAATATGCATAAAAAATTTCATGAGAATCGGTCAAGCCGTTTCGGAGGAGTATGGGAACGAACATTGTGACACGAGAATTTTATATATTAGATTATTATTATCAGTTAAAACTAGGTTGATATTATCTGTTTACAGTCTACACTAGTGGATATAAGCGATGTCTCTACGAGCCCATATCCATGCAAACTCTAATTGCCACGCACGGCGGCGGGCGGCGGGCGGCGGTAGGCGGGCGAGGCGCATGTTTCTCGTAATTGTTAATTTGGCACATTCCACACGTTAATGACGCGCAGGGTGTTGTGTGTCGTGTTGTTGCGAGGGTTCAGCACGTTACCTACCCCGCACGTAGGGTCACCACATCACGTCATGTCAAATAGATATTGTACAAATGGCCAGACAAAAAAAAAACTGCTTTTTTACTATAAAATTCAGAAAAAACATATTCAGGATCGATTACACTAAAAATTTAACCATGTTTTCTGAAAAGATCTAAATGAAAATGTGAGTTTATTGATTTGTTTGTTTGGCACACTTTGACGTGTTAAATGTTCAACAGATCATCACGAAATTTTGCGAAAATATATATGTTATATATATATGTCTAGTTGTTGTATACGTATGCTGTAAATCTCTGTGTTGTGTCAAATAAAGTTTTTTCAATTTCAATTTCAATTTCAAAAAAATACGTTGTCAGAAGTACAGAAGTATACCTACACAATAATATGGTACATTTTATTCCGGGATTCCCTCTGGAACTCCAAAATTAACGCGGACGAAACTGCGGGAAATATCTGGTTATTATTATAATGGTGTGTTTGAAGAGTTTCAAAAAGATTCTGATACAAATTCAACCTTTTGGAAATATTCAATCATTTTTGAAGAAATAGTAGAAATTTTAACTGTATTGTGTTTTTTACAACCAAAAACGAATGTTTGACAACCCTCTTGTAAATGTGCCTTAAAATTTATTAGTTGTGTGCACGTATGCCTTTATTAACCTTCAAACCATTATCCTTTAAGCCGCCGAGCACAGAGCTTCCCCGACACCCCAGTGGAGTGTGTGAAGGGTTACGTAGAGCTGCTATAAGGATAACGAAGGATTACGAAGGATTTTTGGTTACTCTGATGGCAATGTCAAGAGTTTTGGCTCGTTGAACCAACACTATTAAAGATCTATCTGACAATTTTGCACGGGTTCTTAATATCATTAGTTTAAATGAAATCAATTTAAACCAAGGATATAAGATATGATTTGAGTTATCTTCCACAATGCTACATACCCGCGGGATTGGTCGATTTAGTTTTTCATTTATTTTATTTTTATTAATTTTTTTTTACTAGCTGTCTCCGCAGTTTCACTCGCGGTAATTTTGGGATCCCCGCGGGAATTCCAGGATAAAATATAGATAAAAAGTTTCTTCATGAATCACTCTATATTATATTGGTGAAAACCGCATGAAAATCCGTTGCGTAATTTTAAAGATCTAAGCATACGTAGGGACAGACAGACAGTGGGAAGCGACTTTTTTTATACTGTGTGGTGATTTAGCTAACAGAAATAAATACACCAGCTTGCAAATTACAAGGTATAAGGACATGGCAAACATTATTATTAGGGTATCGACATACCTACCTAGTAAAAAACAAAGTCGCTTCTCGCCATCTGTCCCTCTATCCTCTTAAATCTTTTAAACTATGCAACGGATTTTAATATGGTTTTCATCAATAGATAGAGTAGTTCAAGAGAAAGATTTATTCGTATAGTTTCATAGTTGTTATTTTGTGTTTTATTGAAATATGATAATTGTTTAAGATGTCGGAGTAAATCAAGCCAACTGAGTGTTTTCATCGAAATGCTCACGTACGAAACCAGGGCTATATTAGGCTAAATTAGCATTGAAAATTTGACAGAATTTTATATGTAATTTATCTCTCATGATTCAACAAATAAAAATAAAATAAAAAAACCTTTTTAAACGTCTAAATGTGTTAAAAAAGCCATTAATGACGTGACACGACATTACGAATTGATAATTTGTTTAAACATCGCTCTGCAGCACCCCGCGAGATAAATCACAATAAAATGACAACATAACAATATTAAATTTGAAAAACAAACATAGTTTAACACTTGCAGCGTGCGCGGTGCGCTAATGCGGCGTGAAGGAGCGCGGCCGGCCCCGGCCGTCTAATCTATTGTAATGTGGACATAAAGGGGATAATGTACCCCGGGCGGCTGCTAATGCCTCACTGTGGAAGTGCTAAATGAATAACTACAAATCCCCGGGGCGATCTGCCGGCTACATCCCGAGGGGTCGCTCGTAACGATTTGTTCGATTATGAATATTTGTCCCAATTATGTTGAAAGTTGCAGCTCTGGTACAGGGGAAGTATTTGTGTTTGATTGTTCAAATGAAAAATAATGTGATGACAAACAGTTTAAGATTGTAAACTTGAAATGTTTTTAACTGTGTGTGATTGAAGGTTGATTGTGTTATGTAACTATCACATGTTTACAACAAGAATACTCAACTCATAGATCACATAAATCAAAATAATATCCGCACGTCAACCATTATGCGGGCAAACTCGAAAATTAAACCCATACAAGATTTCCAGCTCCTTCACTAGCCAATCACTTATAATTTATTACCTCTCGTTCAAACATCTAGTGACGCTGGCGAAATGACGCGCCGTCATTCCGCTGAGAAACTGACAGTCAGGATTTTCATTAAGCTAAAATACCCGTTCCGAATCCACTGACAGTTTAAATAAGGTAAGCGTACGCTCACAAAGGCGTAGTTATTTACGGAGTGCATGATTTCATTTCTTTAGTCTGGCTTGAATGGAGTTTCGGAGTGGGCAGCGCGGCGAGGTGCGCGGCGTGCGGGCGGCGGGGGGCGTGTCGACCAATCAGATGCAGGCGCTCGCTAAATGGAGTTGCGATTGTGAGTCTGTTCCCAATTTGGCGGCAATTTGCGGCACAATGACGTCACTTGCCGTGTCGCCGCGGCGCCGCGCCGGCACGGCAGCCGCACCGGCCCGGGCGCGCCGCTAACAGGTTATTATTCAATTTGGGGGTGCGTCGGACACATTTTGATTAGTCAATAAGTTAATGTGCGGTTAGAGGTGACATTTTGAATGCTTTCGCTTTCATCGGTAATTGGTTTGTATCTTATCGTGACGAGAACTAATCATTTAATTTGGAGGTTGTCGATACTTAGGAGTTTTTTTTATCGTATTTTAACATGAATACTCAGTAAATAAAACATTAAAATTTGCTACAGCATATTTGGATCTTTTAGCTATTTGGCAAATATTACCCATAGGTAACTGAAGGGAATACGGAATCACGAAGGAGATCAATAGCTATCTCATTTTTATTCTACACTGAAGTTAAGTAAAAGCAGATCAAAGGTAATTAATTTTTTTTACGTTTACGTAACGTAACCTTTTTCAAAAATAGATATAGATATTTTCACTCGCGTTAACTTCAGAGGTCCCGCAGGAATTTCAGGTGAAAAGGTACCCTATACGTCCTTCTCTGTACCCCTGACGACGCGTATGACAAACATCCTTGATGATCGGTTGAGAACTTAAGGTGTGATAGCGTACTTAATAAACAAACTCACATTCGCATTTATACCAAATAGTAAGGAAATACAGGCAATTAAAATAAAAGTGGAAACAAAACCTTCAATTTATGTAGGTTCGGTATTGAGCAGACTAGGGGGGGGGAGTGGGTAGAGGGCGGGGATAGGATAGGGGGCCGAGCCGGAAGTCGGGCCGGACGGACGCCGGACATAAAATCGATAGCCGTCGCGATTTCATACTTCATAACGAATTTAATTCGGATCCAGATCCAACCACGACCTTCTTCCGTCATATCTTTCCAAAATCTGCACGTACTTAAAGCGAGAGTTACTTTTCTTTAGAAAAAATCTCAGTATTTTTTTCATCACAGACTGGCTGTACCTGCAGTTTAAACGCGTGAATTTCGAAATCCCTGCAGGAACTTTTCTCTAATACAAACCTCTGACAGTTAGCAAAACAACAAAAAAAAGACAAAAAGAATTATTCACATCGTTCAATTTTGCGAGATATTTTTTAACCGACTTCCAAAAAGGAGGAGGTTCTATGTTCGATTGTATGTATGTTAATTTCCTTTAGGATCGTAACACTAATCAACTGTTTTAATAGCCTAGTAGGTATTGTCCAACGTTTTGGATTAAGTACCTGTGTAGCTATGGCTAACTCTAATCTCACTTTAGAATTTTGGGCATTTGCCGTGGGGCAGACTCTGACTTTGATGAATAACAAATTAGAACAAAACCATTGAAAAAGGTTATAAAAATAAATCCTATATACCTACTTTGATGCATTGATGTAATAAAATTGACTTGTAGGTACAATATCTTCTTGCAGCGATCGCGTATCCTTCTTTACAAAACGGACACAGAATCACGTTTTAAAACGCATTAGTAACTGGAAAATATCTTTGGAGCGAGAAACCTCAATAACCTGCACGACCTACCTAACTCTCACCAAATCGATGGAACTAACTAGTACAATTAGTCGGCGATGACCGGTGAGACGAACACCGCCCAATAAACACCACGCTCCAATCAACCAGACAAATAATAACCACCAACTATACGTATGATTCGTGAAAACGGAAGCGTTACCAGAAAACCACTTATTAATAAATAATTTGTTATAAAACGGTGGTTTTGCGCAAGTCATACGACTAACAGGTAACAATGGTATTACAGATAATATGGGAGTGGACGTTAACGAGATAATGAGGCGACTTCCGACAGCGGCGCACTAAAATAAACAAGATGTGGCAGTGGACGGTCGTGGGCAAATTATACGCGCGGGGCGCTGTCTCTGCAGCGGGCTGCGGGACCCGGGAGGAGAGGCGGGCGGCCGACGGGTTACTTGTTTGTAATTTTTTTTATTTATTACAACATCCAACTGCAATCGTACATTTAAACCAAAAAGTCATTTGTTAACCTTATTAGTCAACATTGTTAACAGTATTTACTTAGTCTAAGTGCATGTATACCATAATACCATTTATAGTACCATAGTTTTTTATTTTCCTATCACCTAAAAATAAAAATAAATAGAAATATCCAGACATTATTTCCAGACGTCCAGTCCATAGTATGTTAGTAGGTAGGAACAATTTTTTACTAATTATTTATTGTTGTTAGTTATTACACTTATATTTAGTATGTATTAGGATAGAAAGTAGCAAAGTTCCATACGTTTAACTGGTAGCATACCTGTCATGTAGAAATAAATTAAAAAAAAAAAAAAAAAACGCCGTCGCTTATCGAGTGGACCGAGCGCCGACAGCTGCGCTAACTGGGCAACTAGCGGCCGTGAATAAGCGACTTTGGGCAATCGCCGGGCGGCACTCGTGACTCAACTCGCTCGGCGCGCTCCGCTTGTCCGCGTCGATTCGCTCGATCGACGGATAATTGGTGTTATATTATTGTTATTTGTATTCCGGACTCGGCAACGAGAGTCGACGGATATGTGGAGTGGAGAGCATATCAAATAAATGTTGGTACAAAACAGCTCTAGCGTCAAAAAGATTAAGTTAACATTTTAAATCAGTCTAGCTGAAATTTTTGTTGATATAATACGTATGTACGTACAGGTTAACGATCTATAGGTGTTAGGTACACTATTTAAACCGTTGTTCAAGAAAACAAAAAATACAATTAATTTTTGAATATTTTGTCTACTGAGTGTTGATTTGACTCATAAAAACTATTAGAAGGAATTGGATGAAATTTGCCGTCTATCCAAGGGAAATTTCTAAATTCACGAAGGTAAATCTACAGAAAACAGCTGTTAGGATGGTATATAACCTACAATGTATTTGTGAAGTACGTATATCTACAATTTCAACTAAGCATACCTAATCGTATTAGGTATCTATCTATATATATAAAATCCTTTGTCCTGAATGACTGATGGATCAACGCACAGCCTAAACCGCTGATCGTAGAGACCTGAAACTTGGAGGGTGTGTTCTTTGTGTGACGTAGGCATCCGATAAGAAAGGATTTTTGAAAATTCAACCCCTAAGTGGATGAAAAGGGGTTGAAAAGTTTGTATGGAACAATTCCGCGGGAACTTCGAAATTATCGCGGGTGAAATCGCGTGGGTCAGCTTGTCTATATATATATAAATTAATCGGTATTTCCTTCATCACACGTGAACGGCTGGACCAATTTCGCTAATTCTTTTTTGTTGTGTTGGTTATTGTAAGGGGAAGAACACTTTAACTGCTGATTAACTGGTGTTACAAGGGCTAAATTCGGCTACTTTGGCGTTCCTGAGGGAATTTAAAAACTCATTCGGGTGAAACCGCGGGGCACAACTAGTAAGTAAATTAAATCAAACTCAGCAAGCAACTTATATGTACTTGCTTGCAAGCAGCTCGGATTTGTTTCTCTAAATATCACGATAAGATTTATTTGGAACTGAATCCCGAAAGCCACTCTGTATTAGTCTCCGCGATTTAAAAAGGCCCCGCTCAAACGATGCGCCGTCAATCGGATTAGTTAAGCGACCCGCCGGAGCGGAGCGCCGCGCCGTGTGGACCTCCCCTAAATCCTAACAAGACGAGTAACATACTTTTTAATTACTCACATAAGTACCCCAGCTAGTGAGCTTCCCCGCAGCGTCTGGACATTGCCGTACATTCAATTTCAGCTAGTAGCTTAAAAGTGATCACGGAAAATTATAGACGTAATCGAGACGCATTCGAAACGAATTCCGGAAACCTGCTTTAGATGGCAGCTGAAGCGATATTGGCACACGTGTATTTATGATTCATTTACAAGCAATACGTAAGATGTATCGTGTCTCGTCAGGCAACACACCTTACTTTGTAAACGGTTTTCGTAACAAAAGTTTAGGTACTTTAATTTGAATTTAACTGAGTATTACGATTTTTATTTATTTTATTTTGAAGGGAAACCTTACGGCTAATGTAACAAAATCTATAAAATAAAAATGAATCGTCAAATGTGTTGGTAAGCGCATAACTTACAAACAACTGCACCAAAATGGAAAATTGATTTTTTTTTGAGTTCGTTATTGTCAGGACAAGGTTTATATAAAAGAATTTTGGAGTTCCTGCGGGAATTCCAAAACTCACGCGGGTGAATCTCCGAAACGATTGGACCGATATTGGCGGGACTTTCACTGCTAATTAGCTGTTGTTATAAGGAGTAAATTGCATTGGAATTCCTGCGGGAATACCGAAACTCGCGCGGGTGAAACCGCGGGGCATTAAATATATAAAATGGCAGACAACAGCTATTCACGGAATTCACAGTATTATATATGGGTAAAGTATCAACTAAATCTAGCAACCCTGCTCTATGGGGTACTAAGACAGTCCCGCACCCCACAGTTGGCGGCACGTTCTGCGCAATGCGATGCCATCCATATGCGATTATGAGGATAAGCGTTATTGAAAATTGATCCCGCTAGTTGGGGCCGTGTCCGCAAATTAATTTCAATACAGATTACTATGATTGAAACGTTTTCGTACGTTGTAAAGACTTTTTGAATTCGTTTGATATGAAATAAATAGGTATGCATTTATTCCATCAATGGATGGATTTTCATAATCTGATTAAACTAATGAAAATTTTAAAACTGTAAAAATGTCACATTTTGTGTCCTTTTTATTGAATAAAACATGATCAGTCATTGTTCGGGTTCAAATGAATATTATTTTAATTTTAATATTATTTTGTCGCCGCGGTTTTACTTGCGTTCATTTTGGAGTTCCCGTAGGAGGAGTAATTTTTAAATCAGTCAAGTACCTAGTTTTTGAGCTTATCCATTACAAAGAAATAATAGACAAAGCATCAAATCTTTTATATTTATAGGTAATATTAATATAGATACCTACCAATAATTCGTTAGTTCGCAAACAGCATCACCAGTCAAGCATGTTGTTTATTTGTCCGTTTAGAAACGCTCACGAAATTGTACGTATTTGCAAGCACCTCGACATGTTAGTTTAGGTTAGGACTTAGAATTAAACTGTGACGACAACACAGTCAAATGTTACCCGTCTCCCAGGTTTGAGCTCCCACCATAACGCATTTACTACTGTACCGTCTACACTCTACATTATATGAAATAACAAACAGACGGATTATACAAATTACCTGCGACATATTCATAACGCGTATCATGCGGTGTGCAAGTGTGTACCCAAAATCTATAGAATATTAAAAAAATAAACATTAACAGCATTTATTTTGAACGTTAATAGTCCACAGAGTAAAGATAAGTAAACAGGTGTAGTAGTTTGATTCGGACCGAGCAAACAGACGGGCAGACGCGACGACAAACAGCAGCAAACATCGCGGAGGGAATGCGGGAGGCAAACAGTTGTCACCGGCACCACTTGTGCCAACTAGAGATCAGGCTCATTATGTCCCTTAGGAGAGAGCATCATCGTCTGTTAGAATAAACAATACTTTAGATAGGTATTAGGAAACATAGAATTTAAATAATCAATGGCTATTACCCACAGTTTTATTATAGACTAGTGGTCCCGCGCGGTTTCACCTGCATTCGTTTCAGAGATCCCGCGGGAATTTTGGGATAAAAAGTAGCCTAAGTTACTCCTTATAATATCAGCTATCTGCCAAAAAAAATACCGTTAAGATCGGTCCAGCCGTTTCAGAGATTACCCGGAACAAACTGACTGACAGACTGACAGACGGACAGACAGAAAAATTTAAAAAATTGTTTTTAGGATGTAAGTACCGTATATACTTTCGTATGCATTTAGTTAAAAGCTGATAATTTG
The DNA here is from genome assembly GCA_907165275.2 of Zygaena filipendulae. Lineage (NCBI taxonomy): Eukaryota > Metazoa > Arthropoda > Insecta > Lepidoptera > Zygaenidae > Zygaena > Zygaena filipendulae. Next base: position 11,626,754 of record OU015664.1, read on the forward strand.
AAATTACAAACAGGCACTTCATTTTATTTATATTTCTAGATACTAGTAACTTCTGACTACTTCTGACTACTAATTTAATGTTTTGATTCGTTTTTATTTAATTTCGTAATAATTTTGTATATTATATTCTGTAATAATGAAAAAGAAGTGAGATGATACCTAAGTGTATTAAGTATGTTGTTGGAAACACTTTTTTGTTGTTTCTTACACCTTGCGTTTAGGGGGATTTAAAAAATATTATGAGTATGTATGCTATAGAAACCCTCATATATGCATAGATAACAATGCTGAAACTCCTTCGCTAAAACTAGACGCGTTGAACAAACAGCCGAGTCACGCTGATTACGTCGCCCGGCCGGCGTGACCGGGGCCACAGTCCACAGATAATATAATACTATGCCGGGGCCAAAGAATAGCAACTATTACCGTGCGCGGTGGAGTTCGAATTCCGGACGCGAGTTGTTATCGCCAGACCAGCCAGTTGTTGCACTACGCCGCACCGTGGCGCTAAACAAACATGGCGGATACGCGGCGCCATGTTGCCTGTCACAGCCACCTGTCACGTGGTGCGAACGTAACGGCTATTTCAGTTTTATTGTTGTTGTTCTCACCCCCACAATTCAATTAACGAGTGGTATTTTAGCTGCCGATTACTACTACGATTACACATGGTGAGTTGGAACTTGGGCAGGAGCTACTAAGCCAAAAGGGCATAATTATAGACAATGGCACGAGTAAATGTGACGTTAGCAACGATTGACTTTTGGTTTGGATTTTGGTGTAGGTAGGTAATGCAATCGTACGTATTTAACTAAAAAGTTTCATCGTGGACAAAGAATTTTAGAAAAAAAGTATAGAAAATAATTAAGGTTTTAACGTTTTTCACACCACTACTTAGTACACGATTTCATCTGCGTCTCACCATTTTCACCTCCTTCGAGGTTGAATGCCAAAAATACCTTCTTTGTGCTTATACCATTAGAAAATTAATTCTGCAGTTTAAATAAAACGTATTAGATTCATTAAATTACCTAATAATTTATTGTTTCCTAAAATCAGATTAAAATATTCCTGTGGAAATATAAATAAAAAAACAAAACCTATAAAAAAGAACTACCTATATTATGCACACAAAACTGCATAAATTGATTGCCGCATATAACCAACTGTCCACTCGACTATATTCAATCATCAACAATAATTGAGGCCTAATAAAATAACACTAGACGTTGGGTCTCGGCGTAGAGGCCTAGTGGGCCCACACACGCCCGCCTCACCTTCCACGAACCTCTCGAAGGGACTCCACTAATAATTACTCACTTATTTTCTCACAAAACTTCACTTGACAGTTCGAGATGCATCCCGTGTCACTCTATTGTGTGCGACTGCATTTAAATTTTACAATGTCACGAACGACTTGAAGACTTAAACATATAGGGATAAAAAACAAAATCGTTTGTTATATAATATTTTAAATGCAATAAATACGTTGGTTTGTTAAGGTGCCTACACGCTCATTAGTGTCTTGTAGGAAAATAATAATAGAGTTGGGTTATTGTTACAGTACTGCAACAATATTAAAATAATAAGGTGATAATAAGGCGCGTCGAGTGCGGGTTCGGTTCCGATTGTGTTTAAGAACGATCGGAACGATGCCTCGTCGGTCGCCGCCTCTCGCTGCAGCCCGCGAAGGCAGCCATATTGTAATGAGTTGAGTTTCCATTGTTGATGCTTGTTATAAAACTATTTTGTGCCTGTAACGATCGGAGATTTGAATGATCGTTATATTGAGTTAATGAGTTGTGTCAATATTTGCTTTCTCAACGTTGAAGGTCTAATTTCGAACGAGTATCATACAATAAGTTTAAATTGGCAATTTAAATAAATTTTTGTAGCATAACTACTTATTACCGAGTATTTTTAATGTGAGAAAATGCATTTTGGAGGTTTTGGTAATTCAAAAATTCAAACCTCAACACTCAACAGGTCTCGGGGGTGAAACCGCGTGGATTAGCTAAACATATCAACATGTGTATCAAAATCAAACTTTGAAATCGATCGATTTTGAACAAACTAACATTTAGATACTAAAGGTAAAGTTTCAAAAGTACAAAAAAGAAAGTATTTTTCAAGAAATTGAAATAAAGCGAACAGACAGTGAAGCGAGGAAAATACGTAGGTATACATGCAATGAGATTGGATAATAATGTGAGAGTGGTTGAGTGGGCACTCTAAAGCCACGGCAGGACAGCAACCGGCGAGACTTGCAAATAGTTGTGAACCTGTGGACAAACACCGCAAGTCGTCTCCTCCACACTAGTGCTGCTCTCCTGGTATCTTCACTTTGAAACCGTCCGACGCGAACACTCCGGAAGGGTTTACTCTGCAAATTGGAGGAGGGTCCGACCTTTTTACCTCATTGTAAATTTACAAACGTTGTGCTTATGATAAGGTTATTTGGATTTATTTATTTCGCCGCGAGGCACACACGGACCCAATTATTTTCGTGACGCACCCAACCCTATACAAATACATACATACGAGTTGAATTGGAAATGGAATCAATTTAGGTACATATATACTTATATGTAAATCAATTTAGAGGTCAAATTAGAATAGCCATATTATTTGTAAGCGACACAATTCTGATGCAAAGACGGTTCAAATGTGACACGTGTATCGACTTTCAAGTTCTTTTTTTACACCCTTTGCCCCACCTAGTATGGTATGAATTGGATGAAACCTTTCATTTCGATTTTCACTCAATTTTTATAATTTTAATTTTGCTGACGTATTAAAAAAAACTGGTTATCAATAATGTCAAGACTTTGACCTGATATTTTCACACGGATCATCGGCTCATGATTTCACAAGTTATAAAAGTGGTATGTTATAGAAAGTTGACACTAAATTTTAGCAAACAACGGAAGTGACGCACATGAAGTTCATAACGAATGTGAAATTTATGTCGTCAAAAGGAACGTTCGTAATGTTTATCGTTGTTTTTATTTAAATAATATTTGAACAGATTTACGATGGTAAAGGAAGGTATAAGTCTGTGGTATATTATCCGATAATCCCCCACAAGGCACAATAACGAAACAACGCACAGGGCAAACAAGACACAAATCTCTCCGCGGGCGTCCGGGCACATGTCATAAAGCACTATAACTCGATCACGTCGCGACTGGGCGTTATTTACCGGCGGTGCCCGGATGCCCGGATGCCCGGGTGGCCGGTCCGGGGTGGGTATATTTGCGCTGTTATTATCCGGGAGATTTAGCAAGAGACTGCCGTCGGCCGGTTATTTACTCCACGCTTGTTCTATAGTGTTTGCACGGCAGTTTTGTTGGTTGCTAGTTTGTTGGGAGGAAGAAATCTATTTAATACTTACCTAAAATTTGCGTTTATTGAGCGTTAAAAAGTACCTACCTACATTGTAATTAAAGGCAAATTTAAAGGTCTCTCAAAATTTTATGTGACATATAAATCATTCTAAAGTTCTAAACTGATGAAAATTAATCTCTAAAAGGGCCTAAAAGACAATGTCAAGCCTTATTTGTCAACAATTAAAGTTTGCGTTGGTTAGTATAATTTTGTAAGACTAGCAAATTTAATTGTTTAACTCAAGTGAGTTATTGTTTAGATTTGAACACAAACATAATTATTGTTATCAATAATGATAAAATGTTTTGCACTTAGGCAAAGAGTAGTGTAGTCTATATAAATTAAAAGAAAAAAATAATATTGTCTTTGGTTCCTGCATGTAGCTATAGCATTTTCCGTTATTGACCGCGATTCTATTTATACAACAATAAACGTATAGGTAGAATAACACAAGTGTAAAAAACATACGTTTTTTGTATCCATGCTAAGCAGGGCACTTTCTAAGCTTAAGCATTGTCAATAAAAGAATAATGTGTTTTTGATATTTTCGTATTTAATGTCGACTTAACATTAAAAATACTGTTACCTATCGCTGAACAACTAAACAGGTATATTTCATCTTATTCTATCGGCAGCTCTACCTCTAGAACTACTTGGAAGAAAACTCCAAAAGAGTTCTCAAGGAAATCCCGAAAATCACGCAAATGGAACAGTGGGGCATAGTTATAATATTATAAAAGTGAAAGTAACTGTCAGGGGTACAAAGAAGGACGTACTCCCGTCCCGGACTTTCAGCGGGATTTCCGAAATTACTGCGGGTGAAACCGCTAGTATAATAATATGTTCACAATTCGTCCTACTTGTCGAACAATGTCGCTTATTACCATGGGTGATTGTTAATATTGTAATTGCACACGGCCTTCGAATAATAATTAATTGCCTGGCAAATGAGGCGAGACATTATTAATTAACAATTACCTGCGTCGCCGCGCAGTAGCGGGCCGTTTGCTCAGCTGCGGGCGGCGTAATCGGTTACTAATGCCGTCCGATGTCGAGCGAGGAGTTTTATAATAATAATAATATAATAATCATTTATTCAAAGTCATAAAAAATTCAATATACAAAAATAAAGCATTAATACAATATATAATAATAGACAACAATTCGAATAGAACATAAACCGGAAGCTACTTCCGATTCGAGTCGCGGCGGATTGAACGCCAGAACCTGAAAATAGGACTGGAGACCCCCTCACACACAGCCCTAAGGATAGTATTTTTTGAGGCTAGAGCCGCCGCCAGAATGATGCTTCACGCGCTCTTATAAAAGCGAAGAAATCAGGCACCCTAGCGTCAGCGAAGATACCCGACGCGCTGCACCATCGGGGCAGCCCCATGAGGATGCGGAAAGCATCATTGTACTGCACCCTCATGATGCTCATAGAACGCCTCCGAAAATTAGTCCACAATTGACAGGTCTACAGACACTGACAGTACGCTAGAAACAAAGTTACCTTGACTGGGCCGCCACACCTGCCAAATCTACGCGCGAGCATGTTGCACCTAATCGATAGGGCCCTTTTTTCTCTCTCAATATCAGCATCATACTGAATAGATTATAATGAAACTTGACCCATCTATTTAGTATCTATGTTTTACGCCTGTCCACTAAAGTTGTAGGTGAAATCCACACATCCTCTCTCTAGCCCCTTTAAGGGTGTTAGGTTCTATTGCTGTAATTTCTATTTCCCCGAAAGTCTATTCCCTAAATGTGGACATTATAATTTGTACATGTGTTAAAATAGACAATCTAACAGGTTCATTGGGATTCCTAGTCTTTCGGTTGGAAATGTATCATTTTTTTTTAAATTTGAAATTGTGTTCAGCCAGCACACCACTCCTATTTCCCGTTGGTGTAGGCAAATAATCCCTACTAATATTATAAATGCGAAAGTCTGTCTGTCTGTCTGTGTGTCTGTTACGCTTTCACACCTAAACGCCTCAACCGATCGTCATGAAATTTTGCATACACGTTGTCAGGGGTACAGGGAAGGACATAGGGTACTTTATATCCTGGAATTATTGCGTGAACTCCGAAATTACCGCTGGTGAAACCGCGGGGAACAGCTAGTATATCGATAAGTACGTGTTAGTTGTTAACTGTTGTCAGTCGACACAAAAAACTCGACGCAGCTAATTTAACAGCCGTGTAGGCAAAACGAGTCAGCATTGAACAGTTCGCTCAGCGGGCAGCGAGTGTGGACACAGCGCGAGCGGCGCGGCGCTTCCGTGTGAACAAGTGCGGCGCGCATTGTCACCCTAATCAAGTGGAACGCCAGTCGCCACGGACAATGCGCGACGCTCCTTAAGAATGTAAAAACGATAAAAATCTAGATAGCTTCCAAGAATAATAATATAAAATACAATACAATAATTTCGTGTATAAAAATATTAAAGACTACAAATATTTAGGTTAATTTGTGCTCTAATGCAATTCTGTAGAGTTCCTTATCTACATACATATGTTTCTCATCTGTACATTAATAACTAGCTCTGCCCCGCGGTTTCACCGGCGTGAAAGGTTTTAATACAACAACTTTTTTCCTGACCTCCGATTACAATGAAGCAAAGCCTATATGTAGCTCCAGGGTAACCTTAATCTACCTGTGAAAATCGCATGACAATCCGTTCAGTAGATTCAGAGATTATCGCGAACAGACAGACAGACAGACAGAAAAGATTTTTAAAAACCCTTTTTTTGTGGTTGGTTACTCTTCGTTTATCGTCCCCTGTTAATTTTTGTTAAAAATATTTAATGTAAAGAATCGCGGATTCTACTATTTTATTATAGTACTAGCTGTGCCCCGCGGTTTCAGGATTCCGGAAGGCACTCCAATGCAGTCTAATTTACTCCTTATAACAAGCAGTGAAAGTCCCGTCAATATCGGTCCAACCGTTTCGTAGATTCACCCGCGTGAGTTTGGGAATTCCCGCAGGAACTCCAAACTTCTTTTATGTAAACCTTGTCCTGACAATAACGAAAACAAAAAAAAAACAATTATCCAATTTGGTGCAGCCGTTTGGAAGTTATGCGCTTAGCAACACATTTGGCGATTCATTTTTATTATATAAGATAGACAACACCCCACAGACAGCGGCGCGCGGCGGTGCTAGGTCCGGCCCACAGAACAGATAGAAGGGACATCAACTCAGTTTAGTGTGGCAACAAATGGAAGCCAGTGTCGCCGGGTGGGACGCAAAAGTATTCATCGCGCACAAAAACATTCATTAACGTAACGAAATGTACTAAAAGCAATTTGGGTAAGTTTTTACTCACTCATTGTTTTCAAAATTCACAGTTTTGGAAATATTGTGGAAAAGTTTTGGGAAGTAAGAGCATTTGCAATAACTTCTTTGCAACAGTGGCGCGCCTGCCCCGCCTATATTATATCCTCTCTATTTAATTTATTTTCTCTATGGTCGAACCGCATCGAATCTCGCACGAGACCGGCGAGCTCGCACGAGGCTGGCACCGCTTCGCGTGACCCGCCATTGTCTCTGAGCGCCAGTGATTACATTTGAAACTAATCGATTCTTGATTCGATAGTTTTAATTAAATTCGACTGGCGATCATTAATTGCGATTTTGTGAACAAAGCAAAAAATTGTGACAGGTTTTTTCGTCATCATTAGATAGGTTTTAGTTAATATGCTAGTGTGATATTTGTCTACCTGCCCTGTACTTGAGGCATTATAACTAAACAAGCGAAGCTGGTGACTTCGTTTCCGTAATCCTAGGTTTTCCCCCGAGAACGAGATATGTATCTCAGTTCGCGATTAATTACATGAAATATGGGAAAGCGATTCTCCCCCTCTTTTGAAGTCGGTTAAAAAGTAGCCTATACCTATTAGGTAATCAGAAGGCCACCTATTAGTATTTGTAGATACAAATACTAATAAGTTTGAGAATCATTTCTGATAGATAGAAAAAATAATCTTTTTACGAAAGAAGAAAGAATATCAATTTCGAAAAATTCTAAAATTTAGAAAAGATTTTTCATTTTACCTACTAGGTGTGTACTGTGTAGTCATAAAAGGCAAAATAAATGACTTCTGCAGCGAAGAGTAAAACTCGACTAGGTATATATTTTTTTGAAGTCTGCTTAAAATGTCGACCCGTAATTCAACCAGTAACAAACGAGTGGTCGATGACTAAACTTAACTGACAATGAAGTAGGTAACTGGGAACGTCCTTACCGTCCGCTCGCAGCGCTCGCTCGCGTCGCATTATTGAATCATTTATGTAAAGCAGCCGGTAAATGGCGTGAGAGTAACTTGATAATCGAGCCCTGGGGGGGACGCCCCCAGTGCCCCCCAACCCCTCCCTGCCCCGTCCACCCTCCGGGTCCGACGGATTCGTTCGACTGCCGTTGTATTAGACAAATGACGACATTAACTATATCCGATGCCGCGGATATCACTCTTTTCTCCCCTCCCTCCGTTTTCACTGTACGAGATTTTTTTCGAAAATTCTAAACCGTATCGTAGTAGGTAGTAGGTATAGAACAGAGTTGCCTCCGTCTCTGTCTGTCCGTCTGTTTATATCTATTAAATAATTTACAGAATTTCTTCCGGAGGATCATTATATTGTTATAGACCGACTCACTCAATATTTTATTGCTTTGTTAAAATCTAGGGAATCCCAAAATACCCGCGAAACTGCTGGAACCAGCTGGTAAATTTTGTTAATCTCTACATAGTATTATATTAGTTATCTGTGTCCCTACTAATATTATAAATGCGAAAGTAATCTTTCTGTCTGTCTGTCTGTCTGTTACGCTTTCACCCTTAACGGCTTATACGATCATCATGAAATTTGGCATACAAATTGTCAGGGGTATAGAGAAGGACATATAATATAATAATCATAATAATAATCCACTTCACAACACACAGACCTACTTGATCCCACACTAAGCTATAAGCTTGTGTCGTGGAAACCACGCAAACGTGGTATATACTACACATATTATTACATATATATTATACTATAGATATACATATATATACACACCCAGACTGGAAAATGGAACCCTGTGTTCATCGCATAAAGTTCACCCCCACCGAGAATCGAACCCGGAACCTCTTGATTAGCGGGCAGGCATGGTGACCATTGCGCCAATCGGGTCGTCAAAGACATAGGATACTTTTATCTCGGAATTCCCGCGGGAACTCCGTAATTAACGCGGGTTAAACCGCGGAGAACACCTAGTTTGTTTATATTGTATATATCATTGCTCACAACTCATTAACTGTTTCATACGTTTTCACCGAATTGGCTTGGGCCTCTGTATAAAAAAACTGCGCACTGTTGGTATCCGTTTATGGAAGAAACGACGAAGAGCAGAGAATAAAAAAAGAATAGAGTGCGCGAGCGGGTCGTGGAGTTGGCAAACAGTGATAACAAAGATGTAGTCGTGAACGACTGTTAGAAGTTGGCCCTAGTCGAGAGAAACAACCTGGGAGTGAGAGACGAAGCTGTTGCGACACTCACCAAACTAAACAAAAAAAAAACAAGTTTCGAGTAAACCAGTGTAGAAATTAAATTTGAAAAAAGAATCACGTTAATATATTTTTTTGCAAAATATATTGTCTCCGCTGTAAAGTTTTGCCACACAATTTTTCATTTTTTTCAATTTTTAATTACAAACAATCTGAACCCTTTTATATACCTGCCTACTCCTTTTTGGAAGCTGGTTGAAGAACAATTGGATTTTTTTGCTGAAACCGCGATCACTAAACATAGACAACCTGTATAAATAGAGTGACGACGTTTTTTACGCGTTGGTTTGGTGTAAAAACTAATGATTTAGTTAGTTGTACAGAATCTTTATCAACTATCAAGTGGATATAAAAATTACCCAAACCTATCGCTTTTATACAATTTTTTTCTATTAAACTAGAACCGAAACTTTAGAGTTTCACTTTACTTTATTATAGAGAATCGATAAGAATTTATATTGCATCAGGAGAATCGGGTAATACGAATGAATGTCCTGATATTTGCGCCCACTTTACCCCAAAAGCAATAAACTAAGCGTAGAGTAGAGCACTGCAATGGAATGAAGTCGCCCACGGGTGGGGGCGTGGGGCAGGCGGCCGGCTCCGGGTGCGGACGCTAGCTGGCGGCTGGTTCTATCACATTAGTGGACAATCAGAGACGTTTAACTAAATATCCATCAAGTATTAGATTAGTGGCTGGCGCAAGCGGCAAACGAAGAGCGGATATTTTTTGGTTACGAATAACTCGTTATACACAATATCTAAGGATAATAATATTAATAATAATAATAATAATTACTTTTGCTTGTATCCGCATGTTGTTAAATTTTGATTTAAGATAAGTTTAAAACTTCTGTAACTCTGTTGTATCTTTCTTTCTTAAATTAATTTATAGAGTTTAGTTCTTACAATTTATAATGTAGGTATATTATTAGGCGTTTTTTTTTCGAATTGTGTTTATTCCATTGAAAAAGACATGCCATGGTTAGATCCGGTCATTAACAAAAAACTGGTATAGAATGATAAAAAAATGTCATGTAATTGCAGATGAAACATTATATTGAAAATTAAAGCATCTGTTTAATTTAAAGACACAAAATCACATAAGCTGAGCACAATAGTGCTAGCAGATTCGAGTTTTGACTGTCACCGCACTTATCGCTCTCGCCACCTCTCGTGCCCGGCACCGACCGGCTAGCCCATAGAATCTGTTTGCGTATTGTGAGTGTCATTGTAGCCGGCTCGCGGACGCGTCTCCATTACGAGCGATTCAATCCAATTCGGTGTAGTGGCGGCGGACGTGGGCTGAGCCCCTCACCATACACACCTATTCACAACTTATGCAATAACACAATAAGGAAGCTCAACAGTTCCCGGTTTCGGATACGGTAAGTGAGTAGGCACCTATATATTTTATGAGATAGATAGAATTTATTTGGCAAATACAACATGTATTTCAGTTCCCTTCTTATTTATAACTATCTGTTCTCCACGATTTTGGAGTTCCCGCTAGAATTCTGGAATAAAAAGTATCCCATGTTCTTTTCAGTAGGTACTCATGAAAATTTATATACGATATTTCATGATAATGGGTTTTGTGTAGCTAAGGCTCATGACAAACAAACTCACATTCGCATATTTAAATAGATTAGGAAGATTTGATTTACAATACTTGTTGCTAAAACACAATTTCTTTATCATTGTAATTGTTACATTCTTCATCTTTCGTATACCTACTTAATATATTAAATTTATTGCACATTTCCATATTAAAAAATCATACGGTTTTATTGACTAGCTGTTCCCGCGGTTTCACCCGCGGTATTTTCGGATTTCCTGCAGGAATTCTGGATCACAATATAGCCTATGTCACTGAGGTATAATGTGGCTTTCTAATGGTAAAAGAATTTTTGAAATCGGTGCAGAGTTTTTGAGTTATATCGTAACAAACAAACAAACATAAAACAAATCTTTTCTTTTTATAATATTACCAGCTGTGCCCCACGGTTTCACCCGCGGTAATTTCGGAGTTCCCGCGGGAATTCCGGTCTACCCTATGTCTTTCTCTGTGCCCCTGGCAACGTGCATGCCAAATTTTATCCAAATCCGTTCACTCGTTTTTGCGTGATTGAGTAACAAACATCCACACTTTCACATTTATAATATTAGTAGGATACTATAGATACAATAAGTAGGTACACAATATAAAATCATTATTATATAGCCATTAGGGAGCCATCTCTCTTCAATCCCCATTCCCCCTGAGCTGACAGTAGGTACTCCGCTAAAACTGCCGTTATCCCACAATCATTTGTTTAACATACTAAACAACCATTACAATTTTTTGCGTAATAACTAGCAGCGCCTCATTTGTTTCTGGATGCGTTTATGCAACAATAACACAACACAAATCCTTATTGGGCGGCGAGCGGCGGACGGCGGGCGGCGGGTCAGCGCGTGCGTCTCGCGGCGGGGGTCCGGGAACCTCACTCGTTAGCCACTTGCCACGCGTGCCGGCCTCGACCGGTGCCGAGCAGCCGACTGCCGGTGCGTTGCAGACAATTACGACGAACGAACGGTCCGTTCCTGCCGCGGGCCGCGTAACGATCGTGTTGCGAGTTGCGACACGTTCCGTTTATCGCCCGCGGCGTATTATAGGATTATCGGATTCGATGCCAGTGAAATGTTAACTTTTATGACTAACTCGAGACTTATGTAATCAAATTTAAGACGTCGTTAATATTATTCAAGTTTTAAAAACTTATATAAGCCTAATTTCATTGCTGCACAAAAAAGGAAGGTTAATAACGATGCAGCTAATGCAAAAATTGCGAGAGTGTTACCGAGAGAGTGTCACCTAAATAATAGATAAATAATTAGAAACACCAATGTCACCAATTATAATGTTACAAGATAATAATTTTTATATTTTTCGCCCAACTCTACACGCTTTATTTTCAATAGAAAATATGCTTTGTTCAAACACTAATGTGTTTACCTAAACTTTACTTTGGATTCTTACTTCGCAAATCAAGAGAATGAAAAGAAATTTCTGTCTTTAATCAATCTATAAAGCCGAGTCTGTAGTATTATTTATTTACATAATGAATATATTGAAAAATATAGTCCTGTTTGAGTATTTCCAATTAATTATAATATAATAGTTTTGTGTCGCGGCGTACGCACGTAGTGGCGCGTGCGCACGACGCGCTCCGTTGTCAGCGCACGGACGGACGGGCTCATTGTCGCTACACTTGCACGCGCGCTCCTTTGGGTCAGCCTTTGACACGATCGCAGGGCCCTCTTTCACTATGACCATAACACGTCGCGTTAAGATAACGCGCCACAAAAATTATTTTTCCCTCGTGCTCAAAGAAGTTTGACTTCAAAAAAAAAAACATTTACAGTGTGTCTTACGGCATAATGAATACTAATTTCCAATATGTTGGCATCTGGAGCATTTGAGATTGTGATTTTGGGACGCGTGATGGTAAGGAATGTTGTTGGTCATAGTGAATAAGAGTCCAGGATCCTAGTGATGTTATTATGTTAAGTTAGTTCTGAGTGGGATGCTTTAAATTCTGCTTTTTCATTTAAGAAGCAAAAGCATGCAGAAAACAAAAAAAAAACTTCCTTTTGAAAGTAATGATATTAATTATATTTAAATTCAACATAATAATAGAATTAAGATATATTGATACAAATTAATACAATACCATAGGCTAGCTATATAGTATATAACTACCTCTGCCAATATCATCGAATATTGTGATTTATAGATAAGGAATTGAAAGAACTGACATGCATTTCTTTATAGGTATCCCGACTTTTTACCCCAGTTTTACTTTTTCATCGCGATATTTAAATAAAATCTAGCAAGAATACACTCAATAAAACCACACAAAGACGAATTGTGGTTGATTTGTAGTTAAAAGTAGGTAAATAAATTATTTTATATTAGATATTTTAAATTATGAACACCTACACTTTGAAACATATAAATTTTAATAGTAAATCTATTAGGTATTCTGATATCTGTATCCTCAACACCTTTTTATAATTCATAAAAACTAGGTAAAAACTCAAAAGTTTGATGAAACCATTTCGAGATTTGAGTATAGGTAAGCGTAAATTTTTGTAGGCTCAGCGTAGCCTATAGAATCGCGTAGAGAGCACAAAATGTAGTGTTAACAAATGAATATTAATAGAGTCACCGCGGCGCGCCGGTCGAGTCAACAGAGTCGGCGAGGGGTGCGCGAGGACGAGTGCGTGATCTGTGTCATTCTATTGGTATGGGGAATTAATTAAATTCTGTCTAATTGGATAATGTACAATTTATACCGCCATACAAGTGACAGCTCATTCATTTGTGCAACTTCATAATACGGTATAATTTAATTTTGCACAATAAGCGTCGTAATTCAGGATTGCAAGTAACAGGTTTAAGGGCTGAGTTTTCAATAGGCAGATAAACAGTCTGATTGCTTATCCATCCATTTTTGAACTTATTCTCAATTATAGAAAACGCGGTTCTAAATTGTTTGCCCACTAGAAATACGTATAGATAGGTATAAGAAAATTTGTGAGTCGTCAATATTTTATTCAAAAAAAGGAAATTAAAAACAAATTTTTTAAGTAACTCTCCAGTTAGAGAGAACTATGGGTTTGGATATTGGCACCTACCTACTGTACATTTTCCATAGGTATTGTTAAAGCACGAGCTTTGTTAGCCATAGTTACCACCCGCGTTAATTTCGGAGTTCCTGCGGGGATTCCGAGATAAAATTATCCTGAATTCCTAGGTAAAAAGTGACTACTCTATCTGTAGCCATGAGAACGTGTACCTATGCAAAATTTTATGATGATCAGTTGAGTAGTTAAGGCGTGAAAACGTAACAAACAAACGTTTGTATTATTTATTTATTTATTTAACAATTGGGTATTCTCCAAGGTATGAAAATCAAAATTCTAATTAGTCCGTCAGTTAGAAAATAAAAAAATAATAGACACGTATTTTTTGCTTTTTCAATTTAATGAAAATGAACATGGATAAAGCGCATTAAAATTTAGGGTGGGGGGCTCGTGACGTCAATATTCATTATAAGCGCCATACAAACCGCATCGAGTTGTGACGTCACGCGAAATTTCAATTCAATGTATCTCTGTAATTTTTTGATTACGTAAAAAAAGAAAAAATACGTGTCCAATATTTTTTACTAATCTACACGACGGACTAAAAAAAAATTTTTTGTCAAGTAGCCAATTAGTCATTTAAAGGACAATGTATACACTTTTACAACAAACTCCCAAACGATGTAATTAATTTGTCAATTAATAAATTCAAGACACTTATTAAACACAGATTATGCGATAAAGCATATTATAGTGTAGTAGACTATTTAAATGATACAGACGTTTGGGAATGAATTGCTCTATCCAATTACTATTTTTTGTTCTCCTAGTTTATAAGTATGATCATTAAAAGACAGCGCTGCTGAGTTTCTTGTCAATTCTTCTCAGCAGAGGACGTATTCCGAACTGACGGTAATTTATAGTTCTAAGAACCTGCTGACGATTACAAGTGGTTGTAACCAATCCTAAGTAATAAATAGCTTTTGAATTTTTGAATTTTTTGAATTCATGCACACAAGGACAACATAAAAAAGTAAGTATAAAAGTAATCATGTACAAGGGTCATGCTTATTCCATGTGGAATTTCTTCCAGCAGACCGCAACAGGAAAAGAGATAAGAATACTTATTTAATGTAGAGTTTCCATAAGTATATTGTGTGTGCCTTGGCAATAACAGTTCTTTCCTAATAATAATAATAAACTCTTTATTGAACACCACTTAAAATAAACAATAACAAAAACAATTTTACTATAAAGTGTAACAATCGGCGGTCTTATCGCTCAGAGCGATCTCTTCCAGACAACCATGAGGTGCATAGGGAAAATTATAGTCTAGAAGGAAGGCGGTGTTATAATATATAATAAACGTATATGTTTATAATATATAATATATATAATATATCCTTTGTCTATGATTCTCGTTCTTCGCAAAACAATAAAATCTCCACGGACAGCGAGTTTAAATATCGCTCATAAACAAATACATCTCGCAACTTAGTGGCGCAGTTCATTATCCAACATTAGGGTCCGCCGGCGGATGGTCCCTCAAAAACGTCGTCGAGGGCGTGCTGCGCGCGCTACGAATGAAATGAAATCTTAAAACGATGCAATAGAGTCTATAATATGCGTACCGATCGTTTCAGCGGTGGGATAATTTATAGTTTATCTCATAAATTGATTATTACACATGAAGTTCGGGTATAAATCACCAGTAATCGGATCAGAGCTCGCGGCCGTCGTCTGCCGGCGCTCGGCGGCCGCTCGTTTGCGGTACTTATTCGATTGTTTTTATATATTTTGTGCGGAAAATACACCCTCGAGACGCGGGTGACGTCATTAATTATATCACAACACAATTACTGTGATTTAATTTGTTTAGATTATATTGACGTTCGGTTTAGACAAAATTATTAAGATTAATGTAAGTGCCTACCAAGATTCACACGCTTTCATGCATGTAGAATGTTTTTATTAAGATTAATATAGAATACTTACTGTTAATGAACGTGAGTTTGTTTGTTACGATTTCACGCCTTAACTAGGTACTCAACCTAATAGTAAATAATTCTTGGACAATATCACTCAGCTATCTGGTCCCAAACTAAACTAAGCCAGACAACTCATATATTGCTTATAAATACTTACTTTTTTGTTGTAAATAAATATTTAGGATAAAATTAACTACATACTAAACTGTCAGACTTTAATTGCAAGCAGATAGAATCTGCGACACGTAGCATAGCAGTCAGATTTACTTTCAAAGTCACGGGTCAAAGGTGGCATCTATGCTGTGAATTTATATCATCAATATTTAGCATGAATGTAACTCATCCGCTATCTATAATTTCACTAGCTGTGCCCCCGCGGTTTCACCCGCGGTAATTTTGGAGTTCCTCCTCGAATTCCGGGATAAAAAGTACCCTATGTCCTTCTCTGTACCGCTGACAACGTGCATGCCAAATTTCATACAAATCCGTTCAGCCGTTTTTGCGTGATTAAGTAACAAACATCCAAACATCTAAACATCCAAACATCCAAACTTTCACATTTATAATATTAGAAGCATTAATCTTAATACCATATAAAACAGGATTGAGGAAATTTTTTGTCCTTGCACATCAAATAATCCAATTCCAATAAACAGTGACATACGGCGTTTTAATCAGACCCAGCCGGTGCCGGCCCTCAGCAGCGCTGGTATGAAGATGCGCGAGCCCCGAGGGAGGGCCCCAATAACGCTCAGCGAGGATTACACACTCGAACGCAACCTGCCCGCCACTCGACCGCTTTGTGCAAGTGAGCAAGTGCCTCAGTCGATATGTCGCTAGAGATAACAGTTCCAAAGAGTTTTGGGAAGAAAGTGGACAAGGAGTTCTGAGTGCGGAGGAATTTTGTTGCAAGAAATGTCTATGAGAAGCTTTTGTGAAGCTTTTATTATGGTGTTTCGGGTTGAGTCAAATAAAGTTTTTTCAATTTCAATTAATCAATAAATTAAAATTATAATATCAATAGAAAATAAACAAGGCACTATTTTTAAAATTTCTGACTGTGGGTAAGTATTTGTTATATATATTTGTACGCGTGATCTCAGATATTCTGAACAGAATAGGCTAATTGACTAATTTTTTTTCTTAATATAGAATTAAGTAGATTAGTGCGTCAGTTAGATAATAAAAAAATTATAGTCACGTATATTTTGCTTTTTCAAATTAAGGAAAATATACTTGGATAAAGTGCATTAAAGTTTGGAAGTAGGGGCTCGTAACTTCATAGGTACCTTCACTACTTCATATGCAGTTAAAAACTGAACCTGCTTGTGACGTCACGCGACATTTCGACTCAACGTTATTTTCTCTGTTATTTTTTGCTTACGTAAAAAAAGAAAAAAATATGTGTTTAATATTTTCCATGAGTCTACTGGGCTAAAGATAAAAAAAATGTTAAATAGCCTATTAATAAGGACTTCTCTTTTTTAGTAGTCATGCTTATTACATGATCTACATGTTCTTTATCAAAAGACGAACGGTACGTCTCGACTTGCAAGGGGCTGTTCTTGGCATAACGCATGGCGATATTTGCCAGTCAATCCATACTTCAAACCGCATTGAGAAACTTCGATCCAAAAATCCGTAATGGCACTTAAAGTAGGTACCTACCTACACAGTAGCGCCGTTGGAGCGAACAATTGCCCACAAAGGCGGTTATGAGGCGAGCTGGGCGGGCGGGTCCGGGCTGGGCCGAGTTCCGGGCATCCGGTGTCCGCGCACGCACGCTAATTGCTAAATTCGCCCCGGACACACCGGGACACTCACCCCGGGCCCACCACCCCGCGGGGTCACCCCGGCCTCACCCCTCGCCCCGGCTGCCTCATCGCCGTCTTCACTGAGTCGTATTTACGAATTGATCGCTTATTATTATCGTACATTCTATTTGAAAACTGTAGAAATTTTGTCGTCTATGCAAAAAACAAGGAAACGGATTTCAATCGCCGAGAAAAAAGGTATTTTATAGATTGCGAGTAATTGTATCTGTTCTCCTTCCACGATCCATGAATTGTTTTTCCTCATTAGCTATTAGGGACAATTTGTAATAATAACCCAGATTTACCTATCATGCTTCAGACTTTACAAATCATGATTAACTTAATAAAATTATCAAGGAGACTTTAATATTGTATTTATGAGATCTCTAGCGAAACTTAAAGAACGAGGGCTGGGGAATGGGGGAGGTGCGGTCAGGGGGTGTGCGTGGGGATGCGGGGTGCGGGGTGCGGGGTGTGGGGCGCGTCAGTAATTAACCCGCGCGCGCATACCACACCAGCCCCCTTAGCCAAGTTAACAATCTATAGGTAATCGTTAACGTATAGAAAAGTAGCTGTTCCCCGCGGTTTCACCCGCGTTAATTTCGGACTTCCCGCGGGAATTCCGGATTACAATATGACCTATGTTACTCAAGGATAATGTAGCTTTCTAATGGTGAAAGAATTTTTGAAATCGGTCCGGGAGTTTTTGAGTTAAATCGTAACAAACAAATAAACAAAAAATCAAATCTTCCCTCTTTACCTATAATATTAGTATAGACTGAGGAACGGAATCGATGTGTCACGTGGTCATGCAAAACTGGACTTTTTATTGGTAGATCTTAGGTGACCACGTGACATGCCGATTCGTTCCTTTGTTTTCTATGCGGTAACGATTGCAGATCGTCAACTTGACTAAGCAGCCCCCTTACGACCTGCAAGTGGGGTGACCACGCGATACTGAGTTGTTGAGTTTACGGGACATTCAATATGTCATCAATTGAGTCTCATATTGTGTCTATAAGACAGATAAGTAGTGTGAGCGTTAAACAATTGCTAGGGATCATAATAATTATGTAAATCCACCGAACGGAACACGATCCGTCAGCTGGAGTGTGGCGTTTCTGCATCATCTGACACTAAATGCGGCTTCGAAACGGGAAAATAATAGGTATATCAAAGAGATGTTAATGCGGTGCCGCTGCTGAGAATCAAAGGTTTGCGATACCGACGCATGCAAAACAAAGACGGACGGAAAACAGGGCCATTACTTCGTTATTAGGAGTGAGGAGGTGCGGGAGAATGTGTGATTGAAGCTAACACTCACCTTTTGCGAACGCATATAGAATCATATTATATCTCTCAAAATGATAAAAATCCTTGAATAATCTATGACAAAAAAGAAAGAAAATAGAAACAACATAAATTAAAAATTTGCTATTCTTAACAGTCTGATGTTCGAACAAAATTTTACAAAAATGAACAAGATTTCGATATAAAGTGACACTAGTTTCCCAGGCCCAGTTTGCAGAAATTGTAATTCTTTAATTACACACGAATATCTCCTAATCTGAGTTGTTGAACAACAGTTTTGATATCTTACCTGTAAGTTAACTATTAAAGCGTTGATGCATCTTGATATTATTAAAACGAACTTTTTTATTAGTAGACTACGAGAGTTTTTAATATTTTTGGAGCCTTTATCAAACTTTAGTTTTGTTTTTGCCAAATCACATTTGTAAAATAAGTGCTACAGAAATATTTTTTGAACTTTTTCGGTACGCTTGTTAAATACATTTAGTACGGATTCCCACAGACTTAAGCACCTACATATTTGTATTATAAAATACGCATTGATAGGTTCTGAGAAACGTTGGCTCGAGTGGAAGTATCGAGTGAAGGGGCGTAATTGCCGAGAAATGGGATCAGCGCGTCCCGACGCGAGTTGGAGTCTTCGACCTGTCGCTCGACTTACTGCGGATAGTCGAGCATGTGTGAGAGCTAGACTAGGCATCTCAGCGAGAACGATGGATATATCCACAGGTGTATAGAGCTATTTCCGTTCGGTGTTAAAAGACTGCTTTCTTCAATGCATATTATTCGTGACTAATCGATCTACGACGGTTTCACTCACATTAATTTTGAAGTTCTCGTAGCAATTCCGAGATAAAAGTACTCTATGTCTCTCATGAACATTGCAGTGAAAGAATTTTTATAATGAGTTAGGTAATTTTGTGTTTATCCATTACAAAGAAACAAACATACAAAAAATAAAATCTTTGTTTCTTTATACGAGTAATTAACAAAAAATTAAATGGTATATTTAATACTAATTATAACATTGTCATACCAACAGAACGGTTAAAAAGTTCCTTTTAGAAACACCCATCACAACAGCTGACGATTGAATGACAACACGGATACACAACAGGCAATGGCTAGTAACTAGTAACCTACATCAGTTGGTACATCAATACCAGTAACAACTAGTACCAATACCATACCAGTAACAGTAACCTACATCAGTTGGTACAACAAATACCCATCTTTCATCAAACATAACGTCGACGTCGATAAGTTGGTGAGGTGCGCCGGTACCCGGGTATCCGTTATCGAGGCGTAATTGGCGAGTAACGCGATCCGGCAGCACCGCACCGCCGGATAACCGTTCCAGTTGCCGGCTCCAGCCGCCGCCACCCGGATATTTATATTACGTCACGGCACGGCCAATAACAAAGTGAGCTGATCCGTTTTGGAAGTTATTGTATCTATTGTATTCGTTTATTCATTTTTCATTAATACTAGCTGTGCGCCGCGGTTTCACCCGCGGTAATTTTGGAGTTCCGCGGGAATGCCTGGATAAAAAGTACCCTATGTCCTTTTCTGTAGGTACCCCTGACAACGTGCATGCCAAATTTCATCCGAATCTGTTCAGTCGTTTTTGCGTGACTGAGTAACAAACATCCAAACATCCACACTTTCACATTTATAATATTAGTAGGATAACTAGACTTATACCTATACCTATATAGTTACCCGCAGTTTCTCTCGCGTTAAGAGTTTACACAGGAATTCCGCGATAATAAGTAGAGCTACCTACCTACCCTAGATATGTCCTTCTCTGTACCTCTGACAGTGTAAGCAAAATTTCATGACGATTGGTTGAGTAGTTAAGTCGTGAAAGCGTTACAAACAATCAAACAAATATACCTACTACCATTCGCATTTATTAATTAACTAGCTGTTCCATGCGGTTTCACCCGCACTAATTTTGGATTTCCCGCGGAGGTTCCGGGATAAAAAGTATACCCTTTGTCCTTTTCAGTATTCCTGGCAACGGGTAGGTAAGTATATAAAATTTCATGGTAATGGTTTGAGCCGTTATCTAAGACCTGAGCGTTACAAATAAACAAACAAACAAACTCGCTTTTTGATTTATAATAGTGGCTAGGTAGGTATAAGGATTAATAATAAAGGATTAATAAATTGCTTTCTTAATTTAGCATACCCACATACCTACAGACAGACTCATGCCTATATAATTAATACCCAATTAAGCCACCTATCTAATAAGTATAAGTAGGTATTAAAGAAACGGCCTTTTCAATCTGCGTCGGTTCTATGATCGCTAATGATTTGGAGTTCTGCAAGACTAGATAGGTAGAAGTAGGTAGGTAGGGAGGAATTTAAGAGGAAGGGTGGACGTATAAAACTATAGGTAGACTAAATCTGGCCAAATCTCATGATGATAAAACATCAGATTAGGTGAAACACATGTTTATATATATAACTCAAGTTTTTCTTAAAGTTTTTAGATTTTCCCGTTTTGAGCACATTATATTTTGTGCGTCTAATAAAACTGTGTACTAACTACCTCAACACCTTACGTTACTTAATGGATGTGCAATAAATAAATAAATAAAAATAACATCCAGTGAGGGTAGATGAGGAATCTGCTCGCGCGGCTCGCTATCGACGCCGCAATGCTTTAGTCAGCCTGTGACCACGGCGTGATGCAACTCAGCCGAAACGTCAGGCAAAAAAGGTAAAAAAAAAATTTCTGTCTCTCTTATCTCTAATTGTCAATCATTTGTCAATTTAAAATGTGAGTACTTTCCAAATAATTTCGTTCAAATTAGAATACAATAGGTAAAAGTAAGTCTTCGGCAAGAAGTTAAAACTTAGGATTATTTAATAAATGTTTTCATTTTAAATACTACGCTTCTAAATAAATCGCACAAGAGTTGAAGACCGACGCAAAAAGACAAACTTAAGCGAAGACAAAAGCAATCCGCCATGCCACCACGAAGGGCGGAGCTAATAAAAATAAACGAAGAGATTTTAAACAACAAAAGTGTTTTCTGCAAAACGAGTAAAACGTTCTTTATATTAAAGTTTTTAAGATCGAATTTGGAGTAGTTTTACGTGGCTTTTAAGCCATTTTGTTGTTGTTAGTCAGTGGAGAAGTGGCCAATCAGGCAGTGGTTGCCATGACTACGCTGTTGACTCGCCGTACCGATAGATGGCGTTGCTAGGGAGTTTCTTGTTTGAGTTGTCTACCTTTTATAAAAAAAAAACATGTATTCACCGCTAAAACTAGGTATATACAAATATCCTATTCAATTACGTTATTAACTTAAAAATTCATATCAGGACAATACCTGTCAGCTAGATAATTTTCTTAAAAGTATTTGTAGATAGTTTCTTGAACATAATTTTTCCACAAATTTTAATAAAATTAAGTTATTTGAGTTTATTGCTTTCTTAATTTAGTGTAGGTACCTATAAGGTATCTACGGATAACAACTAACAACAGCAAACGAACAGACACGTTCAGAAACGTCTACTAGTAGTAGATTTGGTAACGTGAAACATGTAAATATATCATACCTAATTTATTTAAACATAAACCCATTATATTCTTGCACACTTTAAAAATATTTAATGGGTATTTTAAAGTAACCAGCTGCTTGATTGCATAATAATATATAATCCACTTATGGCAGCGTCTCACAAACTGCGCTCCCCGGAATTGGGGAAACCTAATCCCCAGTCAGCCATTATACCGAAAATTCAACAACATCATTCATAAGCAGCCCAGCTTCGGTTCAAAAACACGCTGTATAACAACCGTAATAGATTTCATTTCACTTCGAAAGCTAGACGGCTTTCCAGGGCTTTCCATTTTAATAGAAATTAAGTGGCAATAAACTTTATGCGGTTTATGTGAAGGTTTATTTTAGTTTGAAGCTGTTTGTGTGTTTGGAAATGAAATTTTCATAAATGTATAGAGCCTGGGGAGGTGGGCGCGGACGGGCGCGCGGGGGAGAGCGGGGTAAGAGGACGTCGTATTTGTGTTTTCCCCACAGTTTCCGAGAAGGGACGGTGCGCGATACTTGAGTTTGTAGGTACTTACTTAGCTGGGTAATGCACGAACTAAATAATAATATGCTTCTTGAAATTAATTAGTATTAAATATGCATAAAAAGAGCTGAGTATTGCTTTAATGTATATCTTTTCATACAGATCCCAATTAATTCTTCAACTCAACTTTCTGCCGAGGTTTCTAAGTATTCCACCAAAATGCCTGCTGCTATTAAATTAAAGGATTACGATAAGTAAAATAAACCATCTAAGAATGGTAGAAAAAACTCTATCACAAAGTTGAGAATAGAAGAAAAAAAAAATGGTTTCCTTCCGCGAAATCTAATCGAATGCCTCGCGCAAACTATCGCGTTGCGCTCGAGTGTCAGGTGTCGCCGGCCCACTTGTGACGTGATGTGATGTGATGTGACGTGATGTTTCGTGACGTCAACGTTCTGCGCGGTCGACCGTTCACAACAATGCGCGCAACAACATTGCGTAGAATAAACTATTTCAGAATGACCATCAACTAGTGAAAGACCGAGACAATACATTTTTACATGTAGTACCTATTTCGCTGGTTATGTCTTGTGCCTATTTATTTATAAGTATTAGTAACAGACAGGAATAGAAAGTAAAAAGTAAAAATACAATCAGTAATTTATTTCGGATTTTATTTAGGTACCTATTGGTATTTCGGACACAAAAATAAAATATAGTCAATTTTAGAAAGAAAATTGAATGCACATCAAAGCTCAAACGACAAAATATGAAAAGTATAAATATCTTACTTTGCACGTGTTTGTAGCAGCAATAACCTGATTCCGTTAGATCCAGAATAAGATATCCACAAATCACAAATTATTGCAAAACGATACCTAGGAAACAATTAATCCAATCATTGAGTGAGCGTGTTAAAGTAGACGTAATCGTTCTATAACATGTGACAAGATACTGTAGGTAACATCCATTGTATGCCCATAATATCACTGTCATATGACGACAAGAATCTATACTATACCTACTCAAGTTTGATTTTGTCAAGTCCACGAGTGTTCATACGCGTGTGTTTTTGTTGGTTATACTGATTTTGTTTCTTATTAAGTTACTCTTATTTCAATAGTTTATAAAAAAGGATTTCCAGATTTGATGTAAACAAAACTTATGGTAATATTCTTCTTCTTTGTTATTCTTGTTCTTCCATAAAGCAACAAGAACGGATCGTCACCCTACACGAGTAGGTAGGCCGTCTTGTCAGACATCGGTGGGACGTACGTTTAGCGCAAAATATCGCCAAATATCGCCGAGTGTCAAGTTACTCGCACACTCTATACAGCACCGGTGCCCGGCCCCGAGAGCAATCGATGGCAATTGACGAATTAATAAGGGAACAATACACTGAGCGGCTTTTTTTTCTTCACAACGTTTAAACGGAGATTTGAGCAGATTTTTTCTCAGTGTAATTTAATACATATATTATTGTTGTTAGTTAATGCTCGCTCCGGATGAAATTGATTGATTCGCATTATGAAGAAAAATGTGTTAAGTTTCTATTAAGATTTATTTATTATATGACTAGCTGAGCCGCAGTTGCACCTGCGTGTATTTCGGGATTCCCGCAGGAACTCCAAAGTGCCTAATTAACTTTTTATAACATTAGCCAATAAGCGGTGAAAATCCTGTCAAAATCGGTCTAACCGTTTCGGAGATTCACCCGCGCGAGTTTCGGAATTCCTACAGGAACTCCAAACTTCTTTATACATGTAGATACCTATTTAAGACTCATTTGACAACCTATAAGTTACAACTAGTGAATATTTTTTCAATTCACTTCTGCTTTCCACCTATCAAACTTGCAGAAAAATCTATTTCTATCAACACACATTACGTATGACACAAGCTTAAATCTGTAGGTAGTTTTGGAACTCCTTCAAACTCTCCGTGAAATTACAGCACTAACCTGGATCCTGTCCTCGGGTAGGTCTGTCTTGAGCGAGAGCATCTCGCGCGCGTACACGTCCGGGTAGTGCGCGTCCTTGAAAGCCTTCTCCAGCTCATCCAGCTGGTACGAGGTGAAGATTGTCCGGCTGAGAAACAGAAGAAAAAAAAAATCCTTATTATTTACCTATACTATGGATATGCTAAATATTTCGCGTTCTCAATCATCTAATTTTCGTACAAAGTTTGATGACTAAAATATCATTATCATATCAGCTAAACAAAGATCTCCCTCAAAACTGTTCATGAAGCGAGTTCATGAATTACTTGGATTCAGATAAAAAAAGTTTTGCAGCTTCTCCATGGCTATAACACTAGGAAACTGTGAAGGGTGGAAAATGTTGTGTCCTGTCATAATGTAAAGATCCACAATAACCGGCAAATTTGACTATTGATTGATTTTTTTGGGTTTTGGTCCGCACTACTTCGAATTCGATATTTGTCACTTCTGGACTTTGTTACTGTTTACTTACGGTATAGACTCTTTAAACCTTTATCACCGCAACTTTAGCTACTATAGTTGGATGTGGATTCTCGTCTCTCACCTGTGTCTGCGTTTTTTCTTTTTCTTCTTACTGTTGAAACCGTTGAGTCCGTCTACCGTGAAGTCTTTCGCCGCCTCGATACTCGACACACCTGCTGACAACCATACACAAGTACTCAATATGTCATCTATGAATAAGCTACAGCTTACAGCTACAAGGAGGTAGAGATAGGTTTAAGGAGGCCTCTTCATAAGAATCTATGCAGTATGCACTAAGTGATAACCAATATTCTTGTTCAACTTTTCTACCTATGTATCTTGTTTGTAAGGCGAATGAATAGTTGGTGTTTGTTTTTTAAATAAAACTTTACAACTAAGGCAGTATGAAACGTAAATACTGGTTCAAAGAACCAAGAAAGACCCCTCGACACTTAGATGTCCATTATCAAATTAACAAATAAACAAGAATCCAAATATAGTACGTGACTCATCGATTTAGAACCTACGGGCATGATGTAAAATGGCAAGGAAAACTGACCCAAATGAAATGGAAGAGAAAATTCTAGAAAAATAAATATAAATTATAATAAATTCTAGCGTATAAGACAGATAGAGATTCGCAGCATTGCAACCTGAAACCATACAAAGCAAAAGAAAAGGGAACACAACTTTATTAATCAATTAAGTTAATAAAGACACCAAACATATTATTATCGCCTCGATGGAAACATTTCAATTACAATCCCGACACAAACACAAACACTCGACACGCGCGACACTGCCCGACACTGTGCGACACTGTGCGACACCCGCGACACACTAGCCGGGGGATTTGTCACATAATTACCGAATGTGATTGCCAAATGAATTAGTGAACAGGCGAGCTGTGTCGGCGCGGTAATAGAATAGATCCAGTCCTCCCGGGAGTGCGCCCGGACCGGACCGGCCGGGGCGCGCGGGGGTGGGGGGTGGGGGGCGAACCCTCCGGGACGCGGCGGGTAATTGAATTTGGTGCCAATGAATACAACAATGAATTATTAAATTTAGAACACTTTCTACCCTTATCTTTTGCTGTTAAACGATAACAGTCCCTCGAGGAATCTAGGTATACACTGCACGGTTAGTATGGTTAGTTTTTGCGCTCAATGGAGATAGCGTCAAAGTATGATGTATCTGGGAGCGTGAAGAATTCAGAACGAGATCGCTTTACAAGGGGATGTGAGGGGACGATCGGATACACCGGCGAGAGGTCAAACGTATTGTCATGATGTAGTTACGGGAGCTGTAATGTTGTACAATGGCCACTTTATTTGATCATGTTTTTATTACTCATCCGTTATTAACGATAAGGTTTGCGATTTATGTGATAAGATCAAGTAATCATAATATAACAGATTGTGTCGTTTTCGTTGTATTGTCTTGATAGCTCTATTTTGAACAAAACCTGCTTGATCTAGTCAACTTTAGACTTTATTACAACAGCAAAATTTTTCGTAGAAAATAAGTAACCAACAAGTTTCATTCAAATACATATTTCAAGAAATTTTTGTGATTTGTGCTTTAATACAAACAAAAAACAGAAAAAACCAAGATTTATCAGAATTAAATTATTTAATTAAATTAGGATTTCAACATTAAACATTTCCAATAATATAAAATTCAATGTCATTATCTAAATAATTATAAGGTATAATATTCTGAGAAAACATTATAACAGTAATCTGCCACGACTAATAAAGAAAACCAAACAATATAGAAAACATTGTCACCATGCGTCAAGTTCAAATACAAATTGTATATTCGTTTATTGCGTCGAGTCGCCCGCGCCCGCGCCCGCGCCCGCGCCCGCGCCCGCGCCCGCGCCCGCGCCCGCGCCCGCGCCCGCGCCCGCCGCGCCGCGCCGCCCGCGCCCTAGCGCGTCCAATCGCCAGTGTCCGCGCAATCGATTGGTCACCCTATCGCGTCGCGACTCGCCGGCCGACTCGACTGGCTCGATAGACGCCACTTGCACTTACTGTGCAAACGTGCACGCAGTCTATTCAAGTAATCCTACTAATATTATAAATGTGAAAGTGTGGATGTTTGGATGTTCAGATGTTTGGATGTTTGGATGTTTGGATATTTGTTACTCAATCACGCAAAAACGGCTGAACGGATTTTGAATGAAATTTGGCATGCACGTTGTCAGGGGTACAGAGAAGGACATAGGTACTTTTTATCCCGGAATTCCCGCGGGATCTCCAAAATTAACGCGGGCGAAACCGCGGGGCACAGCTAGTTAAAACATATTGCGCACGCGCACTAAACTCCATCTTGCAGAAAAGTACAATTCTATTTAGTCAGTCGCAGTTAGTTAATAAAATAATAGACACGTATTTTTTTTAATTAATAAAAATATTGTATTTATAGATAAAGATCATTAAAGTTTAGCCCCCAGGCTCATAATTCGTGACGTACTTTTAAAATTAATCTTGCTAAAATTAATTCATATTATAAAGAGGTTTTGTGAGTTTGTGAGGTTTTTGTAGGTAATCTCTGGATCTACGGGACCGATTTTGGAAATTACTTTTAGCGACAGAAAGCCACGTTATTTGTGAGTGTTATAGGCTATATTGAAACCCGGAATTCCCGCGGGAACTCCGAAATTACCGCGAGTGAAACCGCGGGGAACGGTTATA
Organism: Zygaena filipendulae; assembly: GCA_907165275.2. Taxonomy (NCBI): domain Eukaryota; kingdom Metazoa; phylum Arthropoda; class Insecta; order Lepidoptera; family Zygaenidae; genus Zygaena; species Zygaena filipendulae. Next base: position 11,654,656 of record OU015664.1, read on the forward strand.
AAATTATATAAAATCAATACGCATGTATGTAAAAATACATTTAAGGTTTTCACGAAATTACTCATGACTTAGGACAAATGTACATAGCTATAGGTAACTAAGACTAAATTATTTTCGACTTTCCTCTGCAGTTTTCGGTTTCTAAAAAAATAATCTCTGCGTAAGGTTGACAGATGGATGTATGCACACGAGAGTTCTGTTTATCATTTTTAGGTACGAAAATTTAAAATTTGGATATAGTTGCGAACTCTTCTTTTTGAAGTCGGCTAAAAACGAGCTTAATGATGTCTTGAAAGTTTGAACCCGGTACGGTGTTTGATGCGTCTCTAGTACGCGGGTGACGTGCACAAATCATAATGTATGTGTTGGCACGCACCATGACGGTATTGCATATTGAACTTTGTTACATAACTGTTAAAGTTGACATCGGCACGGAGGGTGTTGATTCGAGAGGTTTGATTCACAGTCAGGGCCCTCCCTGCGGGGCAGCGGGGGGCCGCGGGAGCGGGGAGAGACGGGGAGAGGAGACTCGGAGAGAGAACACCACTAAAATGCGAACCAACAAAATATTGCAGTATCTATCAATAAACTTTAGTAAAAATATGCAATGAGTCAAATGTACTTACTTTACTTTAAAAAAAATTGTACTGTAGGTAAATGCTTATGATTGTAGGGGTAATTGATGCACTTATCGATTCAAAAAATTCGTTCACTGACAGAAAGTTGCAGTATCCCTGAATATGGTTAGATATACATCACCAAAAATAATTTTTGAAGGTTTTCTGAAACATTACTCTCTGCATCTCATGTATGGAGCCAACCATCATCACAGCAAATGTGAAAAAATCTATCACTTTCACCGCATTTTTCACATTATTATTATTGTTTATTATAGACTAGCAGCTTTCGCCGATGCGCCTAGTAGTTCATAGTTTCACTAACATCTATGGACTAAGTTGTTTGATAATAAACAATTTTTATTTATTTTTATTAATCATTGAGGTCATCATGAAACAACTCATGAGTCCTTTGTCCAGGTAGCATTAATCCAGTACCATTTCCAATCCAGGACACTTTCTGTTACAGAGTTCCCAACATCGGTGCAACCGTGTACGCGATTCGTTCTTTTCATTCATAAATTGTATTTAGATAACCTAATTTAGAGCTGCTGAATCACATCAGAGAGTCTTCGAGTAGACATGTCTACTCAATACTAACTAAAACCAATGATATACTCGTATATGTAACGAGTTTTATATGTAACTGTACTACCATAGGGTTGTACTTCCGTTGTTTTTGTGCTGAAAAATTAGTGATACTTAACGTCAAGCGATGAATACTTCAAAAATCTGTGTTTCGCGATGGTTTGTCAAATTAGACCTCAGAACAATAGCTACTGCTATTGTTGATTAGACACTCAATAGACTAATTGAAATTGTCAAGTGGATTAGGTAGGTACGACACAATTGATGTATTTGCCCACTAAATATCAAAAACAAACGACGCAAAAACTACCTCATAAAAAGAACCATCAAATTAAAATCTGATGTGAAGAATCTGTAGTTCATAAAAAGAGCCACTAAATTAAAGTGTTTTTAAATCAAAAGTGTGCATTCCAAACCTTACAATTGTTTTTGATGGCCCTTTTATGATATAACTTTTATATGGAACTTTCAATCTGTATAAATTGAAAGTGAATTTAACGATAGAACGTTAATGTTTTTTTTTATAATTTTGTGCTGTCTCGAAAGGAGCCCCTTCCACAGAAGACGTGTAAGTACGCATACCCTGACTTCTAACAGTACAGCTGGATTTGCAAAAACGAGACACACTTATGGAGTTCGTATGCCGCCCTCCCTTTTCTGCTGTAGGTATACTCGACGTGACGGCGAGGTATTTGTAGGTGATGCTGATTCGGTATACTGAGATGATTGGGGCAATTGGCGAGGCGGGCGGGAGGCGGCGGAAGGCGCCGGCGGCGCAGCGGCTGCTCGCACACAAATTGGCAATCTGTCAACGGCCAATTTGCAAAGATCAGCTGACGATTAGATTTGTTCGTCGCGACACCTGACTCGAGATGTACCACGACATACAGCTACGTACAATACAGTATATCTACCAACGACGCGGTTGGTAATCGAATTGTATCGACGAAAACGTATTAGGTAATATTTTTTTTGGTAATTTAAATTCTACTCTATAGTAAGTCATAAACGTGGCAATTTCCAAATTTGGAATTTGAAACTCCTTTGAAAGATCTTGCGGAAATAGGCCAATTATAATATGTATGTCATGTAGGACAAAACAAAGGAGATTTAACAAAAGGTACATTTTCGTTTGGCACATTACCAATATTAGGTTATAACAAGTATAGTTGTCTAACAATTAAACTTTAAACCATATACCTAGATAATATGGCATCTACTGAAATGAAATTGAATTTTTCCTAAATCACCCGATTGAGTTTCGGGGATAATTAATTTGATTATGACGTGTAAAAAGGTGTTATTTAATGTAAATATTACCTGAATAAAACTGTCGCACCGCTACGTTTACATGAAACAAAAAACACACAAAATGGTTAGATTTGCACTGCTGTGTGACGGCACGGCAACACAACACACGGTATCCATACTCATTGTGTTACACAAACGCAACATACATAGCCAACCTGGATAATAACAGACAGGTATTAGATACAGAATAGAACAGTTATAAAAAGTACCTATACGTAAATAAATTAAGAACAAACTAAATCAGGGTTCTATTTATTTATTTATTTATTCATTTATTCAGCCAACAGAAATACACCAGCTTACAAATTACAACGTACAAATCTATGGAAAGCATTGTTAGGGTATTTCCTATAATAGGCTAAAACAACATGCAAAAGGTATATAGGTGCCATAGGTAGTTACCTAGTACTTAAATTTACAAACATCAGTAGGCTATTGATTGACCACTTATCATGTGCTCCTAGACTTATACAGAATAGATTTGAACTCGTAAAGACTACAATTGAACAAGTCTAACCACCAACATCCCTCGTCCACAAACCGTATGCCTGTATCAATGAGCAGGTACCTACTGCTATATCTCTGTAGTCCATACCTACTCATGTTTATAAATAAACCATTAATTATTAATTTGACATGTTATTTTAAAACAATGACCGCAAAATATTATTCATTATTCGGACACTGTATGACTTTATATTTTTAATGTCTTAATTGGACATAGATAAGCAATAGTATGTTAACCCACACTGGAGAAATTTCGAGTAAATCGTGTTTTTAAATTATAGCGTCATTTTTTGTCAACATTTTTTATATTCAATATTTAGTTACATACTTAAACAATGTAATAAGGTGAACACATAATTAAAAAACGTTCATTAACTCTCAATAAATCGTTCAGAAGCAATAACTTAATTTTGTGGGTTAACATGTTATTGCTTATCTACGTCCAATTCAAGGCTCTTGGAAAAGGTGTTGACTTTTGATATTTTTCAAAATTTAGTCTTGTATTTTTGTATAATTAGCCAAATAAAATACCAATCCATCATGAGAAGTATGTTATTCCAACCACAAAGTTAAGACCTCATTACGTGTAGTTTCATCAGAAATAATATTTGAGAAATCCTAATAATAAGAACATTTGGGGGCTATTCTTGTTCCGTATCGTATTTCGCGGGCCCTTGTTCCCACATCGCGCAGGTGTTAAGAAAAAGCGAGCAAAACGAGCGATGAGCAAACAAAGCGAGTTGGCCGCTAGTTGTTCGGGCTGTGTGCGCGCAGTGCGCGGAGCCCTGCGTAGTCCTGGACAGACCCGCGTCTTTGTCCATGGATCATGATCTTGATGCCTTTTTGTCTTATTTTAAAATGGGATTAAATATTATGACCACCAGAAAATACTTTGATACCCTAAGATGTTTTACCAAAAACATATACTTAACACCAAAAAATAAAGTCTAAAATAACAATAGCTCCAGCTGTTTTCGTCACGACTGCACTTTAAATTGTATTCAAAGACCAAATATAGTAAATTACCACCAAATTTCAACGAGAATATTAATGCGTTATTTTTGCCCAATTAAATCACTATGATTGCAATAAAATGTTTTCGCATTACCAAATAATGTAAAATGATACCATATTAGGTTATGTCTTCGGCTTACAAGCCCCTCCCGTAACCCCGCACCAGTTTAAGAAGGATACTGGGGTTGGCATTAGAAATACGCATCCCGAATTTAGGGGGGAAATTAGGGGGGAGGGGTAGGGGTGGGGTAGGGGAGTCACCCCCAACAACCCCCAGCGCGCGGAAGTCAATAGTTTTTTTTATACGAATTTTTGAAATTTGAATACAACGCTCGTGTTTCCTACTGATATAAGAATGTATTATTAATACGCATCCGGAATTTAGTGAGAATAGGGGTTGATTTTTATAGGGATGGGTCCCCCCTGTCGTTACGGCACCCTCACTCCGCGTGGAGACCCGTAGTTTTTTTTTTCGTGTTTAAAATTATCTTTAAATAACTTAGGGTCCAGGAGCGAGCGAAGCGAGCTCAGGACTTATGGGCACCCCGAATCGGATAATTTAGGTGACGAAGAGGATGGCGGGGCCTGCAAGGCCCCGCCATCCTTCTGAGTGGTTATTTTCTTTTATGACCACCGATTAGGAGCCCCGCGAAGCGGGGCTCCGTCGACCTTGCCTTTAAGTTGTTGGTTTTTGTCTGTGGGGGGTGATTGGGCAATGACTCCCCTCCCCCCTCCCCCCTCTAAATTCATAAATATCAGTAGAAAACACTAGCGTTGTATTCAAATTTCAAAAATTCGTATAAAAGAAACTATTGACTTCCGCGCGCGGGGGGTTGTTGGGGGTGACTCCCCTTCCCCCCCCCCCCCCTCCCCCCCCCCCCCTCCCCCCCCTAAATTCGGGATGCGTATTTCTAATGCATTCCCGGATACTGACTTTTATGTTTCTTTTAATTTTAATAAAAGGCTTATTAAAATTGTATGACTTTTATTTGTTTTAATTTAGAATTTAGATACATAATAAGATCAGAGCTTAGTAAGGTTCAAACTAGGACTTTATTTTCTTTTTGAGTAAAAAAAATATTTAAAAAGCGTCATTCACTTTAATAGGAAAATGATGTTAAATATTTTGCATGTCATTTTAAATTAAAATATGGTTAATAGTTTGGTATTCATTAGCTATTTTTGGGTCAACAATCATTTGTTTGGAGTCATTTGCTTTAATAGGATAGCAAGATGTTCAAACTTTGGTTAAAATTTCATATTAAACTGTGGTTTCAATTTTGGTGATCATTTACTATTTTTGGGTCAACTATGATTTATTTGGAGTCATAGGACAGCAAAATGTACAAAATTTGGTTATAGTTTTAAATTAAAATGCGGTTTTAATTCTGGTGATCATTTACTATTTTTGCCTGTGATATTTCACTAAATCAGGTGATTAGTTAAACATAAGCCTTTTAAAATTTGAAAGTAGCGTAGAACGTTAAACCTTTTTTTTAAATAAAATTTTTGGTGCCAGTTTGCGATTTGCATTCTACAATATCAATATCAACATAACATGGTGAGATACAGAACAACTCGATGAAGTTACAGTCACGGTCGAAAAGTGTTCACAACCATAAGATTTATAGTTTACTAGTTGTACCCCGCGGTTTCACCTGCGTTAATTTCAGAGTTCCCGCGGGAATTCCGGGATAAAAAGTACCCTATGTGTTAATCTGATGTGTAAGCTATATTATTGTAAAGTTCCATTTAAATCCATCCAGTAGTTTTTGCGTGAAAGAGTAACAAACATCCATCCATCCATCCATCCATCCATACATTCTTTCAAACTTTCGCGTTTATAATATTAGTAGGAAGTTATAAAGTTGTAGAGTTTTAAACAATTTGTGTAAAAACACAAATCAGTATTATATTATAGAGAAATACGTCGCGTCTCGGGGGCTTTCATGACTGCGATACTTCAGGGCGCTCTTAAATGTAGATTGTAGAGACTCAACGTGTTGCAATACCTTTCAATTAAAATAAAACAAACCGAATAGGTACCTGTCAATGGAACTGTATAAATAGTTGTCTCAATTCTTTCATTAACGAATGTACTAATAATTAATTGTCTCAATTGTATGTATCTTACCAATTGCGGTGTCCGACATTGTCAGTAGGTAGGTATAGGTGGGTATGTGCAGGGTGTTCGAGACAATACAGCTCAATTAGTGGCCGTGTGTTCGTGTGTCCGCGTGTTTGCTCGCGCGACACGCCACTGTCAACACGCCAACGACGCATTTACGCAATCGGTTCATTAATTACTTATATTGTTAATGCATAAGGCTATTAAATAAAGCTCTCATTGTGCCACCTGTTGTGTGGTGTCGCTTAATGAGTTTCAATTATATTATTTGTTGGTAATTGGAATTCCTTTTCAAAATGGATATTATTGTAATTACTATGTTCTAGGGTTCCGTAAAGTCACAACACTAACCCCTCTCTAAAGAAAATCATGTCACCTAAAGCAGATCTAGTACCTACCTACGTATAAAAAAGAACTCTTTATTGAACACCACAAAAGAAACAAAAAAAAGACATTTTAAAAAGAAATCCATAATCAGATAATATACAAAATATTATATTTTTTTAAATACTTTCTCAGTGTTTAAATATGACAAAAAACCAGATAGATACCAAAGCTCGATCAAAATATCACGGAGTGTCATCGCTTATATCTTCTTTTACTTTCACAGAAGATATTGATTTATTGTGCCGGTTACGGAGCCGTTTCAGTTACTAATATGAGGTGGGATTAAGTGGTTTACTTTGATAGAGGACAAGAGCCAAGAGGTGACGTTGAATTTGTACCTACCCACTACATTTTGAACTTTAATGAATTTTATAACCAGACAGATAAGAAGTTTATAAGTGAAATAGAAACATTCTAAATGTGAATTTGTTTGTTAGGCTTTCACGCTTCAACTACTCAACCTATCATCATAAAATTTGCATACAGGTTGTCACGGGAACATAAATGACATAGAGTAGATCCCGCGGGAACTCAGCAGATAACGGGGGTAATTTATTCATTTACTTTAATCCACAGCACTTAAAAACTAATTAACAGTACTTTTATACATCACTTACTGCTAATTATGGACTAACGACATCCCGAGAAACAGCTAGTAACTTTACAAATCGCAAATCAATACTCAGTTGCATCTCAATAAGGCTGTACCCGCTCCGGTATTGGCATTTGTTTAGCTTTACACCGCGACAACACACCGCCAGGGAAATGCCCCCGCGAGCCTTGCGGCAAAAGGGCGCAAGAAAACGGTTTTTTTTTCGGGGGACAGGAGCCCCTCGCGACTCGTTACGTCGCCGGGCGCCGTGTAAGGGTAGCGTCGCTTTTGCAATTTTTTGAAAACGATATTGTTGTGCGACGACTGCCAACCCTCGAGGTGGCGACCCACGGATTAATGATGTAAGAATATATACTTACATAGATGCGTATCGCCCACTCTCCCACTCCGTCCAATTTGTGCAGCGGGGTAATAGTTTAATGATTACATCTTTGGTTGCGTCACTATCGCGTTACATACTTATTTATTTAGTTACTTTTAAATCCATAATACATGTCTGTCTCTACATAAAACACACCTGAATAAGGTCCTTGTTTTAGACGTTTCTGAATTTTGGTCGCGACTCGGCAGTAGCACACTTCGGATATAGGCACTTAGTCGGCGGCGGGCCGACTCTATATACCCAACAGTGTATGCCTTTGCACTGGATATCCTTTATCCTTACTAATATTATACATACGAATGTGAGTTTGTTTGTTTGTTTTATGCTTTCACGGCTAAACGACTCAACCGATCATCCACATTTTGCATAAACATTGTCAGGGATACAGAGAAGGATGCAGGGTAGGTACTTATTATTCCGTAATTTCCACGGGAACTCCGAAATTAACGCGGGTGAACCCGCAGGAAACAGCTAATACAGATATTTCAATTTCAATATAAACATATATATATTTGTGTTCAAATTGACACAGTTTGCTCACAGTGAGTCCGCCCAATGGTAAATTGGATACAGTTTGCACTAGACGTACCCAGTTTTCGGCTAAACGCTCTCCGTAATTTCCAGACAGCGACTGATTTGCAATGAAACGTTCGAAAACTTCAGTTTGCATAGCTTCAAACAGGTTCTAGTTGTTCCCCAATTTCATTTTGTCTGTGGACTGTAGAGTTTCTTGTCAGTTCTTAGTGTAGAGGGCGCTTTCAGAATTGACAGTCATTTCAACTTAGTTTTAATAAGCCGCTGATAATTAAAAGTGATTGTACCAACCGGCCCTTAATTATTATTGTTTTTTAATTTGAATTTTTATGTAGTCTAACTGTGAGAGTCAGCTGCTGAAAGTCAGCCGACATTCAGTAGGTACACCTTATGAACCCAGTGTGAAGATGTCTTTATATTTGTTTTTTTTTATCGCGAGCAGGCTAGACGTTTGACCACAGCTCACTTGATGTTACGTTGTTGACCCCAACTAAAGTGCCAAGGGTTGACTGGGTCGCCCCCCCCAGCGCCCCCCACTGGCGCACATAGCCTCACCCCCCTCCGAGCCTCGGCCCATCCAAGAGGAACAATTTAAAAAGCAAAGTAAACAAATGATATCCTTTCGAGGCGACGGCTTCCGCTTCACACCTCGCGAGTGCTGTAATTGACTGGCTACACTTTTATCTCGTCTTCTCAACATTCAGCACGCTTTGTTAGGCAGCCGGCTCAGGCAGAGGGTATATAGGGCTGCTAGATGTAGGTATACTAAACAGCGCATTAAAGGGTGGGGGCTCGTGACGTCATTAACCGCTATAAGCGGGCCCATACAAACTGCACCGGATAGTGACGTCACGCGTTTCAACTCAATGTATTACTGTAATTTTTGATTACGTAAAAAAGAAAAAATACATGTCCAATATTTTTTTTATACTACAAACCGGACTAAAAAAAAATTTAGTCAACTAGCACATTTTATCCGGAAAATCTCTATTTGCAATAAAGTACCATTCAGTGCATTCTGTATGATTTGTACTGTCAACAAAACGCACTGCGGACTGCTCGCGACTCCCGGCAGCGAATCAAGCGCTCGGCACATAACCCGAAGTACTCAGCCATGGAATACAAGCTGGAAAGAATCCACAATTTAACAAGTGCACAAATAAACGGGCACCGACCACCGACGCGTGACAATATAATGGGCTGTCGATATAACGACTGTTCGAGACAGCCGGGCGGCTTCCTCGGGCCCGAGCGGGGGGTGCGGGCGTGCGGGCGGGCGCCGTGGGCGGGGGGCGGGGGCGGGGCGAGCGGCCACTCAGTGACCGCCGATGTGGCTTTAACCTTTCCCAAGCAGTTACAATGTAGTAGGCTATTGCTCAGGTGAGGAGGTGCGCATTTAGGAATAGGCTAGTTTCCTAAATTTTTTTTTTAGTCCGTTTTGTAGATTATTAAAAAATATTGGACACGTATTTTTTTTTTTATGTAACCAAAAACAAAATAACTAAATAGAATTTCGTTTTTTTTTACCCAGGAAACAAGCCTATTCTTATTTATTAAATTACAAGTTGTTTCCGCGTTATTTCGGCGGTCGCGGTTGGAATTCCGCGATAAAAAGTACCCTATGTCCTTCTCCGTACCCCTGACAACGTGTACGCAAAATTTCATGGTGATCGGTTGAGTATTTAAGGCGTGAAAGCGTAACAAACAAATAACTCACATTCGCATTTGAGGATCAAGGATGAGAGACACCCAGGCGTCCAAATAAAACTGTTTAAGAATTCGAAGATAAATATAGACGTATAGATGTTGTTTGAAGTTTGAAAGTTGAAGAGTTTTGTAATAGGCCGGTTGAGTCTGCTGTTTGACCCGACCGAATATCATTATAACATTATTTAACAACTATGTATTTATACGTATATTTTATGTTAGTTGACAAATACTTACTGAATATCTAAAAGTGCATTTAGCAATAGCCTCTGCAAAATAAAAGCAATAATAGGTTCCTACTGTCGAATACTTAAAAATATCTTTTATCCTTGTAGGCTAATCATGCTTCGCATATTTCTACGACAGTAAAAATTGATGTATTTCTATCGATCTAAATGCAGAAAGAGCATATACTCTCGTACGACGTAGTCTCACTGTTTACACGGTACAAATGTTGAAACTGAAGACTAGGACTAGACTCTTCTGGTGCCACCGACCGACCTTTTACGAGTAACAAACCCATGGATATAATACTTAACGAGCTTCATTGAAGCAATTGGTTTTAGAAATCCAATGTGAAAATCTTCGAAGTCCACTGCTGGCGGTACCTATCGAATCAGACGACGACACTTCGATTAGAACAAAACCTACCCCCCTTCCTCCTCCCCACCCTCCACCACCAAGCTACTGATCACATAATGAATTAAGAACAACAATTTCCTTCATTCTAAATTAATCTCTAATCCCTTACATTAAAGCTCTTATTAACGGCACAGTGAAAGCGGTATTTGTCTCCAGGAAATATCAAAGCGAAGCTAAGTGACGAGCCATTAGCAATTATAATGGCCAGTGTCCCTCCGCCTCTAAGTGCCTGCTCATTACCGTGGAGGCATCTCGGAGGCGCCGCGAGGCCTCGACTACGCAATTCGCTTCTTAATTATTCATGTTGATGGTATTGAGAAATCAATTGAAGTCACTTAGGTATTAGGTATATAGAGCGAGTTAAGTTTGACAGGATTGATGAAGATTTACCAACGAAATTTATAGAGCGAATGTGAGTAGAGGCATCCAATAGAGTCTGAGGACGTCGTCAGGGAGTCCTCAAATAGGCCAATATAAAGCTCAAACTGACGTAACTTTCATATCCATCAGGGTTCCACGGGAATACATCAATCGCTCAATTTCAGCCAGTGACAACTGTAAGCAATTTCGGCAAATAAATTACAACTATTTGACAAAGATTTGATGTCATCTATAGGTACTAAAACTATTTCACTGATAGAAAAAGCTTCAGTATCTAGGTGTATTATAGGGCATTTTTTTATCCGAAAACAAAGAGTTTGGAAATTCATGCGGGTTAAACTATGGGGTACCGTTACCCGCGTTAATTGCAGAGTTTCCGCAGGAATTACGAGAAAATATTATCATATTATGTCCTTTTCTGTATCCCTCATAACGTGTATACAAAATTTCATGATTATCCATTCAGTAGGTAGTTAAGACGTGAAAGCGTAACAAACAATCTCAGATTTGCATTTATAATAGTTTACGAGTGAAATTGGTCTCGTGAATATGTTGCTTTTCATCCCGATACAAGGAGATGCTGAGGAAATACCGCAATTATGTATAATAGAACAGCTAAATATTATTTTACAGATAGCTATTATTACAGATTGCTCTGGAGTTTCTTTTTTTTTTTTTTTTTTTTTCTTTTTTCTTTTATTTGGCTTTCGCATATAATGCATTTAGCCAGTTTCAAGTATAAAAAGTAAGTTAAATGCAATGCACAAATTAGCGTTTAGCATCGTTGTATGGTTTGAACTTGTAGGCCATGGTACTGAATAGACTACAAGAACTTTCTCGGAGCTCTTGGAGGATACCGAAGAAATCAGCTCGAAATGTCATATCTTCTTGAGCATACAAAAAAACGTCACTGTGAAAGTTATTGTTCAACACAGCACCATAAAACACAACAAAATCCACTTTTAACATTTTTTTACCGACACGAAATAAATGACCAAAACTGCCATCTTTGATTCCCACCAAAAACTCCTGCTCTGGAGTTGCTGTACATAATTGCTCCGTTAAACTCGACGAGTAATACTGGGCTTTGTATTCGTTTATCTTGCTTGTAGGTACTGGCATTGCAACCAGTAACTCGCCGTCAAATAGTTATATTTATTTTTTATTTCGTTCATATGCAGTACCACAGACTTGTCGCTGGCTACGTACGTTTGTATTCCCATCAATTATTCTTCTAATTAAAGACGAGACCGGCCACTTCAGTCGCTTAGCGGCGACAAAGATATCTCGTTGCTTCAAAGTGGCGCTGCGGCGACACATGGCGGCGTCCCACGCGTGGGCTGTGGACTGTGGGCTGTCACCCGACACCGCTCAATTAGTAGCCGCCCCTCGTGTTTGTTTGCCCGACACTCGCAACACACACTTGACATCCGAACGGATACAAACCGACAATTTACATTTTCCATATTTCGTTGATTTTTTTTTTACATAATCTCAGTTAACTTTGATCAACATTATTACTAATCAGAAATCCAAATATCCAATCATCACCACACAGTATAAAACAAAATCGCTTCCCGCTGTCTGTCCCTATGTATGCTTAGATCTTTAAAACTAGGTACGCAACGGATTTTCATGTGAGTTCCACCAATGGATAGAGTGATTCATGAGGAAGGTTTATATGTATATTTTATCCTAGAATTCCCGCAGGAACTCCAAAATTATCGCAGGTGAAATGGAACCTGTACCTATATTATGTAGTGGAGCTTGAACTAACTAACTAGGAACCCAAAAATCATATCGATAAACACCATTACAGTAACCAACATTACATTAAATGCAAGCCTCGACTCGAAAACTTGCAATTCATATAAAGTTAGTTACTGTACTGATGTTTATTGATATGATTTTTGGGTCCCTAGTTAACGATCGATACGATAACGTCAAAACGTTGTCGAGACTGCCGGCCCAGGAGCAATAGCTTAACAAGATATCAATTTAGTATTTACTGTAAGGGCGTGCGTGAGTCAACAACACCGAATGCTGCAGCAAGCGCTGCCAACGAGCCGCCACGACACAAGTCGTGCAGCAAACAGCTCGCATCCATCCGATACACCGCTTGTTATTCCGATGCATCGCCACTTAGTCGGCGACACCCGACACCGACTTCATTACTACCAACCAATTTACACTCGCCACTTAAACAATAACGTCTCTAGCGCCACGGAAATAAGAGCGTCGATAAACATAAAGTTAAGTTGTTCAGTTTGCTCCTGAGGTGTCGAGCAGGCGCTACTCGTCTTGATGGGATGACAGGAGTTAGAAAAAATGTTTCCAAATGTTGCGTGCAATCGAGAACGTTGTGGCGAGTCGCGGCGCGGCGCTAGTGTCGTTCAGTTAATCACTGGAGCACTATTAACTGTTTCGTATTGTGTCGTTCATTTGGCGGCTGTCAGTTTTGTGATTCCGGGCACGTTTAGTTTGTTGCTTTTGTGGTCGGAAGTGATGCAAAAAGTTAAGGAGTTTTTTTTTTATTGCCCGCTGAGTGTTGACACTTGGTTCACGGGCGGCGACTTTGAGTTTCCGTATGATAGAGCCCCAAGCTGATAAAGTAACCAGAAGACTACAAAAAAACAGGTGAGATACTAATTTGTCGCCATAAAAATCAGTATCTCACCTGTTGTCGCCTGACTCTCTTGACTCAGCTACGAGTTTTGAGCAATAGGGTAACAGATATAGGGTCTTTGGTAAGTATACTATATTAGTACCTACCTACTATTGCAAGTTGGCTTGTGAGAAGTGCAGATGGTGATCAAATATTCTTAATAGCCACACCTACGTCGATAGTTAAACTAGGTTTTAATTTCAAAAATTTGCCTAATATTTATCTAACATAGCGTATACTCCGTGTCAAATACATATCGATCTACCCATTCGAGTTTTCCGACAATTTGAATTAAAACTTTATAAGATTGATGGATAGAATCTCCCCATTAATCAATTAACTTATTATTCTTGTATCTGAACCTGCCGAAACGTTATACTTTGATAACTATTCGCCAATCGTGTTATAAGACTCGACTATTTAACAAAACTTGAACAATGTAAACATTCGTACATAACCATAGCACAAATAAATAACCCTCCTAATTTGCAAATTAAAAATGGCGTCTCTCCCTAAATAATGGCAGTCGAAACGGCCATCGCACGCAGTGCTACCGTCATTGTTTTAGAAAACAATAAAAAACTGTGCGGCCATAATAGGTGAAATGTCAAAATCCACACTCGAATTCCACCCTGCGGCGTTCCAAATATGAAATTCTCGCACAGAAATGGCGGCGAAGGCAATTTTTTACAAATGGCTGCCGTGCGGGGACCTCGCCACGCCGCAGTCGTGGTTTGTTTTCGCGTACGTGCATCGCAGGGGTCGTCAACACCACTCGGTGCTCACGTACTAGTATTAGGCGTCTTGTGGTACTTATGTACCTACCGTCTTACACTGCATACATCCCCACTATACTAACTCTACATTAATCAACTTTAGATAACAATACAAGATAAGTAGAAAAAACACGCGCCCCAAAAAATGATAGTTGGTAGGTATCTCAATTTAGACTTTAGCTCTAATTTGAATTTACCAGGATATTTTCTATAACCTCACATCACTTCGAAAGTGAATTCTTTGAGGGGTTACCTACGAGCCGCAACGTGATATGTTGCAAAGTCTATCGATTGAATAACGACTTACCTGTACCGCGTGTAAAGTTGATTTTATAATCACTGACGTATCGGTTTGTGATCTGTGATGTGGGTGGGTCGGGGGATTGCGCGGCGACGTTTGGCGGATTCATTACTGAGACAAAGGCGGTGTGCGAGGGGGGCAGCGGCAGCGAGAGGGGGAGTATCCTACGAGGGGTCCTTCCCCCTCCCGCTGAGGTCTCCTTCAGCCACTTTCCTAAATCACTGACAAATGTATTGTTTGCTGTTTGTTCTTATGCGCCTTACGCCTCACTGCTAGTTCAAAACTGTTAAGTAGATATTTTCACAAAACAGGTTTATTTGATAACTGCACTTCTATAAATCCAATTCTATAAATCTATCTGAGCATATAATATTTAGCGATGCATTGTTAATTGAGTACGTAAAGCTAACATAAAATAAAACTAGAAAAGTTTTGTGTGAATGTAGAGCCCTACATTCACACAAAACAATAGCAAAGTCTATTCTTTTTTATACGATGATTAGGTTATAAAATGTAAAACAGTTAAAATAGTATACTGACCTGTGAGATGCGGCTGCGAGGTGGGGCTGTAAGGCGACTTGATTTGCGGGAATCCTGCGGAGAAAGAATTACATTAATTAAGCTACAAACAATTAAGTACACTTCCCGAAAGGAATTCCAATTTAAAAGTGCACGCTCCTTGCCGTGATTTACTCTCGCTAGGCGGGAGCTGCCGCCGACCGCGCGAGCCGAGCCGGGGGAATGACATTAGGTCGTTTCAGCACTTTTAGGCTACAAATTACAAACAAACCCCTCTCGAACTAACTCTCGATCATTTTTTGAGAATAACCGAAGGTTGCACTTTACTGTTCAAAAGAAACATTTTTAATTGAGTTTTAAAAACTCCGATTAAATGATATCGAATTTCTATGGAGCTGTCAAATGTCAATTTTGTGATTGACGTAGCTTTTTAAACAAATATCTATCATTGTTAATTCGAGTCCGGTTTGATTTTGGAACAAAGATTTTTGTTTTCATTTCCATTGTAGGTACAGAAGCAAAAGCAATCTCACTACTCACAATCAAATTTCGCAAACCATAGTCAACGGGCGAAAACAATCGATCGTGAATTGAAACCCGAAGACGAGCGTTCTATTCAGCCAGTTCTATTCGGCAGCGGCCCGCGCTCGGCTCCGGCGAATCCTATTCTTTTTTCAAACGCTCTAACGGCTGGCAGTTTAAGCCGATTGTCCTACGAATTTCACAATATTAAGAAAAAAAAAGAGCGCTACAAAAAGACTTCCTCAATTATGTGGAGTGTAAGGAAAATAAATAAAGGAATCGGTGCGTGTAATGACAGCATTGTGTCGGGCGGCAGAGGTGATCGCCGCGGAGCCGGGCGACGGTTACTCTTGGGATGGCTGTAGCATTGTTTTCAACTAGGTCAAACGGCGAACCATACGTAAATGTTTCAACATTTAGTTTACTCAAAGACTGTATTTTAATATGTACGTATGTAGGTACCTACATGGAGCTAGAATCACATCAATCACACGGACAAGTTAAACTGATAGCTATATGTTAAGTTATGAAAGGAATCTTATTTTGGTTTTTAGTGTCATTTAAAGAAAATGATGCCATTTATCAGGCCTGATACTAGATTATTTAGAATGTAGATAATTTTATTTTGGTCGAATCTTTAAAATTAATTAAATGACTGAGCATTTTTTAGCTGACTGTTTTACTTTGGTCTATGACGCAAACATTTCACTTTTCGTCACCGAGACGTCGTATTGGGATAAAATTCACACATAATTAAATCCTAATTCGACTAAACGACAACAAAAAACGTGTTCAGTGAAGAATCGCCGTCCTATCGAATGACAAGGATTGTCCCGAGTCCCGGCCTTGCAAAAAAAACTCTCACAATAGTGCGTGTCAGGTTGCGGGACTACGGGCCCCAGTAAACAATGGCCTAAGAGGATTACACTAGAGCCTCAGGGCTTCCTTGACAATATTGACACAAAATTGGCCCACTTATAACGTCAAGTAATTGTTAACATCGCCACATTGAGATCAAAACGTTACTTCCTACTTGGCTGTTGTATAAAAAAAATATCAAAAGAACGTTCCATAATCGACGAAATGTTGTCTGTAAATTGTACATGCAGTATGCGTCAGAAAGGAGGTAGATTGTGCAAGTATTCATGATATTATATTTTTTTTAGTTTACAGATATAAACTTAACACTATATGCAAGTATATTAATACAGATTAGCATAATATCTATATTTAAGTCTATTTATAATCGGTTTTTAATTAAATTAACAAAGAGTTCCATTTGGCATTACATGCCTATGAAATCTAAAATATTTTGTATGTTCATTACAATTAGGCTCAGTACCTACTAACCAATGTTTTACTATCTACTTATTTAAGACTTTTAGAAAGTTGTAAAATAAGTGCCTATATTATGAGTGCAAATAACTTGTGCTTAAAATGTTCCTGGCTCGCTAGTTGCTACCCCCTTTTCGACTAATCATGTATACTAAAATTGTGTTAAATTCTTCCATGACAAAAACTATCTCAACCTTAAGTTCCCGGAAAATTAACACCTACTAAAGTCAAATAAAATTTTGTAGATTTTTTTTCCTTATACATTTGAGAGTTGGAAACTTAGAAGCTGGAATATTCGTACAGCCTCTAACATCTTCAGACAAACTTTCCAAATAAGAATTTTTTATTACTTAAATTATTATTAACCGAAAACAAAATGATAATTAACATTAAAGAAAATAAAAACCAAATCATATTTACATAAAGTTTAATAACCCTATTAAGTATCTGAGTAAACCGTTCCATCGAATACCATCATTACGTTCGTATCGGATTCCTTTGGCTCAATTAATAGAAATGTTGTAGTAACAGATTTAATTGTGCCGCGGCCCCTCGAGCGGGGCCTGACAGGGGCTGTCAGCAGTCAGGGCCGCAACCAGTGCTTAATAAACTAATGAATCATGATGAGCCGATAGGATACGTATTTACTTCGTCTTCGGATTGGAATCAACGCCGCAACGTCAGGCGGCCATCTTGGGACGATCGGATAGTGTACAACTCGGGTGCTTTGTTTGAAAACAAATACTTATAGGTATATAAATATACCTACATGTTAAAATAACTCCTAGCTATTTGGATCTAGATAAGCAACTGTCTTCTATACATAATAAGTACCTACATTTATTAAAACAGTATAATCTACGTGTCTGTAAATTTTCATGGAAAATTAATTCTGAATACATATTATCTGTAAAGGATATAGTCTCCGAAACTACTGAAGGGATTGTCATGGAGTTTGTTAAACAATTTACTTACACAGAATTCACGTAAAAGTAAACTGTTTCCTACACGATACGCTCATAACTATTATCTATTGTATTTGCTATTAGTATAACATTAATAAATATTACTTTAGGTTCAGGAAAAAGATATTCGATAGATAAAAGTTGTCATTACGAAATTAACATGAGAAAACTGCTGTTAACATGACTATTTAGTTAAACTATATACGAGAGAAAATGATAGAGCTCCACTCTACATAATAATATATCCACGGTTACTGTAACTCATTAATTAGGGGTTAGAATTTTTTGTATGTGTACCTCCATTGTATATATTATAAAGGCGTAAAAGGCTGCCATCTTGGTGTAACCGTCACATTTGAATTCAGAACACGTTCGCTGTACGATAGCACACCACTTGCGGAACAGCTAGAGTCACCTGACAGATGACACCCTATTCAAAACTTATTCCAGTTAATTCCTCACTCAACGAATGATTATTTAATTATTTTTTTTTCGTTTATTTATCCTATATAGGAAAGGCTAAGAGTACAGGGCCCATACTGCCAATTCTGATGTGTGAATGATTATTTAAATTTGTAGCTGTTTTTTTTTTCTTTCTTCAACTATTTCACAATTGGCAAAGGAGACGGACAATCCATTACATTTCTTAAAACCAAACAACTTTTACAATTATGTAATTTACTATAGAATTTAATGATAACGCTAATATCCGGTTTTGCTTCTCTTTTTTTACATTATTTGTATAAGCTTAAAGAGTAATTAGACCTATATGGGTCAAGAAAAAGAAGGAACCTAGTCCAGACTTCAGAGAGAATTAAATACGTAGTCTCTATACTTACATCTCCAAGACATAGGATCGAGTTAATGTTAGAGGCACGTATAGTATGCATTATAATTATTTATAAAAGATTATTATTAATGAAGTAATTGAAAACTCGTATCAAAACAATTTCCATGCTTACGCTTAAAGCGCATTTCGAATAAACCTCTAAAATGAGTAGGTACCTAACTATTATAACACACTTATTATCTCTTTGACGTGTAATGGATGTGGGATCTCATGAGCTTCGAAATTTACATAATTTATGCACATGACTGTGCTCGTTATTTATACCTAAACATCATAGTTAGGTATTTACTGTCTATAAACATAATATCCCATATTATAATTGACCTCCCTAAGTAATAATAATCCCTAAATAATTTATTTCCCACAACAGGTCCCATACAAAGTTAAAACTGGTTGTTGTTTTAGTGAGGTCAATACATATCTATCTTGAATAACCAATATATGTATTTACCTATAGAGTTGAAATAATGATACGACAGCATTTTAAGACAAGAATAAGTGGTATTCCGAATTAATTAATAGTCACTTAATATTTTCAGCAAATCCTCAGTAGCTGCGGAACGTGACAATAGCTGCAGAGTTATGGAGGCAATAAATTAATATCCAATCGAGTGCCGGCGGGGGTGAGTTAATTGCGAGCGGCCGTGTCACGCGAACCTTGTAATCCTGCAAGAATGCGATGGCCGGGACACGACCAGCCCTCTCAGACCCCTACATTCATTGGCAGTCGCCCGCAGTCGGGAGGACAGTGTCCGTGAGGGGGAAGGCGGGTGGGTCAGCGTACACCGGTGGGTGGTGTGAAGTGTAATGCGCTCAGCTATTCGAATCGCTCCGCTATTCGCGAGCTAATCCGCTAACAAAAGAGCTTCCACAATGAGGCCGCGAGCTGAGTCGCCTGTGGTTGTTCGTAATTGAAATTTTATTGCAAGTATTTTGATGAGCCGCCCTGAGACCCCTTTTTAATAAAATTTAGTAAACTTGCAACTGCCGCTCCCGACTTAGATATACTCCGCTTACTAGCTTTTTGTCGCAACTTCGATCAACAAGAATTCGGATTGTTTATACTAAACTTTTCTGATGTGTTCAAATATCAGAAATCTCTTTGTTAATAGTTATTGACTGTTCCCCGCGGTTTCACCCGCGTTCCTGCGGGAATTCTGGGATAAAAAGTACCCTAAGTCCTTCCATCTGTATTCCTGACAACGTGTATACAAAATTTCATGATGATCTGTTGAGCCGTTGAGGCGTGAAAGCGTAACAAACAAACAAACTCACTTTCGCATTTATAATATTAGTAAAGGATATTTGTATAGGTACCTAATTACTTTGTAAATGCGAATGCAAGTTTGTTTAATTAATAAATTGTCTGTTTATTTGTTACGCTTTCACGCCTTAACGTCTTAACTAGAAACTACTAGAGGGGTACAGAGTAGGAGATATAGGGGAAGGACATACCAGTGGCGAAGGGTGAAATATTGAGAGAGGTAACCCGGAACAAAAAAAATGCTACCTAATCCGGGCGCGGGCACGCAGTCTTGAGTCCTTACCGAAAATCTGTGATTGGTATCCTGGCTTCAGACTTGTATCTAGGCAGATGTATCTTTAGTCCACTTTAATTATACGTGTAAGCACTCAGGTATTGAAAAAATATCTTGCAACGCAAGTATACCTAATGCAAATCTACTTTAAATACTTAATTTCTACATATTAAACTATCTACTTACCGGCGGAATACCTACCTATTTACAACGTACGTCTACGTGCTACGTGCTTTCACTATCACTACAAACAACACAAATAAACAAAGTCCAACTAGAATACAATACTTATCACTATTTTACACCAAGAAATAAATTGTAATAGATGAAACTAACTCATAAATTCAAATATAAATTTAAGAATTTATGCAATGATGGTGAATAATGCAAGTGCATTATGAAATTACGTCAAATTGTCTCTAAAGTGTCAACAGTCAAAACAAATGTCCGATTCGTTACGAATTTCTACGAGCGATAGCGATGCAAGCATGTCGTAAACGGAGAATGAAAGCATATATTCCTCCATCTCGCTCACGCGCACGCATTTTATCAGTATAACTCGATTTTCGTCGGCTTGCCAGAGTTCTACTGGGGTTTGAAGTGACCTTGAGATGTGACGTCATTCACGACGTTTATTTGTATGGAAGTTTAACTGCCAAAAAGCCGATCGTGCCTGCGAGTTGTTACGTTACGTTGAAGAGCAAGTATTGTTGACTTAATGTGTAGGCGTTTTGTGATGTTTTATTTTATTTGTTTTTATTTAATGTTTCTCTACTTTTAAAATGGTGTAAGCGTTTTTTAATGATTTTCTACTTTTAAAATTACTGATTATGCCATTTCTCAATTGCGGTAGAGAGAGTGGTTACGTTCCAAACTTTTGAAGGGAAGCCGGTGGGAATCGGGTTATATGGTATCTTCGCCACTGGGACATACCTACTATTGTATCGTGGAATTTCCGGGGGAACTCGGAAATTAAATTGAATAGAAAGAATAATTGAATTAACCTAATAAATATCTAATGTCTGTCGGTCAGAATCAGTCAGTTTTAGTCTTCCTTTTTTAATTATTCGGTGAATATTTAAAAAGCAAAAGTGAGAACGTGTGAATAAAAATTTGGAATAAAAAAAAAACTACCTAATATTTTATTATGTTCGACAATTATTATTGTAACCCGATAATTACAGTAGTTACGAAGGGCGTAAGGCGGTGTCTGAATGTGAATGTGAATGCAAGGAGCCAGAAGGTGGGTTTTAACCCTTCACCGATGGGTGTTCTGTTTAGCCGAGGCACACACATTCGCCCAAATATTGTGACAATGAGCCCACCTCGCCGTCTACCGCCATCCATTATTACCCAAGCGACAGGAGCCGGCGCAGATTGTACCCGTATTGTGTGTTGTGACATTTCCCTAACACCACAATAGCCCGGTGTCTGCTCCGAACCACATCCCAAATCTTGCATTGTGTTCCACATTTCTCGACATTATTGTAAACAAATTAACGATGCTCTATTATATTATTTTATTCTAAACTTTTGTTAGTTTTACACGTATGTACATAGTAGCCTAAAATAACAAGTTATTTTTTTTTATATTTACAGCTACAGAAACGACCTCTTTTAGAGTGGTTAATTGGATTGAACAAAAACGAGGTTATTTTTCTTAAAACCTTTGTTGTTTTGAAGTGGGATATTTTGTTATCATATTCTACCTACTGTGGTCGAGGTTAGTCAGGTTGGCATGAGATATTATGCCGAATAGAGAAAAAACGTTCACTTTACACATAATAAATCTAGTCATCCGAAAACACTGGGAAAAATTCCTAAATTAATTTTTACAATAATTACAAAAAATAAATACACGTTTTAGTTTGCATTTACATTAAATATAGTAATATTTTTGCATTAAATATAATATAATGGTCCAAAGTTACTAATGCAACATTCCCCAAGTCATAGTTATTTAAAAAAAGTAAAAGAAACATTCGACCCTGCCAGGATTCGAACCTGGAATCTTCTGATCCGTAGTCAGACGCGTTATCCGTTGCGCCACAGGGCCTCTGTAGACACGCTCCAAATTAATAAACTGATCACACGAGCTTTTATTTACATTATCCTTATTCGGGTTTTGTATATTTTGTCACCGTAAAATTTTAAAAACCGTTATATTGTAAACGATTGGCATTAAAGAGGTATTTATATGCATCCCGACATACTAAATTAGGTTTGAAATGTGACCATAACAGAGTCGAATGGTATCGATGGTTAGGATTTTTCATGTGCAAGCACATGGGTGCTCGCACATTAGCACGCATTTTCTGTCCCCGGAATTTCACAATATTACCGTCATTTTACAATCTAACGGATTTCACGATTTCACGGCGACATTTATAGTTTTATTCTTACTACTTTATGAGAATACACATAGAAAATATGAATATTTTGAAAGCATAGGTAGTAATGTGAGAATACTAATTAGGGTTTTATTATTTAGTATCTCTCAATTAGCTAGTAGCTACCTATTAAAAGGTATTTTTAAGGGCATAAAACCAGTCTATTGATTCGTTAGCTTCTGTTCCGCCGACAATCGCTTCACTAACACTAGATAAGTAAATACTCAAAACAGCGTAATGAATTAAATTATTGAGCCGACTCTGAGGAACATTTAGCATCACCACAGCGCGGCGCGAGGTCTCCGGCAGCTTTGCACGCCCTTGTCTCGGTTACGCGCGAATTGTTTTACACACTCCATCCAATTAAACACCATAATTCCGTACTAATTACAGCTTAATTTTCTTTGAACAATAACTAAAAGGATGATAAAGTAACCGGTCATTGAATTACAAAGCTTATCTCGAACGCGATTAGACCGGTTCTCGTCTGGCCGACGTGTGGAATGAGGCAGCGCCCGGAGCGAGCTCTAGTGATGAGAGTAATTAACGTGCCGCTATGTCGAGTTAATTAATTTGGGGCAAAAAGATTGTGTTTTGTTCGAATTAAATTAAATAAAGGTACATATTCTTTCAGATACATTTATGGTATTTCTGTATTTATTTTTGGCATCGTCAATGGTGTTATCTTTTTTGACAATCAAGGAAAAGTAATAAAATGGGCATGTTGACTAATTTTTATTTTTTAGTCCGTCTTGTAGATTAATAAAAAATATTGGACACGTATTTTTTCTTATTTACGTAATCAAAAAATAACGGCGATATATTGAGTTGAAATTTCGCGTGACGTCACTATTCTGACAGTTTGTATGGCGGTTTTAGTGGTTAGTGACGTCACCACTGACGACTCCCTCACCCTAAACTTTAATGCGCTTTATCTCTGTATATTTTAATTTATTTAAAAAAGCAAAAAATACGTGTCTATTGTTTTTTTATTTTCTAACTGACAGACAGATCACAACACAGATCAACTTGATCCCACACTAAGCTATAGGTAAGCTAGTGTCGTGGCAACCAAGCGAAACTTATCAATACATAATCTAATATATATAAATCACGTGTCACGTTGTTTGTCCGCGATGGACTCCGAAACTACTGATCGGATTTTGATAAAATTTTGTAATCATTTATAATATGGGCCAATAACTTAAAAGAAAAGATAGTTTTTATCCCGGAATTCCCGCGGGAACTCCGGAATTAATGCGGGGAACTGCTTATCACCGTAAACTACAGTACTTTTTTCCCGGAATTCCCAAGGGAACTCCGAAATTACCGCGGATGAAATCGCGCGGGACAGCTAGTCTTAATATATATAAATCACGTGTCACGTTGTTTGTCCGCGATGGACTCCGAAACTACTGAACGGATTTTGATAAAATTTTGTAACCGTTTATAATATGGTCAAACTTAAAAGATAGGATAGTTTTTATCCCGGAATTCCCGCGGGAACTCCGAAATTACCGCGGATGAAATCGCGGGGGACAGCTAGTCTAATATATATAAATCACGTGTCACGTTGTTTGTCCGCGATGGACTTCGAAACTACTGAATCGATCGTGATGAAATTTTGTCACTAGGTTGTATTTGGCCCAACTTAAAAGATAGGATAGTTTTTATCCCGGAATTCCCGCGGAAACTCCGAAATCACCGCGGATGAAATCTCGCGGGACAGCTAGTATTATGTAGGTATATACGTAATATTATATTATAATATTAATAAAAGTGGAACTATCTGTTCATCACACCCATTTTCCTACAAATACGAGAATAATGTTATTAAAAAATAAAAAATCACTCTGAGTCCACCCCCACCGGGAATCGAACCCGGAACCTCTTGATTAGCGGGTAGGCATGGTGACCTACTACGCCAATCGGGTCGTCAATTATAGCCTACATATACATTTTCGATACTTCTTCCTTGTATCATGATGTCAAGGATGTTGAAGTCATTGCTATCTCTGGTTGGTCCTAACACCTAACTGTAAAACATCATGGATATCTACAGGATATATGTGAGACTCTGCATTTCCGGGACTAAAATTTTCATGAAATTGGGTATGCAGGGCGTTTCAGGGGCGATTAATAGATCTAGCTAGGTTTCATTTTTAGAAAACGTCGTTTTATCCGTGTTTTCAGGCAATGAAAAATGAGTGTTTGTTTTTCTACGTAAGAACAGATGGCGCTATACACAACGAGCGAAGCTCGGTGACCCAGATATTGATATTAAACGACTTTAGGAAATTCAAAATAAACTTTTTTTACTTAACAAACAACAACAACAATATAAACTTGTTTTAGATAGTTTGAATAAAATATAATAATAATATATAATAATAAAATAATAAAAAGATGATTTTTTAAAATTGACGATTACCTACCTATGATTCTTTTATTTACTGTAACGTTCCGGGGGCGGGAAACCATGTTGTATCCTACTAATATTATAAATGTGAAAGTGTGGATGTTTGAATGTTTGTTACTCAATCACGCAAAAACGTTTGAACGGATTTGGATGAAATATTTGGCATGCACGTTGTCAAGGGTACAGAGAAGGACATAGGGTACTTTTTATTCCGGAATTCCCGCGGGAACTCCGAAATTACTGCGGGTGAAACCGCGGGACACAGCTAGTATACTATATTGCTTCCATTGTCAGCCATTAAAATATTCATTATTTCTGATATTATGTACCTGTACAGCGTTCAATCTCTAGGTACTTATGTTTATAGCAAAACCGTTACTACAATAAAAATGGCAGCACATCACTAGCCTGTCCCTACAGGGCGTCAGCAGTGTTAATAGCAGGCAGTTAGGGCGCTTTGTGTCGTGTGAAGTGAACACTACGCGCTGGGATCCTGTGCCGACGCCGCCGCCGCACCCTGACCTCCCCTGCCCCCTGCCAACACCAACAAATCACCCCACACGGTAGCTCCAACTCACCAAGGTAGAGCTCTACGTAGTCTGGTCGGAATTCTCTATACACCAGAATTATAAGAACTTAGTTTCGTGAGGTCGTTTGTAGTAGTTATTTGTTTTAAAGGTCAAAAGGGATTGTGGCAAGGGTCCGAGTACAGTGGCTACCGAGTGCTGGGTACCGTGTTGTTTGTCAAGTTTAGGATGCGTGTCCTAGGAGGGGTTTCACTAGGGATCTAGAGAACAAATATAGGGATTTGCAGGCGAGAAGATCACCCATTTGAACTAAATTGGGGTCAGATAAAATTAGCCCAGTACAATCATTATTATAGTGTACATAAAAATAAGCATAGGTCAACCCAGTCTCCCGGAAGGCTAGGTAGAGTTCTTCGTTATACAATTCTCTTTGTCCATATACAGTTATATACTTCTCACACAATCCTATCTATATAACCAACACATATAAGAACTAATTAAAGCTGAGAACGTGACATAAATTGAAGATGTTTTTAAGAAAATAATGCAATTTAAAGTTTATAGGTATAATATGTTTCACAAGCACTTATAAAGGGTGTTTTCGCAGTGTGCGCATAAAGTCTCATGATCCATCGTAGCGTACCATGGAAGTAGTATAGTCATGGAACTTTGAGACGGTTAGGATATTAATCTCAAATTCCATAAAATCCTGGCACTCAACTAAATGATGAATAAAAAAAATTCCTTTTATTTCAAATTTGAAAACCAATCTCTACAAAAGACTGTTAAGTTATGGGGAAAAGTTTTGTTTGTTTATCTGAACATTTTGGAATCAATTCAGCTTGATATTTACGGCCCTCTCTAACCCTAAGATACTCTCTAACTAGAATTCTAGATATAGCTAGACAACCTAGATAAACAGGGAATATAAAAAGTACTAGGTCTCACAATGGATGCCGGGAATTAGCCCGTCGTGAGAAAACCTTTATCTGAGGTGTGCGGGTCCCGTGATGACACGGGACGGGGGAGGGGGAGCCGGGGGCGAGTTATCACACGTCTCGAGAAACGATAGAAAAAACCAATTGGCATTTACGGTCGGGGCGAGCTTTGAGGTTTTATTTTACCAGTAGTGTGTGCCTGTACAGCCTGCACAGTCGTGGCGTACGGTCAACAACAAAAGCTATCTCTTTTATCAATAATAACATGTTTCCACTCGATAATTATAGTAATTGTTACTGTATATTGAACAAATCCGCGACTCTACGAATAAACGAGACTCGCATGCATTTTATACTCAAGTCAGTAGCTTCACGAAACAAGTGAAGCAAAAACGTAAAAAAAAAAATTAATCTGCAAAGAATCTGTAATTATAATATTTTCATACAGTTCAAAAAGTTTTCATAATAAATGACATTAAATATTCTCATGATATTGCTGTCTCTACATTGAGCAAACCAAACGCCTACCGCGCGCACACCTCACAAATATCGCCTTCTGCTTGCTCTGTGGATGAGCAAATTGCAAATATGACAAAATTGTTTGTATTTTCGGAGTAATGTGTAAAAAAAAAGGCTGACCCAAGAAGATGCTTGTCTAGGTTCTTGGCACTTGACAGCTGCATCATTCAGTAAGCTACAAGCATCATGCATATTATCATATTTTTAATAAGGTTTTATCTATTTACATATATTACATGGTAGGTAGCTAAAAACGTAACGGTCTAACCATGGGAGATGTTTCAGTAATCAATTTCTGAAATTCAGTGTGTGATTAACTTTGAGCATAATAAGTGCTACTAGGCTTAATTAGGTACTCTGGTAAAGTTAGGTCAAAGGTCGATGTGCGTATAAAATCTTCGTTGTGGGTTACAAAGAGATAAGACTTGGATACTATTAACTACGTAACTTTTCCCAACAAATTAAAGTTAAGTCGCTTAACAAAGGTGGTAGGTACTTAATTAAATAGTGAAACTTTTGCGCGAACAGTTATAAAAAGTGTGGGTAGAACGGGGTAGATGGTAGACGCGTGGAGGTGTCGGATTGTCCGCGCACAGAGCCGGCACACTTTAGCGAGCGCCCGGGCGGCGAGCGGCGGGCGGCGGGCGGCGGGCGGCAGACCTCATTACGGGGCGGCGCCGGATTGCCTCACTTCGCCTGCTCTTAATAAGAAAATAGCGATTCAATGCGCCCGGAACGAAACGATTGCACTTAACGCCGCGAGACACCCAGCGCCTTAACACATCCACACCGGGTCCATTTAACACAATAGTTAAATTATTACATGGAATAGAAATTAAAACCCGAATTCACTTTAAAGTAATTGAGATGAGTCGCAATAATAATAATAATAATAATAGTATTCTAATTCGAAGTTTGATCGCTATTATGTCAATCTTTCAATCTCAAACCAAATCTAACACTACCTTATAGGTACTGTTCCTAATTAATATTACAAATGCCTATCTGACATTGTTTGTTTGTTATACTTTCACGCCTTAACTACTCAACTGAGCATAATGAAATTTTGCATATCTAATATATCTACTTTTTCAGGGGTACTGTAAAGAACCTAGAATGAATCGTTATCCCAGAATTCCCGCGAAAACTTCGAAATAAACAGCTAGTCTAGAACAAGGCATAGATACACGATTGTTATAGATACAAAGAGTGCAACAAATTTTCATTCAAAATTTTATTCAAAATGGAAACAAAACGGAGGAAACGGCGCAAAATTGTGCATGCGTCAAGAGACGTAGGTAACAAACTGTTCGCATTTTTGCGCGGTTCAATGTCTATTATCTCTATGGTACCTATATGCATTTTATAATGATTAAACATAATCTTGTGTTGTATTCTTAAGATTTTTGACACGTGTTTACTAATTCCACACAGTCTCAGTGCGTCTCGTGTATATTTTCGAGCGATTGTCATCAACTGTTTGGAAAGTTAATTTGTGGAGCGCGCGAGGGTGACGGGGGTAGCGAGGCAGGGCGCGGGGGGGCACGCGAGGCGCCCCGGGTGCTTCCGGCGCGCCACTCAACGCCCGGGGCGCCTCCGCACGTCGCCGAATCGGAACGGCCTTTCAAAAAATTTCACAAACAACCTTCGAGATGTTTTAAAAGCTTATAAAGATAAAATTTTTAGGCCTCTCGGCAAGACTATAAGTATCAATTTAAAAATATAGATCTCTGGAATCTTTTTCATAGCAATGTGTATATATTTGTGAGCTTTCATTTTTAACGTAACTCGAATGAAGTTAACCTACTTTTCGGATGGCAATGCTTGAGATTCCCTCTAATAGGCACTTTTGATGTGGAGGAGACCGGGGCCAAATGCCTACTTGGATCCGCACATAATTTTACTGCTGCATACAGCTGATGTGAGTTTGGTTCATACACATATGAATTATGAGTACCTAAATACATACATATAGGTACATACGTAATACGTTTTACATAAATTTGTGAAAGTTCTCTGAAATCTCATAATTTTTTTATAAACTTAAGATGTCCAATAATGGCAGATTGTACCGATGGGTACGACGAGGACATAATAAGTATAACACTAGATATAAATCCCAGTCGAGTTTTTATCCTGTTGGGTTAATGCCCGAGTTAAAAGTACCCACAATACTTTTCGCTTCAATTTCAAGGAAAAATAGAGATAATAATATTTTATTTAAAATAACTAGCTTTTTTCCTGCTACCAACTGTATTTTTAAGGTCCCGTACGCCAAATGAAAATGCTACCGTCGGTCAAGGCCATTTTTGTCAAAAATGTGTATAGAGTATCAAGTTCAAATTTGTGGATTTACTTTATGGTAAATTTTTCTACAGACCCAATCAAAGTGCATTTTGTAATATTTTGATAAGAAGTACCTACCTAGGTACCTACTTAGGTACTTTGTGTTTAGTTTGAGAATGATCATTAATTACCTTATGTGATAAAATACGAGGGCATACAATACCGATATACGTTATCTCATCCTAACGTAAACAAGAGTTTTACGAGGAAAATAATAAAAATATTGTGGCACAAAGTAGGTACATACTACATAGGTATAATATAAGTGCTAAGCGGGAAACAATACCTCGCCCCCCGGCCGCCCCGCGCTGGTCATCGTCCATCCGAATATACACTCGCTAAATGCTAATCTCAAAACTTGCCTCCACACAAACAACTGCCCCCCCCCCCCCCCCCCCCCCCGCGCGCGCCTCACGCCCGCCACGGCCCGTTGAGCGCGATCCTAATGGAGGTTTTCAAGAAACGCAAAATAACCGCTCTCGGGGGAAGAAAATTAAGCCATCTTGAGTTAAAAAGTCCAAAACTGGAGTGTGTCGGGGTACGGAGGGTGTGCGGGGGCGGGCGAGTCGAGGGGGCTGCAGGGGGTGGGGCACCTATAGATTTTCGGGGCGAGTGCCGACGCCGCGCGGCAAAACAAGCCCTAATATTCGCGAACAACGCGCCCTGTTGAGATTTACTAGGCTTTAATTAAGAAATTTAAATATTTTCATCTTTAGAGTGTATAAGTCAATGTGTAGGTAGGTATATTTTTATTTTCAACTTTTTACAACAAAATATCAATGTTATTTTAAATTTTCACCGTAAATTACGGGTCTGCCAATAGTAACGTGAATTTTTTTTTTATGTCATAAGGGGCAAACGGGCAAGTGGTACACCTGATGGTAAGTGATTACCGCCGCCCATGGACATCTGCAACACCAGAAGGCATGCAGGTGCGTTGCCGACCTGGAATGGGGATGGGAACTGGCTTTCAAGTGGGGCTGCCGGAACACACCGTTAGGTGCTTGGCGACAGATTTGCAACTTGAAGGTGGTAGCTAGCCAGCCGGGCACTAGAGAGCGCTCTACCACCATGCTATGGTTTCCTCACGATGTTTTCCTTCACCGACAGCTCAAGCTCATTTTTAGGATATTAAATAAAGATAAATTATATTTGAGTGTTGAAGTTAGTCACTCGCACTTCTAACAATAGGAAGACGGTAAAAGAAAAGAAAGGTGTAACTTTTCCACTCTAGTTATTATAGTTGAAAAATCAGAGAAGAGTTCTATGTAATGAACGATACGGTCAAGTTTTTTATATTGTTTAATTATTTCTGCTATTAAATTACGGTTCATAAAATTCAATTGCTTTCCACATTTCATTTGTATAGTGGCATTAGTCAGTAAAATGACTGTGTCATATTCTGCCTACATGACAAAGTTATAAGAGTTCCGTTTTTGCCAATTAGAAACGGAACCCTAAAAAGGGAAAGTAAAAAGTTAGTTAAACCATTTTGGGGATTTCTAAGGTGCTTGTAGTTTGGGGTTCAAAAACCGGTTTTGGGGATACAATGATGTACGTAAAATAAATAAAATTTGGGATAATTATTATATAGGTATACCTATATATTTTATGAAAATACACTCAATTAAAACATCTACTATTGAGATAGCTAATAAAACTTCTCGACGATCATGCTTAAAAATATTATCTCATTTTAATCCAGCTAAGTGCTATCCTAGTGACGTCGAATTCAAAGGAGCCATTAAACGCCGCTGCCAAGTATGAATGCCGTAAGCAAATACAATAAATATGAAATTTCGCTGTTATTTCATAATAAAAACTTCAATAAAAGCTATTTTCCGGGCACTCCGCTTATGTAGTCGGCAGCCGCCTGCCGGTCGGCCGTCTCGCTCCGGCGCGGCGCGAGGGCGCAGGGCGTCCCTCTCTAATGAAATGAGACCGGCCGATTATCATAATGCTCCCCCGGGCTGAATATAAATTGGCGCCTTATTTACAGCGAATTATTTGACGCGGCCTCTCCGTCACCCAATTATGCTGATTTTATTAACGTTACTGCCTCATAGCTCGCTTACTATACTTACTATACTTACCTACTCATATTATTATCTACTTATTCAAATCACGAACTTTGCTTATAGGTACGTACGTATGCATATTATTTTATACTATTAATTTTCCGCGGTTTACTCGTGTGCTATTCGGATTTTAGACTTCCTATTTCTCCTCAGGTAATGTAAAAAGCACCTATCCACTCTTCAATCCTACTAATCCTACTAATATTATAAATTTGAAAGTGTGGATGTTTGGATGTTTGTTACTCAATCACGCAAAAACGGCTGAACGGATTTGGATGAAATTTGGCATGCACGTTGTCAGGGGTACAGAAAAGGACATAGGGTACTTTTCATCCCGGAATTCCCGCGGGAACTCCGAAATTATCGCAGGTGAAACCGCGGGGAACAGCTAGTAGGTTATATAATATCTGAAATGTTATAGATATTATATCTACTATTCTTTTGAATTTATTGAATTCCAATTTAGGATTTAACCTATTGCTTCCTGGTGCTTAATCGATTGATATACTTGCTGTTATTTTTTATCTTTGGTTAGCTTTAACTAAAACTAAAAACAATAGCCACTTTTGTAAAAAATAACTAAGAAATGTACGTGAAAATATCTCGTTCGTGATGTCGAGTGTCCTTTATTATTGTCGTATCATCGGCGTTGCATTTTGCACTCTACCGTCTCGATCATAAAGTCTGAAGTCCAAAATATGCAGGAATAGTTTCGTTTTCAGGCTAATTAGAGGTGAGGCTAGAGTTGGATGGAGGCTCCAATGCGAATTGCGACTATAACGCACAAAGTGTGGGTTTAGATTCGTTTAAATTCAGCCCAACCATGCTCGTTCACTCGTGTTAACTAATAGAAATTCACAACATTTTTGTCGATCTGTGCTACATAAAATATTGAGACGTTTTCTCGCATCTTTATGTAGATAATTTAAGAAAATAATAAAATTCTAAGCCTTTTTATTCAAGACTAGTTTGCATTTTTGCATGTAGAGCAAATATCTGCATAGCCTTTCTTACATTTTGTATTTTAACGAAAATGTGCATAGAATATTTTCTTATTCTCAAGATCGAGTCCATATGAAAGGATATAGTTACAATAATAGTTAGTATATTTTTTGAACCGAATACATATCCTATCTATATATATTATATTTCTAGACTACTAGATATCAGTAATGACACGTGACTAATCGATCGCTCGAAACAAGGCAACATCCAAATCAATGGTATATTTATTAACAAATTTCAAAAATCCCGTCGAACCAACACCGCGCCGCAAGCCTAGTGGTGTGAAACTAGCTATTAGCGGTGTCGGGGCGCTTTGTGCGGAGGTGTCGACTCGAACTCACTTCACACCCTCGCGGCAGCCGCCCCCTCACCTCCCCCCCCGGCGCCGCGCACCCCCGCGCTCGCCCCCGCCGCCCCGGGCGCCGCGAGGTAGCACAGCTAGCTAGGCACAGCCTAACACTTCTAGTACCTGCCCCAGTGAGGACTGCAGTTGGGAAAACTCAAAATATTTATTCTGCAAAGCGCTTCCGAATGCTTATCGTTGGGGGAGTTCAGGGACGAATTGTACTCTCTCCCGTCCTTAGATGACTTACCGCTGTTATACTGGTGTAAAGAACTACTCTTCAACTTATCCGTTGACCACGTTTCTAGGATTCCTTCGAAAAAACATTGGCTGAGCGCTGAGCAATATTTTGAATTCTTTCGATTGACCAGAACTTTTTTGCGTAGATTTCTTAAAATTTTTGACCTAAAAGCAGGTACAATAGTAAAAGTTTATAATATAATGTAAATAAAGACAAAAAGCAATAAATAACAAAGGAACATGTCCTAGAAGGTATTTTAAACAGACTTTGAACAAAATGATATTAAATTATACCAACTTTAATGAGTGGTATCCATAAGAAAATTATTTATCTTTGCGAACTTTGGAAGTAGGTACCTTCATTAAGGTACGTTTTAGCGATTCTGTAAGTTTTCATACAAAGTCAGGCGGCGACCGCTAGCTAGAGGTTAGCTATAGCCAACCTAGCTGTGCGTAGAGGTGAGCTATAGACAACAGACGGTTGGCTCAGCGTGCAGCGCGGACCTAGCGCGGTGAGCTTACTCCGCGACAAATTGCAAGCGGCGCAAGCGATGCGCGACGGACTCGAGTGCGTTATCTACGAGATTTCCCCGGGAACTCTATACTGCAAAGGGAATTTTAATTGTAAGTATTTACATGTTTCTGTATTTTGTAAATGTGTTTATAATGTGGTTGTGCCATGAAGTAGATATATTTGATTTAATTAAAAAATATAATCATGATGTTGATCCACAGCAGCTTATCCTTGTTAATACATAAACCACCGGTCGTAATATGAACGGCTAATCAAGCTAGCTGGCTGCGACATGCTCTCATAATCAAATCAGTAGTAGGTATAGAATAAAAGTGAGCAAATAAACCAAAACACGTATTTCTGTCTACCTATGACCTACATATAAGTACGTCTATATAAATATATCAGTGAAATTACGAGGTACATAATATGTAAGCATGCAAATGATGACAATGAGCTTATATCTCTTACGTAAGTAATATCTAACCCCTAAACAGAGGTTATTTGACTGGATTTCTTCTCCATGATCGTCTTAAATGGCAAACGTGTAGCTGTCTGTCACAAGATGAACTAACTCCATAAATATCGAAATAAATTGAAAACTGCCTAACTACTTTGCTCGATATTTTTAGTCTTTCTAGGTATGCATATCTGTGGTTTGTGGTCTGAAAATATCTGTTTTATGTAAGTATTTAAAAAAATTTGTTGAAACTTGGAACCAGCTGGGAGGGTTCCTCTGGGGAGGATCTTTTTCATCATTTGTGCTACGCAACCTGCTCTGATAAACAATGTCTGCTCAGACTATAGTTAATGAACACCTTTATGATTAAAACACATGTAGGTGTCTGTACTTCTCGTGCCTTGTGCCCAGCGCAGCAAACTCGTTCCGCACGGTGCCGGTGGAGGGTTAACAGCACCGACACACAAATACACACAACACACGACAAACGTGCACACACACGCACATCACACGCGAAACAACGCGAGCCCATTATGTGTGTGTCGACGCGTGAGGGGCGCGGGCGAGGCGCGGCTGCCGGCCGGGGGTGGGGGGGAAGAGAGGGAGGACCAATAACCGACAACCCTTTTGGGTAATCCTCGCGGCACACTGCAAGCTGTAAGACAGCTGTGAACTCTTAAAGGTGGTTGAAGTCAAAGTGACTAATTATTGATTGACTTTTTGATGACAATATGAAAATTATAATCGTATATCTTACATAATCCAGGTAGGACTTTATTTTCAATATTAAAGCTGAAAAACAAAAACAAAATAGTTCGCTGAGCCATTTGAATGAAATCCTACTATTATTATAAGCGCGAAATGTTGTAACAATGTATGGATGGATGGATGTTTGTTACTCTTTCACGCAAAAACTACTGGATGGATTTAAATGACACTTTACAATAATATAGCTTATACATCAGATTAACACATAGGGTACTTTTTATCCCGGAATTCCTGGTACTTTTTATCTCTGAAATTAACGCGGGTGAAATTTAATTAATTATTGCATAGTACACGTTATCAGAGGTACAGAAAAGGACATAGGGTACTTTATATTCCGGAATTCCCGCGGGAACTCCGAAATTACCGCGGTGAAACCGCGGGGCACATCTAGTATGTTATATATGCTGAGTTATCTAAACTCAAATCATTCATCGTTCATGCTAATGACAAAAATTTCCAGCTCCGCATCCAGTGTAGCGCCACGCTAACCACGGGTCCGTGGGTTTGCTAATAACTCAGCTAATGTGCTTGTCTAATTTGTAGCCGCGTTCCCGGAATGCCTCCGCCGCGATCGATACGGGCCCGTGTGCTGAACCGCCCTGACCCATATATCAGCAGTCAGTAGTCAGCGGTCAGCGGGAGATCAGCCGGGAGCGTCAGGAGCCGCCGCAGGGTTAAGTAAAATTGTTGACGTATGAGTAAATCTAAAGAGATACAACCAATATTTCCCTGATTAATTGATTTTAGGCTTAAAGGCAAAATTTTTTGTTGTACCTACGTGTACCTCGAAATGTCGATAAACAAAAATGGAAAATAAAAATTAAAACCGACTTCCAAAAACACAAAACTAAAAAACTAAAAATAAAAAGCTAAAAATAACAAAATACCGATTTAATCCAAAAGACAAAAACACACGTGATATTATTATTGGTTTGTGCTACCACTGATCGGTTTGAATTCGGTGACAAGCCCGCTGGTGTCTGCCCACTTGGGTTGTTCTGCTCGCGAAGAGCTGGTGGCGGGAGTCGACTTAGCCCATCTTCCCCGTCCATATTTGGCTTGTCACCGACTTCATACCGATCAGTGGTAGCACAAACCAATAATAATATCACGTGTGTTTTTGTCTTTTGGATTAAATCGGTATTTTGTTATTTTTAGCTTTTTATTTTTAGTTTTTTAGTTTTGTGTTTTTGGAAGTCGGTTTTAATTTTTTTGTTAAAATTTTGTTTATTTCTCGCTTTTAAGTGACTTAGTTCGTAATTTCTCTAAGTTACAATAGCTTAATGTCAACTGCTCATCACCTTTTACAAAATATTGCTTTTCCGGAGGCAGGGACGTTAATTGTTGAGGAGTTCTCCTAGTACATCACCATCAGTTCCACTTCACCATATACATTGTGAGGGGCATAAATTGTTTAGAAACCATATTAAAGTTAACGATTCGGAACCCGTGAAATACCCATTATTGAGTAGTTCCGATGACCATCTGTGGTCTTCATCATCAGTTCCTCTTCTTCAAATTTTGCTTTCCGAAAGCAAAGAAACGTTTTACTATAAAAAATATAAAAATTGCTATAAGTTTTCTCATAATTTTTGAAGAGTTCCCTCGATTACTCCAAGATCCCATCATCAGATCTCGACTTGGTGACAATGGGACCTAATTGGGAGTATCCCCTTTCAAACAAAAAAACAATTTTCGAAATCGCTTCAATCGGAACCCGTGAAATACGTATTATTTTTGAGTTGTTCCGATGACCATCTGTGGTCTTCATCATCAGTTCCACTTCTTCAAATTATGCTTTCCGAAAGCAAATGAACGATTTACTATCAAAAATACCCAAATCGCTATAGGTGTGCCTATAATTTTTGAAGAGTTCCCTCGATTTCTCCAAGATCCCATCATCAGATCCCGACTTGGTGGCAATGGGACCTAATTGGGAGTATACCCTTTCAAACAAAAAAAGAATTTTTCAAATCGGTCCAAGCATCTTCGAGTAATCGGTGAACATACATAAAAAAAAAAAAAAAAAAAAAAAAAAAAAAAAACATACATACAATCGAACATAGAACCTCCTCCTTTTTGGAAGTCGGTTAAAAACCAACTGTAAATGCGAAATTCGTACTTATATGGATACGACAAAACGCTCTGAATAGTGCGTCTACACGTACCTACTTATCTAAGGCGCCTGTTGTCACATTGAAAAAAAGAAGAAAAAGTAGAAAATACAACGCGCACACGCCAAAGAGTATTATCTCGACCTTTGAATCTCTGACATTTATCTTGTGTTAACAATGTTATACATATACCTACTTAACTTTCAATTTTCCTACGAGCACCGTTAGTCTAGTGGGTTACAAGCCTGATTGCTACAGATACCTTAGTCGTCGCAAGTTCGATTCCGTCGGCAGGGCGAACAATTTTGTGTTCAAAATTAGTGTTCAGTATGTACTCGTATCACGATGTATCTTTGCATAATATAAAATGAAGTCGCTTATACTGTCTGTTCGCGATAAACTCAAAAACTATTGAACGTATATTCATGTGTTTTTCAGCAATAGATAGAGTGATTCATGAGGAAGGTCTATATATGTATCTATAGTTTATCCTGAAATTCCCACGAGAACTCCGAAATTATACCGCAGGAAGGTCTATACTTAATATTATAAAAAACAAAAGTTTGTGAGTTCGTGACGTTGTAAGGGGTAATCTCTGGATCTACTGAACTGATTTTGAAAATTCTTTCACTTATAGGAAGCTACAGTGATCCTGAGTGTCATAGGGTACTTTTTATCCCGGAATTAACGCGGGAACTCTGAAATTAACGCGGGTGAAACCGCGGGGCACAACTAGTATACCTATATATATATACATATATAGATATGTATAATTATGATAGTGTCAAATCTCTCTTTTAATCCAAGCAATGCTGCCAAGTTTTAACTTTGGCATCCAATGGCAAAGAAACTTCTATTTTACAGTTGCTCATGTCATCAACCTTCAGTCAATCGAAGAATTTGCTAACGTCTAGTATAGTATTATATTATCTATGCTAACGTAGAGACATAGCATCAGCAAATTTTTTTCAAAGCGAACATTCATTAGAACCTGTACATGCGTAGTTAAAAATCAATTGAATGCTTCGTTCTAGAACAATTGAACCATCTTCCCTAGCCCCAGAACTCCTGCGCAGCGTCTACCCGCGACTCGTAACCCGAGCCCTCACCTCGAGACGACTGACCGCTAATTTGCGCTGAATGCCGTTCCGTTTCACGCACCAAAATAAAGCGTACACCTTTGTCTCCGCTGACAAAATCTCTCGCTCCCGAACAAATCCCTCTTTATCTGTCGCCCTCATTGTGCTCCCACAAAGGATCCATTCTGGTAGGTGTGAGCGGAGCCCTCAAGACTGCCAATGTTTTTTCTTCGTTCACATTCAGATTGAAAGCGTGCTTTTTATCGGCACAACACTGGCCCGGCGCGTTTCGTTTCACGCGGAGGTGTCATTGATTGTATTTGACGTGTGCTGCGCTGCTGGGAGCGAGCGCTGCGATGAATGCGCTCGATTATCTATTATATTGGGTTATTACAAAAGCATTAGAGACGAATGAGCTTCATCTCCTCGTCTCTCTCGCTATAGATTACATAACGCAAACATTTCAGTTTGTATTAAACATGATTTATTCGAGATTTCATTCATATTAAATTTCCCTAAGATTTTCTCAAAAACCTTTGATACGAGCAACGTGTTGTAAACTATAGTACGTATAAAGTATCCGAAGAAAAGCATACAGCAAAGTGACATGTATAGAGATTTCGCTCCCTCAGTCTAGCTTCTATGTCATGTAGGTATGTGTCAACGATGTAGGTGTGTAGGTATAAGTTCATTATTATTTCATGGAGGATGAAGTTTGAAGTTCATAGAGATTTTTAATTTCAAAGATCCCTAAATATCTGCTACACATATACAATACATAATGGGCATGTTGACTAATTTTTATTTTTTAGTCCGTCTTGTAGATTATTAAAAAATATTGGACACGTATTTTCTTTTTTTACGTAATCAAAAAATTACGGCGATATATTGTGTTGAAATTTCGCGTGACGTCACTATTCTGTCAGTTTGTATGGCGGTTTTAGCGATTAGTGACGTCACGATCCCCTCACCCTAAACTTTAATGCGCTTTATCTCTGTATATTTTAATTGATTTAAAAAAGCAAAAAATACGTGTCTGTTGTTTTTTTATTTTCTAACTGACGGACTAATTAGAATTTTGATTTTCAAAAGTAGTCAACATCCCCATTGCGTATTGCTCTAATATTACTTTCTTATTATTATGTAAATTGTACATATATTTATGTATGTTTCTGACTTCTGCTTGCTCATATTTAATATGATTAAATTTTGTAACAGCATAAGGTAGGTACGGCTGTCGGCTATCGAGGTTGTTCAATATTTTCCCGTCGGTTGCTGGTATTTCTGATGCTCTAATGAAAAAAATCATTTAAATTCCTTACTTATACAATTTCATTGAGGGGACAGGCAGAGGCCCCCATTAAGGGTCTATAATCTCAAATTTTTGTTAATTTTAATTCGGTTTATGATCATGCCGAATGGAAACGAAAGTTCAAACAAAAGACAAAATTATAGAGTTATAGTAGGTGTATGGGAATACTACATACTAGGAAAGTTTATTAGTCTATAAAAAAATTAGGAAATCTTTTATTTTAAAACACAATTACTTTTAACAGTTATGTTTAACTTTACGGCCTTAGGGTTTCCTAGAAATAACAATAAAATTTGACAGAAAAACAAAAGTGTACATAGTTTTGATTCAATTCAATTAACATTAACGATTATTATCACACTAGTGCAGCATTACCTCTGCGCTTAGCGCTTAGCGCTTAAACCAATTAGCCCAATCTGTGTTTCAATTCTGTTTTATTATAAAGTTCTTAAGTTCGTATCTAGAGTTCTTTTCATATTTTATTCCTTTAGTAAATTCGAGAACCTAACCAGGCCTAACCAATGTACCTATATAAGTAAACCCAAGATAATATTTTAACTCTCAAAACTTTATACCTGTGTAGGTACTTGCCTATTTATTGTAATGTTATAATATATTATGCCTAAGTAGGTATAATGGCATATGGCTTCGCTTGGAAACAGAATAAAGTCAACTTATTAATTTATTTCATCGCACATGAAATATATTCAATATATTTCACTTTATTTTAACTTCTATTACAATTTGTGTTATTAAAAAAAATTCTGAAAAAAGACATTAATTGCGGCGATCTTTCCCGCGAGCCGGCATTTTGCCGACGGCTCGCGACGTGAGCGCGGGATTTTTACTAGTTACTATACGTAGTTATTATAATTTTAAATATCTTATAAAAAGGCCTAATAATATCTTAAAAACCATGGTTACTCTCTATTGCTAACTGTTCTTTAGTCAGATGCACTTGCAAAAGCATTTTTAAATAATTTTACCTTATAGACCGTATAGTTTTGATTTTATGTCGATATAGACGTAAAATTGACGGCTTACAAGTTGTTACCGTTTATATAAAATATTGGTTGAATTTGTTAACAAGTAGATACGATATTTACTAATCTTTCAAGCAGCCGTTGTAGGTAGGTACCTACCTACATACCTACATTTTAAACACTTAAAATTTTCGTTTAAAGAATGGAACCTTAGGGCTTTGTCGATTTTGATATCGAGGAAATGTCGTACAAACAGACAGTTCGACAATTAGGTAGGTACAACTTACAAGCCTCGCTAAAACCGGTCGATATTAAAATAGCTTTCGTACAACGAACGGTGATAGAATTAACGCTTCGTACATCCATTCATAACAAACTGTTCGTTTCTCATTGTGGTCTAATTAAATAGAATTTTAATATGCTCTCGAATATAGAGGCATGGCGTATCTGTTGAAAGTTGATCCGGACTCAACTTCAGCCCGGGCGCGGCGCAGCTCAAAAGCGCTCACAAAGCGCTCGCACGCATTGTGCGTCTGTCTGCTCGACTCGCGACGGTCAAACACGCTAATTATAGAACATAAAGCCCTAATTAAACGCGACACAATGCCGCGGCTGTGGGGACCGAGTCTCCAGTACACTTCGTAGAGTGCAAGTCGCACCGGGGATGAAGCTTAGTTCGTTTAGCTTGACTCGTGTAGCTATTACAGCGTTTTCTACCTTTGTTATACCTACTTCGGCAGGCTTTCTCTCTACTACACTACTACACCAGCTCCGTAGTTGCTGGTTTAAACTGAAGTATGAAAAAACGCGGCCAAGCTAAACCAACCGAGCTTCGTGCCCGGTGTTGTTGCGCTTTACGCGTAGTTCAAACTGTGAGCCGATCTTTTATTATTGCGAATTTCAACAGTTTTACCCGTGTCATAATTATCTTTAGATTTTTTTTTTTTTAATCGAACCTAAAATATTC
Organism: Zygaena filipendulae; assembly: GCA_907165275.2. Lineage (NCBI taxonomy): Eukaryota > Metazoa > Arthropoda > Insecta > Lepidoptera > Zygaenidae > Zygaena > Zygaena filipendulae. Next base: position 11,695,940 of record OU015664.1, read on the forward strand.
TAAACCTTGAAGAGTCCGTTAAATCAGCAGTAGATACTTATTGATACTCCGGCAATAATAAACGTTAGTCAGATCTTCGAAGAATAAGTGTATCTTTTTATAGGTACTAACAATTACGACAAACCAGTAGAATCACAAACAACAAACACTGCATTTTACTATACCTAACTCACTACGGAAAAGAACATTAACAACTTCATAGCATTTAAGGAAATTTGCACCATATAAAAAATATTTAAATTTTTTTCCAAATTTTTCCAATTTTTCACTCAATTTTCTACTTATTATTAGTACTACAGAATCTATATAGTGCTGCATTTATAAAAACAACAGTAAATATTCATCATGGCAGTAAGAGAATAAATATATAACATACCTACATACACATATATATATAATTCGCTGTTTCCTTATGGTCATACTAGTTTGTCATGACTACGAGGATATAAAAGTCCTCGTGAATTCCTTAATATTAATATTAGGCGAATTCTATTTATTGATAAATTATATTTAAGTTACCTACCTACACTTAAGCTATGTACACTTGAGCTACCTATAATAGTCACTTCAAACCGAATCTTTAAAAAAGGCCTATTTTTATACATCTCTATACTTAGTACCTACCTAAGTACCTTCATGGATTTAAGAGTTTCATTGATGCGAGACGTACTACCTATTCCTATAATATTTCTAGGTGTCTAGTGTTATTTTATTTTGGCTTATAATCTGGTGTGAATTCGAAAAACATTTGGCGGAACACACCTCTCGATCTTCGGATTGCGTCAAACATCATCACCATACTCACTTCAACCACCTCAAAATCACAATAAATAGCCTACATCCTACTTATCCTACTAATATTATAAACGCGAAAGTTTGTAAGTATGTATGGATGGATGGATGGATGGATGTTTGTCACTCTTTCACGCAAAAACTACTGGATGGATTTAAATGAAACTTTACAATAATATAGCTTATACATCAGATTAACACATAAGGTACTTTTTATCCCGGAATTCCCGCGGGAACTCTGAAATTAACGCGGGTGAAACTGCGGGGCACAACTAGTACAGAATATATTCAGAATATAAGTACCTACATCCTGAGCCTACAATTTTATGAACTCTACATTTGTAGAGTCGCATCGTTTAGTACTAATCCTACTAACCAATACATGTTAAGATGAAAATTATTTTAATTTCGTGTCGATACTAAATTGTTAAAAGTTAACTGTTTTGGTTTTGTTTTATTTTATGGTGTGGAATGGAACAATAATCTCTCTAATCATCTTACTGTATTCCGAAAGTTGGGCGAAAAAGATTTTGCTAACTATGTATATTAGCACCACACTTTGCAAATTCAAACGGTTAAAATGAGCCCAATGAGTTGGCTGAATGCATTCATTATAGGTCCTACGTGCGAAATTCCTTAAGAAAAAGTGGTACCATCGGAAAATGCTGTTACCTCACATATTGTTATTCTGTTCTCTTCAAATCTTTCGATTTTACAGCAAAAAGTTAAGATTTGTCATTTTTAATCTCAAACGCAGAGGGTTGTTATGAGTTTCAAGTGTGTACTATCTGTCGCACTGTAGCCTAGCTCCCAAACGGCTGAACCGATTTTGATTTATTTATCTTTGTTTGAAAGGTGACTCTATCGAGAGTATTCTTAGTTATGATTAAAAAACTTCTTGGTTTCACAAACATGTCGACATTATTTTTGATAGCTATTTGTGTAGATATGTACCTACCTGCATAGGTATAAACACACATATTTGTATATACAGATCAGAGCGTGACAGTCATCCGAGTTCAGTGCTTTTCCTCCATCCCAAATTAGTGCTCAACATACCTACCTACCTACTGCCTAAAGATATGTAGGTATGTTCACCTCAGAGTCAAAAGTGAGAAAGAAGCGAAAGAGCGCTGTAGTGTGTACTGACCGGGCGGCGGGTGCAGCAGCGGCGGCGCGGGCAGGAACGCGGCGGCGACGGCGGCCTGCGCGTTGAACGCGGCCGCGTACGCCACGCGGCTCGCCATGGAGGCCTGCAGCGGGAACTGCGGCGCGTACGCGGCGCGCGCGTCGCGGCTCTCCGCCAGGTTGAGCGCGCGCTCCTCCAGGTAGCGCTCCCGCCCGTCGCGCCCGTCGCGCCCCTCGCGCCCCTCCGACAGCCCCAGCAGCTCCTGGATGCCGAACGGCGAGCGCTGCGGGGCGCGCGGCGCGCTCGCGTTCGCGCTCATCGCTTGCATCGCGCTCAGCGCCCACTCGTGCGGGCCCAGCTTTAGTTTCTTTGGCTCGGTGCGTGAGATATCTTCCGCATTCCGTGACGACCGCTTTTGTCACAATGTCAAACGATGGTTGTGGATTTTTATGCTTGCGATTGTCTCTTTATTTTATAGGAAAAAAAACACTTTTATTTTTTTTATTTTACACTACTCATTTAGGTACGTGACGGTCAGTTAATAATATATTTTTGTAAAATTAGGCATTAAAAAAATTTAGGCGTTGACTCGATTTTTATGAATTCCCATTAATTGTAAATAGTATTTTTTTTTTTCGAGATATCAGAAAATTTGTGGAGAAACGTATTTAATCGCGACAGTTCTCTCAGCGCGGGACACGAGCGCTCGCCGCGGCGTCTGGAGCGCTTGTGGCGGCGGCGCCGCCCGCCGGCAAGTAAAAAACGACGGAACCCCCCTCGCGGGCTCCGGCACCGCGCTCCCAACTCTGAAGCGTCCTAATTCACTACCCCTGCCGTACGACACCAGCCGTTTCGAAACTGACGCTCGGGACTCGGCTCGAACGCAAAATGTACTACGCGCCAATCTTCTGCAGCTAACTTCCGACGTTTCAGAACTGAAATGCCCGCCCCCCACCCCGCGCGGGCGGAGCCTACTAATAGCCAATCCGGATATTTTGTTACCGCACTCTATTGGCCAGATTTCTTCGCGGGGGACACGCCTACCCTAACTATTGCTATACGAAATCGAACCGTGCGTTTCGATGTGTTAAACACTAGAGTCGGTTGACGCGTTCCAGGCTGATTTAATTTTGATTAATTGTAAGAAATGAATAGGGCCGCGGTCGAGGGGGGGCCGCGGTGGAGGGGCGGCCGGGTGGGTGAGGGGCGGACGAGGGTGGTGCGGGGCGGGGCGGGCCCGTAGTCCCTGAACAAAGCTACTGCGGCTGGCCTGGCGCGGAACTACACCATACTGTAATGTAGCTCCAACGCTTCTTCCAGTTTCCTGCGCAGGAGTTCCCACGTGAGCTGTCTTCGCCGACTGAAGCGAGGTGTCTTGTTACTTATTGTGGTAGGTAGGTAGGTTGGTACCTGCAGTAGACGTCAGGCCTTTCAACTCTCATAACAAATGTCTAGACTATAGGCAGATAGGTAGGCACGACTGCGAGCAAACAGTCATAAAAATGCGTGAGACTTTGTTGGAACGAAGTTTTTTTCCATATTAAACTTAGTCCGTTATGTCCGTTATCGTGAAAAGAGGCAAAAATACAAAAAAAAACCTCTTTTCGAATAAAATTGCAGTTGCTTTGTTTTTCCGTGGAGCAGCCGTATGACGCCGTGTCGGAAAATTATTTTTTTCTCCCATCCGTAGCGTGCGATAAAGAACTTCACTCTAAAATTTGACTGTGAGAAGTGTTCGGTAGGTAGACCATGCGGTAGAAGTGAAACTTTGTGTTCTGGTTAATTTGTAAGAGCATGAGATGGATACTTACACTTGGAGGTGGTAAAAAGAAAGAGAGAGTACTGTATACTTACGTTATATATTATCTAGTTGTCTCCTTTTTTTTACACATTTTCGTTTCATAAAATCCGATCAACACCGGCAGAAGAAGTTTTACTTCAAAAACTTAGTGACAAATATAGGTAGGTAAGTAATATGAGAAAAAAAAACGACTAACATAATAAAGAAAAAAAAAGAAAAAAATATCGATAAGAATGAATGACATTCAAGATTCAGTTATTGAAATTGAACTTAACTAAACAATATCGATATAAAAAGTAAGTGAAACTGAATCAATCAATCAAATAAGGAAAATTGCATTTTATTATTAATGTGAATTCCCAAAAGCTTATGGGGTTATGTCAAAATGTAATTGGTGTAAAGACAGCGGTACCTAGTGTGTTATGCCGACCTATAACTGCATTCAAGAGATAGTGAGAAGAGATGGGGACTGCTGTTTGAAAAGACGCAAAAAAAAATACACAAAAACTGCATGTGATTGAAATTATTAGCTTTGCATAATACCTTTTCTATATTCTTCTATTAGATATAAAAGAGTAGGATCTGCTACATTGAATTAAAAAATACAAAAATCGCTATAGGTTTATGCCTATAATTTTTGAAGACTTCCCTCGATTTCTCCAAGATCCCATCATCAGATCCCGATTCGGTAGCAATGGGACCTAATTGGAAGTATACCCTTTCAAACAAAAAAAGAATTTTCCAAATCGGTCCAACCGTCTTCGAGTAATCGGTGAACATACATTAAAAAAAATAAAAAAAAAATAAAAAAACATACATACAATCGAACATAGACCCTCCTTCTTTTTGAAAGTCGGTTAAACACATAACTGATGACTGATATCAACATAAATGTGATGATACATATTTGACATCATAGAACTGCTTATTTTTGTTGAAATCGCATAGCGTAAAAAATAAATCGGTGAATTTAAATTAAATCTAGCATATAACTATCGTGGTAGGTCAACACTCAACACTCAACACTCAACAGGTCTATATACTAATATCAAAAAGAGGAAAAACATTATTTGTAGATTTCTTCCGATTCTAATAATACTTTCACTTAGGTATAGGAGGCCATAGAGTTCCTGAGTGATATAGGTTACTTTTATCCTACAACTGAAATAGTTTTATTTCTTAAGCTTGAAAATAGTATATACTAATTTAATAAAACTTATGGAAAACTTAAAATAAAAACTATATTTACAAAAAAAAAATTGACCTAGGTCCTTTTATCCTGAAATTCTTATGGGAACTCCAAACTTAATATCATGAGTGAACTCCAGAAACTTATATCAGGACACATCAACCTGTGACAAAAATCTCTGATGGACATGTTAAAATTGCCACAGTCTGATGAGGAGACTATAAAGGAATGCAAGATCGAATGGGGTCTGAAGCGGACGATGAGGCACATCAAAGAGTTTCCAAAGAAATCACAAACTTGTTACTAAGTATCATAAGCTGGGTTTACTCTACATTGGTGTACCTTGAGAGAAAAATAGGGGCTTATTAGGGAAAGTTCGCGACCGAAAAGTTCCCCACCGAAAATTGGTCAACAGTATTTCTGCTACCGGTGTTTGGTTTTCCACCATATTTGGTCAGTATACTCGCCCGTAGTTTGCACATTATTGACACCGCGCGGGGTCGGTCACTGTGCCTGCTGGTCGATCACATCATATTCTTTGGGCAACGAAAGGCGACCGAAACCTCTTCGTGCCTCTTTGGTCTGGTTGATTTCTCTTTAAGGTTGAGGCACTGACTGTCGCAGATTTGAACCTCGCATCAAGGTAAATTGAGGTTTACCTACTTTGAGTCTCACTATTTAGTATGTACCATGAGTAGGTATGTATTTACAACAAAAAGCATATAAGTATTGTATCATTTGTCGGGTACCTACCAACAGTACAAACTCTGCTTAGCTTGAGACCTGTTGCCGCTGTGTTATAGTTTCAAAGCATTAACTTATTATTAATATTAGTTTTCGTCGAAAATAAATACTACACGGTGAAATTTTCGTATTAAAAACTACTATAGACGCGTTTTAGAGCCCGCCTTTACTAACACTATTGAGAATTTTGCTATAGCAATGCCTGTCATTTCCATAGTAAAATACTCAATAGTGCATTAAAGACGGGCTCTAAAATTCTTCCATAGTAAACTAAAATACGAAATTTCACCTTGATAGGAACTCTGGCAGACATCAGCCGAATCGTGTATCGGAGGAAACAACCTGCCGCTAGACGACCGTAACCGACAAAAACACAACAAAGCATAGAAAACGAGATCGTTCCGTGAGAACGCGCTGCCAAGCTCTGAATAGTGGCGATTCAGCGCTAAGAGCACAAAGTGTCTCGTCACAATAGTGGCGAGAGGCGGACCTGTTGTGCTGTCTTGTGAGCTCTTGTGTCCGCGCGACAGCACGCCTCTTGTGTCGCGGCCGCGAGGTGAGGCGAGGTGTAACGCGAGACGAGGTCACTCGGAATACGCCCTCCCTACTGCACCATGCGTGGGAACAATTTTTTTTTTCAGCCAGTTAACAATGGTATTAGGAAGATGGAAGAAAAAACATATTTAAACACAAAAAAAAGTTAAATAGACATAATGCGTGTTAAGGAACTCCATAAAAAAATACTTTATCTCGTAGGATAATTATCTTATTTAAAAAGATAGGTATCGACGACGAAAATTTTGAAACAGGAGAAATCCTTACTAATATTATAAATGCGAAAGTTTGTATGTATGGATGGATGTTTGTTACTCTTTCACGCAAAAACTACTGGGTGGATTTAAATGAAACTTTACAATAATATAGCTTATACATCAGATTAACACATAGAGTACTTTTTATCTCGGAATTTCCGCGAGAACTCTGAAATTAACACGGGTGAAACCGCGGGGATTCAGTCAGATTTGTGGAAAAGTCAAGAGCTTCTCAACCATTCATCAACTACAAAAAGGCTAATAATCTTCAAGCCTTTGAACAGATGTTCTTGATTCGTGGCTAAGAATACTCTCGATTAAGTCACCTTTCAAACAAAGATAAATGATAAATCTAAAAACATTAAAGATAAATGAATCGAAATCGGCTTAGCCGCTTGGGAGTTAGGTACGATGCGACAGATAAACATGTGCAACTTAGGCTGTCGAATTGAATAAAAGAATCGAAGTAATATTTTTGAAGTATCAGTCACTTTTTCGGATCATTTTTCTTTTTCTTCTTATGGACTTTCGCATATAGTGCTTTTAGCCATTTTTAAGTTGAATAAAATGAATGCAACTTTACGGTTTGGAATTGCAAACTACGGTGCTATACAGTTCGCAAAACTTTCCTCGGAGGAGCTCTCAGAGGACACTGAAGAAATCAGCTTGAAACGTCTTATAAAAACCGTCACTGCGAAAGTTATTGTCCCATGGTACAGCACCGTAAAATAAAACTAACAAAATCCACTTTTAACCAATTATTTACAACACTAAAAGAAAAGATGGAATCACCATCTTTGATTCCCGGCTCAAGCTCGTCTTTCTGATGGTTGCCAACAGTCAAGCCCTGGTTTATGGCAGGACCGTATGAGGTCCACAGAAAGCACGCAGAACCCACAGTAATCGATACATCTATACTTACATATAAATTAAATTTAAGTGTATGTTTGTAATACCAAATTACCAGCTTTTGGGTGAATGCATATGAAAGTATATACGGTACTTACATTAAAACAAAAAAGCTAAAAATAAAAAGCTAAAAATAACAAAATACCGATTTAAACCAAAAGACAAAAACACACGTAATATTATTGGTTTGTGATACCACTGATCGGTTTGAATTCGGTGACAAGCCCGCTGGTGTCTGCCCACTTGAGTTGTTTTGCTCACGAAGAGCTGGTGGCAGGAGTCGACTTAACCCATCCATATTTGGCTTGTCACCGACTTCATACCGATCAGTGGTATCACAAACCAATAATATTACGTGTGTTTTTGTCTTTTGGTTTAAATCGGTATTTTGTTATTTTTAGCTTTTTATTTTTAGCTTTTTTAGATTTGTGTTTTTGGAAGTCGGTTTTAATTTTTTTGTTAAAAATTTGTTTATTTCTTGCTTTTTAGTGAGTTGGTTTGTAATTTATCTAAGTTACAATAGCCTACTGTCAACTGCTCATAACCTTTTACAAAATATTGCTTTTCCCGATGCAGGGACGTTAATTTTTGAGGAGTTCTGCTGGTACATCACCATCAGTTCGACTTCACCATATACATTGTGACGAACATAAATTGTTTAGAAACCACATTCAAGTTAACGAATCGGAATCTGTGAAATACCTATTATTTAGTAGTTCCGATGATCATCTGCGGTCTTCATCATCAGTTCCACTTCTTCAAATTTTACTTTCCAAAAGCAAATAAACGATTTACTATAAAAAAATGCCCAAATCGCCATAGGTATGCCTATAAATTTTGAAGAGTTCCCTCGATTTCTCCAAGATCCCACCATCAGATCCGACTTGGTGATAATGTGACCAATTCGGAAGTATCCCCTTTCAAACAAAAAAACAATTTTACAAATTGCTCTAACTAGAACCCCTGAAATACGTATTATTTTTGAGTAGTTCCGATGACCATCTGTGGTCTTCATCATCAGTTCCGCTTCTTCAAATTTTGCTTTTCGAAAGCAAATGAACGATTTACTATAAAAAATACCCAAATCGCTATAGGTGTGCCTATAATTTTTGAAGAGTTCCCTCGATTTCTCCAAGATCCCATCATCAGATCCCGACTTGGTGGCAATGGGACCTAATTGGGAGTATACCCTTTCAAACAAAAAAAGAATTTTGGAAATCGGTCCAACCGTCTTCGAGTAATCGGTGAACATACATAAAAAAAAAAAAAAAAAAAAAAAAAAAAAAAAACATACATACAATCGAACATAGAACCTCCTCCTTTTTGGAAGTCGGTTAAAAAATTGAAAATTTTTCTCTGTCTGTCTGTCTGTTTGTTCCGGCTAATCTTTGAAACGGCTAGACCGATTTTAACGGAACTCACTGGCAGATGGCTGATGTTATAAGCAGTAACTTAGGCTACTTTAAGTTTATAAAATAATAGTTCCTGCGGGAATTCCGAAACTCACGCGGGTGAAACTGCGGGGCACTAGTTACTAATAATATTGTATTTAGGACTGAAACCGGAAACTAATCTATTCAAAGAGGAAAACGCGTTTAATTTCGTCATGTTTGAATAAATATTTGGACGCAGATATAGATAAAAACATGTTAACCCACAAAATTAAGTTATTGATTCAGAACCATTTAATGAGAGTTAGGGAACGTTTTTTAATTATATGTTTACCTTTTTACATTGCTTAAATATGTAACTAAATATTGAACATAAAAAATGTTGACACAAAATGGCGCTCCTACTTTTAAAACACGATTTACTCAAAATTTCTCCAGTGTGGGTTAACACACTATTGCTTATCTATGTCCATTTACAAGTTATAATTTTAGTTTAGTTTTTCAGTGCGTTGACGTCCACTTTCTAACAGCCGTGGCTCTTCTTTCTGTCAACTGATTAATCGAAACAAAGCCTATTTTATGCCTATAAAAATGGTTTTTTTCGAAAATCCCGTAAAATTTGCTTTCAGCTATATTTTTTCTAATTAATAATCGAATATTCCCCCCATAAATTTCAATATTTTCAGAAATCTCTGATTCCTGAAATCTTCCTACTGAGAAAAAAAATGTTAACTCAAAATATACGCGTAGATGTGCGTTCAAACATGCGTAAACAAAAACTTTAACAAATTTTCAAAATTCCTAAGTAAACAATCACATCGAAAAAAAAAATTAGTATGAAAGCTTCTGGGAACTTTGTAACTAATTGAAACAAAACTTTATAAGCAAAAAGACCAAGGCACCGCTTAACATATTATAAGCAATTTTAAATAAATAATTTAATTATTCGGGATCCTCCTCCTTTTTTTTAACTATTTAATTAAAGGGGGTTTACAGGTCTTTTTGTATAAATAAAAAGTTAAGACTATAAATAAAAGGTGAAGACTATACGAGAGTTATTAAAGACTAGCTGTCCCCCGCGGTTTCACTCGCAGCAATTTCGGAGTTCCCGTGGGAATTTCGGGATAAAACCTATGTCACTCACTCACTATTACCGTAGCTTCCTATAAGTGAAAGAATTTTCAAAATCAGTTCAGCAGATCCAGAGATTACCCTCTACAATGTCACAAACTCGTAATTCACAAACTCTACTTCTTTATCATATTAGTTAAATAATAACTTGAATCATAAGTAAAGAGTTACCAATAAATATTATGTACCTAATCGTATTGTCATATTACCTATCCATTTAATAATAGTCTTAAACTACTCTATGTTTAGAATAATAATATTAAATTTTATTTACTTAACACTAAAAAAATTTAACATACCTGCTATTAGGTATATTCTTCATTTAACAATGACAAAATTGATCAGACAAATAAGTTGTATGTAATAAAATATAACAAATAACCTAAATAAATATTTCATATGTTAAAACAAGCCTGTAATTCGTAAATTACAATATTACAGAGCTCTATACCTTGGTTCATGATCAACGTCTCTAGTAAGTATCGCTTCGAGGATCAAAAAAGCTGTGTCACAGGCTACAGTAGGTATCTACGTTGATATAATTTTTTTCAATCAATCTATGCGCTTATTTGCTGAAATATAGTACATTTACAGGCATATATTAAGGCGCAGCATATTGAGCCTACGAAAATTATATTGAACTAGCTGCGCCCCGCGGTTTCACCCGCGTGAGTTTTGGAATTCCCGCAGAAACAATTTTTTTCTAAAATAATAGTAGCCTAAGTTACTCCTTATAACATTAGCTATCTGCCAGTGAAAGTCCCGTTAAAATCGGTGCAAACGTTTCAGAGATTAGTCGGAACAAACAGACAGACAAAGATAGAAAAAAATAAATAATTGTTTTTTTTTATGTAAGTACCGTATATACTTTCATATGCATTTATTGAAAAGCTGCTAATTTGGAATTACAAACAGACACTTTAATTTTATTTATATGTGTAGTGTTGATAAGCACCTATAGATAATTATATCTATAGGTGCATACATCTGTGAAGAATCTATTAAGATTCTTGGCAGATTTCAATTTTGCGGTTCTTTTTTGAAGACGTGATTGAGTCACTGATTATTTTTGGGTATTTATTATATCACCCACGGATAGTTCATGGTAACCATAGAAGCAAATTGCAACTGAAAGAAAAGAGTATAGTCATAAGATAAGTAAATATCGGATCACAATTACAGGAGCTGCAGCCTTAGCCAAGTTGGCAAACTTTAATCATTCTCGCTATAGAATCTAAGGAACTTATCGATATGTCACGTGGTCACGAAAAACCGTCCAATTTCGAGTGATCACCTGACATGAAGAAAAGTTCCTTAGTTTTCTATAGCGAGAATAATTAAAGACTGTCAACTTGGCTAAGATTGCAGGTCCAATAAAAAAGTAGGTAATTGAAATCCATCACTTACCTAACCTACTCTATCTTATGGCTATACTCTTCTTTTGTCACGATAAAGTTCTACAGTTTACTAGGTGAACGAAAGTGAGGCCACTGATACCTAAACTACTGTCAGTAGTAACAAGCGGCAACCCTGCCCGCCCGCACGCACGACGCGTTCGGGCCGCCACAAATTCGAAGTACGCTACATTTTTATTGAGTGTCGTGGTCTGAGCACGCGGGGGGGGCGCGGGCAGTGGTGGGGTGGTGGGTGGCAACCCCCTCTCCCTGTAGGAGACTGCTGCGGGAGAGGGTGGTATAGAGCAGCCGCTGCACCTCTATATGCAACCTATGGAACTCAGTAACAGGCGTTTTGAGATTGAAATGTATCGATAACACCGAGAACTGACTTCGAATGTTACTCAGAGATCAAATTATCGAGTCTGAGTTTCAACTGCTATCATGTTCTAAACGCGTCTGTTGTTCAATAGTTGCCTATCTCTACATGCCAATTTACATTACCCTCGCGATTGAAGTAGGCAGAGACTACTCAAGGACGTACATATTTACCTGATTGTTATATGAATCTATGAGTTTTAGGGCAACTTTATCAGGCTGATATAAGTGGCCATAAATCATCCTCCTAGTTTTCTATTTTCTAATTAGACGTCACTTGTTGATCAAAGATTTAAATAACAAAAAAATTAAAACCGACTTCCAAAAACACAAAACTAAAAAACTAAAAATAAAAAGCTAAAAATAACAAAATACCGATTTAATCCAAAAGACAAAAACACACGTGATATTATTATTGGTTTGTGCTACCACTGATCGGTTTGAATTCGGTGACAAGCCCGCTGGTGTCTGCCCACTTGGGTTGTTCTGCTCGCGAAGAGCTGGTGGCGGGAGTCGACTTAGCCCATCTTCCCCGTCCATATTTGGCTTGTCACCGACTTCATACCGATCAGTGGTAGCACAAACCAATAATAATATCACGTGTGTTTTTGTCTTTTGGATTAAATCGGTATTTTGTTATTTTTAGCTTTTTATTTTTAGTTTTTTAGTTTTGTGTTTTTGGAAGTCGGTTTTAATTTTTTTGTTAAAATTTTGTTTATTTCTCGCTTTTAAGTGACTTAGTTCGTAATTTCTCTAAGTTACAATAGCTTAATGTCAACTGCTCATCACCTTTTACAAAATATTGCTTTTCCGGAGGCAGGGACGTTAATTGTTGAGGAGTTCTCCTAGTACATCACCATCAGTTCCACTTCACCATATACATTGTGAGGGGCATAAATTGTTTAGAAACCATATTAAAGTTAACGATTCGGAACCCGTGAAATACCCATTATTGAGTAGTTCCGATGACCATCTGTGGTCTTCATCATCAGTTCCTCTTCTTCAAATTTTGCTTTCCGAAAGCAAAGAAACGTTTTACTATAAAAAATATAAAAATTGCTATAAGTTTTCTCATAATTTTTGAAGAGTTCCCTCGATTACTCCAAGATCCCATCATCAGATCTCGACTTGGTGACAATGGGACCTAATTGGGAGTATCCCCTTTCAAACAAAAAAACAATTTTCGAAATCGCTTCAATCGGAACCCGTGAAATACGTATTATTTTTGAGTTGTTCCGATGACCATCTGTGGTCTTCATCATCAGTTCCACTTCTTCAAATTATGCTTTCCGAAAGCAAATGAACGATTTACTATCAAAAATACCCAAATCGCTATAGGTGTGCCTATAATTTTTGAAGAGTTCCCTCGATTTCTCCAAGATCCCATCATCAGATCCCGACTTGGTGGCAATGGGACCTAATTGGGAGTATACCCTTTCAAAGAAAAAAAGAATTTTTCAAATCGGTCCAACCATCTTCGAGTAATCGGTGAACATACATAAAAAAAAAAAAAAAAAAAAAAAAAAAAAAAACATACATACAATCGAACATAGAACCTCCTCCTTTTTGGAAGTCGGTTAAAAAGAAAACGAACTGACTAAATAACTCATCAATGAAGAACTGACACTTTTCAAGTACGGTTTAGAAGTAGGTAGATCGACGGAAGATATTACTGATAAGGAGTTTTATAACTATTAACATTGAAAATGAATAGTTAAAAATTGAAGTTTAATGTGTGTGTTAAAAATCCCAATATCACAGAGTATCACATGTTAACATACTAGACCCAAATCTTTTTCTCACTTACACAAAACAAATGCGACAGTGTTTTTCTGTGGATCCCTTTTTGCGCAGGGATACTTGAAGGGCCGGGCAGTACAATAAGATATTTTTTGTTTTGGTACATCTTAGTTTCTGAGCTAATAATAATAATGCTTTCAACTTATTTTTCATCCCACTTATTTCACTAAAAAAAGAAAAAGTTCAAAACAAATAGAAGCGAGTAGATTTAAAAATAGAAAAACATTCGATCGTCCGTTACTGATGATGATGTATTATGAGTTATGACCGCCCCCACCCCGCCCCACCCGTCTAAGAAGAAACTACACGCTCAGTTGTAATTATGATGGAATTAAATCCTTTGCTTCGACATAAACAGTGGTCGCTGCGGCTGTGTGGGTGCCTGGTGGCGCTGCACTCCATTATGCGGAATACTAATGACAGAGGGCGGTTGATTAAAAAACTTAAGTCGCGGGGCGTGGCAGCCCTACGCCACCCGCGCCGGGGGGAGTCAGGGTTGCCACCGATAATCAATTGTAATATATTTGTATTCCCCGGTGATTCCATTGGAAATATTATGTAGCGCACACACTGAGAGCGTATGCTCGTTATTAATTTGACAGAATGTGTTAGGTGTGACAACTGTAGCGAGGGCAGGGGTAGGTACCAGTGGCGAAGGGTGAAATATTGAGAAAGGTAACCCGGAAATCTACTTACTCTAAATACTTAATTACAACTTATCATAGTATCTACTTATCGCAAATACCTAAATACGTACGTCGAGGTAACTCCTTTATACTTTTAAAATTACTGATTTTGACATTTCTCAATTACGGTTTCTCAATTACCACTCTCTCGAGTGGTTGTGTTCCAAACTTTTGAAGGGAAGCCGGTGGGAATCGGCTTATATGGTACCTTCGCCACTGGTAGGTACCTATAGTCTAGACTACCCAGCTGCGGTACAGACGTTAGCTCATGGTCATTAGTGGTAGAGTCAATGGATACTCACTATACTCAATGGATACGAACTATCTACCTTTCTTTTTACATCTCTCTCTACCGGAGGAGGCTGCCTATGAAAAATTGCTTTCAGCAATATAGGTCGCCTCATTGTACGTATCCATGTTTCTGTGTTTTTGTAAATATTATGTCTTCTACTGTGTGCGCAATAAAGTATATTTGATTTGATTTGATTTGATACCTTCATGACTCTACCTAGGTAATACTCGAAGTTTATATAGCTGTTCCCCGCGGTTTTTGACATTTATGGTGGTGCCAAATGGTAAATTTTTACGCCAATGGACAGTGCTTCATGATATTAATGAGTGAGTCAGCGAGTAAGAAAATACGTATAAAATGTTAATTTTTTAAGGTTTAAGATGCCTAGTGCCTACTGCAAAGCTTACAAATAATATATTTATATGACATTTATTGTAATTTATATATGTTAAAATTCTCAAAAGATACATAGGTATGAAGAAATTAAATGACTGACGCAATTCAAATAGCTTGGGGCCGAGTTACTGTGATCCGATCAATTACTACGAAATAAATCTTAGGTACCTACGTACAGCTTAGTCAAAAGTGGGTGCTTTAAAATAATCTGTAGAGCCTTAAGAATACCTTTGGTTACATCAAGAAATTATTAGATGTGAAATACGACCATATGTAGGCAATCACTCGACTTGGTATTCCAAAAGATGCTGGTATACTATCCGAGTCTTGCGATTTCTGTCGAAGGAGTTTCGATTTTGCAGGTAGACTTTTGGGAAATATTTTAAACTAAAATATTCTAAACCTACAGTAATCTGTAATAGGTCAAAGTATACCTACAATAACATATCTACATTAGTATAAAACAAAGTTGCTTCCCGCCGTCTGTCCCTCTGAACACTTACAGATCTTTTAAACTACACAACGGATGATTTTAATGCGGTTTTCATCGACAGATAGAGCAATTCAAGAAGAAGATTTTTGTTTATGCTGGAATCCCTCCAGGAACTCTGAAATTACCGCTGGTGTAACTACGGCGGACGACTGGTACCTATCTACCTCAATAAATTCCAATATTCATGTCTAAATAAATAAATAAATGTCTTGTTAAAATAGTTTTGGCGCTACTTTCATATCAATTTCTTCTATTAGGTCCACAGATAGATAGTTATAGAATGGACGAAGCTATAAACATAAGTTTTGTTCTGAGCAAAAGTAGATTAGATCACGGATAATATCAAAACTTATCGATTCGACTATCGATTCTACTATCCTTTAATCGTATTTACTTTGGCGGAAAGCTGGAGAAAATGATCTATGACAATAGCAACATTGACGCTCGATAAATTTTATGGCATTACGTAATTGTGAAACGCACCAGGATCTACATGCTACAGTAATAAGTAAACAGCATACCTAAGTCAGTAGCTAGGTATACTTACACATAGCGCGGAAGCTTTACATAATCTATCTTCACAGACGGTGTAGGTATAAAGTCTGTCCTGCAGTTTCATTGCCATTATATTAAAAAAAATACATAATCATGATGCTTTTGCAACAAAAAGTGAAAAAACTATTTCAAAATGTGTGTATAAATCGATTGACAATAACATTTTCTGACAATTTATTTTGGAAAAATTCATAGCATGCAAAATCAGTTTAGTCACGAGTTTCTCTGATCTTCAAAGATGTTAATAATAAGCGGTACCTAAGTGGTACCTATACAAGGTTCGTGGTTAGTAGGTCTCGGTTCCTTTTGTCGAAGGATACTTTGAAAATAAATTCTTTAAGGCATTTTTAAATAATTCAAAGTTTCTTACCGAAATCATAAGTCGAGTAGAGTCGAAAACTTACAGTTCATTTATCACACTCACATTGTATATAAATAGTAGAGATCGTAGTTTCGATCAACACTACGCGACGCGACGCCATTGCAACTGAATCGCCAATAAATAAATGTTAAAAACAATGCATTTCGCCGAGTCATCGCACGGCCATGTTGCGTATTCGAAAATCAACCGCCGACTATTGTTTCACGACGGCCAATAATTAGTGGGGGGGATGGGTCCGGCCAATCAGCGCGCCGCCGATTAGCGCGCTCCGGCCATTGGCCCTCGCCGCGTTCACAATTCAAAATCGAGCCTCGCAAGTGTCGCCGGCGCGGCGCGGGAAGCCCTAATTACATTGATTGGGCATTCATCGGAGCCCCGCGAGGCGCCGCGCCGTCGGCGACCGTTACTGGCATTTTATAATTCGAACAATGAACTCTGATTTCAAATTGAGTTAAATTATGTGACCGTTTTCTTGAATCGCTGATTTCTGTTTTATATTTCGACTGAATAGATAAATAGATAAGTACGAGTAGATAACTCTTTATTGTAAGTAAGTACCTCCACAAAAAAATGTTTTTACAAATTTTCTTCAAATTAACTTAAAAGTACAGGCTTTTTATCTTATCTCTGTTATCAGGTACCTAAGTAATTAAATGGTAATTAATTATTTACACGCGAGGTGAATGTATAATTATTTTCTTTCTGACTTTTGAGGCTCTTATTTACTATGACCAACATCATTCCTTTCCCATAACGCGCGTCCCCAAAACACAATCCCAGCGCTGATGCCAAACTACTAGAAATTAATGTTCTATATGTATGCCATAAGACACATCGTAAATGAATTTTTTTGTGTGTTAAGAAGTTTTTCTTTGAGCTTGAGGGAAAAATATTTTTCGTGGCGCGTTATCTTAGTGTCTTAGTGACGTGTTATGGTCTTAGTGAATAAGGGCCCTGATTTGAATATTAGCAGTTTTCATAAATCTGTAGGTACCTACTTTACACGACGAATGAGACGTGCATTATTTTTCCAACAAAATTTTTTTCCATAACTTTACATGATATTTATGAAAAACGTTTAGGTAACATAGAAGTTATTATACTTAATATTATATTTTATTATTTATTTATTAAACCAAAACAAAAAGGAACATGGTGTTGATACACAAGCTAGGTAGTTACTAATAATTAGGTACCAAACTAAATGCCTATTCAAACCTATCTAATCTACATTACATAAAACAATAGTAATAACGCTACACTTACACTATGGTAATTAGCCTAACAATGGCCTCCGCACTAGGTGTAGGTAGTCCTGTATCGCGGAGGCTCTTACCTATCGATTTTACACCTTTTTTTTACAAATCCTATGTAACTTAAATTATATAAAGTTTGGAATAAAATAACTATATTTTGTTATATATACATAAAATATCTATGAATATGGTAATAATTAACTATAATTGCATAATCAGTTTCAAGTTAATCAAATTAATGAAGATGATAAGTTTATTTGCAACAGACCACGCAAATTTTTAGTCTAAATTATCGTTGTCACGTTTTAGTGAGAATGTTCGATTTCAAAATTTTAACAATCTAAGCAATAACAACATCCAAGTTATAGAGCTTCTTTGGTAGCTTTTTTCATAAGCTAAAAGCTCGCCGCCGGTCGGCTCGACATGAAGCAACGCTAGTCACGGCTCCTATGCTGGAATATTAAGAGTTTAGGTATATTAAAAAAATGCTTTAAACTTTAAAGGATTGGGAATTTGATTTTTGTATTATACATTATAAGTATTAACTTTTTAAGGGGCTATGCCTTTCACATTAGCAGCACTACTGGCTAAAAAACTTATTAAATATTTCGTTTAAAAAGTAATCCAATATGAAGGACCAATGCACCTTAAACAAGAAAAGTTACTGCAGTAAGTAAGTACCTTACTTTCGGCCTATTCTAAATCTATTTTATAGCAAATTGCCTGAATTTGAACTACACGGGCACAGTAGGCAGTAGATAGTAGGTAGTCACTGATTGCTACGATTGTGTCGCCACAATGCACTCGATGAAGTGCACGTGGCGTACGTTGCTCTGGCGGGACTCCTATTGTCTATGTCCACTTGCTATACACATGCAGGACAGGCAGCGTGAGGCAATAAGGAACCTAAGCCTGCTAACATGGCCAACCTGGTTCTCTGGTAGATCGACTCAGTGTGGGTGACGAAAGGCAGTCACGGGTGACGGGGTGAGGTGAGGCGGGGGGCGACACCCGCAGGCGACGATAACGAACCGTGATAAAATTTATAACAATCCGCCCCCGAACCGAGCGATACAATCAATTTGTATATACAGGGTGACGGCCTTATTATGTTTTAATGTAAAGCACACAACCATAACACGTTGGAGAGGTATCAAAAGGCATACTTAGTTTGCTGCTTAAGTTTCTAGATATGACACCGGCATCGTTAAGACAAGACAAGTATTATGCTAACGATCCAATTCGCTTAAAGTTTCCTCATACGAGTGTCTTTTGAAGAATAATATCTTGGTCAAAAATGTATTGGTGCGTAATCGAATAAATCAATAGGTAAGTTCAATGTAAATAGTAGGTACTTTCAAAACATTACGAAATGTGTGAGTCATTTGATAGTACCGACTAGGAAAAATGTGATTGGCGAACAGTAATCACAGTAATTCACAACACATAACTATCTAAAATGACGTCCATGGAATTGTACAAAACGCCGTTGGTTTGTAAACCGACGACGACGCCGATACAGGTGAAAAAAAAATGTTATCATCCGACAACACCCTGTATGGGCTGAACCGCCGCTACCTCCGGCGCTGTACCTATAGGATGATCGCCAATACGGCGTCATTAGGATTTATGTGATAATTCGCATTGTTGGGCGGGCGGGGGCGCGGCGCGGGGCGCGCGGCGGCGGGGTCGGCGGTCGAACGTCACGATCTCACGATCGCAGCCTACGCCACACGCTTCGCCCCGCGGCGTCGCCCGCGCTCCCCGACACGCGCGCCCGCCGCAGGGCTGCCGGCTGTTGCGAATACTAATTTTCATCTTAACAGGCTTATATCCAGGGTATAAAAAACAAAATTATATTTACTCCGTCTTGTAGATTAATAAAAAATAATAGACACTCGTATTTTTTGCTTTTTAAGATTACATATTGAATAAATACTAAGATAAAACGCATTAAAGTTTAGGAGTGGAGGCACTTAACGTCATAACGTGCTATAAACTGTAGCATGGCGTGACGTCTCGCGACATTTCAACTTAATGTATCTCCGTTATTTTTGGTTACGTAAACAAATTAAAAAAACGTGTCCAATATTTTTTGTTAATCTACAAGTCGGATTAAAAATTAAAATTTAGTTGACAAGCCCATTATAGCATTACCTACTTGGATTCAAAGACACGATGCTACACGAAAATCCAACGTATGGATTTTTCTACCTCAAAAATCGTCTTGTAAATGACTTGGATTGGAGATGGTAAGTTAGCTACGATTAATGAGTTTTGTATCTCGATTAAAATAAACTATTATTACATAGTTTGTTTGACGGTTAATTACCTACTACGTACCTAACATAGGACATTTTTTATTCAGAAATAAAGAGTTTTCAAAGGCAATCCCGAAACATATCCGGGTGTAACCGTGGGCTTAGCCGATGCTAAGTAGGTATCTAATAAAAATAAATAAACAAATAATTTGAAAAATTTGATATTAAGCCTTTGCTTACCTCTCAATAGCTATTTAAAGCGTAATAGCAGGTATATTGTCATTCACTCAGGTATACCTATTTTGAGATTCCCTTGGGAAATCAGAGAGGTAGATATACAAAGAATCTTATTCTACTGGCTTTCTAATTATAAATGATATAAATATAAATGCAATGTGACTCACGTCGATTCGCTAGTTGCTGCGTTGCATCATGAAAGTCGGACAAAAGCAAACTGCTTTCGCATTTATAATCTTATAGGTACTAGCTGTTCCCCACAGTTTCACCAGCGGCAATTTCGGAGTTCCCGTGAGAATTCCGGGATAAAAAGTACCCTATGTCCTTCTCCGTACCCCTGAAAACGTGTATGTAAAATTTCGTGAAGATCGGTTGAGCCGTTGAGGCGAAAGCGTAACAAACAAATAAACAAACAAACTCACTTTCGCACAAATATTAGTAACGATTATAATTATTATATTGGTTTCACGTTGCGGCAGCTGGCTATGTCAATCATAAAAACCGAGTAACAAAAGCTGATTTTCGAATCCAAACTTAAGAAACCCAAGTGGCAGCCCTAGATCCGCGGCGGCGATGGCACCGGTGGCTCTGGAATTAGTTTTTACTTTTTACATCGACGTCGGTGTCTGTTCGGTAACGACCGACTCAATCACGGGGGAGCGGGGGCGGTGGGAGTGTGGGGGGTGCGGGGGGCTCAGTATCAAGTTATAACGAGTTTGGACAAGTTGCTAATGAGAGGCGAGCGAGTGTCACGCGCCGCCGCGCGCCTGGGGCGCAGCCACTTTGGCATGCGCTGGCTTTCGGGGACTCCGAGTTTTGAGTCTGACACATTTTAAGGCGAGTCAATTTTGTAAACTAGCTTTATTCCTGACTCTACTTTTATACTGAAACTGCACTATCTGTAGCTAAGTTAACCCATTTCGATGAAAGAAAAGTTTTAAGTTATAATAGATTACATTTATTTATTTAATCATTAATACACACAAGGACAACATAAACAGTATCTACTGCGAAAACTGTGAAAATCTTGTTAAATAATTTTAATTTTTAATTTTAATTTCACACTTGCACGCTTTTTGTATGAAACGCGCCTAAACAGATTAACTATACAGGCTATAATGTGAAATTTGAAGGTAGGTTCATAAAAAATCCGCCTTCGAAACGAATTATGAATGCCCGGTTTCCACGGCGGCTGAAGCGAGAAAATTAAATGTCAATTAGAGTCAGGACTAGAGTCCTCAAGAGGTCTAAATCATAGTTTTCAGGAAAAATTTCTCACATAATTTTTCTTTTGAATATTTATACATATAAAATGCTTTGTCCTGAATGACTGACTGGCTCGTTCGTCACTCTTTTCACCCTCTTAAACTGTAAAATTTCCATAAACCCTGAAAACTAATTTCTTTATATTAAAAGAATAGTCAACTAGCAATTTCTACAAATCTTAGATACATGCAGTTGATATTTCAATCAGTACATCAAGTTTTCATCTTGATTTTGCCTTCTTAGAAGTTTCCAGAAATCCATTCTTATAATGGTTACCTACAATAAAAAAGGAAGCATGGTTCCCAGTTTCATGTTCTTAGCTCCAGTAGGTACCTGCCTATTGTTTCAACTGAGCGATGATGAGTTAGTAATGACTGAGGAATCATATTAAAAAGATTTATTGATAGAATTAACAAATCTAACCGAGCTAACCTCAGGAACCGCTCTATAGGGGGTTGAGAGAACCTACCTCTAGTGTTGATCCAAAATAGTTAGCCAAATCAATTTAGCTTGATTGATTGAGTCATATCTAAATAACCGAGCATCAAAATGTCCGAACACCTAAACTCTCACTTGTTTTATACTTAGTATTACTGTCTCCCGCGGTTACACCCGCGTTATTTTCGGAGTTCCCGTGGGAGTTTCGGGATAAATTTGTCACTCAAGACTACCGCAGCTTCCTATTAGTGAAATAATTTTCAAAATCGGTTCAGTAGATCCATAGATTACCCCCTACAACGTGACAAACTCACAATTCACAAACTTTACCTCTTTATAATATTAGTAGGTACCTATAGAAAATGTAATTTAAAAACTAAGTATATCATTATTTTATGTTTTTACTA
This sequence comes from Zygaena filipendulae, assembly GCA_907165275.2. Lineage (NCBI taxonomy): Eukaryota > Metazoa > Arthropoda > Insecta > Lepidoptera > Zygaenidae > Zygaena > Zygaena filipendulae. The sequence continues at coordinate 11,718,079 of OU015664.1, forward strand.
TAAAATAGTGTAGCAAACTCATCAGCACATCAGCAATAGATCAGCTTTTGTACAGTACACGTTGATTATAGACGGGTTATACCAGGACTCTGAGTGAGAGGTCTGCAGGTGAGTCTTACTTTTCGTATGAAATACGTTCAAAATCACGACATAATGCTGAGTCAAGGACCATTTTGAACGTGGAGACACACCACACAAGTGACAAAATATGTTATTATTTCTTGTTTAGTTTTATTTCGTTTTTCCTTGTTTTGTTTTTTTTTCTTTATTTCGTTATTATTTATTTTGTTATTCTTTAATTGTTTTCATTTGTGTTGTTCTGTATGTGTTCATTTGTGTTGTGTTTCTCCTCTTGCTTAAATAAATCTTTCTTATCTTATCTTATCTTATCAAAATAAAACACCAGAAGGCCTGGATTTTGTTAATCTCTGATACTGCTGGACCGATTTTACTGGCAGATATTTGGTGTTACCTATAAAGATACCTTAAGCTACTTTTATTTCAGAAAAAAATTGTAATTTAAAATTATTTTAGATATTTTATTTTGATTAAAAACTATTAAATAAAGTTGGGCAACGATCGATCTGATTTTCATTTTACAATGGTGGTATAGTCCCGACTCCCGTATAAATTGGTTAAGAGAAGTTTTTATTTTTTGTTGTAAAAACTAATACTATAACATGCAATTACATAATTCTAACACCTTGCGCCGATACCGAAGCCTCCATGTGATGTGGGACACTTGAGTGCCGATTAAGTGCCTCCGTACGAAATACTTAGGTACTTGTACGAAGTCAAAATAAAGACTTCGCCGACAAGTTACGTCGAGTATCGGGGTTCGCGGGCCCTTCTCGCACAAACCAGCAGTTTTCACTTAAACGGAATCCACTCCCAACCCTTCTCACTGAGTGCGAGTGCTCAGCCGGAGTTATTCTGCTGACGCTACGCAAGGCAACGCTCGTCGCAAAATGGCGTCGCATATTTACCATTTTCACTCGTCACCCCTACACGCCACGCACAAACCCTCTACATAAACATTTCAAATAAAAATGCGCCATTACTATTTGCATTCATATCTAAAGAAAACATACATGCCAAATATTGTGAGTGAAACTTTGACTCGCCTGTTCTACAAACTAAAATCAACTTTAACTCGTACCGCTTGAAGTCCAATGTTAACGTGTTGTGAGTACACATTCGTGCGTTTGAATTCGTGCAGTGAATTTGAATGCGTATTATGTGTCTCGCTCCGGCGCGTAGTTGCGATATCGCCGTCCTGCTCTGGCGGTAAGTAAAAGGTGGGAAGATTGAGCCGATAACAGGCAACTGCCACTGGTCCGATTATACAGCTCGAGAATAGTAAACACGGGCCGGCTGTAGGGATGTGCGAGGTGGGCTTATCGATCATTGACGTTTGTTGCTACGATAAATGATGGTGCGATATTTAATTCAAAATGAAATCTATGAAATCGATGAACGAAAGCGATGTAAAATATATGTACCTATATATTATAATAATTTTTCTATAATATTTAAATTAGACACTAAAAATAAATTCCAAAATGCCAAAAATTACCATTTGGGAAGTTTTGGTACCTATCTATTTTTGCGTTAATCACGTTTCATTAACACTTACTTTTCATTTAAGATGTACTTAAATGAAAAGTAACTCCTTCAAAATCTTTTTTTATGAAATAGGTACTTACATTGTTAAACATAATTCTACAAAGATTACGTTAATTTCATAATTTTCTTTTTCCCACATTTTCCCAATACTTTATCTGATGAAAATTACAATGTGAATTCTATGATGCAACTATTTAGTTAATCTTATCTATTTATGTAGGTAATGCTTCAGCACACGAAATGAGAAAGAATCTTATTGGAAAATTACACCTACCTCTAGACCTTACTTAACAGATACATATAATAGGTAAGTATATAAAAATCTGACTTTTTAACATCTGAAGTGTCCGAATATCGATATAAAGAGTTGATCGCAACCCTAGCGCCTGAAGCGTCGGCTCAACCAACCATAACTAATAGTTGTGAATAAATCGCTGGTGTCAGCACAAAGACCGGAATTTTTCATCGCGTCCGCGTCCACCAATCACAGCGGAGCGTTGCTCAGCTCTCGGCCAATAGCGGGCCGAGTTTCCAGAAAAGAATTTCAAAATTATGCTCGCCTCAATTCACCACTCCTGTTTTCACTGGAGCCGCGGGCTTTGGGTCGCGTCTTCTAATACATTTTCAAGAAGTGTGTGACTTATTTTGAGCTCTACCTTGATGGCATGAAGGGCGAGTCGTCGGTGCGCACTCCGAGCGACTCGTTGAAGTCGCGAAGGGTTCGTGTAATTGTAATTGCGAATGGCGTCGCAGCCGCTCCCAGGGAACGCATACGGTTAATCAAATCAAAAAATTGATTGAAATTGATTTTCTCTTTCAATGTCTACCTAAGTATTGGAGTTAGAAAACCATTTTCTAAATGAATTTTTTTTAACTTACTAAACGTCAATTGAAAATTTTACCTACTTACTCAAAGTAATGAAAAGATATGTTTAAAATTGTTTTTTCTATGAAATATCTGCTTATAAATAACTCGAACGGTACGAATTCGAGTGTCAACAATTCATTTGCCAGCTACTCGAAATTAAAAAAAAAACATGAGAGAGTCCAAGCATTGTGTTAAATTCCTTTGGGCGCATTGTCTGCTCGACCACAATACAAGCTGCGCCTCTTGAGCCGCGTCGCTAAGTTGTCACGTCACACTCCAAATAAAATTCACAAGACACTCGTCTTTTAAAGAAAAAAAAAGTTAACTATCGTTTAATTTTACAACAAACACGATAATAATGTTACCGTAGGGCCGGCGGACCTTTCGATCGGCGGACAATCCCGCGGGATGAGTCGACATAACGCACCATTGTGCGTGGATGGGTGATAACGCGCCAACAATGGCCGGCGCGCGTACCTGCGCCCGCGCAGCTGTCCCCACAAAAGAACAACCGACATTGACCGTCGTATTTCTTTAATTGTATTAATATTGATATTAGTGTGCGGACACAATGGCAGTCATTGTGCGGGCGGGCGTGAGGCGCGAGTTGTGACAGCTCGCTAACTGACAGGTGTCGGCTGTCACCGCGACGAGCGAACTGTCGGTAAAAACGTGCGACCGCGTGCACCGCACTGCTTTAGCGTCACGCGATACTTCCCGCTGATCGATCGATGCGCGCTTTGTTTTGATCGATTAATTGATTCTCAATGAAAGGGTATTTGGAGTTGTTTTGCTCCGAGATATCGAGTTACTTTGGATAATTTCGTTTGAAGTTCCAATGTTTTATTGTTTAGATCAGTTTTGAAATTGACTTCCTGCGATGCCTTTCTTCTTTGAACGGTTTTTATTGTGATAGCTATCATTACACTTGTAGAAAACGAGATATAGGATTTCTTTAACGTCCATGTAAAAACTTAAAGGGTGTAGAAAACGTAATACCACTCATTGATTCATTGAATAACAGTGAAATCATAAAAACTCCTTCCATAATATATGAAGCTAAAATTTGTCTGCTAGCTAGTAGGTACTCACAACACTTCTAGAGAACCCGTTGCTAGTAGTAATTAAGCCTGACTGCTACGCCAGATGTCTCGAGTTCGATCCCCGCATCAGAGTGAATATTGATATTATGTTGAATATTGGTGTTCCCTCTGAGTCTGACTGTTTAGTAAGTACCATATATATATAATTATAAAAAAGGATTATACCCGATGTCTTGGGGGTTTAGTATCCAAAAAACAGCAAATAAAAATAGTGTGACTTATAAACTAACAAGTTCTGCTTAGGTGTCGTGTGATACATATCTATCTAATGTAAAAATATTTTCGTTATCGTTATTTTTATGCATATCATTACGAAAACCTGGTCTCGATGGTAGCTGAAGCGATTGTATTTCTATCATATTATAGTATTATGAATGATGGCTACTACGAAAAAATGTTATTTAAAAAGAAAAAGTGTACGTAGACGCTGTCGCATACGGCGTAGCACCAGCGTAGACCTTGCTACGCCACTGCTTATACCTACATAGTTCTTCTGTTTGTATGGTTCCTATATAACTAGACGTCAAAGATATTTAAAAGAAAAGAATAAACCAACTATAAGCCATTATGATACAAGTGTCCATGATGTTGTATAACTGATCCTCAATGACATAAATAATGAGTTTGTCTTTGTGAATTTCTTTTCATCCGGGAATGAAAAAAAAAATCATCTTATAGGTATAATATCATCATATACTTGTATTATAAAGCTGAAGAATTTGTTTGTTTGGTTGAAAAAACATTTTTTGTATTGGATACCTAGTCCATTTATCAGGAAAGGCTATTTCATATTACAATAAAAAATATATTCCTTTTGAGAGCTTCCGTTGCAAGTGTTGCGTAAACGGTTAGCGGTTATTTTTTCCTGAAGTTAATTAAATAGTTCGTCCATCATAATTTGCAATTATAAGAATAAAAATACTAAAAAGTAAATAAATAAAATTTCGTATCAAAGATGTAATATTCACTTGCATGTTACATAATTATAGGTAATTGTGAATCTTCCAATGGTTGGGATGGATTTGGTAGAGATATTATAATATATCAAGGATTAAAACTTCCAAATCTTTCAATTGAATCTAATGGGAGAATTACAAATGAAAGCTCGATATTAACACCGCGGGCATCAGCTTCGTAAGTAAATAAAACCAATATACCCAGTTTATTTCATATTATTACTGCACATAATTATAAATAACTGTCGAGTTTGTTCTATACTTTTATTACTGTCATAATATTGAACAATGTAATGTCACAATGGCCGGGAACTAGCCCACATGCGTCGTTGGACGCGCCGCGTAACGACCTCGTTATGTGCTTAGCGCCACACATCCACGCAACACCTATTATGTAAATAGGTAAATATAGTAATTTGTGCGACAGCCGACAGGGGGCGCACGCGGTGGTAATAATATTGAAAACGCGATGATTTGTATTACAAAAAATTGTATTTAAGTTCGTTTGTTCGCTCGACCCACCCCCGGGAACCGACAGTAACCCGACACCGTGTTGCCGAACCATAATAGTGTTTTATCTAACTGTCGAGATTGTGCGATAAACGAAATATAAATAAACAGGGGCTGTTATCCAAATATTGTATACCTATTATACAAATTAAACAGCCAAACTAGCAAATTGCTGGCGACTTCGTCCGTTTTTGTCGCTTCGTTTTTAGACTAACGAACCTATTCATATTCTAAAATGTGAATGCCTCGCACCCAGCGAACCTCCGAGAAACGTGAAGTATGCTCGTTTTCAAATACAAACAATTTTGGGAAAAAAACCATGGGAATTCAGTTTAAATAAACTCTACATCTCTAAACGGATACTTAAAATTCCTTTTTTTTACTTAATAACAAAGTTGACAAGCGCAAAAATAAGATTTACTTATGCAATATTATAAATACCTACCTATCTCTCAAAATTTTACATACATAGGTATATGTAATTTATTTGAAGTGTTTCCATTCACTAGTAATGGATTATGTCAGAAAAAAACATAATAGCATTATCTGCTCATACCCTTTTCCTTTGTTATCTGCACAATAAGTGTCACTGCAAAATTGAAACCCGCATTTTCAGCTCAAGTTATTTATAGTTAAATAATCCTTTTCGCTCAGTCACTAAGATTCACTTTATATTCATGTGTAATGTTGCTGTCGCTTATCATGATATTGACACGATGAGGCGGCAGCGGTTGCATTGAAGGTGTGATACTTATCGAGATGCCCTTTGTTGAGGCGAATAATTGAATATTCAAATGTAATACCCGCGATTTGTTTGAATTAACATTATGTGAAGCACACAATGCTTATCACGTATTTCTAAAGGACCGTGAAGAGTTTGGTTGTGTGTTTGTACGGCTGTGACAGGCACCACATTCGTATTTCTGTCTGTTGTCACTTCGTTGAGTCACCACCGATCAGCACTAGCAGTGGTTGTGAATTCAACTAAATAGTACCTCCGCACCACTCATAACATAAATTGATATCATCACAATGTTTTCTGCACTCATCAGGCCTGCCTTATTATATACGTATTTTTAGTTTGTTTGTAATTAATAATGTTAGTTTTCATATTAAAAAAATGATCATCATGAAACTCTGCTTACACGTTGCCAGGGGTGCGGAAAAGAACATAGAGTACTTAGGTACCTAGTTTTATTCAAGGATTCCTGCGGTTCAGAAATTAACACGGGTAAACCGGCGAGGGACAGCTAGAATCGTATATATACGGGTATAGGTATGTACTATACTTTCAAATTGAAATATTGAAAATTAATAGAGCAATAAGCAATCCAATTTCCACAAGCAAGGGCTGCGTGCGCGTGCAGCCGCGCCGAGGGCGGGCGCAGGGTGATTGCCCATCAGTACCCTTATTTACTCGTATAAAAAACTTGTATAATAAATATGCAGTATATAGGTACTACGTTTGCTTGGTTTCCGAAACACAAGCTTAGCCTATAATTTAGTGTCACGTTAATTTTGGAGTTCCCGTGGGAATTACGGGATTTGTGTGCACGACACTGTGCCTTCACTTATAGGAAAGTGAATGATTTTTTGAGTTTATTGCAAATACACATAAAAAAAAACAATTATTTTTCTTTAGAATAATGAGAGTTATAGGTAAAAAAATTATTAAAACAATTTCAGTTTAAGAATTATTTTAGAATCTACTCCTGTTAGTATTCCATTTGAAACTTTAGATAAACATAAGAACAATTTATTTTACTAGGCGGTCTAAGAAGTTGCTTACGTAGAACTAATTTTCGTAGGCAGCCGACGAAGGAGTACTTACCGTGCTCTGATAATATTTTAAGCAAATTTAGTTATTTCAAATCAAATCAAAAATTGGATCTTATCTCATATACCTAATCGTTAGCAGATTCTTAAAACTAAAAATTACATATTTATTTTTGTTAACGTATCAATAGACATTAGTTGATATTTTTTTATAAGAATTGATATCGTCACAGGAATGTTCTGTGATTTGAAAAAAAAAATTGCCATATTGTAAAAAGTCGAGAAAAAATCTCAGAAGAAATATTATGTACAAAAAATCTCTTTCCTTCTGCCAAGTTTTTCCCTACATCATGTGAAATTGAATTTTATATATTCTGCGGAATACAACCAACTTTGCATTTAGAAATCGTAGAAACTAGCTGAACATGCCATTCGCGCGTGGGGTCCCGGCGCGCGGCATCCCGCGCCATCGTCAACCATTTCAATGTTTTCACCAATTTTAACATCCGCAATCGTGAAAACACATAAAGATAATATATTGTATTAGTTACATAGGTAGGTAGGTACCTATGTACGAAATTATATAAATTACGATGGTCATGGACTCGTCGTTTTATTTAATTACTAATACCACATTAATGGGTGGCAAATTAGTAACTTTTTATTAATACCTTATAATTTATTATTAACTTTTTTTCAGGAATGAGGTTCTTCATGCCCGTTCTTTAACTCCTATCAATGTAATTAGATATAGATATTTTGATAATGTTTAGTGAAATGGTTAGTTAGTGGAAAACCAATTTTACAGGAGTTATATACCGATAAGGGCACGTGATGTAATGATGTAAATAAATAAAAAAATAAATAAAAAATAAAATAAACAAGGCCAGCGCTTGACGATATCCGAAATACGCCGGACGGATCCTACCTAGAGAGAGCAGGCGCGGATCAAGGATTTGGTTGAAGGGGGCAATTTTGGTTGTAACATAAAATTTTTAGAACTTAGCTACCACTGAGGAATTTACACAGTCAAAATTTTTCATAAAGCCTGATTAAAGTACCTAATTTAGTCCTAAAATTTAGGGGAGGGGCAAATGCACCCCCTGCGTTAAGTCGCATAAAGGGGACATAAGGCTTTTTTTCGTCACGTGAAGATTTCTACCAGTGAACTTCTACCGTAAACCGGATCAAGAAACTTCGTTCCAAGAATGTGGTGCAGGTATATATAATTTTTCTTTAAACAACATAAAATAAGGAACGTCACGGCAGAGAGTGTGTAGTATTATTACGTCGATATCGACATGGGGCGAGTACAGCGCAGCACTACGGCTAGCGTCACGCACATTGCGGCACTCGAACGAGCTGGTCACGCATTTTTTCAATGATTAGATTTTAGATGAACGCAGGCAAATGGGGTGCCTCCAGCTATACGAAGCGACGTTTTTAGAGAAGCTAACACAAGATTAAGGTATATATACCATATAGCTACATGTACGCTAGTTGTTTTTTACAGCATCACCCGCATTAATTTTGGAGTACCCACGGGAATCCCGGGACAAATAGTACCCTATGTCCTTTTCTGCACCTGCATGCAAAATTTCATGATCGTCAGTTGAATGCGTGCGAGTTGAGTTAATGCGTGAAAAAATTACAGAGTTACTTTCGCATTTAAAATATTAGAATGAATACGTTATATATAAGTAATACATATTTTATTTACTTAGAAAACTTTTTGCCCCGTTTATGTTATTCATAAGTTTTCGAGTGTGCACGTTCAGTTGCGGATGTTCCTGATATTTGTTATTTATATGAGGAAACAGTAATTAGTATAAAACCTTTTAAAATAATAACAATCGATGGTGCTATACGTACCCATGTAGTTATAGAGTCCCCCTTTCGGATGCTTTCTCTTACATCCAACTATATGCCTACAAATTTTCTTTATCACTTTTATATTATCTGCCTCGAAACGCGGTTTCCTAGGAGAGGATCGAATTAGTGTTCATAAATACAGTGTATTTTATACTTAAAAAATCTAGAACAAAGGTCACTATTGTTAATGATCTTCAGGAATTTATTTTTTTACACTACATTAAAATTACCATAATATCATGGATACATATTATAATGCACGCCAATGAGTGGAGTGCACATTGTAAATTACAATGCACAAAAAAACTTGTCATGTAATATATCTTTAAGAATACTTTGTTCTGCTCGTGTTCAATAAATATATAAAACGTATTTTTTTTATTTTCCCCATCGAATAAGGCTGCCATTAGCTGGTAGCGGCGACGCATCGCGAGCGGAATGGAATAAGAGAATAACGACTCCAGTAACCTTCGACGAGTGTTGAGGACGTCTGCGGTACGGGGCGGGGTGCGCGGGGGGCGGGAGAGGCTCTCGGAGGGGGGTGGGGGAGGCTCTCGGAGGGCGGGCGCGGTTACGTGAAGGGTGCTCTGAAGAGAGAGCACTCTTCGGAAATTGCAAGTCGCGCAGAGGACAAAGACGTCAGAGACAGCTCATAGATAATGCCAATTCTTGGTGATTGATTAATGTCTTTGCTTACATACCTGCTACTAACTAGGAATATCGTCACTTTAACATGCAATAACGTCTCATGTGACCACATAAAAAAGTCTTGGTATACTGACGTTTCTTTAACGCTAAAATAGACTGAACCATGCACCTCGTAGATTTTCTTATATTTTGCCTCATATTATTGAATATCTAAATAATATTTATTGGTAATAAGGGAATTCACAATATTATTTATTTATTTATTTATTTATTTATTGGGCTCACAAAACAGGTAACAATCGAAATATTGACTAAAATTATAATATAAAGTTGTGGAGCTAGACTGTTACCACAGACATGTGGGCACAGCATGGTAAACGCAGTTATTAAATAAAAATAAAAAGCTGTTAGGTCGTTAAAATAAAACTTAAAGTTATGTTAGTACTGTTAAAATAAAATCATAAAAAAATAAAAAATAGAGAAGAAGGAAACGATCAGAGCAGAGAGGAACGAACCGGGATCATGCATTTTTTTATGGTTGCTTTAAAAACGTTATGACGTGGGTCAAAGATATCACAGCAACATCATTAGACATATCGTTGTACAAACGGCACATTCGGACAATGGGATTGTAGTAAGATGTGTTGTTTTTGTAGACATCAAGTTTAAAGGGGAGGGCTTTCTGCTAGTGTACCTGGTATTGAAGTTGAGACTGCGAAGTAAGGAAGGGGAATAAAAACTAGAATGTATTAACTTATGAAGAAAAAGTAGATCAAATTGTTTTCGTCTTATGTATAGTGGTGTAATTTTAAATTTGTGCAGTCTATCCCTATAATTAACTAATTTGCGTCCCATACCATATCTGTAGCTGAGAAATTTGAGAAATTTTCTTTGCACTCTTTCAATCGTGTCCGAGTGTACCCTGTAACATGGGGACCATATAACAGAGCCATATTCCAGGACGCTTCTCACCATAGCATTAAAAATAGTGACCAAGCTTTGATGTCTCTTAAAACTATTAGAACAAGAAAAAACTATAAACATATCCAATATTTATCTGAAAACAGATTCAGTTAAACCCGCACTTCCTTTATTCATCACACAAAGTATTCTTCTACCGGGAATCAAACTTGGGACCTCTTGATTTGTGAAACGTCATGGCATGCTTAACATGCCTGTGACAATTCGGCCATCTTTATATTTGTTTATTTTGTGCACAGAATTAAAAAAAACGATGCAATAACAATGAAAGTGTCGCGTTTCGCACGCAGACGTGTCGTGCCGGTCCGTTGTGCGCCGTGTGGCGTGTCGCGTATCGTGTCCGCGCGTGTGTGTGCCAGTTTGATGTTGTTTACCGTAAGAGGACACCTTTGTTTGTTCGGACCCGACACTTAGAATGTTAGTCTGTCAGTTGTCACGGTGTCAGCGCTAGGCGTGTTTGCCATGGACACAATCGGATAATCAACTATTTCTTTTTTTCAGTTTTATTTAATGTTTGTAGAAATTTGAAAATCAGCGTTGTGATTACTGTGGCCGCAACCACGCCGCAACATAAATGCTGAGTGGAGTCCCTTTTAACATTATACCTACTATGTCAGGTACTTATTTTTACCAATTAAGTTTGCTTTATCTCCATGGCAAGGGCAGGCTGCTTTTATCATGTGAAAAAATAAAATAGTCTATACATAAAATAGTTTTTTGGAACCTGCGCTTTAGGGTGTAAATTATTGATACTATTTTCTTTTTTAAAATTCTTACAATTAGAGAAATTACAAAAAAAAAAATTATGGATAGATATGAAGAAAAAGTCTTGACTCTTGACTTATCCTCTTACATATACATAGAATTTTTAGAGATTTTACAGTTACACACACACTTCTCACGTTTACCTTTTGGTACCAATAAACTTCTATTCAATTCTTACTTTACACAATATCGCAAATCTATTGTATTACAGTTACTTTTATGTGTGTCCGTTATGATTGTAATATCGTATAGTATTTTCAGTATAATATTACAACTATAAAAATTATTACTATTTCGTTCATGCAAAATATTGCGAAATTAAATAAATCTTATTTCACATCAGCTTTTCATCTTAAAATTGGAAGTGAAGACGTTCTTTGACTCACTTCTTTGTGATTTTATGATACAATGGAATAACACTCAACTTGATACACTGGCGAGCATTTCGAATCTATATTTCAATTATATTTACGATTTTTTGAAATTAATACAAATATTTATAGGTATTTTTTAATTTTAAAATTTTAAATACCTATTCTAAAACATGGCCACTCTAGTTTTGAAGATGTAGAAAATTTTACATTTTTTTTTTTTTTTTTTTTTTTTATTTAAAACGTTTACAATTATATTTTTCTTATATATAATTATTTCAAAAGAATACTGTTTCATCGAATCGCTTTGGGTATACCCACGTCGCCCCCCAGGACTGAGCGGAAAATCTTGCATTATTCAGGTTTCCTTTCTCATTATTATCATAGTGCAGTGGGTGCCGAGTGTGTACCGGTCCCCGTGCACTGATGTGTACGTTCCCTCATCGCTAAACGATACGAGGTACGATTCCGGTACACAAAGCGGTATTGTGCCGTGATTGGAGTGGAGCTCGCTTCTCTGATGTTTTCTCATTTCGCCTTTACATATTATTATTTTGTTTTGTAGCCGCGGTACGCCTCTTCACAAGCCTCCGACCATAAGGCGGCCGTGAGAGGGGGTGCATGGGGGGCACGGGGCGCGCAGGCGTTGCGAGGTCGCGCCGGCCCTCAGCGGCTAACGAACGAGGCGACATCAAAGCGCCAGCTCTTTTCAGCCTTTCAGTTATTGAAATGAGGACCTTTCCCTGCAAATTGGACGTCGTTATTACGTCGTTGTATAATTTATGTACTCCTTATGTACTGTCCGCATTGTACATAGTGTTAGCGATCATCTTTGTGGGAGTTTCAATTATATACCTACTTCTGTTTCGGTGCGACAGATGAACATCTAAGTAGATGCAGTATGGCGCGTTGATGTCTTTTGTATGGCCATTACCGGCATTGTTTTAACAGTCGCTTTGGAAGAGGACAATAAAAGTTGTATTAACGTAGTAGTAACCGGTAGCCACCCTACGTATTCTCCCCTCATAGTGACAAAGTTCCCTCCTTTATACTTATTTTTCAACAAAAGAATGTGTGATATTTTTGAATAAGACATTATGTACTTATCTCGACCGACGATAACGGTTGCATTTATATTTCGGCAGCCATCGCTAGATAGAGTCGCGCAGTAACGCGCTCGAGTGCGCAATCCCGGGAGGCCCGGGGCCCGCGCCTGCCGTGCTGACTGTCAGGAAAGAATCGCACCACCATTGCTTGAAGGGTTGTCAATGCTTCACGTTTTTTTTAGTGGTGTTCTTTAACACAGCTCACGGTAGGAGAAAATTCGCAGATACTGTCATGATCAGAAAAAGCGTTATGCGCCATATTATTTTTCATCACGTGTGAATGACAAAATGACAATTTGTTTGTTTTTTGTGATTGTTTTTAATCAATTCGTGAGTTTAACTGTTTTATTATTACAAATAGAGACTCAAGAAGAGTTAATAAAATTTTATATTAAATCATTTTCAATAGATACACATGTAAACACACATACGTTTAGAAAAGACGTGAGGAACTTTGTTCCTGACAAGTGACAGGGTTCCACGACCAAACCAGGTATTTTTTTTTTTTCAATTATTATACTTCTAAAATTAATTTAATTTCCTACGTGTTTATATTTTCAGCATTTCTAACAAGACATTCGGCAAGTATGTACGGGTAAATATTTTCTGTTGCGTCGATAACATTTTTTCGTAAAGCTATGTAGCTATGTATATAAAGCTATGTATATTGTCATGTTTTTTCATAGTGGTAGGTACTAAATACAAATTATTTTATATTTAACGCTCACAAACTCGCAAATTTCATGTTCGCCGCTTGATGTAGTTTTTTTACAACCTTTACATCCACTTTGTAGTCCCTACCCTACTTGCGTATGTATATGTCGAAATTTTATAATTTTTGCTACCATGTTACCCCCAACCCTACAGCCCTCGCTCACAAACACATCATACGAATATGCAATAACCTGCGAACTGTCCCCCCCCCCCCCCTACCGCACCGCTCCCCGTCCACACTTCGCGCTGCGAAGATTCAAATCGACTTATTTGTAAAACTTTCTTCCGATAACTTATGGGCACTTCTTGAATGCCTTCGTAATAACTGTTTGCCTCTATAAATGATGTCGACGCGCAACTTACATTCGGTCCGTATATTTGACTTATTCGTGAGTGTATGAAATTTGTGTACTGTCGTTTCAATATATTTATTCAATTTACATATCAATTGAACCTTTTAACATGGATGTTCCGAAACTACATATTTCTTTTATACATAAGCCAAATCCAATACATTTTTTCAACCATATCAGTTTATTCAATACGAGATGATTTTCACTTGCATCCATATTAAATATAAATGTTGTAAATAATAAGTATCATAGCAGCACACTTTCTGAACACCGTGAAGGTTGACTGGCAGAGAATGCCACTGTGGCATTAAGTCCGCCTTTTGTACCATGTTGTGCAATAAGCTTAAATAAATAAATAAATATTATTCTAAACCAAATTACTTTTCTACATCCGTGATATTTCGGATTATTTGTTGCGAAAATACTACCTATTCCGGTTCACTAATGTTCCAACGACAATCGAGACTTGACGTTTAGTCAAGATCTAAGACTCTAAAATTTCTTAGTCTATGCTCTTCTTTCCATGTAACTATATTCTCTTTGCTCTTTGCTTCTTTCATTCAAGGTGAGTTTTAAATATTTAAATCTCAAATTGGAATAAGCTCCGTTCATCGTTTACCGTATACCAAAAAGCTTAAGAGCTGTATTTTCTTGCCTTTTATCAAACTATTGAAAGGATACTGAAAAACCCAAAATAGACTCCTGTGCCGTGGACACTATAGTCGTCGATACACTGCCAATATTTGTCCAAAGCACATACTCAACCTACTGACTAAACTATTTAAGGTCCAGAAAAAGTTTCACTAAGTTATAAAGTTTCACTAAGTCTATATTAAACTTAGATTAGGCACTGTCTATGTTTGTTTCTTTTTCTTGTGTGTTGTGCTGAATTAAATGTATTTTCTTCTTCTTCTTCTTCTTTTAATCGCTATTAAGTAATTCCGCATAAAGAAAAAATATAAAAGTGCCTTTCTTTGAACGTGCATCACGCTGAAACTGCTGCTGCATTTACATTTAACTTATTGAATAGAAAGCTCATGTCCCACGTCAACAATCGGAATATTTTTGTCCCTGGAAAACAAAAAATCCCGAGTGAATTCCGAAAATCCCGAGGGTAAAAATTCTGGCACCAGCTACGAGTATTCCTACCTATCTAAATTTAAAATAAAGTGCACATCTTTCTTAGCAAGGGTTCTGATTAAAACATAATAATATAAAAGCCCAGATATGTATCTCCAGAGACGTGACGGGAATGAGTTTAAAATTTTTCCCTTTTATGTACAGCACATAAGGCCTACTATCAGTATAATTATTAGAGTACATAAGACGGGAAACTACTTCCCGCTAATGCTATTGTTTTACCCGACGCCTAGCCGAGGGCGCCAGCGGGGTGGCCGGGGGAAGTGGGGGAGAGTGGGGGTCTCATTGCCGAGAGGACATCGTTACTGGGCGGAACTCCGCCGTCGCCTAAAGACAAAGCCTCCGTTATGTACCCGGCCAGTTGTGCAATATCTCCCAGCGAAACTCGCTCTTTAGGTGGATAGTATAATACCACTTCCACTTTGGTGAACCAATGGCGACTAAGGAGTATGATTCATTTTATTGTTTTATTTATTTACAAAAGTAGGTATAACTCAAACTCAAATACAACAGAAAAGTAAGGAAGAAAAAATAGGAAGGTTTATGTGGATTTTATATATCTGTTCTGCTTATTTTTTTTCGTAAACTATGTATTTAGGTTACTAACAAATATAAAACTTCTGTTTTGAAAGTTGTGGATGTACAGAGACTATGGAGCTCCATCTATAATTCTAAATTTAAAATTTTATACGAGTATAAGTCTTGCTTTTTAAATTTACCTAGAGTTTTTAAAACATTCATCAATATTTTCGTTTCTCTTTCTTGTGTGGGATGGGTTTGACTGTTGCTTTTAAACTAATAATTTTATACAATGTGTACATATTTTGTACTTTTTGTAAGTTTTCAAAATATTGTACCTACATAATAGGTACATAGTGCATATCATGCAGACACGCTAGGTATGTGGGCGCATAGCGAGGCGCATCGGGACGCCATCCCGGCTCGTTCGTTAGCAAATGCATCCCGTAATGAGCGTTTTATTCACGCAAATGTAGAGAACATATAAAAGCACTCCGAAGTAAGTACTCTGCAGAGGAGAGCGTTACGCGGACAGAAGCCAAACTTTTTAAAAGAAAAATCGAGTGAACTAAGCTCTCGATGTTGAATTTTATTTCTAGCAAAATTTTGCTATCTTGTTGAAACGAGATGTCGATTGTTAAAAGTATACTTAATGATGATTTATAAATACATAAGGTACCTATATCTACTTTTTACAAACGTTCGTGAAAGCGGGGAACAGCTAATCACCGTAAACTACTGTCGGGGTACAAAGAAGGAAATAGAGTACTTTTTCCCGCAACCTCCGCGGGAACTCCGAAATTACCGCGGATGAAATCGCGGGGGACCGGCTAGTATAATAATAAATATGAAAGTGAATTTGTTTGTTTGATTGTTACGCGTCACCTAATCATCGTGAAATTTTGCATACATGATTTCAGAGGTACAGGATAGAACATAGGGTACTTTTTATCCCGGAATTCTCACGGGATCTCCGAAACTATAGCGGGTAAAATCGCTAGGAACCGCTAGTGTTTCTGTAAAATCAATCCTTATATGATAAATGTGAATGTGAGTTTATCTATTTAAAGTTTATTAGTTCCTTACGCATACACGTCATAACCGCTCGACTGAACTTAATAAAATTTTGCATACTTTTTGTCTGTCTATCTGTCTGTCTGTGCACGCTTGGGTCAAAAACGACTGAAGGGATTATAACCAAACTTGGTACGACTGTAGTCCATACTCCTGGGCAGGTTATAGGCTATATAACATAACGCTAAGACACATAGGAGCTGAGCAGTGATGATAAATTTGAAGCAAGTTGAATGAAAATGCGCTTTCGAGCTCTTATCCTCGCATACGTTTACTCAATCACGCAAAAACGGCTTAACGGATTTGGATGAAATTTGGCATGCACGTTGTCAGGGAAACAGAGAAGAACATAGGGTACTTTTTACCCTCTGGAACTCTGAAATTACCATGGGTGAACCGCGGGGCACAGCTATAACTATATAAGGTAATACCACTTTTTAGACTAAAAGTTCAATTCTTCAAAATTCCTTCAAAATACATAATAATCTATAAAATTAAATCAAATAGTTCTTGGCAAGTCAGTTAAAAAAAATTAAATATATGATCTCTTTCTTAACACACAAGTTACCGACCAAACTTCGTCCAAATTATTTCGATACATCGACCGTTTTCTATTAAGAAGATAGCAAAGTAATTACAGAAAATATCGTGTGGGAGGGTCATCTTTCCAGGTATTTATAGCTCGTAGGCCGCGCCGCGCCCGCCCACAGTCGCCCGGAAGGCACTAGAAGTCAATACAATGAGCCACAAATCCCCGGGAATGGCCGTCCGTCTTTAGCTGATTGCCGTTACAGCCGCTCCCTCAACGACAAATAACTTAACGTGATTAATTTTGCTGTTATCTCTCAAACAAGTGCAATATTCCAAAAACGCTCCATTGCTAATAAATGTGCAATACGCAAAAAAAAACCACGTACAGACTGACTGAAATTGAACGAAACTTTGCAAAAAATAACTATAGTGGATCAAGTAATTTTTATTCCAGTGCACTAAAGAGTTACCGAAAGTTCTGAACTTCATGCTGGTAAAATCATAACCAAAAATTTTCTTTAGTAAGTAAAGCTAAAGTATTAACTGACCTTGAAAATACTTGGGATTTAAGTAAACTAAACCATATTTATACATATACTTTTACTTAGTCAATCGGAAAGTCTGTTATTTTGAAATAGCTGCTTTCCATTGAATAACTAACTTGTTATTATTATGGGGATGCGTTTGATCGTTATGTGCTTTCTTCCGTTTTGAACGCTTTAACACATACACACCATATTTTATTTTATTTTTATTATTAAGAAAAAAGTTGTTATTTAGTTAGTATTATTATGTCGCTCGGGCCCCCCCTCCCCGTGCCTCACCCCGCGGTGAGCATTGAGTATTTCCAATCTACCGCAATGTCGTTAAAAGCCTCCCGAAGCCGAGAAAGCCTTCCCTCGGAGCCCGAGCGCATTGTCGCTCGCTCAACGTATTACTACAATGAGACATTTCCCCTTCCAATAAGTAAGTGAATTCCGTTTCCTTCAAGTAGTTAGCACTCGGATGATATTAATAATATTAACTAGACATACCTATACCGATATGACTTTTTTGGTATAATAGCAACAAGCTACTGGTTTGATTTTGATCTTTCAATAATTTATTATGGTACTAGCTGTTCCCCGCCGTTTCTCCGCGGTAATTTTGGAGCTCCCGCGGGGATTCTGGGACAAAAAGTACCCTATGTCCTTTTTGGTACCCCTGATAACGTGTGTGCAAAATTTCGTGATAATCAGTTGAGCTGTTAAGGCGTGAAACCGTAACACACAACCAAATAAACAAACAAACTCACTTTTGCATTTATAATAGTAAGGATTCTTTTTAGAATACCATAATAAATTGTTATTTCTTTATTTTTTTATTCTATTCCATTTATTTACACACAATCCCACTACGCAGGTTCAGATGCTTGCACTGAGCATAGCTTGTATGTTGTAAAAAAATTGGAACCAAGCACCTAGATTGGCTAGATTTGAAAAACAGCAATAAATAGAGATTTGAGTTTAAGTTTGACTAACCCAATAAAAGAACTAATAATCAGTGGCAAGATTATATCCATGGTACGGATAGAAAATAAGAAACCCTTAATTAAAATAGACGTCAGTACCAAAACCTCAAAATTCACCACAAGATAGCTACGAACATCTGCTGTAGTCTCGTAGCTGACTCGTAACTTGCTCGTAGCGTGCTCGTAGCAGTCATAGATTTTATCTGTTAAATACCCAAGTTGTTAGTTAAAGTTTTTCCAGATTTAAAAGGAGAATACAAAGAGTAGTAAACCGTTTAAACCTCCCACCTTGGTGCAGAGGTGGGGAGGTCACCCTCCCGCCTGCTCCCTGAACGGAATCCATTTAGCGCGCTAATCGCCCGCTGAATGGCGGATAATTTCTTTTCAACTTGTTTTCTATTACATTTTATAGAACGTAGAAGTTTCCTGTTCTTTTTTTTCACTATGAATAAAGAAAACTATGTCAGTGACTCATTAGATAAACGCATAGATACAAAGTTATTTTCAAGTATTTGGAACTAGTACTTCTTGATTTAAAATAAAAAATACAAAAATTACGTCAAATATTTCGAAAACATACCGACTTTCTCTTTTTTCTTGATATATCTAATATAACAAATTATACTATTGTAATAGTTAAGTAGGTACCTCATTATTTACGAAAAAAAACACAATCCACTTATTATACGGATATTATACCAGAAGATGGTGTTTTAGTTAAGTTGCTGCCATATTCTGATAGCTAACCTACACATTTTCACGAAAACTTGTCTTAACGAGTTCATATCCTACTATAACGCAATTAGGTGACGTGTGTCCGTGCGGGCGACGCGAGAGATGATTGGATAATTCGCCCCGGGGCGGCCGGAGCGCCCGGGGCGCTTCGCAAAATGGCGCAGTGCAGCCGAATCATCGAATTATGTGACGAACAAGGAGACCATAACGCGGTAAGTGGCGGAGAGGGCTGACTGTATCGGGAGCCTTCCCATGTATTTATATAACAGTAATTTCATCACTATGTACCTACAGTCAAGTCAATTAACAATTACTTGTTGTTAGCAAAAGGTCCATCTATATAATTTCAATTGCAAGCATTGCAATCATCGTGCATTTATTGTAATCTAAGTTTGTATCCTGTTTCAAGTTCCGAAACTTTGTATTTATCCTCATATTTGAAGCCGCGTAATTCCATTTTAAGCCCAAAGATTCACAACGAATAAAATTATTCTTTAATAGTTATTTATTTTTCTTCGTTTTATTTATCTCTCATCTCACTACAAGAGAGGTTTTTTTTTCAAAAACAAGAAATATGATATTCCATCAACTAAACCAGATTGATTTGAAATGGACGTGACCTTATTGAGGTCTGCGACAAGGTTATCAGTTACACCATACTGTAACTTTCATTATATAAATTCAATGACATTATATACACACCGGCAGAATTAGCGGAACATAAAAAGTACTCATACTTACTTCATACTCTGCGTATAGAAATAATTACGTATATATATTAAAACAAATAATAATTAGACGTGAAGTAATAAATCAATATACATCTTTTAACACTTTAAAAGTTTGTAATTAAATTATTAAATTTTATTTAAAATAATAATAAAAAAAACACTTTTTCTCTAATTTGTGGGCACACAAATAATGTTGCAAATTAAAGATTACTGTGATTTTAACACTAAATAAATGAACGATTAATAACGTGTGTTTCCCCTTCGTGATTCAACTTTTATTTGCAACATTGTCTGTGTTCTCACAAACTAGAGATTTTTTTTTTAATTTTGATTACTTTTAATAAAATTTAACTAAAAACTTCTTAAAGTCGATGTTAAAAGATGTATATTAGTTTATTACTTCATGTCTGATAATAATTTGTTTTAATATATATACGTAATTATTTCTATACTCTGCCTTTTTATGTTCCGCTAATTCTGCCGGTGTGTATATATATGTAGAATATAGAAGGAATATAGTAGCAGATAACAGCAGATAGTTATCTGCTATTGTAAAAGATAGCTGACTAACTGATGATGATAACATAACACAATATAACTGAAGGCAGGGAAAGGTATGACCGAGACTATTAGCTGAGCGACATATCCAGAACGAACTAGAAACTATAACAATAAATTGCACCAACATAGAAGTTGTACAGCATACCAGATATCCGTAGGGAACACGGAGCAGTGCCTGGGACTTGCGACGCAGGTGTAGGTTTAATGGGTACCCTTTCCAATGCATCAACGCCCACCTTTACTGCCCTTGCTCCCGACTTAAGCAAACCTCTGGAAACAATAAGATGACACAGCACACGTAATCACTATAGCCACTCTAGATTGATACGACACTGATACGACACTATAACTGCACTGAACCGAACACAAAGTAACCATGAACCGTCGCTTACGCGTACCCGCATTTTATAACATGGTCTAACAAAGACGAGTCGGGCAATGGAGTGGAGCGGGGGAACGAACTTACTACTACCGCTATTCGACAGCGGGAAGCAACAGTTATTTTTAATGAAACTACCCTCACGCCGACATATATTTATAACAATATTTGATATTCTGTGGTAAGTGGTTTGACTAGGCAGGCCGGGCTTTTGGGCTTGTATGAGGTACCGTCACTGGGTAGTGGACCTACAATACAATAAATATTGGTAGGCAGATTTCGCCACATTGTCAAACAAAATACGTTACAGAAATACATGCTAGAAAGCAGCTAAATACCAAAGAGCAATCTTTCAGGGCCTGTTTGCTTAAATACCATTGATTGAAACGAAATTGCCAATCCTTAAATGAAAGTGATGGGGATCGGATCAGGGGCATAGACGTCATTTCCATTCTAAGCGAAGAATGCACTGAAAAACTACTCTATCAAAAAGATATAAAGTTCTTTTTGATGTGATCGGTCGTATTTTATTTTTGGTACAACCAAGAAACATGGCCCGACTTGCACGAGGGCGTGAGTCATCTAATTATAATGAAGCTAAACGAGTTTGGGGTAAATTTTGTTAGTTACTTAGACAACAGTATTTTTTTAGATTTTATTCTTGACATATAATTCCTAAGATGATCAGGGAATTAATTGTTATATACAGATTTATTAATCTGTATCTCTGTATCTGTATAGAAGAAGAGCATATTTTTAATATGCTTACTGTATTACAAGTTAGGCATTGTTAAACGGACATATTTATGCCGCATTTTTTTTTACACCCCTAACTAGGGGATACGTCCCTGTACGGCCCGCTGACCTAGAGTCATGTTTGGCAGGAAGCATTGTCTTAGATATTAGTAGAGTAAAAATCCGGAAACCGCAAATTTATTGTTACATCACAAGAAAATCTAAAATTTCCGATTCGATTCCCAGGCGTTATAGACGAATTATCTACCTACCTATTACTTACATTTTTTACGGAACTCTTTGTAAGTTCCTATATACATAAATAATAGAATATTTGCCTTTGTTCTGTATTCTTTGTATTTTTCATATTGGTGTTAAAAATTAAACATTTTTTTCTCATAACTTTAATTTATTTTAATCTATATACCTACATATGAATCCCTATTTCCCATGGTCGCGGCATCACGCGGGAACGGCTGGACCAATTTCGCTAATTGATTTTTTTGTGTTTGTTATTGTAAGGAGAAGAAGAATAAAAGAAGTTTGGAGATCCTGCGGGATTTCCGAAACTCATGCGGGTGAATCTCCGAAACGGTTTGACCGATTTTGACGGGACTTTCGCTGCTAATTATCAGATATTCTAAGGAGTAAATTAGGCTACACTGGAATTCCTGCGGGAATTCCGAAACTCACATGGATGAGACCGCGGGAGCAGCTAGTCTTTTATAAATAAACAACAAAGAGATAAGAATAAAATAATAACGCGTATAGGTGGGTGCGTTAACTGCGTGCACAGCTGCACACCGTGCACCGCCGCGCCGCCAGTCGCCACACGAGGCTGGGCGCCACTCCGCCGCTCCACCGGCGCGCGGTGCCGCCCCTCGCCCGCTGCCTACCGTCAGCAAACACGTCAACACCACTCAACAATAATTACATTACTGTTTTATTTTTCATTTAAATATTAAAAACAATTTTTTATTGCAATATAGTTTTAAAAAACATAATAGAAAACTAATGCCAGAAGATATGGTTTTAACACTTTTTAAAATTAGTATTTATACCGTTATATAAATTTTATTATATCGATATGATAAATTGACGTCGTCGAACGTACGAACCTTCGATTTTTTTTTTCAATTGATATTACAAATATGTTTTTTTTATAGCTAATACTAGTGAAGGTATTAAGGGTCTTCATAAAATATCTGACTTTTTCCACCTTTCACCAGTGATTTCAGAATCTTGAATCTCGACTTCAGATTTTTTTGTGTTTGATAAAATATAAAACTTATCCTACGAGTATATTATGTTTAATAAATCAACTTAGGTAGGTACTCACCAAGTTGCATTCCACCCGGAGATTAGTTACATGATATTAGGTACTTTCAACAGACAGAATTTACAAAAATGTCTGTGATTGCATATCTATGCATAGACGCTATTACATAATAATATTATCGAAACAAAACCTACAAAACGACAAATATTAAAATACTATTTTACGCAATTTTGTACCGTCCATTATTTTAAAGATTCAACTCTTATTTATTTATTTATTTAACTAAGTAGCTGTGCCCCGCGATTTCACCCGCGCGAAAGGTTTTTATACAACAACTTTTTTTCCCGACATCCGATTTCAATGAAACAAAGCCTATATGTAGCTTCAGGCTAAGCTTAATCTACCTGTGAAAACCGCATGACAATCTGTTCAGTAGATTCGCAGATTATCGCGAACAGACAGACAGACAGACAAAAAAGAATTTCAAAAACTTTTTTTGTGCTTGGTTACTTTTCTTTTATCACCCCTCTTAATTTTAGGTAAAAATATTAAATTTGCAGAATCGCAAATTCTACTCTTTTATTATAGTATAGATAGATAGATAGATGTTGCTCTTTAATCTTTAAACGAACTTGAACGAGTTCCAGAACCAAAAACCACCTAAAAACAAATATGTGATATTTCACGTTTTGTTTTGGTAACATCGTTCAAAAATGCTCTCGTAGGTATGTATCTGGTGAGAATGATTTATTTATAAGTATTACTGGCCATCTGGTGAGAATGATTTATTTATAAGTATTACTGGCCATCGTATCTACACCACAACTATAGTAACTCGCACGTAAAAACGTCGGATGAATGAGGGAGGTATTCCAGCAATGGGAAGTCACAATACTGGGAGATGTTACACAGCTATTGCCTGCGGTTTCACTTGTGTGAATAGTGATTTAGGTATTCTGTACTAATATATTGGGGTTGATTGATATTATTATGATTCTTGTGCTGTGTGTTGTGGTTCTTAATTTAAATAATTATACCAATGTTTGTTGGGGTGATTTAAATTGCATTTCCATGGCCAATTCATGTTTGATAACTGGCAGCATTGTGAATTCGTGGACTGTGGAGTGGATAAAGTGTTGTTTGAGATGGCGGGGGGGGCGCGCGGGAGAGCATGTTTACATAATGGCGGCGGCGGGGGATCGGGTCGGTGGTGCTGGTGATTTCCTGGATGGAAGACATCATAACATCGAAAGTTAAGTATTGGTAGACAGTTTTGGCTCTATTTAATGCTTGTAATAATAATTGTGATTACTGTATTGTTCTCATAAAATATACTGTTCAAGCTTAACTTTAGCTTCAGAGATTTGATTACTTTGTGTGTAACATGTTTTGAGATTCCTATTGCTTATCTATACTGGCTTTGATTATTATAGAATTTGATACAAATTATATCAAAGAGTTTTTATTATAATTGGTAATACAGACACAAAGGAATAGTTTTGTTAAAATCAGGTTGTTTTATTTACTAGGTATCCTTACTAATGCTAATAATTTAACATTTCAGAAGTGGGATTATTAAGGATTCAAGCAGCCAAAGCATTCTCGGAGTCCTGTTAAACGAAACGACGGTCATGGATCAGTTCCAGATCCTGGGCGCCATGGCGGCCTAGAGATACGCCTTCTCCACGGGCCGTGAGAAATAAAGAATCTTCACAACTGGATGATACTGGTAGGATCGCTCCATATTATAGTAACGTCTTGGTTAAACCCGTATTTTTCCCGAATTCGATTTTGAGAAATCGGAATTGCCGGTATTACAATGGCTTAATAAAATCTTGATAAAATCGAACATCTAAGGGCAATACATGGTTGGAACGATGATGGAAAAGTTATTATGTGCAGTCACGTTTGACTGGATTGGCTAAGTTGTGGCACAAGACTTTGCGTTCTTATGAATTTACATGGCATAAATAGAAACAAAAGATTTTAGAGGCATTCCCTGACAATATCGATTACACGGGTTAATTTAGATACTCGAGATTGCTCGCTAAAACTTGTCTTGTTGCTTCCATCAGGTATTTTTGTAAAAGGTTTTGGAGGTAGTCCAATAAAAGTATGAAGGTCAGGTGTCGATAGAATTCGTAGTAAATGGGTTTGAAGTCCTGGAGATTTTTTTCTTATAGGAATATTTCAATGCTTATACCTAAGTCTAAAAATGTGTGATTATGCGCGGGTATTCAATTACAGCATTTCTTCTTTAGTGCGCTTAGTAGCGGAGTATACTCGTGGTTATTGTGGTAGCGGTAAGTCTTTCTTAATAATTTGTAGTGGAATTACACAATATTTAACTTGATGTTAATTAATGCAGTAGTAACTCTATTTAACCATTGAGCTTTTGAAGAAAATAGATAGGTAAAGGTACTTTCTGTGAAATTATTCTGTAATCCTCCTGTAATTTAAACAATTTAATTAAACGTAATATGCATTTGTATAACACATTAAAAGGTTGCGATTCAAGTGGTCTCTAAGTTAGTTTTCAAATTCGAATCTTGTTTAAAACAATAGTCACAGTTTTCTTTTTTGATTATATGCCAACATTCATTAATAATACTTAAATAGATACGTATAGAGAACAAAATCAGTTTTAGAGTATTATCATAATTTACCTTCAACGACCTTTACTGCTAGGTGCCTACTATCCCCCGCGATTCAACCCGCGAAATTCCTTTACATCAGGATAAAATGTATCTACCCTATTGCTTATTTCACTTTTATCCATAGGTAACCTATTAAAATATCTGTTTCCCCGCTGATTTCCCAGCGTGAATTTTGATATTTCGGCAGGAATTCTTTGTTTGGAAATGGAAAGTACGTGTCACTCCTGTGCTGTGTCAGTATCTTTTATAAAGGAATTTTAAGAATCTGTTCAGTAGTACCAGAGACTACCCACTACATCCAAACTTACAAAGTTTGCAAACTTATATAACTTTACTTCCGTATATTATCTAATAGGCGCCAATAAGGACATAAGATCCATTTTTGTTTATTTCCTTGGTTGTTTGTAATGGATAGACTTCTTTCTTTTCTTCAACTAGAACTTGTCCATAAGGTGTCAAAGCATAGTCAGATTACATACAATTGTTCTAAATAGACTCTGAGACCGATACAATCTCGACAGACGAGTCAGGTGAATAGTATAGAAGAATTTATAGTTAATTTTGGGTTTGGTGCGCTTGCGATCTCCCGGTACGTTTCTGATAATGTCAATTTAATCTAGGTACTTGAGGGAAAAAGAATTTACTCTACCAATTGTGTAAGGAATAACTAGCTGGTTAACTAGTTAAAGCGATTTTGATTATTGGATTTAATTACTAATGGATTAGGTACAAAAATTAAATACTGGAATATATGGTCATGTACCTGATGTACCTATACTAAAGTAATGGTTAAAAGTGGTTGATAATCTAAGTGATGAATGGTATAAAAGTAATAAATGGAATAATTAAATGGATCTCTGGTATTAATGAATAAATTGGACTAAATGAATAAAATATTGGTAAAAATGGAATTACTTGAATAATTGAATAAATTGGATAAAAAAAAAAAAAATGGTCGAAAATAAAATGGTTATAAATAATGGAATAATAATGAATGGTTATAAATTATGGTTGAAAATAAAATGGTTATAAATAATGGAATAATAATGAATGGTTATAAATTATGGTTGAAAATAATGGAGATAAAGAGTGTGAAATAAATTTATTTATTTATATATTTATTTATTGATTACTAGCTGTGCCCCGCGATTTCGGAGTTCCCGCAGGAACTAATTTTTGGAAATAAATGTAGCCAAGTTACTCCTTATAAGATCAGCTAGGAAGCTGTGAAGGGTGGATGTTTTATGGGTGTTGTCATAATAACTGTAATTATGTTGACGTCAAAGAGTCATATTATGGACCAAATTTGAATATATGATTTGACTTTGACGATTTGCCAGTGAAAGTCCAGTTAAAATCGATCCAGCCGTTTTAGAGATTACCCGGAACAGACAGACATATAAGTAGGTGCCATATTATAATTATACTTATTTTCATATTATGCATTTATTAAAAAGCTGTTAATTTTGAGTTACAAACAGGCACATAAATTTTATTTATAATTATGTATGTATAGATTATTGTATTTTTATATTTTATTTTGTTATATTATTATATTTTCCAGTCTGGGCGTGAATATATAATATACTATATAATATAGTGTAATATCGACATATGTAATAATATGTAGTAAGTACCTATAGGTATACCAAGTTTGCTTGGTTGCCATGACACAAGCTTATAGCTTAGTGTGGGGTCAAGACGCTTATCTGTGTGTTGTGAAGTGGATTATTATTATTATGGGAATTTGGATTTTTGAATTCTTCTCAGCTAGACCGGTATTAATTGGCAACCACGGGCCAAAGCCAAGTGGAGGTTAGTTTAAGTGGAAGTATTAAGAGTTGTGTGGTCATCAGTTTGGAGGAGTTTGCGGACGATTCGACATGTATTTAGTATTACCGCCTTCTGCATAATAATGTAAGTGTACCTAGGTAATTGGAGGGTAGCGAAGGGTTGGTGCAGTTGACAAGGGATTTCAGATGGTGGTAGTACAACAGGGATGAAGGTAATATTCTGTGATTTCCACATTTTTTGCTATTTCGTTTTGAGGTCAATATATTTTGTAAGCTTTCAGATATTGTGCTCTACAGCCTGTGGGTTGAATTCCCTAGAACGCTGTCAGGTATGTATTTTTAATAAGAAATTGGTTCATTCGTCCTCAGTTTAGATTTGCTTGCAAGTTTCTGATGAATAATCTTAGCAACCTGGTCGTAGCGGTGTTTATAATCTTTTTGTACTATTGACTTGCAGACACTTATGAGATGCTGTATCGTTTCCGGAGCACCGTTACATTTTCTGCAGCTGTCATTTGATATATTATGAACTTTTAGTAAATGCTTTTGGTAGTTTCGTGTTTCGATGGCTTGGTCTCGAATGGCAAGCATAAATCCTTCTGTTTCGGGAAACAGTTCACCCCAAGTAAGCCAGGCATTGGATGCTTCTTTATCGACGTTAGACTTGCACAAATTTTGCCGGTGTTGTCTATGCATACCCTTTTGAGTCCACTCTTGTATTTTTAGTTGTCGATCTGTTATTGTTTAGATTGATTGAAGCCCAAGTACTTGTCTCTTTTTCATTAAGCGAAGGTATCTGTTGGCCAGTCTGCATCTGAAAGGTAATATGACCCGACGTTTTTCCTTTGAAAAAGTTTCCGTAAGATCAGCCAAATAACATAGGTCTTTCGTGGTGGCGTACAATTTAACATCATCCATGTAGAGCAAATGGTTTAACTTTTCATCAGCTGGTTCATTATTTCCTGCAGCATAGTATTTTGAGAGATTTCCCATTTTCGTTGAATTTAAAATAGGATAGAATACTCTTTATTGTATACAAGAATAATTTTAGTGTGGTAACAAAATAAAAATTTATAAATAAAGGCATACAAAAGGCTATCTTATCGCTTTACTAGCGATCTTTTCCAGACAACCTTTGGGTGGACAGGACAAAAACAGTAAATTTATATGTTGATTTGGTATATTATATGTATAGGTAAAACGAATCATAAAATAATATAGAAGAGACACATAGAAAAGACATACACAAAAAATGGATATACCTACATAGATACACGCATAGATTTAAAATATACACATAGAAAATATATACGTACAATATTTATGGGTATAAATACTAATTTTATAAATGCGTTTAAACACAGATGCATACTATAAATAATAAGGTTACACTACAGCGAGTCACAATCCATGAGTGAGGTAGAAAGTCTTCACCAGGCTCTTAAAGGTGGGTAGTGATTTGGCCTATTCGCACCTCTACAGGTAGCGGATTCCACAAGCGGACTGCTTGTACAGAGAAGGAATAATCATAAAAGTTGGTTCTAGGGGCAGGAATCATAAGAAGTAAGTTCTGGGATGATCGAACAGGCAGGTTATGGGAAGAAGATTGAAATACGAAGAGGTCTTTTAGGTAGTTGGGGGAAGGTGGATTGAACAGTATGCTATATAGAAGGAAGAGGACATGCGCATTCCGGCGAAGGCAAATCGGAAGCCACTTGAGCTTGGTACGAAATTCGGAGACATGGTCATATTTGCGTAGACCAAATATGAACCGGATACATAGATTCTGGAGGCGCTCAAGTTTATTTAGCTGCTCCTCGCTAATGTCAGTAAAGCAGATATCGGCATAGTCGATCATTGGTAAAAGGAGTGATTGTGCTAACGCAACTTTAGTAGCAGTTGGAACTTGGAAGAAAATTACGTATCTAATCGTCTAAGCGAGTCCGCAGATAAAATATTTGATAAATGGTTCAATGCTAAATATTATTATTAATATTATTGGTTATTAAGGAATAAAATAAAATCTTATTATGGATAATGGATAGAAGTTAAGTGGAAGTTGGTGGAACTTAGTAACATGGATTGGATAAAAAAAGAATCATGGTTTGAATTTGTGTTACATTTAGATAAAGTGAAATTATTTTTACAAAACCTTTTTACTTTGCAGGGTCGCAAAGATGTCAGGATGGGCGAGTGTGAATAGTGATTTAGGTATTCTGTACTAATATATTGGGGTTGATTGATATTATTATGATTCTTGTGCTGTGTGTTGTGGTTCTTAATTTAAATAATTATACCAATGTTTGTTGGGGTGATTTAAATTGCATTTCCATGGCCAATTCATGTTTGATAACTGGCAGCATTGTGAATTCGTGGACTGTGGAGTGGATAAAGTGTTGTTTGAGATGGCGGGGGGGGCGCGCGGGAGAGCATGTTTACATAATGGCGGCGGCGGGGGATCGGGTCGGTGGTGCTGGTGATTTCCTGGATGGAAGACATCATAACATCGAAAGTTAAGTATTGGTAGACAGTTTTGGCTCTATTTAATGCTTGTAATAATAATTGTGATTACTGTATTGTTCTCATAAAATATACTGTTCAAGCTTAACTTTAGCTTCAGAGATTTGATTACTTTGTGTGTAACATGTTTTGAGATTCCTATTGCTTATCTATACTGGCTTTGATTATTATAGAATTTGATACAAATTATATCAAAGAGTTTTTATTATAATTGGTAATACAGACACAAAGGAATAGTTTTGTTAAAATCAGGTTGTTTTATTTACTAGGTATCCTTACTAATGCTAATAATTTAACACTTGCGTTATTTTAGGAGTCCCCACAAAAACTCGTTTAGGTATGTATCGAGGTAAATCTCCGACTGAATTTGTTAAGTAAAATCTTGTCAATCTGTTGCACTTGAAAGAAAGACAAACCAAAAGGAAGAGAAGACAAGAAGAAAAACGCACATAACTTGACAATCAATTATTATCAATAGCTGTGCCCCGCGGTTTCACCCGCGGTAATTTCGGAGTTCCCGCAGGAATTCTGGGATAAAAAGTACCCTATGTCCTTCTCTGTACCCCTGAAAACGTGCATGTCAAATCCGTTCAGCCGATTTTGCGTGATTGAGTAAACGTATGCGAGGATAAGAGCTCGAAAGCGCATTTTCATCCGACTTGCTTCAAATTTATCGTCACTGCTCAGCTCCTATGTGTCTTAGCGCTGTGTTATATAGCCTATAACCTGCCCAGGAGTATGGACTACAATCATACCAAGTTTGGTTAAAATATCTTCTGTCGTTTTTGACCCATGCGTGCACATACAGACAGAAAAACAAAAAAATTACTGATTGCATTTTTGGCATCAGTATCGATCACCATTCATCCTCCAATATTAATTTTGAATATATATTCAATGTACAGAATTGACATCTCTACAGTTTTATTATAAGTATAGACATGGACCAATTAAACCAGTTATAGTTTAATTGGTCCATGGTATAGAAGATTAGTTAGGAATTTAATTCAAGGCACTTTTCTTCCTATACTATCTGTCTGTCTTATTGCTTGTAGTCTTCGTCTAGACTGCCATGAAACTTAATATCTCTTGTACCTAATGACGAACACTGTGTTGACCAATAAACAAGTGGACACTCGTGCCCAGACCCTCACGTGAGCGCCTCACCGCCCGCCCACCACCACACCTCCACACTACATAACCGCTTCGCTAGGTTTCCCTCGAGCACTCGCTCCCGCTCCCGCTCCCGCATTCATGTATTCATGACGCCTCGCTGCACCAACTAGGGGCTGAATGTATGATTATAATGTATATACATAGATACATACAAAAAAACCAAATGATACTGGAGTATAAATAACGAGAAATCATACCTACCGTCTGTCTGGGAGTTGCGTGCAGGCACATATCTATCAGGAAACTATCTGTTGGCCCTGGATCCGCTCGCGTCATATTTGACAAGTTGCCGGCTCCACCAAGCGCCACCTGCAGCTGGAAAGTGTTTATACTGGGTGTTAATTTAAAATCCCTCTTTTGAGAATGATTTGACTTATAATGTTACCCGTTATTTCAGTAGGTAAATCAGTAATTACTGATGATTCAATGACGTTTACTGTTAAACTGCCGTCTGTCATCGATAATCGCACACAAGTTTTAGGTAGCGCCCCTTTTCTCGACATCGGATAGCGTGTACTAAACTGTAGTTTATATAGTCTTGAGCGGTCAAATGTCGATAAAATGAAACTCCATTAAAATTAAGATGAAATTGAAAACCCTTTTATTTGGCACTCTACCTAGCGAATACGGTTTACACATGATTAATTTACATTTAAACACAATTAACATTAAACTTATTTATATGTATAACTAGCTGTGCCCCGCGGTTTCACACGCGTGAGTTGCGGAATTCTCGCAGGACCTCCAAAGTAGCCTAATATACTCCTTATAACATCAGCTAATTAGCAGTGAAAGTCCCGTCAATATCGGTCCAACCGTTTCGAAGATTCACCCGCGTGAGTTTAGGAATTCCCGCAGGAACTCCAAACTTCTTTTATATAAACCTTGTCCTGACAATAACGAACACAAAAAAAAAACAAATATCCAATTTGGTGCATTCGTTTGGAAGTTACGCGCTTAGCAACACATATGGCGATTCATTTTTATTTATAATATGTATAACAAGAGTTTATATACCAACATGTAACAATAGCTACCTATATACTACAGTTTCTATTTTGTTTCTTTCAAGTCGCAACGAAACTACGGATCAACTTGTTTTTGCACTGAGATAAATGAGTATATAAGCTACTGAAGTGTGTGTACACAGCCTAATATTGTGTTGTCATTTATTTTATTTGTTAATTTAATATACACATACGATATAGGACCAATTACAATGGTTAAAAAATACTAGTAGGCCTTACAAACAACTCCTCACAAATCTTCAGACACAGACAGACAAGAGTTCCATCCACTCATCGGCAAACATATCAGACCCAGGGTGGGCCCTCAGGAGAGCATTTAGTACGGTCAAGGTGCGAACTGCGACATACTGGCGAGATGGATCGTGCTTTTGGGATGGAAATATGTAGCTCGCATTGTCGGCTTGGTCTGTAGCGTCGGGGACGTACAGCTGACCAAAGAGCTCCAGAAGACATGTGGAGCTAGGATGCGCAACATGATATGTTTATCGAACGAAAGATAAAATTGTCGACACGACAAATATTTGTGGGCGTCCAAGCAAAAAAGTGCAGTAGTGGGGTATTGAGTTAAGACTAGATTCGGTTAAACATTTTTTACCACTGGTAGACAAAACGATATATTATGTCGACGAGAATCGATAAAATGGCTCGATAAAATTTTATCATATTGCGCATCCTAGCTCCACAGGACACTCGAAATGATCTCGCAAAACCTTCAATGCAAAGACTATCTGAATAAACCCCCTATATGTCATATGTGCACGCTTCCTTAGGTCACCAAATTGATTGCTATACATTTATGCATTACTTTACAATCAATATTAGACTATTTTAGATTAGACAATAAATTGAGTTCACTAATATAGTTGTCTCGTCATTTCCACGTTCCTACATCTCACTACATATGGTATCCTAATGCATTGAAGTGGTTTTAAAAGAAATCTAAGATCACAAAACAAGGAGGTAGCTGTTTTTCAAATTAAAATCGCGTGCTAGTATATTGATGGTGAGCATATAACCACAACAAAGCGCGAGTTTGTGTGAGCGTTCGCCCACAATAAGAAGCAGATTACAACCAGCCCACTGGCTTCGGAGCGCAGCACCGCGGACTTCGCCCCGAGTACTTACTGTATTATAATCCGTATGAGCCTGCACCACAAGCAGGGGAGGCGCCTCCCCAGCACTCTCGCTCGCACCACGACACGCACGAGTAGCGGCGTCCCGCTCGCACGCGCACCAAAAAGAAATCATTTACGCCGAGAAAGGTGTAGTATATCATTAACTTAAATAATTATGTAGGCCGAAGTCGGTCTAGTCCAAACTTTCCGCTCTGCGGCCGCGCGTTTACGTTTCATGGCTGAGGCTTTCTAAGTGAGACCGAAACGCTAACCCGCGCGTCACTAGCTGGCCGGGCGGGTAGTCTCGTGATTACAGTTTCGCATAATGGAGTGGAGTGAAGTGACTGGCAGGCTTTAATCATTGGGGAAATATGCCGCGTTCGCTGCTTCTGAATGTGAATTATAATATTTTTCTCAGCTCGGCTTTGTGTCGGGTTTACATTATGAAAATGTGCGCGTCTCAGCGATCGCCATCAATACTTAACGAGAGAACGCAATTTGCATCGGCGAGGGGATTCGCGCGATATTTACATTTAATTTGTTTACACTAACGATAAGTATCGCTTCGTGCAGTCGCGGGCTTCGGTTGCGCGTCGTTTGGAGACTTCAGGCGAAGTTTAAGTACTAAATATTTCACTGAAATAATATTTTCAGGCGTCATGAATGATGGCCGGATTGATCAATTTACATTCTTTTGTTTCAAAGTCTCTGTAACTGTTTCCTTTCAGTTTCAGTCTCGAGTGTTTCAAATAGAATTTAGATATTTGCAGAACTTTTTGATTTATTGTGATAAAAAGAATATATTTAAATTAAAATAATGAATGCATGTAAAATACTTTATTGAGCACCACAATTAATAGACATGACTAAAAACCAATAAAATCAAATTAAGAAGTGGTTTCAAAGAGCAACGTTATTACTTTAAGCGATCTCTTCCATACCACCAAAGTAATGTAGAGTGTCTTAATATGACTAGCGATTCCAAACAACAACAGGCAACATGCAACTAATGGAATCTATCGAGTTCTTAGACCTAGGTACTGATTTAAGTTTATTTTCGTTTGCCAATCAAGTTATCAAGTGCCAAATGAAAGATGATCTAACTTTGTTACTAACTGGTGGCCAATAAGCGAAAAACATCGACCAGGCAGACCATTTAAAATATGGAGCGATGACATAATCACTGTTGCTGGGAAAACGTGGAGTAGGCCGGCACGAAATAGACAGCAACCGTATGGTGATTACGGATCGCGTTGATTACGGAGTTCTCAAGGGAATCCCGAAATAAAAGTAACCTATGTGCTTTCCTGTACCCTTGAATAGTCAGTGTTATGTTATGTGCAAAATTTCATGATGATCGGTTGAATAGTTAAACAATAGTAGATTGTATCACAAGGTATTAAAATTGTATTTTTAGGGCGAGGGCGTTATTTTGAATCCAGACCGGAGTGAAGGATTCTAGAGTAGATTCTTATATAGAATCCTGAACGGAGAGAGGGATTCAAAGGAAATCGCCAGAGGAAAAAATAATTTTAATGCAGCGTGGTACACTCTACTTTTCATTCCCCTCTATTAGAGAATGAAACAAGAAATCGCTGTAATATATTAATTATTTGTTATTAAACATAATACATACCTAAATATTTATTGTGTCCATTTTCACAGATTCCGGTGTTAATATTGTGCTCTCTTCACTACCATTCACTACTTGACGAATACATTTTGTGAAATCAATAAAATTGCAATATCAGATACACAGCACATCGGTTGCCGCTTTTTTCTTTATTTTTATTTTTTTTGTTTAAGGCGCGAGTCTCACCGGCCAGTACTTTATTCATACAATTTGTGCAGTATTTGACGTTCGACCTTTCGATATCGATTTCGATTTCGTTCGTGCGATAGACATTACAAGTTTCATATTCAAAACTCACAACCCATTATTACCCGCTGTTTAGCGGGTTAAAATGGATTTCAGTACAACTTTTAGTCGCACTTATTGAACGGAACCTAAACGTACTACTTTAGGTGCACTTATATGCGAATAAAATGTCAGTTTTTGAATAGATGGGATGAAAATGAACAAACAAACTCCAATTCCAACAACAACAATTCCAACAAAAGTATTCCATCAATAATGTTATCCTTACAAGCTAACCTAACGCGAAATAGAGTGTCTTCCACACCTCCTTACCCTCGCCCACATTCTTGATCTCTCCGCTTTGGTCTGCCCCTACCGCTCTTCATGTCTGCGGTCTGCCTCTCTGAGGACGTCCTCCACCCGACCGGTCTACCTCCTCCTCGGATCGCCCCTACTGCCATATCCTCTCACACCCACTCTATACACTTACTTTCTCAGTACCTTACCTCCCATTCATCGTGTGCGAACCATCTAAGCATCATATTAAGCAGCATCATATATTAAGCACATTATGTCAATGTCAATTGGGTATTCTCCAAGGTATGAATATCAAAATTAGAATTAGTCCGTCAGTTAGAAAATAAAAAAATAATAGACACGTATTTTTTGCTTTTTCAATTTAATGAAAATGAGCATAGATAAAGCGCATTAAAGTTTAGGGTGGGGGGCTCGTGACGTCAATATTCATTATAAGCGCCATACAAACTGCACCGAATTGTGACGTCACGCGAAATTTCAACTCAATGTATCTCTGTTATTTTTTGAGTACGTAAAAAAAGAAAAAATACGTGTCCAATATTTTTTACTAATCTACACGACGGACTAAAAAAAAATATTTTGTCAAGTAGCCAATTGCAATTTTTCTATTTATGTATTGTATTGCAAGCATATTTATAGTTAAGCTAGCTTTTCCCCGTAGTTCCTTCTATGTATCTCTGATCACTTAGGTATATGCAAAATTTCATGATCATCGCTCGAGTAGGTAGGTATAGTATAGTAAAGCGTGGAAGCGTAACAAACAAACAAACTCACATTCGCATTTATAATATTAAGCATTCTGTTTGTAATCTCTGGAACTACTGAACTGATTCTAAAAATTGTTTCACAGATAGAAAGCAAAATTATCCCTTTTTAGAGTTTCCGGGGAGTCCTAAAATTCACGCGGATGAAATCGATAGCACCTAGTAAGTGCAACAAATATAATATCACAGCTGTCCTCTACCTCCTTGCTTCACCTGAATCGTTTTTAGAGGTCCAATGCAGAGTTAGTCGGAGAGGGGGTGCCCAACTGCGAGTATTCGAAAGTATCAAGTATCATATCATCAGTATATATCAAAGTATGATATCATCAAAGGTAAAATATAAAGTTAATTTTTACAAAACTTCTTTTTCCATGGAGGGTAAAAAATTGTTACGTTATGTTACACTTACTTTTAGTAGAGACAAAGTTTTTCATAAGATTATTTTTAGTGCCATAATTATCTTGATACATCCATAAATAAATGAAACTGACAGATAAACCAAATAAAGAACTGTATACCCGCATTACTAGCTGTGCCCACAGTTTCAAACAACAAGTACCTAAATGTGTGGACTTCAAAGTTACCTATTAGGTAAAATAACATTGTCGAGCAAAAGATACATTTCAGCTGCTATATACAATCTATCGGTTATATTGCACCTTATGAATCTTGGCACAATATTTTCTTTGTATCAAATATTTTTGTCCTCAAACGCCCTAAGGCGGTGCCGTCGTCAAAATTTTATGCAAAATACAGTTGCGTCGAGAGTTTGCCTCCGAATAGAACCTAAATGGACTTCATTAGGCGTAAAAATCGTCTCATCAGAGCGCCGCCGCCGCCGCCGCGCCGCCACGGCTCC
Organism: Zygaena filipendulae; assembly: GCA_907165275.2. Lineage (NCBI taxonomy): Eukaryota > Metazoa > Arthropoda > Insecta > Lepidoptera > Zygaenidae > Zygaena > Zygaena filipendulae. Next base: position 11,755,010 of record OU015664.1, read on the forward strand.
TCCGCGCGCGAATTATGCAATTTCATTTCAATTTACGGTTGCAAAGGCTCCTCGCGGGCCGGGGGGCCGTGGGGGCCCGGGGGGGTCGCGGGGAGAACACACCTATTAACTGCACACACGACTCAACCGCACACTTTTTTCGCCACCCTCATGGAGCGAGCGCACGCAACACTCGACCGTAACACCCGCGGTTAGAACACAAATATCGCGGTGGCGCCGCTGATTAAATTATTTCACCATTATTTGATTCGCCACCTCTTTCAAGATGGCGGCAAAAAAAACCCGCTCGAGTGCACGCCGGAGGCCAGGGTTGCACCGAGCAATTAATTCGTTGGTTTAACGAAGTCAGTATTTGTCGGTGAGTCGTAAGACGTACGAATCGAACGGTCGAGTGTTGGAAGCTTTTTGTGGATTTATACTTACGGCCGCTCTCAGAGTCGTATTAAGGATTACTTAATTTTAAGTTAAGATTTTTAAAACAAAATTGCCGCACTAATTTTAATTGGTATTTGACTAATTATGTTAATCTTTACTTAAAATTAAGTAATTATTAAAACGACTCTGAGTGCGGCTGTTAGTCTGTACGTAATTTTCACTCACGTGTAGTGTACACGGCAAATGCAAAGTAAGCTTTTGGTTTATTTACACTGTCTACGAGTGATTCTCTCACGTGTTCATTCAAGACGGTGGTAAGTGAAACTTGTTACCAAAATTAAGCAAACTGTACCTTCCTAACAGATTCAACATATCTACTACCGGAGCCCGGAGCCCGCGGAGGGGTAGGCTGAGATTTGTCACGATACTTAAATACGTCTTGCCTTTGTACAAATTCACAAGTCTTCGCCATCATGCCCGTCGGCTTCCATAATGCTCTTAGAAAGCCTGCCTTTCTATCATTAGGTAAATATCAATTACCTATTATTGTATTTACAAAGTAAAGTAAAGTGTTATTGTAATAAGTTGTTCACGGTATGAAGACAATGTTTTAATAGAGACAACTATTCAAGTAAATGATTTAACTATTTTTAGGTAACTAGCTATCCCCGTGGTTTCACCCGCGGTAACTTCGGAGTTCCCCGGGAATTTCAGGATAAAAAATGGATATAAACCTTCCTCATGAATCACTATCTATTGGTAAAAGCCGCATGAAAATCCGTTCGGTAGTTTTTGAGTTTATCGCGAACAGACAGCGGAAGCGACTTCATGTTAGACCTCCTATTTAAAGATAAAAATGTAGGTACACCATTAATTGATTTACTTAAACACGTGTAAGTACGTTGGTAACTATAATATTATACTTTTAATAAGATTTTCCATTTATTTAACAGATTTAATGAAAGAAAAAACTGAGTGCTGGCATGCCGCAAGATAAACCTAAATCAATAATATTAAAAAGAAAAGCGATAGGTACCTATCTCATTAAAATATGCAAGTGCAAACGTGCTTTTTTTTGTTGTAAATCGCGTCGGATAGATATTCAGTGAATGAATTGAAGAAAAAAGCAACTTTTTTTTTGTTCAGAAACCTAACTCAAATTCTGTGTTGCGTATATCTCAAATTCAGCGACAATGTGTTTTGTATTTATGATATTATAAAGTGCACAGAACACAGGAAGAGGTCCGAAATGGTGACATAACTGGACTCTGTAACTTTCCAGTTTCTGCTTGCTTAGTGGGACGATGAAGCGACCCGCGCCATGCTACTCCTTTATTGGACCAAAAATTACACCCTACTAAGCTTAAAAGCTAAAATCAAGGACATAACGCTACTGTCTACTTTATCCGAGACATAATTGAGTCGAGGGTAAAATGGATCGGGAAAATGGATATGAACGGGATCATAGAGTTATTAGGCATATAGAACCAATCAATTCCATTATCACATCATATTTTCTAGTGTGGTGGAGACAGCTTATTAAGTTTTTCGGCGTGAACGTTACTTCGCATCGTAGGCGTTCCACACGTACCTACATCGACCGCTTTTGTGTTCAGTGTTTCTTAATTTTCTTTACCTAGTAGATACTAATATTGAAACTGTGAAAAGTTTGGCTGTCTTTCATGTCGCTGCTGAGCAATGTATAACTAATTTTACCCTGGTAGCTGCTAAATTCCCGAAGGAATATCTAACGAAATTCTTGCGGGGGCATCCTCGCTATTTCAGCACTTTGTTTTTCTCATTGTCTTGTGCCGCAGGAGTTTTGTACATACCTAACGGCGGCGATAGAAAATGCGTTGTGACCGCAACCCGCAAATTTGAATTTGATCTGCCATTCAGCTCTATTGCCTTCGATCAGGTGATCTGTACCTACTCAACCTAGTAGTACCTAGTTGTATGAAGTCTGGTGTGTTCACTTTAAATTTTACCTAACATAATATTATAGCATGTCTCTCGCAAACAAAACCATCGAGCGTTTTTAAACTGACAGTTAACGATAGATACTTTTTACCTGACTGACTGCGCTAGTTGTAGGCAACAAATTTTAAAAATTGTGACATAAGTATATCTACTACATTACCACCGTTCCCCTGTCCTTAGGCTCGTTACAATTATATTATCTTGCCATCAGTCATCAACACCGGCGTCATAATAAACTTTCAGGCGTAACGTAATACGTATTAGCGTTCGATAAACATATCAAAACATTCGGTTAAATCCCACAGCGAGTCGCTAAAAGCGCCATTGTTCCGCTGAAAGGGGAAGTCGGGCGCTGACAGCGATTGAAGTCATTCGAAGCTGTTCAAAGATAGCTGCGTAATGGATCCCGAAGACGTGGCTGGGCGCGGGCCGAGGCCGGGGCCGGGGCCGGGGCCGGGGGCGGCGCGACTGTTTGGACAGCGACACAATGCGCCGGATGCGGCCGCGAACCGGCCCATTATGAGCCGCGATAAAGGAGCTCCAAAGCTTTGAGGTGCCTCCGCGGGCTTCTAATGACGTAAATCGAGCTCTGACACTCTTTTGTTTTGTTTCCGATAACCGCCGGTGACACCCCCCCCCCGCTCCTACCCCTACCCCCGCCCCCGCCCCGCGCGCCCCGCACCCGCCGCCTTATTGGGTTACCGTCTTTAATCATTGACGAGTCGACGAGTGTCGCGTAACGACCTCGCCTCCCAGTCAATGGTGAGGAAACTGAGTTCCGATTGTGTAATCAATACGCTCCTTTGATTTGGCAAAATGTAAAAATGAGTAATTGAATCCATTGCGAAACGCTTCGTTTGCGAACTTTGTCCTCGTAATTCCCAAATTTTGTTTTTGGATGATTAAACGCTTTTCTTGTTATTCTTGGGCTGTAAGCTTGCCGGCGACTCTGCTCGGATAAGAGACGGGTTACCTTGGCGGGGCGCGCCTAAAGTAACAATAAAAGTCCCTAACATTATTATTACTCTCCGAAACTCCGAAACTGGGTACGGTGCGTCCCGGGTGACCGGGGCGTTGGGGCCCGCGATTCGGTCCGTATAACCAAGATTGGTTGGTAGGGCCCTGGCTTGGAGGTGGGTTATTCTCCGAAACTGTTACCATATAGGTAGTTTTATAGGTTCTTAAAAGGATCAAAAGACTTAGGTATCGGCTGAACCAGGGTTAATAGAGTCCTACTAGCATTATCAGAAATAGCCAAAACCCATACCTACATTAAGCTACAATAGAATATTTTCATCACAAAGGTTTAAGTAAATGTTTACCATGATGTGGGGATCGGACCCGCGACGCCTGGCCGCTGGCGTGGTGGTCAGACTCGCTATAACTACTAGACATTATAAGTACCTAAGTAGGTAGATGGCAGATAGCTTTACCATAATACAGCAGCGTTTCTTACTATAGAAGAAAACGTTCACAGGAGACTAATTCTGTTAGAGATTTTGAAAAATTTCAATTCCCAAAAAAATAAAGAAAACCATACCTACAAGAGATAAAAGAGATGTTAGAAATCGCAAACAGGAAAAAGGAAAAGGTGCCTGGATACAATAAAGAAAGATACCTATAATTACTCTCTAAACTACTCATTTATTTATTTTTTTTTATTTATTTATTTAGAACACAAAACAGATTACAGTCTTAACGATCATAAAACAGAAGTGTTAATAAAACAGAAGTCCGACTACAATCTTATTACTTGTGTCCCTAGCATGCTTAAAATTAAAACCGCTAATTAAAACATGTAAATTAATTATAAACAGGTAGGTATAAATTTAAGAAAAAGTAAATAACTAAGAATAGTGACATTGCTGCTTTAGATATAAACATAGTAATTATTTATTATAGTAAAGTTCAGCTGTTAAAAGACTGAATTGGCCGGAAGACATCCAAGATCAGCCGTCTAAAAGTATTTAAACGTGAATCAAAATTAAATAAGGTTTGAGCACTAGGAACTTCATAAAAAGCTACAAAATTATTTAATAGCTTTCTTTGATTAATGAGTCAAACTATAACTTGTATTGGTTGTTATCTGATAAAGTTTAAAAATAAAAAACAAAACACGATGGTTAAAACTAAACATACATGGCATATTTGGGTATTTCTGGTAATATTTCTACTAGGAGCCAATAGTCTTTCGAGCCTTGTAAGAAACAGTGTCAAAACCCAATAATCTATGTGTAAATGGTATTTTCACTGGCAAGAAAATGAGCAATTATCATTTTCTTGCCAGTGAAAATACCATACCAATACATATATCTCCAAAGGTTAGGGTGCAACTTCTAAGTTCGTTATTTAATTATTCGTTATCGCGTTTAATTATTCGTAATACTCACCTTTCTGCCTCAGCTCAACCTTTTTAAAAAAAGAAATTATCTCAGTCTGTCAATTTGTGTGTCAGTCGTATATTTCACAAGAAACTGGTGCTCGTAGTTGGGCCGGATTTCTACAGTACCTATTGTTACAGATTAGGTACATTATTATTTCTATACTAATACTATAAAGAGGAAAGATTTGATTTTTTGTTTGTTTTGTTACGATTTAACTCAAAAACTACTGGACCAATTTCAACTCTGAAATTT